>JAQPPZ010016381.1:10180000-12580000 GCA_028583015.1 Wollemia nobilis | reverse complement strand
TAGGTATTTGGAAACCCGTCGAGTTTATATCTTCTTTCTTTTGATCAAGAATTTTATTTGGGCAAGCACCGGCCAAATGACCATATTCATGGCAAATTCTACAACGAAAAGGAATGTTCTCATAGTCCACTACTTGCTCCCAAGTGTCTTCCCCAAATTGTAATGTGATCTTTTTAGGTAGGGGTTTGTCAAAATCCATTAAAACACAAATCCGAGCATAAATAATATGTTCAAAATTTTGAGTACAATCAGCAATCATCATAAAAGTTCCTAAAGAGTTTCCAATTGAAGAAAAAATAGTAGGATTCCAAAATTCAATAGGGAGGCCAAAGAGTCTAACCCACACGGGAGCTATAGAAGGCATCTCTTCTTCGGCTTTAAATTTAGTATGCCAGGGCTTCATGAAAAGCCCTCGCCTTCCAAAAAACCAAGGACCCCCTTGAAAAGTTTTCTCTCTATCTTCATTATTAGCAAATAAAACAAGAAAATAACCATTTGGATAAATAGAGATTTGTAACTCACCTTTAGTTTTCCAGCTTTTTGCAGCCCTAGCATTTGAAAGCAGATAGACTCGGACGAAAACCCACTAACCGACAAATTAGTCCTCTTTTTTCCAAATCTTCAATGCCAGTCTGAATGTTACCCATATCAAGCTTAACAATAGGAGTTCCATCACCGCTTTAAGACATCCCGACTCCGTTTTCCTAGGATCAATCTTAGGCATTCTTAGAGGTTTATGGGAAGCCCTAATATTGATATTAGCATTGGGCCGAGGCTGTCCACCACGAAGGGCATCCCTAAAATTCATTTTTGGGACCGAGTCTTCGAAATTCTTACCCTTGATAGGGGTTTTCATAGTAGAATTATTTTGTGGGTGCACCTTAGCACCAGATTCACTTGAGATATGAGCCATTTTTTGATCAACTGCTTGAAACTTGTTTCGTGATCTCTTTAATCCTTGCCCTAGACGCCGTGGAAAGGTATGGTTTTCACTTTTCTTTTGTGCAACAAATTGGAAGTCGTTGTCACTCAAGTTCACAGTATGATCTGTTGAAAGACAAATTTCTAACCCATCTTGTATCCCCCGCAACATTTCCTGCTAAAATATTGAGCATAAACCACAAAAATATTGGCCGCTAGGGCCCGAAGGCCCTAAAACCAACCTCTGGAGCCGCTTGCACTCAACCCGGATGAAACCCTCGCATAGCCGCTTGCCAAATATGTCGTTCACACATAGGGATGCGCTAGGATCTGTGTTGCTCCAAATGATATGAAAATTGGTGGAGACGTTCTAGGGTTTTTCAGGCATCTACCCTCAAAATTTCAGCTCAATCCGAGTCCGGATGAGTGAGATATGGCCGAAACGAGTTCGGCAGTTTGGGCAGTCCTGCGAAAAACGTCTCATCTATCTTTTCTCTCACTTTGTCCTCCACCCTAATTTTCATCTAATTTTGAAGGTTTTTTAAACTATATTGTATATTGATATTAAACTTATTTATAAAAGGTGCATATAACACGAACTTTTATAATTGAGGTCATGAGGTCAAATCCTACTAAGACCCATAATTCATTTTTACTACCTTAGGACAAAATATATTAGAATTTTGAAGGTTTTTTAAACTATACTCTATATCGGTAGTAAACTTATTTATAAAAGGTGCATTTTCGACTGACACCCTAAGGTTTTTATGCTTTGTATATCTCTTCAAAAAAAAATGTGCTTCCACACATAAGCAACATTAGGTATCTACGACACCATTGGCTCGCATTTACAGGCCATGTTGTCGTGTTGAGCTACTTTGTCTAATGCCTAAAGTAGCTATCATAACGACATCTTAGCATCAACCCTATAACTTTTTTTTTTTTGGATTTGGATAGTGTGAGAAACCCCTATGACCAATGCTTAGGGATGAGCATTCCCATCCTAGCCATGACCCTTTGTAAGGTTGAGAGATAAGCTTATCAATAAGGATTAATACACACCCACACACAGGTCATGGTTTGAACCTTGGACCTCCCAAAGAAGAACTAAAGCCCAAAACGTTGTGTTGTCCCCCCTAGGACCAACCCTATAAATTGTTGAGGAGTAATAAGGTTTCTTCTAAAAATATTCACTTCAAGATTAACCCTATTTGACCCTATTGCTAGATGTAAAACCTAAAATCAAGAAATTTCGAGTATATAGGGAAGTTACCCTTGTGTACAAGGATTTCTCTTTAAGTAGGTGTCACTGATAGAGTTAGGCAACCTCAAGACTTTGACGATGCCAAAAAATATGATGATGCAGATGCAACAACATCGATTCTCATCATCTTTGCTACAACAGATGTTATCCAACCATATATTTGTCAAACAAAGACATCAAAGGAAGCATGGGACACACTTATTACCATATATGAAGGGAAGAATGAATCTACCATTCTTTATCTTCAGTAACAACTCCACACATTAAGAGTGCAAGACGAAGAAAGTATAAAGGCATTTCTTTGAAGAGTTGCACAACTAAAGGCACAACTGAATGCCATGGATGAAAATGTGGAAGACAAGCTCTTAGAACCCATCATACTTTGAGTTTTACAAGTCTCCAATAGGAATGTCTCATTTGATGAGTTCGTCAATATGCTTCAACAAGAAGAAGCAACCAACAACTTAGGGGATCAATTGTCAAATAATGCACTTATCTTTAAGAAAGTTGGAAATAAGAAACCACAAAAGAGTTCTTCACAAAAGGGTCCTTCTTCCTCTTCATCATCATAAAGCAACCTCATAAACAAAAGAGGTAGTGCCACATCTATGATAAAGGACACAATATGTTGGTATAACTCAAGGAGATTGAGTCCATCAACCTCAGAAGAAGAAGACACAATATAAGCCACATCCCAAAGAGAAGTGACAAGGGCATGTTGTGCTTGAAGAATTAACTTTAGATTCTAAATAGGCACACCAGATGCTAATGTCCAAGGCCATGACCAACCCAAAGGATACTGATTGGTACATTGATTCAAGTGTTAGCAAACACATGACAAGGGATAAAGTGTGGTTGATTCTTTAGAAGCCAAAAAAGGTAAAGTGATGACTATCATCGATGATAAAACCTATAAGGTTGAGTAAGCAATGTCTTAATCTTCTAGATGGACAATGTAAAATTGAAAAGGTAATATATGTACCACGATCGACAAACAACTTGTTGTCTATTCCACAAGTGTCAAAACATGGTGGTCGAATCTAGAGCTATTGATAGCCACTAGAAAAATTTCATCACCAAAATGGTGAGAATGTGGAAACCGATTCCTACAAAAATGACTTGTTTGCCCTAGATGTCTTATCTTATCCTAATATAGCCTTGTCAGTAGCAATGACAAATGCAACCTCCCTTTGGCATAGAAGATATGGTCATCTTAGTTTAGGTTACTTAGTTCAACTCAATAAGCATCAAATGACAATAGGTTTACCTAATATTTCACTCACATTGCTGGTTTGCTCAGGTTGTTTAGTAGGGAATCAACACTGAGTACCCTTTGAATTGAGCACTCATAGAGCCAAAATATTGTTGGATGTGATACACATTAATATGTGTGGACCCATGACAACTAGTTTTAATGGAAAAAATACCTCCAGTCATTTATTGATGACTACTAAAGGAAGATGTGTGGTGTCCTTACAATTGAAGTCCAAAACCTTCACACATTTCTAGCATTTTAAGCAACACGTGGAAAAAGAAATTGGGTGTTCAATTAAAGTCCTCTGCTCAGATCAAGGTGGGGAATATACATGGGGAATATACATCCAATGATTTTTGGTTTCTTGCACATAATGAAATCAAGGGACCACTCATTGCAACATATACTCCACAACAAAATAGGGTGGTTGAAAGAAGAAACCGTTCCATCATGGAAATGATTCTTTGCATGCTTACTGGAGCCAATCTGGAGCAGTAATATTAGGCTGATATTATCACTATTGTAGTGTATCTTTTAAACAAAGTTCCCACAAAGACACTACAAAGAGTTACACATGAAGAAGCCTAATCTTAGGGTCTTCAACAACAAGGCATACATGCATGTGCCAAAGAAAAAGAGGACCAAGCTAGATGTGAAATCCCTATCATGCATATTTCTTGGGTACAATGATGAGTCAAAAGGTTATCGACTACTAGATCCAATCACCAAGAAATTGCATATTAGTCAAGATGTGGTATTTGATGAAGCATTTGAACCTAAGTCAAATACTAAGGATTCTACCAAGCCTAAAGATGCCACATCTCTAGTTGTGAGCATAGAGTTTGATGAGGAAGTCCATGAAGAAGTTCCAATAGTTGTTGATGAACTTAAAGCAATTGCTTCTTCACAATGACAAAAGACTCCAAAATGGCTCACAAGTACCATCAGAGATGCCAAACTTGATGCACCTCTTGATATCACTTCCACATGAACATGTACTTGTAGTATGTCACATCAGGAAGTAAATATGGGATTGATGTCTTTAGTAATGGAGAATTCAAAACTAGCCTCAGTGAAGGATGCACTTAGCTCACCATAGTGGAAGGCAGCTATGGATACAAAATATAAATATTTGAGGAAATATAAAACATGGGATCTCATTGATTTGCCTAAAGGAAAGAAGCCTATAGGTTGCAAGTGGGTCTTCAAGATCAAGTACAAGGCAGATGGATCCATTGACAAATATAAGGCATGGCTTATTGTAAAGGGCTATGCACAAAAGGAAGGAATTGACTATGAAGAGACATTTGCACCCATAACAAATATGACAACCATTTGTGTTCTCTATGCATTGGCAACGTGGTTTGGTTGGAAGCTACAACAAATGGATGTCAAAAGTGCCTTCCTTAATGGTGATATCTAGGAAGAGGTGTATATGACTCAACCCAAAGGCTTTGTTGTCAATGGACAACAATAAAAGGTATACAAATTGATCAAGTCCTTGTATGGATTGAAGCAAGCTCCCAAAGCCTGGTACATCAAAATTGATGATCACCTATTGCAGCACGGTTTCAAAAGAAGTCCCTTAGATATAAATCTCTATCTCAAGAAAGTTGGATCTAAGATAATGATACTTGTGTTGTATGTTGATGATCTAATCATCATTGGCAGTTCATATGAATTGGTGGATGCTATGAAGAATGACTTGAAAAAGTCTTTTGATATGACAGATCTAGGACTTCTACACTATTGTCTTGGCTTGGAGGTTTGGCAAAGAAAGAATCACATTGTGATCTCATTAGCAAAAGATGCCAAGACACTACTAGAAAAATATCGGATGACAAAATGTAAACATAAGACAAAACTAATGGAGCAAGGGTTACAACTATCCCTATATGACAAGTCACCTCAAGTATCTGGTACTCTTTAACATTAGCTAATTGGGAGTCTCATATACCCGATAAATACCAGGCCTGATATCAACTTTATTGTAATTTATCTTTCAAGGTTTTTGTAGGAACCTAAGGTGAGTCATTGGAAGGCAACAAAGAGGATACTACATTATGTCTATGGTACAATGGAATATGGCCTAGAATATAATAATAATGATAAATTCTTCCTACAAGGATACACAAACTTTGATTATGTTGGATCTCTAGATGACAAAAATTCAACATCTGGATATGTGTTTCATCTAGGATTTAGACTTGTCTCGTGGCACAATAAGAAACAAGTAGTAACATTATCATCCATAGAGGTAAAATATCGTACTGCATGAGAAGTGATGTATGAAGTGATATGGTTATGTTGCATTCTATTAGATATGGGTGTATGGAAAAATCCATCGGTACTATTGAATTGCGACAATTAAGGTGTTTTAAAAATTGGTCAAGAATACAATGTTTCATGAAAGAACAAAGCACATTGAAGCTCAATGTCATTTCATTCAAGAACAAGTTTAGAATCATTAGATTCAACTCTAGTACATTCCCACCAAAAAATAGGTTGCAGATAATTTCAGAAGGGCACTTGCACGTCTTAAGTTTGAATTGTTTCACATCTCTCTTTGTATACCAAATAATGTAATAAGGGGGGATGTTAAGATAAATTATTATTACATTATTAGTGAGCTATAGTTAGCTCACATAGATAATCTCTAGAAGTTAGAATTTTGTATTGTTAAGATAATGAGCTATAGTTAGTATTGATTTGGTAGATGAAATATTTTAAATTTTATGTATGTAGCTAAAGGCCTATTCTAGGTTAGTTGTTGCAATCTATTCTTGTAACAATTCCATGTATTTATGAGTACTATTTTGGCATCAATTAAGTTAATCTTTATGGTCTAACATCATAATGGTAGCTCAATTTCAATGGAAGCTAAATTAGAAGGATGTAAAAAGTACATTCCTTAATGGTGACCTCACTAAATAAGAATACATGATATAACTAGAGGGATTTGTCATACCTAGACATGAGAGGAAGACATGTAGGCTTATCAAATATCTCTATGGGCTAAAGGAGGCTCCTAGAGCCTGGTATGTGAATATTGATGAGCATATTTTACAACATGGATTTTGTTGTAGTTCTTATGATCTAAACTTATACTTCAAATGACAAGGAGAAAAGGTTATTATCATACTTTTGTATGTCATTAGCTTGGTCATAACTAGAAGTTCAAAGAATGTGATTGAAAGGACTAAGAGAGATTTAAAAATTCATTCGACATGACAAATCCTGACTTATGCATTATTATCTTGGCCTAGAGTTGTGATAAATGAAGAATAACATTTTTAGGTCACGAATGAGATATGTCAAGAAATTGCTTGAGAAATTCTAGATGATAGATTGTAAGCCCATGCCTACCCTAGTGGAGACATGGTTGCAACTATCCCAAAATAATCCATCCCCATAGATAAATATAACTCTCAATAATCAATTGATTGTGAGTCTCGTTTATCTAATCTTAGGCCAAATATTAGCTATGCTATTAGCTATCTTTTACAATTCATGCAGGAACCAAGAGTGTTTCATGGGAAACCACCAAAATGGGTACTAAGGTATATCCATGATATGACTGAGTATGGTCTGGAGTATTAGAAGAATGATCAATTCTTCTTGATAGGATTTATGGATGCAAACTATGTAGGATTTATCGATGGAAAGAGATCCACATCTAGATACGTATTCTTTTTGGAGTTGGTCTTATTTTTTGGGGAAGCAAGAAGCAACACGTTGATGCTCAATCTTCTAACAAGGTAAAAAATATTGTTGTTGGAGGAGCTATTTATGAGGTAATATGGTTATGATGCATCATGTCAAAAATGGATATCCTACAAAAGCAACCAATAATCATAACCAGTGACAATTAAGGAGTTCTGAAACTTGTTCACAATATAGTTTTTTGTAAGGGCACAAAGCATATTAGTTTAGTGCCTTTTCATTCATGAACATGTTCAAGAGCCTAACATGCCACTTCAATATTTTCCTATGGTATATTAACATGCATACATTTTCAAGAAGTCTCTTGCACATGTCAATTTTAAATATTTTCAAGATTTTCTTATATGTACTTTAATTGGTTATTGATGTAATAATGGGAAATAATATCAAAATTATGTAATTTTTTAGTATAGTTGTAAGTTAGTTATAAATAAAGACCTCTTTGTTTTTAATTCTTAATTATATACAATTATCATATCAATACACAATTTATTGTAGCTAGTTTGTATTCATATAAAAAACTCATAGATATACATTCAAAAAAATCTTAATCTCTTAACACCTTGAAATATTGTGTCAACAATCCACCTATTGTCAAAATAATATTGTTATCCAACATGATATGAGCAAGAATTGACATGAAAATTCACACTCAATATTATTCATATCCAGTATTATAAAGGAGTACAATGATGCCTTTTTAGAAGACATGCTTTTTATATTAAAAGATACTAGTTTAGAATAATTTATTTATTATTTTATAACTAATTAAATATTATCTTGCATGAAGATAAATACCGAGTCTTATCAATTCCTCCTTGTTTATGTTAGAATTAATGTAATGTGCACTGTGCCTTCCTTGACACTTGTCAGTTTCACTTGACAAGTGTCATGCATTTCATATAGACTTATGCCTATATATTGTAACCTTGTTTCATTTGTAATATATCTTATTGTGTTCATCTGATATAAGGCCTGACATTTGGTATCAGAGCAGGTTCCCTCTCCTGCCTGTGAAACCCTTGAGGGGGGATTTCCCCCATGGAAATCCTCCCTCCCCCTCATTTTTCATTCATTTTTTTTTTGGATACTGAGGGAGTATGCTCTCCATCCCTTGTTGGATGGATCAGAAACCAGAAGTTGAAAAAAAAAAAATCCATGAAAAAAATTGGGTGCAGCCATCGGGACTTCCCGGGTGGTCACCCATCCCAGTTATGCTCCATCCCAGTTATGCTTAACTGTAGTGTTTTCAGGTGCACTCAGGCCACTACAGCCAACATCCATAGCTATTTACAATAAGGCCTCTGAACAGGGTTCCAAGGGGCAGCACCCCTGGCATGCCTCTTGCTGGACACGCTTGGGATCTGCCAAGTAGAGAAAATGGGAGATGGGCATGGGCATGGACATGGATATGGATTCGGGGCATGTACGGGTTTTTTTCCAGAGGACGAGGTGCATACATTGTTGGGATTAGGGTTATTTTATATTGGATTGCAGAGAGCTTGCTTTTGCATTGAATCTTAGCAAAATGGGAGAGGAATTCATGAATGTGGAGCAGCTGCGACCGGGCACAAGTAGACATACACTACTTGTAAAAGTGGTGAGCTCAAATACAGTGTTGCAGAAGGGCTGGAGCGATTACGTAGTTTGGTCTATACCACTACTGGTAGTTTGTAAGGACGCCTCACCCTGTGATTGCTCTGACATATCTAGTATTCAAAGCTCCAACCAGATTACCTTCGACGCTGGAAGACGCTTTGCGGGATCGAGAGCATGTTGTCGTCGATGCTGATTTCAGTGAGCGAAACGTAAGAAAATGTGTCGAGGCGGTTGTTTTTCACCATCGACGCGAATGCTGCCACCACCAGAACCGCTTGACAAACAAAATCGAGGGAGCTCGAGCCGCCATAATCTCGGCCAACAAGACGATAGGAGAAGATCTTGTCGTCGGCCTCTGGGAGCTACGACAAAAAGGAGAGCGCGCCACCGCCAAGGTCGAGGAGCCCCAAAGCGGCCACGTGTATGAAGAGTGGCTGTGCACTGCAGATCATGGATGGGAAAATCAATCGTATGGTAACGAAACTTGGAGGTGTCTCTATCCACCTATACAAAGAGTTTATTGCAGTGGAGGGGATTCAACATCAAACACCAGTCCTTCCTGCGCAATCAACATGCAATCAAACTACAGTTTGATGCGGAACGCACAACCCTCCCAGGGACTCGATCATGTGATGGTGCAAGTTATACAACGCACAGATGGTGCACGTGGTACAAGGGGTCATTTTTAAATATTTTTCTCCACATGGCCGTGGTTGGAATTTGTTTTTACTTTAAACAACCCACATAGTTTTTTTGGCACTTTAAGACTATATGAGGGGCATATAATTATTGTTTTTTCTATATGGTCTTGGGGGCATACTTTATTTCACAAAATAAGGGCACTATATTTATAAAAAGGGGGCATTTTATTATAAAGTAGTACAGCCTCATTATATAGTAGGAGATATTATTATTGGTTGGCCTTATTGGCCATGTTTTTTATTTTTTCACATGGGAAGTGGAAGTGGAAGGTCCACATAGCTGATTATTGTAATTTCACAGATGACGACCTACATGGTCCCTGTAATTCCCCTGTGAGGGAAATTGATGCTATTTTTTCCGCCTGAGAGTGATGCCGCCATTGAGCGATGTTGTCTATTTATTGCCTAGATAGGCATGCTATTGTTTTTCCACATGTTGAAGGCCCCATTCACACACAAATATAGGGGTATTTATAGTCGTCGGAAATTTTTTTCGTGACGGACACATTGGTGGTGTCCATTTGTAATTTTGAGGCTGTTTCATTTGAGTTTTTAAGCCTCAAAGTTTTCTACCTTGGAGTGCACTCTCGGTTGAACCCAACACTCCCAAGGCAATTGTAAGTGAACCTAGTATCTAGTAGTACCCTCTTTCTACTTGGCGGATGCAGCGGATGGTTACCCATGCATACCGATAAGATGAGGTAAATACCATAAGGACACTTAATCTAGGGACTACAGACATAAACACCCTAGACTCTATTCGAGGTTTTTTTAGATCTACTTCTGAAGACTACAGACGAAGACACTTGAGAAGATTCTCTTCTATTCTTCTTCTTCTCCTCCATAATTGGATCTATGGCTCATTTTATTGTATTGAGTGCATTTTTGACAGAGACCGACACTCTTATATGGCTTGTATTTCCTTTGTATTAAGGTGCATTTTCGACAGAGACCGACACCTTCTAGATTGAGTTCACCATGAGGAGGAATTTGATTTTCGTGGTGAATCTAGTCAATGACCTACGAGAGGCAACATCCTCTGAGGATGACCTGTAGAGGCAACAGACCCAAAAGTGGCTGACCCTGAGGCACCCATGATGACCCTAAGGCACTTAAACGGCTGACCCAGTGGCAAAAGACCCATGGAAGTGGCTGACCCTGAGGCAATAGACTGAGATGTATACACAGTAAATCTAACATTATTCATAGTTGGAGAGCCAAGCGCAAAAAGCACGAGCCTAGACCAAATCAGCAATAAAAGAGGATGATAGGTTGCTTTTTAGAGAAGTCAACATTAAGGGGGAATGTTACCTAATGTTGACTTATTTATTTCTTTAGTTAGGATAGTGCACATTAAGGGGGAATGTTAGAATTAATGTAATGTGCACTATGCCTTCCTTGACACTTGTCAGTTTCACTTGACAAGTGTCATGCATTTCATCCTAATGTTGACTTGTTTCTTTCTTTAGTTAGGATAGTGCACATTAAGGGGGAATGTTAGAATTAATGTAATGTGCACTATGCCTTCCTTGACACTTGTCAGTTTCACTTGACAAGTGTCATGCATTTCATCCTAATGTTGACTTGTTTCTTTCTTTAGTTAGGATAGTGCACATTAAGGGGGAATGTTAGAATTAATGTAATGTGCACTATGCCTTCCTTGACACTTGTCAGTTTCACTTGACAAGTGTCATGCATTTCATATAGGCTTATGCCTATATATTGTAACCCTGTTTCATTTGTAATATATCTTATTGTGTTCATCTGATATAAGGCCTGACAGTTTAGTAGAAAGTGGGACCCCACTTTCATTGGAGGAGGGGGAAAAGGTTGCTGAAAATTTGATATAGAGTCCTCTTATGCTTGTGTTGGTAGTGTACCCGTATGACCAACCATGTAGTGGTACTCAGATATTGTTGCTACAGTAAATAAGAATAGGACTATGGTAGTGCGTGGTTTTGTGGTGGTGGCTATTGTGTTAGTGACTGTGCTTGTAGTGAAAATTGTTGTTGTTGTGATAGTTGTTGCGACTATTGTTGAAGAGCAAGTATGAATATATGTTGCAATTGTTGAAGAGAAGGTAGGGACAAATGTTGTGTGATCTATTGTAGGTCAAGGGTTATAGGTGGTGGTATTTGAGATTTTAAAATTGGCAGTTGATCATACAAAGGCAATTATAGTGGTGATGATAACAGACCAAAAGAAGATTGATGTTGCACCTTGTCTTGTGTTGTTTGAAGATGATGACCAAACTGTTGCAAGGGATGCTAGGATGGTTGCACCTAAGAGTATGACTATTGAACTGGTTGATGGTGTTGTCATATAGGAAGGGGTAATTATTGTTGTCCTTGTTTAAGAACTATACCTATAGCATAAGTGGAGGTAGTTGCCTTAGTTTTTCCTTCTACACAAATATCCACATCTAAGTAACGCTCAACCAAATTCCTGATAACAAAGGGTATCAACTACCTTGTATTATCCTCCATAGGTTGATGAGTGACACAAAGTGCTAAATGCTGGAGCATTGCTTGAAATGTTGATACAAGATCTTGCATGAAACGATTGTGGCTCTCTGCTAAAATTTGTTGGACCATACTCATATTCATTAATGCTTCAAAATTCTCCTCATGATGGATATCCCACTTAAGAGCCATTGCAAAAGGGATGGCTATAAAATATTACCTGCAAAACTTGGAAAACATGGAAGAAAAATAATGAAGGCGTCAAACTCTGTCGATAATGCACCTTGTTTACAATCACAATTGCACAATTGGTTAAATCAAATTCGTAAAAGAAGCCCCCTTTTAAAATAAATAATTATATTAATAAAACACTTTTAACAATAATAAATCACACCTTTTGTTTTCTTCTAAAAATAAGCTCTACTTTTTTTGTCCTTTCTAAATATAATCTCTGCTTCTTTTTTTTTTTTTGCTTGACTAATTTTTGTGCAATAAAAAAATAACATTGTTAGCCCAACTTCAAACAACCATAACTTCTTCAATATTGCTCAGAATTTGGCATATGACCACTCATTTTTGTAGTATTCAAAATTATCTACACAATGGTGGAAGAATATTATGAATTTAACTGTTAGAAAAAATATAGCTCTCTCAAACAAAGTGACGTTTTCTGAGAAAAAAACTAACAGAGATTTAGAAAGGGTAATATGTAAAAATCCTTGAGGAGGCTAGATATTTGGTAACCAGAGATGAGGGATATGGTAAAGAATGTGTTAAAATATTTTAGAAGACCAAATCTAAGGCCACAACCACTTTGGCTTTTTGAGAAAAAGAGAATAGATATCTAGAAAGGGTTATATGTGTGTTGGAGCCAAAATTGACTCAACATCTGAAACCCCCAATTTTAAAATTTTTTGGTTTCAATAAAATTAGCAAAAGTTGCTAGCCTCTATTGCATTTCCATCTGAGAAGTTGACTTCCATATGTTTGATTTATGAAATTAACCTTAGCCATTTTTGGGTTGATTTTATGGCCATTGTTTTATCCTATAAAAATCCATAAAGGTCAAATTATATAAGCACCCACTACAATGGTCAAATCATTAAAAAACTTGACTTCTTAAAGTAAGGTTTATGACCCATGAATTTAATAATCATAATTTGTGAGCCTAAGTCAAAAGAATAAACCCCTAAGTCCCAAGGTATCTAAAAGTATTAATAAAACAAGGCCTAATAAGAAAGCGCCATGGTCTAAAGTCTAAGAACCCAAGGTCTTAAGCCAAATACTAATGGTTCAAAGGTATGCACCCCCTTTCATTAAATATCGAACACCTTGAGGAGATCGAAAGGTAGCACCCAGATCTTCCTTGATCGGACGGATGCACACACTCTAAGAGTCAATTCTTCAATGCCCCATGGTCAAAAGAGGTAAAACCTAAGGTTTCGAATGAAAAATTATTTTAAGCCTTAAGGGTATGCGCCCCCTTTAATTAAATATTGGGCTATTTCAAAGAAATCCAAAGGCAGCGCTTGATCACGATTCAATCGGACGGTTGCGCTCTTTTAAAAAAAAATCATAAAGTGCCCTTTGGTAACTAACCCTGCAGGTTGAAAGAGATCAACGGCTATGCCAATCCCCACCAAGATCTGACAGTTGCGATCAAGTCAAAATTCAAGAAATATAATGGTAAAAGTGTCGGGTAACATGGAGGTAAACCTAGAATTAATCATGCATTAGCAAGGGTCTTAATACGTTATTAATTACCCCCTTTTGACTTAATCAAAGATTATCGAAATAAATTAATGCACCCTTTTCGGTTATCAAACTTGCAGGTTACAGGAATCTACGGTCGTGCTTCATCATGATTTGATCCAATGGCCGCACCCTTTTGAAAATTCACAAAGTGCCCCTTGGTAACTAACCCCCAGTTAAAAGAGATCAACGATCACGCCAATCCTCACCAAGATCTGACGACGGTGCTCAAGTTAAGATCTGAGTAATTAAATGATAGAAGCATCGGGTAAAATGAAGGTTATCAAAGATCGACGGTCACGCTTCGACATGATAAAATCTAATGGACGTGCATTACCCAAAGAAGTCAAAGATGGTCTTAGATCCATGTCAACTAAAATATGAACATCTCTAGCTAAATCTGACGGTTACACCCAAATGCACCTGATCCAATGACAGTGCTCGCTCCAGATAATGTGAAGGTAAATCTAATGGTAAGACAAAGTCAAAATTTGATTAGTAAAATTAATCATGCATTAGCGAGGGTCTTAACACGTCACTAATTATCCCCCATTCGCTTAATCAAGGTTAATAAAAATCAAAAGCATGCACCTTTCAGTTACTAACCTTGCAGGTCAAATTCAATCAACGATCGTGATCAATGATCCATACCTGATCCAACGACAGTGCTGGAAGCATTTCGTCTAGCCAATCAAAAGTTCACGACTGAGTTGAACCAAGTTGTCCCTCACTATCGGTAGATCAACGGTAGCGCTTAAACCATATTAAATCCAATGGTCGCACTTCAAGCAAAAGGATCTAAAGGATAATGAGGGTCAAAGTAAATCAACGACGATGCTCGAACTAGCCTAGATCCAATGACAACGCTCTTTCGAAAGCAATCACGAACCAAAGGGAGATCAACGATGATGCTTCAATCTGCCAAGATCTAATGGTCACGAGTTAATCAAGATCATGCAAAAGACATTAACGCACATGGGACAAATTCGACGATCACGCTTGATCCCGACCAAATCTAATGGTGGTGCTTTTCCCTTGGTCAAATCAAAGCAAAGGACATCAACGGTAGCGCTTGATTGCAAGTTGATCCTACGACTATGATCCCATGAAGCTATCAAAGGTTGACAAGTCAAAAGGTTAAAGACAATCAACGACCATGCTTTTTCTAGGAAGAGATCCGATGACTATGCTTACGCATGAATACCAAGCAAAGATAAAGTCCAATAAAGAGTGTATAGCTCTACCAGATCCAACGACAGTGATGAACCCCGACCAGATCCGATGGTCGCGTGCAACCAAATCACCTGAAGGTTTAAAGACATGGTCCATTTCACCAACAAAAAATCAAGTAAGGTAAATCAAAGGTCTAACCACGATGAAAACAACCCCCCCTCACAGTGAATGATGGTACAGGTTTAGCTAATCGGACGAACGTGCAAGATTATGCGTTTGATTGGACGGTGAGTTATTAACAAGGTAATCAAGTTATTAAAGGTTGGGTATTAACCAAAGGTTAGTAATTCTTTTGATTACTCTTTAATAAATAAATATTAAATGAAGGATGAAAGCTATAATTTAATTTTGAGTCAAAGATTAATATTCTAAAAATAAAAGCATGAATTGATTAACCAATAAAATGTTAGGATATCCTCTATAATGTGCATGACCACCATTGACATATACCTTCCATATTATAGAGCTAACATTCTTGCAGGTCTAAAAGTATCAAATGTAGGTATACAATGCGAATCCCATCCAATGGTCATCATGAATTGATGGATCCAATGGGCACACACCTCGATAACCAAATCTGATGATAGATCCCCAAAATAATCACCACCTTGATTAACGGTGTAACTATTTTCAAAGCTAAATCTCTTTCAAGACCAAAAAGGTAGAACACTTTCTCACGAAAAGCCACCACCACCATGTTTGTATTTCCATGTCAGAGGGACGATCAGTTCGGTGACCAATAGGGAAGTTATGAATGATTGCAAGTACATAGATCAAAGTCCCTACGGACGTGCAGGATGAGGAAAGCCACCTACCTTAACTGTCCGACATTAGAAAGTGACACTTCGGCAAATCTCTATTGGTAAATTTGAAAAGGCAGTTGGTGACACGATATTAATGACAAGTTATGCGAGGATAGTGAACCCACTTCACCATCAAGTATTTAAAATCACCATATCGAACAACCTTACCACCCTGGTAATCTTGAGCAAAGGACTGGTTCGAAAGAGTAGAAAGTGAGCAGAGATTTGAGAGCTTCATTTTAGTAAGCTAAAATAGTTACCAAGAGTAATATGGAGGCTTGGGGAACTGATTTCGTACCCAAAGACATAGAAGAAGTAGTAAAGTTCATCACAGACCAATTGCCTTATGTTGAGCTCCCTGGACCAGTTGTGCCTAGGAGTACGATGTATGATTTCACCCAAAAAAGTGGGCCCGGTAAAAAGCTCACTCCCAGCAATAGTATGAAATTGAAAATACTTGCATCCAAAGTTTTGCTCGTATGATGGAAAATGATGATAGAGCCCCTTGGTTGCTAGCAGACCTATTTCACAAAGCAAGGAGACTGCAACATAAGGGTTTTCCTAGGAGTACTAGGTGGACTAGTAATCTTGGAAAGTTGATATGTTCGAAGGTATACTACTCCTCTGACTTGTTAGCCTGGTTAGTTGTGGCGTACGATGAGAAAACTAGGATATTTTGAGATAATAAAGATAGACCAGTGTTCAGTATAGTGGCTAGACATATCATGCAAGTCTTCAAATTGGCGCCTTCTAATACTCGGTTGGTTAAATAGGTAATTGAAAGGCAGTCTCAAATGTTAACTAATTTAGATATTTTTAAATCATTTTTTGAAGAACATGAGAAAATAGTTGATAAGTTTCCCATCAGAAAAATTGCTTTCAAACCATGGGTTCGAGATTTTTGTGATATGGCTAACATTGTTTTAGGAGTACAAGACCTCAGTGTAGTGGGTAGGAAAGTGTTACATTTAGTAGCATAGTGTAATCGGGCAATAGGCACCCTAATTTATGCCTAGGAACAAGAATTGAGTGATCAAATGCACTCACAATTGTCAGATTTAAAAGAAGCTATTTTGAAACAAAGATAGGAGATGCCTATGTTTTCTAATTACTCCATCCTCATACACCTACTAGTGGGACAATTAGGAGAGGAAAGCTGAAAGAGAGTTGGGGCTGTTGAGAGTCCTTACGTCTAGACTAGTTTTTGGAGGATACATGAAGGTCGTACTCACATGGGTTGGTTTTGTGATATTTTCATGATTGAAATTCATTGGATTTTAATTGGTTTCCTCCTTGAGAGACTAGGGCCTGGGGTAAGAGCTTTCATAAAGGAAAATGATATAGGATATTATTTCTTCTCTAAGGGGTTCACATACATTCGGCTCTATGGAGCTAAGATTCCCCCAAAAATGTTGCCTATGTATTGTCCCTTATCTCTCGCTGCCCTAGAGCTATGTAGACAGGTGGTCGAAGAGGCTAAAATGAGATTGGTGAAGAAGCATGATAGAGTTCCATGGCTCAGTGTCCCTTGTAGATTTGGAAGTTATATGTTTATAGGATATCCAACTTTACTCAAGGGGATGTATGATTTAGATCTCATGGATTTTGAAGAGATAACTTGGAGACCTTATGATCCAGATAAGAAGTACGAGAGGTTAATGAAAAATCATGATTACGCCTGGGTCAAGCATAGGAGTGATGCTTATGAAGAAGAATTATTAGATGCTATAGAAAAGGGAAAATATTTAAAGACTGTATGGGATAAGTACCCCTTTGAAAAAGGGGCAATTCATAAGTATAGAAAGCCTATGATTACCCCCTAAATTGGTTTCAGTTAGAAGAGTTTAGTGGAATCTATGGCCCCCTCTTACTAGAAGCCACCTAAGCAATCAGAGAAGACCCTTTATTAGAATTGATAGAAGATCAAGGTATTGATCATATGGAAGTTACTGTGAGCCCTATAGATATTGTAGAACAACAAGTCAAAGCCCTTGATGATGCCCCCCTCAGACTAGAGGTAACACCTAGCACTTCCTAGGAAGTCTCTAAAAGCCTAAGTGCAACAAAAGGAAAGGAGGTAGTTGTTGCACCTGTTCAGGAGTTGACTTCTCCCTAGTAGGCTATAGTTCCCATCTCTAGCTAGCTATTAATAGTAACCAGTGTGATGAAGTTAGCCCCTAGAGCTATTCCCAGCTCTTTGAAGATAAAATATAAGGAAATAGAAATTCCATTAGTAATATAGATGAATATGAGAAGAGTAGGGGGATTTGGAGGTATCTTCAGAGATCTTGAAGTCAAGAAGCAAATAGTTGTATCTACTCCAGAAGCAAAGAGACCTAGGCTATCACTGCCCTCCATGAATGTTGTGTTGGAAAGATCTGAAGAACAAATAGTTTTTAGTGATGCCCAGGAGCATGAGCTATAAATGGTAGTAGGAATGGGAGGTAGGGGAGATGATTCTACAGCTAGGGTGGAAATAGAAACTCCCAAATCAGATATGGTAGAGGTGCACTTACCTACCCTATAGGAACTGTTGTTCTTAAAGTTGATGAGAGAACTAGAGGAATGTCAGTTCTTGGAAAATAAGGTGATATGGTCAAAGTAGCCAAAGCAGTACAAGAGCAAACTTTGGATCAACTGCATCAGAGCAATATAGAATTGAGAAGCCAACTAGAAATTAGTGATAAAGAAAAAGTAGAGATGCAAGCTTTAATAAATAAATTGAAGGAAGAGTTGGCATAGAAGAACACCATAGTAGCTCAACCCCCTTGGTGGTGAAAATCCTCAATTATACATACTATTTGAATACAATAAAAAGGAGATGTCAATTAAAATTTGAGATAATATCAAGGGGATCACTGAAATGTTTAGGTAGATTAAGGTGATTCGAGTTACTACTCAAGAGATGGAAAGTTTGATTTATAAAAAGGAAGAAGACTTTGAGATCATTCGCCCTACTCTTGACTTAATGTTAGAATATTTTGAAGAGATGCAGAATCAAGAAGTATTGTTGAATGATGGGATTGAGATCAAGTGTAATATTGAATTCATGAAGGCAGCTATGTTTGGATCAAACATGGGAAGATGGCTCAATAATGTTGTAGAAATGTTTAGTCTGTTGGATGACATAACAGAGAAATTGGTAGATATAGGGTTATCATTGGAGGAATTCTTAGAAACTGCCAGTGTAGAAGATCTCCTTAAAGATAAAATAGAAGACTTTGATTGTGAGCCTGATGATGAGCTTGAAATGACTAGACAAACTACTTTCTTAGTAAATACTATGGAGATGTTGATCACCCAGTATGAAAAAAGCAAAAATTATATTAGCATATAGAAAAATAGGATTTTATAGGAGATGAATATGTTAAGATTTGTTGTGACTTTTAACATTGATGCCTGGAGGATGATTGGAAAAATATCAGATGGTTGCAATAGGGCAAAAAGGGAAAAGAAATTAAAATATGCAGCCTACAACTAGAAATGAGCTCACCCCCTAGAGATGAAGAACAAGTTGTTCAGGAAGGGGAAACATCCAAAATAGAAGGTCAATCAAAGCCAAGAAGAAATAGAAAAAGGAGGAACTAAGAGAGGAGAGAGATGAGGAAAGTCCCTAGTGTACTGATATCATCGGTTGAACCAATTAAAATAAAAAGGGGCCAAAGAAAGGTGTATAGTATGAATAAAAGAGATAATGGGAGCCAACTATACTAGTTTTGAAGATAAAATCAGATGGTGACAAGTGTAAGGCCAGGATCAGGCCAAAAATAATAGATTCAAGAACCAGAAGCTATAAAAGGAAGCATCTAGGGCCAGAATCTGCATCAAGCATTAGAGATAGCATTTTTGCTAAGAGGTATACTTGAGTGCCCTTTTGAGTTGTGTTGTTGTATTCCCTTGTGTCTATTTTCTTGCTCATTTCTCATTCTTCCCATTATTGTAGGATTTTGATAGGAAAGTGCTCAAGAAGCTGAGATTATTTCTAGACCTATTGAGCCTGAGGTTCAGAGACTCTTTTACTATATTGGAACAAGGAGAGTAGAAGAATTTTGTTACATCATTTGAACAAAATTTCTTCATTGTATTGATGTATTTCTTTGAAAATAGAGTTAAATGGCATTCTGCCAACTCTGCATGTAATATTCTTGAAATTAATACAATTCTAGGTTTCATTTTTATTATTTTTGTCTGTGTGTGTGTTACTACGTAATGTGTTACATTATTTGAATGTGTTATGTATTTTTCGTTGGTTAACTGTTATGTTATTATGATATTCGAATGAATGTGATAGTGCCAATTCTTTCTCTCCCTTTCTTCTTTTCATTTTATAAGTGTTGTTAAATTGCTATAACAACCCAATGAATCTAGGCATCGGTCTACATAAGGCATAATAATGGTTATTTTTGCTTGGTCATTTTATATTTAATCTGGAGTGTGTAATATTTGTAATATCATAATTTACCATTGGGGTTTCCTTACCCATTCTGTAGTTTTTTTTAGCAATAGTTGTTTTTAATCATAATAAAGAGGTAGGTTGACTAGAGCCTGTAATAGCTCGTTGGTTTCAAATGATTTCTTGTAGCATGACAATCGAATCCTATGGATGCAAGAAATGGTTCCAATAATTTTTTGGTATCGTTGTCGGGGAGGACTTATTAATTAGATGATTTATCTATTAAAAGTTTTCTTTCAAATGATTATATTTTAATCAATGAGCGACCAAGTAGGAATAAAGAACCTACGTCTTGATTTTTATGATTTTTACGTTCTTTATTTTATTTTGCCGTAGTTTTCAATTGAATTTTGAAGTGTTTTTACGTTTCTTGATTTTCTTGAATTTTCTTCAAAGAACTATCCCTTGTGAGGTTGAGAGTTAAGAATCAAGTAATCTTGATTACATTTTGTTCTTTCTGCACTAACATGTTGGTGACTCTGTCTGGATGAACCCAAAAATCAAAAATCAAGAAAGAAAGAGTAGAACGTGTTGGCGCACACTAGGAGAAGTGGTAAGGAGTTATTCCTAGAATTTGAGAACCTAGAGGTATTTACCCATAATCAGAAAATCCCACTTCTTAAGAGTATTGTATATGAGAATAAATCATATTTTAGTAGTAAAAAGTATGTAAAGAAAAATAGAATTCAAAATACTATATGTTGATATTACTGTAGATGAATTTTTAAATGTTATTGTAGAAAATACATTAGATTCATCTCAGTCCCATAGTCTTGTAGATTATAATATAGAGATAAATAATTCTTCAGATTATACCTAGGCCACTCAAACCCATATCCCTGTAGGTGTTGCTGCTGTAAATTTAAATCCTACAGTAATAATGGCCTAGCAAATCAGCAAAATCAAAATCAAAATAATGTCCATTTGTGGAGAACTAATAGATACAGGCCATTTGTTTTACCTAAAATCTTAATGCCTTACCTAATAAAGCCCACAAATACCTCCCAAAGTTCTTAGGAAATAATGTAGTAACTGGAGAAGATCATATAAAAAGTTTTCTGTATGCAATGGATAGTCTAGAGGTAGAACATGAAGATGTAGTCTTAAGACTATTTTTACAAACTTTAGAAAAATATGCTAGAGAGTGGTTCAATTCTCTTCCTGATAATGATATCCTAGATTTCACTAAAATGGAAGTTATTTTTCTAAAGAAATATGGTGAAAGAAAAAATGAACAATCTCTGTTAACTGAGTTAGCCACTATGAAGAAAAAGGAAAATGAGGTTGTTAGTGACTTTAATAGAAGATTCTCAAAAACTAGAAATAAAATCCCTGCCAACCTTAGGCCTAGTGATATTCAGTCCATTTGTTTCTATAAAAATGCTTTTCAAGGAGAGTTTAACTATGAGCTGAGGCAAGAACAAGCCACTACCATTGATAGTTGTATGGAGAAAGCAATGGATATAGAAAGAAACATGCTTGATAGTGGTAAGATGAAGCCTTACTCTCTGGAAGTCAATCTACTTGAGAGAAAGCCCAAAAGGGTAGCATTTGATATACAAAGAAGAACTGAAATAGATCCAATGGAGAAATTGACTAATCAAATGGTTGAGATGTTCAATACCATGAACAATAGGTTAGCAAGAATTGAGAGAAATAATGGTAATAATGGTGAGACATCACAAATAGAATGACCATATGTTGATAATCACCCTCCTTTCAAGAAAAATTTCAATAGAAATTGGGGAAACAATAATGGCCCTGAAGAAGGAAATAGGAGTAGGAATAATGGAAACAATAACTAGAAAAATAGAGAATCTGACAGAGATCAGAATAATGTTCCTAACCCTATACCATCTGCCAACATAGCAGAAGGTTTTCCCTATTTTTGCTCTACTTGTGATGCACCTCATAACCCTGATGCATGTGGAATACACCTAAGTGATCAGCGCAATGTAGATTTACATGATGATTCAGAGGATGATATAAGAATTAATGCTTTTGGTCTCTAGAAGATGAATCCAGAGAAAGGTTGTTTGAAGAAAATATGGATAAGTATTCTTCAAATCATCATCCTCAGATTTTTGTAGCTGAAGGTACTAAGATCTTGCAAAAACCACATGAGTCAAGATATGATAAAATGAAGCAAGGGAAACTAATCCCTACTGCTAAGGAAGTGGAAGAATTAGAAGCTACCAATACTCTGAGTTTAAGAAATAGAACTGTCCCTAACAGAACAGAAAAAGCTTCTACAAGTGAAATAAGAAAACAAAATTTCACAAATAAGAATATCAGTAAAGAGAAAACTAATAGAACCTTCAAAAATATTATTCTTGAAGTAATAGAATTAGAAGAGGAGACATCCAAAGAAGAAAGTAATAGACCACTGGATATAAAAAAGATAGAATTTGATGTTGGGTCAGAACTCAGTAAACAAAAAGTTAACATCACATTTGGAGAACTTATGAAAGTTCAACAATACAGAGAACAAGTCTGTAGAGCATTTGGACTAGTGGAACAAAAAGAAGATCCAACTTGCCATGTTGCTAGACAAAATCAACATGATACAAGATCACCATCCTCTATCAAACCCTTCTATGTATCATTAAGGTATAATTTAGATGAAGGAGAAAGGTATGTGATTCATAATTGTATGCTAGATAGTGGAGCCTCACATAATATCATGCCCAAATTAATAGCTGATCAAATGGGATTAATCTGTACAAGAGATTCTACCCTTGTTTCTGTAATGGATAGTAGACAAATTCCTTGTGTAGGGGTGATAACTGGATTGTTGGTTTTTCTAGACCAACACCCCAAAAAGGGCATAGTAATGGATATTGTAGTAGTTGATGTTGACCCTTTCTTCTCACTATTACTCAGTAGACATTGGGTAGAACAACTGGGAGGTTCAATCCAATTGGATTGGTCCTATGCTACAATCCCAATAATAGATAAGGAAAACATAATATTACGAAGGGAACCATTTAACAAACACTCCGTAGAGTTAATTCAAATAGATGAAACCATGATAAATTTAGTAAACTTTATGGAAGAAAAAGGGATGGGAGTTTATTCCATATGGCACAACCCATTCCTGGTGGAAGTACCAGAAGCAAAGAACATGGATCCAAAAGTTATGAAAATGGTAGATGCTGAATCAGATAGAGTATTAACTCAAGAAATGTGGACCATGTCTTTTGATGGAGCTAAGTCCCAATCTGGAGTAGGTGCAGGTGTTAATTTGATTGACATAAAGGGAAATTACCTTGGTATCCCTTATAGACTAGAATTCCCTTGCACCAATAATGTAGCTGAATATGAAGCTTTATTGCTAGGGTTAAGAAAAGCAAAAGAATTAGGCATTAACTACTTAATTGTAATAGGGGATGTAGAACTAATTATACAACAAATCAAAGGTAAATATCAGACCAAGCATCCTAGGCTAAAGCAATATAAAAATGCAGTATTGGAAGAAATTGAAAAATTCTTAGCTTTTAATATCTCATTTATTCCAAGAGAACAAAATCATGTTGTAGATCTTTTAGCTGTAAATGCCTCAGGCCTAGATCATCTAGAAATAACTACATAATATATGGATAGGTTCCCAACTATTTCAGTTTATAAACCTTCTATGCTAGATAACATAGTTTACTTACAGGTCTTTCAAGATGATGTAGATATTAAAGATTTCATGACTTTGCAAAATCAATATGCAGATATAATCTATGATGAAAAGGATGAAGACAAGCTAAAAGATCAAATAGGTGAACCAGTAGAAGTAATCCAATTGAAAACAAATAGAATACCCAAAGGATTGGTTTCTTTAGAGAGTCTATTTGATGATTTTGACAAAGCTTACAAGCCTTTACGTAGAGAAGTAATATCTGAAGACATTAACATTGGTACAATGAAAGAACCCAGAATAGTGAAGGTAGATATGGCCTTACCTACAAAAGAAAAGGTTGGATACATCAGTTTCTTAAAGAAGAATAAGGAACATTTTGCTTGGACTTATGAAGACCTTAAAACCTTCAAAATAGATGTAATGACACACATAATACCCTTGAAGGAAGATTCCAAGCCATTTAGATAGAAATAGAGGAAATATAACCCTACTCTACACCCAATAATGCAAAAGGAGGTACAAAAATTATTGGATTCCAAAATAATCAGAAAGGTAAGATTTTCTTCTTGGATATCCAATTTAGTACCAGTCAAAAAAAGAATGGTGATATTAGAATCTGTGTAGATTTCAAAAATTTAAATAAGAGTTCATTAAAAGATAATTACCCATTGCCCAATATGGAACAACTATTGCAAGCAGTAGTTGGTTCATCTAGATTATCCCTGTTAGATGGATTTTTTGGATACAATCAAATTCAGATTAATCTAGAAGATAGACATAAAACAACATTCACTACACCTTGGGGCACATTTGAATATTTAAGAATACCTTTTGGCCTGATGAATGTAGGTGCTACTTTTTAGAGAGCAATGGACTTTGCCTTCAAAGGATTAATGTTCAAAATAGTAGTTGTATACTTGGATGATATCACAGTATTTTCTAAGAATCCAGAAGATCACTTAGAACACTTAGCTACAGTTTTTGCTCGGTGCAAAGAATTTGGAATTTCTCTAAATCCCAAGAAGTGCATATTCGGGACTACACAAGGAAAATTGTTAGGTCATATAGTTTCAAAAAAGGAATAAGCATTGACCCAGAAAGAATAGAAGCTATTTCCAAAATTCCTCCTCCCAAGAATTTAAAAGGAGTCAGGTCATTCTTTGGCAAAATAAATTTTGTTAGAAGATTTGTCCCAAATTTTGTAGAGATGACCAAACCCATAAATGACATGGTTAAGAAAACTGGAGAAATAAAATGGATAGTAGAAAATATGGAAGCATTCAATAGAATAAAAGAAGCCATTTCTATTACTCCAGCCCTAAGCTGCCCTGATTATTCTAAAGACTTTAACATTTATTCATATGCATCTGAACATTCAATTGTTGTAGTTCTTTCACAAAAATATGATGAAAATAATGAAAGGCCAATAGCCTTCATGAGTTCAGGTCTGAAAGGAGCACATCTTAAATATACCCTATTGGAAAAGCATGCTTATGTAGTTGTTCAATCTTTAGAACATTTCAAAGGTATATTTGGTTCAAACAAAGTTTATTGTTGCATCCCTTTCATAACAATAAAATATATTTTTACCCAATCTGAGCCATTAGGAAGGCCAACAAGATGGATGGTGAAACTTTTGCAATATGATGTTGAATTCAAAATAGTCAAAACTATAAAAGGATAGGGCTTAGCCAAATACCTGGCATATAAAGGAGAGGACTCTAATAATGTCATCACAATAGATGAAATGCATGATAATAGGAGAATCAATAATGGATAATGTAAATGGTATGATGAAATTCTAGCATATTTACAAACTCTGTCTTTTCCTAGAGATATATCAACAAATAGAATGAGGTCAGTAAAGCTTCAAGCTCAAAAATATCATGTGCAAGATGGTGTGCTTTATTGGAAGCACCCTGATGGAGTGTTATTAGTCTGTTTATATGAAAATGAAGTCCTAAAAATAATTAATGAATTTCATGATGGTTTCTATGGAGGACATTTTGCTCCAAAAGCCATAACTAATAAAATAATGAGAGCAGGATATTATTGGCCTTCCATTTTTAAGTATGTATATAAATATGTTAGGAACTATCATAACTATTAGGTTTTTGTAGGAAAGAAGCAACTGGCAGCCATGCCCCTCAAACTAGTAATCATTGAAGCACCATTCACCCAATGGGGCATTGACCTAATTGGAGAGATCAAGCCTAATTCATCAGGCCAACACAAGTGGATCATAACTGCTATGGACTACTTCACCAAGTGGGTAGAGGCTGCTCCTCTAAGAACCTCCACAACTACCACCATTATCAAATTCTTGGAAGAAAACATTCTAACCAGGTTTGGAGTTCCTCAAAAATTGGTAACAGATAATGGGTAGTATTTTGTTTCATATGAAATGGTAGAATTTTGTGCTAACTATGGAATTGAACTCTCACATTCTGCTAATTATTACCCCCAAGGGAATGGTCTTGTTGAGTCATCAAATAAAAATGTAATAACTAGAATAAAAATATCATTGGGTAAGAACAAAAGGGGATGGGATAGTGAACTAAAATTTGCTCTTTGGGCTGATAGGTTGTCTGTCAAAAGAAACATAGGAAGGACTCCCTATGAAATGGTATATGGAGAGAAAGCCTTATTACCCTCAAGAATAGAAAAATTGGCACTTTCCCTCTTGTTGCAAGATCATGAAGATCCCAAACCCTTACAAAGAAGGCTAGACCAAATTGTCCTGTTAGAAGAGCAAAGAAGAGAAACCCTTAATAGAATGATGGAACAAACTCAGAAAACTATGAAATTGTTTAATAAGAAAGCCAAGGGTACTCCTTTCTCTCAAGGAGATATAGTCATCTATTGGGACCCTAAAAATGATAAGCATGGTGAAAAGGGAAAACTTGAACCTAAATGGATTGGTCCATACCAGATAGCCCATGTTATAGGTCAGAATACTTACAAATTGTAGACTTTGCAAGGAGAACTAATGGATATCCCTATTAATGGCCAACACCTCAAGATGTACAATCCTTGTGGAAGGGCCTAAAAAAAAAAAAATAGAAAATCAAAAACCCCAAAAATAGAGTGATGTGTTTTGTTGTTGTTTTGTTTACCAGATAAGCTTTTCTTTTCTTGTTGGTATAGTTCTGAGTTTGTTGTTTCACATGGTATTCTTAGTTTGATGAGTATACATTACTGTTGGTTCCTCCAAAAATAATAAGAAGAAAGGAGATTTATTTTAGACTTTGATGATGTTTACAATTTTTCAAATATGAATGTTTATGCAATGGTCATATGATATGAGATAAAATAGAATGAAATCAGAGTTGATTGAAACACCATGTTAAAGCCTCACATTATAAATGATACTTAAGGTGATTTCAAGGTCCAAGGAATAGAGTTATCTTTGAGAAGGTGGTTGAGCTAAAAATCATTACACTCATCCTTTTTAGCTATAAACTAATCCTCAACTCAGGCATACTCATTGCACAATTTGCTTATATCAAAATACTTCTCAAATGAGAAAGAAAATCAAAATAACGCAAGTTGAGTCACTGCCTGAGATATCTTGGAAAACCTCTATCGAGGCTATAGATGCTTGACTGGTAGTGGAGCCCTGTAGAATGGTGAAAATATTTAAGAGTGAAATCATACATTAGGCTTAACTATTTTTCTCAAATATGGCAAAGTTCTAGAAGACTTAGGAATCAAAATGAATGCACAAACACACACATGGGCCAAAGCATGATGGAACAAATAGCTTTGAAAAATTATGTGTAATCATATCCTATGACTTAGCTAAAACAAACATAACAATATATCTAAAAAACTCATATGTTTCTAAAATTTTGACCCTAGTTTCCAAATTGAATAAAAGGAATTATAGTTTTCAATGCTCTATTACTTTGATATTATGTTGTTATTACAGTTTTTCAATTTAAAAGTTGTTATGTTTTATTTTTCAAGCTTTACTTATCAGTCTTGATGATTTGAAATTTTGTCCAAGATTGCAATAAAACCAGGAGATTCTGTAATTCTCAAGTGCCTCATGTTTTCAGCACATTGTCCCAGTCAGAGCCTATGTTGGAGCTAAAATTGACTCAACATCTGAAACCCCCAATTTTAAATTTTTGGTTTCAATAAAATTAACAAAAGTTGCTAGCCTCTGTTGCATTTTCATCTAAGAAGTTGACTTCCATATGTTTGATTTATGAAATTAACCTTAGCCATTTTTGGATTGATTTTATGACCATTGTTTTATCCTATAAAAATCCATAAAGGTCAAATCATTAAAATACCCAATTTTAAAATAAGGTTTATGATCCATGAATTTAATAATCATAATTCGTGGACCTAAGCCTAAGGAATAAACCCCTAAGTCCGAAGGTATAAAAAAGAAATAAATCAAGGTCTAATAAATAGAGCACCATGGTCTAAAGTCTAAGAACCTAAGGTCTTAAGCGAAATGTTAATTGTTCAAAGGTATGCACCCCTTTCATTAAATATCGAGCACCTTGAGGAGATCTAAAGGTAGCGCCTAGATCTTCCTTGATCGGATGGATGCGCACACTCTAAGAGTCAATCCTTCAATGCCCCATGGTCAAAAGAGGTAAAATCTAAGGTTTGAATGAAAGTCTTAATTAAAGCCTTAAGGGTATGCACCCCTTTAATTAAACATTGAGCTATTTTAAGAGATCCAAGGGCAGCGCTTGATTACGATTTAATCGGATGGTTGCGCTCTTTTAAAATTCATAAAGTGCCTTTGGTAACTAACCTCATAGGTTGGAAGAGATCAATGGTTGTGCCAATCCTCACCAAGATCTGATGGTGCTCAAGTCAAAATCCAAGAAATAGAATGGTAAAAGTATCGGGTAACATGGAGGTAAATCTAGAATTAATCATGCATTAGCAAGGGTCTTAATACATTATTAATTACCCCCTTTTGACTTAATCAAATATTATTGAAATAAATTAATGCACCCCTTTTTGGTTATCAAACTTGTAGGTTATAGGAATCGATGGTTGCGCTTCATCATGATTTGATCCAATGGTCGTGCCCTTTTGAAAATTCATAAAGTGCCCCTTGGTAACTAACCCCATAGGTTAAAAGAGATCAACGACTGCACCAATCCTCACCAAGATCTGACGATAGTGCTCAAGTTAAGATCTGAGTAATTAAATGATAGAAGCATCGGGTAAAATGAAGGTTATCAAAGATCGATGGTCGCGCTTCGACATGATAAAATCTAATGGATGTGCTTTACCCAAAGAAGTCAAAGATGGTCTTAGATCCATGTCAACTAAAAGATGAACATCTCTAGCTAGATCTGGCGGTTGCACCCAAATGTACCTGATCCAACGATAACACTTGCTCTAGATAATGTGAAGGTAAATCTAATGGTAAGACAAAGTCAAAATTTGATTAGTAAAATTAATCATGCATTAGCGAGGGTCTTAACACATCACTAATTATCCCCCATTCACTTAATCAAGGTTAATAAAAATCAAAAGCATGCACCTTTCAGTTACTAACCTTGTAGGTCAAATTCAATCGATGGTCATGATCAATGATCCATACCTAATCCAATGATAGTGTTTGAAGCATTTCGTCTAGCCAATCAGAAGTTCACAATTGAGTTGAACCAAGTTGTCCCTCACTATCGATAGATCAATGGTAGCGCTTAAACCATATTAAATCCAATGGTTGCGCTTCAAGCAAAAGGGTCTATAGGATAATGAGGGTCAAAGTAAATCAATGGTGATGCTCGAACTAGCCTAGATCCAATGACAATGCTCTTTTAAAAGCAATCATGAACCAAAGGGAGATCAATGATGATGCTTCAATCTACCAAGATCTAATGATCATGAGTTAATCAAGGTTGTGTAAAAGACATTAATGCACATGGGATAAATCGATGATCATGCTTGATCCTGACCAAATCTAATGGTGGTGCTTTTCCCTTGGTCAAATCAAAGTAAAGGACATCAATGATAGTGCTTGATTGCAAGTTGATCCTACGACTATGATCTCGCGAAGCTATCAAAGGTTGATGAGTCAAAAGGTTAAAGACAATCAATGGCCACACTTTTTCTAGGAAGAGATCCGACGACTATGCTTATGCATGAATACCAAGCAAAGATAAAGTCCAATAAAGAGTGTATAGCTCTACCAGATCCAATGACAGCGGTGAACCCCGACCAGATCCGATGGTCGCGTGCAACCAAATCACCTAAAGGTTTAAAGACATGGTCCATTTTGCCAACATAAAATCAAGTAAGGTAAATCAAAGGTCTAACCATGATGAAAACAACCCCCCTCATAGTGAACGATGGTACAGGTTTAGCTAATCGGACGAACGTGCAAGATTGTGTGTTTGATCGGACGATGAGTTATTAACGAGGTAATCAAGTTATTAAAGGTTTGGTATTAACCAGAGGTTAGTAATTCTTTTGATTACTCTTTAATAAGTGAATATTAAATGAAGGATAAAGCTCTAATTTAATTTTGAGTCAAAGATTAATATTCTCAGTAAAATAAAAGCATGAATTGATTAACCAATAAAATGCTAGGATATCCTCTATAATGTGTGAGACCACCATTGACATGTACCCTCAATATTATAGAGCTAACATTCTTGCAGGTCCAAAAGCATCAAACATAGGCATACAATGCGAATCCCATCCAACGGTCATCATGAATTGATGGATCCAATGGGCACACACCTCGATAACCAAATCTGACGACAGATCCCCAAAATGATTGCCACCTTGTTAACGGTGTAACTATTTTTGAAGTTGAATCTCTTTCAAGACCAAAAAGGCAGAACACTTTCTCACAAAAAGCCACCACCACCACGTTTGTATTTCCACGTCAGAGGGACGATCAGTTCGGTAACCAATAGGGAAGCTTTGAATGATTGCAAGTACGTAGATCAAAGTCCCTACGGACGTGCAGGATGAGGAAAGCCACCTACTATAACTGTTCGACATTAGAAAGTGACACTTCGGTGAATCTCCATTGGAAAATTTGAAAAAGTAGTTGGTGACGTGATATTAATGACAAGTTATGCGAGGACAGTAAACCCACTTCGCCATCAAGTATTTTAAATCACCATATTGAACAACCTTACCACCCTGGTAATCTTGAGCAAAGAACTGGTTTGAAAGAGCAGAAAGTGAGTAGAGACTCGAGAGTTTCATTTCAGTAAGCTAGAACAGTGACCAAGAGTAAGATGGAGGCTTGGGGAACTGATTTCGTACCCAAAGACACAGAAGAAGTGGTAAAGTTTATCACAGACCAATTACCATATGCCGAGCTCCCCGGACCAACTGTGCCTAGAAGTACGATGTATGATTTTGCCCAAAAAAGTGGGCCCGATAAAAAGCTCACTCCCGCATAGCAGTATGAAATTGAAAATACTTGCATCCAAAGTTTTGCTCGCACGATGGAAAATGATGACAGAGCCCCTTGGTTGCTAGTAGACCTATTTCACAAAGCAAGGAGACTGTAGCTCATAAGGGTTTTCCCAGGAGTACCAGGTGGACTAGTAATCTTGGAAAGTTGATATGCCCGAGGGTATACTACTCCTCCGACTTACTAGCCTAGTTAGCCGTGGCGTACGATGAGAAAACCAGGACATTTTGAGACAATAGAGATAGACCAGTGTTTAGTATCATGGCCAGACACATCACACAAGTCTTCAAACTGGTGCCCTCTAATACTCGGTTGGTTAAATAGGTAATTGAAAGGCAGTCTCGAATGTTACCAAATTTAGATATTTTTAATTCATTGGATTCTGATTGGTTTCCTCCCTGAGAGACTAGGGCCTGGGGTGAGAGCTTTCATAAAGGAAAAGGACATAGGAGATTACTTCTTCTCTGAGGGGTTCACATACATTCGGCTCTATGGAGCTAAGATCCCCTCGAAAATGTTGCCTATGTATTGTCCTTTATCTCTCGCTGCCCTAGAGCTATGCAGACAGGTGGCTGAAGAGGCCAAAATGAGACTGGTGAAGAAGCACGATAGAGTTCCATGGCTCAGTGTCCCTTGTAAATTTGGAAGTTATATATTTATAGGGTATCCAAATTTACTCAAGGGAATGTATGATTTAGATCTCATGGATTTTGAAGAGATAACTTGGAGACCTTACGATCCAGATAAGAAGTACGAGAGGTTAATGAAAAATCATGATTACGCCTGGGTCGAGCATAGGAAAGATGCTTACGAAGAAGAATTATTAGATGCTATAGAGAAAGGGAGAGATTTGAAGATGGTTTGGGATAAGTACCCTTTTGAAGAAAGGGGCAATTTGTAAGTACATAAAACCTATGATTACCCCCTAAATTGATTGTAGTTAGAAGAGTTAAAGGGGAATTTGTGGCCCCCCTCTTACTAGAAGCTACCCAAGCAATTAGAGAAGACCCCTTATTAGAATTGATAGAAGATCAGGGTATTGATCAAATGGAAGTCACTATGAGCTCTACAGATGTTGTAGAACAACAAGTCCAAGCCCCTGATGAAACTCACCTCAGAATAGAGGCAACACCCAACACTTCCCAAAAAGTCTCTAAAAGCCTAAGTACAACAAAAGGAAAGGAGGTAGTTGTTGCACCTGTTCAGGAGCTGACTTCTCCCTAGCAGGCTATAGTTCCAATTTCTAGCCAGCTATTAGCAGTAACTAGTGTGATGAAGTTAGCCCCCAGAGCCATTCCCAACTCTTTGAAGATAAAATACAAGGAGATAAAAATTCCATCAGTAATACAGATGAACATGAGAAGAGCAGGTGGATTTGGAGGTATCTTCAGAGATCTCAGAGTTAAGAAGTAAACAATTTTATCTACTCCAAAAACGAAGAATCCTAGGTTGTCACTGCCCTCCACGAATGTTGTGTTGGAAAGATCTGAAGAACAAACAATTTTTAGTGCTGCCCAGGAGCATGAGCTACAAGTAGTAGCAGGAATGGGAGGCTGGGGAGATGATTCTGCAGCTAGAGTAGAAATAGAAACTCCCAAATTAGATATGGTTGAGGTACACATACCTGCCCTACAAGAGCCTGTTGTTCTCAAAGTTGATGAGAAAACAGGGGGAATTTTAGTACATGGAAAGGAAAGAGATATGGTCAAAGTAGCTAAAGTAGTACAAGAGCAAACTTTGGATCAGCTGCATCAGAGCAATATAGAATTGAGAAGCCAACTGGAAATAAGTGATAAAGAAAAAGCAGAGATGCAAGCTTTAATAAATAAACTGAAGGAAGAGTTGGCACAAAAGAACACCACAGTAGCTCAACCCCCCTTGGTGGTGAAAATCCTCAATTATACTTACTATTTGAATACAATAAAAAGGGAGATGTCTCTTAAAATTTGAGATAATATCAATGGGATCACTGAGATGTTCAGACAAATTAGGGTGATTCGAGTTACTGCTCAAGAAATGGAAAGCCTGATCTATCAGAAGAAAGAAGACTTTGAAGTCATTCGCCCTACCCTCGACCTAATGTCAGAATATTTCGAAGAGATGCAGAACTAGGAAGTGTTGTTAAATGATGGGATTGAGATCAAGTGTAATATCGAATTCATGAAGGCAACTATGTTCGGATCAAACATGGGAAGATGGCTCAATAATGTTGCAGAAGTTTTTAGCTTGTTGGATGACATAACAGAGAAATTGGCAGATATAGGGCTATCTCTGGAAGAATTTTTAGAAGCTGCTAGTGTAGAGGACCTCTTGAAAGAAAAAATAGAAGACTTTGATTGTGAGCCCGATGACGAGCCAGAAATGACCAGACAAACCACTTTCTTAGTGAATACTGTGGAGATGTTGATCACCCAGTATGAAAAAAGCAAAAATTATATTAGCACACAGAAAAATAGGGTTCTAGAGGAGATGAATATGCTAATACTTGTTGTGACTTTTAACATCGATGCTTGGAGGATGATTGGAAAAAATATCATATGGTTGCAGCAAGGCAAAAAGGGAAAATAAATTAAAATATGCAGCCTACAAATGGAAATGAGCTCACCCCCTAGAGACGAAGAACAAGATGTTCAGGAAGGGGAAACATCCAAAATAGAAAGTCAATTAGAAAGCCAGGAAGAAGTAGAAAAAGGAGGAACTGAAGAGGGGAGAGTAGAAGAGGGAAGTCCCTAGGGCACTGATATCACCGGTTGAAAAATTTTAAAACAAAAAGGTCAAATAAGGGTGTACAATATGAAGAAAAGAGATAATGGGAGCCAACTATATCAGTTTTGAAGATAAAATCAGATGGTGACAAGTGTAAGGCCGAGATCAGGCCAAAAATAATAGATTCAAGAACCAAAAGCTATAAAAGGAAGCATCCAGGGCCAGAATTTGCATCAAGCATTAGAGATAGCATTTTTTCTAAGAGGTATACTTGAGTGCCCTTTTGAGTTGTGTTGTTGTATTCCCTTCTGTGTCTTTTTTCTTGCTCATTTCTCATTCCTCCCATTACTGTGTAGGATTTTGATAGGAAAGTGCTCAAGAAGCTGAGATCATTTCTAGATCTATTGAGCTTGAGGTTTAGAGACTCTACTGTTACCATATTGGAACAAGGAGAGTAGAAGAGTTCTGTTACATCATTTGAACAAAATTTCTTCATTGTATTGATGTATTTCTTTGAAAAATAGAGTTAAATGGCATTCTGCCAACTCTGCGTGTAATATTCTATGAAATCAATACAATTATGGGTCTCATTTCTATTAATTCTTTGTCTTGGTACTGTGTGTTATTACGTAATGTGTTACATTATTTGAATGTGTTACGTACGTTTCTCTCGTTGGCCAACTGTTATGTCTGTTACGATATTCGAATGAATGTGATAGTGCCAATTCTTTCTCAGTCCCTTTCATTCTTTTCATTTTACAAGTGTTGTTAAATTGCTATAACAGCCCAATGAATCTAGGCACCGGTCCACATAAGGCATAATAATGGTTATTTTTATTGCTTGGTCATTTTAATACATCTAGCGTATTATTCTAATCTGGAGTGTGTAATATTTGTAATATCATAAATTACCACTAGGGGTTTCCTTACCCATTCTGTAGTTTTTCTTTAGCAATAGCTATTTTTAATCAGAATAAAGAGGCAAGTTGACCAGAGCCTGTAATAGCTCGTTGGTTTCAAATGATTTCTTGTAGCATGACAATCGAATCCTATGGATGCAAGAAATGGTTCTAACAATGTAAAAATCCTTAAGGAGGCTAGATCTTTGGCAACCTGAGATGAGGGATCTAGGTGAATATTGTGCCACAATATTTTAGAAGACTAGATCCAAGGCCACAATTTCTTAGCTCTAATACCAGTTGATATGAGCAAGACCTGGCATGATCACACACTCAATATTATTCGTATCCAGTCTTATAAAGGAGTAAAATGATGTATTCTTTTAGAAGACATACCTTTTATTTTTGAAGATACTGATTTATATTCTATAACTAATTAAAAAATCTCTTGCATGAAGATAATATTAAATATTAACTTGCATGAAGATATATACTGAGTCTTATCACAACAACATCATTTCACACATTTATTATTTTGCACTTCATGTAAAGGTGTATTGCATTTACTATGACACTCAAGTACTATAGTTTGAATGGTAGGTTTTTCTTTGCGTATTCAAAGGGGATTTTATTGGGGGCATTGAAAGATAAAACAAAAGGAGGATTTTATTGGGGGCCTTGATCATTGATATCCATTAATGGAAGCACAAACAATAACAAGATAATAATTATATCCCATTATGCTAAATTGTCTAACCATGACATGAAAATAAGACAAGGCAAAGACCTAGAACATCAATGATAATAAAAAGATATCAAAACACATTTTAGGTAATAAAAACATGGCCCGATCATGTCATTTTAAATTTTTATCGCTTTGATTTGTTGATAATGTGATACAATATATTTATTGTCATACTCCATATTTCGTATCATTGCCATGAATGGATTTATATTATAAATTCAAGTCATTTTCCATTGACTATCTTATTACCTTTGCAAAGCATATGAGAAAAGTACTTAATTCTTAGTGTGTGATTTAGGCTTAGACATTCTTACATGAGAGTCTTAAGTCTATATTAAAAAAAAACTTTTCTTTTTGAAAGGATTCAATCAAGATATTTGAGTCCCCTCAACAATTAACTCCTAAAAACCTTACTCAATGACTAGTCTTGGGCTTGTAGTTAGATTAACTATCTCCACCCTATTCGACATGGATGGCTAAATACAAAGAGCATACATATAGAGCAACCAATAATCACTATCTCTATAAATATATCCTACACCTATTAGGCCATAGTTCCCATAGGTACCCTGATCTATGCATCGAGGCACCAAATGGTTGGTGGGGAGGACAACTTATAGAACTAGCTAGTGGAACCTACGAGTTAGAGGTAAAGTGATGCTATAGAAGGTGGGGCATATTTCATGGTTGGTGACAAAGTGTACCTCAATAGACTCACATAAGAGGATATTACAAATGCAAAAATAGACTTCAAAGTATAAACCTCTTGTAATATATAGGAGATATCATTACATAAGCTTGTTATAATAGGTGTTGCAAGGTGCAAGACACTCGATTCTACAAAGGTGTAATAATAGTAATAATAGCAAGTAGAAGAAATGAAAGATAAGGAAATAATAATGAGAATATTTGATTCTTGGTTTCCTTGACTATTTCGAGAAGAAATCCTAAGTTGCATTTGTAAAATATACAAAGTGACATAAGAGTTGGAAGATGAGATGTTTTAGCTTCCAGCGAGTCTTGTGGTATTAAAAAACAACCAAAAATCTATTTCTTGCACTTTCAAAAACCAAGCGCTAGTTCTTGGAGTGTGTAAGTATTTGGTCGAGTTGGAATATATAAATTGGATATAAAAACAATCTTTGAATGATGACACTCAACATCAATGTCAATAATTTGGTCTATTTGAGTTGGCACCAACGACTTTTATCATTTCTAGATGAGTGCTAACCATACAAACATTAATTTTTTGTTGCTAAAGTAGCCATGGCACCAAACTATGGGTTGGCACCAACCTATCTAGTGAAGAGTCTAGATGGATACCAAGGCTAATGCTTTAAATTAGCTCTAACATCATTCTTTGAGGAAATCTGAGTAACTCCTACTTTGCTCAAATTATTTATACCCCTTAAGGAGCAACAATCCCCATTGCATTAGCTTCTAATTATATAAAAATATACTTAAGTTGGTCAACCATGTACCACTTGTCTTGCAATATATATTGATCCCATTTCACAACTTTGAATAGGTTGTGTCCCCTAGAAAGTTCCCTTGCTAGAAACCTTGATCAACTTATTTGCAGTAATGAGTTTGAACTATGTGGGGTTTAATATTTTTGGATGTTATACTACTATGGGATCTAACAAAGGAGTTTGGTACCACTTGAGGAGCTTAGCATAGAAAACTAGATGCATTCCCAAGTATGGTGGTAAGTCAAGAATAAAAATATTCTCTTATGTATGACATTAGATGGTATAAAGACCATATCATAGTGGTTTGATCTTTCAAAGTGGTCTAGAGAATTATTTCTTCTTTAGGTGGAGCCAAACCTCATCCCTAACCTAGAATGAGTGGTGTCGTATGTTGGTCATGTCACTCCTTGTACTTTTATTGTTGGTATTGTAGGATCTACTAGAACTGGGTATGGATTTTATACAATTGTGCAAGATTTTTTTTGCCTTGCTAGCTTCCTTACCTTGAGGTAGTGTCATGGTGTCAATCAATATGTAGAAAATGATGTCTACTAGGGTGCTAGGCTAAAATTCTAGACATGCCTAGAATGGATTGTCCCCTTTGGGTAATGAATAGCCTTGTTGTAGAAATATTGGATGTATGGAATAATCTCATCCTACGTCTGTGCATGGTTGTGGTTGTACATTTGTAGTAAGTGTACCAATATTTTGTTAACCACCTCAATTTACCCATAATTTTATTGGTGCAAGGATTCTAAATATTGGAGCTTGGTGTATAGAAGCATCTAGAGATGGTCCCAAAATTATTAAGGAACCAACTATCTTTGTCTAAAATAATTGATCCACGTAGGCCAAAGTAAACCCATACCTATTAGAGAAACTAAATTTGTTAAGGAACTGACTATCTTTATCTAAAATAATTGACTCAAGCAGGCCAACGTGAACCCATAACTATTGGAGAAATAGATGAGTGATATCCAAAGAATTAATGCTCTTGCTACATGGATCCATGATAGCCAACTTGTTGAACCTATCCACGACCATAAATATACAATCATGTTGATGCCTAGTCGTTGGTAACCATAAGAGAAAATACATGGTGATGGACTTCCTTGTAGTGGTGTGTAGGGCTTGCTTATTGGTTTGGCAATGTTACATCGAATGTAGGATTTGATGTAAATTTCCACTTCTTGGCATATATATGACCAATAAAAGTATCAATGTAACATTGCAAGTATTTTTTTAATACCAACGTGTCCAACCATTTTAGAATAAGGGGATTACTAGATTAGTAGCTAGCACAACGTACTTGATGCCACATAGATCTTTTCAAAATAGTATAATAACCATCTCAAAGATGGTAGTTTGGAGATAAATTACCTTTTTCCAACTGGTGATGAATATCAACAATATTAATGTTTGAGGGGTATAGTGCTTTCTAATCATTGGCACCATACCCTCTAGTATCAGGGATGAACAATGACATATGTATCTTTAGGCAACTTAGAAATTTATTGTTTGGTTCTCCTTTCACTTATGATGTTTGATCACAAGGGGAAATTATTGTAGATAGATCATGCATTTCATATGCCTAGCATTCTCGAGTTACCTCTATGAATGAAGAAAATATAGAGATCTATGATTTGAATGAATTATAGTTTCCTTACCCATTATATAATGGAGCCACGATCATACAAGTTGAACAATGATATACAACTCTTTCTCATGTGTGTGGTTTTGAAAAGTGTTAGATAATGTCTCAAAATGGTAAGACACTAGATGCTCATTATGAATTAGGATGACACCTAATGCATAATAAAAAACATAAATATCAATCTTGAATTACTATGTGATGTGTAACATAACTAACACTAACATGCAATAGAGGTAGTGATTCAATGCTTCAAACAACTATTGTTTCTCTAAAGCCCACTAGAACTTGTCTTTCGACACATAACTTGGTTTAATGGCCATAATACATATAAAATTCCTAATATGAACCTATAGTAGAAGTTTTTGAGACCAAAAAATATCTTAAGGTCTTATTAGGTTCTTGGGTATTGACCATTATTGAACGATATAATTCTTTTTTGTATTGACATAAATTCCTAGCTGGTTGATCAAGTAACCTAGGTGAGAGATCTCCATGACACAAAAGCTACACTTTCCCATGTTGGCCTAGAGCTTATGTTGATGCAAGGTGTCCAAGAATTGATAGATGCTAAAGGTGTTCTTCCCATGTCTTTCTAAATATAAAATATCATCTATATAGACAATCATATAGGATCCTATAAATGGCTAAAAATATCTTTCATCATGAGCATGAATTTCATTAGGGCATTGGTCAAGCCAAAGGGCATCACCAACCATGCATACAATCCTTCTTGGGTATTGAATGTTATCATCCATATGTTTAATTTTGATAGACACCTAATGGTAACATGATATCAAATTGATCTTGGTGAAGTATCATACCCCTAGAGTTGGTCCAACAAGTCATAAATGCATGACAAAGGATACCAATTCTTCATGACGATCTTATTGAGTAGTGCCATATTTCTTGGTGGTAGTACGATGGGGATGTTGCATGGCAATGAGCTAGGATGAATTTTTCCTTGGTCAATCAAATCCTATATCTCATGTCAAATTTCATCGTTCTCCTAGATTGAGTGATGATAAATGTGTTATTTTGAAGAGTCAATCCTAGAATCAAGTCAATTTAGTATTTCATTAAAAAGTGTAGTGGAACTCCTTTAGGATATTGAAAAATATTAACATACGAACAAAGGAGGTCATCCATATGTTGAGATATAGAAAAGTAATTTATGGTTGGTGGGATAAGGTTTATCTTCTTGGCACCTTGGTTTTGGGATCAAACCATCATTAGTAAACTTTTACATCTGTGAGATCAACTTCTTGCACTACTTGGCTAAAAAAGTGTCATATTCTTCTATGAAAGGCACTCAGGAATATTGTAGGTTATCTCTCCACCACAAACATACCATTCTTTTAAAAAGACATGGTAGATTTCCCTATTATCAAAGAGATAGGATAATTCTAGCAAGACATCACAAATATCCAATGCCACCATATCACAGGGAGAATATCATGCATTAGTTTGATGTTGTATTTGAGGGTGCATTAGTGTCAATCCTCAATACCTTTCCTTAGTTACAACTAACATAAAGAGTAAGGTTGAAGATGTGCCACATTCTAGAGGTCTAGATGCTCGATAATGTCTTATATAATGATATTATTTGTATTCCCAATATCAATGATTATGTAGAGGGACCTTCCCTTTACTTAAAAATGAATATGGAAGAGGTACTTCTATTATTCAAAGTGATAAGTTCTTGAGGCATTACTTGCCTATCAAGTTCTTACACTTAGTTACACATCCCTATTATTGTTTATTAGATGGGTATGAATAGTCATTATCCTCTAGATGAACTACCAACATCATTTGCTAGGCCTGACACTCAAAATCGTTGTGGATCGTATGGTGGTTGTGCCATTTGTCATCGACCTTTTTCTTACCATCATGTTGAGTTGTAGGATGTTTGTATTTAGATGATGTAGAAGGTCCCTTGGGCATGGGCATATTAGGTGGTTGATTATTTATCGACTTTTGTGTTTGTATCGAGTTGTTGTTGAAGGTGGAAACTAGGTTTTTTTTCTTAGATCATGATTTATTCTCTAGTTTTTGAATGATGAAGTATGCTTATGCCAAAAAGTTAGTAAGAAGGAACTTCATATCAAACCAAATATGGTAGTGTAGGCCATTGATGTATTATAGTACATATCATGTCTTCTTTAATGTGAAGGCGATTGAGAAGTTGAATGATACTACTAGAAAATTTGGTCTCTATATTTCCATAGTTTCTAAAAGTGCATATACTCATTTTCATAGTGGCATAAGGAATATAACTACTCATGAACCATCTTTACAAATTTTATTCAAGAAGAGACATAATTTCCTAACTCTTCTAGCCTGTTTTTAGTGGTTTTCTACCAAAAACATAATTGATTTTGACATATTCAAAGTCATGAAGGCAATCTTGCCATTGTTGGAGAATTGATTGGTGGTGTAGTATACCTCCAATCAAAGAAGCCAGGTGTCCAACTTGTCAACATTGATTTGGCCTAATAAGAATGGAATGTTGATGTTGATTTTTGCCTTTATAGGTCCTTGGATCTTGAATGACACATGATTTATAGTTGTAGGTTGGGTTCCCATATAAAAGATAAGATCCTAAAATTTCCCAAATAGAGTGGTTCTTTGTTCCTCTAGAGCATCTTGAATCATATTCTTGAAATTCTAACTTCTGGGTCTCAGGTTGAGATTTTGACTCTACCATTGCTTGAGTTCTTTTGTAAGGGTAGCATGATTTAATATAATTGAATGTAAAACTTAGTGTGATGTCTTTATTATTGCACCAAGAATATGTGTGGATGGGCATCCAATAATGGATCATACTGGAATATATTATCTTAGGCAAGGATGTCTTCAAAGAGGACAAGGGAGTATGAGAAATCAAGGAGCAAGTGAAGAATGCTTTGTAGTGCCTCTCTTTGGTGGACCAGAAGCTTGATATAATACTAACTAGATTGGTGCACTAGGGGCCAACATGGTTGGCATGGATGAAAACTTATAGAACTAGCTAGTGGTGTCTATAAGTTATAGTTAGAGTGAAGTGGAAACTAGGGCATACTATTTGGTTGGTGATATAGTGCACCCCAATAGACTCACATAATATAATATTGTAAAATTAGAATTAAAATTGAAAATTTAAAGCTCTTATATTATGTAAAAAAATTCATTACATAAGCCTGAAAACCAAGTGGTGTAGGATACTATGCTTTGTAGAGGTATAGTAATAGCAAATAGAAGAAACAAGAGAGAAGGCAATCTTAAAGTTTTAATTTTGTTCTAGATTATTGAGAGAATTCCTAAGCTATATTTATAAGATGTATAAATATACATAGGATTTGAAAGGTAAGACATTTTAGCTTCTAAAGAATTTTGGTGGCATCAAGAAACGACTAAGAATCTATTTTTTGCACTTAAAAAAAAGATGTTAGTTATTGAGTGTTGAAGTGGCTGAATTATCTCGAACATCTAATTTGGATGTTGCAATAGTAGCTAAATGATGATGTATGATATTTATGTCATCCATTTTTCATATTTGCAAAGGCACCAATGACTATTATCATTTTTGGATGAGTGGCAAAGGTTTGATTCCAAAGCAGTCATGGCATGATAGTGTGGGTTGAAGTCAACCTATCTATTGAAGAGTATAGATTGGCACCATGGGTGATGCTTTGAAGTAGCTTTGGCATCATACTATGAGAAACTCTAACCAACCCCTACTTTACTCAGATTATACCCCATTAAAATTTAATTTCACTATCTTAATTGGCGGGTTATCAACAAGTAAGACTCCTTTATATCCATTTATCATCCTTCCCATTATCAAGGGAATTTGAATGGTAACTTTTAGTAAAATGAAAAAATATATATTTGTAAATATTTTATGTTTAAAATAATTATAAAAATCCCATGGATTATATATAGATGCTATTGTGCTTATTTTATTTAGTCCTGCCAATGGTTAGGGAACTTAGGATTGATGAACTCTAAGGCTTATTTTAGTTGGACCATTGATATTTATATTCTTATAATAAATATTAATAGATGTTTTAATTTGATAATTTTTAGATTATCTCTTTAACACAAACACTTATATATATATATATATATATATATATATATATATATATATATATATAATAAAAGTTATATGCGGCTTCTATTGGGGTCCACTCCCATAAAAATATGAAAATAATACATTTTCTATTAGGTTAATTAAACCATATCAACATTCCCTTTTATCACAAATATTTTTCCTTAACATCATTTTGATTAAGAGATAAAATCTCACTTGGTCAGTTACCTTCTAAATTTTGAATTTCACCAAGATGAAGATCAATGTTGTGATTGACTAAATTATTTGCCATCCCATTTCTTTCTATATATATATGCTCAAATTTCCAAGAGATTACCTCCAATAATAGATGACGAACATCATTGATAATATTATTTTTAATCCAATCCCCACACCTATTTTTGTTGATAGCATTAATGATAATTTGTGAATCTCCCTCCATTAAAATATATTTTCATTTCCTTTCAATTGCAATTTTAAAATCTTGTAAGAAGTGCCCTAGTCTCTACATGGTTGTTAGCTGAAGTTCCACATGATTCTAAGTAAATAAGGAGAATTTTGGATTAATTATTTTGAAAAACACCATACCCACGAGGGGTAGGTGGATTGGTAAGTGCTTGTCTGGCTAGGCACTTACCAAGAAGACACCCAGGTTCAAACCTCGGGGTAGCTTGTTTACAAAGGTAATAGTCTGATTTGAATCCTCTGAGTACACACCAGATCGATGATGACGGTATGAATCTTGAGCGATCGATGGTCCCCTTACCATTGGGTCAACAATAATGAGGTGGAATAGGTTTGGTGGAAGAAGCCCTTGTGGTTTGAACCTTGCACTTGTCATTACTAAAAATAGTGTGGTTGTGACCAACTCTCCTATGCAACCAATTTTGTTTTTTGAAAAACACCACCTCCATCGGCTTTTACTAGATTTCCTTCAAAAGCACCATCAAAGTAATTTTGACTAGCCCAATTTCTAGACATTTCTAATTTATCCTAGATCAAAGTAGATCCTTTATTTTAATGCCATTATCATAGATGACTCTTCCATGTATGTTCAAATTATGTAACCAAGTTATCACCACCTCTTTTTCCACACTTGAGGCTTCCCATGATGAGCACCATATCTGTAAACATTCTACAAGAGAGGCAATAATACAGTTCTAAAATTGGGCATGGTTTTGAAATTTATTTTAAATACTTCTATTATTCATTTCAAGCTATAAATTCCATCAAATAATGACGGGACCAATCCTCCACATAATACATAAGTCTTAAGCTTTGAAATAATTAATCTAATGTCTCATTAACTCTTTCAATGTTGATGGAGCTAACAAATATATTTTTATCCTTTAAAAAAAGTAACCCCAAAATGTGAACAAAGGGAAAATAAAGAAGTAAATGTTATGATATTTCTAAATCCTTCTCATGCAAAGGTACATTTAAAAGGTCCATGATATCCTCTTCTTTATAGACTCTCTCCTATAAGAATTTTACTTTGAAGTGTTAACAAAAGGAATGTTGAGGCCTTAGGAAGAGCCTCAAGTAGCCAAACATTCTTCCAAGGAAAATATTTGAGAGTAGGAAACTTTGATCACTCTAAATCCTCCTATCTCAACTTGACTAAGTATCCACCATATTTATATGGTTTTCAAACCAACTCATCCTTTCATATAAAAAATTGGCAAATGAATCTCTTGACATATTTTTTGAAGTTCATCTACAATTTTTTTGAATTTATTTCCTACAACCAGTTTACTAATAGAAATCCATTAGACAACGTTGTTGCTCATATTAATATAATCATTATCCTTTGGACCTTTACAAGCAAAGCATGCCAAATCCAATGATTGCCATTTTATGGTATAGGTAAGAGGGTAAGGCTTCAACCAATCATCAGATCAAAAATTTGCATAATTCTCCTCATTGTCTGACCATCTAATATATTTCTTGATTAATTGTAAACTATTTGATATGAAATTCCATATTGATGATCCTTTGAGTAGGTTTATTCTCCTAAATAATTGTATTGCTTTAAGAGAGACTATATATTTTTGAAGAAATATTTTTGCCTAATTCTTTTCTTGACGTCTAAATAATCTTAACCTGAGCTTTTCGCCTAAGGCCAAACTAATAAGTTTGTAATTTCGCAATCCTACTCCTCCAATATTCTTTCCTTTGCAAACCCTATCCCACGTACAAAGAGGAAACCTAAAATTTTTCTCGCATCCTTTCTAAAGAAAGTCTCTTTGAATTTTATCAAATGTTTATGCTATACCTACTTGCAATCATGAAAATGACTTCATATAAATAGGGATGGATTGCAACATAGTCTTTATGAGTTATAGCCTTCATGCTATGGTTAAGAACTTACATTTTCAACCTTCCAAATAAAATTTTATTTCATACAAACAAGAGACCCAAAGCTCCTTTTTATTTCCTTTATGGGACAAAGAATACCCAAGTAGTTTGATGGAAAATTTTCAATTTTAAACCCTAAAATATCCATAGTAATTTTTTGTAAATCTAGAGCAATGTTAATAAAAAATCTAGGATTTTGTACCACTAACTAACTGTCTAATAGTCTTCTCATAGCATGGTAGTATTAATTTAAATTCCATGGCCTCATTATTTGAGAAATGACCCAAAATAAAAATATCATCAATAAGTTGGAGATGAGATTCAAAGGGACCCTTTTTTGTAATTGAATGCCACTGAATTTTCCTTCCATTTTTACCTTTGAGAAGGCTTTCCCTAATAACACTATAAGAATAATGAATAGGTAAGGATATAACGGATCACCTTGGAAGAGTTCACAATATGACTTAAAGTAACCAGCCAAAGAACCATTGATCAAAATAGAATATTTTGCAGTGCTATAACTGCTATAACAATATTTAATCCATTTACACTAACTGTAGTCAAAATAAAACTTTTTGAGAATTTAATCTAGAAAACTTTAGGAAACCCTATCATATACTTTGTTCATATCTAAATTCATAAGCATTCTTGGTTTTTCATGGAATGAAGAAAATGTATGGCCTCCTATGCAATGATTACACCATCAAGAATTTGTTTACCACAAGTAAACCACCTTGTTCATCTGAGATAACATAATCTAGAATTCCTGTCAACCTCTTTGCCATAATTTTTGAGATGGTATTATAGATACTATTACAAAGGCTTATTGGATAAAAGTTATCAAAATATTTTGTCTTGTCTTTCTTGGAAACCAATATAATAAAAGTGGCATTGATCTCACTTTTTGTAGCCTTTCTTTTCTAGGACTCCTTAACCGCAACCAACATATCACTCTTCAATAAATCCTAAAAATTTTAAAAGAAAATTATAGGAAATCCATTGAGGGCAGATGCCTTGTTAGGATGGAAAGAGAAAACTTTATGTAGCTCCTCCGTATCTATCTTCTCCATCAAGCTTTCATTTTGTTCTTGCGTGATAATTGATGGAATATATTATGAAAGAATATCTTATGCCTCCTTATATTTCCTAGTATCTAACATTTTTTTTTGAAATAATTAATTGTTTCCTTCCTTATATCTTCTTTTTTAACATTTCTTCTATATGGAGTTATTTTTGATGTGATTTTATTTTTGTTTTAGCATGATTTTTTTTTTTGTATTTATATCTCTTTCCTTGAGCCATTTCTCCCTATATTTTTGTAACGAATATGACTCCCTTTTCAATGCATTATGATACTCATAATGTAATTTTTTTCTTTCACATAAAAATCTTGATCAATTCCATTGATTTCTACTATCCCTTATAAATTTTTGAGTTTGGATTCAATTTTTTATTTTCTTTAAAAATATTACCAAAATATTTAGCATTCCATATATTCATTTGTTCCTTTAAATATTTTATCTTTTGAACAAACATGTACATATATGATCCTTAAAAATTTGCTTCGTCTCACCATATCATAACCATTTGGAAAAAATAGGGATCTTAGAACCACATAGACTGGAAACAAAATTGTTTTGGATGACCATTATTGGGTAAATCATAAGTTAAAAAAATGGGTTTGTGATTTGATCCCGCTCGTAATAAAATATCTGAAGAGATTGTATACTCTATTTACAACCATGTGTTGGATAAAAATTCTCTATCCAATATTTCTGTTGTACGAGTTTGCTTACTTTATTTGTTATCCTATGTATATTGAAAACTTGAAGGCCTAACATCCTCAAGGCCATTTGAATTAAAAAATGAATCAAAATCTTGCATTGATTTAAACCATCCTTGAGTACCACCCTTCTTTTCCAAAGGATGAACTATGTTGAAATCATCCCCAAGAATCCATAGATCACAATTATAAATCATCATTACGCTTGATAAAAATATGCTAAGGTTCTTCCAACATATTTCATGAGGAGTAATTATTGTAGGAGAATATACATTTATAACCCCAAATTTTATGTTTTTCTCTTTCCTTCAAAATAGTCCAACAACCCAATGACTTTTTGCTTTTAACAATTATCCATCCCATTTGCATTTGTCCCATATTATTGCAATACCATCTGAAGCTCCTATAGAAGAAACTTCTAGACAATCACCCACCTTCCAATTATTTTTAAAAGCATTCTTACATTCCTTAGTATTTAATTTTGTTTCTTCTATTAAAATAAACTTAAGACTATAACTACCTATTCATTCCTTAACAACTATTTTTTTGGGTTCTTATTCATACCCTTCATATTCCATGATATCATTTTCATCCTCATCTCTTTTTTATTTTTAGTACTCGGATTAATCCCTACTTCTTGTTAACACCTATGATATTTTTATTTGGCTTCCCAAATTAATATGACTTTGAGTTACCTTTTCCCTTTGTTCATGCTTTAATGACCTTCCTCCCCATTTTCATTTCCCACAAACGCTTTCATATTTATCAATATCTTTTATTTTTCCATTTTTTTGTTGTTCATAATGAGATTTATATTTTAAATATTTATGTTGCCCTAAAGAATCTGCAAGGAATAACCTCATAAACACTTTTTTCTTTATGTTGCCCCAAAAACCCTAAAGTGTATGAACGATCCTCCATAGTCATTACTTTCTTATTTTTTTCAATGGGTTATATGGGATTGAAATGGGCCCCACTTGTATTACATCATCACCACATAATGGTATTACAACAAAGCTTGGATAAAATCCATGTATAGTTTGACAAGATTTGAACTTGGGTCTCCTTGAAATATTGAGGAATATAACCAATTGAGCTAATACCACTTGATTCAATGAGTTTACATAGGTTTTTATGAGGGGTCTTGGTCCCCTCATATTGAGTGGGGTTTGAACCTTGGACCTCTCAAAGAGAGGCCAAAGCCCTTACCATTGCAATGAAGCTTTTATCTCATAGTAATGACTTTATTATGCTACAAATCCTAAATTTCCTAGGATATCCTCCATATGCTTTTTTTATTGTGTTGCTCTTGAAACCCTAAAGTGCAATGGATACACTCTATACTACTTTCATTTTTATTGCAAGGAGAATATTTTATGCTACTTGAGGAAAATGAAGATGATTTACCTAGATTAACCTTGATCTTCTTAGCCTCATTCACTTTAAAATTGACCTCCCCATATTCCTTTCATATTTAACTCATGTATTTGAAATTGTGCATTCTACTTCCTATCCCTTGTGTCATTTTTTCTTCTAATGGTTGATTCAAGTGAAATATAATGACCTTTGTTAATTGATGATGTAGAGGGTTTTTTCATGCCACTTTCTTAAGAGTGGAAAATCCTTGATTTGACTCAACTTATCCTATGGTATGATCTTCTTGTTTCATATTGAACCTTACATCATGCCCAAAATTTTCCATAATTTTCTCCATTATTTTCACTTTGCAATCTCTTGCCATATGTCTGGTTTCATGACACTTGTGATATCAAAATACAATGTTTTCATTATCCACTTGTCGATCCCATTCTCTTGATTTAGATTAAATCCTAATGGACTATAGTAAAGGATTTGAAATATCCATGGCAACACATATTCTAGTGTAGACAACATGCCTTCTTTCCTTAGTAGTTGGCCCCTCTTGGATGAGTATTACCAATATTATTCAAAACCTCCTTATTGATAAGTTGATAAGGAAGTCCAAAAGCCTAATCCATATTAAAATTATTTTATTAGTCTCTATATCCATAGATAAATTCTTACTCCATGGTCTTAAATATAATTCATTTTTCCCATAAACCAAAGACCACCATTCATTATTTTATTATTTTTTTGTAAATTGGAGAAGATAATGAGAAAAGATCCTTCTAGAAGAAGAGTCATGGACTAATTTGAATTCAATCTACACTTCCACTTGATCCAATTTTGAAACTCAAAAAAACTTGGCTAGTATCCTTGGAAATTATATATTAACCCTCTAGTTTTAAGAACCATTATATCATGTTCAATCATCTCATTCTTGATAATCACTTTTGGTGTAGTATATGCTACCTAGATAGGGTTTTCATAGATTTTATCTTTCTCTTATCTCTATACTTCCAACTAGGGCATCTTTACTTCTAGTAAGGACTTTCAAAAATGACTTTCCTGCCATATTACCTAGATTTTCTTTACATGAATCTTTTAGTTTTTGAGTTTCTCCTAATATTTGGAACAAGAAGAAGTGACACTCACTCCTTGCTCGCACTTTGATTTTTTCTTCTTGCTCATGCCTCACCCTCAGTCCTAGCTCACCCTCACTCATGGCTCACACTCACTCTCAGCTTGCCCTTGATTGCAACTCACACTCACTCTTAGCTCCCTTTTATTCTCCTAAATAAAAGTTTTAATTCTATAGATAAAGTTTAATATTTAAGCTAATGGGACCAAGACACATGTCGATTAGCAAGAAATTTCACATCCTATACATAAATGGTGGGTGCTTAACTCTCAAGTACATTATCTTATCCTCAATATAAACAAAATATGTGGCAAATCATTGAGAAAAAATAAAACTTTGGAGATTGGTTAGTTAATTTCAATAAATCAACTATATCTATGATGAGTAATTAAACTCATAAATACATTGATTTTATTTATTTTATTTTTTAAAATATTAATTTTAAATATTAAAATTAATTAGTGAGATGAAAATAATTAAATATAAAATTATGTTATTTTAATTATTCTAAATGTCATAATCAAGTGGTATCATCTCAACCGGTTATATTCCTTAATGTTTAAGGAGGAGACCAAGGTTCAAAACTTGCCAAGAGATACATGGATAATATCTAAGCTTTGTTGTAATACCACTATGTGGTGATGATGTAATATGGGTGGGTCTGGTTTCAATCCCACATAACCAATTGAAAAAATATATTCTAAATATCATAGTTACTAAATTTAAGAAAAATATATTGTCGTGATAGGGATACCACAATGAAAAAATGTATTGGGATTTCCAAAAAGAGACCCACGTTCAATTCATGGGAAGGGTGGCCTCGATATGCCCCTAACTTTTCAACTTATTCAATATATATATGATTTTGAGGCTATGTAAATATGAGTTCTATGTGAGACAAGAGCGAGTGCAAACTAAGAGGGAGCCCTACTAGGTAGCATGGAAGAAAAGTCCTATTTAAAATCCCTAATGGGAAGTCAGGATGCACTAGCTATGAATTAAGATGACCTAGCTAGAAGTATAGATTCCCAAGTTGGAGATAAGCAAAAGAGCAAATATATGGTAATTTTGATCTAGGTAGCAGATGTTACACCAAAAGTGATTATAAAAAATGAGATGATCGAGCATGATATAATGGTTCTTAAAAGTAAAGGGTTATAAATTCCATGGATACTGACCAAGGTTTTTAAGATTAGAAATTGGATCAAGTGGAAGGGGGGATTGAATTTAAATTACTTTATGAATTTTATTTTTAAAGGTTTTATTCTCATTATATTTTAGGGGTAGAGATAAAATAATGGGTGGTGGCCCATGGTTTAGGTGGAGAGATGCCCTTTATTTAAGATCATTTAGTGAAAAAAATCTATTGAGACAAAATATATTAAGAAGATTTTGATGCGAGTTAGGATTTTTGGACTTCCATATTAGCTTATCAAAAAGGAGTTTTTGAAGAATATTGGAAATACCCTAGGGTAATTCATCAAGGATGTACTAACTATTAAGGAGCAAAAGCATGATATATATACCCTAAATATATTATATTGAGTGGATTTTTTCTCTAGTTTCCACTCAATATAAATCCAACTTTAAAACCATAAATGAGATTACTTCAAGATAAACATGGTGATAGGGTTTCAAACATTGTGTACAAGTATCAGGAAGGAAGATACAAATGGAACAAATATTTTTTTACAAGTATACAAGACATTGATGCTGGGAGGTAGTTGAGCAAAAAGATAACAACAATGATAATTTAGAGCGAAGCCAAGGATATGTTGATTTAGGAGTTGAATAGCTCAGGAGAATGCACAACAATAAGTGAATATATTATGAAGAACCAACAAAATAGAATTACCGCAAGAATATGGAGGAATATTTGTGATAGGTCGAGAAATCCTAAAGTAAAAATCTTTGTTTGGCTAGTAGGTCATAGAAGAATTATATCTTAGGATAACCTTATGAAAATGGGTTTTCATGGCCCCTCGCAATGTGTTCTATGTAAAAAGTAGGAGAGTATAAACCATCTCTTAGGACATTGCTAAATAGTCTAGAAACTATGACAATGGATTCTTAATATGTTTGATAAATGCATGGTGATGAATGACATAATTGAATAATGGTTAAAGCAATGACATAACACTTTTAAAAGTGAGGCTTTATAGATAATATAGGATATATCAAAAAATATAATACTTTGGATTGTATGGTTGGAAATAAATAGAAGAATATTTAAAGGAAATAAAAGCAGTTTAGAGGTAACAAAAATGAAGATTTGTTTAGCTATAGAGGAGTCTAAACCAACCCTATCAACTCACCAATCACTAATCTTGAAGCAGAGAGCCTTGATAGATGGATTCAAATCATAAAATGAAATTATGATGTTGGGTACATGAGAAACAAAAAGAAGGCAGAGGATATAAAGTGGAAGCCACCAAAATTGGAGTTGGTCAAATTAAATTTTGATGAAGCATCTAAAGGAAATCTAGGACCAACAAGAGGAGGAATAATTAGAAATAACAGGGGAGATATTTTGTATCATTACACTTTCAATAGTGGATTTAAGACACTAATAAAGTTGAAGCTTGTGCGACTTTAGAAGGGCTAGAAATATATAGATAAATGAAATGGAATAGAGTATGGATGAAAGGTGATTCACTAATAATAATAACGACAGTTTTGAGGAAATCAAAGGCTCCATGGAACATACAAGAGATAATTGTGGAAATACAAAACCTTGATACAAAGTTTGAATAAATGAGGTTTACATATATGTTAAGGGAAGGAAAAAAATGTTCATATAGGCTAGCAAATAGAGGGGTTTTAGTTTAGGATTGTGAACTTAAATTCTCTTTTCCATGGTTAGAGGAAGTAGTAAGTTTAGTTGAAACTACTTTAATATTTCCATTGGTAATATTTGCTTTATTTTGTAACATTGATGTGTTTTCATATAAACTAGTTATTACAATTCTTGTGGTTGCACTTATGCTTAAGGAAGGAAAGTAGCAATCCAAATTTAGTAAAGTGGGCTATGATAGTGCAAAGTTTTAGAAATATGTATGTTAGAAATTTGAGTATAGTGTGTTGTCATTGATGTCAAAGGATTGATGTCATAGGTTGATGTCAAAAGAGAAGATGTCTTTGGTTGTCATTAATATCAAGGAAAATATTATAATATTTATTATTATAATATTGGTTGAGAAAAGCATTACAATATCTATTTTTGAATATTATAATGAAGGACAAAAGAGTTCGTTGGGACAATGGTTTAAAAATGAAGGCAAAATATTAATATTATTGAAGATAATAATATTAAATGTGAAGGCAAAGTTTAAAGGATTAATATTATAATATATTTATTATAATATTATAATATCTTTATTATAATATAAATATTTCAAGTTGTTATAATATTTGAGCACCAATTATTTGAAGGTAAAATTTGAATTAATTTCGAATTAAGGAGGCCGACGTCACATGGGGTGAAAAGGACAAGGTGGCACCGACGTTGATCGAAGACAAAGTTAAAACATATAAATACCCGTGCCTAAAATCATTTGCAAATGTGGTGTGAAATTTGTGCATGCATTAATCAATATATAATTCGCTACACACGACGAAGAAGGAAAGGAAGTAACAACGTGTTTTCTACAGTGGACGACAAAGAATTAAGGTTGGTTTGGTGCATATCACATCTCATCTAGCTAGCTAGACCAGTTGGTGGCTGAGCCGACGTGAAGGCGTTGTGGGGAGGAGGTTTTGGGTTCAAAACTCATTGCAGATGTTTTGTTTTGTTTGACTGAGTTTACAGTAGGAGAATACAAAAGGCGATTGGCGCCTTTGTGGTCTCGCAGGCAACACTAGCGCAACTGGTAGTGGCCCTTTGGTTGGACGTTTTAATCTCACGAGGTGAGAGGTTCGAATCACATTGAGGGTAGAATAAAAGAGGTATTTAATTTTTTAATTATCATTTGATTTTGTGGAGTTATAAGGTTGAGTTGTTATTTAATTTGTGCTCATTTGATATAGGAGAAATAAGGTGTGAAAAATATCTTTTTGTATTGAAATTTAAAATCTGTTTAGAAAGAGAAATAAGGTGTGATATGGATTCCTTCATTGTATAAGTTGTTTGTGTGTATTGTAAGAGTAGGAGGTATAAGGTGTTTTATGGTTTGATTTTTGTGTGTATTTTTGCATGGTGAAGGAAAGTTTAAAGGTTTTTGTTCTTTAAATTAAAACCTTATTTTGAGAATATAAAAGGAGTATTGAGCAAATATTTTTGTGTACAATTTGAGGGAAGGTTTTTGTGATTGTTTTGAAAAGAAGAATGGATAACCTCTTGAAGTGGAAAAAAGGAAATTATTTTGGAACAGGTTTTAAGGGCTCATTTTCATCAAAGCAAGTTGAGAGGTATGTTGACATTATTCCTTCTCTAAGGTGGTTGGTTGAGCAAATATTTCAGAATTATAAGGTGGAGATAAAAGGGTTGATTAGTGTGTATTGTTGGAAATATTTGAGCTAGGGTTTGTGAAACAAAGTATGCATTATTGTTGAAAGAAAGTGGAAACAATTGTATTAGGTTTTGAGATCTACATGTGCTTCATTGTTGAAAGAAATCTGAAATACTTGTGCTAGGGTTGAGACCAAGTTTGTACATCATTGTGAAACATTTTGAGCATTGGTGTGAAATATATTGAAAGTAATTGTGAAGTGTTTGAGATTAATCTTGTGAAGGAAATTTGTGCATTATTGTGTTTAATCATTGGGAGTAAATTTGCAAAGAATAGAGACCAGTTTTGTGAAATGAAGTTATACACTAGTATTATTTTATTTGAGAGAGATTTGCAAGAGGTAGATACTAGATTGAATGAGTGCAAGAGTTGTGAATGTAAAGAACATATTGGGTATTTTATAAAGCATATCATTCTCTATATGTTCCAGAGGTTAAACGAATTCTAGGTAGAATATGTCTAAATTGCCTAGTTGAAGAAATCATTTCTAAAAGAGATATAAGCATTGATTGCATGCAATATTTGGAAATATTTGAGCAGGTGTTGAAGAAACATTGAGGTAGATTTGAGAAAGTATTGTGAGAAGACTTGAAATAGCATTGAGGTAGATTTGAGCAAGTCTTGTGAGAAGACTTGAAGCAACATTGAGGTAGATTTAAGCAAGTCTTGTGAGAAGACTTGAAGCAACATTGAGGTAGATTTGAGCAAGTCTTGTGATAATACTTGAAGCAACATTGAGGTAGATTTGAGCAAGTCTTGTGAGAAGACTTGAAGTAGCATTGAGGTAGATTTGAGCAAGTCTTGTGAGAAGACTTGAAGCAACATTAAGGCAGATTTGAGCAAGTCTTGTGAGAAGACTTGAAACATCATTGAGGTAAATTTGAGCATGTCTTGTGAGAAGACTTGAAGCAGATTTGGGCAAAGATAAAAAGTAGATTTGTGCATGTAATATGTGCAGATTTAGATAGAGTTGTGTTGGTCATGAATCTGCCACAGGAAAGGATTTTATGCATACATGCGCCCTAGACCCGGCCAACATTGAAATATCGAAGGAAAGAGATGTCCCCCGTGTCAATCTCCAGAGAGGGCTGGTTCCCATACTAGTATAAACTGGTTTCAGATAAGAGTTGTAGGAAAGGAATTAACAAAGATGCGAAAGGAAATGGGAAACTACGAAAAGAGATGGGAAATATGGCCACAGGCCGACAGTGAATTGGAAGAAAACTTCAGACAACAAAAGGTTTTCAGACTGAATCCCAAAACTAAACAACAACTAATTCTTAGAATTCATACATAGAAATCAGATCACGCATCGATCAGGGGTTTGCCTTCAAAACTACTTCAGACGAAAACACAGCCAAATTCAGAACAACAGAATTTAACTTATACTTTAGGCAGAAGCAACTTGTACAAAAAAACATCACATGAACATTCGGATCACAACTCCAAAGGACTCAAAGAATAGAGCAAAATGCATCTGGGATTTCTGCCTTCATTTTTTGCAAAAGGTCTTCCTCCATCAGAGAAAGAGATGTACATTCATATTTATAGAGGTTCTGCCTCTTTCCTTTTGAATCACAGCATTTAAGACATGAAACAGATTTTCTTGAGATCTACAAAATATACAACAGAAAAGAGAAACGATCCCTCAAAATTTGCCTTGGAGAAATCACAAACCGAACCGAAACAAGGAACCAGACATCTTCATTAAATAACCGTTCTCGGAGCATGCTTGAACGAATAGGAAATCATGAACTGGAGCTTTTAATACTGGAGGCATCTTAAATTTTGGTAGCTTCAACAACTACACGCCTAAGCACATTCTTCCATCTTGCATGCATTGGAAAGCAACAAAACATTAAATTCTGGAGAGCTTTTAATTCTGAGAAATCGCAATACTTCATCGGGCCGTTGAACTGCTTCCTAGCGCGAAACCGTGACGGGTCGCGAAAACGTGACATGTCGTGAAATCGCGATGTCTTTCTCCTGCCTTGGACTTCGCTGCCTTCTCCCCACAAAAACGTGACAAGTCACGAAAATGCGACATGTCACGATTTCACGACACTTTCCCGTATTTAGCTTTGTTGCCACCTTCGGATCGCAAAAATTTGACATGTCACGAAATCATGACAATTTCTTTCACCTACTCCTCTCTACTGTCCACCGTGAAACTCCAACATGTTGTGAAATCATGACGTTTTTCATCCTTGCCCTTCACCCTGTCTTTGGGTCGCGAAAACGTGACATGTTTGCGTTGACCATTCCTTGACTGTCGTTGACCGCAATTTCATGACATGTCACGAAAATACGACATGTCGCGATATCGCGACAAGTTTTACACTTAGTTTTTTTTCTTCGTTGGATATCGTGATTTCATGACATGTGACGATATCACGACAACTTGCAGCACCTTGTCTCTTTGACCACTTTGACTGCGATTTCATGACGAGTCACAAAATCATGACATTTTCCATCTTCGTTTTCTCTCTCCTCCTTGAACCCGTGATTTTACGACATGTCACGAAATCGTGACAATTTTCCTCCTTATACTATTCTGCTTTTTAGAACCACGATAACACGACATGTCACGATATCGTGACAACTTTTGGTCAACCCTCCTTCTTGCTTTGACCGCGATACGGTGACATGTCGCGATATCGTGACAGTTTTGCTCCGTAGTTGCTATTGCCCTTTTTTGGTCACGATTTCGTGACATGTCACGAAATCGTGACATTTTCTTACTTTCCTTTAGCAATAACAAAAAAAGAAGGTAATGTGGCAAAAATGCCAACATTCTTGGTGGCTCGCGGGGTATACAATTCTGTTGTATGCACGAACTCCAGGCCTTAATCCATTGGGCAACAGAGTCTAGAAGCTGGAGGAGCAGAATCAGTGAGTGCAGGTTGATGCTGGACGCTTTTGCGGGCTGCTGCAACAAACTTTTACTGGCGCTCAACATTCAAAACAGGACCTGCAACAAAAATCTGGGAAATAGCAGAACTTCCTTTATTCTTGTAACAACTTTATTTGGCCTAGCTCAGGTGAGCTAGGTAATCGCCAGGTTCTGTGAGAGGAGTCTCCATGATAGTGATGAAAGCACCGGGGTTGCAAAATGGAAATGAACGAAATGAGGACCTGCAGATGTGCAGGCCATGGAATGGGAATGAAATGGTGGAATGAAGAAAATGGAGTGACAGTGGTAGATACAACAACTAAAGAGGGAGCTATTGTGTCACCAGCTGCGGGGATGGAGAAGAAATGAATAATGGAATGTAAGTAGGTAGGATGACGAAAGGGGTGAGAACTGCGGATGAATGTTGAAAATAAAACAAAGGATTAGAAGAAAGAGGAAATGAAGAAACAAGAATATCAGAGGGGGAAATAGAAACAATAGTAGTGGCTTAATTACGGACGGTAGAAGAAGGAATGAGCGAGGAAGGGAATGAAAATAAGGGAGTGGAGGGAAGAAATTGATGGAAGCCACTATCTGTTGGGAAGGAAGAGGAAAAAAGAAAGAAATAAACGTACTTGCGGGCTCGCATGCAAAAAGAGCCGAAGTTGATGATTTACGTACACAAAGGAAATTCACAATACCTTTTTTTTTTTTGCTTTTTTTTTTTTTTTTTTACTATATACAAAATTTTACGACATGATTGGCATGCCGCCGCCACAAACCCAGTTTCAGGTGATTATTTGGTGAACCTGCAATGATCGGACCAAATTTGATTGTACTTCAGTCGGTCTTCAGTTTCGAAATCTGCCTTGGAGAAATCACAAACTGAACTAAAACAAGGAACCAGACATCTTCATTAAATAACCATTCTTGGAGCATGCTTGAACGAACAGGAAATCATGAACTGGAGCTTTTAATACTGGAGGCATCTTAAATTCTAGTAGCTTCAACAACTACACACCTAAGCACATTCTTCCATCTTGCATGCATTGGAAAGCAACAAAACATTAAATTCTGGAGAGCTTTTAATTTTGGGAAATCATAATACTTCATCGGGCCGTTGAACTGCTTCCTAGCGCGAAATCGTGACGGGTTGCAAAAACGCGACATGTCATGAAATTGCGACATCTTTCTCCTGCATTGGACTTCGCTGCCTTCTCGCGAAAACGTGACAAGTCACGAAAATGTGACATGTCACGATTTCGTGACACTTTCCTGTCTTTAGCTTTGTTGCCACCTTCGGATCGTGAAAATCTGACATGTCACAAAATCGCAATAATTTCTTTCACCTACTCCTTCTCTCTACTGTCCGTCGTGAAACTCCAACATGTCGTGAAATCGTGACGTTTTTCATCCTTGCCCTTCATCCTGTCTTCGGGTCACGAAAAAGTGACATATCGCGATATCACGACATGTTTGCGTTGACCATTCCTTGACTACCGTTGATCGCGATTTCACGACATGTCATGAAAATACGACATGTCGCGATATCGCGACAAGTTTTACACTTAGTCTTTTTTCTTCGTCGGATATCACGATTTCATGACATGTCGCGATATCGCGACAACTTGCAGCACCTTGTCCCTTTGACTACTTTGACCGCGATTTCATGACAAGTCACGAAATCGTGACATTTTCCATCTTCATTTTCTCTCTCCTCCTTGAACCCTCGATTTTATGACATGTCGTGAAATCGCGACAATTTTCCTCCTTATACTATTCCGCTTTTTAGAACCGCGATAACACGACATGTCGCGATATCGCGACAACTTTTGGTCAACCCTCCTTCTTCTTGCTTTGACCGCGATACGACGACATGTCGTGACAGTTTTGCTCCGCGGTTGCTATTGCCCTTTTTTGGTCACGATTTCGTGACATGTCGCGAAAACGTGACATTTTCTTACTTTCCTTTAGCAATAACAAAAAAAGAAGGTAATGTGGCAAAAATGCCAACAAGTTGTTAGTAGAGTTGGAGTAGATTTGTGCTAGCCTTGTGACCAGGCTTGGTGTAGACTTCAGACAGAGTTGAGAGCAGACTTTGGAGAGAGATCCACAAACAATAACAAGAGAGGATAAAGTTCTCCTATGGAGAGAGATCCAAAAACTAGAGCAGAGGGGATATATTTATCTTGTGGAGAGAGATCCAAAAATCAGAGCAGAGGAGATAGAGTTCTCTTGTGGAGAGAGATCCACAAACTAGAGCAGAGGGGATAGAGTTATCTTGTGGAGAGAGATACACAAACTAGAGTAGAGGGGATAGAGTTATCCTATGGAGAGAGATCCACAAACCAGAGCAGAGGGGATAGATTTATCCTATGGAGAGAGATCCACAAACTAGAGCAAATGGGATAGAGTTATCTTGTGGATAGAGATCCATAAACTTGAGCTTAGGGGATTGAGTTCTCCTTTGGATAGAGGTCCATAAACATTGTAATAGGGATTTAGTTCCCAAGAGATTTATTGAGGAAATTTAGAAGAAATATTTTCTCTGTGGACGTAGCCCACATTGGGTGAACCAAGTTAAATCTATGTCTCTCATGTGTGTGATGATTTATGCATTGTTTATTATACTGCATTGATATTATTGCTGTTATCATTTGGAAAGAAAAGTAAAAGTTGGTCTTATACTGTTCACCCCCTCAGTATAAGCTTGTGTTCTTCAATGTAATCTACTAAGATGCAATGCATTGAAAGTAGAGGTGGAGTTTTGGTATTGTGAAGGCTATTGCAAAAAAATGTCAACAAGAAGGATGTTGAGTTTTGGAATACTTTTAGTCACACAAAAAATTGAAGAAAATCCAAAAATGGAAAATCAAGAATTTAGACTTTTTATGAAAAATGATGTAGGTATCTATCTATAACAACTCAATTGAGATAAGAATTGAATTTATTTGTAAACTCTAAAGCTCTAAAGGAAAGAGTTGTGATTTATCAAGGGTGAGGGATGTGCGTACAACCCCTTGCTCTCGAGCAATATATATATATATATATATTGACATTGGCTCAATCAAATAAATTCGTTGACTTTCAAAGAGGAGACCCAGGTTTGAATCTTGCCAGATGTTACATACATAATAGCTAAGCTACTGTGATACCACTATATGGTCATGATGTAATACATGTGGGACCGATTTCAATTGCATATAACTAATTAAAAAAAAAAAAAATATATATATATATATATATATATATATATATATATATATGTAGATAAAAAGTGTGATAATAATGATGGAGTGCAAACAAGGACTAGGCCTCACCTTTTCTTGTTCTAAATTTTTAGAGAAATTAAAAAATAAAGGATTTTTATGAGAAAAATTTAAGTAGCATGGAAGGAAAATCATTTATGGAAGTCCTAGCTAGTAGGAAGGATACCCTACCTTGAAGTATAAATACCCTAATTTGGAACACGAGGAAGAGTAAATCTTTAAAAAACCCTACCCAAGAAGTAGATGTCACACTAGAAAAAATTCTTTAGGATGAGATGATCAACCATGGCATTATGGTTCTTGAAAGCAAAGGATTAATATATAAGTACCATAGATATTTGTCATATTTTTTGGAAAATCCAATTGGATCAAGTGAGTGGGGATTAAATTCAAATGGCTCATGTATTTTCTTTCAAAAGAAAAATTTATCATCATTTTTTTGGTTTGAAATTCAAGGATAAAATAATAACATGCTTTGGTTTAGAGAGAGATCCCCTATATTTAAGACCACAGAGTGATAATTTTCTATGGGGACATAGATTATTAGAAGGATTCAATGCAGTTAGGCTTTTTGGACTTTGATGCCTACTTATCAATAAGGATTTCTTTGAATAATATTGATAATACTCTAGGGGATTTATGTAGAAAGTACCAACTATTAAGGAGCAAAAGCATGTTGTATATACTCGAATATGTTTAGCCATGTATATTTCAAGACCTTTGTGATAATCCTTTAAGATTAAATCTAAATCAAGATAGTGAAATCAACAAATAGATTAGGAATCATTACATTTGGATGCCACAAATATTATGTGATTGGATACATGATAAGATATTACAAAATAAAAATGATGGAGAAAGAGAGAAAAATTTGGTCATGAGACAAATTTTAAGATAAAGCAAGGATATAATATTGTAGTAAAAATTGGATTAGATCAAGGATTTTTCATTCCAGAAAAGTGGCATATAAAGCTCCTTTATATCATCAAATAACAAGGCCATCACAGTTCACCCATATCAACCATTAGAAGAAAAAAACAAGTATACAAGGAACAAGGAATTACACTGTGCAGGTTCAAATTTAGAATGAATTAAACGTATGAAGGAAAATCATTAGCCAAAATTTAAAACAAATAAGGAAGAAGAGATCAAGTTTAATCTAGATAAATTATCTTAATTTTTCTCTAGTAAAAAACACTCTCCTTGCAAGGTCTCATTGCATTGTTGTCCATTTGAAAATATTGTGGAGTGTAACTTTGATTTAAAATTCAATAAAAATGTATTTTTTTGAAATTCAAATAAATATCAATAAAATCAATAATTTATAAAATATAACTTTGCAGAACATAAATGTATTAAAAATAAAATACTTACAACATATACTTAGATAAAAAAATCAAATGGCAATAGTTCTCCTGGTTAAATTCCTCAACTTTGAAGTAGAAGACCCAAGTTAAAATCTTGCCAAGCAATACACACCTAGTTACCAAATTATTGTAATGGTTATATTGTAATTTGGGCATCTCTATATCTCACACACACATAAAATAAACCATCAAGCTTGAAGATAATTATATTATCATATTTTCAATCATCATATACAAATGGATATCGACAATATGAACCACTTAATGATTACAATTTTTTTAAAGCCATCGAACTTGAAAAATATAAGAATAATAGTTCTATAATGCTAGTTTGAGTGGTTGTGACATTTTATTCCATTTGAGGGACCATGGTTTGATAACCAAGGAAATTTATTACATAAAATATAATGAAATTTTGAACGGAGTTATGCACCCTCTTTAGAGTTTTAAAAAGAGTTTACCTTCTAAATTGAAGTCACGTATCTAAGGACATCTATTACACTTGAAACATAATGAAATGTTGAATGGAGTTATATACCCTCTTTGAAATTCAAAAAAGGATTGGCTTTTAATTTGAAGTCACATTTGAAGATCAAATATTAGATCTAAATAATAACAATTAATTTTAACTATTATTTTTTAATTAGTCATATAAGATTGAAATGGGCCTCACTTGTATTACATCATCACCCCATGTGGTATTACAACAACTTGGCAATTATGTATCCATCACTTGGCAATATTCTAACTTGGGTATCCTTCTTGAAAGTCGAGGAATTTAACGAGTTGAGCTAATACCATGTGATTCAATTACTTTTAGTTATTATTATGTATTATAAACTAATTTATTTTAAAACTCTTGAGCATTTAATGTTATTATAATTTTTTTTAATTAAAGAATAATAGTATAACCATGAAACGACAGAGCTAGGGTAATATTTTCCAAAAAATAAATCATGTTTCAGGAGCTATATCTTTCCATAGAAATTTTCAATTCACATGATTATTGTACCATTTTGTGTAGAATTTGAAAAGGTTTTAAATGAGTGGTCATTCAAAATAATCCAAGTAGTATTGAGGGATATATGACCATGTGAAGATAACCATTCAAAACTAGGGCAACATTAGGGTAAATTTTTCTTGAAAAATATCTCATCTTTTATGAGCTATTTATTTATGAAGGGTTGTCCAATTTATATGATTCTTGGATCAATTTATGTAGAATTTGAAGAGCTTTAAAATGAGTGGTCATATGAAGGAATCCGAGCGGTATTGAGGGAGATATGACCCTATGAAGTCATTTATTTGAAACAAAGTCAATGATAATTTTTCAAGTCGTAAAAAATGAAATTGCATATATATGTCAATTAGGGTTCGTATGTTGGTAGGAGCAATGGAGGGCTAGGGCATAAGTGAGGTAGGACATTCTATATGGCGTAGATTTTTTTAGCTAAGTTTTTTTTCCCTTCATTATCTTAGAAGTTTTTCATGCAAATTATTATTGGTTTATTTTCAAATAATATAATCGCTATAGGTTATACTAGTAAATTTTAGTAGGATTTGAGTTATAGTTTCCTTCCCATGGACCAATTTATATCTAAATCTTTAGGATAATCCTTATTAGTAGAGGTTAGTTATGACCTTATAAAGAAGTGATCCTTATTGCTCAAAGATAGGGATTTTTTTATAAATTTAATGGGTCTTGACCAGGGGATTCAACCTTGATAAAATGGATTGATAAGAGTTAGAAGTCTCCAAGAGTAAGTCTATATTTTCTTTCTAAAGTTTTTTTTGCTAGCCATTTTTGTTCCAAGGAGGAAAGAGATAAAATCCTAAAAGGGGGTCCTTGGTTTATGTGAAGAGCAGGACTCTTCCTTACCTGCTGATATGAAGGCTTTGCACCTGAAAACATTAATCTATCCATAGTACTAGTATGGGTCAGGATGTTGTTAGAAATAGATCATATTACATTATTTGGGTCATGTAAATGTATCCACCAAAATACATACTTAGGACATTAGTTACTTTAGGGGGAAGTTACTTAGATTCTCCATGCAATGTAGTATATGCACAAGTGTCAATGAACAAGCTATACATGTGCAAGTTTTCCCTTGCACAGCTAGATAGAGTGTTGACCAAGGAACCTATCTTCCTATATAATGACCTTATTGTCATAGTCATAGATATATAGAGGAAGAACACATATAGCATAGTTTCATATAGAGTGCATCATAGGGCTTAGATAAAGTTACCCATATTGGAGATGGGTGCAATGTAGTCCAATATCATTATTCATGGAGTGTTAATTTCCTCCATAGCTACATTGTATTTATTTTTGTCATTTCTATTTATAGTATATTTTCAATCATCTCGCAGATTTACTTTCTTTCATATTATTATTTTTGCATCTTATGATTACTATCTCCTATTGCATATAACATCAAAAGCTAACAGTGGTATCAAAGCTACGATAGATCTAGCCATAGGAAATCCACCATTATCAATGAGTCTAATTTTTTTTGTCAACCTCACACGCCTTTGGACCAGTCACTATCAAAAACTCTCAGAAGAGTCTAGGTGGTAGAAACAAGGAGAGCCACAAGTGAGGACTGAAAGAAATATCAGTTTCAATAAATACTGAGATTATTTTTGGCTAGAGTCTTTCCATAGAGTTGCAAAAAAACTCATGAAGACTAGAACTCAACATTCAATCCACTAGATTGACAAATCAACTAGTGAAGTCAGGATATATGGAATTTCTTAACTATTGACCCATAATTTTTTTGTTGTGAAAATCTAATTCTCAGAAGATTGGGATTCCTCCTACAATAAAAAGCTAGGAGACTTCAACTTCATTACCCGAAGGTCGACGTATCTTCATAGTGTAGAGGTTAGTTTATTGTACAAGAAAAGATATTGTGGAAGAAGACTTCTAGAAAAGAGTCATGGTGAAGTTAGGATATAGGAGATGTCCATTACCAAATTGAAAACTTCACACAAGAAGAAAGGGCTATAGAAGCCAAAATCCAGATGAAAAAGGCTACAAAAGCCTTAATTATGAAAAAATACCATAAAAGCCTCGATATTGAAGAAAAAGACCACATAAGCCTTGATCGTGAAAAAGGCCACAAGAGCCTTGATATTGAAATTAGGCCATAGTAGCCTTGATCCTAAAGAAGACTCTAGAAGAGAGTATTTGATTCAGAAGGAGATTAAGATTTTAGTACTAATACTTTGTTGTAGGGAAGGAGATTTAGTGAGTCGAGAAAAATTCCTACAAGAAATCTAGGAAGAGTATACTCTTCAGAATCAATCCATCACCTATAGGCAAAGATATTAGGAGAAGGAATTCCAATCTTGGAAGAAGAAGGACTAGGAGAGTCCTGCTCGAATCCAGAAGTACCAGAAGCAAAAATCCATAGGAAGATCTCACCACCAACACTTCCAGGAGTAGAAGGTTGAAGAAAAGGTCTCAAGGAAGACCAGAAGTAGTTGCAAGATCAAAGACCTTGGAGAGGTCTCAACGAGCATTTAGTAAAAGGCTTGGAGAGCCTTACTAAAGAAATTATCAAAGAAGAACTCATTGGAGAAATCCACTACCAAGGAGAAGCCCCTGATAGTGAAGGACTTGGGACAATTATCGCCATCCAACAAAAAGCCCAAGAGGAAAAGAATTTGGCAAGGAGTGCCAAATACTAAAAGAAGAATCTAGTGAAGACCTCAAGACACTCAAAATATTGAGAAGAAGATCTTGTTTGAATTCAAAATTTGACAAGAATCTTGAAGGAATATTCAGATAGAAGAAGCCTACCAAATCTAAGATATTTGGAGATTAACTCTCACAACAAAAGGCACCACTTCAAAAATGAATATCTCTTCAAATCTACAAAAAAAGGAGGAGACTACAAGAGGATAACAAGCCATAAAAAATCCTAGGCTCATCAAAGATATTTCAAGACCATATTTTGGTGAAGATGAAGTTGTTAAAGGCAGCCTACAAAGAGCTGCAACATTCTAAATAAGACAACAACTTGGTGATCCTAAACACCAAGATCTACATCCTCTACAAAAGCAACAAAAGAGATTTCAAAAAAAGGTATGCAATTGTTGGTGCAAGTAGATTCATTAATTGGATTACTTATTAGATTTATTTAAGCACCTTAATTTGAATTGAAGTTGCAAATAGGATAATTGAATTAAATTCTTCAAAAGAGCAAAAATAGAAAGGTTCCTTTTAAGTTCATTTGCACTTTAGGAGTTGATTAGATTTAGAATTCCAACTATCTATCAACTACTTATCTACTTTGAAAATCAAAATGAATACTAGCTCCTACTACCTTTGCTTATAACAAAATTATAAAATAAGTCTTGAAGATTCATTCTAGATTATTCTTGATTAATTTTCAGTAATTTGATTGAGTGCATTAATTTTTTAGAGTAAATTGGAGTGATAATGTGTAATTTGTTAGTGCATTGAAAAGTGAAAATTTTTAAAACTCATTTGCACTATCATTACTCTCAAAAGAAATTAGCTTTTGTACTTTGAAAAAGGCTAAAAAATCTAGTTTTTATCAAGTGTTTAAATACACTCTTTAAAGCACAAAAATTGCAACTCTAAGTGGCCAATAGAAGCCACCAAAATTGGCTAGTACATGCAAAAGGAAACTAACCAAAAGAAGCTTCAAATATTGATATTTGGTGAATCTCAAATCCAAACCACTCAGGGGTTAGTGCAACTAAAATAAATCTTTATTTTACAACATTTACAAGGCTTGGATTCACCATAAATCATCCAAGCAAAAATGGTAAGGAGTCTAGCCAAAGAGACATCCTCAAAACCCTCATCTTGCACTCACAAATCTGCTACAAAAATAAAAAACTCAAACTTGCAAAAGAGTGAAAGAAAAGGTGCAATAAAAATTTCTATATACATGTAAAGGTTACATGGTATTGCACTTCTACAATACATCGAATGCCACTTGACATAATATTATCTAATGCCTATCATATTTCTAATGCTCAAGAAACCAACGTTGATGAGTTACAAGTGCTCATAGCAAGTTAACATACGTTACAAATGAGTAACGTTTGGTGCATAAACGTTACAAGAAGAAGTGCTAATGCTCTCAAGAAACATAGGTGCTACTTGTCCATCATTGACCATAATTATATGCAATGAGGATAGAGTGAAAGGAAAGCAACATTTACATCTGAAGTCTGCAATCACAGGATGCAACGATAGCATGGGAGAAAGGCATGGAAGAGCCTTCAATACTCTGAAGATGGAAGGTCAAGAGCAGACGTAGGTGGAAACACATTTGGAACATCTAAGGTTCCAAGAAAATCATTGATGGAAGGGCCACATTTTGGAATGTCTAAGGTTCCAAGCAAATCGTTGATGAAAGGGCCACATTTGGAATGTATATTTGCCACCAAGATTCCAAGCAAATCATTGAAAGGAGAGCCACATAATCAACGTCCATATTGAAGCGCATGCACAACAAATACAATATTGAATATTGAATGATATAAGGTAAGATTTATTCCACCATAATATGATTTCTTTTACTTGGGAGTTATAACGTTGAAATTAAAAGAATTCAACTATATTGAAAGCAATATTTAAAAAGTGGAATAATATATCATTTCAATTGCAATATTAACATAGGAGCAATAAGGACTTTGATTGGAATTTATTTAAAATATTTTCAAATATTATTGTGATCTAATTTTCCAACATTAGGGAGTTATAAGGGTTACTACTTCAAATTAACTTATTGAAAATTAGATACACTTCAATCAAAACATAAGGGATATTTAAAAAGAGGTTATCAAAAGCTTTAGGCTAAGGTTGGAAACTTATATATATATATATATATATATATATATATATATATATATATATATATATATATATATATATATACTTGTCTCAAACACATCAAAAAAAGGGATAAAAGAAATCCAACATTAAAACCTCTACATATTGAGAAAAAATGCTTAGTTCAATAGGAGCAATAAGGAATAGATAAAAGTTGATTTTTGATATTTTCAAAGCTTTACAAAATCAACCAAAAATTGAACTATCTTTTCAAAAGCACTATATTATATCCCTAGGGAATCATAAGGAATTCCACAAAACTTGGTAATATCAACATTGATCATAAATTATCAAGTAGCAAATCCATTGGGAAAATATAAGCTTTTACAAAACCTAAAATTCCATTAGGTGTATAAACTATCATAACTAGGGAGACATAAGGAAGCCTACAACCTAAGGAACAATAAATGTTTTCATCAAAATAAATCTTATATACTTCAATTAGGAGAGTCATAAGGATTTAGGTAATACAAATGACTATTGGTATGTTAAACAACACTCTTAGGAGTGGAATAAAGAAAATACCAATATGGATTAAAAACCTGATGGATTACAATGATGAAAATGGGAAAGAAAAGGAAGAATCAATACAATGTGAAATAATTTTTGAAATCAATAGCTTTGGAAAGGAAGATTTATCTAATGAGTCTGACTACTGTACCAAAGGAGATCCTAAACAAGAAAAATTTTGATCAACAAAACCTTGTACAAAAAGGGAAAGATGGAATAGCTTCAATTGTGCACATATGGCTAGAAGGTTTTATCAAGGAGAGAAAAGCATGATATTCCTAAAATAAACTTCAAATTTGTCAGATCATCTCTATTGTGCACCTATTGCAATCAATATGGTCATGAAAAATCCAATTGTTGGAGTTTCCATCCATGCAAATATTGTAATGGGATAAATCACTCATCTTTTTCTTGTCATTCCAAATACAGGTACTATAAAAGCTATGAAAGAAGATTGCTACAAAGAATAAACTGCTATCTACAGGAACTTATTTCAGATGGTTCAACTAACATTGAGCTCAAGGTTGACACTTATGAAGGACAGAGAAACAAGTCTTACATAGGTACAAAAGAAAGAAGAAGAACCTATTCAGATCCACTCATGACATGCAAGACCATGAGAACCATTGTTCATCAAAGGTACCTGACATCAAGAAACAAAGAGCTGGAAAAGATCAAAAGCCATGACTTGAAAATTGAAGCAGCTGAAGAAGAAGAACCTGAACAAGCGAAAGATCATTCATTGGAGGAAGATCCACATTGAAGACTAAAAGTCTTCAATACCCAAATATTGTAATACAGGGGGTGTTAGAAATAAATCATATTACATTATTTGGGTCATGTAAATGTATCTACTAAGATACTTAGGACATTAGATTACTTTAGGATGAAGTTACTTGGTTTCTTCATGCAATGTAATAAATGCACAAGTGTCAATGTGCAAGTTATACATGTGCAATTTATCCCTTGCAAAACTAGATAGAGTGTGTGCCAAGGAACCTATCTTCCTATATAATGGCCTTATTGTCATAGTCATAGATATATAGAGGAAGAACACATATAGCATAGTGTCATAGAGAGTGCATCATAGGGCTTAGATAAAGTTACCCATTTAGAGATGGGTGCAATGTAGTCTAGTAGCATTATTCATGGAGTGTTCATTTCCTCCACAACTATATTGTATTCATTTTCATCATTTCTATTTATAGTATATTTTTAGTCATCTTGTAAATTTACTTTATTTCATATTATTATTTATGCATCTTGTGATTGCTACCTCCCATTGCATATATCATCAAAAGCTAACATATGTATGAGTTTCCCATTGAAATATGGGAAGTGGATACCTTTAAAGCAATAAGCAACACTATAGGAGAATCCTTTGAGATTTCATAAACTACAAAAGATGGATTCTTGGCTATGCTCAAATATTGGTCATGATTAACATAAGTAAACCATTAGCATAATTCATCATTTCTAAGTTTGGGAGTAAGTAGTGGAACCCAACCATAGATTATGAAAACATATATTTTATATGTAGAAGATGTCATGAGATGGGGTATATTGAGAGATCACACCTTAAGAAGAGTCCAATAGAAACATATGTAGAAAACCGTAAGAGAAACTTGCAAATGGATATGGATGAAGATGGTTTTCAACTTCCAAAAAATAGGTCTAGATAGATGAATGCAAATAAAAAATGGAGACTAGTAAGGAAGGATATTGGAAGAAATACCAATTCTTTTAAGGCTTTAGCCTATGAACAAAAAGCAAATTAGAACTTAGAGGACATGGTACAATAGGATCAAATATTAACCAGGAACCTTCTATTCAGTGTGATCCTAATTTATGGATGAAAATTCCGTTGAACCTAAGGAATGTGCCTCATTATATTTTGAACTCTCTTGAAGTACCATGCACAATTTAGGATAAGATTAGTGGTAGAGAAAATGTAGTCCTAGATGTTAATACCTCTACCCTTAATAAGGAAATACAAAAAAATGAGGAGGACAAGTCAAAATCTTCCATAGCAGATCCTGGAGAGGATAAATTTAATGAAAAGGAAAGTTGTGAAAGAATATTAAGGAATAGAATAATAAGACCTACTCTTGATACAAGCAAGGAAAAAATAGAAAAACCCTCAAATTATCAAGCGAGATCTAAGGAAGCAAGAGCAAACATAGAGAAAGGAACACAATCGAAGTTGGTTGAACTTATCTTTACCAAACAACAAAGTGATATTGGTAATTTAGGCGGGGCTAGTAGCTCCTAATGAGATATGATGACCATCTCATGGAATATAAGGGGTGTTAATGCCACCTCAAAGTAGAAGTGTATTAGACATTTGTTTAAGTAATAAGCTTAATATTCTTTGTATCCAAAAAACTAAAATAACAAAACAAAAAAGTTTTCAAAGTTATGAAAGCAATATGGACAAGATGTGAATGGGATGTTATGGATTCTAAATGAATGGTAGGAGGAATTCTAATATATTGGAATATTGTTAGAAATTCGTGTGCAACCATTCATAAAACTAGGTATTGGATGGTCTCATTAGTCACATGCTACTTTGTAGATATTTGTTTCATCCTTATCAATGTCTATGGACCTACAACTTAGTCAAGAAGATTAGAATTATAGAGTGGGATTGAAGCCTTTATGAGAAGTAAAGACCAAGAAACCTGATTCATGATCATATAATATTTTAATGCCATAACCAAGTTGGATGAAATTTTTGGGTGAATTAGGAAAATAACCCAAAGTATGAGAGATTTCTCAGCTTTTATTCAAAACAACAATCTATGGGAGGTTGAGTTTGAACAAGACAACTATACATGGACCAACAATAGGAGAGGTCATAACCTAATAGGAAAATAAATAGATAGATGCATACTCTTAGACCATTGGCTATATAGGGGATTTGGTTACATCCACAATCCTTTTCTACTACCAAGAAGGGTTAAAATACTGGGGTTGCTCCCAACAACACCTATTCCATATCATTGTTATTTAAATCGGTATGAGGAGGAGCACTGGGGGATTGAGATTGGTACCATCGTTGTCGTGCTATGCACTCAAAGAATATAGGTCAACCTACTACATTTGCACAAACATGCATGCCCCCAGGGTTTGAACCTAGGTCTCTTTTTGGTAAGTGCCAAAACTTACCAATCCACCTAGCCCCTAGGGACTAAAATTTAAACCTTGAAAATGATTTGTTTAGATCACTGACCAATAAGAGTTAAAATGATGGCAAGTAAATTTAAAAAATGTCATATTTTAAATATGAATAGATGTGGGAAGACCATCCTTAATTTATTGATATGATAGTGCAAGCATGAAATTCTTTAGGAAGCGATGGGCTATATAAACTTCCAAAATAAATTAAATCAATGAAATTTAGATTAAAAGAATGGAACAAGAACACTTTTGAAAACATTTTGAGAAGAAAGAAGAACTAAAAGAGAAATTTTCAAATTTCCAAAAAGGTGAGCATAATAATCCAAGCTTGGAGGAAAGGGAGTTGCTTAGTGAATATCATAATATTTTGAGTAAGGAAGATAAATTTTAGAGATTAAAATTGAGATAAAATTGGTTAAAATAAGGAGATAAAAATATATTTATTTCATAGGATGACAATAGTGCAGATATCAACATCTAGAATTAGTAGAATTAAATCAGTAGAAGGGGTTTGGATTAAAGAGCAAAGTGAAATAAAAAATAAGGCAAGTTTTTTTTCTAAAATATTCTAGGATAAGAGGATTTTGATGTTCTTAATGATAAACTACTACAATAAGTACCTTCAGTGATAACAAATCAAGATAATAAAAAATGATGGAGCCTATTACTTTGGAAGAAGTTCATTTAGCTCTTTTTTCTTTTGATAAGGATAAATCCCTAGGTCTAGATGGGATCTCTACAATATTCTATCAACATAATTGGGATATAATGAAGGATTATTTATTGATGATAGTGGAACAATCTAGGGTAAAAAAATACATACCTTATAAAATATATGCAACATATCTTACCCTTATTCCAAAAAAGGATGCAAAATTATTTGATTCATTTAAGCCTATAAGCCTATGTAATATGGCATATAAGATAATCTTCAAAGTGATGGCAAATTGGTTAAGACCGTTGTTAGACAAAATTATTTGAAAAGAGCAAGGAGGATTTGCGAAAGGGAAATATATTCTTGACGGGATCATAGTAGCTCATAAAGTTATGCATTTAATTGCTTCAACAAAAAAAAGAGCAATGAACTTAAAACTTGATATGAATATAGCCTATCATAAGGTTAAATGTGATTTTATTTTTGTAGTATTAGAACAGTTTTGATTTGGGAAGAAATGGGTCATATAGATTAAATCTTGTGTCTCTACAATATCATATCAATGCTAGTCAATGGGCTAGTAATAGAATCATTTAAATGCAAGAGCGGTCTTGGATAGGGATATCCTCTATAACCATATATGTTCATTATTATAGCAAAGGTATTGGGAAGGAACTTGAAGAAGGCATACAAAGATGGGATAATAAGTGGACTTAAGGCTAGTAATAACATTGACAACATCACCCACCAATAGTTTGTAGATGATAGAACCCATTTTGGGAGGGCAAGGATAAACGATTCTAGAGCTTTGAATAACTTATTAAAGGAATATGAAAGAGCATTAAGGTAGAAAGTTAATAGGATAAAATCCAAAATTTACTTCCTAAACACTGTAAATAGAAATAAAGTAGGGATTTGCAAGTTACTTCAAATAGAGGAGGCAAATTTTCCAGCAACTTATCTAGGGATACCCTTATTTGAGAGGAAAATGAGGATATAATTATGGAATCCAGTTATAAGTAAAGTTCAGAATAAACTACCGGTATGAAAAGGAAAATGGTTATCATTAAACAAACTCAACATTAGAGTTTTCAATATCTTTGATCATTATCAATGAACATAACATTCATGAAATATAAGAATACAACATAATAAACAAACTCATTATATAATTGATGAAACAAATATACAAGATCTCTTGTATTACAGATGTTCAATATATTTATCTTCGATTACAATGCATGGAGCTTTGTCTCATAATATAACTTTAGAAAGTTACTCTTCAATACTTGACTATTACTCTCCTCACATATATGAGAGATGCATCTTTTCCTATTCCACATATAATAAAAACCTCTTATGTCTCTTGACTTTACATCATACCACATACATGTGACTCTTCACTTATATACTTGACACCTACATACATGACTCTTGACTTACCTATATAAAACATTATAAAATCTCACATATTACACACTTGCACTCTTTATTACATGACACTTTGACTCATCCTACACATTGACACATATTGGGGCATGTGATTTTGTAGTGAACCCAATAGAGAAAGATTGATTATAATGCTAGAATAATAAAAAGGAATCGCTTTTATTAAGGAATCACTGTTGTATTGTATGGGGAACCCAACAATTAATTAATAATTATATTCTTCGATGCCTCAACTATACCAAATGAAATGCCTATTTCTACGAGTGTGAAGGTGTGATCAAAGGTCACAACCTTTGTGAAAGAGAGAGTGATTAAATAATTAACTAATAATGTGATTAGTATGGTGGTTAGGAGTAGAATCCTAACATGCCACCTTCCTTAAAAAGAGCTTTGTCCTCAAAGCTCAAAGTAAGGAGCTTCATTGCTTGTTTTCCCAGTTGAATTTGTGCAAGTTCTTGTACTATTTTAATGTCACTTTTTTGAAGGCAAGGATATATTGAAGGTCGAAGCATTAGTGGGGGGTTGCTAGAAAGAATAGTAGAATCTTCCTTAGGAGAATTGTGATGACGGTAGGCTTCCGCTTTAGCCGATTCTTCCTATGTAGAATGAAGGGAAAATAAAGGTGCACTCACTCTTTTGCCTCCTTTCTGAATCAGGCTGCCTATACGACGAGAACTCACTATTGGTGATGAACTTGTGTGTAGTTCTTTGAGAGTGTATGTCTTGCCTTCATTTTTTACTACATGGATGTCTACCTCATCTTTTCATGGTGCATCGAGCACTTCTTGCACATCGACCTCATTTCCTTCATTGTTATGATCAGGTGCTTTGGTCATGTCGTGCACATCTTCCTCACCTTCTTCCTCTATGGAGTGACAGGGATCAACTATATTCAATAAATACAATGTTTGTGTAGCACAACAATGAAGGGGCCCAAATTGCTCATCACAAGTATAGCAGAGGTCGTTCGCTCGTCGCTCCTCCATTTCTTGTAGGCTAAGGTACTTAACTGACAAGGGTTTATGTTTTGGAATAGTGTGCGTGAATGTCGATTTATCAATAGGTTGCTCCCCATGTTGACGTTGAACATTGAATGTATCATTGGCTAACAAGGCTAATCCAATGGCTTCTTGTAGGGTGCGAGGAGTGTACATCATGATCTTCACTCTAATTTCTTCTTTCAATCCATTGATGAACCCACTTATGAGGACTAATTCGTCCAACCCTGTGATGTGATTGGTGATATCTTGGAACTGAATTTTATATACACTCACTGATGTGATTTGACATAGGTGGGCAAGATTAAGTAGCAAAAGTAGGTTAGGGTCGTGAGATATTCTTCCATCGGAAATTTGCATAGTCGTTTGGTGAAAAGGTGTCACAAAAAGTGTTGACAGTCGTCACAAAAATTTTTGAAAAAATATTTTTTTTAAAATTGCGTAGAAGTCATCCTTCGACCATTGCGGTTGGGTTTTAGTTTACCTAACTGCCCTATTTTTTCACCTGTGCTCATTGGTGGTTCTCTGTTTGCTGTAGGGGCTCGTTGTTTGCTGCAGGTGAGGTCCTAGTTAATACATGGACATCGAATAAATGTAGTGTCGGCGTTTAGGATACTGAGTTTCACCGGTGACTAAGTCTTGGTATTTTGGAGCAGGGAAAGGAGACGAAGACGTTGTGATGCCGTATTTTGCTTGAAAAATTCGATATTAATTTTTTGATGCCCTTTTTTAAACTTCCTTCTCTTCGTTGTCTACGACGTCGGCAAACCTTTCTCGGCGATCGGAAATTTAGATAACCTTAGTCAGAACTTTGATAAAAAAAATTCACCAGTTTCTTAGGCTCCGTCGAAAAACGATGCTCACGCAGAAAAACTTCTAAACGGTGATGACAAAAGATTTAACGGTGATTGGAAATGAATTTATGATGCTAGAATTATTTAAACCTTAGGTTATTTAATTTTTCCTTTCACCGATTTTCGAATGCGCTTGCCAGAAACGCAGGGTGAGCGATTGGTTGGAATTTTTTTTTCAGCGAGTAGCGACGTTTTGTGAATCCGATTAACCGTATAGTAGTTCTTTTTGATTTGTGGCAGGTATTTTAGATGTTTTTAGTCAAAAATGGATGCCTAAAAACTGCTAGTTTCTTCTGCTCACCGGGCTGTCACGTATGCAGGGGATTCGTGACGCTGTGAATTGTATATTTGCGCCAAAAAATTGCAATCAACACCACGCGATAAAATGAAGAAGGGAAAAAAAATTGTTTGATTATTTCTTCCCCTTTGACGAGGCTCTGATACCAGATGTAGTGAACCCAATAGAGAAAGATTGATTATAATGCTAGAATAATAAAAAGGAATCGCTTTTATTAAGGAATCGTTGTTGTATTGTATGGGGAACCCAACAATTATTTAATAATTATATTCTTCGATGCCTCAACTATACCAAATGAAATGCCTATTTCTACGAGTGTGAAGGTGTGATCAAAGGTCACAACCTTTGTGAAAGAGAGAGTGATTAAATAATTAACTAATAATGTGATTAGTATGGTGGTTAGGAGTAGAATCCTAACAGATTTAATCCGGCTAAAAATCCATCAAATTTGTTTAGCCATATAGGAGGCTAAACCAGTCCTATCAACTCACCTAATCCCTAATCTTGAAGTAGAGAGCCTTGATAGGCAATGTCAATTCATCAAATGAAATTATGATGTTGGGTACAAGACATACAAAAAGAAGGCAAAGAATATAAAGTGGAAACCATTAGAAGTGGAGTTGGTCAAATTGAATTTTGATGGAGCATCTAAAGGAAATCTAGGACCAATAGGAGGAGGAATAATTAGAAATGATAAGGGAGATATTTTGTCTCATTATGCTTTCAATAATGGATTTAAGACAAATAATGAAGTTGAAGCTTGGGCGGCTTTGGAAGGGTTAAAAATATGTAGATAAATGAAATGGAATAGAGTATGGATGGAAGGTGATTCACTAATAGTAATAAATGCAATTTTAAGGAAAGCCCATGGAACATACAAGAGATAATTGTGGAAATACAAGATCTTGCTACAAAGTTTGAAGGAATGAGGTCAACACATACATTAAGGGAAGGAAACAAATGTGTAGATAGACTAGCCAATAAAAGGGTTTTAATTGAGGATCATGAAGTTAAATTCTCTTTTCCATGTTTAGAGGTAGTAGTAAATTTATCTAAAGCTGACAAATAAATGTTGACTACTTGAATCTAATAATGATTAAGATTTATTTTAATGTTTTACATTGGTAATATTTGTTGTATTTTATAACATTAATGTGTTTTCATATAAACTATCTATTACAATTTTTGTCATTGAACTCATGCTTAAAGAAGGAAATTAACAATCTAGATATGGTAAAGCATACTATGATAGCATGAAGTTTTGGAAATATACTCTACTAAGATACTCTGCATAGACAATAGAGATGAATTTTTAGTATTGTGAAGGTTATTGTAGGAAGATGTCAAGAAGGATGCTGAATTTTGGAATATTTGTATTCACATAGAAAATTAAAGAAGATCCAGAAAATGAAAAATGAAGAATCTAGACTTTTTATGAAAAATGTAGGTATCTAGTTTTAGCAACTTCGTTAAGATGAGAATTGAATTTGTTTGTAAACTCTCAAGCTCTAAAGGAGAGAGTTGTGATTTTTTAAGGGTGGGGGACTCGAGTACAACCCCTTGTTCTCTAGCAAAAGAAAAAAAAAAGAGAATTGTATTATAACAATTAATTTACTATTGTTGATTCAAAGATTGGGATATAAAACACAATTTTTATTAAATAGATGTGAATTTTTGCATCTACATTTTCTTAATAATCTATGTATAGCTTCTATTAGAGACCACTCCATGAAAATAACATAACATTATATATATATATATATATATATATATATATATATATATATATATATATATATATATATATATATATATTGATACATAGGAAAATCGATAACACCATTGGATGTTACCTCTATAAACCCTAAGCCCATTGGGTAAAGTGAAGTCAATGGGACCCCTAACCCTCTAGGGCATCGAATTGGGGCAACCAATTGATAAACACTCGATCACTACCATCTAGCCTATCCCCTTCTGAGTATACTGTGTTTTGAACCTTGGACCTCCCTAAAGAGAGGCCAAAGCCTTAACCACTACGCCATCCTTGTTGACTAGATAATATTATATTGTTATTAGGTTAATTAAACCATATCCAACTTTTTTTTTTTTTTTATCAAAGATATCCTTCAACTACCTTTTCTATCAAAGATATTCTTAATTTTTTAAACAATTATATATTTGTAATTAACTCCTTGACATCATTTTCTTTAATAGATAAAATCTCACTTTTCCAATTGCCTTCTAACATTTGAATTTCACCAAGGCAAAGATCAACATTGTATCTGGTTAAATTATTTGCTAAGGAGTTTTCTTACTCTATAAATATACTAATGTTTCCAAGAAATTGACTCTAATAATAGTTGATGGATACTAGAGATGTTATTTTTTATTCAATCTCCAATCCACTTTTATTAATAATATTAGTAAAATTTTGTGATTCCCCCTCAATTAGAATATATTTCCATCATTTTTTTATTGCAATTTTGATCCCTATAAGAAGTGCCCTATTTTTGGCATAGTTTTTAGTCAAAGTTCCATATGATTCTAAGTGAGAAAAAATGACCTTCATTATTTTGAAAAACATCACCACCACCAATTTTCTCGAGATTTCCTTTACAAGCACCATCAAAATTAATTTTGATAAACCCAGCTTCTAAATATTTTTATTTTACCACAAATCAAAGAAAATCCTTTATGTTAACTTCATTATGCAGAAGACCCTTTCATGTATATTCAAATCATGTAACCAAGAGGCCATCACTTTTCTCTTTGCACTTGAGACTTCCCATGATAAGCACTGTGTTTGTAAACATTTTGCAAGAGAGATAATAATATGATCCCAAACTTGGGCATGATTTTGAGATCTATTTTTAAAAATTCTAATTTTCTTTTTAAGCCATGAATTTCAACAAATATACTTGGTGTGATAAAAAACCACTCAATCTAGATCTAATTTTGAAACAATGGATGAAATTACTTCAAGAAAATATGGGTTTCAAACATTATGTATAAGGATCAAGAAAGAAGATATAAATGGAAAGAAGATTATTTTACAAGTATATCGGACATTGTTGCTAGGAGGTAGTTGAGCAAAAAGATAACAACAATGATTATTCCAAGGGGAGCCAAGGATAAACTGATTTGGGAGTTGAATAGCTTAGTCAAACACACAACAAGAAGTGGATATAATGTAAAATACCAACAAAATAGGAATACTGCAACAATATGGAGAGATATTTGGGATAGCCCAAGTATTCCAAAAGTCAAAATGTTTGTATGGCTAGTAGGTCATAGGAAAATTTTATCCTAGGATAACCTAATGAAAAGGAGTTTTCATGGCCCCTCATAATATGTTCTATGTAAAAAGGAGGAGAGTATAGACCATTTCTTGGGATACTATTCAATAGTTTAAGAACTATGGTAATGGATTCTTAATATGTTTGGTAAATGCATGGTGATGAATGACAGAATTGAAGAATGATTAAAGCAATAGCAGAGCACTTTTAAAAGTGAGGCGTTATGGACAATCTAGGATACATTGAAAAATGTATTACTTTGGACTTTATGGCTGGAAAGGAACATAAGAATATTTAAAGGAATGACAAACACTTTAGAGGTAATGAAAAAAGATTTGTTTAGCCATAAAGGAGTCTAAACCAACCCTATCAACTCACCCAATCCCTTATCTTGAAGTAGAGAGCCTTGAAAGATAAAGTCAATTCATCAAATGGAATTATGATGTTTGGTACATGATAAAAAAAGGAAGGCAAATAATATAAAGTGGAAACCACCATAAGTGAAGTTGGTCAAATTGAATTTTGATGGAGCATCTAAAGGAAATCCAAGATCGAGAGGAAGAGGAGGAATAATTATAAAAAACAAGGGGTGTTATTTTGTCACATTACGCTTTCAATAGTGTTTACGATAAATAATGAAGTAGAAGCTTAGGTGGTTTTGGAAGGGTTAAAAATATGTAGAAAAATAAAACATACAAGAGATCATTGTGGAGATACAAGACCTTCCTATAGAGTTTGAGGAAATCAAGTTTACACTACATTAAGGGATGGGAACAAATGTGCATATAGGCTAGCCAATAGAGGGGTTTTAATTGAGGACCATGAACTTAAATTCTCTTTTCCATGGTTAGAGGAAGTAGTAAGTTTAGTTGAAGTTGATAAGAAAATATTGATTGTCTCAATCAAATAATGATTAAGATTTACTTTAATGTTTTTTGTTGGTAATATTTTTTGTATTTTACAATATTAATGTGTTTCATATAAATTATTTATAAAATTTATTGTGGTTGCACTTATGCTTCAAGAAGGAAACTAATAGTCCAAATTTGGTAAAGCGAACTATGATCATGCAAAGTATTATAAAAATTACTCTACTAAGATGTAATGCGTAGATAGTAGAGGTGGAGTTTTGGTATTCCGAAGGCTATTGTAGGAAAATTCAAGAAGAAGGATGCTAAATTTTGAAATATTTATATTTACAAAGAAAATGAAAGAAAATTCAAAAAATAGAAATCAAGAATTCAGTATTTTTATGACAAAAGATGTAGGTATCTAGCTATAGCAACTTAATTGAGATGAAAGTTGAATCTGTTGAAAACTCTCAAGCTCTAAAGAAGAGAGTTGCGATTTGTCAAGGGTGGGGGACTCAAGTACAACCAAAAAATTGAATTTCAACAAATAATGGCAGGATCAATCATCCAAATAATGCATATTGCTTTAACTCTAAAACAAATAATTCAACATTTTATAAACTCTTTCAATGTTGATGGAGCTACCCAACATATTCACATATTCTAAAAAAAAAATACCCCAAATGGTGTAAGCCAAGGGACAATGAATAATTAAATGATGATGTTTCTAATTCCTTCATATATAAGGCACACATGAAATATCTATGTTATCATCTTCTTTGCAAATTTTTACCTATAAGAATCTTGCTTTGAACTATAAACCAAAGGAATTTTAAGGCTTTAGGGAGGACCTCAAGTGACCAAACATTCTTTTAAGGAAAATATATAGGAATAAGAAATTTTGATTGCTCTTCCTACTCCTATCCACCATCTTTTGATATATTCAAAACCAACTCGGTATTTCGTGTAAAAAAAAGCAAATAGAAATCTTGAAACATTCTTTGAAGCTCATATGCTATTTGTTTGAGGTCCTCATCTTCAACCAAGTTGTTAATAGAGATCCATGATTTGAGATCCTCTTCTTCAACCAAGTTGCTAATAGAAACCTATGATTTGGAGTTGTTGCTCAAGCTATTATAATTTTTGACCTTTGAACCTTTACAAGCTAAACATGATAAAAAATAAGAGAATAAGGCTTCAACTAAGCATTAGACCAAAAATTTGTAAAACCTCCCTTATTGAGTGACCATATGTGTCTTAATTAATTGTAAACTATTTTATACGAAGTTTCATGTTCTTGGGTGTCTAAGTAGTTTATTTATTAAATAATTTTATATATCAACAAAACCTATATATTTTTGAAGTAATATTTTTACCCAACTCTTTCTTTAATATTCAAAGAATTTGCAACCAAGTTTTGTTTGTAACGTCAAACTTATAAATCTTCAATTTGACAAACCTGCTCCAATATTCTTTCCTTTACAAACCCTATACCATTTACAAAATTTTACATCTTTATATTATATTAACCTTTTATATATATATATATATATATATATATATATATATATACTAGAGAAAAATGGGTTATACTTGGGTCCCCTTTACCAAATTTGGACTATTAGTTTCCTTCATGAAGCATAAGTGCAACCATAATAATTATTTTAAATATTATATTAGATTAGTTTATAATCTTAATAATTTGCATGGATATAATAAATCCAAAATAAGGTTTAAAATATCCATTCAAAAACAAATTGACACCAATTTTATTTAAAAATGGTTATTGCCATAAACAAACTTTTCCATTAAAAGCAAAAGCTATGACAAGGCTATTGGGGTATATAAAGAAAATATAAAGAATGGAAGATAACAGGTTGCCAAAACAGGTAATCAAATAAACACAGAATAGGAAAAAGACACGTGGATGAAACAAATCAACATATGATAGAAACATAAAGCATTAATTATCATAAGGTCCCAAACTCCAACAAAGAAATTAAACAATATGTGAGAAAAAAAATTCAAACTTGTTATAAAGATTGAAAATTTAGGAAAGAAAAAACAATTATACATACGGTTCAACCTAAATGGTGAACACAACAAAAAAAAATACATAAATACAAAGATCAAATGGAAGGAAAAAATGCTTATAATCCAACTAAGATGTAGTGCACACCATCTCATATATAAAACTAGGAGATAGGTAATTCCTCAAGAGACATGGTTAAAACGAATATATATCTTTTGCATAATAGAAACAGTGGATACCAAAAAAAAAACTTTTGTCATGGAATATGAATGCTACAAGGACATCAAGATTGCATATAATAATACTCTAAAAGTAAGCTCACTCAACTTTTTAAAAAAATTAGAATTAAAAAGTTTATGAAAAATTAGAATTAAAAAATAGAGAAACTTCTCATCAAAATAAATAAAGAAAAAATATACTCCAACAGATGATAAAATGATAATGAGCTTTTTAATTTTGTTGTACACTATTTTCTTAGATGTTAAACTTTGGAACTCTGGATAGGAACCCTAAAGTTTGAATCCAAAAGAGTGCAAGGTTGTACAACATACCTCACTTATATTAAAACCCTTGGTCTCATAAACTCTTTTGGTATCGTAAATGTAATTAAAATAATTTTTTAAATCATTAAATAATTTTTTTTTTAACTTTGGTATATATTAAAAATTTTGGTCTCATAAACTCTTTTGGTATTTAAAAGTAATTAAAATAATTTCTTAAATCATTAAATAAAAACTTTTTTTACTTTCGTATATATTAAAACTTCCGGTCTCATAAACTCTAAAACTTCCGGTCTCATAAACTCTTTTGGTATTGTATACGTAATTAAAATAATTTCTTAAATAATTAAATATAAACTTTTTTTTACTCTCGTATATATTAAAACTCTTGGTCTCATACACTCTTTTGGTATCGTAGATGAAATTACGAATAATTTATTTATTAATTTTTTTAACACACCCCACCCTTCATACACTCACCCACACCACGGTTTGAACCTTGGACCTCCCGAAAAAGAGTCAAAACCCAAACCAAATTTCATATTTTAAATCATTAAATAAAAACTTTTTTTTTTATTTGGTTATTGCGAGAAACCCCCAACCATTGCGCTGTCCCCAAGGACATAATTTCATATTTTAAATCATTAAATAAAAACTTTTTTTTTTGATTTGGTTAGTGTGAGAAACCCCCTATGACCGACGTAGAGGGCTGAGCAATTTCCTCCCAACCATGGTCCCTCCTAAAGTTGAGAGCTATATTTTTTTATTTTGATTTGGTTATTGCGAGAAACCCCCAACCATTGCGCTGTCCCCAAGGACATAATTTCATATTTTAAATCATTAAATAAAAACTTTTTTTTTTGATTTGGTTAGTGTGAGAAACCCCCTATGGCCGACGTAGAGGGCTGAGCAATTTCCTCCCAACCATGGTCCCTCCTAAAGTTGAGAGCTATATTTTTTTATATTAGGGTCATATCCGCATGTGAAGGGAAGGATTTGACCTTGGGACCTCTCTTATCTTGAGAGTTTTACACAACCCACTGTCTCCAACTCCCCCATACAATCAGATGTGTTGAGAGCTATAATTATCAATAGCGTATTTAACACAAAGCCACCACACACCCACCCCCTTACACATGATCCCTCCTAAAGTTGAGAGCTATACTTATCAATAGGGAATTTAACACAAAGCCACCACACACCCACCCCGTCACACACTCGCCCACACCGCGGTTTGAAGATGTGTTGAGAGCTATAATTATCAATAGCGTATTTAACACAAAGCCACCACACACCCACCCCCTTACACATGATCCCTCCTAAAGTTGAGAGCTATACTTATCAATAGGGAATTTAACACAAAGCCACCACACACCCACCCCCTCACACACTCGCCCACACCGCGGTTTGAACCTTGAACCTTTCGAAGAAGAGCCAAATTTCGAACGGCTGCACCCCAAGTGAAATAATTTTTTTTTTTTACTCTTTGTATAGTTCCAAACCATTTTTTCTCCTTTACTTGTACCTATTCTTTAAAGATTTAAGGAAGTCTTCGTAGAGTAGAGTAGAATAGAATATATATATATATGATATTGGTAGCCACTTTTGACGATTAGGCATGTTGTTAATGACCGTTACAGTATTCTGCGTTATTCGCCTGAAAGCCACCATGAAATTTGTCTTGAAAGTCACCACGCATAGTCCACCCTTATAACCACCATGTCACATTCATTTTAAACCTTTTACGAGCATAATAAATAAGTGATATTTCTTATAATAAAAGATTCTAATCCTCTCAACACTCTCTAATGTTTTCATAATTCCTTATGAAACATCCCATAAGGTTTCATCAATTAACTTAATTCAACTAAAAAAAAACCATTACTATACCCCTAAAAAGATGACCCCCCTATTATATTTTACCTTACTTTAAAATAATAATACATTCACAATCCAAAAACCCTTACCTTATCACATTGAACAACTCGAATTGGCAGCCAAAACCATAGACTTTTTTACTATTTATTTTATGGTGTAGACTCTTGTGTCTCCATCCCTTTTCAACAACTTATCATTTTCAATGCATCCGAAAAGTTGCACAGGACAACATTAAAGCCAAACAAAGTTCATGTCCTTTCAATTCCAAACAATAAACCAAAAATAACTACAAAGATAATGAATGTTATTAATTATTTATAATAATATTAAATAATGTTTTTGATGTTATGTATTTCTAGATGGATCTCGAGACAGAAAGGGGAATGTGTATGTTATCGTCTTATATATACGTCAGGATGGGACGCTAAAAAACATATGGAAGATCTGCGAATCGGGCGTCTCGTTGATTTTCTGGAAGGGTTTCTCCAGCGAAAACTTTGGAGGGTTTGAATTTTTGAAATTGCCGGTTTGATTCCTCGTTCCCCTTCATAAGGTGAAAATTGGAGCAAATTTGAGTGCCCAATTTTCGGTTTTCCATGTGGGCTGGTGTTGGATCTGATTTTGGAGTCCATTTTCAGTGATTTGGAGCTTCTGTTGCTCGACTTTTGGTGGCCAGAGGGGTTTTGATTTAGTTTCATTTGAAGTGTAAGTATGGCGAATAGTTTGAAAAGAAAGGGGGCCGGCGACATTGAAGCAGAGTACTGCTACGGCGATGTCTTGGCTTCTTCGAAGAGGTTTCGCCTGGTAAGTGGTTTTAGAGTTTCTTTCTGTGTTTCAGGGTTTCGTCAGGTTTTTGGTGGAGAGTGGGGTTGTTCTGTTAAATAATGATTTATTAGGTTTAAATGTGAATTTTTGTGTAGGGTGGAATCTCTTAAAATGAAAGCTGGGTGAGGAAATCGTAATGTGTTTCGGGGTTCTAGTGTTTTTTTGTTTACTTTCGGAATGGTAGGGTTTGAGTGGCTCCTGAGATTTGTGAAGATGTTGATAACAAAGGACGGTGATGTTAGGGTTTTGGTGGTAAGTGGGGTGCTCGGGCTATCGTGTCAATTGTAGTTGTGCCTGAGAGAATGAATGATGATGCGAAGAGATTGCTTTGTTGAGTTACAGTTATTAGATCCAGTGAGTTTTGTAATTTAAAGGAAGAGATTGTGATAAGGGTGATATTTTCAGCAGATTAGACTGCAACAGCACACACAAACATAATCTTTCCTTCTCTATTACACCATGAGAAGTATGATAACAATTTATGGGGTTTGTGTTTTGTGTAAATGAATAACGTGGAAAGCGAATTTCCTGCCTAAGTTCCCTGTGTGTCCTTTTAGTTAAGGATTCGTATGCATGGGTAGAAGGTTTGCATGTGTTAGCGTCTTTCCCTTTGGTTGAGAAGCCAACTCTACCACATCACATGTCTACTGGTTCTGAATCTTCCATTACTTTTTTTCTTTTTGTTGTTTTTTTATTGTTTCGGTTTTGGTTTTACGTGGTGGAGGGGGAGGAGCAGAGTGCCATCTCTCTACTAAACCAGGGGAGAATGGGAATGCTAGGTTCACAAGAATGTTATGTTGAGATAGTAATTGACGAAAATTGTATGGATATCATCTCCCTCATGTGGACTATAAACCATGGTTGTACCTTTTTTTTTGTGTTCTGTATGCCCTTGCCTTGGTCTAGGAAGGGGCATGGCTACCACATCTACTAACAAGCCCCATTCCCCTATTGTCCCCTTCCTTTTAGCACCTTATACCTCTTGTTGTTGTATCTATTATTATTGTTATTATTATAATAATGATAATAATAATAAGAGTATTCCTGTTTTAGTGCATAGATTGGGTGTGGTGATTTGGGTTGAGTATGTCAGTGGATTTGATGATGTGGAGGTACTTATTGGCATCTGTCATGCATGATGGAATCCCTTTACCTCCCATTGAGGTGTTCTTCTTAATGAGTGCTATGAGAGGTAAAATGCATCTAGAATCCTTTGTGCCAAGAAGCCAAGACCTTCTAGGCGGATGCGCAATCTTTGAGGACATTGTCTCATTGTTGTTATTATTATTAGCATCATTTATTAATAGTATGATTTCTTTTGCTATAAGGTCCAAGTTCTAACCCAACTGTGTTTTCTCTTAAAACTTCTCACTCATCAGGTGTTGTTGGGAATAGGAGCTTTAGGCCTTGAGTGGAGTTCTGGTTCGGTTGCATTTTTTCAGGGCATTCCATCTTAAAGCTTCAGTAAATATTTAATGTTAATGTATGTGAAAATTAAATGGAACACAAATGACTAACGAATATCTCAAGGGGGGTGGAAAAGTTCCTTTGCTTTCATGAACTTTCTGGAAAGCTATAGATAATTCTGGTCATCTAGGGATTATGCATGTAATTTCTAAAGAAATCGTTTGAAAGTGCTATGTGCCTGGGGTTACAATATTTTGAGATTGACTTTGAAACGAGAATTAGGAGTTAACTTCGGAGTTATATTGTTAATTTTGATTTGTGTAATTGAAGTGCCCTGTGTTGACTGGATCTATGGATTACCATTTGCGCCTTTATTGAGTACAACCTGTTACTGGTGGTGAAAGATGATTTCCATATGCGATCCAAGCTTTGAAGCAAAATTTTTGGAATTAATTTGAGATTTCTGTGGTTATTTTTTATTTGTAAAGTTAGTTTCATGTACTGGCTGGATTTATGGATTACCATGCTCATTTATTGGGTGGTAAACTTTCATTTATCGAAGTAATTTTTCTTTTAAATGACGGAGCCTTTTTTTTTCTCTCTCTTGTATTTCAGAAATTTGGTCCATATCTAAAAGCAAGTCCTGGGTATGTCTTTTGAAGCAAATTTGAAACAGTTGGGTTATTGGAGTTTAGAGAAATATCTAATGTTGGATGCATTGGGAAACAGGATCCTGAACTGCCAATGTTCTGTGGAGAGCAACAAGGGGTAGGGATTGGATGCGGTGATGTATCAATGCAAATACCAGAATCTCTAAATCCAGTGGAAATATCAGAATTGCGGCAGCCAGCTGAGCCTTCTACAATTGCTACAGAACTGTTGCCAAATGTTTCGAATGATGAAAAAGCACTTGTACTCTACAAGCCAGTCAATCCACCAATGTTCCCAGGGGGTCCAGCAACTGGTTCCCCTGATCTTCCAATTATGTTCAACACACAGCACTTTGTAAATCGTAAGGGTACTGATTACTTAAAAAATTACAACAAATATGCCCTTTATTATCCAGACCTGTCTGTTGTGTACTAAATAGTTTGAAATATTGGTGGCCCTTGTCTGTGGTTTCTAGTGATATGGTGGGTTGTAGATATCTTTAAGATTTTTGTAGATGACTTTAAGATTTTTGCTAATGGAGCTGAAGATAGATAGTAGTTTAGATTGTAGAAATTATTAAACTGATTTTACTGTTCTCTCTTTTCGCTAACAGAATTGCAGATTCAAGGGGCACATAATCTGCCTGACCTATTTCATTTTGCAAGACACTCAGATGTCACACAAATATTGAAGATGTCAGAGAATACACTTGTAGATAATCGACTTGCAGTTGTTCCTTGGGTGCCTTACCAATTTCCTACGTCTGTGCAGCAGTTATCGTTAGATGAGAAGCGAGGCCCTGAAAATGTAACTGAGGACGAGGACCACATGACCATGGACGATGAAAACATGGTAATGATGGAGGAGGATCCAGTCCAACTACCACAAACAACAATTACGTGCAACAATGTTGCTAATGAAATGGGCTCTGAGGGATTGCAGTGGCAGCATTGCATGACCCCTCAGCCTCCACAAAATCCACCTGTAATGTGGTCATATTAGAAACTGTGACTTGTTTAATTGGCTCTTTCTGTGGGAAGACTAGTCTCTGACGGAGATCATATGACATAAAGACGGCAACTGGGTTTGATTTAGCGGCCAAACCTCTTTTAATTCCGGGGAAGATACGTTACAGACAATTGGCTACAGGGTTTGCTTCTTCTATTTCCTTCGTTGCCCTTTATCAGAGGCTTTTTTTCTGTCAAACTGTTAGACCTGTAGTTCATCTACCCAACCTTTTTAAGTGCAAGCGATAATGTTGATCCCGATATTCAATCTGTATATCTTGGTCTTAAGGCCTTTATAAGAATATGAGATTACTTTTGCTCAATGGACTGGCCTTTTTCTCAAACCCTCTCTCAGGAAAGCTGGACTGCAATGCAAGTGAATGTCTATGTCACAATTTTCTGTTCATTTTTTTGGGTAACGTTCCTTTTGCTTTTCTCCAGTATTATTCCTTTCATTTTCTCTTCTTTACAAGGAAACGTGTGTCACAAAAAGCTATTTTATAGATTTATCTAAATGGCACGAGACATCAGATAAAGTTTCAAAACAGAGTGGCCATAAAACTTGGATAAAGGGAATCCCTGTACATGTACCCACAACCCCTAGTTGTTCAGAGATTTTCAACCTGTAGAGAAGTTCCAGGCCCCACATTCCATATATTCTTATCTAATCATGTTAAAAAAGTTGCAACACTATTTTATGAATGTTCATGGATGACATCATTTGCTCCTGAGCTCTAACACCAATGAATTCTCTTGAAAGAAATGAACTCTCCACAAAGTGAAAATACCTTCTCTTCAGCTGAAGAACTGGATAGAAATGATAGACAATGTACAGCTCAGGGCAGAGCAGGATAGAGACTTTTACGAGTGAAAACGGACCGGTGAAAAAAATAGAAAGGGAATGAAGAATTATTGATGGAAGGAATTATTATTATTCCTAGCATGGGTAATGTGCTGATGGAGCGTCATTATAATTAATAGATGTCACTGTTATGACATCATGAAAGGAAAACTATTATAAACCAAAGGGGGTTATCACTGAACGTGAGAGAGTTCTGAAATTATTCACATGGCAGACCTCCTTCCTTTACCTATAAAGAAATTGATCAAATTCAAATAATAATGAATTTATATTTTTAAGCATTTTAAACTAATTAAATTCAAATAACGAAGAATTTATATTTTTAAGCATTTTAAATTAATTGATTATGATAAATTTCGATCATATAACAGTAATTCCTCTTCCCTTCAATTATAGCATTTTTTACAACATATGCCGTGCAAGATTTTAGTGGTGTGAAGCCAGAGATGAATGGAAAAATAATGTTGGCCCCAATGCGTCCTTTTCTAACTTATGGAGATTGCATTCATCCATACCATTAATTCAAATGGGGATAAGACCTTTATAATGGAGTCAATCTTTTGGAACTTCATCCATACCATTAATTCTATTGGTACGTTGACAAGACCTTTATAATGGAGTCAATCTTTTGGAACAACTCATCTGGGAGGAATTGCGGAACCAAGGTAATTGAAATAATTTTAAAGTTAAAAAGTCACTTATTTACCTAGCTTGTATTATACGTATGCATAAAACTAGGTAAGTGATGATTTTAAATCCCTGATTTCAGAATTTTAAATTTTAAAAGTATAAATAAGTGATCTATTAGGCATGAATTTCAACATTTTTTTTTAAGGTGGTCTCACTATATTAATGAATTTTAATATTTATTAAGATGTTTATTTATTTAAACTACTGTAATAGGGTTCTGAAAGGGATTCTTTTCTTTTATAATCTTAAGAAATTTTTTAGAAATTTAAGAAAAACAAATGAATCAATTCAGGCATTAAAAAACAACATTTTTTTCTTACAATTCAAATTTTGCATTTTTTGAACAGTACAATTTTTTTAACCAAAAGTATAATGATCAAAACAGTAATAGTCTAAACAGATTACTAGATTGTTAGTTATAATTTTCCGTTTATTAAATTTAGTTTGCAAATCATGTGAACAAAATAAAAATAAACTTGTCATTAACCTGCAAACCTTGTCCCTCCAACTACTTTTGATTCCATAAAGTTCATAAACCTCCAACACACCATCAACACTCTAACCACTTCGGATTTCATAAAGTTCATAAACCCCATATGCACAATTAACAGGAACCATTTTCACTTGAGTTATTTTTCAAATTGAATTCTACACCTCTTGATCAAATCATCCACTTTAGTCTCTTGTAATAAAATGATATCAACCTTTTTAAAATTTTTTTTAACTCTCGAAGCACCCTATGTTTAGCTCAAATATTTCAAGATAGAAAACTCATTTTGTATCAAGTTGAGGAAGTTTTTCTCCTTCCAAAGGCCATTTTTTTTGCTTCCATCTGATACATCTTTAGTAATGGCTCTGGGGAACCAATTCTTGGAGATTGGGTTTTCCTCCATAAACTAAAATTCCCAAATCAACCTTCTTAGATTTCAAATATTATAAGTGTCAACAAAAAGTGGGCTAAGACCACAAATAAAAATAAAAAGTGATGATGAAGATGGTATCTTGGAATATTAGGGATATGAATCAAGACCCTAAAAAGGGGTTATCAAGAAATTAATAGGCTATTATACTCTTGAATTTATTTTACTATAAATAAGTAGTAACAAGCAATGTAAGAATATATTAAAAAATATTTGGAAGATGGGAGATTTTCTAGTAGTTTTTATTATAGAAGCTTTTAGAGGTAATACAACAATATGAGACTAACAAAAATGGGATGAAAAATTACTAGAATCAAAAGTATTTGGGTTGCTAGTCATTTTTTAAGGAAAGAAGAACATATCAAATTTAGGATTATAAGTATATATGCTTCAACTACAATTACTCTTCATAATAAATGCTGAAGTGACCTTAATTTGTTTTTGTTAAATTCAATGAATGATTCAACATTGTGATTTAAGGAATTTTTTGGGTGGTGGACTTCATCACAATTTTATCTCTTCAGAAAGGAAGGATGATATTTTGCTTCATTTGTTGATTCAAATAACCTTTGGGATGCTAATTTTTTATGTTTTTAATATACATGGGGTTATTAACACATTAGAAAAACTTACATAGCAAAAAGATTGGACATATTTTTGTAAATCTAATACATGGTTGCAAAAAGAGTACACAATCTCTTTAGACAGTCTATTATGAGCAAGTTTAGATAACTTACCCATTCTCTTAAGATGTGATCTACTTAATAATAGTTGTTCATTTTTATCTAATTCAATCTATGTAACTATAAGGCCACAATTTATTTCAGATGGTTATGTTATGGTGGTTTAGAACAAGATTTAAAGGATCATTGTATGTATAGGTTTTTAAAAAAATAAGATATCTAAATGGGCAAATAGATATGTGGAATGCCAAATCTTTTAGTAATATATTTGAAATAAAAGAGAAAATTAAACATAAGCTCAACAATTTACAAGAGAAGAGAAATTAATGGAATGGACCAAGATACTTATATGCAAGAAAAATAATTACTTTATGATTATCATATTGTATTGAAAAAGGTAGAGTCATAGTAGTCCCATAAATCTAGGGAGACTACCAAAATTTTTTATGCTACACCCCATTTTTTTTTCTTTTTATAGAATAAAATTATTTCAAATCTAGATAGAATAAGTATCGAGCAAGAATTAGATATTAGGAAAGAACCAATTAATTATTTTAAAGATATTCTATCTTAATTTTGTCAAGATAAGGACAAGGTCAAATATCCAAACTATTCCATCAGTTATCACATAAGGGCAAAATGAATTTTTGATGAGGGAGATCTATGGAGGTTGTACTATCAAAAAAAAAAATTAAGCTAGATTCATAAAAAACAAACACAATTATATGTTAAAAAAATATGTCTTTTTTTTGGATTAAAAAAGGTTTCCATATTTGGTGTGTGGGTTTTCATCCCAAATTTGTTTCCAAGAAATAAATCTCCAAGTTCTTCTTTTCGTAATAATGAATAATGAGTGCAATATATTAATATATAACCCTTTTGAGTAACTCTATTAACCTACTTAGTATATGTGGGATGAACAATTTAATTACGTTGAGAGGCGTTCCTACAATGGCAGACAAGGGGTGGGAGGCAAAGAGGTCATACATGTCACGTCGTAAACAATTTTTTTTTTTATTAAAAAAACCGACATTAACAAAAACATTTAAACTAGCTTAGATATAAAGGATATATATCTAAAAATGCCGAGAGTTATCAATCCCGAGGCGCCTATCTTGGAGATCACACCCCCAAGAAATGAGATAGGCGCCTCGAGATTGATAACTCTCGACGTTTTTAGATATATATCCTTTATATCTAAGCTAGTATCTAATGATCCTATAGACCACCTAACACCCTTAATGACTAAATACTGGTTCATCAATGTACTTTTATAAGCATAACTACGTTGTTTATCACATTTATTAAATTTGGGGATATTCCAAGTCATCCCCCCTAAGAATTGCTTGTTTCCATGCAACGAAATGCTAGATGCTATAAAATATCCTCTCCTTTCAATATGGAATCTTCTTGTATGGTCCTCTCAATTTCTTCCTTATACACTAGTGGATGTAAGGGAAAATAATAATTAGTTTCAAAAGTATCCCCTTAATTACTCTTGGTTGATCATTCTAAAAAAAATTGAGGGTATGTTACTGAAAGTTCTAGTGAAGTCTCCAAGAGTTTACAACCATTACATTCTTAGAATAAGAACCTCTAAGTCCAAAGGTAGCATAGAATAATATCCTCTAAATCCAAGGGTAGCACATATATATTGGTGTTGATGAGAATGACTCCAATCCAGACCCTCAACTAATGCACTATCTAGTTACAAGGCATAGTAAATTCATCAATTATAGCAATATCAAACTGTATGATTTCCTCTATAACAATACCTAATTATGTAATTACCCTCCCATCAATACTATTATGGGTGCTTCCACCATCAATCATCACAATAATCTATTGGCTCATAATCTATCCCCTAGCTCTCAAAGTTGAATAAAGAGGAACTCCAGATAAAGCTGAAAGCAACTCCTATGGTGGATCATCAACAATTTCCTTAATGCCAACATAATTGATATTGTCAACCTCCATAATAATAGTGGCATAATTTTTTTGGATATTCGAATATATCCTCCTCATATTTCTCATCCCATGACACAATATCCATTCAATGCACTTGATCTCATCCATGATATGCGTGTCCTCATTATTGAGGTTTCTTACAAGTGAAACGAAGGGACCTTTTCCTGAGCTTATTCTTTGATGTGTTATCTCTTATACCACCACTCATCTCTTATCTAGGAGGATGTTGTGCACTTGCTTTTTGTTGGTGTGGTATGATCCTTAGTACTCTTGACATATATTGTATGGTCTGTGGTGGTCTAACATCTATCTTAGCACTCCTAAATTGAATCTAGCCTATGATTAGTATGGTTGGGTTATGTTGATGTACCACCATGAGCATATGACCATAATGGTCCCTATGTACCAATAAAGGTAATTAACATTGATGTATCCATAGAATCTATCATTGTCATAACATCTTCTAGTGATGATGAAGCACATGCTCATAGAAGCCCACATAATACATCCTTCAACCCATCCATAAATATGCAAATGATTTTTGGCATCTTTATCCCATGCACCATAATTGACAACTTACAATATTTGTCTATGTTCTCACATATCATGTCTGACACTCAAAGATAAGCCAGATCCATGAACTATTTCTTTGTGGAATATTCTCAAAGTAGTTTAGGATATTTTGGTGAAACTCCACATATCTTTACACCCAAGTATGTCCCGAGGTGTCCATCCCTTGGTTCCACCAATCATATGCCATACTAGACAAGTGTAGTGCAACAAAGATCAACCACTCCACATAAGAATAATTAGAGACCCATAAACAAGTCTTTGATCACTATGACCAAACATGTATAATTTGTTGAGGTTTGCTATTAGTCTTCTTCTCAAACATTAAGATTTTAACTTTTCTCTATTTTCTTGTTATCCTTCTTACTATTCTTATTTTTCCTAAAACTAAAATAATTGGCAAAGAAGATCCCATCACATACATGTTCCTCCAAAGTGAAATATTCCCCATAGTAGGTATTAGTAATCCTTCTCATGTCATTCTACTCATTGAAGCTTTAAGTAGCTTAGAATTTTGTGGTTATGGTTGATGAGTGTCATTACTATCATAATTTAATTTTTAATGTTTGTTAAATCCCAAGCGGTGTCCAAGGTTGTTTGCGATAGAAGGCTTCAAAAATTTATAGTTCAAACATTTAGTTTCCAAGATTTATTTGGTGAAACAAATGTTTGTGTAGGTATTTCAAGCTCATTCTAATCCTAATTTGCAGAATTTAAAACTAATTAACTTGCAAAATTGAAAACTGCTTCTAAGTTGTAGAATTGACAATTAATCTACAGTTGCAAGAATTTGAAATTTAGGCTAAATTGTAGAATTGAGATTTTTTAAAGGAAAAATGCTTTAATTGAAATCAACTAAAATTAATCCATGCTGAATTGAAACTGCAAAAAGTTGTCAAGAAATGTTGTTGCAGAAAGTTGTCAAAAAAAGTTGTTGAATTGAAATGCAGGAAACAGAGACATTGAATGCATATAAAACAAGGTTCAACTGATTGTAAAAATCTCACATAAATCACACTTAAAATATCAAAAATAACTATGCTAAAATAGGGGTTAATTCTGCTATACAATTTAAGCAAGAATCTGACAAGAAATTGCTGCAGCAAGAAGTTGTCAAAACCTGCTAAATTAGCTTCCTTCCTCCAGGAATGAGAGTGGGCCCTTGCTTTCCCATCCAAAATAAGGTAAAAATACTCCAAAAACTAAATCCTAATCACTCATATGCTCACAAATCAACACATGTGAAATAAAACTACACTTTATTCAAAAATTGCTATTTCAAACTACAACGGTTACAATATGATTTTTTGACTCCTATTATGACTAAATTGACTTATGGACTAACTCAACCAATGAGGGAGTAGTCCTATTTATAATATCTATTACATTCGTACTTGCAATTACAAAATCAATTGTCTTGTTGTCCTTGTGTGATTTGCTTGTGTTGTTGCAACAGACTCAGTCTATTTTAGGATAGAATCTGTTGCAGCAGTTATATATGCATGTTTCCATACTTCCAATCTGGTGGGAAATGGCTCAAAATGGTTGAAATATGGTTTTTACACCTATCCCTATGTTCTCCTATCTCCTCCCTTACGAATTGGATGTGAACTATGTGGTTGTTGTTGGAATGAATTATTTTTACCTATCATTCTGGAGAGCTCCAGAATATTAGGTAGGATAAGTGAGATTTAGTATTGCTATCAACCAAACCATGTGGGAGCACTACCAGGTGGATCATAAGTCTTTCCTAGTCTCCCTCAACACTTTCCAATCGATTCCACTCGCTGTTGTTGACCATTTCCATGCCTTCCTTTAATGTGATAGGTGGTTGGAATTTGTATGGAGTTGCAATTGTAGTGTCCTATTTTTTAGCAAAATAGTTGATCTGGTGCCATGTCATCTCAAAAGTTTGATTTTAGCATGGAAAAAATTCAAAATATGTTATCCAATCACAAATCATAGCACTCTTATTTGCTATCAAATTCATTATGCATTTTTCACTAAAAATCATGCAAAAACAAAGTATAAAATGCTAAAAATAGTCAAAACAGGGGTACAATATTCTTAAACATTAAATCATGCAAAAATTAACAAATAATGTACTCTAATAAAATATTTGGCATAAAATAATATTATATTTGGTTATATGGCAGTATTTTGATGTCCAAAATGTAGCAAAAATGAGGTATTTCTTGGCCTCATCATCCCCCCAACTTGACCTGATGCATGCCCTCATGCATTTTGTTGGGCTATAGAGGCACTGAGATCTAGCTCCTTATACCAATTCCTCCAAAATTTGTAGTTTCCAGGATAGTATCCCCTATTCTATTTTAACTCCTTCAGCCAATTCTAAAATTGTTGATCAGGCTAAGGATCAAAATCAAAATAAAAGGGAATTGGGGTGATAATGGTGGGTGGCCTAAACCTTAAGCCTATCCATTGATGTTTTAATGATAGAATCATCTACATCACTACCTCTACCCTCCTATGTGACCACAACATGTTAGTTGGTGACATGGGCTCTCTTTTTATAGAGATATGGGTAATTCTACCCACCTACTCTTGCATGCTGCCATGGAACTTGATAAATTATCCCTACAGTATTGCTGAAAGTAAGCCAAGCTATCTTGAAGATTTTGAAGGTATGTGATATTTATATCTGGCCTATTCATCAAATTGAAATGTTGGCTTATCAAGATTGAGAGATTAGGTTGAATATGCCTTAACAACAACCCAACTCCTATCTTAACCTCCTTGTTTTGTTTCTTCTCCTGATCCTAGTATATCTGATTTTGCAAAGTGGAAACAAAGGACCAAAGTTGTACATCACCTGTATAGATATGGGGTAAAAATTGCACATCTTCTACCATGACAAATTTGTGCAAAAATAACTCACATAATAGATTTTTTTGCTCCTTAGGACTTTGTAGATATACCTCTAGAAAATCTTGAGCAATATTTAAATCATAGGTTAACCTTGAGTAGATACACATTACCTACCATCTAAGGAAGCATTCTTTGAGGAGTAGGTTGTACAACCTAGCAGGCCTTCTACATTGTATTAAATATTCTGTAATCTGACATAAACTCTGCACCTTCACCTACAAATTAGCAATTTCTGTAGCCTATGTCTCATTTTGCTTTTCTAGGGGTTTCAATGTTGCAAGGCACAATTCCAAGGTTTGGTAGCATGCCATCCACCTTGCAATATCTTCATTATGCTTTGCTAGTGGAATCATATTAGGTGGATGCACTATCGATGGATTTTTATGCTCATACAATAAATTAACCTAAATTCCTATTTCTGTTGTTTGCACTTTTTGAATAAAACTAACAAAAAATTGGATTTGTATCTACCTGAGGTGATGTACTTACTTGTAGTGGGGTTGCTTGAGCTTCAGGGACTTCACTTTCTAATGTGCTTTTCCCTTTTTGTTGTTCTAGAGTTGTATCTGGGTATTTTGGTACAATTTATGTACATTCTGAAGCTGTTTTTATAATTATTATTTGGAAGCTGCTTCAGATTGTGCTTGTTTAGTTGCAGAATTTTCTAGAGTTATCCCAGAATGTTTCGAAGTTGCATTTAAAAGTGCTGAAATGGCTTCTTTTTCAAACTTTTGCTACAAATTCTATTGTTGGCCCATCTCCAAGGTATGTGAGCCTTCCATGACATCTACAATCCCCTTACCATCCCTCTGTTTAGGTGTTATTTCTTGTTTTGCATGTTGTTGTGCTACTGCAACAACAATTAAAATAGGGACAAAAATTTTAGGTGCATGTTCCAAATTATCCTCCTCAAATCTATGAGGTAGTTGTGGGATATCATCTTGCATTACTCCTTCTGGAACCTGCTCTACCAATTCAAGTAAAATCTCTGCTATCTCCCTACTAGAATCTAGAATTATGGGAAGTGCCTCCAATGGTACCAGTCTTCTTTTTAATTCCTAAATTTCTTACAAAAATTGATCAATATATGCATATTTCTCCTTAATTGTTGCTTCTCCCCTTTCAATCCAGGTCTATTGGGTCTTAATGATTACCCTAGAAACCTTCACATGATTAATTGGTAGAGAAACTTACTATAGGTGGTGATTGTGGCTGTAAGATCTTTACCATTTTCATGTGATTGGTCCTCTGCAAATGATTGCCTTACTTGATTAAGTGATCCCCAAGTGTCCTCCTCCTGAGCAGGCATTTCTTTAGCCACTTCATCTTCATCCTCTTGAAGTATTAATTTTCTCTTTTTCTTGTGGTTGGATGATGTTGGAGGTATAGTTTCAGCAGTTGCAGTTGTACCCTATTGCTTCTTTCTTAGACTCCTTCTTAGAGGAGGGGTGAAGGTGGTTGTGTTTTCGTTTCAACCTTTGTTCCCTCTACTTTAGCCAACTCCTCTACAATAAAATTTATTTGTAATCTGGTAGACCTCCTTAACTATTGTGTACCTATCTCTCCCTCAGCTTGCTCGGTTCTCTGAGGCTTCACTAAAAATTATAATAATTTCTTCTTCCTCTGAGGAGTCTGTTGCTTTAGCCAGAGACCCAATTTTTTTAGGTTCTAACTATGCAAATATTTCTACTTGAGCAATAATTTCTATCACTTCATCACAAAATGTGACCTTTTTAGTTTTTGGCTACTCTGTAGGGCTAGACTCAGCTTTCCTTTCCTTTGTGCTCTGGTTCTGGAAGTTGGTGGACCTTGAGGGGATGAGGGGGTTCCTTCTGGTTTAGGAATAACCCTATCATCAACACTATCTTCAATTATTTTCTCATCAACATTGTCTTTAGGAGTCTTTGCCCTGCCTACAACTTCTTGCCTTGGTTCTTCTTCAATCAAAATCTGCTCATCCTAGGGTGTAAAAAATCTATCAAAACTTTGAGGGTTACCCCTAAAATGGTGTTTGTAGATGAGTTTGATAAGGCCATGGTGTCTAGGAGATCCCTGGCCCTGTTGATACTATTTTACCATATTGTGTAGTTCTTGATGTAAATATAGGGGAATGTTTACCCTCACTTTTGGGCATTGATTTCTATGCCTTAGATGACTGAGGAGTTTCATATGATGACCAAAGAACACGACATATTGCCCCTCACAAGTCAAAAATTCTATAACCCAAATGGCAACTTCATCCTAAGGTCTCTGCAAACTAGTCCTTTTGACTCCTTTATAGATATTATTATTTATTTGCATGGTTGGTTGCACATCCCCTTCTACTGAAAATACGTTAACTACTCCTAGGAGTGCATTCTTACCATGTTTGGTAATTATTAAACCTTGCAAGGGTAATTCAGTAACTTGACTCAAAACCAAAGGAGTTACCTCGATTTACATTCCATTAATGGTTGCTCTGTTGTTCTGGAGGGTGCAGGTGAATTCAACAACTAAGCCCTCAGAGTGTCCATCAAATTTTTCTAGGAATGGCATCAACCCTACTTGCTAAAAAATTTGCACTATCTCAGGATAATTTTGGAACTCATCCAAGTTGTTAGGTTCAAATTTATTCTTCTATCCCATATTAGTTGTGAGCAATGCACCCGCATCGTCGACTGTTGCAAGGTTTTAGTAATCTTCAAGTTTTTTTTCCAAGAAATAATGTTGTGTGCTGGTAATTTTTCCTCCTTAAACATGATGCCTGTGCCTGCAATGTTAAGCTTATTACTAGTTTATTGTTCTCTGCAAGTTTCATGATTACGGAGCAAATTCATGAGTAGTCTCAACACAGGAATCAACTCCAAAATGTGGTGTAGAACACACAAAAACTTGCATGTAACGATCAGACACATGACACATGGTTGTTCAGTGGGAGTTTGATTTTTTGATTTTGATCATGAATCGAGGATGGTGGGCCACCTTTTCACTCATGTTTAAAACCATCAACTGAGCTAGACGGTCTGATTTAACTAGCTCAGATCTACCTTGCATGAAAAGTGGATGCCCATCTCCTTAGTTCGTGTGATTGCGCGTGTCGAAGTGCCCGGATCACATGGGTCTAGAGCAGGTGATGAAAACTAAGTACGATCAAATACCATAAACATGTTGGATGATGCCCTATTGGATTGCTACCATGTGTACCTAAAAACTCATGCCCAAGTTCATCGAGGCTATGGCAGGTGTGTCACATAGGAATTTTTTTAAATATCTCGCACATGCGTGCCAACTAGATTTAAATTCTTGCACTGCCATGCAATTTTAAAATTTTGAATTTTCCAATTTCATTCCGGAGCTTTGTGGTTTTTCTACATATATACAACCATAATTGTATTTCATTTCGGAGCTCTATGTCATTCGGAGCTCTGTATTTTCTCTATTATTTTCTTGCAACCAAACCTAAATTTCTCACTCAACCAAGGGTAAAATAGGGTGCTTCTTGACATTTTGGAGAGAATGTCCATTTTTACTTGCCAAGTTTATAAATTATTTATGCCAAACACTGAATTATCATACATCACATGCTAAATGCCTACTATGACAAAATGCAAGAAACACATACCTTACTGTCTTGAAAATTTATCATACACTTTACAAATTGCTGCTTTTGATGATTGTTAGCTGATTATCTAAAATAAAAAATAGAACACATGTGTAGTAGGTGAGATTTGTACAATGATGGAATAGATCAAAAAGGTAAACATGCTGAAAACCGGTTTTCATGTAAGCCTTAATTCAATAGTGCCTTTGAAAAGGTTTTCACTATTGAATTATTATTTTTTTTTTTTTTTTTTTTTCATCTCTCTTTTTTTATCTCTTTTTGTCTTGCTTGTGCCCATGAAGGAATTTCACAATTTTCGAAATTGTGCCCATGAAGGAATTTCACAATCAAGATTATTCATTTTTTTTTCTTTCACTTTTTCTCAAATCATTCTAAATCTATGTCAGAAGAGGGTGTCTCTTCTAACATATGTAACTCCAACTATGCAATCTACTTCAAAAAGTCTTCTTTAGTCAATGGTTCATGGTATACCCGAAGGTGATGTCCATTTACCACTAACTTTCTCCTTGAATCATCAATGGGAGAAAGATGAACTGCTCCATTGTCAAACACTTCTTCAATCAGGTATGGCCCAAGCCACCTTGTCTGCAACTTCCCAAGAAAATCCTCATAATGAGAATCGAACAATAAAGCCCAATCTCCTTGCTCAAATTTCCTTTGTTGAATATGACTATCATGCCACAACTTTCACTATTGTTGGATCACTTCTGTTTGATGCAATGCATCCAACCAAAGTTCATCCAATGCATTAAGTTGTAGAATCCTATCCATATGTGCTTGTGATAAGTCAATACCAATTTCCAAAGATGTACGAAGTGTCAGTAACTCAAATTCAATAGGAAAAAGAGGTTTCTTACCATAAACTAGTTCATAAGGTGTGAAACCTATGGTGGATTTCCATGTTGTGTTGTATGCCCAAACTACTTCTGGTAATTTATTTAACCAATTTCTCCTATGTGAGTCTACTATTTTGGTCAAAATTCTTTCTAACTCCCTATTGGTTACCTCAACCTGACCATTTTCTTTGGGGTGATAGGGTGATGATTTTCTATGCTTGATTTCATAGAGTTCAGTAAAAGCTTCAATAAATTTTGATGCAAATTGGGGCCCATGATCTGTGGTGATAGATCATGGAGCTCCAAATATCTAAAAATTTGAGTGTAAAGGAAATCAACAACCTTCTCTTCATGAGCATGCTTAAAAGCATGCACCTCAGCCCATTTAGTCACATAGTCAGTGCATACCAAGATATGCACCTTTCCTTGAGATGGTGGGTCAATAGGTCCCACAAAATCTAACCCCCATTTCTCAAATGGTTCTAAAACCACTTGAGGCTGTAGAGGCATTTCATTTGTGTGCATGGGTTTTCCCATTCTCTGACATGCATCACAATGTCTAATATACCTTTTTACATCTTTGTGAAGAGATGGCCAATAATAACCAATACCTAAAATTTTTTGAACTATGCTTTTTACTGAATAATGTCCTCCTGATGGTTCATCATGACAAGCATGGAGGATATCATACACCTCATATTTTTGAATGCATCTACATAAAACATGGTCAGGACCACACTTGAAAAGTAGACCTTTGATCCATTTGAAGGATGAGCTTTGTCTTACCAATTGTTTCTTTTGTTTGGAAGTGAAATGGGAAGGAATTTTTCCTATTGCCAAATAGTTAGCTATATCTACAAACCAAGGTGATTGTACTAATATAGCAAATAATTTTTCATCTAGAAAAGTATCCTCAACTAACTCTTCTTCCCCTATGTTATTTAGTCTTGATAGGAAATCTGCTACTACATTAGCTTTTCCTAGTTTATTTACTATTGTAATATCAAATTCTTGTAATAGTAATAACCAATGAATGATTCTCGCACTAACCATAGGTTTATTCATCAAGTATTTAATGGTTGAATGATCGGTATGGATGAATACTTGATAACCAATGATATAGTGATGGAATTTATTAATGGTATACACTACTGCTAAAAATTCCTTTTTAATAGTAGTATAATTATTTTCTACTCTAGTGAGGTTTTTGCTTATGTAGTAGATAGCATAATGCTCCCCATTTTCTATCTGCCCTAATGCTGCCCCAATTGTAGTATTGGAGGCATCAGTTTGGATATGGAATGACAATTCCCAATTAGGACCTCGTAACACAGGTGGAGTGGTTAGTTTCTCCTTTAAAGCATCAAAATATTCTTGGCATTTTTTAGTCTAATTAAATTTAGAATCTTTGGTCAATAATGCAAACATGGGATTTGCTATTGTACTAAAATTCAGAATAAATCTTCGATAAAATCCAATGTGTCCTAAGAAACTCCTGACATCAGTTTGGGTTTGTGGAGGAGGAAGGTTCTTAATGATTTCAACCTTCTTAGGATCAACCTTGATCCCATTAGAAGAAATGTGATGACCAAGAACAATCCCTTCCTCCATCATCATGAAGCATTTATCAAGATTCAAGGATAGATGGTAAGTTTCATAATGAGTTAAAACCTTGTCAAGATGTTCTAAAGTAAAGTCAAAGGTTTCTCCACAAACTGTAAAATCATCCATATAAATTTCTACACTTTTAATGGTCAAATCAGAAAAAATAGCCAAAATAGCTCATTGGAAAGTTGTTGGGGCATTACATAGACCAAAGGGTAAAACCCTATAAGCAAAAGTTCCCCATGGGTAAGTAAAAGTTATTTTCTCTTGGTCTTCGGGTGCAACCTGTATCTGGTTATACCCATTGAAACCATCAAGAAAGCAGAAATACTTCTTTCCTACGAGTGTGTCTAACACTTGATCAATGAATGGTAATGGAAAATGGTCCTTATGTGTGACTTTGTTTAGTTCTCGATAATCTACACACACTCTCAGTTTTCCATTCTTCTTTGGTATGATAACCAATGGAGAGACCCACCAACTATCAAAAATTGGATATATGAATCCAACCTCTAAGAGTTTTTCAATTTCTTCTTTGATAATATCTCTTAGAGCAGGATTTAATCATCTTTGGGGCTGTCTCACAGGTTTAACATCTTCAGTATATATCCTATGAGTGCATACATCAGGATGAATTCTTGACATATCCTTATATTCCCATGCAAAGGCTTTAACATGTTTCAAAATAACAAATAATTTTGCTTCTTGTTCATTAGTCAGCCAGTTATTAATGTTCAAGAATTTTCCTAGTTGTACTTCAATTTGTTTTATCCTTAGGTGGATAGAATTAACTCCCTCATATTTTCTTACTAAGGAGTTTAGTGGATAGTGATGTGGTTGAAGAGAATGAAATATTCTTGTCTCCCTATCAATAGTAATCCTTGATGGAATCAAATCTTGCATAGGATAATGGAAAGATGAAAGAAGGTGATGATGCCATCCATGTGGTAATGTGAAGGGACTTTCCTGCAATGGAATGGGTGATAGGTGTTCAGATGTCTGACCTTCATCATTCCACAACAAGTGATGAATAGTGATTGGTTCATCCTCAAGTCCTTGTTCATGCAGTGTATTTACTAGGATAGTTTCATCTTCAAAAATCTCTCTCATGTGAATCTATCTCTTCTATGTGTTCTTTCACTACCACGGTGGCTAGTGTGGAGATAGTTTCTTCCTGTTCCTCATCAGAATCAGGAAACCATAACTGACCTAAAAATTTTGTTGAAGGTTTTGCAGGTGGATACAGAGAAATATTTTTTAGATCAATGCCATTAGAAATAGTCATCTCCCCTGATCTACAATCTATGAAAGTGGTTACAATAGCAAGCCAAGGCCTACCCAAGATAATTGGATAACCATTCACAGAGTTGTGAGGCTGCAATACCAAAAAATCAATAGGGTATTCCCATGAGGAAACTATTATAGGAATATCCTCAATAATCCCTTCTAGTTTGGCAATAGATCTATCAACCATTTCCAGAATAGTAGATGTAGGATTTAGATTATTTAACTATAATTTTTGCATTGTGTCTTTGGTCATAACATTAATGGTTGCTCCAAGATCAACCAAGACATTAGAAATTTACATTGATCCAATAGTTATGGTGACAACTAGACTTCCTGGGTCACTATACTTTGGTGGGACAAGCTTCCCAGAAAGCAAGTCAGCCAATTTTCCTTCTACCTGTATAATTTTAGGAAAAGATTTCTTTTTTTTGCTAATTTTTTATGCACAAGTCTTGAATAGTTTTTTTGATTAGAGGTACATCCTTGATTGCTTGCAACAAAGGAAGTGAAATAGTCAACCTTTTGAGTTCTCTTACTAGGTCTGATTCAAGAGTATTTTTAGAACTTTTAAACCTTTTAGGATATGGTATCTTCTCTAAAGAAGGTGAATTTTCTATGTGCATATTTTTTGTTTTTTCTTCTCCTTTATCCAAGGTTGATTTTTATGTTTCTGGACTAAAGGATTCATGTTTCTCATTAATTTTTATTTCTTCAATAGTGGGTGGAATAGGCTCAGGTAATATCTTTCTTGAGTGTATTTGGATGTTACTATAATCAATAACATTTACTATAGTATTTTCATCAGATTCAACTACATAGATAGGGGTTGCCTATCTTGTATTATTAGGATTGGCCATAGGTTGGGCTGGAAGTGGTGGTTGCTTTACCTGTTGTTGTTGTTGGGGTCTTCCTTGAGGGAAATTTTGAGTAGGACCAGGCAATAAATTTTGATTTTGACCTTGGTATCTTCGTTGTCCTTGGTATGATGGATATTATTATCCCCAACTTTATCCATGAGATTGGGCTTGCATCCAAGGTGGATGGGGTTGATTCCATTATGGATTTGTCCACCAGATTGTGACCAATCTTGAGAATTTGTCCATGGAGGTTGATTCCAAGGCTATTGTGGTGGTTCTGAATAACCCCATGGCATAGTCCAATGATTTTATCCCCAATTTGTGGGAAAACATGGGGTATTTTGATATTGTGAAAATTTTCCCCCTTGTCTTTGCCCAACAAAGTTGAGTTCTTCCATTTGGGTTTCCAAAATATTTTTGAGTCCTGGAAGTAGATGGCATTGGTCAGTGATATGTCCCTTGGAAAAAATGCTACAAATAGCAGATATAGAAGTTTTGTTTAGAGGATAGTCTTGAAGAGCATGTTTGTTTCTACATCTTGGATAGTAAATAGCTAGGGGTGTTGTAGAGTTGGATTTTGCATTCATTTCCCCTAATGTGGTATTAAGATGTACCAAGATGTCAGTTTTTAGATTGGCAAATTCTTCCATAAGCTCTTTCACATCACTACCATTATTACTCCTCTTTCATCTTTGTTGCCTTATGCATGAGTAATTTTTGCATAACTCTAGGATTTCATCAATGTCAAGGGTGCTTACATCTCCCTTGCCCATTAAATCTAGCACTTCTCTAGAATCATCTTGTAATCCTCGTAAAAATATGGCCTTACACATTTTTGGTTCAATAGGCCCACATCTCTTTTGTACAAAGGTAAACCTATCCAAGTAATCCTCTAGAGTTTCATCTTGTTCTTGTTTGATTCTAAAGAGTTCATCCTTCCTATTTTTCACCTTGTAGTATTCTTAGTATTTATCTAGAAATACTCTTTCCATTTCTTCCCAGGTTTGGATTGATTCGGGCTCTAAGCTCATAAACCAACATAAAGTTGAGTCTTTGAGTGTGGAGGGAAAAATTTTAGCTTTTGGTTATCATTTATGTAATCATATGTTTGGCACACAACCTTAAATTCAAACAAGAATTGATCAGGATCTTCGGATGCAACCCCCCAAAAGGTAGGTAGCACCAAAGGTGAAATTATTTTCATGGGAGAGTTTTGTGTAGGATTTAATCGAATAGGATATTCAAAAGTCCTTGCAGGAGTAGGATTGTCTACTTGAGTATGGATATTACTGCCCCTATCTGGGTTTCCTTGCCCATATGCCATGGTATCCTCCCAAATATTGTTATAAATTCATTTAAACTATCTTGATGATGAGGATTTATCAAGAGTAGGTGAGGAGGTACTAGCAAGTTGCTCCTCTACAATTTCTCTCTCAAGAGACTCAATACTTCCTGATGATGGGGATGGTGGTTTTCTTTCAAGTTCGTCAGGAAGCTCAAATGTAGGCAATTCACCACCTTGGCGTGAGTATCACCTACCTGTGGTAGGTAAAGGGGTTTTAATAAATCTTCATTTTTCATCCCTTAACCTATTCATTCATTCTGCTTGTTTTTCTAATGTTCTAAATTGCAACTTATCAGTTTTACAACTATGTTTCATGCAAGTTGCTCTATTTCAAGATTTTGCTCTAAAGTGCACAACTTAGCATAAGCAATAATTGTTTGACTATTTTTATCTCCTAAAAACACCTATGTTCCTCAAAAACGATGCCAAAAATGATGAGTGTCATTATTGTCATCATTTAATTTTCAATATTTATCAAATCTAGGGCGGTGTCCAAGGCTATCTACGATAGAAGGCTTTGGCAAGTTACAATTCAAGAAATTAGTTTACAAGATTTATTCGGTGAAATAGATGTTTGTTTAGGTCTTTCAAGATCATTCTAATCCTAATTTTCAGAATTTGAGACTAATTAACTTATAAAATTGAAAATTACTTCTAAGTTGTAGAATTGACAATTAATCTATAGTTGTAGGAATTTGAAATTTAGGCTAAATTGTAGAATTGAAATTGCTGAAATATAGAACTAATTTACGCTTGCTAATTGAAATGATAGAAATGAAAAAATTCTTTAATTGAAATAAACTAAAATTAATCAATGCTGAATTGAAACTATAAAAAGTTGTCAAGAAATGTTGCTGCATAAAGTTGTTAGAAAAATTTGTTGAATTGAAATGCAGGAAATAGAGATATTGAATGCATATAAAACAAGGGTCATCTGATTGTAAACATCTCACATAAATCACACTTAAAATATAAAAAATAACTATGCTAAAATAGGGGTTAATTTTGCTATACAATTTAAGCAAGAATTTGACAAGAAATTGCTGTAGCAAGAAGTTATCAAAACCTGCTAAATTAGCTTCCTTCCTCTAGGCCTGAGAGTGGGCCCTTGCTCTCCAATATAGAAGACAAATAAAATTACTCCAAAAACTAAATACTAATCACTCATATGCTCACAAATCAACACATGAAATAAAATTGCACTTTATTTAAAAACTACTATTTCAAACTACAACGGTTACAATGACTTTTTTGACTCCTATTTTGACTAAACTGACTTATGGACTCTAACTCAACCAATGAGGGAGTAGTCCTATTTATACTATTTATTACATTCATACTTGCAATTACAAAATCAATTGTCTTGTTGTCCCTACGTGATTTGCTTGTGTTGTTGCAGCAAACTCAATCTATTTTAGGATAGAATTTATTGCAGTAATTATCTATGCATATTTCCATGCTTCCAATCTAGTGGGAAATGGCTCAGAATGGTTGAAATATGGTTTTTACACCTATCCCTATGTTCTCCTATCTCCTTCCTTGCGAATTGGATGTGAACTATGTGGTTGTTGTTGGAATGGATTATTTCTGCCTATCATTTCGGAGAGCTCCAGAATATCAGGTAGGATAAGTGAGATTTAGTGTTGCTGTCAACCAAACCATGTGGGAGCACTTCCAGGTGGATCAAAAGTCTTTCCTAGTCTCCCTCAACACTTTCCAATTGATTCCACTCACTGTTGTTGACCATTTCCATGCCTTCCTTTAATGTGATAGGTGGCTGGAATTTGTATGGAGTTGCAGCTGTAGTGTCCTATTTTTCAGCAGAATAGTTGATCTAGTGCCATGTCATCTCAATAGTTTGATTTTAACGTGGGAAAAAATTCAAAATATGTTATCCAATCACAAATCATAGCACTCTTATTTGCTATCAAATTCATTATGCATTTTTCACTAAAAATCATGCAAAAACAAAGTATAAAATGCTGAAAATAGTCAAAATAGGGGTACAGTGTTCTTAAACATTAAATCATGCAAACATTAACAAATAATGTACTCTAATCAAATATTTGGCATAAAATAATATTATATTTGGTTATATGGCAGTATTTTGATGTCCAAAATGTAGCAAAAATGAGGTATTTCTTGGTCTCATCAATGGTTTTCTAAAGATCATCTATATGATTAGAATGATGCTTATTATGTCCATCTCTATTCTCTACTTTATGGTCAACTCCATACTCCCACTAGCCCTAAGTATGATACCCAATAAACTTATCATGCCCATGTAAAGGTACAACATCTATAGAATGTCTAGCATCCATGTCTACTCAGCTTAATAAATCCTATCTAAAGGATGGTTTTTAACTTTTGTAGTGCTACCAACATCAATTGGATACCTTCATCTCCACTAGCCATAATGTAAAAGTGAAGTATGTGCGGTAATGTAACTAATTGATGTGTATTAGAAACCCTTATTAATCCAACCTTATCACTTTGCCTTCATATATACCAAACCTCTTTGTATACCACAACTATCCAATATACCTATGGCTACATGAAAGAGAAGTGATAAAAATGGTATATGGAAGTAGAATAGCATGTGGAAGAGCTTTATGTCTATATAATGCACATTATAATAAGCAAACTATCAATTTAAGAGAAACTTCAAGACAAATTATGTTTGACACTAAAGTTGAATATATGAGGGTTTATTTTTCACTTTAGCTATAATTGTCACCCGTCTCACCTTCATGCAATTCCTATTTTAATAACCATTTATATAATAGTTTATTTTAATGTAAATATGAATATGTTTTAATAAAATAATGGAGAAAATTGCTGAGAATTTTCACTCAACAATGAGGTGTGTCTTCTTGAGTGATCAAACCGTGGTAATACACATTTTATGAAATTCATTTCCAATTCAATTGATTATCTATCATATTTGTTTTCCATTTGATGTTGCTTATTGATTGAAAATGTTAACTATTAGACCCTATTTTCCTTATAAATTTGGTAATGCTAATGGGTTATATTGTATCTCAATCAACTAATAATAACAATTATCATATTTTATTCCATTCAAGTAAAAATTTTAAAATATTATACTTGTACTAGACAAATACATTTTTGTTTCTTTAAGGAGGTGTAGTTCTCATAAAAAATTGGTCATACTATAACAATATCACTTTCACATGATTATCTATACTTAGTATAATGCATGATAATGACTGATCACTTCTAAGATTGTTATGACTCTTTTTTCGAATTTAATGATGGGTTGTGAACTCTAAGGAAAAGAAGATACTTTATGTGGTTTATGTGAATCCTTTGTAGGAACTTGCAACCTATGGTAGAACCTCCTAAATTGTATCATTAACAATGCACCTAGCAATTTTATTTTTACAAAGGAATTTTTGAGCAAGGACTAATAAACTAGCTAAAGTAAGTTTGTAATGCTTAGTCTTAAATATTTGGAAGGATAATATTTATCCTAACCTCTCTTTATTAACATAAAAGCAATGTGATATAGTCAAGCTTACTATAACCATAGGTAAACCTTTTAAAATTTTATATAGAGGAATTATCAAATTTTGAAGGGAAATATGATTCCAATTTTGTTATGGAACATGAATAGAAAATTTCACCATGATGACAAAATACTATTGAAATTTATGGGTCAGGTATGACTATGGAGAATAAAGGATGAATCATGAACATAAAGGAGATAAAATGTCATGGTTTGTTAATTCTTGGGCCCTATATATTCAATTTGAAAAGAATATAGAAATTGTAAGGGAGAGTAATAGTAATCCAATTAAAAGCATAAGTAAACACATGAAATAATTCACTTTCAATTTTTTTTTATTAAAACTGAATAGGACAAAATGGATCCTATAAGGTTTGAAAACATTTTTCTTCTTATTAATTTTGAAAATTAAAACAAGTGTATTGTTATGTATGGTATTAGAGCATAGTTTACAAACTAGGGTCTAATAGGTTCATCCATGTTGTTTATAAATGACTGAAATAAATCCAACAGTTAGAACCAATAAGGGAACTAATATGAATATCAATTATTGAGTCTAATACATGAAGAGTGAAAAATAATAATTGCATTAGAAAATAAAGGTCAAGGTGGACTAGAGAAGGAAGGAAATTCTTATTTTGATAATGTGGAACCTTCTAAAGATCAAAATGATCGGAGGGACAAAAAATCATTTACACAAAAAGAGGAGGGCTAGGAGGAATACCAAATACCCAAAAAGACTTAGTTTGAAACAAATTATCTCAAGAAGATCACTCCTCCAAAGTATGACAGAAAACCATTGGGGATGGAGGAAAAACATGGCATATTGAGATGACAAATATTTTGATCTATGAGACATTGTAGAAGAAACCAAGATGTTTGGGTAGCGTACTAGTTAATGCGCAAAATATCATCTAACCTTAAGGCTAACAAAGCATTGGAGACTAAAATTAATACTTGGGAACAATTAACCACTTTCTTCATGTAACAATGGTTCTCCAAGTTGTATTTTGACTAAAAAATAATGAAGCTTTAGAACTTGATTCAAAGAAGTCTAACTATGACCTAGTATTGGAAAAATTTCATGAGAGTCCTCAAATATGTTCTACAACATCAAAAAGATGAAAATTTTAGGATCTAGAAATTTATTATGGGGTTGAATCCAAAGATAGGGGTTGATTGTGTTGGCTTTTAAGACAAATTATCTCAAATTATCACTATTCCCACTATAATTAAGCTATAAATTAATAGGTCTCAATATCAATAATCAAGAGTAGAATTATATATATGAGCAATCAAATATATATCCAAGCCAATATAAATAAAATAACATTCACTATAATATCAATTATGAATGTAAATGGAAAAACCATTCATGTACATGCATGAAGAATACTTACAATAAAATTGCTCAAAATTTGTATACAAGCTTTATTATCAACGCTTGCTATGGTGATCACTACATATTGTTTTCCCTTGCATTGTATGGAGTTGTATCTCCATAATATAGACATAGAAATGTGAATCTTCAATACTTATCTATTGCACTCCTCACATATCTAGGTGATGCAACCTTTCCCATTCGTGACCTTTGGCTTCTCATCTTACCACTTGTATAATAGACTCTTCACTATCTTCTTATATGCACTACTTGACTCTATGACTCTTACTCTCCTACATGCACTCATAATACAAGATACTTGTGCACATTCTCTCAATACACACTTACATGACACTTGTGCATATCCTGCACATAGACACTTACATAAAGAGGAAATATAAATCACTCATCTAAACTATAGATGCAAACCCTAATATATTACATATTTACATTTGTACCATAAAGGTACCATGGGGGTACATTTGCATGTACCAAATAATGTAATATTCTCCAACACCCCCTATATTACATTATTTGGTTATTGAAGACTTTAGTCTTCAATCTTCAATCTTCATCTTCATATGATCTTGAATTGTTCATGAACATATGTTTGAGATTCATCTTCAACTTCCTTCTTGAGTTCTACTTTAAATTCTCCTTCACCTTTGGTTCTTCAGCCATTGTTTTTTCTCCAGTATTTATTCTATAAGATAAATTTGGACCATACTTGATCCATTTCCCTATTTCTTGTTTTTTTGAAAAATCAAACACTTCATCATTAATATGATCCTTAGATAAAATAAGATCAAATATTTTTCCTTGATTTGTTCTTTTTCAATTTTGTCCTACATCTCTGAAATAGAACATTTTGCTCTATTTTTCATGACATTAGGAGTTGCTTCAAAAATAAGTTTTTGAAGAAAATTGTCTAATCTAAATAATAGCATTTTTTCAAATCTCTCATAATATTTTCTTTTGTACCAACAAAATTATGGAGAATAAGTATTTCTTCCACAAAATTTACATGGATAAAGGTTCCAACAATTAGCTTCTTCATGCCCAATTCTATTGCAATAATTACACTTTAATTGAATACAATATCTTTTCTTTGATTTATGATTCCATTCTAATTCTTTATGATCATCTGTATTCATAAGAAAATAGTGCAATCATTGATGCACTATTAAATCCATTCTTCCTTTACTTTATTTATAAATAAGTTGCATGTTTTTTGAGTCCATGATAACCTGAGTAGTTGTACATTATGTTATTAAACTCCTATTTATTCTGGTTAAACTACAAGTTTGTGGTCTTGTAGTAGTAAGATCTAGCATTTGTTCTAGCTTTGATTCCTCAAGTGTATTTCTAAACCATTTTGGTATTTCCTTATTCCCATAAAAATCATCTATGAAAATTTGTGAATAAAACTTTAGATTATCCATGATTTCTTTACTATCTTCACTGAATGCAGTTCTAATAATTTCTTCCATAATAGTCAAAGTTTGCAATTCAATGCTTCAATTCTTTTGAATTTGAAATCTTTATTACTCCAAAGTTAATAAGTTCAAATTCAAAAAACTTTGGGATGTCCTGATCTGCTTCCCTGCTCCCCCATCCCTTGGATCTATCCCAGTCCATTAGCACTTTTTGGATCCTTCTCTTGGATGACTATGGCTACAGATAACCTCCTTGGGATGGGAGGTCTCCTATCCGCTTGTCTACCCCTTTTCTCACCAGTTTAAGGGTATCCTTCCTGTGCTTATGGACTGTGATGTCCTTGGGTCCATCCTAGTGTTTTTTTGTACTTCAAGGATTCCTTTTCCCTTATACTCTTTGGTATGCCTCCGGTTTTGTCCTTGTGATTACCATTTGTGCTTCAAGGATTTTTTCCTTTTGCTCTTTGTGTTATCCTAGTTTTTTGCAGGTTTCCTTCATGGTGTGGCTCAACTCTATCCCAGTTCTTTAGCACTTCTTGGATCCTTCTCTCTTGGTTGTCTATGGTTGCAAATGATCTCCTTGGGGTGGGAGGTCACTTCTCAACTTGTCTACCCTTTACATGACTATTTTGAGGGTTTCCTTCATGTGCCTATGTTCTAGGATGCCCTTGGGTCCCTCCCTAGGTTTTCTACAATGCTTCTGGGATGCCCTTTTCCGTTTGGTTTCAGACCTAATCCAAATCTATTGCAGTTTTCTTCTTGGAGCCAGGTTTTAATTGTTCTTCGATTGCGGTGCTCCATTTTTCCTCTGCTACTTCCTATGGTTCTTTATGATTCCTCACAGATCTACCTGATCTTCTTCATGTGTAAGAGGATTTTGAGGCTTGTAAAAATCCTCAGTCTTGTTGCTCCATTTTCTAGGCCCTATGCAAGATCCTGTTCTGGTCTTGCTTTTCTGCGTCCCTATTTACTTTCCTAGGTGGGTTGATTCTTCTTGGTGGTTTCTTCGCTCCTTCTACCTTCTTTGGGAGTTTTTAGTTTGGCAGTTTTAGACCTTGTGTTGGCCTGCTATTTTTGGACTGCATCCTAGGACGTCCTTAGGTGGGAATCTTTTTTCAAAATTTCATCTTTTGCATTTCCCACCTTAATTTTGAATTTATTTTTTAAATTTTAGTGGTGTGTGGGATGGTCCTGATTCAAAGTTGTTATGGGCGGGTTTTCCCTATTTTCAATTTTCATTGCACGTGTTATTTGGGTGGGATGGCCCTGATCCTCTTCTCCATCCTTTTTGTACGTGATGTATGGATGATTTGGACAGGGTGGACCTATTTTAGATTTCAAATAAAAAAAAACCTGTCCTGTAAGGCTATCCTTTAGCCTATTATGAAAGGCTATCCTTAAGCCTGTCCTGAAAGGCAATCCTTTTGTATTTCCTCTATATTTTCTGTTGTCCTTTCCTGCAGCCTTTCGGTGGCCTTGTTTAAAAAGTCTTTTGACTTGTTGTAATTAGGTTTTGGGTCCCTTGATAAAAACCCACTTTAAATTTAAACGATACAAAAAAAATTCAAATAAATAGTCAAATAATAAATTTACAAATTTTAAAAATTAATTATTTTTTTCTAAACCTTTGATATAGTAATCCTTTTAACTCCCCACTTTATCAAATTTGGAAAACTTCATATTTCTAATTTTCTCTAAACTTCATGACTGCAAACCAAATTTCTTCAAATTTCAAATCTTCAAAAAACTCTAAAAATCAAATCTCAAACTTTTCTTAAAAAATGCAAATCTTCAAATATTCAAAATTTCTATCTCTTCAAATTTAAAAATAAATTTAAATTTCAATACTTAAATCCTAATAGAAATCCTTATCACACCAAAACTTAAGAAATTCAAAATTTTCAAAAAATTAACTTTTGAAAAGTAAATAAATTTCAAAACATCTTTAGGGTAGAAAACCTTATAACTCCCACCTAAAAGCTTTTATAAAGTTCAAACTCCATTCAACTTACTTTCCCTCCAAATAATAATGATATGAAAGGTAATTTAACACACCTTTCCTCTTTTTAAGCGCGTAAATCTAAAAAAGTACCTCTAATTAATGCTTTCCAATTGTAACATATGGACATTACCTACCAACTATGTTGACTTCACTACTCAATTTTGACTGTAGTGCTTACAACATTCTATGTTGCTTGAATAATACTCATATTAGTTGGTGTTTAAATTTCCAAAGTATGGCACTCAATGCTCTAGTAGTCTTGGGTGATAGCACACTTAGGTTCTTGTTCAAATCTCTTCTTGTTGATAGTTATCTTAGATTTTGGCTTGGATCTCTTCAACTAGATAACATGCTTGGGTTACATTTGTTGGATAACACACGTAGTCTCTTCTACTAGTTAGCACACTCGGGTAACTTCTATTGGATAGCATGCTCAGGTCACTTTTTCTAGATAGCATGTTGGGGTTACTTCTACTGGATAACATGCTCGGGTCTCTTCAAGATGGTGCTCAGTTAGCGTTGTCCAATATCCACTGAATAAAAACACCCTATTAGTGCTCAAATAATGGATAATATTCACTATTAACGCTTATTTATTTTGTTGCTACTGTGGACAACGTTTGCTTTGATAATGCTTGTCTCTTTCGTTTCCACTCTAGACAATGTTTGCTTTCTTCTGTTACCTCTTATCTCTTTAGTGTTATTTTGATCACTTATTTATTTTGTTGCTACTTATTTTTAATGTTTCTAAGCGTTTCTAAAAGTGCTTGAATATTCTTCTGACAATGCTCTTTTATAGAACTTATATCTCTTTCTATTAGCACTAGAGTAGTTTTCCTTGACAATGTTTTCTCACTTTATTTATTTTACGTCAAGTAGATACTCTTAGAAATCCTTGAAAAGTAAGTATCCTCAAGGCCAAGTCTAAAATGCTATAATGAGTTTGTAGTCAGTCCGATCCTTTTTGTCTTTTGATTAACCAAAACTTTTGCTCTTCCTCTTTTCTTATCTCTGGAAGCTTATGATAATTCCTTCTTCTTTATTATATTATTTCTCTTCTTCTCTTCTCAAGAATCTTATACTTCTCTTCTCTGGAAGCTTTAATGCTTCTCTATCTCCTGGAAGCTTATATGCTTCTCTATCTCCTGGAATCTTAGATGCTTTTCAATATTTGGAAGTTATGATGCTTCTCAATCTTCTAAAATATATCTCTGATGTCTTCGATAAAACCTAAGAAAAAAATGATTCTCCTATTTCAATAGAATTCAACTATTATTAGGGTGACTCTGAATGTCCCCTCACATCCAAATTTCTTCTAAGTTGGCCCTCAATATTTTTTGGATGAGTCCTTATATTCCTTGGTTTTCTATGAACCAAGTGGATAGACCCTAGCATCCAAATAAAGATGACTTCTAACTATACCCTCAATATCTACTCAATCAGACCTTAAAAAATAGAATTCAAGTCTTCACTGCTTTTAAAGTGGATAGACTTCAATATTATGATGGCATTGAAATACAACTATATAGAAAATGGACAGAGTTAAATGGTACATTTGATACCACTGTTGGATTTTAAGCTAAATTATCTCAAATTATCATAGGTCCCAATATAATTAAGCCACAAAATAATAGGTTTCAATATCAATAATGAAGAGTAGAATTATATATATGAGAAATCTAATATATATCCAGGACAATATAAATAAAATAATATTCACTATAATATTAAATATGAATGTAAATGACCAAAATCATTCATGTACATGCATGAAGAATACTTACAATAAAATTGCTCAAAATTTGTATACAATATTTATTATCAATGCTTTCTATGGTGATCACTATAGACCATTTTTCCTTACATTGTATGGAGCTTTGTCTCCATAATATAGACATAGAAATGTGACTCTTCAATACTTATCTATTGCACTCCTCACATATCCAAGAGATGCAACCTTTCCTATTCTTGACCTTTGGCTTCTCATCTTGCCACTTGTATACTAGACTCTTCACTCTCTTCTTACATGCACTACTTGACTCTATGACACTTACACACTTTTACATGATTTTTACTCTCCTACATGCACTCCTAATACAAGACACTTGTGCATATCTTGCACATAGACACTTACATAAAGAGGAAATATAAATCACTCATCTAAACTATAGACTCAAACCCTAATATATTACATATTTACATTTGTACCATAAAGGTACCATAGGGGTACATTTGCATATACCAAATAATGTAATATTCTCCAAAAAATTGTAACGGTCCTAACATAGCCATGTCAACTAGTTATTTTTATCTCAATACATAGATTTAGTTAGTCGACCCTTGAGAATTAGGGTTAGGTTATTATTGATTTCATCTATAAATCAGAAAAATATTTTATTATTTTGGATCATTGAATAATTTGGATTTAAGTCACCTTGGTACATAAAGAGACTTCACCCTTTCAAAGTGGCTATGAGACTTTGCCCTCTCCGAGTGGCTGTGGATTTACATTGATTTGACTTTTAGAATTTGATTTAATTAATTTGATTTATTGACAAGTAATATTTAATTATTATTCCTTTTAGTGATTTTATTATGTGTTATCAGATTTCTACTAACTAATTTTTTGAATATTAAAGTTGTTGTGTAACAAGTGGTATTAGAGCAACTCTCTTTGCAAAACAGGGTTTATTTTTTTATACTGTAATATTTTCATATGTTTTTCAAAGACTATTGCGCTCCAAAACAAATTATTTCTAGGCTAAGAATTTTTGTTGTGTTCTGCTTCTTTGAATATTGCTCATGATGTTGGAATTGCATTGTTAATCATAGCATTATCTTGAGGATCAGTGCTTGTTGTTTCTTCTAGATGATCTCACCATACAGTATTCACTTTTGGGACCTACAGATTGTAATGACATATGGTGTAGGTTATTTTTTATAAAACATTAAAATTATTTTTTACTTGCTTTATCGTCAAGTACTCATACACCTTCGTTTGGATATGTTATTCATATCCCATGTAATCCATTTCCTTTTTTTTTCATCCATGATTTTATTTTATTTTTCTTCCTGATTACAATTTTTAGAATATAGTTGGTTGATATTTTCGTAAACCCTTACCCCCATTATTATTATTTTTTTGAAAAATAATTTCAAAAAATAAAATTAGAACATGATTTTCTACAATTTGGGACAATACTCCTCCTAGTATTATCCAACAAAAGCATCCATTTCCTCCTTTTAATTTTCCTACAAACTTCCATAACTCTAAAGCCCAAGATCCTAAGAACTAACCCCTTTTGGTTACAGCACTAAAAGAAAATCAACATTGGAACCAAATATCCTAAACTATATATCTGCAATGGCTATCCAAATTAGCCAACCACTAGATTTTTTCACCAACCTGCCCAATCCTCTCATCCTCAATATCCATGCCACTTTACCACTGAACCCCTACCTTCTTCTTGGTACCCATCTTAGCCAATATGTCTTCCACTATATTCTAAGTTGTACCCACATAAGTTGGGATCACAACATCCATTTACCTCCACAAATACTTAATTTGGGTGACATGAATCCTCAACCTCCACGTCTCCAAATAAAATTTCCTCATGCAATCTAGAGCTCCTACCAATATTTGAGAATCTAATTCTATGATTATCCTCCCATAACATTTTCTTTTTTTTGGTAAATTAAAATTTTATATACAAAAGTGGGTTTTTTAAGAGGATCCCAAAACCTTATGACAAAAAGGGTCGTAGCACCTTGTAAGCGTCCTTAGACATTGCCTTGATACAGTAAATCAAAACTAAACAGAAAAACCAGTAAAAACCACTGGAACAACAAAAAACCTAGGTTGCAAAAAACAAACAAGTCCCATCTATCACAAAATGCTAGCCTACCCTGGTTGCCAATCTGAAACCCACCCGAGGATGGATCCAGTGCGCCCTAGATCTTAACAATTTCCTCCTAGTCATTAGAAGCCTCACCTCGCTTGTGAATGAGCTACTTGAAAACTTTGGCGATGTCATTCGTTGAGCTTGCAATGTTGGCCATCGACTTAATGGCCATCTTTAGGAGGAGTTGGGTGGGGTACACTTCGCCTCCACTATTAGAGTCTGATATGAACTCAAGGGTTGGCATATTATCCTATAATCTTATCTTATTGCCCAAATAGAAGCATATTTAATAGCTAAATATTTTTATTTATTGTGTGTGGCCTTTCCCAGGACCTATTATTCCCAATAGAGCACTGTCTTAAAATGATTCCTACAAACCACTCCAATTCCATCTCTACCTAGATTTCCTTTTGCAACTCCATAATTATTAATTTTAATTCATCCTTCTAGGGGTATTTTCCAACTAGCTCTGTCTTACCCCTCCTAATGTTTAGTTTCCTTCTCCATCATCCCTATATCAACCTGAGTTTCCTCTTTAGTATACACTACCACAATTTATGTGACTTTGCTCCAAATGACTTGCCAAATGCCATCCAAGCATGGAATAGTTTCTCTAAAAAAATTACCATTTATTTTCAACCAAAATTGCCACCAAATAAATTTTAATCCAAGATTCCACCTGATACGAAGAGATTCATATTTAAATTTATCCCTCTTCCGTCTTTCCCAAATATTAATCTGGTTCAAATCATCATTGACTCAAATTTTATAAGCTAAAAATAATCTCTTCCAGATTTGGCACATGAAATGACACTCAAGCATCAAGTGGTCATATGGTTCCTTATTTTTGTAGTATAAGACACATTGGGATGGATCAACGATTCCCCTACGTCTCAAATTTTCAAAAGAATTCCATTATGCATGAACTGCTAGATAAAGAAGTTTACTTTTGGCCAACCCTTGGACTACCAAATATTTCTCCAATCCTCAACCTAATATGCATGAGGAGGAGGTTTTGGAAGGATATTTTCATATTCATCCTTCATTGTGTAGACTCCAAGGCTCCTATAGCCCCAAGCTAATTCATCCTCCTCATCCCTACTTGTGAGAAATATTTTTTCCAGGATTTTAGTCATGATAGGTGCTAATTTTGAAGGGATTGGAACTGGCCACTCGTCCAACTTCTTAAGTTGCTTAAATGCATAATTCCCTAGTTGGCTAGTGTTAAAATAATTTTTAATATTGATTCTACCCTTGTTTTCCATGGATTTTTTATTGGTTGTAGTTCTAAGAATTCAACAATGATATGTGGATATTTATCCCATAAATTTGTCCAAATTTGTGCCTTCTCCCCTCTTTCCATTTTTCAAAATAATCTATATTTTACTACCTAAGATCTTAGCTGCAGTATCTACCACACTAGGGACCCATTACCATCCAAAGGGAAATGACACCTCATTTGGGTTCATTTGTCCCAAATATTTACTAGTTAAAACTCTGTTGAATAAAGAAGTTGGCTAGGAGATCCACCTCCAATAAATATTTCCAACCAAAGATTTATTTTATAGCTTTGATCTCCTCAGGACCAAACCTCCCTTCGCCTTATGTTGCATTCCTTTCTTCTTGACTACTAATACCCATTTCTTCTCTCCTTTTGCTCCTCCTCATAAATGTTTTTTGGCCATCTTGTCCAACTCTTTTCATATGATATGTGGGATAGCAATGATATAAATTTTATATATTGGCATGGCTTGAATGACTAATTGCAAAAATTTTAATCTACCCCCATAGGTTAATCGTATGTGAGACCAATACTTAATTATTTCTTTGATACGATCCAAAATATTCCTCCAATTAACTTCTTCATTTTTTTAAATGCAGAGGGACCCCTAAGTAGACCATTGAGATAGGAGTCCTTGTGAATCCCGAGATCTCTAAAATTTTATCTTGAAACCTTCAAGATTGAAGAAAATTACTTTGGATTTCTTATTGTTGATGATTTGATTTGTGATCATAAGATAAATATTAAGAGCAACTTTGATCATTCTTGCTTCCTTGAGGTTGGTCACTTCCATCAATCTCGTATCATCCATAAATTATATGTGAGTCAAAACCTCCTCACCCACCTTGATACCTATAAGCAAACATTATTATCTTCTCCTCAAGATAATTCTATCCAAGCCTTCTTCCAATATGATAAAAATACAAGACAAACAAGGATCTCCCCGTCGAAGACCTCTAGTGGCTCCAAATAGTTGTGAGGGAAGACCTTTGATTAACATTGAGTATGCCAAAGTAGAGACGCAAATCATGATCCATTCTATCTAATCCCAAGAGAATCCAAATACTTCCATCATCCTTGACAATAATATCCACTCCACCCAATTATAAACCTTTGACATATCCAATTTTATGAACATTCTTCTATTACCATATTTTTGCATTGAGTGGATTGCCTCCTGAGCTAGAACCACGCCATCCAAAATTTTCTTGCCCTCTATAAAACCCCCTTATTTTGAGGAAATAATGTTGTCTAAAAGAGATTTTAGCCACTCAAACACTACCTTAGTGATTATTTTTTATATGAAATTGCATAAGGTGATATGTTTGTAATATAAAATATACACCCCTCCTCCCCTTTTGGAATTAAGATAATGAATATTTGATTTAATGCTTTAAGTATTCTTTTACTACCCCTAGACTCCTCTATAACAACCATTATATCCTCATCCAAGTTATCCTAGAAGATATAAAAAAATCAATTGAGAATTCATCTGGATTTGGCATTTTTTCTATACTCATTCCAAAGACTACCTTCTTCAACTCTTATCTATCAATGGGTTTAATCAAGGCCTAATTTTGTTCTTCAGAGATGATAGAGGGTATGGCAATAAGAACTTATTTTTGAGTCTTTTCATCTTGCAACATATCTTAATTAAATAATTTAGCAAAATAATTTATTGAATGGAAATGCATACCTAAGATCGTATCAAAGGAGACCATGCTCTCATCCTAAAGAGCTTCCATATTCTTTGCCTATCTCCTAGCATAAGTATCCTGATGGAAAAATTAGCATTTTCCCACCTTATAATAACCAAGTGGTTCTTGATCTTTGTTTCTAGAAGATCTCTTGGTTGTTAATTTCCTCAACCACTTTATGCAACTCATCATTCTCTTCTTTGAGTTGCTCTATAATTGTTCCTTTAAGATTTTTTGCACGTCCTCCCATTTGACCACCAATAGAATTATTTAGACCTAGAAGTCTGACTTGTTATATAGCCTCCACCATTTTAATTGATCCTTGACATAATGAAGTTGCTTGTGGAATATAAACATTATTGTCCCATATGTCAGTCATCCCTCTTCCCACCAGTATGGTTTTTTTTTAAATTCCTCCTTTGTAACCAAAAGTTTTCAAATCTGAATGGTTTTTGGTGTTACCCTATCTTGATCCCCCTCCAATATAATTGTGAAGTGATTCGACACCAAACCCTCCAAAATCTAAAATTTTATATTCCATTTCACAAATGCCTCCTCTAAAACCAAAAAATGATCTAACTTAACCTTCATGCTCTATGGCTCCCTCATCTTATAAATCTAAGTACAGTTGGTTCCAAGACATTTAATATCCACCAAGTGTAATGCATAGACCTAGGCAATCATAAGTTGATCCCTTGAGTCCAAAATTGGAATTCCCCCTTCTTGATATTTTAATAATAACTTAAAATTAAAATCCCCAATAACAATCCAATCTAACTCCTCTCTCAAGACTTATATTATGCATCACTTTCCATTGATGAATCTAATCATTTAGGTTTTGAAAAAAATTGTGATTAAAGCTTGCTTAGTTATCACATTGTTAAAATGGGATGTGAGGGCAACCCTCCAAGCTATATTTTCTATTGTCATCTATTCAATAGAGTTCTAAAAGGTAACTATATTCCATAAGGCCCCTTGGGTAACCACTTCCATATGACCAACACCCCTCCAAATTCTATTTACTATTTTATACATGAGATCCAGTGATATTTCTATATTTTGGATAAGCAAAAAATATTTTAATTTTCTCTAAGTCTTCGAACAATAGACTGATGGGTTTTATTGTTTAAACGCTTAATATTCCATGATTGTATAATCATTGGGTACAATGAGAGCAATAAAAGTCTATTATCCTCATCGATCTCCTAGTGACTAGTTTATATTCTTGAGATGCTTTTAATTTTCTTATTTGATTTTCTACCTACTCCTTGAGAGTTGATATTCTTTTATCTCTTCTCCACTTGGTTGATCCCCAAAATTAGCTTCTCTTTGTTCTTTTTTTCCACACCCATGATGACATACTTTACTATCTATTACTCTTGGTTATGCACTATCAATGCCCCTGCCATCTCTAGTTGTGGTAACTCATTACCCTCTATTACTTGCTCTAGGATAGGAGGAGCCAAAATAGAGGCTTGAAAATGACTGCTATTGTTTTCATTATTTCCATCCACTCCTTCCATGAGTTGTTCTTATTCTTGCTCCACCAGCATATTGAAAATATCATACCTATATGAAGGATTGGGCTAGGTTTATTCTTTGCCATATTTTTTCCTTTACCTCCTTTTGAGTTGATTAAAACCATATCCTATTAGCTTTTAATGTAATGAGCACTGGAAGATAACAATCACAAGATGCATAATAATATGAAAGAAAGTAAAATTTCTAGATGACTGAAATATGCTGTAAATAAAAATGACATAAAATAATACAATGTATCTATGGAGGAAATGAACACTCCATTAATAAAGCTATCAAACTACATTGCACCCATTACCAATGGATGGTGCTCTACACAAAACTGTAGTATGCTCTAAGCTACACTATCTGACAATGTACCCCAAATCTATATCTGTATTACAATGAGGCTTTTCTTATATAGGAAAATAGATTCCTTGGCCAACACTCTACCTAGTTGTGCAAGGGACAAATTACACATATACAACTTGCACATTGATACTTGTGCATTTATTACATTGCATGAAGTAACTATATAACTTACCCCTAAAGTAATCTAATGTCCTAAGTACGTAACTTGGAAGATACATTTACATGACTCAAATGATGTAATATACTCTATTTCTAACACCACCCTATAGTACATTATTTGGATATTGAAGACTCTAGTCTTCAATATGGATCTTCTTCTTCACCCTAAACTTTGTACTCTTCTTCTGCATTCTTTGTAGTTAGGTTCAACATGTAATTTGTGTCCTCATATGATGCAAAGTAAGCTGTGGCTGAAGCTTTTTCTTTCAATTGAATTTGCATTGTATTTCTTCTTTATCTGCTATGTCTTCATCTCTACCTTTGCCTTTGATTCTCATTTCTGTGCTCTCATAGGAGGTTGAGTTGCTACTTGGTTCTTGTGAGGAATATTCTCCTTTCCTGTCTTTAATCTGTACAAAAGTTTCTAAACAACCACTTAAGGCATCATGATAAGATTTTGAGTTAGTAGAACAGGAAGTGTTGATGCTACATGAGGATTGAATTTTTTTTTCTAGATATGATTCATCAAGTTCTGTCTTCTTTTTGAGTAATTCTATCAATCCTTTTTGTTCTTCATTTTATACCTTGTAGTGTTTATATGTGAGTAGTGCCATGTATAATATGCTCACAAAGTCTAAGGAAAGTGAAATATCACTTTTTCCATTGTTAATTGCTTCATTGAGACGGGTTTGAAGATATCATTCCATAGTATCATAATTATTTTCTAAGACTTCACTATGAATTAATTTTGAAGTTAGATCTAACTTTCCTTCCAATTTCTTGAGTAGATTCATGATCCCAAGTTTTATGGCATTGGCTTTTTATTTTTTGAAGAAATTATTCTTATAGGTATTTTGGAAAGTATACATCCTTATAGCTCCCAATTTTTAGGATATATGATTCCTGATTGAAGTATATAAGCTTGATTTGATAAAACCTTTATAAATCCTTAGGTTTGTAGGCTTCCTTATGTATCCCTAGTAATGAGAGTATGAACACCTAATTTTAGGTTTTGAAGAAAGCATATATCTTCTCAACTTGATAATATTTGATAGATATTATTATTATCAAGTTTTGTAGAATTTCTTATGACTCCTTAATGATTTTGGAGTATGATATAGTGCTTTTGTAAAGTATAGTTCAATTTTGGTTGATTTAGTACAATTTTTGTAAATATAAAAAATCTACTTTCATAACACCTTATTTTTTTTTGGTAAGTTAGAGAATATCATTAAAAGGGTTTTAACTGGGTCCCTGTCCCAGATTTACATCATAAATGCATACATAACTCCCAAAGAGAAGGGTAGTGATAAACCAACATAGGGGACAAAATTGTGACAACCCATTGCACATAAACAACAAAACCGGAAGACCCACAATACAATACGTAAAACCCAACGTGCTGGGACAGAGCCCACTGGACCCAAAGTGGGAAGGGTCAGCCCCCAACTACGGGTCAACATCCACGACCTCCTCATCAATGTTCTGCTTGATAGCCTGTTTCAGACCTTCGATGGCACTGGTGAAAGCAGTGATTAAGCTTTGGTAGAACATCCTTCTGATCTGATTAGAAAGTCCGGATAGAGGAGCCGAATCACCGAAGAGATCACCTTCACCACGAGAGGGGGAAGGGTGGCTGGACGTAGCTTTGGGCCTCTTGATGCGAACCGAGCGACGAACCGGAGGGGTGGCCTCGACAGGATTAACTTTGCGCTTGTTGAGATTCCTGCGCCCAGGGGGAGTTGGAGCATGCGGGGAGGCGGTGGTTTTGGAAGGTGAGGCAGCGGAGTTGGGCAGAGGAGGAGGTTTGGTGGGGGAGGCAAAGGATGGGGGGGACCCTGGTTTTTGGCATGGGCGGGGGACTTCGCTGATGAGGCAAAGCCAGCCAAAGGAGCAGGGGTGGCATCATCAGAGCCGGGTTTATCACTGGAAAGCGAAAGGGCAGGGCTAGGAGGAGCATCAGGGTCCGGAGCCACCGAGTTCAGGGGAGAAGCGATGATAGGGGGGTTAGCCATCATGTGGTAAAAAATGATGGCAAACAGGCCTTGGTGGGTAGGGGTGGTCGACTTGCTACGGGCAGCTTCAATGGAGAGGCGCAGAGAGCGATGGAGGAACCCAGGGATGTTCATGGGGCGGTAGCCACGGACATGATTGATGAGGGCAAGGTGAAAGCTGGCCATGGGTTTGGAAGGATCATCGCAGGCAAGATACTACATGAGGGGAACAACCACCGAGGGAAAAGCGTCAGGGAGGGAATCGCGGATCAGGGCATGGCCATCCCACTGGAAATTTTGGTAATTGGGAAAACCAGCCAGCTCCGGCTCCCAGCAGTGCTTGTCTCTACGGACCAGACGACCATCGACCGAAAGAGCAGCAATGTCACCAAGCAACTGGGGTGTCACCTCGAAACGGAAATTGTGAACACAGACATGACCATTGGACCAGGTACGAACAAAATCGGATGTAATGTCCTTCTTCGGGCCATGGAATTTGGAGATCAATGTCATCAGCCGACAGCCATGCAGGTAGCCAGAGGTGGTGGCATCAAAATGGATGGAACTGGGTTCGATATACGCCATGGAAGGAAAGCGAAAGGTGAAAGGGAGGGGTGGCGAAAGGGGAACACACGTAGGCCAACGATGTAGAATGATGAGGACAGGGAGGATTGGCCTAGCGGTAGGAGTTAAAAGGGTTAGGAGGGGCTGGAAGGTCAAGCCATGACAGGCAAGATGGTGGCACGTGGACTGGAGGCCGATATGGGGATGGGAGAACGGGGGTAAGGGCATTGGGGAAAAGTCCACATGGGTGGAGATGGATGATAGTGAGGCGGGCACGGATTGATGGGGGAAGCCACAGGGGAAGGAAGCCACGTGGGAAGCATTGAAAGGGCGCAGAACCCCTTGGGACACAACATAGATAGACCTTGAGATGCAGCTATGCAGAAGACTCATGGTAATCAGAGCTTGGAGAATCGTCATGACACAGAGCCAATTATGGTATGTCTATCGCGGGCTTTCGAGAGTGCCAACCGAAGGACATCTGGCGGGAAGGAGTGGTGCCACACTTCCAACGAACGTTTACCCAAGCCAATATTTGCCAACCTGTCAGCAATCCTATTCGCCTCCCTGAACACGTGATTGGTTTCCACTTGGCTGTGTCTGCAAAGGAGGGCCCGACATTCATTGATCAGAGTCCTAATGTTCCATGGGGGGTCCTTGTTAGAAGTCAAGTAGCCAATGACGATGGCAGAATCACCTTCGATGTGGATCCCAGAAAGATGATGCTTGGTGAGCTGGAGGCCACGCCACAGAGCCCAGGCTTCGGCCACATTGTTGGTCTTGTGGTGGAGGTTCTCCACAAAGGCAAGAATAATGGAGCCATTATGATCCCTCACAACACCCCCGACAGCAGCCAACCCAGGATTTCCCTTGGAAGCACCATCGAAATTGAGTTTGATCCAACCTGCCATGGGGGGATGCCAAACGACCGTGGAACGGGGATGGGGGGCAGGGGGGTCCCACTTGGGGATGGGGATGCCGAGGGAGGTGAGGATGGAGACTTCCACGGGGCTAAGGGGAGCACAGACCCAGGGGATGAGCTAGAAATTCTCGATGGCAAAGGTCAGGGATTTGATGGCGGTCGAAATAGGGTCGATGGAGGTCTCCGAAAAGACTCGACGATTGCGTTCGAGCCAAACTTGCCAAACAAAGTGATGGAGGCAAATCTTCCATAGGAAGGCAAGCTTGGGGTGACGGAAGGGGGTGGGCCACTGGGCGAAGAGTTGCAACAGGGAATTGGGATGGACCCACTGTATCTGAAAGGAGGAGTTCAAGAAGTCGAGGCCCTCTCTAGTGAACGAGCAATCCACGAACAGATGGTTAACCGATTCCCAAGCAGATAAACACAGGTGACATCTGTTGGGGACAGGGATCCCCCTTTTCATCAAATTGTCAATGGTGAGCACCTTATTCTGGATAGCAATCCATACAAAAAACTTGATCTTTGGGATGAGATGCTTGATCCAAACTGCAGCAGGGGGAAAGGACGTTCTAGGAGCAGCCCTAATGAGAGAGAACGTGGACTTGACAGAAAACTCACCACTGTCGGTCTTGGCCCAGATCATACGGTCACGCGAAGCAATAGTGGGAATAAGGACGGTTCTTAACAATTCGGATAACCGGGTGCCAGCCCTACCTGGGAAGCTCCTCCATTGATTTTGGTCGTCAATGTAATCTTTCACTCTTCGGCCCCAAGCTCTCTCAGAGTCTTGACGTAACACAAAAAAATAGGGATAGTCATTGAGGGGTTTTTCCTTAATCCAAATGTCATCCCAGAAGCTAATAGATGAACCATCCCCTAACAGCCATCTGATTCCTTTGGAGATGAGGGGTCTAGCGTGGAGAACAACTTTCCAGAAGGCCGAACCATTGGAAGGGATGTTGCTGTTTAGCAATGAGTTGTGCTGCAAGTACTTGTCATGAATCATGGAGACCCACTCCACATTGAAGTTGGTGAGCACCTTCCAAGTTTGTTTAGCCATCAAGGCAAGATTCATATCAGTCGACCTTCTCAAACCAAGGCCTCCAAGAGCCTTAGGTTGACACACCTTTTCCCACCTAACCAGATGAAACTTGCAAGAATTTTTAGGTCCACGCCAAAGGAAGGATCTCTGAATTTGCTCGATCTTGGAATGCACCAAAATAGGAGCTTTGAAAATTGACATAAAATAGATGGGGATGCTTTGGAGAACCGCCATAGTGAGCATGGACTTAGCAGCTTGGGAGAGAAGGGAGCCTTTCCAAGCGGCTAATTTACGCCTGATTCTGTCAACAACCCCATCCCACATAGCAGCCTTGGGGCTTTTGGTGAAGAGTGGAAGGCCCAAATAGGTCGTGGGAAGATCTCCAATGGAACATTGAAGGGTGCGAGCAATCTTTCGTTGTCTGGGACCCGGAGTGTGGAGAAAATAATAGCTGCTTTTCATGTAATTAATCTCCTGACCAGCAACAAAAGCAAAGGTGTCAAGGATCCGCTTGATGCGTTTGGCTTGAGGGACAGAAGCCAGAGTTGCAATGATAGTATCATCCACGAACTGTTGGTGGGATAAGGGGGGGAGCGTGAAGACGATTGGAGCCCATAAATACCTCGATCAGTGATAGCCTTTTTGATAGTTCTGCCCAGGGATTCGGCTAAAATGATGAAGAGGAAAGGGGACAAGGGATCACCCTGACGAATTCCCTTGGAGCTTGGAAAGTAGCCAGTCGTCGACCCATTTACTAACACAGAGAACCATGGGGCTGAAATGCAGCCTTTGATGAGAGTAATCCAGTCCTTGTGAAACCCGAATTTGTCCATGACTTTTAGCAGAAAGTCCCTGTCAACCCTGTCAAAGGCTTTGCTGATGTCTAGTTTGATAAACATGGCAGCTTTCTTATTGCAGTGGGAGGAGTGAAGGGATTCATGGAGGGAGATGATACTGTCAGTTATGGACCGCCCTTCAACAGAACTCCCTTGGCATGGGTCAATGATGGATGGGAGGATTTGCTTGAGCCTTTGAGCCAGGGATTTGGTTAAGATTTTATAAATAATGTTGCAAAGGCTGATAGGTCGAAAGTCATTCATGGATTTGCAGTGGGGGCTCTTAGGAATCAAAGCAATGAAAGTGGAGTTGGTCCCACGGGGGATGATTTTAGTGTGCTGCATCTCTCGAATGGCACAGACGACCTCGTCCCCGATCACCTCCCAAAAGGTTTGGAAGAAGCAGGGAGGAAACCCATCGGGCCCGGGGGCTTTGTCGCCCTTCATGGCAAAGAGGGCATCTCTGATTTCTTTGGCCTCCAAAGGTTGAGTCAAAAACTGGTTCATCTCTAGGGTGATGAGAGTGGGAATGTTGCTGAGGAGGGAGGCTTGGGCGGGCCCATCATGGGGAAGCTCAGAATTCAGCAAGTTGTTGAAGAAGGAGGAGGCTTCATGGCGAATCCTGACAATGTCCTAGGTGGTTGTGCCATCGGCGAGAAGGAGCTCCTTGATCTTGTTGGTACTCCTGTTGCGGAGGGTGGATGCATGAAAAAAACTAGTGTTGGCATCCCCTTCCTTGAGCCACAGAGCCCGAGACTTCTGCCTCCAGAAGGTTTCTTCTTTGGCTAAGATGTTGTGGTGCTCAGAAAGCAAGTGTTTTTCTTCATCCCTCAACGCAGGGGTCCACGGCCCATGCTGACCCAGGTGATCCAGCAGCAAGAGGCGGTCAGAGATTTCCTTTTTGGCTTTGAAAATGTCCCCAAACACTTCCCTGTTCCAGATTTTGAGGCCTTCTTTGATGATTTTCAGTTTCTGAGACACACGGGAGATGGTTGACCCATGGACAGAGGTGGACCACCATTCTTGAATCTTCAGTTTTAGCTTCGGATGGAGAATCCACATGCTTTCAAACCGAAAGGGGGTCTTGAAGGAAGGGGCTTTATTGGACTCAAGAAGAAGAGGGGAATGATCTGAGCCAATGCGCGAAAGGGGAATGAGGGAGGTATCACCAAACAAGGGAATAGCTTGCTGGGATAGGAAGAAACGATCCAACTTAACTTGAATGTGGTCCGCTCCAACTCTTCTGTTACTCCACGTGAATTGATGTCCCCGGAGTTGAATGTCCATGAGCTCATTATCACGAACAAAGTTCTGGAAGTCACTGATGCTTTTAGCCGGCACACTGGTTCCTCCTTTTTTTTCCATCGCACAAAGGGGGGAATTGAAATCTCCAGCCACCATCCATGGGAGGTTAGAGACCGCGCTCTTCATGAGAGACAGGGAGGCCCACATGTTGTTTCTATCCATAGGATTGTTGGGAGCATAGATGTTGGAGAGAACCCACGTGAATTTGTTTTCCTTGCAGTAGAACGCCATGTTTAGGGATCTGCTAGAGTAGGATATGATTCTTCCTTCAACAACTTCTGGGTTCCACATGCACAGAAGGCCTCCAGTAGTCCCTTCAACTGGAGATGCTGCCCATTGACCTTTTTTCCAGATCTTAGGGGCAATGCTAGTGGTTCTGTCATCATCAATATTTGTTTCCTGTAGGAGAAGAATAGATGGATTGTGGTCTTTTCTTATGGATCGAGCTAACCTTTGTTTGCTCCTGCTATTGAGGCCCCTAATGTTCCATGAAAGGATCTTCATCTAGACGATTTGGGGGGTTTTTTGCCTCCTTTGTTGAGGGTAGGAGGAGGTTTGGAACTTCTGCTATCATCTCTCTATTGATTGAAAAGGGTTTCAGACAAGGTTAGTTGCCTTCCATCAGCCACTTGGTCGTCAGCCTCTTTCCTGATTAGCTCGTTGTTAGGGGGTCTCCCTCTTTTTCTTTCAACACCAGAGTCCACCAAGCCTTTTTTGCTTCTAGTGATGATGGGAGGGGGTTGGTCCGAGGAGTCCGAGTCCGAGCCGGAGGGAGAAAGGGGATCCTCAACAGGCATGCCTGAAGAGGGGGAGGGGTTAGGAGTAAGCAGGGGTTCTGCAGAGGGGGGGGGATCGGTAAAGGTTGAAGGGATAGGCCGAGGGGAACCTAATGCAGAAGGTAACGGGGATGACAGGCCTTGGGACAAGGGGTTGGTTGCGGGGAGAGATTCGGGGAAGAGGATCTCATCCTCCATAGAAAGGAGAGGACCAAACTTATTAGGAAAGGCAAACATGGAGCATACCTGATCAGGGTGCACAGAAGAAGAGGGAGCGGAAGACTACTTCGGACCAGTTTGAATCGCTTTCCCGCTGCTGTTCGCCGGTCTGGATGGTCGATCACCGTGCCTCGGATGGAGGAGCTCCTTGCTCTGAGTTGGTCGTTGAGGCTTGAGGGAAGGACACTGCGAGCGAAGGTGGCCCTGGGAATTACATTCGATACAAAATGGGGGTTTGTTTTCGTATTCGATAGCCTGGCACCAATGGAAATCGCCATAGATGAGGTTGACGCGGGTGGGGAGCTTGGATGCAAGGTTGGCATTGACACAAATGCGGGCACAAGCCATGCGAGATCGGGCTTTCGTTGCAGGGTCTAGGGCCACCGTTTTCCCAATGTAGTCACCAATCCAACGGAGAATGTCTTCATGGTAGAAATGGATGGGAAGCTCCGGGAGACGAACCCATATAGGCACGAAATTGATGTCCTGCGTGCTAGGGCAAAAATATTCTCCCCATTTCCTTAAAAATAAGCTTTTCCTGCCAAAGAACCAGGGGCCTCCGGTCAAGATGCGATCATGGTCCTCTTGGTTATTCAAGCAGATCAGGAAAAAACCTCTGGTAAGGGCCACCAACTGGAGATCTCCGAGCACACGCCATTTGAAGCCAGCCCATTTTCGAATGGACTCCATATCGGGACGCCCTCCAAGAAATTTGCCCACGAGGGAAAGAGATTCGAAGGAAAGCTTTTCCTTCATGAGGGAATCCGGGAGGACCAAGTTCTCACCATCCACGATAGGGCGAACAGGATCAGAGGCGGGAAGGGGTCGGTGGAGCCCCACAACCTTTTGCAGGTACGACACTGCAGAAGTCCCTCCCGGGTCGGGCCCAAAGGGTGGGCCATCCGGGGGAATCTCTCCAGGCTCCAGCGCGGCAGAGGAGGGAGCATCGGGCGAAGGCCCACCAGCAGCAGGCAGGGGCAGAGGCGGAGGGCGCAGGGCACGCAGAAGGAGCGGGAAACATTTTTTCTAGAAAATTCCAAATACCATTCATAACACCTTATTACTCCTATTGAACTAAGCACTTTTCAATTTTGAAGAGGTTTTAATGTTGGATTTCTTTTGTCCCTTTTGAGAAATTTTGAGACAAGAAAATTATAAATTTCCAACCTTAACAAAAAAATCTTAATAACCTCTTTTGTAACCCTTAGGATTTTATTCAAGTGTTTCTAATTTCCAATAACCTAGTTTGATGTTGTAACCCTTATCACTCCCAAATTTGGAAAATTAGAAAATTAATAATATTTGCAAAATATTAAAAAAATTTAATCCCAAGTAGAATTCCTTATTTCTCCTAGGTTAAATTGCAAATATTATTTCAATTTGATAAGTTATCCCTTATGGTTTTTGCTTTCAAAATCTAAGATTTGACCTTAGCTTATAACCCTTATATCTCCCTAAAGTGAAAGCAATAATAAATGGGATTTAAACCTTACCTTTGAACGTTGTATCACCGCACTGTTCGATGCCTTTTTTGGTTGAATATAACAACACTTTAATGTCCTCCTTTGGTGCTAGAAACAATGCTTATGCTTTGGAATTCCCTATATTTAATGCTGGAACATAGGTGCTGCAAATATGGAGAGGTTTGACCTTCAAGACCAAGAGCTTTTAATGCTTCCTCTTCCTTCCTTCCATGTTGTGCTTTGCTATGCTTTGACTGTGCTTTCCTATGCTTGACTGCTTTGGACTTGAGCACCTTTTTATGGAAGAAATATCTTGAACTTTGTGACAAGTGTCACATCCATTACGTATGAGTGCTCCACCTTTCTTAACGTATCGATTTCCTTATTTAACACTTCTTGGTCACTCTATAATGTATGAGCACTCGTGTGGGCACTTGTGTGAGGCTTGTGGAAGATAACAAGTGTCACCACTTCCTTGATATTCCTTGTAACTCCTGCGTGAGGTTTCTTGAGCGTTGAGAGATGAAATGGCACCTTAGAAAGTTTATGCCAAGTGGAATTCAAGCTCTCTACATGAATTCCTTTGCTATAACGCTTCCAAGGAGAATATTATAACTCCTTTCGTATGCCTTTCCTTAGCTTGCTTTGTTTCTTGGACAACAAGCAATATTTTCTTTTGCAGGTGAATTGATGAGGTGCTATGGAGCTTCAAATGGCAATTTTGGTGCTTCCTTTGGTGGATGATCTTCTCCAAGTTTAAGACCTTGAATGTAGCACCTTTTCTCCTTGTCTTCTATGCCTTCAACGTGTTGATTCTTGTGCTTCTTTGTAGTGTAGATAGCCTCTTGTTATGTTGTCCATCCCACGTTGGTAGAAGTAGATTTTGATGCCTTCTCTTTGTAGATGAGCACTCTTTTTGTCTACGTAAATGCAGCTTGATAATAGCCTTATGTGGGCTTTGATTTTGTAGGTTCGTCCATCCAAGATATGTAGAGAGTGAGCCCTTTGAGTGGCTCCTTTTGCTATGGAAGAAGAGTGCTAACGTTCGACCTTCCTTGGTTGGCTTACCCTATAGATATTGTGCCTTTTGAGGCACCTTCAAATCTGCTCTCTTCCTACGTATAATGTATTGTAGAAGTGCAATACCATGTAACCTTATATGTATATAAAACCTTCTTTATTGCACCTTTTCTTGCACTCTTTTGCAGGTCTGAAATTCTGGTTTTGTAGCAGATTTTTGAATGCAAATATGGGGGTTTTGAGGATGTCTCTTTGGCTAGACTCCTTACCATTTTTTCTTGGATACTTTGATGATAAATCCAAGCCCTTAATGATGTAGATAGAAGCTTCTTTGTAGCTGTAATTTTTTGCCCTTTGTACCATGCAATTAACCCTGTAATGCTTTGGATTTGAGACTCACCAAGTCTCAATATTTGAAGCTTCTTTTTCTGCCTTTAGTTAGTTGCTATTTGGATTGTACTAACCTATTTTGGTGGCTTCCCTTGGCCACTATGTGTTGCATATTTTTGTGCTTTAATAGTGTCTTTAGACACTTGATTCAAATCAGATTTTGTGCCCTTCTCAAGTACACAAAACTAATCCTTTTGAGAGCAATAGAATAGTGCAAATGAATCTAATAATATTTCACTTTTAATGCACTAACAATTTCACCTTATCACTCCAATAAACTCTCAAGATAATGCACTTAATCAATTTACTACAACTAATCAAGAATAATTTGAAATGAACCTTCAATAATTATTCTACAATTTCACTACAATCAATATTGTAGGACTTAGTCTTCTTTTTATTTTTCCAAAGTAGATGATAGGTAGTTGATAGATGTAATACTAAAATCTAATCAACTCCTAATTAATGTGCAAATGAACCTTAAAAAGAAATTTTCTCTTTTTGCACTTTTTGAAGACTGTAATCCAATTTTTCTTCTTCTTGCAACTTTAATCTAAATTAAGGTGCTATAACAAATCTGATAAGTAATCCAATTAACAAGTTTATTTGCACCAAAATTTGCTTACCTTTTTAAAGCTTTCGTAGTTATTTTTCTCTTCTATAGAGGATGTGAATCTTGGTGTCTAAGATCACCAAGTTGTTGCTTCGAGTAGGATCTTGCAGCTTTTTGTAGACTATCCTGAACAACTCCTTCTTCACCAAAATATGATCTCAAAATTTCTTTCATGAGCCTAAGATTTGGTGGCTTGTTCTCCTCTTGTGGTCTCCTCCTTCTGCTGTAGATTTGGAGAAGTCTTTGTCTCTAAAGTGGTGCCTTCTTGCTGTGAGAGGTAATCTTCAAATCTCCTAGATTTGGTGAGCTTCTTCTATCTTCAAGTCTTCTTGTCAAATTCTGACTTCAAGCAGGATATTCTTCTCAATATTTTGAATATCTTGAGGTCTTCACTAGATTCTTCTTCTAGGATTTGGCACTCCTTGCCAAATTCTTCTTCTCATATTTGGCACTCCTTGCCAAATTCTCCTTCTAAATTTGGCACTCCTTGCCAAATTCTCCTTCTCTTGGGCTTGTTGTCGGATGGCGATAATTGTCCCAAGTCCTTCACTATCAAGGGCTTCTCCTTGGTAGTGGATTTCTCCAGTGAGTTCTCCTTTGATGATTTCTTTAGTAAGGCTCTCCTAGCCTTTTATTGGATGCTCATTGAGACCTTCCCAAGGTCTTTGATCTTGCAGCTTTTGTTGGTCTTCCTTGAGACCTTCTCTTCAACCTTTTTCTCCTGGAAGTGTTGGTGGTGAGATCTTCTTCTGGATCTCTGATTCTGCTACTTCTGAATGCGAGCAAGACTCTCCTAGTCCTTCTTCTTCTTCTTCCAAGACTGGAAGTTCTTCAATGAGATCTTCTCCTGATCTCTTCATTTTTTCTTTAGGTGTTGAGTTGATTCTGAAGAAGATACTCTTCCTAACTTTCTTGTAGGAAGTTTCCCAACTCACTGAATCTTCTTTCCCTACAAAAAAATATTAGTACTGAAATCTTAATCTACTTTTGAATCAGATATTCTTTTTGAATTCTTCTTTAGGATCAAGGCTTCTGGAGCCTTTTTTAGTATCTAGGCTTCTGTGGCCTTTTCAGTATCAAGGCTTCTATGGCCTTTTTAGTATCAAGGCTTCTATGGCATTTTTAGTATCAAGGCTTTTGTGGCCTTTTCAGTATCAAGGCTTATGTGGCTTTTTTAGTATCAAGGTTTTGTGGCTTCTTCTTCAAGGCTTCTATGGCCTTTTCTTCAAGGCTTCTATGGCTTTTTTGTATCAAGGCTTCTATGGCTTGTTCTTCAACTGTGAAGTTCTTCAATCCAACAATGGAGATCTTTAGTCTCTTGACTTCACCATGACTCTTCACCAAAAGTCTTCTTCTATAGTATTCTTCTCTTGCACAAGGAACTAATATCTACACTATGAAGGTACGCCGACCTTCGGGCAATGAAGTTGGAGTCTCCTAGATTTCTATTGTAGGAGGAGTCCCAATCCTCTGAGAATTAATTTTCTGCAACAAAAGAAACTTTAGGCAATAGTTAGCAAATTCCAGATATCCTGGATGATCTTCACTAGATGATTTGTCAATCTAGTGGATTGAATGTTGAGTCCTAGTCTTCACGAGTTTTTCTTGCAACTCTGTGGAAAAGACTCTAGTCAAATGTAATCTCAGTATTTTTGGAACTGAGATTTCTTTCAGTCCTCACTTGGGCTCTCCCTAATTCTACCACCTAGACTCTTCTGAGAGTTTTTGATAGTGGTTGGTCCAGTAGCGCGTCAGGTTGACAAAAAACTTAGGCTCAATAATAATGGTGGTTTTCCTATTGACCTACTATGGCTAGATCTATCGTGGCTCTGATACCACTGTTAGCTTTTGATGTAATGAGCACTAGGAGATAGCAATCACAAGATGCAGAATAATATGAAAGAAAGTAAATCTGCTAGATGACTGAAATATGTTATAAATAGAAATGACATAAAAGAATACAATGTAGCTATGGAGGAAATGAACACTCCATTAATAAAGCTACTGAACTACATTGCACCCATCACCAATGGATGGTGATCTACACAAAACTGTACTATGCTCTAAGCTACACTATCTAACTATGTCCCCCGACTCTATATATGTATTACAATGAGGCCTTTCTTATATAGGAAAATAGGTTCCTTGGCCAACACTCTACCTAGTTGTGCAAGGGATAACTTGCACATATACAACTTGCACATTGACACTTGTGCATTTATTACATTGCATGAAGTAACTAGATAACTTCCCCCTAAAGTAATCTAATGTCCTAAGTATGTACCTTGGAAGATACATTTACATGACCCAAATGATGTAATATACTCTATTTCTAACTTCTCCCTTTGTTTCTCCTCCTTGAGAAGTGTTGGTTACTTCTTTAGTGACTGCAGGCTTAGCCTCATGAAGATTTAACATTCCCAAAGGAACCCCCATTTATGTGATCACATTGTTTGGGAAATATTGGACCAAATACCCATATTTATGGAAAAATATACACTTAAGGGACAGTGCTTCATAATCCAATTGTTGGATCCAATAAAGTCTTGGAAGTTTGAATTCCACCTCTATTTAAAAAGGTTGGTTGAGATCCCTTTCAATGCACAATCTATTATAAACGATTGTATTTACTTCTATTGTGTATCTAGAGACATCCAAATATCTTCCAAGAAAGCTATCAATGATTTATAATACTTGCTTACTCTATAAATCCATTGGGAGTGTATACAATTGGACCAAACCAAGATAGTAGTGGGTTCAATTTGGGGATCAAATCCCACTCTCTAGGGTTGAACAAATAATCCTATCGAGTCATGATTTCTATTTTATGATTCAAATACCATATTTTTTTTGGCTAGTGAGAAAAAACTAATAATAAAATATCCATTACTAATAAACCATAAAGAATACTCACCAAGAGGCTCTTAGTTATTCTAAACCCACAAATATAAAAAATTCAAGGTAGGGCAAATATCCATGAATTTACAGATCAAGTCATGGATGACTCTATATAAGAATTTCTTATAATATACTTTACTCAATGATGATATTTGGTTTTAATTTAGACTATGGCAAGCATCCATTGCCTCTTTGAGGTGTTGATATTTTTTCCAATAGTCGTAAAACATATCTTTAACGTAGTTTTTTGTGCTTCTTCAGCCTCTATTTGAGATTTCTCCTTCAAAAAATCTGTAAAAAAACTCTATCTATCTAAAACAAAATCAAGAGGCACCCCTATTGGGCCCTCCCAAGAAAAATTTCTCATCTTTGATTTTGTAGCAACGAAAAAATGATGTCTATCCGACCAATGCCCTAGTTTTTTTGCTTTAAAATTTTTAAGGTGAATTATTTTTTTTGCATTTTTAATTTACCTCATTTCTCTTGGATCCACCCCATTGATAAAAGTTACATTTTATAAAAAATAAAAAGTATATAAATTAAAAAAATCCCACATGCCCTTTGCCACCCATGTGGCACCCCCCGTCCCTACTTCCCTCTTCTTGTTTATATTTTTCCACATTCCCTTTTATGACCATTTTTTAATTAAAAATATAAATTATAAAAAATAAAAAGAAAAAATTATTAAAAAAACCTTTAAATAATAATAGTAATAAATAAATAAAGTTAAAAATAAATAATAAATAAATATATATATATTTATTCACCCATTGAAAAAATATTTATTCAAATTAAAAAAAAAGATAGAGAAAAATTAAAAAAAATAAGAAAATAAATTATGATCATCTCTTTAAACTGATCAAAGTGCATGAGTGATCCTATTGTCTCTATTGGTTAAACACGAGTCAATAGTCGATTATAATTTATTGTTGCTTTAGAGGATTTGTGTATGAGCAAAATGAAGCACCAACCTATAAATATTGGTAAGCATCATAACACTCCTATAAATATCAATAGTTTTGACCAAAGCATTATTTATTCCCTAAATGCCATGGCTTTGCCTCCACCTAACAATTTAGGTCCTTCCTCTCCAACCCCAAATATTACTCCTAATAACCTTGGTACTCCTTCCTCTACCCCTCTAAGTGATATTATACTTCCTAGTACTATTGACCTTGGTTTGTATAAATATCTTTCACATTAGGAACAAATGATTACTTCCATCAACAATTCCTTAAATGAGCAAAAACATTCAATTACAACCATTACCAACAGCTTGCTTAATCAAGCTAAGTCCCTACATAATATTGAAAGATTTCTAAATATACCCAATATGCCTCCTCTTGTCCAAGGGTCACAAAAAATTGTCAGGCCCCAACCTCTGACCATTCATCAAGCACCAAATATTAATGTTCTTCCACAACAACCACCTAGTCATAATCCTCCAGATTTTGGCTCTTATGACCTAGGCTTTGCCTCTGATCTAGACTCCTCGATAGGTGGTGCTTCCAATTTCTTGGAATGGCCTCATGATGTTAAGGTTCCTCACATCGACATTCCCACCTTTGAAGGTGTTGACCCTCGAGGATGGTTGGCCAAAATGGAAGGCCTTATCCATTTGCACCATATTCCAAAAATAGGTTGTGTCATATTAGTAGCTTCTAAGATGGTACCCAAGCTTATCAATGGTTGTTATGGTAGCTTCACCAACATGGTGGCCCTCTTTTATGGCCTAAATTCAAGGAATGATTTCTCTAAATATTTGACAAGGGATCTTCCACATCATATGTGGTACATCTTATGCAAACTAAGCAAATGAGAATAGTGGAAGACTATTGCTCTAAGTTCACAAGTCTCCTCACCTATACCCAACAATTGAGTCTAGTAGTGGTGGTATTTACCTTTTGCTATGGCCTTAAGGATAAAATTTGGAAGGAAGTTGACATGCACGATCCTTATACTCTTGATGATGCACAATGTATAGCTCTAGCAATAGAACAAAAGCTCCAAGATTTTGGTCCTCCATATAGATATGATTTCAACTCTCGTCATCCTTACCACAATTTTGAGCATTCCATAAGATTTTTTGTTTCAAATATCATTCACACCATCCTCAAGATCAGGCCTATGAAGAACATCATAACTTTCTCTTGGAATATGGAGACACATCAGTTTTTGAGGATGAAGATTCATTACAACATGAGCAATCAATAGAACTAGGACAACAACCAACAGAAGTGGATGAAGTAGAACAAGAGAATGATATTGTGGCTCTCTTTGCTCATGCACTTATGGATCTCCAAGCTCACCACACTATCAAGATACATGGATTTATCAAATGATAATATGTCAATGTGTTGATTGATTTAGGTAGCACACATAACTTTATAGATATTAAGACAACAAAATCCTTGGGCTTGTATATCAATACTTCAAATCAAGATAAATTTCAAGTCTTAATTGCAAATGGGGGTACTTCTCAATGTGTGGGTCAAATGACTAAATTTAACATCCAAATGGGAGATTATACTTGGGTGGGAAATCTCTTTGCTATGAACCTAGGAAGTTCAGATGTTATCTTGGGAGCATAATGGCTATCTCAGCTCGGTGATGTTACTATCAATCTACAAAAAATATATATCAAGTGGATAGAGAATGGAAGGGTCATTTGTCTCCAAGGAATTCAACCCCCTCCCTCCAAGGTAGTTAGTTCCCATCGCATGGAAAAGATATTGAAGAAGGGCAGTCTTGGATTCTTTGCCCAAGTCAATTGCATGGAGGTTCAATCCTCGGATCCATCTCTTCCAGCTCTTCTATTGGATCTCCAAAGTATTATGGATCATTATGAGGAGGTATTTAGTGAGCCAAGGGGTCTACCTCCTAAGTGCACACATGATCATGCCATCCATATAATTCTAGGAAGTCAACCTCCTAATGTGCATCCTTATCACTACCCCCAACCCCAAAAGTCAAAAATTGAGAAGTTGGTCCAAGAAATGTTAGAGCATGGAATCATCCATCCAAGCATTAGTCCATATTCCTCTCTAGTGGTGATGGTATGATGTAAGGATAACTCATGGTGCATGTGTCCTAATTTTCATCCTCTTAACAAGATCACTATCAAATATAAGTTTCCTATCCATGTTATAGATGATTTGTTGGATGAATTGCATGGTGCTAGATACTTCACTAAACTAGACTTGCATTCTGGTTTTCACCAAATTAGGGTTAGAGAAGAGGATATCCCTAAGACTACTTTTCATACACATGAGGGTCATTATGAGTTCCTAGTCATGCCTTTTGGACTCACTAATGCTCCTTCCACTTTTCAAAGTCTCATGAACCATGTCTTTCATCCTTTTCTCCATAAGTTTGTCCTAGTTTTCTTTGATGATATTTTAATTTACAACAAATCTTGGGAGGATCATCTAGTTCATATTGACAAAGTCCTTCATCTATTACAAAAGGAAAAACTCTTTGTTAAAAGGTCCAAATGTGCCTTTGGGGTCCAAGAGGTAGAATATTTGGGACATATAGTATCTCACGAAGGAGTCAAGGTAGATCCTAATAAAATCAAAGCTATTCAAGATTGGCCCTTGCCCAAATCCCTTAAAAAACTCCATGGATTTCTAGGACTCATAGGTTATTATAGAAAATTTATCCACAACTATGGCAAGATTGATGCACCTCTCACCACCCTCACCAAAAAGGATGCTTTTGTTTGGACTGAAGCTGCTTCCCAGGCCTTCCAAGCCCTCAAAGAAGCTATGTGTTCCACTCTAGTTTTGGCCACTCCTAATTTTAGCAAGCCTTTTGTCATTGAGTGTGATGCTTTTGGCACAAGTATTGGAGCTATTTTAATGCAAGATGGTCACCCATTGGCCTTTGAAAGTAAGCAACTTTTGGGCAAGAATCTGGGATGGTCCACTTATGAGAAGGAAATGCTAGCTATTTTACATGCCATAGAGAAATGGAGGCATTATTTGTTGAGTAGTCATTTCATCATTAAGACTGACCATAGTAGCTTGAAGCATTTCTTAGAACAACATCTCTCATGCCCTGAACAAAATAAATGGATGACCAAACTCTTGGGTTATGATTTTGTCATTGAATATAAGAAAGGTAAAGAAAATGTGGTGGTTGATGCTTTATCTCACAAATACGAGGATGATGTGGCTATCAATGCCATCTCTGGTCCTTGTCCACAATGGCTTTCTCAACTTCGAGAAGATTGGCTTGTTGATTTAGAGACTGCTCAGATCATTCAGGATATGAAAATAGGATCATCATTGCATTCTTGCTTCTCATACTCTGATGGAGTGCTTCGCAAAAAAGATCACATTTATCTTCCTCAATCTTCGACTATTAAGTCAAAGGTTCTCCAAGAATTGCATGCATCTCCTTTGGCGGGACACTCAGGATTCTTGAAAACATACCAGTGGGTGAAGCAATCATTTTCTTGGAAAGGATTAAAAGCAGATGTCAAGATGTTTGTGGCTGAGTGTGAGGTATGTCAATGTAACAAAGGGGAAATAGTTAAATCTCCTAGATTGTTGCAACCCTTGCCTATCCCTAACCACCAATGGGAGCACATATCCATGGATTTCATTGAGGGCCTTCCCAAATCAGAGGGCAAAACAATGATCTTTGTGGTAGTAGATCACCTTTCCAAGTATGCTCATTTCTATGCATTACAACATCCCTATTCGACAAGTAAGGTGGCCAAGGTATTTCTTGATTATGTTTTTAAGTTACATGGTATGCCCAAAACCATTGTGAGTGACCATGACCCTATCTTCACTAGCAACTTCTAGAAGGAATTGTTTCATCTTAGTGGTACCAAGTTGAGTATGTCCTCCTCATATCACCCTCAGTCTGATGGTCAAACAAAGATTGTTAATAAATGTTTGGGTACTTACCTTCATTGTTTTGCTCAAGACAAGCAGTATCACTAGGTCCAATGGATTTCATTAGCAAAATGGTGGTACAATACTTCTTACCATTTTCCCCTTAAGATGTCCCCATTTGAAGCATTGTATGGTCAAAAACCTCCATCAATCATAGACTATGTTCCAGGATCTTCCAAAGTTGCCCAAGTAGATGATTTGTTACAAAAACGATGAATCATGCTTCAACTTCTTAAGGATAATTTGACCCAGGCCCAGAACCATATGAAGCAACAACAAGATTCACACCATTTTGAATGATAGTTCAATATAGGAGATATGGTCTTTTTATGCCTACAACCTTACAAGCAATTGTCCTTAAAGACCAAGTCTAGTCAGAAGTTGGCTCCTCAATTTTATGGTCCCTACAAGGTGGTTCGTCGCATTGGTGAAGTAGCATACCAATTGGAGCTTCCACCATCTTCCCGCATCCATCCAATTTTTCATGTATCCTATCTCAAATAGGTTATTGGCCAAAAGGTGCAGTCCTAGATAGAGCTTCCATTACTCAATGAAGAAGGTCAAATCACTCTTCAGCTTGAAGTAGTATTGCAGTCCAGAGTTCGTCATCTTCAATCTCGACAAATTTAGGAGTTTCTCATCAAGTGGCAGGACCTTCTAGAAGAAGATGCTACATGGGAGCCTGAGAGCATTTTCCAGTCTTTTCTAGCTTTGAGGACAAAGCTTTCTAAAGGGGGGAGCCATGTAACGGTCCCAATATAGCCATGTCGACTAATTATTTTTATCTTGGGCCATAGATTTAGTTAGTCGACCCTTGAGAATTAGGGTTAGGTTATTATTGATTTCATCTATAAATAGGAAGAATATTTTATTAGTTTGGATCATCGAATAATTTGGATTTAAGTCACCTCGGTGCGCATAAGAGACTTTGCCCTCTCAAAGTGGCTATGAGACTTTGCCCTCTCCGAGTGGCTGTGGATTTGCTATTGATTTGATTTTTAGAATTTGATTTAATTTATTTGATTTGCTAGCAAGTGGAATTGAATTATTATTTCATTAAGTGAGTTTATTGCATGTTTCTATATTTCTACTGATTAAATTACAAAATATTAAAATTGTTGTGTAATATTAATATGGATTTCCATATTCTTTTAACTATGGAGTATGTTGAGGATATGATTGTACCTTAAGCTTAATTATAAGCCTAAGTTATTATTTTATTATTATTTCCTATTTCTTGTATTGTAATACGTGAGGCATAGTATGCCCATGTTGGAAATAAGTTTATTTCTTGTTAGGATGTTTAGTTAGACTATTAGAGTTATCCTTTATCTTCTAGCAGTTAGTTGACATCGATGTTTAGCAGGTTGTTATCTGTTAGTTACAAGTGGTTGGCCATGTTTGGCAAATTGTTACAACCGCTATAACCACATGATTTCTATTGTAAGCTTATATATTCTATTACACCTAATGAATAACCAGCTTCACATTTGGTATTTTCATATCACTGGTAATCAGAGCTAAAGGATAATTTTTGCAAGGAGGGCAAGTTACCACTTCATTGCTAGGTGTCTAACTGAGTATTGCAGCTAGTGCATCAGATCCTATGTAGGTTCTTGCATAAAATTGTCTTGAGGCCAGATGCAACATCATTTTTGTGAATCTTCGAAGGTGGTAGAGGGTAGAAATTACCCCTACACTGAATACCCTTGGCAGAAACCAAAGGGTAACCAGACTTGTCGTGAGGAAGGCAAGAAAAAAATTTCCTATTGAAAAAATCTATCTGCTTTAAATATTAGAGAAGATCAAGATATATTTGAGAGGTAATTGCATAGTTTGAGGTCATTTGTGGCCAAAGAGGAGACATTGGCACCCCTTTCCAAGATAACACCAAGGTTGCTGAAGAGTTCACAGGCTGAGGATTTCTATAATTTTTGGGAGATATTGGGCTCGAGAAGGTTTTATCAAGTGGTTTTGGGAGAGATTTTTCACCAACCCTTGTTTTATTTTTCCCTTCCCCTTCCCCAAGCTGACCAACCACCCCAACTGATCGGCCCCTACCGATTGACAGAGGTACGGGTAATCCTATCTCCCCCACCCCTCACTCTTCCTCCACCACATTCTCCCTTCTCCATCATCACCTTATATCTCCTTCGCCATCATAGGCTTGGCCATCAAAAATCACCATGGCACTTAACTAAGCAGCCCACAACCCCTACCATTCGATGGATGCACATGCCAATTTTGGCCAGACATCAATCGACCTATTGTGGGAAGCTGTGAGCCACACTCGATGGCAAACTCGAGGATGTCATGTTGCACCCTACTACGATAGAGATCACAGGTTGTAGATCGTAGATATTTGTCGTAGCAAAATTACAAAATGACAAAAATAAAATAAAAATGATGAATCGTAGGCCATAAATAAAAAAATTAAAGGGGTTTACTATGGTTAGATAACAAACCAATAAAATTGCATATTCGCAACCCTAAACTACCCTCCAACGGTTGAGCAACACATGGTGGAATATTTCTATCAAATCAGTGAAGGACATGTGGAGGGATCGTATTCATTAGATATTTTTCTTGGCATTCTAGAACCGATTACGATATCTCGGTGAAGTCAAATAGCTCCCTATGGCTGTTCATAAATTTTTGACTATTTCACACAAGTTTGACAGGTTTTGATTGAATATGACAATGAACAAATAAAAACAACCTTCTCATGATACAAATATGTCTAACGACCGTGTTTCCACTTTTCATCACATTTTTGGTAGTCCTAGTGAATGTCCTATGTTTTTTAGTGATAATTACATGTATTCAATAGTTCCTGACCATTTAACGACATAAATTCCTATTCTTGGTAGGATTTGGTGGTTCTCACCATCGATTGACGTTTTCTATCATCATTTTTTATTAGGGCATAAAGTTTGACAAGCATCGACATGAGCGCATTCTTTATTTGTTGGAATATTAATTCCAAATTGCCTGTTTTGCAGGCTAGTGGCCCTTTATAAGTGCTAACGTGCTATAAAGGAAGTAACTACCTTATGGTGGTCACCCTGGGCTTCACGCCCACACCAGTTGGTTGCATTGCGCTGACTACTGGTGCACAGCTCCTGAGGATCCAAGAGGCAGTGGTGGCCTCAGTGAACTTTGGTGGACATTGTGATGTGACAAAATTTATGGTTGATGTTTGTGGATTTTTTGACCTGCGTGTTATTGACCTTGGAAGTTGATCGACCCTACATTGTTGACCATTCAAGAGTTTGACTTGCAGGAAATTGACAAGCCCTTGTGTAGTTGACCGCACATTAAAAACTAAATTTTACTGCTCAAACCAATTTTTATCGCCATTTTCACACAATTCAAATTCGAATTTGCCGTCAACAGAAAAGGTGATAATTTTCAATTTTTTTGCAATTTTTTTTTTGCAAAATTAACAATTTATGCCTCCAAAATCCAAATTTTTGCACATTAAAAGGGCTAAATTTTCTTGTATTTAGTGCTAATTTTTGTAATTACAAAATTTGATGTAATTTTGTAAAAGCACTATAGTAGCCCATTTTTGTAAATTGGAAGGCAATTTTTGTAAATCTAGGCAAATTGTGCATTAGGAAACCTTGCAAATTGTTCCTAAGAGCCTAGATAGTTCTTGCAACCATTTTGGAATCCTCCTAGTCTGGCATATACACGTAATCAAATGGCTGCTGACCTCAAAACAAACATGGAAAATCTTACTATTGCAGTAGATATTTTGGTAGATAAAGTGAAAGATATTGTTGTCCAATTGACTCCTGGTGATGTCAAAATTTATCACAACCATGCCAACAAAGCAAAATGTGAGGTCAAATTGTATGATGGATCAAGGGATCCTGATGTCTTGTCTACATGGATTTTAGATATGCAAACTTGGTTCGCCTATGCTGAAATTCTTGAAGATGACCAAGTTGCCTTTGCCACAGTCAAACTCACAGGCTTAGCAAAAGTTTTGATTGTAGAAAGACAAAGCCATAATGCTGCCATGACTTGGAAAGAATTGATCCAAATTCTGAAAAACACATTTTTCCCACCAAATTACCAAAGTGACCTCACGACCAAGTGGTATAGATTGAGGTAAGCCTATAGTATGTCAGTTGTTGACTACATTTTTCAATTCAATAGGCTAAGGGTTCTTCTTGGTGTGAAATATTCAGAAGAGGATTTGATTAACAAGTTCACTTGTGGATTGCAAGATCAGATTTTTAGGGAAATCAAGTTCAATGATTTCCTCACTTTGGATGTGGCATTCAAGCATGCCATTCTCGTAGAGGAGAAAGTTGGTGCCTCTTACAGATCTCGATAGGACAACAGTTCCAAAGGCATGAATCAACATCAACAAAAGGTGAAGAACAATTCTCATTCTTCCCCTCATTCTTCTTCTCCTCCCACTTCTCCTAAAGCACATTCTTCTTCTTCTCACTCTAAAGATCCTTCTTCTTCAACAATGTATTGTGATTTTTGTAAAAAGCATGGTCATACAAAGTCTAAATGCTTTACTTTTGAAAGAATGAAGAAGAAGAAGTCCCTAATTGTACAACCTACATATGAGGAACCACAAGATGGTCCCATTGTGACTACAGGGACAAAAGAAGAATATCCTGCTTTAAAGGGTAAACTAAACAAAGTTACCCTCATGTCGAATGTTTTTGCACAAGGGGGTCGTGACCATTTGTTTGTCACTAGAGCCCACCTTACGCATGATTTTTATGTGGATTGTATCATAGATAATGGCTCATAGAAGAATCTCATCGCGAGGACCATTGTCGAGAAGTTGAAGCTTCCCACAAAGCCACATCATCAACCCTATGCACTTGGGTGGAAGGATGTAGACTCCACATCTAACATCACACACACTTGCACCTTGACTTTTGCTTTTGGTGATAAGTTTGTGGATAAAGTAAGATGTGATGTCACTGAGATGGATTGTTGTGGACTATTGCTTGGTAAACCCTATCAATTTGATAGGAATGCAGTGTATCATGCTAAAAAGAACACATACACCTTGGATTTGCATGATAAAACATATTTGATACAAAGCACTACACCCACATCAAATTTGATGCTAAGTTGTAGGTAAGTTCGTAAGCCATTAAGTCAAGCACTTATTTTGGCTCCTACTTGCATAAGTCCCACACAAGAGAAAGAACAAGCACCATCAAAGACTCATGATAAAGAAGAAGCTTCACTTCCACAAATTGAACAATCACAAGAGCTCGTGGTTAAGGAACCCATCACTCTCACTCATGAGAAAGATACCAACCATTCCATTGGCATCATTTTGGGTACACCTATGAACACACAACCACTTGCTCCATAGAAGTTGCCTTTGGCTTTGCCCTCTTCCACCATTGCACATATGAAGGAGCAAGCTAAGGTCACTTCCTTCATTCAGCATCGACAGAGCCTTCAGGGCAAGATAACACAGGACTTGCAGAAGACTCAATAGGAGCAACAGAGAGCGATGAGCAAGCATCACAGTCCTCACTCATCTCAGGTTGGAGATAGAGTTTGGCTTCCTTTGGATAAGCGATGCTTTCTAGAGACACCATATCAGGATCCTCCTTTGGTACCTGAACCTGTCATCATCCCTACAGCAATAGTGGCACCTGACCGTCAGCTTTCGCTCATTACAGATAGAGTTTTTGAGATGAAGACTCATCACACTCGATAGGGTTCTTCCACTTCTTACCTTGTCGCCCATCATGGTCACTTTCCACATATGGCTTGCTGGATTCCTCACCATCAGATGGCCCATGACTTTCCACATTTGTTGAGAGCATTGGGGTCCAATGCTTCTATGGTTGGGAGGAGTGTTGAGGATATGATTGTACCTTAGGCTTAATTATAAGCCTAAGTTATTATTTTATTATTATTTCCTATTTCTTGCACTTTGTATTTACGTGAGGCATAGTATGCCCATGTTGGAAATAGGTTTGTTATTTGTTAGGATGTTTAGTTAGACTGTTAGAGTTGTCCTTTGTCTTCTAGCAGTTAGTTGGCATCCATGTTTAGCAGATTGTTATCTGTTAGTTACAGTGGTTGGCCATGTTTGGCAAATTGTTACAACCACTGTAACCTACGTGATTCTATTGTAAGCATTATATATTCTATTGCACCTAATGAATAATCAGCTTCACATTTGGTATTTCCAATTCAAAGTAGGTAGTTGATAAGGCCATTAAGCAAGAGCAAAAGATACAATCCATTTCTACATATCACAAGGAGTTAAAAGAGAAACAAAAGGTATTTCAACAACAACCCACTTCATCCTTAAAAAAAATCTAAAATGCAAACCCTTTAATGGAAATAATGGAAAAATGAAAAAGAAGAGTTTAAAATATGGGAGACCCAACTAGCAATAGATTCAGTATAAGATACCCCAAGAATATTATGATGGTAGAAAATTATAGAAGGGGGCCCAAGGATGGGTGTTTTACTTATAGTGGGGATCATTATGCAAACTAATATCTTCAAAGAAATTTTAATTCAAGTGCTAAATCACCTACCCAACCTCTATAGCAAACACATGAATCCACACAATAGTGGATAATTAGTAGGTAAAACATCAAAATTGTACCCATCCAATTATCAAGTATGCTATATGAAATTTCTATTTCTACTTTGATTGAAATTGGTGCAACTAAAAGTTTCATTTCACCATATGCTTTAGCTAAAATATATTTAAAAAAAGTTGAATATATATCTAAAACTTGGACTGTAGAGCAATATATTTTTGTGGTTGAGTTAAAAATTCATAACTTCACCATTGAAGTAAACCTTTGTTTGGCTCTCATGGGATTCTATGATGTAATCATAGGTATTAATTGGATTTGGCAACATAGGGCCAAAGTCAACTATTTTGTAAAAATAACAGAATGTCTAGAAGATGATGGGTATAGTACCCTTATACAAGGGGTTCTTTGGCCTATCAATTTGAGGTAATTTTTAATAATATGGCTTAAAAAGGCTCAAATGAAGGTATTCCTTATCTATATAGTATATAGATGAAACGGAAGAGAGAAACGCTCCTACTTTCAATGACTACCCCTTATTAGATGAATATCGAGATGTATTTTCTAAGGAGCTCCAATGATTATCTTCCCAAACTAAATTAAATTTCCCCATAGATATATTGCAAAGAGCATAACCTTAGTTAAAAAGTGCCATATTGTATGACCACAATGGAACTTTTTGAATTAAAAACTTATTTAAATAAACTTTTATTCAAAATATTGATCTAACCTAATGTATCACCTTGGGGTGCATTAATCATATTTATGATTAAAAAATATGGGACCCTATGGATCAACATTGGTTATTGAAATCTAAATAAATCCATAATAAAGAACGAGCATCCCTTCCTAGGATTGATTATCTATTTGACTAGATGAAGGAAGCAACCACCTTATCAAGGATAGATTTTAATCAAGGTATTAGCAACTGAGAATAAAGGAAGAGGACATTCTAAAGACTACTTTTAGGACCCAATATAAGCATTATGAGCTTATTGTGGTACCTTTTGGCCTTACAAATGAACCAAGAAAAATTAAGAATTTTATGAATAGTGTGTTCTAGGATTATTTGGATAAGTTTGTTATCATATTTCTAGATGATATTCCAATTTACTCAAGTAACGATAAGGAACACTTTTAGCATATTAGAATGGTGATGAATGGGTTAAGGGAAATTTAGCTCTATGGAAAGTTGTCAAAATATGCATTCTTATAGAAAAATATTCACTACTTTGGACATATTATTTATGTAAAAGGGATAGTGGCAGGCCCAACAAAGGTTAAGGTCATTTTAGAATGGCCAACTCTAAATTTTTTTTCAAAAGGTGCATAACTTTATGGGGTTGGTAAAGTACTATAGGAGGTTTGTATAAGGGTTTTTAAAAATAGCTAAACCTATTACATCTCTTCAATGCAAAGAAAAATTATTTGAATGGTCTAAATGATGTGAAAAAGCATTTCAAATTCTTAAAGAGAAGTTGACTACAAATCTAATCTTAAAGTTACCTAATCCTAGTGGTGATTTCATAGTCATAATAGATGCTTCAAAAGAAGTTTTGGATGGAGTACTTATACAAGATGAATGGGTGATAGCTTATGAATCTTCTAAGCTCAAAATATATGAGTAAAACTATGCTCATGATTTAGAGTTGGTAGCAATAGTGCATGCACTTTAGATTTTGAGGCACTATTTGATGGAAAAATATTTTGAACTTAAAATAGATCACTATGGTTTTGTTATAGATCTTTATGCAACCTACTTAAATGTTAGAAAACAAAAAATGGCTAGCGTTCCTTGGTGAATATGATTTTGGTATCAATTATATTAATAGAAAGTACAATAGAGTAATAGATGCTTTGAGTCATAGGAGGCACATATCAATCCTCGCCACTATGAGAAATACTCTCAAGGAGAAAATGATAAATCAATCAAATGAGGATGCACATTATAAGATATAAAATTATTGAATGATGTAAAGGATCATAGATATTATTGATATTAATTTAAGTTTAACAAAGTACTCAAGTTTAGAGGTTGCATGTATGTACCCAATGAAGAAGTCTAAGAGAAACAATGTCAAATGAGGCATATTGTGGTCCATATTTAAGGCACCTCAAGGTAATAAAGATGGTGGCAAATCTAAAAAGGTTGTAATTTTAGCCTAGTTTAAAAAAGGATGTAGTAGCCTTTTTTGCAAAATATCTTGAGTGTTAAGTCAAGGCTAAACACATCCATCTAGCAATAATGCTACATCTACATGATATTCCCAAATTAAAATGGAATATTATTAACATGGATTTTAAATAGGAATTACCATTGTCTAAAAATTGATCTAATATCATTTTACTAGTTATTGACAAGTTAACAAAGGTAGCACATTTTATACCAAGGAATGTAAAAGATGTTGCTCTAATGATGGCAAGAGGATTTATGTAGGATATTTTTATATTGCAGAGAGTTCCAAAGGTGATAATATTGGGCAAGGATACCAAAATTGTTGTGAATATTATGTCATGCCAATGTATTCACCTTATGGTTACACAGGTTATGGAAAGTTGAAAAGTAGTTATACCTTTGACCTCGTACATTATTTATTACACATATATACTTCCATCACATCAGTACAAATGTTGATTGTAGTTGATGAATCTATTATATGTTTCTAACATTTGGTATCAAAGCAAGCTGATATCAAAGTAAAACTTTAACTTGTAAGGGTAATATAGTTATAAGGAGCAAGAGCAAGAGATGCCTCTCAAAGGTTATGATAGCATACTACCACTAGAAAATATAGAAAGAAGTAGATTGAAGTTTTGAGTGAGGATAAAACCTCATAGGATTTTTAGACTCATCTAGGAAGTATCTAGGTCATGCCATAAGAGTTGTCATCATGAAATTGATTATTCTCATTTGGCATAAGAGACATATCATCTAAAGAAAAGAAAGGGTCATCCAAAGCATTGCAAAAGAGATTTTTGGAAATTATCATTTTTTGTATCTTGCTGCTTTGGCTCATGTGAGATATGCATAGGAGTGGAGTGAGATTTATTACACATGATTATTATCATATGATCATTGCCATCACAAAATATTATTGTCTAGATATAAGTTGTCATCTAGAGAAGAGATGTCATATAGAAATGGTTTTCATTTGGAGAAGTGTTGTCATTTAGAGAAAAGGGTCATTTGGAGAAGAGTTGTCATCTTGAGCTATCGTCTAAAGAAGAATTTTTGTTTAGAGAAGAGCTATCATTTAGAGATATCATTTGAAGATATTATCATCTGAAGAAGAATCATTTGAGATATTCATGCTAACTAGGTCATCATAAGAATTTTTTATCTTTCCATATGTTGATCAGGCCATATAGCAACAAGGTCATCTAATAGTATAATGGACCATATAAAAGTTAATTGTTAGTTGAAGCAAAAAATTATGTGAGAGACACACATCATCATTGTCATCCAAGAGGAGTGAATACTCCCATTGAAATATTGCTAGCTAAAAGTTTGTGTTGTGCATTTAAAAAAATACCTATTACTTGTTTTCCTAGAGGAAAGTGCTATATAGAATTTGTTGCATGTAAAGGACCTATTTTTCAAAAATTACGAGGTACTAACATATTTAAAAAACACTACTATTGTCAAATTCAAAGAGTTTAATTGGCTATGACATTGATTTTTTAACAACATTGTGTATGGAAAATTTGGGTCATCCAAGTTTATTAAAAATACCACAGTCATTGTCTGCTCCCATCAATGTTGTCCAATTGTTTGCTACTATGTGTTGTCTAGAGCATTCTCAATGGAGTAATAGAAAAAACTTTATATTCCCACATGCAATCTGGAAGTCATTTGAAGGCATAAATACTTCTATGTTCTTTATAGTTGATGAATGCAACTGAAACCAAGTAGATTCACCCAATTTTTACTACATTAGAAATTTGAAGAAATATTCTAAGAGAATATTCACTAAAGAATTTGTAAGGAGGAAAAGATATGATTTCTCACACTTGAGGTTTTTTTCTCACAAGACCCAACTATTTTCTTATATTTTGAGGTATTTCTTATTGTGTGAATATAGGTATAAATATATATTGGTTGGAAATATCTTTTCAATTCCATTCGAGTGAAAAAAAATTGGTATAGTTTTTCAATGAGTTTACACATGTTTTTATGAGGGGTCATGGTCCCCTTATACTGAGTGGGGTTTGAACCTTGGACCTCTTAAAGAGAAGCCAAAGCCCTTACCACTGCAGTAAGCTTGTAGCTATACATTTTTTGGTATAGTTTTGTGAAGCTTTTACATGGATATTAATACCCAAAAGATGTTGTTGCTTGACTCAAAGTTTCTAAAAGGTGAAAATTATTCTACATGGAATATGAAGTTGAATATTCACCTAGATTTTGAATATTTATGGGGTATGTTATCTAGGTCTATGCAAAGACATGTCATTGACCTAGATAAACATTTTTTTGATAAGGTTGATCAAAGAGATAGATTTATTATAATGTTTAGTGTGACTATTGAGATCTAGTTGTGCATTCATGAAGTTGTCACCATAAATGATGTCTGGGATAAACTCAATACAATATTTGAGTCCAAGAACAAAAAATCTTTTTTACACTTATAAAGCTAATTGCATTGCTTAAGATAAAAAATAATGAGGAGTTAGAAGGGTTTCTACAATGGATTGTTGAGTTACAAATCTCTCTATAAGCATTAGGTGAAACCATTTGTGATGATGTGCTTGTTCTAATAGTGCTACCTCCACTACCCCTAACATCTGTATTTTAGGAACAACTTTGAATGTGATAAATCATAGTTCCACTTTTGAGACTTATATATTTACTTCAGTAAGAGGAAGGAATTTGAGATACAAATACTAAAGATGAACATGCTTTTCTCATGTATCATAAGGTAACAAGTTGATGCAATTGAATAAAGGTGGTGGCCCTCCCAACAAGCACTATAACTAGAAAAAAGATAAAGGGCAAAAACAACAAGAACAAGAACAAATAATTATCACATGTTTGATTTATAGAAAATTAATACACATCCTATAGGAGTGCGAGTACAACACATTCTCACAAGCATCATCCAAGAATTAAATGAAGAAAACTTTAAGAGGTAAGAAAAAAAGTTCTCATTAATAAAAGAAATTCCAACACAGTAATGTATCCAAGAATATTAATTTTGATGTAGAAGGATAAGACTATATTTGTTCAGTTCAATTTTCAAATATTGTTTCACGTTTGGTATGTTTATTTAAGAGCTACTAGACACATGGTATGCAAAAAGAAATTGTTCATGAGTATTGACCATTAATAATTATGCGGGTAAGTTATTTTTTGTAACAATTCAACATACACCATTGCTAGAATCAATGATGTTTATTTACATCTTGGAGAATATACTTGTCACCTATATCAAGTTTTTTATATGTCTGGTCTCATGAACTTACTTTCTATGAATAAATTACTTGTTCATAATTTGTGTGTTAAATTTAAAAAAATGGGTACAAAATAACTCTATCTCATTTGAGAATAATATAGAGGTTCCACACTAATTGTTCATGCTACTAACATATGTAGGATATTCCAACTTACAATTATAATGCGAGACAACCAATATTTCGTAGTGAATATGGATGAAATTTCCTCATTATAGAATAGGTGATTTAGACATGTGGGTGCAATTTTGCATTGCTTCACCCACTTCCTTTTGCAGTATGATGCTCTTCAGAGTGAGCAAAATTTTGAAGCATAAATGGTTGGGCAGAAGATAAAGGTTGATGGGCAACAACTAGTAATAGGTGGGTTGAAAGTAGGAGTGGGGTAAAAAGTAGGTCAGGTGAACCCTTAAGATATACTTCAAGATGGAATAATCCTAAATACCCACCTACTATATGGGCAAAGATTTTTGTAGGTCAGTTGGGTAGAGATATTATAGAACCCCACCCATCATTTGGGCAGAGCTTCAATGCAGTTAGATGGGAATAATTTTAGAGGGCTGATCTTTGGGGGGGAAGCTGGGCGGATCTCATCCAAACCCCTACCCTAGTCATAAATAGCATGCTAAAAAAAGTTCCAACCTTTTCCTCCATATTAGACCCATCGTTTACCAAAGAAGCATCGGTATCTACCACCTAGAGCTCTAATAACTACAACTACCATGGTACAAAAGGACAATGGACACAAAGGCGGTAATTCAAATCACACATTCCAAAGGTGACCCACTGACTATTTGAAGGGGTAAAGTAGATGAAGATTAATGTTCTGATAGCAATATCAAAATGATGAAAGGGCTGGATTGATGCAGAAGCACCCAATCCATTTCGAACAATAGCCATGATCCCAAGGAGCAGAGTACTAGACAAGCATCAGTCTACTTCAGTAAGATCTTCCAACTTAATGACTTTAATGTTTGTATTTTAAATTTATTGTAATATGTCTATAAATAGTGGAATTTTTGTCATTCCCAAGGATGGCTCTATAGCTATTACAATTCACATGTAAAGTCTTCACCGCATTATAAATACAAGTTCACACTGTTTGGTCTCTAACTGTGTCTTCTCATCTTTGCATCAAGTATGAATGTTTATTTCTTCTTTGGCTATTTGAGTGATCTCATTTAATTTTGAAATTTGGATTTCATGGGGTTTGATCAGTAGTTATGGAATTTGCATTTGTAGTTTGGGTTGTGGGGTTTATTTCTTCTTGGTCGTTCGGACGGGAGCACTCTAATTTTACATTATGGATTTCATGCACCCGTTCATCGATTCTAGAATTTTTCTCCCACCCATCATTCAGTAGTTGTATATGAGGATGTTGTCAGTTGATATATTAGGTGGACTTGTGTTTCCACCCATGATGAGGAGCCTGCATGTGTCTTGATGCGATTGTATCCCATCCTTATGAGTTTTGACTACAACATTCTTTTTATTTCCTTTTCTTCTTATCCTTTTCCTTTCCTTGTTCATGGCGTAGGTAGCTAGCACCTCCATAAGGAACCGGTATTCTCCAGAGATTGACTGCTCGGTCAATACTCTTATAGGCGATGCGATGGTCATTCAATATTAGCATTGGTCTGCGTCCACAGTTCGGACCTCCGACCAACAGTTTTGACGACTCCGTTGAGGACTCATAAAGTCTCCATGTTTAAGGAAATCAGAGCTCGATGATGTTCTGGTTTACCCATATCTTGAAAAATTACTTGGCGACTCCTCTGAGCAAAATATCCAGATTTTTAAGATCCGTTGCCACTCTAGTACCACTAAATATTTGAAAATCTTAGAGGACTCAAGATTTGATGAGTAGTCTTAACCTCACAAGTAGAGAAAGTATGCTCATCTAGTGATTTTGATCCCATAGAAAGCACTGAAACTCCTAAAGAATGGTATCCTGATGACTCAATTATGTTATCCTCAGTGGGATGACCCTGATCCACTCAACCTCAAATGCTGGTATGAGATTCTTAAAATTGCCTTGAAGGCCTTAACAAGATTTAGTGGTACTCGAGGAACTGTTCGAGAACACTTCAAATATATTGTTGCTCTAGAAACCCTCCATGGTATCACTAATGAAGATGTCATGATCAAACTTTTGGTCTTATCTCTGGAAGGGAGGGCATTGTGGTGGTACCGATACCTTGGGCAAAAAAGCATCTACTTATGGAAAGATTTTGTGGGAGCTCTAGTTGATACATTTTATGGTTTTATCGATCCTTTCCAACTCTTGATGCACTTTTATTTCTTCAAGAGGGTCCCTTTTGAATCCATCATAGACTTCAACATATGATTTAAAAGGACCTAGGAAAGGATTCCCTTGGAATATCAATCATCCCTCATTTAGGCTTACCTATACTATATTTTTTTGGGGTTTTTAATTTAAATATAAGCCTTCTCCTACATAAATATAGGGAAAAGAGATTCCCTCAATTACTTTAGGAGGCTTTATAGGCTAAACGAATCCTGCTTCAAGCAGGAAAAATATCTTCAAGAGACTCCACCCTCCCATCCTCTTTTTCAACTGGTACTTCTTCCCTTTCAACTACGGAGTATACACAATGGATACCATATAAAGTTGTGCAAAATGTGGGGTCACAATTAGGTAGAACCCAAAGAGTGGATCTCTTCTCGAGCCCACACACAAGAAACACAAGCATGACTTCTACAATAAACAATGTTATTACTTGCAATTTCCTTCAAAAAATAGAGGACCTGGACCAAATGGAGCACCTCGCTGACAAAAAGGGCATAAATTTATACATTTTTTGTATCTAGGAGCACACAGAGTAGTGGTAAAGCTATCTATAGGGAGGCTTGACCAATAAAATTATGGGGTTTAGGTCAACCCCGATAGCAATAGTGCCAATCAGTACACCATGCTATAAGATTTCTATGAAGATGCTAAAGGTGTATGTGGTAGGGATTTCACAGCAGGTAAGTCCCAAGGATTGGCAACACTGGAGCACGTTTCCATATGAACCAATACCCAATGAGGGCTCTTGTGTGGCAATATTTATTACCACATTAATCATTGATGGCATAAGTATTAGGTACATTATGGCTTAGAGAGCCCTGGAGCAATATTAGTTGGATTATAAAAAATACCTCAAGTTTAGTACAATATGGTTCAGTCATTTCAAGTTCACTGGATAGCTCTCAGGATGAGTCATCGATCGCAACATACCAATCACACCATAATTTTGGGTAAATATACTGATAGCTAAATAAAAGTGCATAAAGCACATGGTCGAATAACATCATCTTGTACCATGGTGACTCAAGGCAAGAGGTGTAAGTAGTTACTAAAAGGTGCATCAGTTTTGAAGCACTCCCTCCCATAATTCAAATTATTCTTAGTATTGTTTTGTTATGACCCTGTACCCAATGGATCAAGGCTCGATATTCAAACATCATTTCACATAATCCCAAGAAAATATATCCATTGCATTTTTGAAAGCAATGCCTACTTCCCATTTGGGAGAATTGATATATAAATAACACCCCAAGATGTGAAAGCAACATGTGCTGAGAAGGATGAAGCAAAGAAACATGTTACGAATATAGATTTCTTGGAGGAGTGGTAATGAGCAGATGAGGTTTTTGTGTGATTCCATTAGAAAGAAGTGTTATATCAGGACTGACAAATGCTCTTGGAATTCTATCTGTTCTTGAATTGGCCTTAGTCTCTAGTGGGGTATGTTGATGGAGGTATGATCTGTGGGGGTGTTCCATGGATTGCCTTCCATTTTGTTTATTTTATTTGTGTGCATCCTTTGCTTCCTTATCTTTCATCTGTTCTCTATTTCCACTAACTATTTAGGTTAGTAGTTTTTGTCTTCCTATCTCTACTGCTTCTTGTATTTTCCTCCCTCGCCTCTTCCCCTCTTCTTCTCTTTTCATGGTTTTTATTATTGTTTCTTCTTGTGTTCCCCCTTATTTTCTTCCCTTCTACCTTCTTCCCCCTCATTTTCCATCCACCTTTGTTCACCTTCCTCCTTTGTCTTGCAACCTTAATTGGTTGCTTTTGTTTGTGCTCTCATTGTCCCCTTCCTCTTTTCTGTTTTGTGTGTTTCAATATGTATCTTTCTGGGTTCTTATTTCCTATAATGGAAAAGTCCTCGTGAGTAACCAAGAGTGTGGGTGCAATTTTGCATTGCTTCACCCACTTCCTTTTGCAAGATGATGCTCTTCATAGTAAGACAAATTTTGAAGCATAAATGGCCAGGCAAAATATAAAGGTTGATGGGTATCAACTAGCAATAGGTGGGTGAAAAGTAGGGACAAGGTAGAAAGTAGGTCAGGTGGACCCTTAAGAGCTACTGCAGGGTGGAATCATTCTAAAGGTCTATCTACTAGATGGGTGAAGATATTACAGAACCCCACCCATTAGTCAAATGCAGCTTCAATACAGTCATATGGGCATAATTTTGAAGGGAAAATCTTTGGGGGGCCAACTGGGTGAGATCCCCCTACCCTAGTCATAAATAGCATGCCAAATTAAGTTCCAACATTTTCCTTCATGTCAGACCCATCGTCCACCAAATAAGCACTGGGATATCCCACCTAGAGCTATAATAACTGTAGCTACCATGGTATGAAAGGATAATGGGCATGAAGGTGGTAATTCAAATCATACATTCCAAAGGTGACCCTCCAAATATTTGAAGGGGTAAAGTAGATGAATATTAATGGACCAACAGTAATGTCAGAATGATCAAAGACCTGGATTAATGCAGAAGCATCCAACCCCTTCTGAAAAACTGTCATGATCCCAAGGAGCTGAGTACTAGATAAGAATCAATCTACTTCAACAAGATCTTCTCACCTAATGACTTTAATGTGTGTATTTATTAATTTATTGTAACATGTCTATAAATAGTGGAATGCTGGTCATTCCCAAGTGCGGCTCTGTAGCTATTACAATTCACATGTAAAGTTTTCACTACCTTGTAAATATAAGTTCACACTATATGGTCTCTGACTGTGTTTTCTGATATTTGCATCAAGAATGAATGTTTATTTCTACTTTTGCTATTTGAGTGGTCTCATTTAAATTTGAAATCTAGATTTTGTGGGGTTCGCTTAGTAGTTCTAGAATTTGCATTTGTAGTCTGGGTTGGGGGGTTTATTTTTGATTGGTCGATCAGACATGAGCACTCTAATTCTATGTTCTAGATATCACGCACCCATATTATAGTTTTGGAATTCACCTCTCACCCATCATTCTATAGTTATACATGAGGATATTGTCAACTAATTCATTAGGTGGCGGGCTTGTGTTTCCACCCACGGTGAAGAGCCTACATGTGTCTTGATACGACTGTATCCCATCCTTATGAGTTTTGACGATGATATTCCTTTTATTTTATTTTCCTCTTATCCTTTCCCTTTCCATATTCATGGCATAGGTCGGTAGGACCTCCATAAGGAACTGACCTTCTTCAGAGATCGACCGCTCGACCGTCTCCCTCCTAGGTGACATGGTGGTCGTTCGATGTTGGTGTTGGTTCACACCCACAGTGCTGGATATCTGAACAACAAGATATCTAAGCTTTGGCCATCTAAAGTCACTCATACATCATGACATGATTCATGGACTTCCATATTTGATGAAGCCTGTTGACCTTTGTATGAGTTTTTGGCCAAAATTAGCATCATGACCCATTTGGTTGAAGTAGTCATAGAGTGATTCATCCACTTGACTTAGTGCATACTAATCTAGGTAGACCCATAGCTTCAATTTTAATTGGTTGTAGATATTTCTAATTTTTCATTGATAATCATACATAATGGATGTGGGTATATTTCATAAAGATCAAGGATAAAGCTTTCAACTATTTCAAGGAGTTTAAAGCTCATGTGGAGAAGATTATTTATTGTCCTTTCATATAATTTTCTTAGATGGAGGAGGATAATTACACCAATAATCAATTTTCTAATTTTATAAAGCAACACGACATCAAACAGTAGCTAACAAATTCCTACATCCCTTAATAAAACAAATTTGTAGAGAAGTAAACTCATACTATTTAGAAGATGATGTGATTCATCCTACACAATGCCAATTTGGAGCAAGTATTTTAGGTATAATTTGTTGGTACTATAGTCTACTTGTTGGACCATGAACCCACACTTCCATTGAATGGTGTCTAAAGAAGTATGGATGGGAATAAAACCTCTATATCACATATTCACATGTTTGGATGGACTACATTCATGCACATTTTAAAACAAAAACAAATGAAAATGGAGGATAAATCCAAGTGATGTGTCTTCATTATATATAATAGTGAGTCAAAGGGATATTGTCTCATGGATATAGGCACTAAGATTTTATATATTAGTAGATATGTCATGCTTGATGAGAAGAATGAGTGTAACTCTTTTTTAAATCCACACACTATTGACAAAGCACCTATTATTTTTCAATTTGATGATGATGACACCTCTAAAAAGAGAGGATGTTGATTTTGATGAAGAATATGGGGATGTTCCTAATGCATCTAATGGAGCTAATGACCCAATATTATCCACTTTGTGTACCACAATCCCAAGTGGTATCTTAGTATACTTCATGATGTGAACTTAGATCATGTTTCAACCCCATTTAGTTCTAGACCAAAATCTTAAAGTAGAGTTTAAAATAATTTTAACCTAGCCTTGATGAGCACTATTGTGTAGATTTATAAACCTTTAGTAATTTGTGAAGCTCTTGCATTAAAGGAGTGGAAGGATTCCATTAATGTTGAATATCAAGCATGGATGAAGAACAAGATGTGTCAACTTGTGGATATTTCCCTAGCAAGAAACCCATTGGATGAAAGTGGGTGTTCAAAACAAAATATAAAGCTAATGAAAGTATCAATAAATACTAAGAAATACTTATTACAAAGGTTTATGCATAGAAAGAAGAAATTTACTATGATGAAACTTTTGCACCAACAATAAAGATCAAGATCATTCATATGGTTCTCACAATGCTTGTATAGTTAATATGGAAATTGTATCAAATGGATGTAAACATGTATTTCTTAATGGTGATCTCAATGAATAAGTATACTGGGAGTTCAATGAAACTAATTGAAGAGACCAAGAAAGCATTGAAGTATTCATTTGACATGACTGATCTTAGGCTAATACATTATTATCTTGGCTTGGAAGTGTGGCAAAATAAGAACCATATTATGTAAAAATTTATGTATGCTAAGATAGTCCTCAAGAACTTTTGGATGACAAATTGCAATCCCACAAACACTCCAATGGAAGCAGGATTATAATTATCCTAATATGATTCATCTCCATAGGTGAATGGAACTCTCTTTTACTAGTTGTTTGGGAGTATCATTTATCTAATATACATATACCAGACATCAATTATATTGTGAGCTATCTTTCATGATTCATTCAAGAACCAAAAGGGTGCCATTGAAATGCAGTAAAGGAAGTACTTAGGTATATCCATGGCACAACTAAGTATAGGATGGAGTGCAAGGACAATGATAAATTCTTCTTGATAAGATTCATGGATGCAAACTATGAAATATCCATAGGAGATCCACTTCTAGATATGTATTCTTTTTAGGATTTGGTCTAATTTCTTAGGAAAGCAAGAAGAAACATGTTTTTGATCACCGATGTTGAACATCATATCATAGGATAAGATATCTACGATGTAATATGGTTACATCACATCTTGTTAGGAGTGGGTATCCCACAAAAGAAACTAGTGATCCTAAGTTGCAATAATCAAGGAGTTATGAAGCCTATTTGTTATCCATTTTTTATGAGTACACAAAAGACATTGAGGTTCAATGCCATTTCATAAGTGAATATATACAAAAATACAACATGCAACTCTAGTTTTATCTAACAAAAGGGAAATGTGCAAACATTTTGATAAAATATCTTATACATGTAAAATTTATAAAAAATAAAAATTTTATTGTTTATACTTTGATTGAGCATTGATGTAATAAAGGGGGAATATTGTGAATATTACATCATGTTTATCAATTCACCTTATTGTTACGAATGTTATGGAAAGTTGAAAAGTAGTTTTAACTCTTGACCTTGTACCTTTTTTAGTACTCATGTATATATACTTCTATCACATCATTGCAAATGTTAATTGTAGTTGATGAATATAATATGTATTTCTAATAAAAATAACCTCTAAATTCTAGCAAACCTTGACTAGGTACAAATTTGATCTCTTCATACACCCTAGATACATATGGGAAAACCAAAAATAGTAGACCAAGTCTTGGAAGACTTATTGAGAATGTATTGTATGGATCAATAATATCAATGGGAGTACATACCATTTGTAGAATTTACCTATAACACCCATCATTCTAATATAGGAATGACTCCTTTTTAAGCCTGATATGGAAGAAAATGTAGAACACCCCTTAGTTGGAATAAAGTGGAGGACATGTTAATCGTTGGACCTTATATGTTAGGGAAATGGAAAAGCAGGTAAAATAAAAAAAAAGTAGTTGAAAAATACCACAAAAAGATATTTAGATGCAAATAGAGATCGAGTGCAATTTAAGGGTGGTAACAAGATGTTCCTCAAAGTTAAAAATTAGAAAAGTATTTTTAAAATTTGTAAAATATAATAAGATAGCTCCTTGGATTGTGGGATCATTTGAGATACTAGAAGTGATAAACCTGACCACATATTAGTTTGTTCCATGTTCTACCCTTTCTTGAATTCATGATGTTTTCATGTATTATTATCGAAACCCTATCATGCTAATGTATCACATATTTTAAACTAGAAATTATTGTATGTTTAGAACCTAGGCATATTTCTAGTTGAACTAATCGTAATTCTAGGTACACAAACCACAACTAAGTAATAGATAAGTATCTTAGTGCAGGATCCAATGGGACCAGTACTCTCAAGATAGTGCTACTTGGGATATCACTAAGGAGATTTATAAACTTTATTCTCATTTGTTTATTTGAAAAAAAATTAGTAGATTTTTTTTCAACTATAGAATATGTACAAAAACTTGTGTTTTCTTACTTGTAATTAGGTACTCGGAAGGATCATAATTTTTTTTATTAACATATGACAATAAGCAACTTGTAATTATACTTGAAAAAAATTGTTTAGAATTTTCCATTAAATGTAAAAATGCTAATTACTATTTTCTTGTAGTCATCAAGATGATCACTCCTTTTAGAGGAGAAGTATGACATTCCAAAAATTTAATAGATTAATCAAATTACTATTTTTAAAAAAATAATGACTTGACATAATAGAAATCATTCATTTATTTTAAATTATAATTTTAAATTTTTATTGTTATTTGATTATGTTGATGTCAATAGACTAACTTGCAAATTTTCTACTGCAAGTGTTAACAAGTCACCCTCAAGGAGACAAAAGAGGGAAACATATCCATGAGAAGCAAAAAAATTAGAGGGACCCACATACCACACACGCACAACATTGAATAAAATATGATTTTATTTTAAATGCATGATGGCTTGCATAGTTCTAACATGTACTTGTTAGACCTTTTCTTTGATTGAAGCATCTAGATCAATTTTTGAATCAAAAGTAAAATATATTTGAATACGTATTGGACTAATGTGCTATCTATGTGTGTGTGTGTGGACGTGCATGAATGCAAGTTGAATGATTCCTCCTTTAATTAGATTTTTGGTATGTAAAGTTTTTTTGTAAGTTTTGAAGGGGATATAGTTGTACTTTGATCCTTATGTTGAGCAAGGAGGTGCAAGAAGTTTGTCATTGTTGTCAACACAGGCAGCTAGATCCAATGATGCAGTGGACAGACAGTGTAGGAGTCATTCAGATGCAGAGGATAGAAGTTTGGAAAAAGAGATGACAAAAATTCGAAGAAAAAGACAAGTTAGAAAACTGTCGCGATATCGCGACATGTTTTCTGTCACGATTTCGCGACAAGTCGGAGGAGAGAGAAGGCACAATCAAAAATGTCACGATTTCACGACAAGTCGGAGGAGAGAGAAGGCGCAGTCGAAAATGTCATGATTTCACGACAAGTCGGAGGAAAGAGAAGGCGCAAGGCAAAATGTCACGATTTCACGACAAGTCGGAGGAAAGAGAAGGCGCAAGGCAAACTGTCATGATTTCATGACATGTTGGAGGCCAAGAAGCTAAGTCAAGAAACTGTAGCGATTTCGCTACATGTTGTTGTTTCGCTGGCCGAAGCAAGGAAAAAGCGTTAAGTGGAAAAGTTGTAGCGATTTCGCTACATGTCAAAATTTCGCTGGCCGAAGCAAGGAGAAAACGTTGAGTTGAAAAGCTGTAGCGATTTCGCTACAAGTCAAAAGTGCACAAAGCAAAGGTGTAGCGATTTCGCTACGGGTCAAAATTGCACAAAACAAAGGTGTAGCGATTTCGCTACGAGTTGAAAAAGCACAACAAGAAGGTGTAGCGATTTCGCTACAAGTTGAAAAAGCACAACACGAAGGTGTAGCGATTTCGCTACAAGTCCAAAAATGCACAACGTGGAGGTGTAGCGATTTCGCTACCAGTCAAAAGAGCAGAATTCAAAATTGAAGCAAGTCGAAAGCACAAGGCACAAAGTTGTAGCGATTTCGCTACCGCATGAAGCAAGAATTGTACGGATGCCAAAAGCGTCACGATTTCGTGACAAAGATGAGGATGACGTCAGAAAATTGAAAGTGTCACGATTTCAGATAGAGGTGAAAGAAAAGCGGTTGGAAGCGAAAGCGTCGCGATTTCGTGACAAGAATGAGGATGACGTAAGCAAGAGTTCGAAGTGTCACGATTTCATGACAAGAACGATGGCAAAGCTACCAAAGGCCAAAATGGTCACGATTTCATGACAGCAAGGATATGAAGGCGTACGGCTACAAATACGTCGTGATATCGTGACATGTTTGTGTTTCGCGACAACAGTTACAAAAAGGTAATAGAGGTGGCAGTAGCGGTTGAGGCCGACAAAGTTGAATCGAGGCCGATGATTTTTAGGGTTTTGAAGCTGACATTTTCTAGGGTTTTTCAGCGGACGTCTTTAGGGTTTGCAGTCGACAATCACCAGGTTTTAGCAGCCAAAAAATTCTAGGGTTTGAAGCCGACAATATTTAGGGTTTTAAGCCGACATTCATTAGGGTTTGAAGCCAATATTCATAAGGGTTTGACAACCGACGCTCCTTAGGGTTTAAGCCGACTACAGTCTCAATATTGTTTTTGAAGATTTCTTCTATAAAAGGAGGGACTAATTCAAGATGGAGTGTGAGGTGTGCGAAGATAAGGTGTGTATGCGAGATTTGCAGTGCGCAGAGAGTGAGTCGTTTCGATTTGAGCTAAGGCTGAAGCGATATATCTTTAGTGACGAAGTGAAGAGTGCATATCGAATCTTCGAGAATTAAGAGCGCGATGTGCAGAGGGTGTGTTCCAAGTCCGAAGTGATAATGAGCAGATTGTAGAAGTGATCGATCATCTGATTGCAGCAGAGAGTGCGAAGAAGTACAGAGAAGCGGTCGGATAGTGCGAATCGTTTAGCACAGAAGCAGCAGAATGCAAAAAAAATAGCAGACTGTGAGAAATGAGGTGAAAGTTTTATTCTGTAATTTTTATTATTGTCTTCCAAGTTGTAGCTTGGCATAAGGGGTTGGTGCCTCTTTCCAGTAGGTGCTGGTAAATTAGGAGTTGGTGCTCCATTCTGCCTAAAACAGATAAAGCAAAGGGGTTGGTGCTCCTTCCAGTTGGTGTTGGTAAAAGATATTGTAAAGTTGTAGCTTTGCATTGGCTGGATTTGGATGGTAGTCCAAGCAGTCATTTTTGAGGAGTAGCCACATTGGTGAACCTCGTTAAAATTGTTGTGTTATGTGTGATGCTTTCTTGATGCATTTAATATTTCTTTTATCTGTTTTAAACTATCGCTGGTTTTAAAACCATATGTTTTAGAAATTTTAAAGATCACACTGATTCACCCCCCCTCTCAGTGTCATTGTGATTACAACAATTGGTATCAGAGCCAAGTACCTGAACAGGCTTAAACAGCTAAGGTGATCTTGGAAGTTACGCAATGGCAAGTGGTGAAGGTTTCTCCTCGAACAAAGCACCATTGTTTGATGGGACTAACTATGCGTTCTGGAAAATTAGAATGCAGACATATCTCAGTGCTTTGGGTTTTGACATCTGGGGTGCAGTAGTTAATGGTTACAAAGCTCTTGCCACCGCTCCAACAGACACTCTTGGTAAAAAGGCATTTGAATATGATTCAAAAGCAAAAAATGCCATCATGTGTGGACTAGTGGAAAGTGAGCTAGTCAAGGTCATAAATTGTGAATCAACGAAAAGATATATGGGATAAACTAGAGAACATCCATGAAGGAGATGATAGGATCAAGGAGGCCAAGCTTCAAGCACATCGAGCTCAATACGAATCTTTAAAGATGGACAATGATGAGAACATAGAGACCTTCATGCAAAGAGTCAATGGGATCACCAATTCAATCAGAGGTCTCGACGAAGAATTAACCGATGCTGCTATCGTGAAAAAGGTATTAAGATCGCTCCCTCCTAGATTTGATTCTAAAGTCTCTGCCATAGAAGAAGCCAAAGATCTAAATAGTTTTAGTATGGATGAGATGCATGGTTCTTTGACTGCTTTTGAAATGAGAATAGGAAGGTCTAATCCCACAGACAGAGAAGCAGACTTTCAAAGCCCTAAAAGGCAAAAGCACAAAACAAGAGTCTGAAGAAGAGGATGCTTCAGATGAAATGGAAGCAAATTTTGTCAAAAAGCTGAGAAAAGGAAAAGGAAAATACAAAGGAAAGCTACCTTTTAAATGTTTCAATTGTGGAGGCATTGGACACTTTGCTATCAAATGTCCTCTCAATGACAAGAACAAAGGTGAAGAAACTCGGCATCAAGAAAGAAGTGAATGGAGGAAGAAAACAAACTTCGGAAAAGGCAATTTCAAAAAGAAAAGCTTTATCTCCCGAAATGGAGAATCTTCAGAGGACAGTTCTAGTGAAGACTCGAAGAAGGAACAGGTGAGGCTCTCTTTATGGCGTTTGAAGTAGAAGAATCAGAAGAGGCAGAAAACACACAAAAGAGAGAAGGAATGAACTCGAAGTATCTATTGAAATAGGTGAGGCTGAAGTTGATTTAGAAGGTGAGCTGGTTTCTGCTCTTATGGAATGGAAATCTGAGAAAAGAAAGAATAAAAAATTGTTAAGGAAGCTTGAGGATGCAAATGACATTATAGCCAGTCTAAAAACACAGACAAAAGAGTACAAGAAAATGTTCGAAGATCTTGAAGTACAGGTAACCATGAAGATAGATTACTGTTGCAAATTGGAAGAAGAAAATGTTAGTCTTCGAATACAGATACAAGAGCTGGATCAAAAAATTAGTTGTCATTTAAAACGTGATGAAAGTTCGATGAAGCTGGACAAAATCCTAAGCGATCAAAGACCCACAGGTATCAAATTCGGTCTGGGCTTTACTGAAGGAGAATCATCAAATGGACCAAAGGCAAGCAATGTTGAACGTGAAAAGAGTAAAGACAAGAAACAGGTTGTTGAAAGAAAAACAAATCAGGCAAAAGAAAGCAGTAATGCCAGTCCTAAAATAGGAACTGACAATGACGGTTTTACCAAGGTCACACATCAAAAGAAAAGAAGATCCAAGGCTCCTGCAACAACTTGGCAAAAACCATCTTTCAGGTTCAATCATTATTTCTATGGTTTCTGTTTTAAATGTAATGGTTATGGGCATAAAATTGTGGACTGCAAGTACAATATAGGTCCTAGAAGTTTCACTAGTAGAAATGCTTTTGCTCCTCTAATGAGTTATGCAGTAGAATGCTTTAATTGTCACAACTTTGGGCATATTGCTAGAAACTGTCGCAGTATTTCTGTTTCAAATCAATCTCAGAAAAGAAGAATTCAACCATATAGGGCAAAACAAAATAGAATTTCTTCTGAAGGATATGTGCAAGATTCTGAAAAGGGGAAATCCAAGCTAGAACCCAACACCACAGTTAAAACAGAATGGAAACAAAAAGAACAGCTCAGGAAAGAACAGGAATCTTTAATAGTGCAGACAACTTTTAGAGCTCAGAATAAATGTGTACCGTGGATCCTTGATAGTGGGTGCTCAAGTCATATGACAGGTGATAAACAAAAATTTGAAAAACTACAGAAATATGAGGGTGGCTCTGTGAAGTTTGGAAATAATGATGGAGCCAAAATTATAGGAAAAGGGTCTATCAAAATTAGTGAAGGGAAAATCAAGTCAGAAGAAGTTTTATTTGTGGATGGTTTGAAACATAACCTGTTAAGTGTTAGTCAAATCTGTGATAAAGGTCATGAAGTAGTCTTCAAGAAGCAGGGTTGTGAAGTCAGAAAAATAAACAGTGGGAAATTGATAGCAACTGGTTCAAGGACGTCTGGTAATCTGTACACACTCTCAGAAACTTCAGAAGGTACGTGTTTTATTGGACAAGAAGAAGAGAACTGGTTGTGGCATAAGAGGCTTGGACACATAAGTTTTGATAATTTGGTGAAAATCAGCTCTAAACAAGCAGTGAGAGATATTCCAACCATTAAGAAACCTTCAAACAGTGTTTGTGCTTCATGTCAGAAGGGAAAGCAAACCAGAGTGTCATTCAAAACAAAAGAGTACCACACTAGCAGGCCTTTAGAACTTATTCATACTGACCTGTGTGGACCCATGAGAACTCAAAGCATAAACGACGACAAATACTTTATGCTGTGTATCGATGATTATTCCAGAATGACATGGATATTCTTCCTAAAAGATAAAACAGAAGCTTTTGAAATGTTCAGAACCTTCAAACAACTAGTTGAGAATGAAACAGGAAAAAGGATTAAATGCTTGCGATCAGACAGAGGAGGAGAATTCATTTCGAATGAATTTATAGAATACTATGAAAAATATGGTATCAGGAGACAATATTCAGCAGCCAGAACTCCTCAACAGAATGGTGTAGTAGAGAGAAAGAACAGAACTATACAGGAAATGGCACGCACCATGCTGGCAGAAAACAAAATAGCAGATAGATTCTAGAAAGAAGCAGTTCACACAGTAGTATACATTCAAAACAGATACATGTTAAGAACTCATGAATGCAAAACACCTTATGAGTTGTGGTTTGGTAGAAAAGCAACAACAAAACATCTCAAAGTATTTGGCTATAAGTGCTACATCAGAAAAACTGATGACAACCTTGGGAAGTTTGAAGATAGAAGCGAGATGAAGGTGTTTTTGTTGGTTATTCTCCAAATAGCAAAGCTTACAAATGCTACAACAAGAGACTCAAGAAAATTGTGGACAAGTGCAGATGTTAAATTCGATGAAGGGAGGAAACAAATAGTTAACTTTGAAGAAAACTACCCAATCTACGAAGAAGTAATTGAAGGAGATGAGGTGCATGAAACAGAAAATACGTCTGCAGTTGATGCAGATAACTTATCTGATGACTCAGAGGTGCAAGAAAATAAAAAATTCAAAATAGGCAGCTGGGAGAAAAATCATCCTAGAGACCAAATAATTGGAGATCCCACAGCTGGCATTCAGACAAGAAGGAAAGTAATAAGTAATTACTCTCTCTTATCCAGCATTGAGCCCAAAAACATAGATGAAGCAAGCAAAGATGATAGCTGGATGAAGGCAATAAATGAAGAGTTAGATCAGATTGAAAAGAACAGAACTTGGGAACTGGTACCTAGACCTACAAATAAGAATGTAATCGGCACCAAATGGATATTTCGAAACAAATTAAATGAAGACGGTCAGGTCATTAGAAACAAAGCAAGACTGGTTTGCAAAGGCTATGCACAGGTCGAAGGCATTGATTTTGAAGAGACTTTCACGCCAGTGGCCAGACTAGAAGCTATTAGAATGTTTTTGGCACTAGCAGTTCACAAGAACTTCAGAGTTTATCAGATGGATGTAAAATCTGCCTTCCTAAATGGGAAACTTGAAGAAGAGGTCTATATTGAACAACCAGATGGCTTTCAAATTAGTGAAGATCCTAACCTTGTCTGCAAATTAAAGAAAGCACTGTATGGATTAAAACAAGCACCACGGGCATGGTATGCAAGGCTAGATAATTATCTTTCTCAACAGGGATTCAAGAAAGGATTAGTGGACAATAATCTGTATGTAAAAACAGAAGGTGGGCATCTCATTGTTCTAGTTGTCTACGTAGATGATATCATATTTGGAAGCAACAAAGATGAATCTTGTAAAGACTTAGCAAATAAGATGCAGAATGAATTTGAAATGTCTATGATTGGTGAACTGTCTTACTTTCTTGGGCTACAAGTTAATCAAAATGAGAAAGGCATATTCATTTCCCAAATCAAATATGTGAAAGAAATGCTAAAAAGGTTCACTATGGAGGACTATAAGCTACCAAGCACTCCCATGACAACAAGTCGCAAATTGAGTAAAGAAGACAAATCTCCACCTGTAGACCAAACCATGTATAGATCTATGATAGGAAGTCTACTATATTTAACAACCACTAGACTTGATATTCTGCAGGCAGTTTGCATGGTAGCTAGATTTCAGGCCAGCCCCAAAGAGACTCATGTGACAGCAATTAAAAGGATTTTTCGGTATCTCAAGGGCACCATGGAGTATGGGTTGTGGTACCCAAAAGGCAAAGATTTCACTCTTATATCATATTTAGATGCAGATTGGGCTGGATGCGTTGATGACAGAAAGAGTACCAGTGGAGGAGCATTCTATTTGGGGGACAGATTGGTTGCATGGCACAATAAGAAGCAAGAGTCAGTTTCTTTATCTACAGTTGAGGCAGAATATATTGCAGCAACAACATGTTGCACACAAGTCTTGTGGATGAAACAAACCTTGAAAGATCTAGGTATTAATTTTAGTGAACCAATATCGGTAAAGTGTGATAACACCAGTGCAATTAACATCTCTAAGAATCCAGTAATGCACTCACGGACAAAGCACATTGCTATAAGGTATCATTTCTTGAAAGAGAAAGTTGCAGGAGAAGTTAAATTGGACTATGTCCCAACTACAGAACAAGTAGCAGATATTTTTACAAAACCTTTGCCCAAGGAAGTATTTGAGTACCTTCGAAGCAAATTAGGAGTAGTCACACTTCCTAAGAAGTGACTAGCTACAGGGATCACTTTCTCGGGGGAGCATTTGAGTATTTGACTATTCTTTTGCTCATGATCATAATTTGTGCCAGATGCAACAAATTGTGCCTGAGAAGTGTGAGGATGGACTCATGGGGAGTCTGCAGCAGCCCTTTGGTATTATTGACAAAGGGGGAGAAGAGTTACAGGAATGTACACAGGTGTTGCCAACAATTCCAAAGGGGGAGATTGTTGAGCAAGGAGGTGCAAGAAGTTTGTCATTGTTGTCAACACAGGCAGCTAGATCTAATGATGCAGTGGACAGACAGTTTAGGAGTCATTCAGATGCAGAAGACAAAAAAAATTCGAAGAAAAAGACAAGTTAGAAAACTGTCGCGATATCGCGACATGTTTTCTGTCGCGATTTCGCGACAAGTCGGAGGAGAGAGAAGGCGCAGTCGAAAATGTCATGATTTCATGACAAGTCGGAGGAGAGAGAAGGCATAGTTGAAAATGTCACGATTTCGTGACAAGTCGGAGGAGAGAGAAGGCGCAAGGAAAATGTCACGATTTCGTGACAAGTCGGAGGAAAGAGAAGGCGCAAGGCAAACTGTCATGATTTCGCGACATGTTGGAGGCCAAGAAGCTAAGTCAAGAAACTGTAGCGATTTCGCTACATGTTGTTTTGCTAGCCGAAGCAAGGAAAAAGCGTTAAGTGGAAAAGTTGTAGCGATTTCGCTACATGTCAAAATTTTGCTGGCCGAAGCAAGGAGAAAACATTGAGTTGAAAAGCTGTAGCGATTTCGCTACAAGTCAAAAGTGCACAAAGCAAAGGTGTAGCGATTTCGCTAGGGTCAAAATTGCACAAAACAAAGGTGTAGCGATTTTCTAACGAGAGAAAGAAGGTGTAGGATTCTACAAGTTGAAAAAGCACAACACGAAGGTGTAGCGATTTCGCTACAAGTCCAAAAATGCACAACGTGGAGGTGTAGCGATTTCGCTACCAGTCAAAAGAGCAGAATTCAAAATTGAAGCAAGTCGAAAGCACAAGGCACAAAGTTGTAGCGATTTCGCTACCGCATGAAGCAAGAATTGTACGGATGTCGAAAGCGTCACGATTTCATGACAAAGATGAGGATGACGTTAGCAAAATTGAAAGTGTCACGATTTCGTGATAGGGTGAAAGAAAAGCTGCTGGAAGCCGAAAGCGTCGTGATTTCATGACAAAGTCGAGGATGACGTCAGAAAAACTGAAAGTGTCACGATTTCACGATAGGGTGAAAGAAAAGCTGCTGGAAGCCGAAAGCGTCATGATTTCATGACAAGAATGAGGATGACGTAAGCAAGAGTTCGAAGTGTCACGATTTCATGACAAGAACGATGGCAAAGCTACCAAAGGCCAAAATGGTCACGATTTCATGACAGCAAGGATATGAAGGCGTACGGCTACAAATACGTCACGATATCGCGACATGTTTGTGTTTCACGGCAATAGTTACAAAAAGGTAACAGAGGTGGCAGTAGCGGTTGAGGCCGACAAAGTTGAATCGAGGCCGACGATTTTTAGGGTTTTGAAGCCGACATTTTCTAGGGTTTTTCAACGGACGTCTTTAGGGTTTGCAGCCGACAATCACCAGGTTTTAGCAGCCAAAAAATTCTAGGGTTTGAAGCCGACAATCTTTAGGGTTTTAAGCCGACATTCATTAGGGTTTGAAGCCGATATTCATAAGGGTTTGACAGCCGACGCTCCTTAGGGTTTAAGCCGACTACAGTCTCAATATTGTTTTTGAAGATTTCTTCTATAAAAGGAGGGACTAATTCAAGATGGAGTGTGAGGTGTGCGAAGATAAGGTGTGTATGCGAAATTTGCAGTGCACAGAGAGTGAGTCATTTCGATTTGAGCTAAGGCTGAAGTGATATATCTTTAGTGACGAAGTGAAGAGTGCATATCGAATCTTCGTGAATTAAGAGCGCGATGTGCGAGGGGTGTGTTCCAAGTCCGAAGTGATAATGAGTAGACTGTAGAAGTGATCGATCATCTGATTGCAGCAGAGAGTGCGAAGAAGTACAGAGAAGCGGTCGGATAGTGCGAATCGTTTAGCGTAGAAGCAGCAGAATGCAAAAAAATAGCAGACTGTGAGAAATGAGGTGAAAGTTTTATTCTGTAATCTTTATTATTGTCTTCCAAGTTGTAGCTTGGCATAAGGGGTTGGTGCCTCTTTCCAGTAGGTGCTGGTAAATTAGGAGTTGGTGCTCCATTCTGCCTGAAACAGATAAAGCAAAGGGGTTGGTGCTCCTTCCAGTTGGTGCTGGTAAAAGATATTGTAAAGTTGTAGCTTTGCATTGGCTGGATTTGGATGGTAGTCCAAGCAGTCATTTTTGAGGAGTAGCCACATTGGTGAACCTCGTTAAAATTGTTGTGTTATGTGTGATGCTTTCTTGATGCATTTAATATTTCTTTTATCTGTTTTAAACTGCTGCTGGTTTTAAAACCATATGTTTTAGAAATTTTAAAGATCACACTGATTCACCCCCCCTCTCAGTGTCATTGTGATTACAACACCTTACACTATCATGGTAGCTTATCATACCTCATGCAAACTTGTAAAAATTATAAATATTAATGGAATCCAAGTCAAAAATCTTCCTTTTGCATTAAGTACCACTAGGGTGCATATCTTCATGGAGTATTATCTTGGGAAGAACAATAGGATTTTGTTCTTGAGGGTGTTGTGCGTTAAGAGGAGAAAAATGAGAGAGAGTGTAGGGTGGTGGTATGGCCCCCTTCCCTTTCTCTTTTATACTTCTAAAATATAACCATGCATGGTACCAATTTCAAAATCTTAAGAAGTTTAATGATTGGAAACCATCTTGAATTCTTGGTGTGTCCTACTTGAGGAGGTTCTAACCTATGAGAGTTCATGGGGTAGAAGAATTAGAGAAGGAATTCTAGTATACAACAATAGGGATCTTTCTCGAGCCAAGATTTATCTTTCGTTATTAATAGTTTATTTTAAGGAAAGACATTATATTGAACTTTTGTTACTTGAATTATTTGGTTTTTGAAATGTGTGTTTTAATAAATGATTGTATGTGTAACATTTTAAAGTGGGTCAGTGGTATTTTTATTTCTTGTTGTTTGTTGAACACTAGTAAAGAAATATGTATCATAATTGTTAAACCCTGATCTTGTAAGCACTCAAATGCGTATAACTCTTAAGTATTAGCGTCAATATGGTATGTTAATTTTTTTGCATAAATATGATCTTTGTGAAATGAAACTCTAGAGATGACAAAACGTTTTGAGGTACACATACCTTGTATGGTTTGGTTCTTTTCTAAAGTTTACTAAATAAAAGTAAGTAGCCTAAATTAGGTTTAGGGTGAATATTTTGAGTTACTTGAGAAGATGTTGCTAGAATACTTCATGTTAGTAGAATGGTTTCTCCTTCCTTCAAAAATCGTTGATATAGTTTTTATAACTCTATAGATCTTTCCAATGTTAACTATCATAAAATTATAGCTATGGTTTTTGTTACAAATCTCTAGATCTACTTTTCTTGATAGGTTTTATTGTATAGATCCTAAGGTATCCTTGTGACATGGTGGTCATGCATGATGAATCAACTACCATATTTTTATTGAGTAATATCCTTTGCATATCTACAAATCTAGAGGGATTGTTTAATACTTGGATTTTGCCATCATAAAACCCTTCTCTAAAAATATTCATGGTCATGAGGAATGGAGGGCTTTAAACATTTTACTTTTGGTCAAAATTAAATTCCTTAGTGAACTAAAGTGAAATAGAGTAAAATACATGTACAGTTCTAAGTGTATTATGCATAAAATATTATTGGTAGTTGAAGTTGCTTATTTTTGTGCCTCACAAATATTGGTCTTTTTACATGAGACTAATAAAATTGGTTGAACTTTGTGACTTGTGTTTATGTATTTTTTAATAGTACCTTATGTAGAGCTATGGTGGTGAAGTTGCTCATGTTTTTTTACCTTGTACATAATCTATTGTTGATTGAAGTTGTTGATAGGATTATTAAAAAGTATATATTTCATGTTAAATGGAATACTCGTGAGTGATTTAGGTTATTAGGAGTGATTCATGTTGTTGATGGTTATCATATAAGGACTATAGCATAGTCTATAAATATGCTTAATGTATATTTCCCATAATTGATTCATATCAGAGTATTATTGAATTAATTGTAAATTATGAAATTGAGAAAACAAATTTTGAAACATATACTTGACTACCATGTATTAGATTACTTTGCATGGTCAAATCTACATGGAACATTTTGGAAAGGATATTTTATACGAAAATAAATAAGGTCCAAAAATCTTACCTATGCACCATTAACTAGGTATAATACATTACCCTGTATATTTATAGAAACTACATTAATAAGTAGATAGGTGGAATGTTGTAGGAATGTACAATCATGGATGGATATTATTTGTATACATAGTTATTGTATCACCTAAATACAAATAGATCACTATAAAAGAATATATATCTAGTTGTGGGTATATACTTATAAGTTCTATAGAAATTATACTATATGATTGATGCATTTGCATTGAGAATATTCTTTAACTAGATTTGATGTATCTATCCCATCATGAAGAGTTAGAATTTCACTTGTAAAGTTGAGATGGGGGTATTCTTACAAGTTTCATTTGGTTGGTAGAAAAGAAACCAAATGATAGCTTACGTCAACCATAACATTACTAAGCCATAGATAATTTTGATCAAGATAATAAATGACAATCATCAAAAAATATTGATCATATGTTATTTGTGTTGTTTTATAAACTACAAGATCTGTATAATGTATATTATAATTAGTATACTTTTTATTTAAGATATAGTTATATTTGACATCCATAATTTGAATTTATGAGGATTTATTTTTTATTATAGTCGTGACTAGTCTCACCTTCATGTAATTCTTGTTCTATTTATGTTCTATACAATGGATGATTTTACTATAGATATGAATATATTTCAATTAAATAATGGATAAAGATACTAAAACTTTTCACTCATCCATGAGATGTGAATTCTTGAATGATAAAACTATAAAAATTGACCTTATATGAATTATATTCCAATTCAATATATAGCCTATCATACTTTATTTCCATTTGATGTTGCTTACCGGTTGAAAATATTAATTGTCACCTCTTGTTTTCCATACAAAATTAATAATGTTGTTGGGTTATACTCAATCTCAATAAATTGATAATAATGACTATCATACTTTATTTCATTCAAATAATGATTTTGAAAGGTTATACTTGTACGAAATAAATGTTTTTCTATTCTTCTATAGAAGTGTGGGTTCTCATTAAAAAAATTATTTATACTATAAAAATAACACTTCCACGTGATTGTCCATACTTAGAATAATGCATGATGATGATTGATCACTTATAAGGTTGTTATGAATATTTTTTCCAATGTAATTATGGATTGTGAACTCCAAGGTAAACAAGAGACTTTACAAGGTTTATGTGAATCCTTAGTAGGAACTTGCAACCTATAGTAGAACTTCCTAAATTGTATAATTAGCAATGCACCTAGAAATTTTATTTTTATACTATAGTTCCTTATCAAGAACTAATATAATCACAAACTAAGTTTTTTAATGCTTGGTCTTAAATATTTTGAAAGGATAATATTGATTCTCACATCTCTTTATTGACATAAAAGCAATGGGATATAGTCAAGAGTACTTGTTGGAGCAAAATTGGCCTATGGTTATGATTTGTGCCCACGACCTTGCCAACATTGAGTAGACGAACTTGGTATTGAAGGGTTCCGTCTAATCTCTAGAGAAGGTTGGTTCCTTGGTGTTTTTTGTGAGAAAAGGGAGAAGAAGGTTTACTGAAAGAAATAGAAATATAGCCGTAGCTAGAGATTTTCTCTTGGTGTAGTTTAAACAACAACAAAGATGAATACATATAACTTCAAGATCTAAGCATTCAATATTTCTTCACGCAGAAATCATAGTTCTTTAATGTGATTTAGATGCTAATATAACACATACATATATTAAATATTAAGCTTCAACAATATTTTTTATATCATGCATGAGTCCAAATAACAGAACAAATACAACATATAACTTAGTAATGTAAATAGAAGCATCAAATTTTAATACATACACTTGCACATAGTGAACCAAAAGCCAATAGAAGTTTATCTTATTGCTTGAATCCAGAGTATATACATCCAGTCTTGTAAACATCTAAGAGTCGACCCTCATTCAGGGTGCGTTTACTATTATATATACCCTATGGCAAGCATCTTTTATAGCTAGTAGATTCTGACATAAAATCAGTTACAAACAATCGGGCTATAAAAATGCATCAATATATTTTGCATGGCTTCCTATTGATCTAATGGTAAATGCTTCCTTCACTGTCTGTCATCAGTTGCTAACACATTCCTTTGAAGGCATGTTTATTTGTTTCTACTTATATCTTTATTCCACGAAAAACTTCCTGCTCGTGAAAGTTTGTCATGTCACAAAATCACGACATTCCTTTGTAATTTGACTTATCTTTGCTTCTAGCTGAGGAAAGTCTAACATGTCGCGAAATCATGACATTCCTTTGTACTTTGGCTTATCCTGGATTATTACTCATGGAAGTCTGACATGTCATGAAATCACGACATTCCTTTGTACTTTGGATTCTCCTAGCTTCCTGTTCACGAGAATCTAACATGTGAAATCATGACATTCTTCATGACCTTCACTTCACCACTTTGTCCACGAAAGTTTGTCATTTCATGAAATCGTGACATTCTAGCGCTTCAGCTGTCCTTTACTCTCAAAACCCGTGAAACTTCATCATGTCGAGAAATCACGACCCTTTTCATTCCTTAGTCTTTTTACTCCTTATGTCTCAAAAAGTGAAACGTTGGTTTCAAAATTTAAAATCTTTGCTATCTTTCAAGATAGTATTTTTAGACTAACATTCTTGGCGCCTTCCAGGGAATTTTACCAGGACATTCATCCATTGATAAACGGAGTTAAAACAATATGGAAGAGGATATTGTGGAAGAAAAATCAAGAAAAAATGCACTTAAACAAGTAAAGCATTACCTTTCAAAATACCTCTTACAAGCTTATGTATACTTTACTAATATTACATTAACACCTCAGTAATTTCAAACTTTTTTGCAAAACTTTTCACTGTTGGCCACTGGTCCCACCTTCTGTCAGTTGTCTTTGGTCAACTTGCTTGGATTTCTTCTGCTTTTCTATCACCTTGATGACTTCATTGTAAGTGAGGCAAACCTGCTTCCAAGCTTCATCCTCAAGATCTGATGAGTCCATGAATAGCTGATATACATATTGTAATTCTTCCACTTTGTCATGAGACACTACCTTATACCTTAAAATCAGCTCCTGTAAACAGGACTTAATCTGCGTGAGGTTTTGCACCATAGCAAATATTTGTGCTTCTTCCACAGGTTCTTCCTAGCCTTCTATTTCAGATTCATCATCCATAAAATATTTTAGGGACGTTGTGAGTGCATCTTCACTTAAAATGTTTGAATTTTCATCCCACAAATATGGAAGTCCACATTTGTTTGCTAGATTTAAGTGCTTCACTAGTCCCTTAGCTTTAGCTTCTAACTCTTGAAGGAGCTTTGCACCTTGATTTACGAGTTTAAATATTTTGAAGAAACTTCTGGTTGTAATCTTGGCCTAAGACTAGGCTTCACTTTGGATCTTAGCAGCGACACTCTCTGGCATATTATCATACAAGACTTGATTTTTGTTTTCGCATCTTATCTTTCTTGTAGAAATCTTATTGAATATTTTAACTCATCATCGACCACTTTAATCACTTCTTTAATTTGTCCAAATATATTAACATGGGTCTTGTTCTCAAACTAAGAAGAATGATATCTTCAAACATTTATTTCCTTACTGCTTTAGCTTTGTCTTTTGATAGGCCATGTGTTGCATTCTATTTTTCTTGGACCTGTTGCTGAAGTTCTTGTACTTGTAGAGTCAAAGATTGAATTTGTGCAGTCACCTTCTCGAGTTCTTCTTTATATTTAGCTACTTCACTTGCAGCTTCACTGAACCTATCCTCCCATATTTTAGCCTCTAGTTTTAAGGTTTTCTCTAGCAATTTTTTTCCTACAGAGCAGATTCACATTATTTTTTGGCTTCTTGCTCTTTATGGAATTTTTCTTTAAAATATTCTCCTTGCAAGTAAATCATCCCTAGGCGAGCTTGGACCTATCCCCATTCCTTCTGCATGTGAAGTTGAGTAATGTCTTCAGTTACACTTTCCACTTGATAATCTTCAATCATCATATCACCTTCAGGATTTTTAACCTTTGGTGTCAGCTTCACTTTTTTCCGTTGCATAGTGGTGGGATCAAACACCATCATTTCTTGTGTACGGGCTGGAGCTTTAGAAGCTTCAGTAGAGTGGGAAGCCCACCAATCAAAGGTATTTTTGTTTACCTTTTTTAGATCCTTCAATTTTGAAAAATTTGGGTGATTTTTAGTAGTTGCAGCAGAGGTAGACCTCATAGTTGGTATGCATGCACCAGGGAGGAATGAAGTTGATACTAAAGCAGTATTTTCATCCAAAGGAGTAGCTACAGGGTGAGCTAGTGATCCTGAAGATTGACCAGCTTCAGATTGACCTTGTGAAGATGATACTGGTTCTAGAGAAAGCAACCATTGTTTCAAGGGAAACATTATATCTTTCTTTGGAATAGAAATGGAAGGAGACTTAATTTGGGAATGAGAAAGAAGAGAAGAATGAGAGAGTAGAGAAGCCATACCTGATCCTATCGAGAGTATGCACTGGTTTTCATCTTCCATTACATGTTCTTCATTAACCTCATCAACAACTAATTTCTCAATTTCATCTTCTTGAGGGGTTTTTGTCATTTCTCTTTCTCCATCCTCATTTTCTTCAATGTATGTATCTTTTTCTAAATTTATTATTTCAAAATTTGGGGAATCTCCCCGCATTGATTCCTGTTGTGTTCAACAACCTCTTTTTTTACTATTATGTTATCAAAAATAGTTGTGTCTAACCCTTCTTGAGCAAATTCTATGCTATTCTTAGATACTTCATCCTAATTTTTTGCTTGGATTTTCAATAACTTTTTCATATTGCAAAAAATCTCCAGTGTCTTGAGCAATTTTTTCACTTTTCCTGACCACTTCAGAATTTTCAGTAGTTTCCTGTTGTGGATTTTCACCACCTTGGATGTTGTCTGCAACTTTCTGAGTTACATCTACCTGTTTGCTTTTTTTTTTGCTGACCTTCAGCCAGGGATTTTAGCTTTCTTTTCTTAGTGCCCAGAGGCACTTTGTCTGATTCAATATCAAAGGGAGAAAGGAGAACAAATTTTGGACCCTTGGCTGATATGACTCTACTTTTTGATAAATTTGTGCCAAGTGCCAAACGTTTTCCTCTTTTTTCTGCTGGTAAGGGTTCAATGATTCCTTGCCCATATTTTCCTAGCCCCTACCATCATAACCCATTTTTGCCATCATGTGAGATGCTTTCACATATTTTTTCTTCTATTCTTTCGTGAAGATAGTTTCAGTGGACTTCTTCTTTGAGGACCTAAGCCTCGTCTATGCATGTGATTCTTGTTGCTCAACTGCAACTTTCTTACCTTTATCTTGGTCCAAATTTTGTTTCTTAGCAGCTTTAGGACTTGCTTCCTTGCTATTGTCGATTCTAGGAGGTACTTTTACAGGTAAGGTCCCCAACCAAGAATCTTGATAACGATCATAATGAACTGAGAATTCAAGATCATTTTTCACAGGGTACCTCGAATCAATCATATTAGTCTGGACTCTCATGGTCCACCATTCATGAACTTTTCCCACCATCCATTCTGCCCCTTTCTTCTGCATTTTAGTAATGGTATTTTCATCTAAAACATGTTTAGGATTATTTTTGGGATCATAATACATTACATGTTCATAAAAATCATGCTAGGTGGGGCAATGGTTGAATTATTTCTACATGTCATTCTAGTGCATCATCTTCGTTGTTGTTTCTGCAAGCTTCAATGTCTGGTCTAGGGGACGCATGGTAGATCTTAATAGGGGTTTTGTTCAAGATAGCCTACCTCTCTACAAATATTTTTATAGGATCATATTCCCATATCTGAGGTATTTCTATCAACCCCAATTCTCTCAAAGCTTGGGAAATTTGTTCATGCTATCCCTTCTTAGAAACAATAATACCTTCAAACTGAAATGGCATAGTACAGGTACCAATTTTACCTATACCCGTACCATATTTGAAATTAATTTGTTCAGTCTGTCTGATATACTCTAAAGCAAATAACTTATCAGTAACATAATGGGAAAGTAAGAAAGGTTTCCCAGTAAATAGTACAACCTAATGACAACCCCTTGAGTGAGGATGAACCAATCACCCTCATCTGCATGTTTATTCTGTAGAACCTTTTCAGCTTTTGGGGTTAACCTTCTAATTTCCCTGTACATTATCTTTAGAGTTGGACCTAGAAATTCTCTATTAAAATCATAGTATGATTCTATTCTATGCAATACATTGGTCCACTCATACACTCGCAATGTCCTTCTATTTTCATATTTATCATTTATAGAAATAAAATCTAGCTCCCTAGCCATAAAATAAAAGAATATCCATACTAAATATAAAGAAAAATGAAAAAAAAGTTGAGACCCTTTTTTCATTGCAGACAAACCCTCATGAATTTCTTGAAATATATACCCCGGTCAGTCGAAAAACAAAGGCCTGAAATTCTTATCCATGACTGAAGAGTCATAATTTTTTGGGTTTGATAGGCATTTGACTAAGGCAATCTACCACCCATCAAATTTTTCGTTAGTTTTCAGGCCAGCCACCATAGCCAATATGGAGAATAGTTCCAAATTTTTCAAATCTGGTAAGAGAATAGATATTTCGGGCATATTTCCTCTAGTAGGTGGTTTCTTCAACTACGTAGTGAGGAAATTTCTTATCTTATCAAAGGGCACAAAATATTTTGCTTGTTCAGTGGGGTCAAAATATTTGGGTTCAAGGGCATGCACATAACCAGTAGCGAAAGCAACAATAAACGACTTAGAGTAAAAAGAGTTCTTCCCCTAAAATCCCTAACAATTCTCTTCTTTTCATCATAAAAATTCACAATTGCTTTGACCAATTCAAGATAGGGGTGTACAGGAATGTAAACATACCAGTAGAGTAATGAATGGAAAGCAAAAGTAGCAGGAGAAGATGTAGTGATACCAGTGGCCATCCTGTCTTTGATATCCCTACAAACTTTCCCTGAATATTTCCATGTCACTACGATGTTGCCAATTCTAGAATCTCTGTCAACAAATTTCTCACCCATTTTCTCTTCACGTCTCACTGTTAAAGGTACAGAAGATGAAGTTACCATTGCTATTTTCTAATTGTTCTTCTTCGAAGCCATGAGAAATTATCACACTAAGTTTAGCTAAACTGAGCTTGGATTCGAGAACATGAATAGAAAGTGGTGTAGTAGAACTTACTCAGGAGTTAAATTAGGATTCTCACGTTAATTAGAAAAGATATGCATGGTTGCATTAATTGTGGTTGGTGGGCTAGAATTTCTCGAATCCTCCCACGCCTTGTTTTTGTCACCCTTTCGAATGTTAAAATTTTTGGCCAATGGCTAGCAACTGCATTAAATAAAAATTACGCTTATCAAAGTTTCTTTTATTTGCAAAGGTGGTTCATGTTTGCCAATCATCAGATGGCCACGTGGAAAATTTCAAATTTCTTTCGACCATTGGCTAACAACTGCATTAAATGAAAGTTACGCTTCTTAAAGCTTCTTTTATTCTCAAAAGTAATTCTTTCCCACCAATTATCATATGGCTACATGGCAAATATCAAATTTCAACAATTATATCCGATAACATAGCGCTTTCCTTTTCTTTCTGATTTTATCTTCTTGCTGGAAAACTCTGGTTGGTCATGAAATGACAACAAAAAACCTTTCTATAAGCCGAGATAAACTTTGGGAAATATTTACAAACCTTATATAATATACATAATATACATGAAATTCTCTTTTGTTTTACTTGAAGTAGAGCTTTAAGTGAAAAGCATTCATTGTTATGGGTAGAATTATACCCTGTTGATCTTTTAGTTGAAACGAATTAAATTGCTTTTCAACAATTATCTCAAAGGGGCCCTCCCAAAAGGCATCAAATTTTTCGTGGTTACCTGGCTTAGTTTTTTCACATTCCATTTCAAAACCAAGTCCCCCACCTTAAATTTTTTGAAGGTGGTATTTTTATTGAACCACCCTTCTATGTCTACCATATGTTTCTGATGGTGATTATAGGCATGTTCCCTCTGTTCTTCTAGTTGTAAAAATTACATCAGTCGGGCATCCATTGGTTGACCTCCTTCTTCATCCATCTGATTAAGTAACTTTAAAGCTGGTATTTCCATATGTATAGGCAAAATAGCCTCTTTGCCATAGACCAAATAATAGGGCGATGTATCAATAGATTTCTTAATCAAAATCCTATCGGCCCGTAATGCTTGGTTCATCAAGAAGTGCCAGCTTCTCTTGTTATCTTGTAAAGTTCTTTTTAGGATTCTAAGAAGGTTTTTATTTGTAGACTCAGCTAGACCATTTCCCTGTGGATAGTAGTTGGAGGAAGTCTTCAAATATATACCATATCTACTAGTAAACTCAATTATTTTAGCATCGATGAAAGTTGATCCATTATCTATAACCAGTGAATATGGTATACCAAACCTTGTAATCAAGCTTTCCACAAACTCAATTATGACCTCTTGATTAGCTTTCTTAGTGGGAATTGCTTCAACCCACTTAGTAAAATAGTATGTGGCAGTAAGTATATACTTGTGGCCAACTGATGAATTAGGCTCTATTATCCCAATAAAATCTAACCCCCACTATTGGAAAGGTTCTTCAACTTGGATAGACTTTAGAGGCATAGGGGCATTTTTGTTCCTCCCTACATATCTTTGGCATTGCTCACAAATCTTAGTTATCTTGTAAGTGTTAGAAAAAATAGAAGTCCAATAACAACCTGCTTTGAGTATCTTCAAAGCAGTAGTTCTTCCTGAATAATGTCCCCTAGAGATACCTCCATGAATTTTTTTTAACTTTTATTTTTTATCATCCCTTATGCATTTCAAGAGTACACCATATATGTTTTTTCTATACAACCCTTCTGATTTAATCGTGTACTTCAATGCTTGTGCTCTATACCTTCTTCTTTGTGAAGCATTCAGATTATAAGGAAATCTTCTAGTCTGAAAGTACTCCACAAGATCATCAATCCAGTCAGCTTTCTCCATATTTTGATTTGATTCTGCATTTACCATTATGCTTTGGTGATCCACATGATCATTTGAAGCCTGCTTGGCCAACTCTTGGCATAGGGCTCTACCCCTTACTATTTTTTTTGGGTGTATTTCTATATCATATTCCTATATTTTAGTTACCCAACCAACTCTATTTTCACTAAGTTCTCCTTGTATTATAAAATTCCTGACATCAGGATGGATCACATAAACAATGATCTTGCTCTGTGATAGGAAATGTTTGAATTTATTCAAAGACTTCATGACAACATATACTTGCTTCTCAATAAAGTTATATCTTTCCTCGTGATCATGCATAGTGGCACTTAGAAAAGCTATGGATATTTCTTCATTTTCTACTCCCTTCTGTGTGAGGACTGTGGCATAACTTTCTTTCTCACTAATAACACATTGGATAAAACCTCAGGAGTAATCAGGATTAACCAACACAGGTGCTTGAGTTATTTCCTCTAAAATATTCTTGAAAGCATTCTTCCTTGGATCTGTCCATTTGAAAGGTGCATCTTTCTTTAATAATTCTATCATTGGTTTAACAATTTGTGCAAAATATACAATAAATTAATGCATAAAATTTATTTATCTGAAGAAAGATTACAAGCCTCTCTTGTTTGTTAAAAAAGGAATTTCTAAGAGTGCTTTCACTCTATCATGATCTATTGCTAATCCAACTTTGGAGATGACATGACCAAGAAGAATACCATCCTCTATAGTGATTATATATTTATTTAGGTTCAAAGATATTCTAAATTCTTTGCATTTTTCAAAAACCCTCTCGAGGTGTTTTATATGATCTTCTTTATGATGAGAAAAAACTATCATATCATCTAAATAGATGACTATGATCTTGTTAGCAAGCTCATTGAAGGCTACATCCATTTCCCTTTGGAAGGTTGTTTTGGTTTTAGATAACCCGAAAGGCATCCTTTGATAGGTGGACATTCTCCACTTGGTGGTAAATGCGGTTTTATATTGATATTCGTCTCTGACCCATACCTGATTATACCTAGAAAAACCATCTAGTAAAGAAAATCTCTCTGCTCTTGCAACTGTGTAAAATTTGGTCTATCTCTGGAAGTGGGTAATGATCCTTGAGTGAATCCTTGTTCAAATTCCTAAAATCGATGCATAGTCTAATATTTCCATTTTTCTTCCTAACCAAGACTAAGTTTGCTACCAAAGTAGAATTTTTAATAGGATACACTATCTTAGATTGAAGGAGTTTTAACAATTCTTGCTTCATCAGGGATTCTATCTTTGGATTCACATGCCTTTGCTTTTGCCTAAAAGGTTTGGCCCTTTCCTCTAATTCAATGGTGTATTGGATAATTTCTTTCTTGTACACCTTCAGATCACTGTACACCCAAGCTATAATATTTGGAAATTTCTTGCATAATTCCCTAATTTGGTTTAACTCTTCTATTGTACAACTAACTCTAACTTTAATCATTTTTCCTGGTTCTAGCTTGACTTCCTTATACCGGTGCTTATCAACTTTTATTTTATGGCCTACTGCCCTATCATTGTTATCAAAAATACTCTCAAGGGTGATAAGTCCCTTGGGAATGTGATTATTCTTTAATTGAATTAATCCTTCTTCTTCTTCATCTTGTAGCATTCTGCCACTCGAGCAGTTCATTTCATAGATTAAAAAATCTAATATTTGCTCGTCGTTTTCAAAAACTTGCCAAAAAATATTTTTATCTGGCACAAAGGGTCTATATATGAGTCTAACAGTCTAATATTTTTGAATAAAGTTGTTGATGGGGCAAAATTTTGCTCCCATAGATGCCAACAAATCTACGTGGGTATTCTATTCTCTAGGAATAAACTTCATATTTAGAGCCTCAAAGGCTTCTAAAAGGTCCCACACTTTATTTATGTATGCATTTAAGTAATGTTGTTTATTGGTACATTTACTCGTAACTTGATTCGCGATAAGTTTCGAATATCCATAAATTTGTAACTACTTAACCCCTAGTTTCTCGGTCTTCCTCAGGCCCAAACAAAGCGCTTCATACTTTGTTATGTTATTGGTGCAACTCCACATCAGCCTGTAAGAGAAAAATATTTTTTTTCTTGTAGGGAAAATCAAAACTATTCTAGCACCAGCTCCGTTCTTGCACCTAGCTCCATCAAAGAAAAGCTTCCAAAGCTGACTGGTAGAGTCATCTTCTTTGGGAGTGGGTGCCAATTGCTTTTTTGGTTTCATAATGGAATAACTTCCCATCTCAGTTTCTATCATGGTGTTGAAATTCTTCAGAGAGAACTGATATTCTATTTGAAGCTCTTCTAAGGTCTCTTCCATTAGATCCAGATCCTCGATTTCTTCGGTCATCATACTTATAGTGTCGGCCTCCCCTATATTTTCTACGTAAAAAGTAGATGGTTTTGATCCTCCTACCCTTGAAAGGTATTTCCAAGTGCGAGTATTCCAGAGATAGATATCCTCCTATATTGGTTGTGAACTCTTTGGACAAACACATGCTGAAGTATGGTGCTAAATCCACAACTACCACTTCTTGTATGACCACCATTTGAGGCATCCTATGAAGCTGTATGGGGATGTCTTTAATTACTCCTATAGTTTTGACTAGGGTGTCATCTCCTACTCCTATGTTTTGCATGGCTTCCTATTGATCTAATGGTAAACAAAATATTTGATAATAGAAATCTAGAATTCGATGCTTCCTTCACTGTTTGTCATCAATTACCGACACATTCCTTTGAAGGTATGTTTATTTGTTTCTACTTATATCTTTGTCCCACGAAAAACTTCCTGCTCATGAAAGTCTATCATATCGTAAAATCATGACATTCCTTTGTACTTTGACTTCTCTTTGCTTCTAGCTTGTGAAAGTATGACATGTCATGAAATCGAGACATTCCTTTTTACTTTGGATTCTCCCGGCTTCCTACTTGTGGAAGTCTGACATGTCACGAAATCATGATATTCCTTTGTACTTTGGCTTCTCCTAGCTTCCTATTCACGAGAATCTGACATGTCATGAAATCATGACATTCTTCATGACCCTCACTTCACCACTTTGTCCGTGAAAGTTTGTCATATCGTAAAATCATGACATTCTGGCGCTTCAGCTCTCCTTTACTTTCTGAACCCACAAAAATTTGTCATGTCGAGAAATCACGACCCTTTTCATGTCGTAGTCTTTTTACTCCTTATGTCTCAAAAAATGAAATGTTGGTTTCAAACTTCAAAATCTTTGCTATCTTTCAAGGTAGTATTTTTATACTAACAGTACTATAATCATAGGTAAACCTTTTAAAAAGTTATATAGAAAAATTATCAAAATTTTAAGGGAAAATATGATTCCAATTCTATTATGGAACATGGATGGAAATTTTCATCATGATGATATAGGATTGTTGAAATATATGGGTTGGGTATGGTCATGGAGAATAGAGGATGAATCATGAACATAAAAGGAGATAAAATATCATGGTTTGATGATTCTTGGGTCCTTCATTATTAATTTAAAAAGAACATAGAGATGATAAGGGAGAGTAAAAATCATCCAATAAAAAGCATAAGTATCTGCATGAAAGAATTCAATTTCAAAAAATATTTTATCAAAATTAAATAGGACAAAATTGATTCTTATGTGGTCTAAAAAATATTTATGTTAGTTTTTATTATGGTGGATTGCATTTCAAAATATACTCATTTGTGACCTATAATACCCTTTTGTTGCTAACAATGTAGCCAATGTATTCATTGACTCTAATTTTAAACTACATGGTATGTGAATGCCTATTTTTAGTGATCACAATCTTGTTTTCACCAACAACTTTTGGAAGGAATTGTTTACTCTCAATGGTACTCAGTTGAATATGACATCTTCTTATCACCCTCAATAAAAAGGCCAAGTGGAGATTTAGAAAAAATGTGTGTGTACTTACCTCACATGTCTCACCCAAGACAAACAATATTAGTGGATTAAATGGATTTCTTTACTCGAATGATGATATAATCCTTATGTTTTTCTCAAAATGTCCCTATTTGAAGCATTGTATGGCCAAAAAAATACCATTTATGGCCAAATATATTCCAATATCCTCTAAGGTGGACCAGATGGATGATTTATTGTAGTAATCATAGGCTATTCTCTATATTCTCAAGGATAATCTTTGTCAAGCATAAAACCATATGAAGTAACAACAAGATTTTTACTACTCAAAGTAGATATTTAAGGTGGGTGATATGGTCTTCTTATGGATCTAGCCTTATAAGTAGTTTCCCTTGAAGACCAAGTCCAATTAGAATTTAGCATCTAGTTCTATGGTCCTAACACGGTGGTTCATTTCATTAGGGATGTGGTATATAAATTAGTTAGAAGCAAGTGGATATAGTCCTAGTTCTATTTTTCATGTTTCTTGTCTCAAGCAAGTGATTAGTTAGAAAGTGTGTGATCCCATTTGGAACTTCCAATCCTAAATGAAAAGAGAAGATCAACCTTAAACCAAAACTAGTGTTGTAGTATCAAGTTTGTAATTTGTTATCTCACTAGGTGCAAGAATTCCTCATTAGATGACATGCTATTTCAAATAAATATATGAGATTCATGAGGATTTTATTATAAATTTTACAGGTTGATAGCTAAGGTTTTTAATCTTATTTTTGAAGTGCATGTCTCTGCATCTTCTCATTAAAATTGGAAAAGTAATAAGTAATTTCAAAAATAATTTTAAAATCATATATATTCCCCATATCCTATTTTCTTAATTAAATTGATTATACCTTTATAGATTCTAAGACTGATTAAATATTTAGATTATACACATGACACCCAAATTAAGAAAATAAAGATGTTTTATCATTGGATTATATGAATGATCATATCAGGTCAATAAAGATTGGACTAATCTCAAGAATGAATTAATAACTAGAATGTAAAATAAGATGACCTAGCAATTTCAATACTAAAAAATCTTACGTTTATAAAATAAAAAAATTGCTAACGATAATGGAGCCATTAATTATTGAGGAATATGGGGTACTACAATGATATCATTAGATTAGATTACATAGTTTAATGCTTCTTAATATTTTCAAAACCCTTGGTTTATATGAATAAAATAATCTTGATACTTTGTTTCTATTATATTTAGATATATAATTTATATTTTAAAAATATGACTTTTTAGTTTTAAGTTTTTAAATTTCTTGATAGACCTTATTACTCCTAAAGACAATAAACATTGTATTTTTCCTTAAGATAAAATTAAGTTACTATATTCATTGATTGTCAATTAGCAATTGTCATATAAGGATCTCTATCCAATTATAGCACCAAACACAATCTCATTTGAATAGTATGGATAATTTCAAAAGAAATATCATTTTCCATAATATATGAACAAGTGGATGTGACCCGGGTTCAATCCCCACGACAACATATATATATATATATATATATATATATGAACAAGCGAATAAAGTTTAAACAAGCACTACATTAGTAAAAATGTAAAGGCATATACCAAGTATCTTAATAGTTAATATATTCCCTCATATGCATCATATTGTATTATTAATATTTTACAATTATTTGATTGATTGATTACAATTGATTTGACTTAAAAAAATTATGGTTGAAAAAGAATATATAAAATTAGAGAAATATTCAATAATAACGTACTAAAGGTCTTTTATATGCCTCAAAAAAATAAATTGGTACCTTATTATTAAAAAGTCATTTATGGAGGAAAAACTACTCTACTAGGGTTTGATGAGGAAAAACTGCTCTGCGGGGATGGCAGTAGCTTCTGGAGGAGGTCTAAAAAATTGGAGGAATGTCATGATGGCATTGGGTCCGTCACAGAGAGTGCATGCTCATGATGTTTTTTCATCTGAAAATAATTGGAAGGAACAGGATTTCCCAGTGCATATCGAGAACCGCTTGTTAAACAACAATGGATGTTTGGAACGATGTGAAGCCATGCCGGTTCTAGTGGTTCAACCAGACTTGGTGGTTTAAGATGTGGAGTATCTAACCAAACATGCACTTATTGGCAAATTTTTGGGCTTCCAAATTTCTCTCCCCTTTGTGGAGGCTTGGGTTAGGAAGACTTGGAATCCTGAAGGCAACGTGGAGGTGATGCTGAGTGTGAACAACTATTTTATGGTGGTTTTCTCTTGTATTGTAGATCATAACAAATCATTTGAAGGGGGTCCTTATTTCTATAACCAAGCAGGACTCTTTATTCAACCCTGGCATGTGGGTTTTAACCCGACAAAGGAGCGAACATCACGGATTCCAGTATGGGTTCAGCTTCCTTGGTATTCTGGAGAACTGATATCTTGCATAATATTGTCCTTCTTCTTGGGAAGTCGGTTGGACCGTCACAACAGACAATGGATAAAAAGGTAATATTTGTTACCCGTATCTGTGTTGAAATTGATTTAAATAATCCTATTCCAGATTCTATTGAAATACAGTTTGGATCGACTACATGGGTTCAAAAACTTGACTATGAAGCTCTTCCATTTCGTTGTCAGATTTACCGTGAATATGGCCACATTCAAAGAAAATACCCTAAGTTTGTCTTGCATGTGGCTTCAAATCCTGGGCCCTCTCAGTCTGGACAAAGTTTGGATAAAGGAAAAGTCCCGATAAAGGAAGAGAAATGGGATAATGAAGGTTTTGTTTTGGTAAAAGCCCGAAATAGAGGATGAAGAGCAAACAAAGACCTTAAGGATAGCCAGCCAGATGCTCTACTCAACCATTTTGAAATATTATATGATATTGATCAGTGCATGGAGATATCTAAAATGTCGCTACCTGATTCAAATATAACAAGGTCGAATCATATGTCTCTTCTTGAGGTGGAACTTAAGGAATCAGATCTAGGGGATTTAAATGAAGAATAAAGAGTTTTGGATCTGAGTAGAGGTGATATGGTTGGATCTAGCCCTATAAGGGAAACTATTTTGGAAAGTGGTACAAATTTAGTTATGCCCTCTCCTACTCAGGCACTGATGCAATCATCCTTGGACTAAAAACTCCTACGATGTTGGGATTTTAGTAGAAAATAATTAAAAAATGTTTTTTTGGATAAGAATATGAAGGTGGGTCGAAAGAAGGACCAGGATAAAATTAAGTTAATGGGGGAGACTTTGGTGGAGTCGGGCTTGGTGAGAACATTGGACTCCCATTTTTCTAACCCCAAAAAATGATTATACTTTCATGGAATGTAAGGGGGTTGAACAACATCCCAGACAAAAAGTTGTTCGTGATTTGGTTCGTGTACATTCTTCGGATGTGGTGTTTATTCAGGAGACTAAATTGGCTATTGATAGTATGTTCAATATTCCTCCCAAGTTGTGGAGAAGGGGGCAATGCCAATGTATTGGTGCATGTGGATATGCTGGTGGCATCACTTGTTTATGGGATCCGGTTAAGATATCCCCTCTTACTTGGATTTCTAGCAGATGGTCTATTTTGATGATCGGGTATGATAATGAATCTGGTGAAACCATCCTACTTACAAATGTGTATGCTCCTATTGATTACAATGGTAAAGTGAATTTGTGGGAGCACATTTGCTTTGTGAGAAGCTAGGATCCTCTGTACCAATGGATTTCGGTTGGAGACTTCAAATCTATCACTTGTCTGGAGGAGAAACGCAGTGGGGTTGACCGTCTCGAGCCTTTTTCTTATGTATTCAGTGCTCATATACAAGCCCTAAACTTGGTTGACATCAAGACATATAATGGGATATTTACTTGGCACAATAGAAGGTGTGGGGAAGCTTCCATATCAAAGAGACTGGATAGGTTTTTGATATCTAGTTATTGGATGGGTAATAATAGAAGTGCTAGTTCTATGATTTTGGAGGGTAGGGGATCTGATCATTGGCCTATAAAACTCTCTGCTCTGGAGTTAGGGAAAAATAATAATCCTTCATTTAAGTTTCAACTTATGTGGCTTCGTGATCCTAAGCTTCATTATTTCATGCGAGGGTGGTGGACCACTAGCAAACCTCCTCATGGCACCACTATGTATTCCTTTATGAAGTGACTAAAATTTGTAAAGAATAAATTGAAGAAATGGAATAGACTGGATTTTGGGAACTTTTCCTTGACTAAGTTGGTAGCTCTTATGAGGGTGGAAGAAGCTTCAAGGAAGATTAGATATCAGGGACTCACAGAGGAGCTTCTTGTTGAGGAATCTGAGGCTATGAAAGACCTTGCTGAATGGGAACTGAGGAAAGAAATTTTTTGAAAACAAAAAGCTCGAGTAGATTTGCTTCAGGAAGGGGATAGGAACACAACCTTATTTTATAACTCAGTGAAGGCTCACCGTAGTGGTAACCTGATTACCTCTCTTATGAATTCTCAAGGTGCCTTGCTCTCTTCTTTCAAGGATATTTTAGAAGAGAGTAAGAGGTATTTTTCCTCTCTCTTCAAGGAGGACTCTCTCTCAGATGATGAGAATGAAAAGCTTATTCTAAATTGATTCCATCAATTATTTCTAGAGATATGAATGAGCACTTGATGGGTCCAATTTCCCTTGAGGAGTTGGAAAATTTTGTATTCAAAATGAAAAAAGGAAAAGCCCCAAGTCCAGATGGATTCCCGATTGAGTTTTATCAGGATTTTTGGGATTTAATCAAATTTGATCTTTTGGAGGTGGTCCATGAGTCCCAAAAGAACAAACATATGCTAAGGTCCCTAAATTCTACCTTTGTGGTGCTTATTCCCAAAAAAGAGGGAGTAAATTCCTTGGATATGTTCAGGCCTATTGCTCTCTGCAATGTTGTGTATAAGATCATCACAAAAATTATTGCTGAGAGGCTAAAGATATGGTTGAGCAAAATCATATCTGAGGAGTAAGGAGGGTTTTTTGCTGGCCAAAAAATCCTATATGGGGTTTTTATTGCTATAGAAGTTATTCACTCGATGGAAACTTCTACGGAAAAAACTATGTTCATTAAGTTGGATGTGGCCAAAGCCTATGATCGGGTCAGATGGTCCTTTCTTCAAAAATTACTTGCTACTTTTGGATTTGAGGAGGAATGGATTAGATGTATGATGAGTTGTGTTTCTTCTTCCTCGTTCTTTGTTCTTGTTAATAATGAGCCATTAGAGCTATTTGAGGCCTCAAGGGAATTGAGGCAAGGAGATCCTTTATCTCCTTATTTGTTTATCATTATAGCGAAAGGGTTGGAAAGATTGCTCAAGTCTCAAGTCACGCAGGGTCTCATTCAGGGGTGGAAGTGGGATAGTAGTTTGCCACCTCTTTCCCACCTTCAATTTTTTTATGATACTGCTTTGTTGGGAGTTACCACTATCAAGGAAGCTAGAAATATTAGACAGTCTCTTGACATATATCTTGGTGCTTCTGGACAATTGATTAATGAGGACAAGTCTTCTATTTTCTTCTTCAATACCCCTCCTCTTATTCAAGCCAGGATTGCTCGCATTATAAGATTCCAGGTCGGGATTCCCCCCTTCATTTATCTTGGTATTCCAATTTCATATCATCCTCTACCTAGATCTTCTTGGCAGTATATGCTTGATAAGTTTAGAAGGAAGGTGAATCACTAGACTTTCATATGGCTATCCACTGCAGGTAGAGTGTTGCTTTTAAAATCTGTTGTTCAAGCTTTACCCATTTATAGATGTTTTGTACAAATAGCTCCCTCTCATTTCATCAAGGACATGGATGCTTTGTCAAGGTAGTTTTTATGGTCTACAAAACTTGATCAATCTAAATAGAGTTTGGTTAGGTGGGATTCTATATGTAGGCCGGTGCAAGAGGGAGGCCTTAGGTTACGACAGACAGCTCTTTTTGGGCAGGCTTTGGCTGCAAAACTTTATTGGAGATGGTGTACCTCTCAAGATCAGATTTGGGCTAAAATATTATCTTATAAATACTTGAGAGGTATTTCTGAGGCTAAGATCCCTAGAGTCAGCATGTTTGGGAAAGGTTAAGTTATATGAGACACTCTAAAAAGAGGAGCTAATTTAATCAAGCAGGGTTTGTTCTGGATTTGCAATCGAGGATCAAATGCTCTTTTTTGGGGGAATTATTGGGATGGCCACCCTCCTATCTTGAATCAATATCCCAGGTTACGTTCCCTAATCATTTGTTTCTTGGAAGTAGGCTAGTCTCATGTGGAGGGCTTTAAAAAAATCTAGTATTTTGGAAATATGGAGATGTACAGGTGGAAATATTCGCAGGAATGGCCCCAGGGGGATTGGCCAAGGACAGATAGGTGCTTGATCTTATTCTTATTGGGATTCCATGTTCTTCATTGAGGGGTAAAGATATTCTGGCTTGGAACCCTGATCCCAAGGGAACCTACTCGGTAGCCTATGGTTATCAGGTTCTTGATAAGCAAAAGTATGGGAGTCTTCTTGTCACTTGGTGGAAAAAGGTGTGGAACAAATTTGCTTGGCCAAAATGTAACTTCTTTCTCTGGATGGTAGCTCGTAATAAATGCCTCACTTGGGATAATGTGAGGAAGAGGGGATTTCAGGGTCCCTCTTTTTGTGTCCTTTACGGTAAGAATGAGGATGACTCTTCTCATTTATTTTTCCAATGCTCATTTTCTAGAGATATTTGGCACCGTTGGTAGAGCTCCTGGAACCATCCATGTTTTCATGTGTTGTCCCTGGTGGAGTTTTGGAGTAGTCTATGCAGACCTTCGACCAAGGCCCCCTTCCTTCGGGTGGCTTGGAATTTGGTCCCTTCTTGCATCATCTGGCAGATTTGGCTCAAACAAAACCATCACATATTTTAGGGCAATCATTTGGATGTTAAACATATCTGGCAAAGGATCCTGTGTATGGTTCAAGAAATGTGATGTGGACCCTCTTTTGGATTTTAGGGAGGAGAAGGTACAACAAGCCCTTGGTCTCTTTGGGGATGGTGTGAACTCTTCTAGCCCTAGCAGGGTTCCTCAGCTCATCAAGAAGGTTAGGATAGATGGTAGGTGGAGGCCACTCCCTAGAGGAGTTTTAAAAATTAATACTGATGGATCGCCCAGGGGCAATCCTGGACATGCTGGCATTGGCGATGTTGGGATAGATTCTATTGGTGGTGTCAATTTTTCTTTTCCATTTAAAAAGGTGTTCACTCCAACAATTTTATGGAAGCTCTTGCAATTCTTGAGGCCTTGTAGATGGGGTTTTCTCTTGGATGGCGTAGGATTATCTACGAGTCCGACTCTAAAATTTTGGTTAATATTTTAAACAATAAAAGGATGGAGGAAGTTAATTGGCAGTTGGCCTTTTTAGCCATTCAGATTCTCAGAATGAGTGAAGAGTTCGAATTTATATCCTTTGTGCACATTCCAAGGGGAATGGAATGTGGTTGATGATTACCTGGCCAAAAGGGCTTTTGAGTTGTTGGATCCTTGGATTATCGATAACTGGGAGATTCTCCCATTTGGGGACTCTCAATGCCTATGGGAGTTGATCCACAAGGATGTACGGACTTAATGTGGTTTTTTCTTGTTGTCTTCTTCGGGTGTCAATTTTATTGTAATCACAAGTTGGAATGCGAAAATTCACTATTCATTAATCCATTGACCAAAGTCAAAAAATACAAAGTATTATATAGTGTTCCCTAAGGTTGTTGAGAGATATTTGGGAGAGAAGAAATAGGGAGGAAAGGAAAATAAAATTAGGATTCAAACTCCTCCTGTCGTCCATGTCGTCCTATCCTGCTGACTCGGTTGTCGTCCAAGGGTAAAAGGGTAAGGTCAAAGCTTACCGTTGAAAACAATTTTTTTACCATTTTACCATTTTAACTTCCAACATTCTCCCCCTTAAAGTTGAGAGGTCTGACTATACAGTCTCTCAGCTTTATATATTGAGCTTTAGCCATGCCTTTGGTGAAGATATCTGCAATGTTGTCCAAAGTGCTGCAATATTTAAGCTCAACTATCTGTTGCTCCACCATGTCTCGGATGAAGTGATACTTCATATCAAAATGCTTTGATCTGCTATGGTGGATTGGATTGTATGCCAACTGAATGGCACTTATGTTATCACAATACAGTCGAGTTGGACCACTTTGACTTTCTCCAATTTCTTCAAGGACTTTTCTCAACCATAGGGCTTGAGTACTAGCATGTGTAATGGCTATATACTCAGCCTCAGTAGATGACAATGCTACAACAGTTTACTTCTTGGAACTCCATGTGATTAGTCCTGACCCTAGACTAAAATAGTTCCCTGATGTAGATTTCCTATCATCTATATTGTTGCCCCAATCACTGTCACTGAAGCCAACTAATTTCATAGAATTACATTTGTGGTAATGGATTCCAAAATCCAATGTACCTTTTACATATCTTAAGATTCTTTTAGTTGCTTGTAGATGCAGCTCAGATGGACTTGCCATAAACCTTGAAACTAGAGAAACAACATATTGAATATCGGGCCTTGTGTTGGTGAGAAACATCAGACTCCCAACCATGCTCCTGTAAGTGGTCATGTCAACCTTTGGTGCTCCGTCATCCTTGCTCAATTGGATTCCATGTCCAGTTGGAGTTGCAACTGATTTGCACTGCTCCATGGCAAATTTCTTGATCATGTCTCGAGCATACTTGTGTTGACATATGAAGATCCCCTTATTTGATTGATGCACTTCCATGCCTAGGAAGTATCGCATTAAACCGATATCTTTCATCTCAAACTGCTTCATCATGGAGTTTTTGAACTCCATATTCATTTTAGTGTTACTACCCATAAATATTAGATCATCCACATACAAACAAACTATGAGAATGTCTACTCCATGCTTTAGGTAGTACAGAGTTGGTTCACTTTTGCTTCTAGTGAATCCATACTCACTGAAATAGTCGTCAATGCGTGAGTACCAAGCTCTTGGTGCTTGCTTGAGGCCATAAAGTGCTTTTTTCAATTTATAAACAAGGTTCTCTTTTCCTTGTTCTTGAAAGCCTTGAGGTTGTTGAACATAAACCTCCTCAGTCAAGTATCCATTCAGAAAAGCACTTTTCACATCCATGTGTTGAATGTTCCATCCTTTATGGGCAACTAAGGAAAGAACTGATCTGATTGTCTCTTGTCGTGCAACAGGAGCAAAAGTTTCCTCATAGTCAATGCCAAATTTTTGAGTAAAACCTTTTGCTACTAATCTCACCTTGTGCCTCTCAATGCTTCCATCAGCATTGTATTTGGTCTTGTAGACCCATTTACATCCAACACACTTTTTTCCTTTGGGTAGCTTTACTAGCTCCCATGTATCATTATTTTTTATAGAGGTTATTTCCTCTTCCATGGCTTCTTGCCATACATTTTGAGTACAAGCCTTCTCATAGCTAGCTGGTTCTAGTTGTGCACTAGCCAATAAAGCATAATTGACTACATCTCCCTTAGGATCATGGGAGTCATCATCCCCATACAATTGCAAATTTTCAAGTTGTTGCAAAACTGTATTCATTTCACTAGCTTGGCTTCTAGTGAATCTTCTCTGGAAATTTTGATCCAACATTTGAAAGGATGGATGATGTTGTAATGTTATTTTACCTCTTGATGGAGAGTCACTGTCAATGTCCATCGGTGAAGAACTTACTGATCTCTGTGGAGAAGGACTTGGAGTGGCGGTTGAAGTACTTGATGTAGTACTCCTACTTGGGCTTGGAGGGGGTGGTGTGCCTTTGCTTTTCTTGGGAGACACCTGTTTTACCTGTACCTGTGAAGAATTTACATCTTGGGACTCATCATCAACAAAAATTCTTTGATGACCCCATTCTCCCCCTTCATCAAAAATTACATCCCTAGAGAGTACAATTTTATGAGTCTTGGGATTGTAGAGTCTATATGCTTTGGTAGACTCACAATACCCTACAAATATACAAGCTTGACTTTTGGGATCAAGCTTCTTCCTTTTCTCATCAGGAATGTGCGCATATGCTAAAGAACCAAAAACTTTAAAGTGCTTTACATTGGGTTTCTTTCCATACCACCCCTCATAAGGAGTGATGCCATCTAAACTAGAAGTTGGACTTCTATTTAGAATGTATACATTGGTTCTTACAACATCAACCCAGTACATATTAGTTAGATGCTTAGTCTGAAGCATCGTTCTTACCATCTCAACTATGGTGTGGTTCTTTCTCTCGGCCACACCATTCTGTTGTGGGGTATAGGCAGTGGTGAATTGCCTTTTGATCCCACTTGCTTTACAATATTTCAAGAATTCTTTTGAGGAGTACTCACCTCCTCGATCTGTCCTAAGACATTTTACAAAATACTCACTTTGTTTCTCTACATTGTTTCTAAAATCTATGAAGCAATCAAAAGCTTCATCTTTATGTTTCAAGAAATAAATCCAGCACATTCTAGAGAAATCATCTATGAAAGTGAGAAAATAGGAATTGTTTCCGATACTCTTTGTCTGCATTGGACCATAGATGTCCGAATGCACTAACTGAAGTGGATAGTTGGCTCTCCACGCTTGTCCTTTTGGAAACTTAGACCTTGAGTGCTTTCCCAAAGCACATCCTTCACAGACCTCCTTTTGTTCGTTGATTTTGGGAAGTCCTGTCACCATAGCTTGAGAAGTTAACAGTTTCAAGCTAGTGGAATTTAGGTGACCATATCGCAAGTGCCAAAGCACACTTGGATTAGTTATAGCTACATTTGCAAGTTGAGCTCCCCTTAGCTCACCAAATTTGAGAGGGAATAACCGATTCTTGGTCATTGGGACCTGTGTGATGACACGATTACAATTGTTTTTATCAAGAATGATACATTTTCCTTCATCAAAAACAAGTTTGTAATTATTCTCCATCATTTGCCCAATGCTTAGCAGATTGTGTTGGAGCTTTGGAGTGTAGTAGATGTCATTCACTTTCTTTAGGCCTTCTTTTGTTGGAACCTCCATGGCTCCAATGCCTTCGACTTGCAAAGCTTTATCATCCCCTAACTTGATGTGGGATTTATAAGTGGAATCTAGAGTAGCAAATAGATTTTCTTTGCCACTCATATGGTTTGAGCAACCAGTATCCAAAATCCATGTGTCATTTAGATTTTGTTCTGATTGTCCATATGAAATAAAAATATTAGAGGTATCATCTTCTTCACCATAATTTCCATATTGACTATTGTTGCCTTGAGAAGATTTTGACCAGCAGTCACGAGCAAAGTGACCTGGCTTGCCACAGTTAAAACAAGTTGTTTTGGACTTGTCACTTCCTCGTCCTTGATTTCCACTTCATCCTGGATTTCCTCCTCGATTTTGGTTTCCACCTCTGTTTTGATTGCCTCCTCTGTTGGAGTTGCCTCCTCTGTTCTGATTGCCTCCTCTGTAGTTGCCTTTGCCTCTACCTCTTCGCTGGCCTCTGCCTTGACCTCTTCCATGTCCTCTTCCAGTATTTTCATTGGATGTGAAGGCTTTATCATCACCTCCATAGCTGGTTGAAGGAGATTCTTGTAATCTCTCTTCATGAGACATTAACGACCCAATTAATGCATCAAATGTTAAAGTGGAAAGATCTTTTGACTCTTCTATGATTATGGCTATGTGATTCCATCTTTGAAGAAGTGTTCGTAACACTTTCTTTACAATTGTTTCAGGCTTAATTTCTTCTCCAAGAGTAACCATTTTATCAACTACTGCTTTCACTCTGACGCAATAGTCACCAACTTTTTCATCTTCTTTCATTTTGAGATTTTCAAAATCTCGTTTTAGTGTTTGAAGCCTCACTTGCTTCACTTGATCACTTCCCTAGAATCCATCTTTCAAAGCTTTCCACGCATCTTGTGTAGTTATACAAGCGGCTATTCTAGGGAATATACTCTTCTCCAATGCTTCTTGGAGATGATAAAGAGCAGAGGAGTTGCTCTTTTGCGCTTCTTTCTTTGTTTTCTTATCTATGGCACTTAATGTTGTCCAGTCTATGGGTTCGATGTAACCCTCTTCCACTATGTCCCACAAACCTTTCCCTATGAGTAAGGTCTTCATTTTGATAGACCAATACTCGTAATCATATCCATTGAATTCTAGAATTGGTAGATTGTTATGTGAGGCCATAGTTACTAAAACACTCTTTTTATTTCTCGGTTACAATAAAGCACTCTACTTTTTCAAAGAAGGAAGAAGGAAGAAAGAAGAAAGAAGAAGAAAGAAGAGATTACAAATTTAAGTCAAATCTGACTTGATTCACTCTTTCACTGATTGCTTGTTCCTCTTGTTGTGGCGTTGCTATTTCTTGATTCATGAAATTTTCTACTACTTGTTCTTCATCGTCACTGATCAATATTATCTCAGGTGATTCTGGTTCTAGAATTTCCATTGAATTACTGTAATGAGTATATTTAGATTCTTGTGGTGCAACTTCTATGGATTTGGATTGCTCAAATTGACTCCCAAAAGAGTTATCTTCAGATTCTGCCTCGTACCTTGAGTCTGGATGCCTCTGGTGTGCTATTACTGCGTTTTGCAACTGACTAAACACAGTATGTAGCCCATAAGCTCTCACTTTTTCATCAAAACTTTCGGCATTTTCTCTCACCAAAAGTGCACATAGGGCATGATAACAACCACTTGGTCTTATCATCAATGCCTCTTTACAAATTTCAGTTTGATCTTTTGTCTCTCTTACAAGGAAAAAACACTAAGCCTCTCAGGCTTGTTATACAAAATTTCCAGTTTGTATAGCCTTCTAGACTATCACAGTATGCTTTTACACTACAGTTTTTGATTCCTTGAATCAAGTGAAAAAAAAGCCCCTTCTTTTACAATAAATTGCCTCTTAGGCAATGTCCAAAAAAAAAATTATATAGTCAATTATAATTTAAAAAAGTTATATTTTTTAAGTTAAACAATAATAAAAAATATTGATTTTTCTAAAAAAAACTTAAAAAAAAACAATATATTTAATATTATTATTAAACTTATATAAAAAAACTTTTAAAAATTATAAAAAATTAAAAACTATATATATAAACAAAAATTATCTCTATCTCTTTTTAAAACCTTATAAAATATCAATCCGATCGATCTCATGCCAATCCGAATCCGATCGACCTCATGCCAAAAGAGAAATTGCGCCGCTGGGTTTCGAACCCGCGACGTCCTCCCTGCCAAGTAGCGCGCTCACCAAGTGCGCTACAAGCCACTTTGGACTTCGAAGACGCCTTTGCAATATAAGAAGACTACGGGCATTGATTTTAAATAAAAAAAATTAAATTTATTTATCCCACACGCAGCAGGATTTGGGCTGCGAAGGGATTTAAAATCTCGAAGGCGCACAAAGGTCTTCGATTGCCTTCGGGCAATCGGACCTTGCCCTTTTGCCTTTGTTGGGTGAATGCCCTTCTGCCACGTTGTCACCTCGCGTCCGCTTGCCACGTCACTGTGTCCGCCACTTGTCCGCCACGTCACTACTTACTGTGTCTGCCACTTGTCTTCCTCGTTGTCTGCTCGTCACATGTTCACCTCTGGTTTGCTCGTCACATGTTTGCCTCTAGTTCACTCGCCACGTGTCCGCCTCTAGTCTGTGTTTCACCAAGTCACCTGTCAGTCGCTTGGGGAATCATGCCTGGTGTTCGTTGGTCAGCTGGTCAACCTCGAACCGCATGCTCTCTGCGGGCCTCCTCTTGACCTCACCTCGATTCATGTTCTACGGGCCCTCTCGACCTCACCTCGGTTCACGTTCTATGGGCCCTCTCGACCTCCTCGAGATTCGTGCCTCACTTGTGGGCTCTCACCTGTGGGCCTCCTCGGGATCCATGCCTAGCTTGTGGTTAAACTCTAGACACCCTCCGCTCTGATACCAGATATTGTAATCACAAGTTGGAATGCGAAAATTCACTATTCATTAATCCATTGACCAAAGTCAAAAAATACAAAGTATTATATAGTGTTCCCTAAGGTTGTTGAGAGATATTTGGGAGAGAAGAAATAGGGAGGAAAGGAAAATAAAATTAGGAGTCAAACTCCTCCTACGGTCCATGTCGTCCTATCCTGTTGACTCGGTTGTCATCCAAGGGTAAAAGGGTAAGGTCAAAGCTTACCGTTGAAAACAAATTTTTTTACCATTTTACTGTTTTAACTTCCAACAAATTTAGTGTAGTGTTTTTAGCATGTTTGGTTGTTTATTTGAGTCCTGGTTGAAAGCTCAGTTGTACTTTGTAATCCAAACTTTTTATCAATAAATTTTCACTCCTTTATTTAAAAAAAAAAACACGTACTAAAGGTCTTTTTACAAATTGATTTTGAAATTAATTAATACCAAATAGATTCATTAATTAATACATGGATTAATTGATTTTCGAATTAATTGATTTAAAAGTAATTTAATTGAACCAAATTAATTAATGTGTAATCCAAAGTGATTAAGGTATTTATTAACATCATATTAATTGATTTGGAATTAATTACGTCGAGAGGCGTTCCTACAATGGTAGACAGGGGATGGGAGGTAAAGAGGTCATAAATTTCACATCGTAAACAATTTTTTTTTATTAAAAAAGTCGACATTAACAAAAATATTTAAAATATTTAAACTAAAACAGCCGACTAACCAACCGTTGCAAACATTTAATATATTTAAACTAAAATAGCCAATTAACCAACCGTTGCAACTGTTTAATAAACTAGCTTAGATATAAAGGATATATATCTAAAAAAACCAAGATTTATCAATGCCGAGGCGCCTATCTTGGAGATCACACCCCCAAGAAATGAGATAGGCACCTCGAGATTGATAATTCTCGACATTTTTACATATATATCCTTTATATGTAAGCTAGTTACTTCCTACAACTTGACGACTTTTAAATTAAATGATTGATTACAATTGATTTGACTTTAAAAAATTATGGTTGAAAAGGAATATATAAAATTAGGGTAATGTTCAATAATAACCTACTAAAGGTCTTTTTATTCATTAGTCAATTTGAGTTGGGGGTTTTAGGACAACATATGACTAAATGTGTTAAAAATGTAGTGATGAATTTGGCGATTGGATATTTAGTTAAAATTAGGGCAACGTTAAATAAAAATTTATTAAAGGTCTTTTTATTCATTAGTTAATTTGAGTTTGGGGTTTTAGGACAATTTTTTTTATTTGGTTAGTGTGAGAAATCCCTACGACCAACTCACTGAATTGAACAGTCTCCTCCCAACCATGACCCCTCTTAAAATTGAGAGCTATGCTTATAAATAGTAAATTTAACACACAACCACCACACACCCACCCCTCACCCACTCGCCCACGCTGCGGTTTGAACTTGAGACATTTTAGGATAAAATATGATTATAAGTGTTATTAAATGTAATGATGAATCCCCGTGAGTGTGGTCTACCTACAAGAACGCCACTTGCATTATCGATGATGTGACCCGGGTTCAATCCCATGGTGAATGCGTATAAGAAATATTACTCAAAAAAAAAAAATGTAGTGATGAATTTGGCAATTGGATATTTAGTTATAGTGTTAATGATATTAGTGTGCGACTAATTAGAGTAGCAAGATTTATATTTAAGGGATTAAATTAATGATGTTGTAAATTCATAAAATTTAATTGATTAAATTATTTGAATAATATTATCAAACTTAGGTAGCTTAATTGGATAATACAATCTTACAATAAATTAATTGGACTTTAGTTACCAAATCATTGTAGGCCTATTTGTAAATGATATTTAGTATAAAAATTAATTTAATCAATTAATTGATTTTATGACTTAGTTGATTCTAAATTAATTAGTTCATGACTTAACTAATTATTAATTAATTAATATTTTAATTAATGTAAGTAGTTATTCTAAAAGAATTAATTAAATGATTACAAATTAACTAATTGAATTATTGTAAATCAATTGAGTTCTAGTGTGATTTAGTAATTAATTGTTGAATTAATTAATTTATATAAATTTAATTACTATGATTTAATATGATGTAAAAGGGAAAGGGTAACCCTTTCAAAACCCTACTTTTCAAATCGTTAAAAAAATGGTTAATAGATTAATGTGATTTAATGGTAAATAAACTAATTAATTAATTGAGTAATTATGATACCAAAGGAACTGGGAAATTAATTGGAGCTAATTTGATTTAATTGATTGCACAATTTTAATGATTCAAAGTTAATTGATGAATTGATAGAATTGATTTAACACTAATTAATTATTGATTAATTATTTCCAAGTAATGGTGATCATGTCCAAATTTGTAAATTTACTTAATAATTAATTGATTTAAAGATTAAGAATGATTCCAAGTAAATGAATTAATTGATTAAAGAATTTAACTGATTTAACAATTTCAAATCAATGATGTAATAATTACAAGTGAATTAACTAATCTAGTGATGAACTACAAATTAATTTTTGATCTAATGATTTATTTTCAAATTAATGAATTGTTTTTTTTTTTATTTGTGGAAAACATCCCAGAAGGGATGCCACTTTTGGGTAAGACCCAAGGAGGCAGGGGTATCCATTCCACCAAAAATGCCCAGGACTCAAACCTGGCCTACCACCTTTGACATACTCAAGGAGCAAACAAACACACAAAAACAATTTAAAAAATAAAATAAATAACAATAAAAATAATAAAATAAAATAAAAAACATGCTCCTTGAGTGTGTCAAAAAGAAAAGCACAACCAAACATACACACAAAAAGAAAAAATTAAAAACAAAAAGAACCACAACACGAACCACATAGAAAAAACACAAGAACAACATAACAAAACACAAACATGACAAAAACAAAAAAACATGAAAAATAAACACAACCAAAACCTTAAAAATTTAAAAAATAAAATAAAAATAAATAATAAAAAACAACCAACAACAGACAATAAACAAAAACAAAAAACATAGAAAACACTCACACATAAAAACACTAATTAACACAAACAAACATAAACACAAGAACAAGAATGACAAAAACACAAGAACAAAAACAAAAAACATAAAAAAACAAAAACACAAAACAAAAAAAAACAACACAAAGAACACAAAAACAAAACAAAACAAAAGAACACACACCTTAAAAAACTAAAAAAAAAAAATGAAAAAAGAAAAAAAATGAACATAACCATGACCTTTCTAGACCAGAAGACTTTTAAGGCAAGAATCAACAGAGGAAACAAAATAAAGAATAGTTTGAGCTAGAGAACTAAAATAACATGAGCGAACCAAAGAGAAGCAAAAATAAAGCAAGAAGAAACTAGGTACCTTCAGAATTGGAGCCATCCAAAGAAATGATAGAAAGAAGAGCTTCCCTAATTTGTGAAGCCCACCATCTAGGAGGGTGGCCATAACAAGTAAGATCACCTTTGTCCAAAGCCCAATTAGCTAAAGCATCAGCACTCTTGTTTTGATCTTTGACCACATGATTGTAATCAACTTTCAAAAATCCCATCTGGATTAATTGAATCTTCTCAATAATTCTTTTTATTCTCCAATCAACCTTATGATTCTTATAAGGAGTCTTCAAAAGATTAATCATGAGTTGAGAGTCAGACTCAACTAACACCTTTTCCCATCCAACCTTAGTAGCCTCTTGAAGGCCTATGAGGATACCATACCCCTCAACAAGGTTATTGGAAAGAATACCCAAATTCTCAGCAAAAGTAAAAACTAGGGAGCCATCTGAAAGTCTACCAATTCCTCCCACACTGGATTTTCTAGGGTTCCCTCTAGAGGCACCATCAGTATTGACTTTTCCAAAATCCTTAGGAGGAGGTTGCCAATTTCTTGTTCTATCCATCTTACAAATACTCACATTCCCTTTAAGTTGGTTGCCCTTAGAATATTTAATCTTCAATCTTTGCATCACTTGATCCCATATTTGGTGGGAGTTTTGGGGGTGATTAAGGAGTTGATGGACTGATTCAACTAAGTTGGCTATGGTCTTTTGCCAAATATAGTGAGTATCCTTCCTATCTTGATTAAAAATTTGGTTGTTCCTTTCATTCCAGATATTCCAAAGAAGAATGGTAGAACCCATCCAAACTAACTGCCTAATAAAATGATCAACACCCTCTTGCTTAGGCCAATCCCTCCAAAAACTATTCAAAAGTAAAAAAATTGGACCACTGTAAGCCAAGTAAAGTGGCCATTATCCTCCATAGCTCAAAGGCTAAAGTACACTCAATAAAAATATGGCTGAGAGTTTCTACATTCTCTTCACACATTTCACATCTAAAAGGGCCATGAAAACCACGCTTCATAAGTTGCTCACCAATAAGCACCCTACGATGCAATAAAAACCAAGTAAAGAACCTCACCTTAGGCCAGAGCTTTTGAGCCCACAACTGAGAAAATATGTCAGAAGATTGGTTGGGATTATTATGGCATAATGTCAAATAACCTTGAGCAACTGAATAATCACCCTTAGTAGTGTTGTTCCAACCAAAATATTATTTTTCATGGGACCAAGATAGAGATCTCATATGAAGGATGCCTTGGATATCTTGTCTTTGCCTTTCTAGGATTTGAATAGGCCAATCCTCAATAGGGATCCAATATCTACCAACCTTTGAATTACCAGTATGGTACCGATAGTAATTAGCCACCTTTATCCAGTTAGCTCGATGAAGATCCTCCATCCAAGGCCTCCAATCGAGAAATTGAGTTATCAAAGGCTTGTGACCATCCCAAGAATCTGCCCAAAATTTTACTTATTGACCATTATGAATGATCCAAAATAATTTTTTCTTTATCAAATCTTCACCAGTCTTAAGAACTCCTAAAATGGGAGAACCTTTGGTAGGAATTTGATAGCGAACAAGGTCTTCAGGACTTTTGTTCTCAGCATATTTAGCACGGAGATTATTGGCCCAAAGAGCATTGGGGTTATGCAACAGTCTTTGGGATATTCAACATGGAAGATACATAAATAGGAATAGCTTGAAGGACTTATTTTACCAAGGTGATTCTACCCCAGAAGAAAGCCACCTGTTAGTCCATTTTCCAATTTTCTTCTTGACTTTGTCCAACAACCAACTCCAATATTTATTTTTTTGCCTTTGAATATTTATGGGAATACCCAAATAAGTGATCGAAAGGGAGGTCTTCTTATATCTTAATTTATCCAAGACCATGGATTTCTTTCTGGTAGAGCAGTGAAATAAAATAACTTTAGATTTGTCTTCATTGATCAACTGCCCAGTAGCCTTAGAAAAACAACTAATGATTTGCTTAATATTAGAAGCTTCCTTAATTGTAGCTTTACCTAAAAGAGTAGAGTCATCCACAAATTGAAGATGAGAGATAGGTCTAGCTCCATGAGCAATGGTAACTCCCTCAAGGGTTTTTTTTCCCTCTTTTTGGTTATAGTCCTACCCAAGCATTCAACAAGAATGATGAATAAATAAGGGGATAGCGGGTCACCTTGCCTAATACCTCTGGAAGCTGGGAACGATTGAGAAGGCCTGCCATTGATAAGAACTAAGTAGGAAACTGAAGAGATACATCCCATAATCCAATCCATCCAATCCTTAGAGAAACCAAATTGCCTCAAAACTTTGATAAGGAAGTGCCAATCCACTATGTCATAAGCTTTGGATAAGTCTAACCGAATGAACATGGAAGGATATTTTTGCATATCCATGGAATGGATGGCTTCCTGAGCAAGAACTATCTCATCTACTATTTGATGCCCTTCCACATAACCCCCTTGCTCAGGGGAAATAATCTTATGCAAAAGAGGCTTCAACCTTTCTGCCATGATCTTAGTAATGATTTTGAGAAGAACATTACATAAAGCAATAGGTCTAAAAGCTGATATATGATCAACCTCTTGAGCTTTTGGAACAAGAGTAATATAAGTTTTATTGATAACCTTCAAAATTTATTTGGCTTTCCTAGCTTCTTCCACCACCTCTAATAAATTAGCATGAAGGATATCCCAGAACTCTTGGTAGAACTCAATGGGAAAACCATCAGGACTTGGGGTTTTCCCTTTTTGCATTTTAAAAACTACCTGTTGAAGCTCATTGATAGTAACAAGAGCAGTCAAAATAGAGTTCTCCTCATAAGTGATAAGATAAGGGATATCTTGAAGAACATTTTGTTGAGAAGTTGAGTCAATAGGAGTAGCAACAAAAATATTGGAAAAGTAATCAACAACAATAGAGTTCATGCCATCCCAAGTATAGACAACATCTCCAGAATCTGATTTCAGGGAAGAAATAAAGTTGTGAGATCTTCGAGCTAGAAGAGATTTGTGGAAGAAATTTGTGTTTCGATCTCCTTCTTTGAGCCATTGAATTCTAGATTTTTGCTTCCATAAGAGTTCTCTTTTTTTCCCATTCCTCTAACTGAGTTGTGAGTTTAATTTCATCTGCACTTCTATTCTCTGTGAGGCCATCTAAACATATTTTCTTATTCAAATTTTCAAGTTGAGCAATAACTTCATGTTTTTTTTTATGAACATCCCCAAACTCCTTCTAGTTCCAAGTCTTGATTTTAGATTTAATGTATTGCAGTCTTTTGGAAAAATAGAACATCTTAGTCCCATGCCTAGGCTTACCTTCCTTCCACCATTTTTGCACACGAGGTCTAAAGGAATTGTCTCTGAGCCACATTAATTGAAAACAAAATGGAGAGAAACTCACATTGGTTTTCCACATTTCCACCATGACTGGCTAGTGATCCGAACCAACATTGTTAAGAGTCTTCACTTTAGGAATGTGACCATGGATTAAGAAATTTTCAGAGAGCAAAAACCTATCCAATATCTCCATTATACAAGCTAAGCCTTGCCTTCTATTAGACCAAGTCATAAGGCCATTATCTGGTTGGATGTCCACAAGATGGAGGTTTGCAATATATTCGCTCATGAGGTCAGTGCTTTTGTCCAAATTTCTATTTCCCTCATTTTCTCATCTAGAGAGAGGATGGTATTGAAATCTCCTTCGATCAAGATCCAAGATTCAGGAAAATGAGAGATAATATGAGTTATATCCTTCCACTGTCTTCTTTTTTCCTCCAAAGCAGTAGGAGCATAAATAGTAATGCAGAGCATGATTTGGTTGGAATGTCTACTTTGAATAGCTATAGCCAACAGACCCCAAATGCCAACCATATGGTGAATAACTACCTCTTTTGGGTCCCAAAGACAAGCAATGCCACCAAAATTCCCTTGGGAACTGAGGGAAACCACTTTTCCAGCTATCCAAATTTTACTAGAAATTGAGTCCATATCCTCCATTGACATCTTCGTTTCTTAAAGGAAAACAAGATGTGGATGATTTATCTGAATCATTCTTCTAATTTCATTTTGTTTTGAAAGACTCCCTTTGAGTCCTCTAATATTCCAAGTGATGATATTCATTAATACCAGGGCTAAAAAAGTTGGGAAGGGCATTAATATTACCTTCCTCTACAAGATTTTCACCTTATTTTACCATATGATATTGATTGGTCTTGTGACCTGCTTTTTTATTAGAATCCATCTTCAGTTTTTTTTCCCTGTTTCTTGACTTACTCCAATTGAATCTGAGATGGCTTCTAACCTTGAAGAATGCTCGTACATAGCCAAAATTTTACTAGAGGGTTCAACAGAGTCTATATTGGGACCTATATTATTTGAAGTTTTGACATTTAAAAGATTATTTTTCTTGTGTAAATTTTCTCCCTTTTTTTTGTTGAAAACCTTTGATTTGTTGGTTTATCTCTGAGTTCTTCCCTTCATCTTTAAATTATGTTTCTAAGATTTATGTTTCCATTATTTCCTCTTCCTCACTTGGGACATCATTTGTGGAAAGGATTTCAAATATATTAGCAGATGACTTTGATTTATCCTTCATAATTGGTTTTTTTTTAGTGTTCTTCTTCTTAGGCATTTGGAAACTTGTTGAGTTTATATCTTCTTTCTTTTGATCAGAAATTTTATTTGGGAAAGCACTAGCCAAATGACCATATTCATGGCAAATTCTACAATGAAAAGGAATGTTCTCATAGTCCACTACTTGCTCCCAAGTGTCTTCCCCAAATTGTAATGTGATCTTTTTAGGTAGGGGTTTGTCAAAATCCATTAAAACACAAATATGAGCATAAATAATATGTTCAAAATTTTGAGTACAATCAGAAGTCATCATAAAAGTTTCTAAAGAGTTTCCAATTGAAGAAAAAATAGTAGGATTCCAAAATTCAATAGGGAGGCCAAAGATTCTAACCCACATGGGAGCTATAGAAGGCATCTCTTCTTCAACTTTAAATTTAGTATGCTAGGGCTTCATGAAAAGCCCTGCCCTTCCAAAAAACCAGGGACCCCCTTGAAAATTTTTCTCTCTATCTTCATTATTAGCAAATAAAACAAGAAAATAACCATTTGGATAAATAGATATTTGTAACTCACCTTTAGTTTTCTAGCTTTTTGTAGCTCAGACTTTGAAAGCATATAGGCTCGAACGAAAACCCATGAACCAAAAAATTAGTCCTATTTTTTCCAAATCTTCAATGCTAGTCTGAATGTTACCCATATCAAGCTTAATAATAGGAGTTCCATTAGCTACTTTAAGACATCCTAACTCTGTTTTCCTGGGATCAATCTTAGGCATTATTAGAGGTTTATGGGAAGCCCTAAGATTAATATTAGCATTGGGTTGAGGTTGTCCACCATGGAGGGCATCCCTAAAATTTATTTTTGGGGCTGAGTCTTTGAAATTCTTACCCTTGACAAGGGTTTTCACAGTAGAATTATTTTGTGGGTGCACCTTAGCACTAGATTCACTTGAGATCTGAGTTATTTTTTGATCAACTGCTTGAAACTTGTTTTGTGATCTCTTTAATCCTTGCCCTAGACGCCATGGAAAGGTATGGTTTTCACTTTTCTTTTGTGTAACAAATTGGAAGTCGTTGTCACTCAAGTTCACAGCATGATCTATTGAAAGATAGATTTCTAACCCATATTGGATACCCTGCAACATATCCTACTAAAATATTGAGCATAAACCACAAAAATATTGGCCTCTAGGGCCCAAAGGCCCTAAAAACAAACCTCTGGAGCTGCTTGCACTCAACCCAGGTGAAACCCTCGCACAACCGCTTGCCAAAAATATTTTTCACACATAGGGATGCACTAGCATCTGTGTTGATCCAAATGATCTAAAAAATAGTGAAGATGTTCTAGGGTTTTTCAAGCATCTACCCTCAAAATTTTAGCTCAATCCGAGTTCGAAAGAGTGAGATATGTCCGAAACAAGTTCGATAGTTTGGGCAATCCTGCGAAAAACATCCTTCCTTAATCCAGCTTCCCCTATCATCCCCAAAGTTTTTCTACTATAAAAATTGATTTCACTTTATTTTTCCATGAATCATAATTTGGTCCTTTTAGAAGTTGGGATTCAGAAAGCAAGGGTTTCTTCCTTATTCATATTAATCACTCAACAATCATGAATTAACTTGATTTTAACTCTTTTAAGTGACTTAATTAAGGAACTCAAGTTGGCATTTAATTAACTAGATTAATTACCTAGGTGTTGTAGGTGAGTTGGAGAGGAGAGGGCAATCCTCCAAGGGAGGTCCTAGGCTCAAATCTCCACCCTACCAAAAAATTGAATTGGGTATCCAAAATCCAATTGATAATGTTGGTGCGGGCAGGGTTGGGTGCGACTCCTGGGTGACTTTGATGGTGTAGAACCCCCTGTTCGTGGTCTCTTAGACCAAGGCGGCCCCACAAGGGGTTTTTCGCTTTAAAAAAAACCAAAAATTAACTAGATTAATTGTCTTCATAATTAATTTGAATTTGACTTAAGTAATTATTTTCATATTGATCAAGGGGATTTGATTTATCATAAGTGTAATAATTAATGAATATAGTAATGCCATTTGAGTTAATGAATTAATTCGATGATTCCAAATTGAATAGGAATTAACTGATGCCAAGTTGAATAGTTGATTAATTAATGGATCAATTGGTTTGACCATATGGAGTTCATAAGGTGATTTTATTGAGTGACTCCAAGTGGAATTATTTGATTTAGCAATTTTAAATAAATTAATTTTGATGTAATGATCCTAAGGAAATGAGTTAATGAATATATATATATAGTGTGTGTGGAAAACACACCTTTCAAGGCACCACTTTCGGGTAAGACCCAAGGAGGCAGGGATATCTAATCCATCAAAAGATGCCTAGGGCTCGCACCTGGACTTCCCCCTTTGACACACTCAAATAACATGCCTAAAACAACAAAAACACAAATGACAAAAAACAAAAACAAAACACATACAAAAAACACAAAAAAAAACAACAAAAACAAAAAAAAACGAGACAACAAAAACAACTCAATAATTCAAAAACACAAAACACAAAAAAGAACAACAAAAAATACACAAAAAAATAAAACAACAAAAACACACACACACACACACACTAAAAAATAAAGGAAACAAATATTACATCTATGGCCAAACAAAACCAACTGGCTTAATCTCCAAGATTCAACAAAAGAAACATCTTTTTGACCTGGGAACAGAAAAACCCTGACTAAACTAGAGAGAAGCTAATACAAAGAAAAAAGGAACAATGTAATTTTATAATTGGAGCCATCTAGAGAAAGGATAGAAAGAAGAGCATCCCTGATTTGCAAATCCCACTAGTCTTTTCATCCCTGATTTGCATTTCCCCTCTATATTTTCAACCAATAACCTATTGAATCCAATTTTTTTCTTTTTATTTTTTTAATTTGAACCACATTTGTTTTCCTTCCTACCTTTTGGTTTGTATCCAACTTCATTTTTTTACTGGAGGTTTGACTAACTCCTAATGGCTCTAGATTTAAATCTATTTCTACTGATTGAGAATATAGGACTAAATCTTGATTCATAGATCCCTGGGATCCTCCTTGAGAACTAAAATCTTGTTTGACCTTCTTCTCCATTTTGTATTTTTTTTGGTGAGTTTTCCCATGATGAGGACAAATCTCAGAATTACTGTTAACCAGACCAATGGTCTTCTCTAAGGAGTCTTTGACTATTTTTGGGTGGGGAATCTATGAGCTATCCAAAAACTAGGTTTCCAAAATCTCCATCTCCATAGAATCATCCACATCCTCTAAATCATATTCCACTACAAGTTTTGAAAACCTATTATCTAAGGAGGTTGACTTATCTATAGGCTTCATTTTCTTAGTAACATACTTTTTTTAGGAACCTGAAATTCCTCCTAACCTTGATCCTGCTTTGTTTGCTCCAAGACTACATATTTGCAATCTTTTACTAAGTGACCGTATTCATGACAAACCCAACACCTAAAGGGAATGTTTTCATAATCAACTTCTTGCTCCCAAGTTTCTTCCTCAAACTGCAAAGTGATTTTTTTGGTAGGGGGTTATTAAATTCTATGAGCACACAGATCCGAGCATAAATAAAATGCTCAAATGATATTGTATAATATGTTGTCATCATGTAGGTTCCTAAAGTGTTACCAATTGTTGAGAAGACTATAGGATTCCAAAATTTAGTCGGTAAACCAAAAAGTCTGACCCAAACAGGTCCTACTGAAGGTATTTCCTCTTCAACCTTAAATAAAGCATGTTAGGGTTTCATAAACAAACCAACTTGACCAAAAAACCAAGGACCACCTTGGAATATTTATTGTCTATCCTCCTCATTAGCAAATAACACCAAAAAATATCCATTAGGATAATCTAAGATACTAAACTCACTTAGAGTTTGCCATTGCTTCAAATCCCAACTTTTAAAAGCAAGGATGGATGAAAGCCCAAGAATCGATAGATCAACCCTCATTGCTCCATTGTAGCAATTCCATCCTAAATGTCAAATCATTATAGATTAACAATTGGAGATCCATCTACTGCTCGCATGCAACCAGAGTCTATTTTCTTAGGATCAATCCTTGGCATACGAAGAGGTTGATGCAAAAAACCTCATCGACTAGTTGGAATTGTTGGAGGTTGAGCACCCCTTACAACATATTTGAAATTCATTCTATCCATAGTTCCACCTGGTCCCTTCCTTGCATCCTCCCTCCTTCTGTGGCTCTTGCTCTTCAAACCCTAGTTTTTCCTCCACTCTCCTAGACCTTGACTATAAATCAATTTAATTTATAAATTAATATAAGTAAATTATCTAATGAATTAATGACTCTTAATGGAAGGAATTAGGTTGATTAATTTGATTGAGTTAATCTGATATAAAAATTATAAGTTAATAAGTGCATAAATTTTGATGTAATGATTCACAATTTTAAATTGGAACTTATTCTAAATTGGAACTTAGTGATTGATTGATTCTAAGTTGAATTCAGATTAATTAATTGACTCCAAAATAACTAAATTACATTATCATGGGGAATGGATGTGTCTTACAAACGGTTTGGCCATCAAATGATTAAGAGAATATGTAATTTTTTTCATTTACATGGTGGAATCAATAGCCGCCATGATGAACTAGGTACGTTATCCACCTTTATGGTTGTCATCGTATTTCACATTGTCCACCTCGAAAGCCACCACATAGTACTCCGTGCAGTCTGTCCCTATAACCTCCATGCCACATTCATTTTAAACCTTTTACAATGTTGAAAGCACTAGGAAATGGATAAGCTTTCAGTTTGATGAGGCCCGAGATTTGAACCCTGGGCATATGTCCTTCTTACGAAGTTTCATTGCATCAATTAGTCTACAAATCAAACCTAAGAGAATATGTAATTAGGTGATATATTATAACTTTGTTATTATTGTAATGGTCTTGTTATATAAGTGGAAGTAGAGAACTAATTAATTTATAATTGGAACTATAGACACAAAAATCTAGCCACTTGTCCTCCATCCATGCATTCTCGTCGTCCATTTGTCCACCATCCCTATTTCCTGCCATTTTCGACCATTATTCATTTTTATTTATATATTTAAATATACTATTTTATATTATATTTTAATATATGTTTAATAAATATATATATAAAGTGGATTATTCCTAGCCTTCTGATCTCATCTAATCTCATCTGTCCATTTTCCTTAATCCATGCCACATCCTAGATTGATTGTCCACCCTTAGATATGCTTTAGTCTCAACCACACAATTAGTGTCATTAAAATCCTAAAGTATGCCCTAGGTTGGACTATTAATATGAGTCATTTTAAGACTCACTCGGCTAGAAGTTATTTGGAATCCTAACTAGCTAGAAAGTGACCTAAATTTTCTAAGTTTTATGAATACCCTAAGTGCCTTAGAGTTCCAACTGAGACTTTAGTGCCCTAACCCTACATTTGCCCTAATCCATCTACCATTCCTCCATCACCTTGCTCGTCGTGGCCACCACCGCATCCCTCGTCCTCATTAGATCTGCTTTTGCAGATCTGACCTCCTAAGCACCTTGCTACACTCCACAGACCTCTCGATCACCCTATTGCACTTCGTAGACCTCTCGAGAATCCTTCTATGCTCTGTAGACATCCTGAGCACCCTGTTGCGCTCCCAAATAACCCACAGGTGTTTCAGAGCCCTATTCTAATGTCTAACGAGTTCTTTGGGTGCTGCTACGATACACCCCCACCATCAACCTGTAATAGATCCATCCATCAACAAACAGTAAGCAAGAGCAAGGTAAATCTATTTATGTTATTATATTTCATATTATCTTATCTTGTTCACATTTGCATTGCTATAACTAGGGTTTTAAGTTATGATTTTTGAGGGCTCACACTATGGAGCCCTCATTTGTTATTACTGATTCTCTAGTTTCTCTATGTGAAGGTTTTGACAATACATCAGAAGCATTGGATAGTTGCTTAAGTTGAAGTGGCCCGATATCGGATACACAGAAGCCCACTCAATCTTTTTGGGAGCAAAGACGCAGTTGAAGACACCACCAGTTATTTATGGCTAGGGTTTTAGAGAACCCTAGAAAAGTTTGTAATATTGTATCAAGGGATTCTTGGATCCACTATTGTAACAATGGATTTTCTAGGCTCCCCCATTTATCAATATAAATTCCATTTTGTTGTGCAATATTTGATTCACTTGAGTTCTATTTTATTTACCATTGTTTGGTGTCATATTTTTAGCTCTACAAATGGCGATCACGGTGGGACCCCCTAAGGGTTTCATGTTTTGATTTATCTTGCCATCTAACTTACCGTCTGTTGTCTTATTCTATAGATTTTTAGGAGCACAAATCAAGCATTCTTCACCTGTTAGGGTTTTTGAAGGCTTATCGAAAGTTGCAGGAAGTGCGCAAACACTCTACGATACTCCCTAGGTCACCCCTGATCAAACTTGTTGGATTTCATCACCAGCAAGAATATCGTTGCCTCAGCTTAGCCATAGTTTTTTACCTTTTTTTTTATTAATTTAGATTAGCACATCTAAACACACAAGATTGAAGCCTAAAATGAACGCACATTAAAATGGAGATAACCAATGAACAAGGTAAGCCACACGTGTTAAACAAACTTAGCATTGGTTGTTTGTTTTTATTGTAAAATTTTAAATTGAGTGTTTCAATTTATTGTACGATTTGTATTTTGATTTATTTTCTTTATGGTATTAACATGAAAGCAAAAATAAGCATTAAATCAAGATAATTAAATGGAACCTTCATCCACCTTCCCCACCACTTCTGTGGTAGATTCCCTGAATGTGACATAGGCATATTTATTTGTAGGTCCCTCACATTCTTTACCATCCATAGCATTTCATATGGCCATGCCCCAAGAGGAGTCAACCTCCCCTACCATAGAAAACCACATTACCCATATAGACATGGCAAGAGTAGAAGCTCTCATGAAGTCTTCTAAATATGCCTTAGAGTCCACTCGCAATTCACCTAGACAAGAGTCTACTTTACAGCAAGAGCCTATTTATTCCCAACCCCCATCCACCTTTACCCAGGTGTATACTAACCCTATTTTTGAGGCATCAATTGCACCTTCATCCCATATGTCCATTCCCCAACCTTCATGTGCTCCTAGCACCTCATATACCTCCACTTACACCAACCCCTTGTATGAGGCACATGTAAATGTTGCTTCACAAGTTCCAGCCTCACAAGTTGCCATACCTAGTGTAACTTGTACCCAAGCCACATCTTCTATACCATCTACCTCCATATCCTTAGCCTTTGATAGAGATATTAGTGAAGCATGGGAACACCTAAACAAATTTCTTAGACAACATCAAAATGCTCAATAGCAAGTATAGGCAAACCCTAAGCCTTTACATAACTCTACTCAGATTGTCCTTGTCAATTAGGATCCATCATGGGCACCACAGTATTCTGTGGTTTCTATCCCTATTCCCCCACCAAGTCATACCATCACCCATCCTATTCCCATTGGCCAACCTAGCCATAACCTTCATCCATCAACCTCATTCCATAATTCCCCATATTTTCATCAACAATCTCCCATTCATCAATTTCCATCTAATTTGCCTAGCCATCAATACCAATCTCCTCATCACTTAGTCACTCCACAACATTTCTCCACCCCACCACAAAATCATCAGGTAATTCAGGGATTCCACATTCCTAAGGAAGACCCTCAAATTGAGGCCATGCAAAAATAGATAGATCAATTGATGCAATATACTCCTAGTTTTTCAAACTAGAAACCAACCTTACGCCAATTGATCAATCAACCAATTCATCCTTCGGTACCATCCCCACCATATCCATAGATTTCATGATACCTAAGTTTGAAAAATTTAAGGGAACTGAGGATCCCAAAGAAAATGTGAGCACTTTTGTGCATGCACACTTTAGAATTCAAAATGACAATGCTCTCATGCTTCAAATTTTTCCTCAAAAATTAGGAGGGGATGCCATAGAATGGTATAATCAATTTCCAAGCCATAGTATCTATACTTTTGAGCAATTGATTGATCAATTCTTTGATCGTTTCATCCTAAATGTTAAAAAGAATATCTCATTATCCGATGTCTATGCTTTAAGACAACATGATGATGAATCTATCTATGATTTCAAAAACTGTTGGAGGGTTGTCATCACTAAATTGCCATTCACCCTACCAATGGATGAGCTAATTAAGCTATTCACCAAGATTTGATTAAAACCTATCTCTTGGATGCTTCAACTATGAACTTATCAATAATTTGAAGAAGCTTTAGCTCAAGCTAGTGTCATTGAGGATATCAAAATACAAGAAGGCATACTTAAGCCTAAGAATAAAGAATGGCAAAATAAGGGCCAATACAAAAGCAACTATTTTGGCCAACAAAAATCAACACAGGCTACCCCAACCACCCAATCCAATCAATTTAATCAAGTGGTCATGAGCCAGTCAATAATGGCTCAACAACAATCCATGCAACAAACATCGCAACAAATTGCTTATCATGTGGTACCCTCAACAACTCAAGCCATGCAAAACATAGTGCCAGACTATGGAAAACCATCCCCGATGATAGTCTGTCCGATAAAATTACCAATACACCCCCTTAGCCGAGTCATATGCCTCCCTTTTTCAAATGTTGTATGAAACAAATAAACTTGCTTTGCCCAAAATCAGACTTGATGATCCCGCCAAATATAGTAAACACTATCGGGAACATCTATTTTGTCCTTATCATAGGTAAAATGGGCATGACATTAACAATTTCCATGTATTCAAAGACATAGTCCAAGACCTTATTGACTTGGGGGAAATCAAGCTTGATAATCCCCTCGCTCAACAAAACCAAAACCTTGGTATATTTCAAACACCACTTCCTCATCATGAAGAGGTGCAACCAAATGTAGGGGGAACTAACACAAAAACTCCTCCTAATCAAGTCAATCACATACAACAATACCAAGGGTTTGTAGGGGCCATTCATGTGGTCACTAGAGGTCAAAGGAACAACCAACAAAGGCAACCACCTCAAGCAAGTGTGTCACAACCTTCTATCACCACCCATCCAATTTTCCCCCAATCCTTCATCACCCATCCATATCCCTAGTCAATCAAATATTCCAAATCCACCCATCAATCATCCACCCGACCAGTCATCTCATTGAGTAGCCGATTAACTACAAGTCTGAAAATGGCTTCTACTAAATTGTCAATCTATGAGCTAATCCAACAATCTCCTCCACATCGTGAGGCATTAATGGATATTTTGAAATCCATCGAACTACAATCACAAGATCCTAATGCCTTCAATAACTTTGTGGGGAGCATCCAAACATGCATGGAGCCTTCCATCACATTCTATGACTTTGAGATTAATCCAATCTCATCGGAATCAGTAGACCCTCCATTGCATATCATGGCTCTAATTGACAAGAAGCCTTTTAAAAGAGTGCTAATTGACACCGGTTCCTCTATCAACATCATCACCACATCTGCTCTTCATCATTTGAACCTTCCTCCATCTCATATCACCAAGTCATCATTCACCCTCAAAGCATTTAACGATGCTTTGTGTTCCACAATTGGCACTATTGTTTTGCCCATCGAAGTAGGGGTCAAAATATTGCACACCATGTTCCACATCTTGGAAGGATCCATGGTGTACAATGTACTCCTTGGAAGACCTTGGATGAGGGAAATGAGATGTGTCCCTTCAATACTACATTAATGCTTGAAATATGTTCATGAGGGATAAGTACATTGCATACCGATGGATGTTAATATGTTTAAGTATTAAAATTGTATTTCAAATCCTTATGAGTCCATGCTTCCTTCCACTCACCTTTTTCTTTCACTATCATCCAATCCATCCACCACTTCACCAATATCTTCATCAAAGGATCCCATTCCTGAGGATATCCCTATCACCAATCATCATCAAGCTTCCACGCCCCCATCATCTTCATCATTGACTACATGCACATATGGTCACAATCAGTCCACATCATCAACATCATTGCCACCCTCATCATCATCATCCATTCAACAGCATTCCCAAACCAATCCATCACCATCACCTAATGTTTCATAAGTCAAATTGATGGATTGTGAGATACCTCCATCTCCACCATTCCCCGATCCATCATCTGACCATAGTCCCTCCATGTCATCCCAAGTCGAGGTCCACCTCACTAATCCTGGTATTGGTGAATACATGGTCCAAGACATCACCATCACACCCCTCACCATTCCTAGTGCTAAGGATTTCTGTCACCCACGTGACCCACCTTTGGCCATAGGAGTAGTATATAACATGGGTTCAGCTCCAAATAGCATAAATTTTGTATATGGGGGGATTTATTCTTCATCAAGTCCAGCTCCCATAGAGGAACCCAAAGAACCAGCACTTGCCAACATTCCAAACATGTTGGGATTCCCATATCGATATTTCCACATAGTCAATTGGAAAGGTCATGGCCTAGGATTGCATGAATAGGGAGTGCATCAACCTATCGATGTTCCATATCAAGAGGTGTATGACCATTCGGGCCTAGGTTACCACCCACTTTCCACCACCTCTTCTCTTGAAGAAGCCTTCCAAAGGCTTAATCTCAATTCAGGAGAAGAAGCCCTCCATCCCAATAATTTTGATGATGAAATCTATGAAGAATTCAAACTTATGTCGATAATCCAGAAAAATACAATCCCCATCATCTTGAGGAAGGTTCCCACATGTCTATTGAAGATACTATCGATGTGGACCTTAGTTTAGACAAATACAATCCCTAAATTGTCAAGCTTGGAAAAATTTTATCACCCAATGAACAAGAGCAATTTATTGCTCTCCTCAAGAGGAAGAAGGGCATATTTGCATGGTCCTATAAGGACATGCCTGGTCTTGACCCTAGTTTGGTTGTCCATAATCTCACCTTACAGCCTAATGCTAAGCTAGTCAAACAAAAAATTAGGAGAATGCATCCTACCATGGCCCTCTTGGTAAAAATAAAGCTTCAAAAACTCTTAGATGTGAACTTCATAGTTCCTATCGACTATCCTGAGTGGCTTTCAAACATGGTACCTATTCGTAAGCCTAACGGGGTGATACGCATGTGCACTGACTTTCGAGATCTTAACAAAGCATGTCCTAAGGATGACTTCCCTCTCCCAAACATCGATACTCTTGTCGATACCTGCGCTGGCCATGAAATGCTTTCACTCATGGATGGTTTTTCAGGATACAACCAAATTCGAATAAATCTTGATGACCAACACAAAATAGCATTCACTACACCTTGGGGAACTTTTTGTTACAAGGTGATGCCCTTTGGCCTCAAAAATGTAGGTGCCACTTATCAACGTGCCATGACATACATTTTCCATGACTACATGCATAATATTATCGAAGACTATGTGGATGATCTCTTGGCTAAATCCAAAACTCGACAAGAACATATTGGTGTATTGGAGAAAGTTTTTGACCGACTCCTAGAGCATAATGTAAGGTTGAATCCCAAGAAATGTGTCTTTGGTGTTACCTCGGGCAAACTTCTAGGATTCATTATCTCCAAAAGAGGCATTGAGGTGGACCCTAACAAGGTCAAGGCTATCATGGAGATGCCTCCCCCAACTAACTTAAAGGAATTGCGTAGTTTACAAGGAAATATCCAATCAATCCATCATTTTATTGCGCAACTTTCTGACAAATGTAGGCCATTCAATCACCTACTACAAAAGGGGGTGCCATTCTCTTGGATAGATGAATGTCAAAAAGCCTTCGATGACATTAAGCAATACCTAGCTTCTCCACCAGTCTTAGCTCCTCCTCGTTTGGGGGTCCCATTTTATCTTTATATCTCAGCAATGGACTTTGCATTAGGGACAATGCTTGCACAAAAGAATGAAAAAATTGAGAGCAAGTTGTCTACTACATTAGTCGAACATTGGTAAGCTATGAAACTAGATACGCTTATGTAGAAAAACTATGCTTAGCAGTGGTTTTTACCACTAAGAAACTTCGACATTACATGCTTAGCCACACAACTTATGTCATAGCTAGAGAAAATCCTCTGTGTTATATGATATCTCACACTTACAATAACACCCGTACCACTAAATGGATAATGCTCCTTACTAAATTTGACTTGGAATTCATTAGCCAAAAATCCATTAAAGGTCAGGTAATAGTCGATCAACTTGCGAAAGCTCCACTACCTAGTGATCATCCTTTGATTATTGAGCTCCTAGATGATTCAATATTTTCTATCACTGAGCAAGAAGAAGATGTCATTCCAGAGGAAGATGTCGATATCACATTATTCTTTGATGGCTCTAAGTGCATGAAAGGTCAAGGTGTTGGAGTCATATTTCATACACCATAGGGGGTACCTATCCCCTTATCATTCAAACTCGACTTCCAATGCACAAACAACACTGTAGAGTATGAAGCCTTAATCTTAGGTCTTCAATCAGCTATAGCTATGAGCATTAAGCGTATTAGGATATTTGGTGATTCTCAACTTGTCATCAAGCAAATCAACAAAGAATACCAATGCAAAGAACCTACCATTAAGCTTTATCATGAAGTAGCAATGAAATTGCTCTCTAAGTTTGATTGGTATGAAATCAATAGTTTGCCACGTTCGACTAATAGATTTGTAGATGTGATGGCCTCCCTTGGATCATTGATTCCAAAAGACTCCTTTGGAGAGGTACAACCCCTTATCATTTCAATGGTCTCTAAATCTGCAATTATCCGTGCTGAGTCTAAGGATGAAAAGGATGTTTGCTTTATCCAATTGGATTCATATGAGCCTTGGTCAAGCCAAATAGTAGCATTTCTCAAGTTTGGAACACTCCCATCTGACATGTCTCGAACTGCCAAATGCACTTTCAAGCAAAATGTAGCTCATTTCATTCTCTTGGGGGACGTGTTGTATAAACATGGTTATGATGGAGTCCTCCTTCTATCTTCTGAGGCTAGTGAGGCTCAAAGAGCCATAGTTGAAGCTCATGATGGTACTTGTGGTGGTCATTTTAGTGGAATGGCCATTGCAAAGTGTATTTTATGCATGGGTTATTATTGGCCCACAATGGAACGTGATTGTTGCACTTATGTCAAACATTGCAAAAAGTGTCAAGAACATGCTAATTTAACTCATGTACCATCACAAGCTTTACAACCTATTCAAAGCCTTTGGCCCTTTTCACAATGGGGTCTAGATCTAATTGGTAAAATTTCACCTCCTTCCTCGGGACAACATACATTCATCATCACAACCACTGAATACTTCACAAAGTGGGTTGAGGCAATTCCTCTAACCAGTATGATAGGACCTAGAATTATGGAGTTTATACTTCATCATATCATTTGTCATTTTGGTATTCCCTCAAAAATCATTTTCGATAATGGCAAGTCTTTCAAGAACAAGGATGTTCGAGCACTTTGCGAGAAATATAACATTCAACATAGTTTCTCGACTCCTTATTACCCACAAGCAAATGGACAAGCTGAAGCTTCCAACAAGACCTTAATTGCTATTCTCAAGAAACTTGTCAAAGAAAATCATAGAGATTGGCATACACAAATTCCCTTGGCATTATGGGCTTATCGAACAAGCATTCGCATGCCTATAGGGGCAACACCATTTTCATTGGTCTATGGAGCTGAAGCAATCATGCCTCTTGAGCTCGAGATCCCTTCCTTGTGAATTTCTTTGCAAGAATTCATAGATGATGACACTACTAGACAAGCACGTCTTGACCAACTCACACTTCTTGATGAGAGGTGAGTCAATGCTTTAGAGCATTTACGAGTTTATCAAGACCACCTCAAACGTGCTTACAATGCCAAAGTCCATCTACGTGAATTCCAAGTAGGAGATCTTGTCCTTAAAGAGAACCAACAAAATACCAATGCATTACCGCATCTTCATGATAAATTCATGGCTAATTGGTTAGGTCCATACATTGTTACACAAAGAGTGGGTAATGGTACTTATAGGCTTGCTAGTCTAGAGGGAGAGGAAGAACCCGAACCACTTAATGTTATACACTTGAGAGCATTTTATGCATGATTTGATTACTATATATGTATATATACATGGCTAATACACAAAAATATTTGCATACACTTCATTCATAACATTGCATTTCACTTGCATCTACATTCCAAAAACAATGCATTCACCCACATTTCATATTGCATTTCACAAAATTGCATGTCATACATTGCATTCACATCCACATTTTCATATTTTAGGGATCATTTATCCAGTTCAAGGTCTTCATTGGTCCAATAAAAGTCATGTTGCCTTAATCAGGGGCACCCTCACAATGTCATCCACACAATTCCACTAAGTCAAATTGCCATTCGCACAAACCACACATTCACAAGTCCTAGGTGTTTTCGGTCACTCAGCCACTCCTAGTGTTTTAAGCAACCTCCAAAATACATGTCGAGTTCTTTTTAGGACCATTGCACATATACACTAAGAAAATCTTGAGTTTTGGGAATTGACTCCAAAACATTCTTGAACCAAACACAATTTCACATCTTAAAAACATCTTGTGTCAAAGAGGGATAACACCATACTTGGTATGAACCTCGAAGTGAAAAGGGTCATCCTTGCTAGTCCCATCATGCAACATAGTCCATAAAAATAATGGTTCTCACCACTATCACAATTCCAAAAATAAAAGAAAGAGTAGGGAAAAATCCCTAACAAAAACTCTAAATATTTTACATCACACACCACTGATCAATTGGGTTGTAAGGATCATACTACATTTCCAGTCAGACGGTTAGGTAGTCATCCCCAAAACTTAAGAGATCAAAAACACAAATCATGGACTATGGAGTTAGCCTCCACCGGAGCTATAGATGCTTGACTGGAAGTGGAGTACGCTCATGCGTGGCGACATGTCTCTTTTAAAAGAGACCTCTGACCACTCATACGGACAAGCTAGCTTCTTGGTTTCAACCATAATAGGTTTACCCAATTTACTCAAGATGAGTTAATGAACTCACTTGCACACACACTGGTTCTTGATTACCTCGAGTCATTACCATGCTCTTGATTCGGTAAATGAATCCACTGCACACACATTTGGTCCTAGAGGGATTAGGCAGTTTTAGTGAGTTTGTTTGATACCACTAGTATGTTTGAGTCTCTACAAAATAGTTAGTCTTCCATATCAACATCCATATCTTCTTCCATATCTTCTTCCATATCAACATCCATATCTTCTTCCATGTCAACATCCATGTCATTTCATGAGCCATTCATCCCATATGCCACCAAGTCTGGTGCCCCTGATTAAACAACAATGCTAGAAAATGGCCAAGAAAAGATCTAAACTATAAATGATCATTAGCACATTCCATCTTGCATTAATCATCCATACATGCCATCTTGCATTAATCATCCATAATATATCATATGCATTAATCATCCATATAAACATGCATTACATAAAAGCATTCCACAAAAAGCATTCACAAAAACACATATAACACAAAAGGTAAAAGCCATGTATATATATATATAAATCACATGTACAATGAGTGCCCAAAGACTACATACAATAGAGCACCAAGGCTCATATACAAAAAGTGCATCTAAGCACTAGCTAATGCCTATGAGTGGACCCCTGTGACCTAGTAGGAGCCCTAGACCTAGAACTCTACCTAGACTCAATTGGCCTAGATGGATCAGCCATAGAGGAATATGGAGGATCTGGCAACATGATATGATTCGCCATACATAAATCCTCCAAGGAATGCACATATGCCTCACTAGCCTAAAGTCATCATAAGTCCAACCCATGTCAATGTTCCTTGCCTAGAAGCTCTACCTGGAGCCTCATGATCATCTCTCGATCATCTCCACTAGCTCCTCTCATCACCCGCTCCACCTGCATCTGAGCTATAGTCACATCCCATGCACTAAGCTCCACCCATAGCTATGCTATAACCTCATCATGAGACTACACTAAAACCTCCTGCTCAGCTCGTAGCTACTCCATATCTGCTCGTAGCCTCACCACCTCTGATATCTCCCCCATATCATCCTCCTCCTCATCCTCCCCTCCACCAACTATAGGAGTCTACTACACTACACCCCTCGATCTCCTCCTTTGACTACTAGCTCGAAGATGTCTCGATCACTTTGAAGTCTCATCAGACTCCTCAACATCATCCCCACCATTAGCCACCACCTTAGGTACCCATACTAGTTGGGCACCAAACCACACCACATACTCTGGGGTCATCCTTGCATCATCCACATCAGGGACCTCTAGCTCCTCATCATCCTTAATCACCTCCCTCCATGGCTCCACACATGGAAGCCCCACCTCCTCTCGATACCTCCTATACAACACTGACTCATCTGGTACTCCCTACGGTAAGCCAAACTACCATAACACCCATGAGAACTGGAAGTACTCCACCTCACTCTACCTCCTCCCAACTATCCACCTTGACTGCCTCACCCACCACAACTGCTCCCTATCCCCAGTCCACATGGTCCCCCGCCAAGGCCTCCATATCACTTGGGTGGATGTTAGTCCAACCCACATATCTTGGTACCACTGGCTCGATCACATCGGATGACTCGATTGTACCTCCTCTACCACTACCCATCTCCTAGCATAGGGTTGCACCCCATCCCACTCACTATAGGGTAGACCCTCCGATCATGCCACACTAAAGTGCTCCCATCCCCAATACTGGAGAAGAAAGCTGCATCCCAAGCCCTTCCTCTTCTACCATGTCACCTCATATAACTCTCGGTACACCTGCACCAACAAAGTAGGAGCCCATGCATATCACTACGGTGTAGTGAGCAAATCACTCACCAATCCCAATAGGTTCCATGGGAACCTACAGCTAGTACTTTTGGGGATCACTATGTTCACCAACATGAACATCACCAAGTTCGGGAGGGGCTCCAACTCCTTGGCCACATACATGGTCAAGTATGGAATTCCCCCACACTCCACCCTCACCTCCTCCCACCTATCTCCAAACATCTTGCTCATCTATGCATTTTTATCATAGCCCACCTCCACCTTCAACCCCTCCACTAGCACCTTGAGAATGTGATACACATCCTCAAGGGTAATAGTCACCTCCTCGATCGATAGCTGGAAAGTCCCCCTATCTACATCCCATATCTCAGCCAAAGCTGAAAGATACCCCTCATCCGCCCTCACCACATCCAGTCAGGCCGCACCCTCTAGCCCCACCACCCTCAACAAACTCCAATCTACCTCCGACAATAATTTCCTCATCCCAAGAACAAGAGGAGAAAATTGATGTCATGGCTCCAAAATCTGCAACTGCAACAATAAACACATTTCATTAGTAATAAAAAATAAAACAACAAAAACAATAAAAATTTGCACAACACAAAAAAGTCTTCAAAAGCATTACCTTGGCAAATCTTACCTCTGCACCAACCACAACACTCATTCCCTCCACCACCATAGCTTTCACACCAAAATTCCACTACCTCACTTCACTCCACTCCTCAGACATAACTTCTCAAACTTGAAAATGCATAAATGAGCTCCATTTTCCAACTTGTAGGCTATTTATAGCAATTGTAGGTGCATTGAAGTACCTTGGGGTATTTTAGGTATGCTGGAATGTACATGGGTATTTTTAGGTATGTTGAAGTATGCATGGGTATTTTTTGGTGAATTGAATTGCACCAAGGTATTTGTTGGACCTCAGAAATGCATACGAGCGTTTGATGCATAAATCAAGAAAAGGTAAAATCGATCAAATTGGTAGCTTACCTCCTCCAAATTTCACCAAATTTCATCCACACATCAATTCCATCATAAAATCAAGTTTTGTGAAAATAGAAATCAGTTTGGATGCATAATTTTTGTTTGTGACCAAAAGTCATAAAAAGCACAATTCCAATTACAAAACATATCAAACTGGTCCAAATTTTTACAAAACAACCATCTTCATCATCTGCATCATAATTCCCATCATCCCACCAATTTCTATGATAATCTGAGTTGATTTGGCCCATTAAATTGAATTTTGTGTCCAAAAGGCATAAAATTGACCAATATGCTATCCAACGTTCGCCAATCAGTTCTATTTTTCACAAATCATCACATTTCCTCATCAAAATTTCAAATTTCACCAACATCATACTCCATCATCCATTTCTTTCCACATGTACCAAATTTCAAGTGAATCTTGTATATAGTGGTTTGTTCTATATACTTGGTGATTGCAATGATTTGCATCCATGCAATTCGGTAAGATGAATGAATCACCATAAGAACACTTGGTCATCATCATCATTCCATATCTCCTAGTTCGAAAGCACAATCAAATTTGGTTCCTCATATTTCAAGTGAAACTTTGACAAGATTAATCTTGCTAAATAGCTATCATTGATGGCCTAGTTCATGGGGCTTAAAACATGGACAAAATTACATCACATCATTCCCAATTTCCTTGATAGTCATCATGGTGATTGGCTCTAGCTAGGGTGATTGGTTCCATTTGAAAGGAATTATCCTATAGTCACTAGTAGGCCCTCCAAAGTTGACTCCTTTTATTTTTGCATCTTCATATTGCATATCAATGAGGCCATATGACAAAATTTATTCAACATCATGGAATCACCCCAAATTTGGGGTAACTAAATTTGATTATAATTTTCCCACAAAGGGATACATCTCACATGATCATGACATCTACATTTGGCACAAAACCCTTCATCTATTGGGGCAAAAACAAGAACATTCATATTCCCCATTTCACCAACCCCCTTCAACCGTTGGGGTAAAAAATGGTCGCACATTCCATCATTCCCATTTCCTTCTTTGCACAACATTTCTTTTTCCATTCATTATTTTTCAATTGGATCATGAGATTCATCCGCAACTCATTCGCCAATTGAGGGGGTAAGCTATGCAATAACTCCAAATTCTTTATTCTTTTACCTTCAATTTTATCTCCACATTCCAACAAGAGAGAGAAGTTGCTTCTATGCCTAGCTCGATCAGGTGTCTCGTATTTTTGCACCATATTGTGTTTCACGCAACATGGTACAAAAAGGGGCATCTGTAGACACCAAAATCTAGCCACTTGTCCTCCATCCATGCTTTCCCACCATCCATTTGTCCACCATCCCTATTTCCCACCATTTTCTACCATTATTCATATTTATTTATATATTTATTTTATATATATTTAAATAATAATATTTTATATTATATTTTAATATATGTTTAATAAATATATATTTATATAATTGGATTATTCCTAGCCATCTGATCTCATTTAATCTCATCCATCCATTTACCTTAATCCATGCCACATCCTAGATTGATTATCCACCCTTAGATATGCTTTAATCTCAACCACATGATTAGTGTCGTTGAAACCCTAAAGTATGCCCTAGGTTGGATTATAAATATGAGCCATTTTGATGACTCAACCCCTGGAAGTTCTCTAGAATCCTAACTAGCTGGAAAGTGATCTAAGTTTTCTAAGTTTTTGAATGTCCTAAGTGCCTTAGAGTTCCAACTGAGCCTTTAGTGCCCTAACCCTACATTTTCCCTAATCCATCTACCATTCCTCCATCACCTCGCTCACCGTCACCATCGCCGCATCCCTCACCCTCATCAGATCTACTTTTGTAGATCTGATCTGACCTCTCGTGCACCCTGTTATGCTCTTTAGACCTCTCGAGCACCTTGCTACATTTCATAGACCTCCCATGCACCCTGCTGCGCTCCGTAGACATCCTGAGCACCCTATTGCGCTCTCGAATAACTCACGGGTGTTTTAGAGCCCTATTATGACATCGAATGAGATCTTCGGGTGTCGCTAGGGCACACCCCCACCATCGACCTGCAATAGATCCATCCATCAACAAACAATAAGCAAGAGCAAGGTAAATCTATTTATGTTATTATATTTCATATTGTCTTATCCTGTTCACATTTCCATTGCTATAACTAGGGTTTTTAAGTTGTGATTTTTGAGGGCTCACACTGTGGAGCCCTCATTTGTTATTACTGATTCTCTGGTTTCTTTGTGTGCAGGTTTTGACAATACATCAGAAGCATTGGACAACTGCTTAAGCTGGAGTGGCCCGATATCGGATACACAGAAGCCCACTCAACCTTGTTGGGAGCAAAGACGTAGTTGAAGACACCACCAGTTATTTGTGGCTAGGGTTTCGAAGAACCCTAGAAAAATTTGTAATATTGTATCAAGGGATTCTTGGATCCACTATTGTAACAATGGAGTTTCTAGGCTCCCCCCCTTTATCAATATAAATTCCATTTTGTTGTGCAATATTTGATTCACTTGAGTTCTATTTTATTTAGCATTGTTTGGTGTCACATTTTTAGCTCTACAGAAACTTGTAATGATTTACAGGAAGATGATTGAAAGGGAGGGATGTATTAATAGTATAGTAATAGATGAAAGACCAAAATGATGAATGATTAAATGGTGACCAAAATAAAATGATATGATGCAAACTACAAAAAGGGAAAAGGATATGCTTAAAATTATTAGGTTAAATAATGAGGACATGATGGGGATTGATCAATGTAGGACTAAATGATTGAAGGATTAAGATAATATGATTACAGGTAAAACTAGATGATCAAGGTTAAACCTATAGCTAAAATTGAGGCATCATTTCAAGGTGAAAATTTCTCAATCAAGGTGTTTAAAGGTATACTTTTATTCTATTGACCTTTAGATAAGGGCCCAAAGGTTACTTTTTTGCTCTTCTAATAGGTCCATTTAAGGACACATATTTGATTTGTCTATTTAAAGGTATGTAATTATTTGATTATATGTATAGATTGATCCATTTGAGGACATGCATTTGACTAGCCTATTTAAAGGTATATGATTGTTTGGCCTATTTGAAGGCACATGATTGTTTGATATATGTACAAATTGATCCATTTAAGGATGCATGTGATTGGCCTATTTAAAGTCTCCTAATTTTTTGATTTATGTACAGGTCAGTCCATTTAAGAACTCACATTCGATTGGCCTATTTAAAGGTACATAGTTAATTAATATTTAAGTGGTGGCCTCTTACCCTGATTATTGGATAAGTGCTTAAGCGATGTGAGATGTGTCCAAAGGGACAAATGTATGTACAATGTTTTATTCACCCCTAAATAGTGGCCTTGTAGCCTAATTAATGAACAAGTGCTTAGTGATGGGGGAGCCAAAATCGCTCATCCCAAATTCTCAATTCTCATTCATTAAACTTGGAAAAATTTACAAAAATGGCAGCAATCTGCCAAACAAACTCCTTTATTCAGAAAGGTAGTTTATTATTTTTTTATATTATAGCATTTCCAACTCTGGAAGAAAATAGCCCAAACAGGTCCAAAATGGCCCTCTTGCCTTCACGTCTGCAACACTGTCTCCGCAGTTTTTCGACGTCTACAACTCTGTCTCAACAGTTTTTCCCCCCTCTGTGCATGCCTTCGCTTCTCCTTTTAAAACCTCTGGCATGACTCTCCGTTTTCCTTTTCTGACCCTTAGTTTCATTTCCCGTGCTTCTTCGTTGTCTTGGCTTTCGAAACGTCTTTCTTTCTAAATCTTGATCTTTGTCTGCTTTCATTGCACCTTGGTGCCACGTGCTTGTCCAGTGCTGCCACTGTAGACTTTGTCCGCCTGTCGACTTATGATGACGTTCGGTATACCAACTGCTCGATAATTTCCTCTGTAACAGCCCCTGTAATCGCCTGCCCTTTCTTTTCTTTTGTTTGGTCGCAAAAATGTGACATGTTGTGATATCGCGACATTTTTGCTTCACTGCCTTCCTGCCCCTTTTTGAGTCACGAAAATGCGACATGTCACGATATCGCGACACTTTTGCTTTTCGGCTTTCCTACCCTTTGCGAGTCACGAAAATACATGTCGCGATATCGCGACACTTTTTTCTCTCCTGCGCCTCCTCTCGTCTTTTGGTCGTGATAATGCAACATGTCGTGATATCGTGACACTTTTCTCTTCGGTGCCTTCCCTCACCTTTTGGTCACGAAAATGCGACATGTCGCGATATCGCGACACTTTTTCTCCTTTGCGCTTTCTCTCGTCCTTTGGTCGTGAAAATGTGACATGTCGCGATATCGCGACACTTTTTCTCCTTTGCGCTTTCTCTCGTCCTTTGGTTGCGATAATGCGACATGTCGCGATATCGCGACATATTTCCTTTTGGCTCTTCTTTCTCCTTTTCGGTCATGAAATCATGACATGTCGCGATATCGCAACATCTTTCCTTTCTGCATCCTCCTTGCCTCTCGGGTCGTGATATCGCGACATGTCGCGATATCACGATAGCTTTGCTCTCTGCTTTCTCTCTCTGTTTCGGGTCGCGATATCGCGACCGTTTCCTTCCTTGCTTTCTTTCTACTCCTTCGGTCGTGATTTCGTGACATGTCACGAAATCGCGACATTTTCTTCTCTGGCCTTTCCTGTCTTCTTTCGGTCGTGATTTTGCGACATGTCACGAAATCATGACATTTTTGCTCCGCGCCTTCTCTCCTTCTTGAGTCACAAAAATGCGACATGTCGCGATATCGTGACATTTTTTTCTCTTGCGTCTTCTCTCGGCTTTTGGCCGCGATAATGCGACATGTCGCGATATCGTGACACATTTATCTCTTGAGCCTTCTCTCTGCTTTTGGTCACGATAATGTGACATGTCACGATGTCGCAACATTTTTCTCTCTTGAGCCTTCTCTCGGCTTTTGGTCGCGATAATGCGACATGTTGCAATATCGCGACACTTTTTCTCTCTCGAGCCTTCTCTCGGCTTTTGGTCGCGATAATGCGACATGTCCCGATATCACAACACTTTTCTCTCTTGAGCCTTCTCTCGACTTTTGGTCACGAAAATGCGACATGTCACGATATCACAACACTTTTTCTTCTTTGCCAACATGTCGCGATATCGCGACACTTTTTCTCCTTGCGGTATTTTTGCTTTTCGTTGGATGCTCCTGCATCAGACAACCGGGGTGGATTGAGAAGTGACCTTCACTTTTGTACTGTTCTGTCACCTTCTTTTTCACTGGGGCTGTACAAGCTCTCCAAGCTTCAACAAAATCTGGGTCTTCAGGGTACAAACCCTTAAGTTCTTCAAACTCCACAATTTCCACTCTCATTGTTGTCAGCAAACTCTTTTCGTCCATCTCCTTCAATGGCTTCAACTTGTGGCGCACTCCACCTTTTGTCAGAGAGTAAGTATTCGCATGCCCATCATACATCGCACATCTATCAAATTTCCATGGCCTCCCCAACAACACATGGCAAGCATCCATAGGCAAAACATCACATAGGACCTCATCCTGGTATCTCCCAATATTGAACTTGACTAAGGACTGTTCACTGACCAATGCCCTATGGTCCTTCTATAACCACGCAATCTGGTATGGATGTGGGTGTCTCCTCCTCTCTAGCTGTAACTTAGTAACCATTTCTTCAAATACCAAGTTATCAGTACTACCATTATCTATAATAACATTACAGACCTTACCTGAACATTTGCACCTTATGCGGAACAGGCTCCTCCTCTGGTCTGGTCCTTTCTCCTCATTCAACAAGGTTCTCCTTGTGAACATAGCTTCTCCTCTATCTGCCTCCTCAGAATGTTCTGATTCAGTACCTTCATCTGCTACAGCATCTATGGCATGACCCTCAGGTCTCCCATTCGTCCTCTCTTGGTGTTAGGGACACTCATATGCCTTATGTCCTTCTTCCCCATAATGGAAACAGGTTCCACGAAATCCTCCTCTTCCATACCCACGTCTAGATCTACCTCTTCCTCTTTGGTAGTTGTTCTGACCATGGGATCTGTAATCATTATCTCCCTTCTGATCCTGACTACTGCTAGCTTCTTCTTTCTCCTCATCTCGTCCTCCATCTATTCTTCCACCAGTTATTTCTCCATGACTTCTTCCTTTCTGCTTACCCTCAAACCTTCTGTTCAGCTTCTCTTCAACTTTTAGAGCAAATTGGTAAGCATCCTCAATGGTACTCATCCTAACCAGACTCAACTCTTCTTGAATACTGGTTCTCAATCCATTGATGTAACGAGCTACCTTTTCCTTACTAGCCTCAGAATGGCCAGTTCTGATTGAGATCTGGTAAAACTCCTCTATATATTCTTTGACAGATTTGTTCGACTGTCTCAAACTTTGCATTTTCATCAACAAATCCAATTCATAATCTGTAGGAATAAACTGTCTCTTCAACTTCTCGACCATTCGATCCCATCTGGTTATCTTTTTCTTTCTACTTCTATTTCTTTCTAGTTGCACTCCTTTCCACCATATGCTAGCATGGCCTTTCAACTTTGTTTTTGCCAATTTGATCCGATCTGGATCTACAACATCCTCATACTAAAAATACTCCTCCATATCATTGATCCAATCAATCAACTCCTTTGGATTGAGATTCCTAGAATACGTGGAGACATCAAACTTTGGCTTCTTCCCGATCCGAGATATGGTCTTAACTAATCTGGATTTTGTAGGATCCATTGCTTCTTCTTCTTCTGATGGATTATCAACCTCACAAGCTTCATCTTCACTACGGTCTTCTCTCCTTGGCTCAACCCCTCTTCGCAACTCCTCTTGTAGAGCTTGCACTTGCCTTTGCAAAACTTTGAAATCTTCTTTAGGTACCACATTTCTCCCACCACCATGGTTTCTTTGTGGAGGCATTCTTCCTCACTCTCTTCTCACAAACCTTGCATAGATCCTGGTGTAAATTGTCTCACGTCCGATGATTTGTTTACACACTTAGGAACCCTAAGCTCTTCCACAGATCCTGGTGCAAACTGCCTCACTTTCGATGATCTGTTTACACACTCTTCCGCTCTTCCACAGATCCTGGTGCAAATTGCCTCACTTTCGGCGATCTATTTACACACTTAGGAACTCCCGCTCTGATACCACCTGATGGGGGAGCCAAAATTGCTCATCCCAAATTCTCAATTCTCATTCATTAAACTTGGAAAAATTTACAAAAATGGCAGCAATCTGCTAAACAAACTCCTTTTTTCAGAAAGGTAGTTTATTATTTTTTTATACTACAGAATTTCCAACCTTGGAAGAAAATAGCCCAAACAGGTCCACAATGGCCCTCTTGCCTTCACGTCTGCAACACTATCTCCGCAGTTTTTCGACGTTTGCAACTTTGTCTCAACAGTTTTTCCTCCCTCTGTGCATGCCTTCGCTTCTCATTTTAAAACCTCTGGCATGACTCTCCGTTTTCCTTTTCTAACCCTTCATTTCATTTCCCATGCCTCTTCGTTGTCTTGGCTTTCGAAACGTCTTTCTTTTCGACTCTTGATCTTCATCTGCTTTCATTGCACCTTGGTGCCACGTGCTTGTCCAGTGCTGCCACTGTAGACTCTGTTCGCCTATCAACCAATGATGACGTTCGGTATACCAACCGCTCGATAATTTCCTCTATAACGACCCTTGTAACCGCCTGCCCTTTCTTTTCTTTTGTTTGGTCACGAAAATGCGACATGTCACGATATCGCGATATTTTTGCTTCACTGCCTTCCTGCCCCTTTTCAAGTCGTGAAAATGCGACATGTCGCGATATCATGACACTTTTGCTTTTCGGCTTTCTTGCCCTTTGCGAGTCGCGAAAATGCGACATGTCATGATATCATGACACTTTTTCTCTCTTGCGCCTCCTCTCGTATTTTGGTCGCGATAATGCGACATGTCGTGATATCGTGACACTTTCTCTCCTACGCCTTCCCTCACCTTTTGGTCGTGAAAATGCGACATGTCGCAATATCATGACACTTTTTCTCCTTTGCGCTTTCTCTCGTCCTTTGGTTGCAAAAATGCGACATGTCACGATATCGTGACACTTTTTCTCCTTTACGCTCTCTCGTACTTTGGTCGTGATAATGTGACATGTCGCGATATCGCAACATCTTTCCTTTTCGGCTCTTCTTTCTCCTTTTCGGTCGTAAAATCGTGACATGTCGCGATATCGCTACATCTTTCCTTTTTGCCTCCTCCTCGTCTCTCGGGTCATGAAATCGCGACATGTCGCAATATCACGACAGCTTTGCTCTCTGCTTTCTCTCTATTTTGGGTCACGAAATCATGACATGTCACGATATCGTGACAATTTCCTTCCTTTCTTTCTTTTTGCTCCTTCGGTTGCAATTTCGTGACATGTCACGAAATCGTGACATTTTCTTCTCTGGCATTTCCTGTCTTCTTTCAGTCATGATTTCACGACATGTCACGAAATCGCGACATTTTTGCTCCACATCTTCTCTCTCCTTCCTGAGTCGTGAAAATGTGACATGTCGCGATATCGCGACATTTTTTTCTCTTGCGCCTTCTCTCGAATTTTGGTCGCGATAATGCGACATGTTGCGATATCGCGACACTTTTCTCTCTTGAGCCTTCTCTTGGCTTTTGGTCACGATAATGCGACATGTCGCGATATCGTGACACTTTTCTCTCTTGAGCCTTCTCTCGGCTTTTGGTCGCGATAATGCGACATGTCGCGATATCGCGACACTTTTTCTCTCTCGAGCCTTCTCTCGGCTTTTGGTCGCGATAATGCGACATGTCGCGATATCGCAACACTTTTCTCTCTTGAACCTTCTCTCGGATTTTGGTTGCGAAATGCGACATGTCGCGATATCGCGACACTTTTTCTTCTTTGCCGACATGTCGCGATATCGCGACACTTTTTCTCCTTGCTGTATTTTTGCTTTTCGTTGGATGCTCCTGCATCACTTAGGCGGCTTGAAAAAATCTAAGTGATCTATTTAAAGATATAGTGATTTATCCTATTTAAAGGAACATAGATGATCTGGTATATTTAAAGGCACATATTGATGTTGTCTATTTAAAGATATATGATGATTCGACCTATTTAAAGGTACATAATGTTGTTTTCTATTTAAAGACTTACAATTATACGATTTTTTTAAAGGTGCATAATTAATGTGGTCTATTTAAAGGCACATAATGATCTAGCCTATTTAAAGGCACATAATTATGTTGGCCTATTTCAAGTCACATAAGTGATGTGGTCTATTTAAAGACACATAATGATTTGGCCTATTTAAAAATGCATAATGATGTTGGTTTATTTAAAGGCACATAATTAGTACTTGTAATAAGTGTCAACTCGATTATCTTAGATTGTGATTCTTGAAGTGAATTTGATACCCCAGTTAGAATTTAGTTTTGTTTATTGGGTTATTTATGTTGGATATTTTGAGTCCCTAAGTTAAGTTGTCATTGATGTCAAAAGGACCTATGAAAGTAAGCACTATGTTTTGTTCCACAAAGAGCTTCATGAGAAGTAAGGTTATTGATCAAAGGTTGTAGAAGGTATGCATGGTAATTGGTTCCAAAAATAACTTCAAGGGAAGCTTGATAAAAGGTTTTTATTAAAACCCGATTGGAACAAAATAAAAGGTTTTTTATAAAAACCATGGAATATAAGTGCTCTTAATTATTTATAAATTAATGTTTAAATTAATTTAGTAATTGATTTACTTAACTTACCAAGTTACTTAAATTAATTATTGATTAATTTAATTTATTAATTATAAATTAATTAAGCAAGGTAAAACCCTAAGGTGGGTTTATTATTTCATATTCAAATTTCCATTTCGAATAAAGCGTCGACGTAAGGAGAAATACTCCTTTGAGTATAAAAGGAGGAAGCCCCGAAATATTTCAATGAACCAATGGAGTTTTGATTAATGCATGCACCTCAATTTTTGTGAGTAAAAGGAGGAAGCAGTTCGTGTTGTGCACGGCGGACGTTCATTGATTGCACTGTGGTCAAAGGGGGGAACAACATTCGGTTTTCATGCCAAGGAGGAGACATGTTCAGAGATAAGAGGGAGGCCCATCTCCCTCACTCACATGGGCATGGATAGACCATGTGGTTTAGCGAAACAATTTGGCTAAAGGAGACAGCAGATCAAATCACGCCGAATCCCCTTTTTGAGGGGTGTAAGAGGTATCCACGCGAACTCCAATTTTTGCAAAAGGGCAGTGAATAAAATATATTAATTTTGCATTTGCTTTTTGAGGGGTGTAAGAGGTATCCACGCGAACTCCAATTTTTGCAAAAGGGCAGTGAATAAAATATATTAATTTTGCATTGTTTATGGTATTTCCAAAGTTTGTTTGGGAGGTATAAGGTTAGCAAAATTAATATTTTTTATATAGTTTTTATTAAGTGTAATGGAGAGAAAAGGGTGTATGGTGTTGACTATGATTTGAATGCTTATATTGTTGATGTCAATTATATTTTGGAGGATGGTTTTTGTTATATGGTTTTGAATATTGTTTGAGGAAGAAATTAAATATCCTATGGTGTTGAAAATTATTTGAGAGGAGCTTGATGCATTTAAGTGTTGGTTATTATTTTGAGATTGGAGTTGATAAGGTGAATATAAGAAATATGTTATGTATGATTTGTTGAATGAGGTTGAAAGAAGAAGACATAGAACCTTGATTATATTTGAACCAAGGAATATTCTTGAGGAAATATTAAAGAAATATGTTGTCTACTAACCTTCTTGAGTTTGGCAAAAAGGTGGTTATGGTTATGACAAATTTGTGAGATCTTCTTCATCATCAAGAAAAAGGTATGGGCACATTCTCCTATTATTGATTGAGTGGTTGTTTGAAAAATAAGTTTGGAGTGAAAAGGAATTGATTAGGGTTTCCTTTTCAAAAGTGGTTGAGTTAATGCTTCAAGGTTTTATGCATTGAGAGTTGTGATTAAACCTTGATTGATAAGCATTGTTGTTGAGATCATTGGTTGAGTGAAGTGTTGTCATTAAATTCCTCAAGGTTTTTTGTATTGAGAGTAGTGATTAAAACCTTCTTTTATAAGCATTGTTGTTGAAGCCATCAGTTGTGTGAAAAACCTGAATTAGGGTTTGGAAAGATCATGAGTATCATTGTTATGTGAGATTTGTTTTTAAGCATTGTTGGATACATTTTGAATTGAAGTATATATGCTTGGACTAGGATTTGTGAGTAAGAGTTGTTTCTTGAAGTAATTGGTTGAGTAGAGTTGATTGAACCTAGTCAAGTGAATGTATGAAGTGATTGATCAAGTTCCATAAAATAAACTATTCTATATTCTGATTTGAGTTGAGATTGCATTTTGAGTATAGAACATATTGAGTCTCTAAAAATTCTCTTTATGCTTCTATGAAATTGAGTTGAGAAAAGTGATTGAGCATTGAGTATAGAACATATTGAGTCTCTAAAAATTCTCTTTATGCTTCTATGAGATTGAGTTGAGAAAGTGATTGAGTATTGAGTATAGAACATATTTAGTCTCTAACAATTCTCTTTATGTTTCTATGAGATTGGACAAGTTCTGTGTGGACTTGTTAAACAGATTTTAGGCAAGTCTTTGAGAAGACTTGTGGACTGATTTTGTGTGAGATTTTGTGGAAGCTTACAATACATATTTGAGCAAGTCCTAGAGAGGACTTATTGAGCATATTTGAGCAATTTCTAGAGAGGACTTATTGAGCAAATTTGAGAAAGTCCTAGAGAGGACTTATTGAGCATATTTGGAAAAGTTTTGTGTGAGCTTGTTAAGCAGATTTGGATAGGTTTTGTGTGGACCTGGTTGAGCATATTTGGATAGGTTCTGTGTGGACCTGGTTGAGAAAATTTGGATAGGTTCTATGTGGACCTGGTTGAGCATATTTGGACAAGTTCTATGTGAGCTTGTTGAGCAAATTTGGACAAGTTCTGTGTGAGCTTGTTGAGCAGAGTTGTACAGGTTTTGTGTGGACCTATTGAGTAGATTTGGATAGGTTTTGTGTGGACCTGTTAAGCAGAGTTGTATAGGTTCTATGTGGACTTGTTGAGAAGAGTTGTACAAGTTCTGTGTCGACCTGTTGAGAAGAATTGGACAGGTTCTGAGTGGACCTATTGAGCAAAATTGGATAGGTTCTAAGTGGACCTATTGAGCAGATTTGTGCTAGACCAAATAAACTATGTTTAGTGCAAGATATTGAGCATAGTTGTGCTAGACCGAATGAACTGTGTTTAGTGCAAGATATTGAGCAGATTTGTGCTAGACCGAATGTATTGTGTTTAGTGCAAGAGATTGAGTAGAGTTGTGCTAGACCGAATAAACTATTTTTAGTACAAGAGATTGAGCATAGTTGTGCTAGACCGAATGAACTGTGTTTAGTGCAAGAGATTGAGCAAATTTGTGCTAGACCGAATATATTGTGTTTAGTGCAAGATATTGAGCAAAGTTGTGCTAGACTGAATGAACTATGTTTAGTGCAATCGATTGAGCAGATTTGTGCTAGATCGAATGTACTATGTTTAGTGCAAGAGATTGAGTAGAGTTATGCTAGACTGACTAGACTATGTTTAGTACATTATTGAGATAGAGCTTTGGAGGTGACAGAGCAGAGAGGACAGAGTCTCCAATGGATAGAGATCCATCAACCAGGACATTGAGGACAGGTCTTCTGAGTGAGGACAAGAGTCTTCAAGTGGAGAGATATCCATAGTTAGTGCAGTGGAGGTCGTGTCTTCTAGAGGATCACCATCCAGAGTAGAGGAGAAGGAATTCTCCTATGGATAGAGATATACAAACCAGATTTAGGGTATCAACATCTCCTTTGGACAAAGGTCCATAAACATTGTAATAGGGAAAGGATTCCTAAGATATTATTTGAGAAATATTTAGAAGAAATATTTTCTCCATGGAGGTAGCCATCTTTGGGTGAACCACATTAAATCTGTGTCTCTATTGTGTGTGATTATTTGTGCATTGCTTTAGTTATTGCTATTGATATTGCCATTGATTATATTAATTAATATTGTTTGGGAAAGAAAAGTAAAAAGTGGTCTTATATTGTTCACCCCCGCCTCTCAGTATGAGCTTGTGTTCTTCAATTTATGCCCACACATAGAGGTATTTAGTTGGGAAAAGTGATGGGATTGATTGGGCTATCATTACCATAGACTATCATAATTTCAATCATGTAGTTAAAGATTAAATATAAGAGATTGATATGGATATCATCATAACAGATGATTAGAGTATCAATCATGTAGCCCATTGATAAAATATATGAAGAATGATAGTTCTTGGCATACTTATAAGGTTGGGAAGTGTAACCACCAAAAAGGCTCACACCCGAAGCATTCCTATTGCAATAATTGATCAAAGCATAACATGCATACAAGAACAATAAATTCACAACAAATGAATCAAGAAGAAAAATGCTTTGTTCCATTGTATTCGAAGTCAAAATCAAATTACAGGTACATCCCTCTTAGGATAATCACTTCGATACAATATTACAATAGGAGTGTGTAATTGTTTCCCTCTCAAGGGTAGGTGTGATTTCTAAGTGTCTTTTAGGATGACACGAATTGCTCTAGGGTGGAGGTGCCCTCTTCTTCGCGATGAAGAAGGAACTTGATAGTTGGTTCTCCTTTGAAACTATTCCCTACGATCAAGAAACAACACAAGAATGTCAAAAATATAGGTAGCCTCTCATGATGAGGCCCTTTTAGGAAAATTGCATAATGACATCATTAAACATGCATAATCAAGAAAATATGAAAAGTGCTTCTAAACTATGCAAACTGAATCAAGATTCATATAATAGCGTAAATATAAGTAGCAGCTACACTATGCATTGATCAAATGTGTAAAATGGAACATAAACATGCATAAAGAAATCATTTAAGTTCTAATTGAAGCATAACATGAAGAAGCTAATCTAACCTAATTCTATGGTTAGAAGTCTGCTAGAATGTATTTAAACCATGAAAACATCTAATCTAAGCTAAGTAATTGGACAGAAATAAAAATAGGAAGGTGGTGATACCTCTGTTGTAATCGCAGCTCTGGTGAACAGTCTACATTGTAAACCGTGATTGAAAGTCACGATTAGCACTCTGATAGGCTTACCCTAAATTCCAAGGACAGTGGGCTTGACCTCCTTGTCCAATTGATGTTCAAGGGTCGCCTTCAGTGTCCTTATGACAGGTTTGGTGGTTGAATCACTGTAATGGGCCTTCATTTACCCGAATTTGCATTTCTTGGTTCTTCTAGGCTCCTAGAACTTCCATGGCAAATTGATCTTTGGGTGAATAGTAAAGTGGCCTTCTCAAATGCATGAATTCAGTATGCAATTCGATAGGGCTTCACTGCTTGCTTGATCAATTAACTCTCTATCGATAATTCGTCAGTGCTTTGCTGTACAAATCATCTATATTTTCTTTCCATTTGGAGGGGGTACTTATAGGATGCCCTAGGACTGGGGGTGGCTTCTTAGAGAAGCCAAGATCAAGAAGAGGTGGTTAGGACAGTTGGAATGGAAGCCTCTAGAATCTTCTGTCCATTAACCACCTTATTCTAGATCAAATGACGGTTCCAACTGATTTGGCTCAGATTGAAGGCCAACTGAACTCCAGTTAAGACTACAGGTCACAGCTCCGGTCTAGACTGTAAACCATAGGTCTCAGCCATGGTTTAACTATAAACCGTAGGTCTAGGCTGTGGTTCATACTGATTAGGCCAAGGAGCCCAAATTGAGTGGTTAGAACCACTGCTCTATCTTAGAATCTGTCCAAGATATTCCATATGGTCTTGTATCATGTCCATATGAGTAGTCACCCTCAACATGACGCATTTTAGGTGTCTACAAGTGCCTCTTTTGATATGCATTGTGAGATCGAACAATGCTGAGCAAAAATAGGCCTCCTAAAATGATGCCAAGGTTCTATGATGATCATTAGTCAGATCAAAATTAGAAGCCCCAGGTCCTACAAAAGGACGTGCATTCTGGAATCATTGCTTCCAACTCTTTGGAGGCTTAAACTTGAAAAGCTTATGCCCTTCTCATCTCATTCGGTGTAGTTGTGCATTCCATAGGTATCTTCTGACCCATAGATCCAAAAGGTGAAGAACAACAAGCAAAATCATATTTGCTATTTTCCCCAAGCAAAGGGGTAAGCTTATGATAGCTGTTGACAATGATTCACAAGGATGAACGCAATTTTGACAAGATCAAGGGATCTACGATCTCCAGGATCTTCTGTTGATTTTGATTATGATTTGATATTATGAATACCCCCTCAAGCGATGAGTCGATGAGGGTAATGACAATGATTAAAGTGATGATGTTGCTTGAACACCATGGGTGATCTGAATAAATTTAGATTTGAGCATATTAATACCTTGGCTAGGCCTAGTTTAGCTTTTGATTTCAACTGTTAATAGTATTTGCACATTCCTATCCCATGGAACAGTTGGGCTGCAATAGTCATCTTAGGAAAGCGAATTGATACAAATCCAATTAGATTTGTGTTGAATCAAATTATCGATGATTTGCTGAAAAGAGGTCATAGAAGAAATGACATGCAACACCTCATTCCCGTGGAGCAGTTCGACCGCAAAGGCCTTCTTGATTGTCGGATTGCTGACAATTTTGCCCCAAATATCCTTATGGTAATTTACTCATCTTGTCGGATTGCATGGATCACAAATTGCTGCAACCGCCAAGTGTATAGGGCAAATTACTGAATATGAGGCGCATTTGGTGTTTTTTTTAATTATTTGATTTTTTTGAATATTTTGAATTATGCATTGAGCTTATTTATTTGGATGGGAGGTGCGTCGCTCCATGGAAGGATTTTCATAGTGACGACCTCGGTTGAATGTACTTTATAATCTCAGCCAGATTTTTTATTTTTAATTAGATCCTAGTGCTTGATTATCACCAAATTTCCAAATTATTTTTTTTTTATTGAGTTCTGACCCAATGGGAGGGATTAATTTATCTTTTTGGCCCATGGGATTTTTCTAAATTGCTTGCCAGTTGCAAACCACGGCTAGGGTCTACGGTTCTCATTTGCAATTTTGGGAACTGTGGCTAGGGCCTGCGGTCCGCATGAAACATGAGAAACCTATAAAAAGATCAATTTTCAAATGTCTCTCATTATTCCCTGACATCGACTTGCAAATCTGGAGCTTTGACAGTGACAGTTGAGAAACTGACCTGCACCCTACCAAACTTCACCTACACCCTACACAGCACGATGGCAGAGTGCGGGTAAGCTTCTTCGAGCTGCAGCAGACGAGGTGAGGGCAAGGTAATTCAAAAACCAAGACCTTGCATCCATTACCACTAAAAAATGAACCCAATTAAGTAATTGGTAAATTAATCACACTAAATTGTTGGAAATGAACCTCACCTTAGGCTAGGGTAGCTTAGGATTTTTTTTTTTTCATTTGTGGTCGCGGTATCGCACCCGGTGGGATCTCAATTGGAGACCGCAGGTACCAATTACAGTTCTAAATTGGTCTATTGGGGACCGTAGCTGCCAGCTGTAGTTAGCATTCAAAATCCCAAAGGTCAATTTTTGACCGTATGCGGATCGTAGTGTTGACCCGCGGTTTGCCAACTTTAGAAAAAAATTGTAAATTTTTTAATTTTTCTAAGTTTTAAAAGGCAATTAATATCATTTAATGCATTTTTGACCTGTTTGAATACCAAATTTGATTTGTAGGCTTGCATGATGACATGTTTTTGCAATTTTATCAAATTTTAACTATTTTTGATGATTTTTAGATCAATTTTAAATGTTTTTGCTTGTTTTAGTTAGATTTTTCTTATATTATGTTGTTTATTTTAGAGGTTGACCTCTAGAGCTTGAGAGCTTGACATTCTTAAGACTCTCCATGGAGAGCTCACTCCCAGGGAGCAAGAGTGGTTCGGAGCTATCGGCTTCGGCTCGTGTACTGGATCTACTCACTATCAGGGTAGATCAGGCCTATTTGACTATGTTGGCCCGATGCTAGAACGCCTGGACCAACACATTTCACCTACCTACAGGTGAAATGACAATTACCCTAGAGGATATTTACAGGATCTTTAGGATCCCTATTGATGGCGAGGCCATCATCTCTTCAACTTATGGGGCTAAGGAGTCCGTCTTTAATGCCATATTCGATGCCTGGAGTGAGGAGGCTCAGCGTGCCATTGACCGCGAAGGGATTCACATCGACTATTGGTAGGGGAAGAATGTCTTCTTCATGCGTGAGGTCATTTTCATGCACCTGGTGGTGCAAGTTGTACTTCTAGACTCCTTAGATGTAAGGATTCCTTCGAACCTCCTGACCACTATCACGAGAGTTACTGAGAGCTCCACACAATAGCCACTGCTCCTAGCCTAGGGGAGTACTCTACTGTGTCATTTATACCATGAGCTATATTAGATTACTAACTGAAGTCATCGGGGGATCAGCTGCAGTCTACTTCATATTTGGGGCTGGTAGTATATCAAGATAGAGCATCTTGGGGAGCTTCCACTACACAATACAGAGATCAATGATGCCCATCAATGCTATGTTGTATGTTGGCCTTGGGAGGAGGAGGGCTTCCAGAGTAGTACCCATGATTGTGACATCTAGCATTACATCACATGGTTTGCAGGACTCGGACCAGCTGATGTCGAGTGGCGATCGTACATGGAGTGTCCTGACTGGCCTGAGGTTGGCAAGCGGCTTTGACAAGCTCATTGGGACAGATGGTTACTCGGTAGGAAGATCAAGATCAGAGAGTACCAGTTTTTCTCTCATGTCCTACATTAGTTCGACATGGTGCAGGACATCCCAAAGATCCCATTTGTCTATAGGCACTTGACTTTGGAGAGGGATCTACCATTGATTCATCCTTCGGTGTTAGGGGACGAGCCAGATGACTTCCAGGAGACTGGAGTTGACACAGCTATGATCACTCCAAAGTATGATGGATGGTGGTCTATATTTTGTTGGTATGGGACAGGGCCTCTGGGCTGAGTTGTAGATCATGCAGGGGCAGAGGTGGATCCTGATGGGTGTAATGTGCGCTAGTAGAAAGAGGGTGGTTGGGGTGTAGAGGCTACAGCTGAGGAGGCTCTTGAGGTTGACCCTAATGAGGAGGCTCCCGAGGAGGGTGAGGTCCCTCCTAAAAATGTAGAGGGACTACTCTTGGCACAGGTTGCTGACCTACAGATTCAACTAGGGTGATTCCAGACACAATAGAGGGAGCAGGACACTACTATCGGTACTCTACAAGCATAGTTGACTGACAAATATCACCGACTGATGTAGGCAGAGTAGCAGATTGTTATCTTGATAGCACAGGCTATAGTAGTAGAGACCCAGGTTGGTGAGCTTACTAATGCTCGTGATTTAGCAATGGCATAGAGGGATGTAGTAGTAGCAGAGCGATATATGCTTAGGACATAGAGGAGGGATCCTCCACCCTCTCAGGTGATTATGGGGCCTCTGGCGGTACCAGCAGTAGCACTACTAGGTGTTCAGGATCCTATGGTAGAGATCTAGCGCTTGCAGGGTTTGCTTATGAGTACCAATAATAGGCACGCATCCAGGGTTGCTCGGGTGGACTAGCTAGTTGGATACATATAGATGTTAGGTGCAGAGGTTCCCGAGGATCCGTGTGCTCTAGAGTCCCAGCAAACTAGATCCAAGACTACAGTACAATCTATTGCTAGCTCAAGCCATCGCACCCATCGAAGTGAGAGGACATACAGATCCTCTAGTACACATGGTGGTAGTAGTCACACCAATATTAAGGAGGTAGGACAGTATACTGCAGCATCCAACCATAGGTCCTGGCGCACAGAGGTGCCCATTGCACAGGTGGTGATTGAATGAGTGCTAGTCCTCTTCGGGCTAGGTGGTACTCAAGGCTCTCAGCAGGATCCATAGCAGACAATAGGGCAGCAGGTAGAGCAGGCTCCCGAGCATAGTACTGAGGGAGGTGGTGAGAGCTTTGGTACAGGGAGAGAAGAGCAGAGCTAGAGCTCTACTGTTGCAGGATACATTTTTGATATATATCTTTTTTGGTGTAAGGTTGAGAACCTACACATTTGTAGCCTACGGGTATTTTTGTACTCCCGATGTACTCTGAGACACATATTTATATATGATATGATTGATCATTATTTTATGGTTCATTATTGTGTACTCATTTATTTTTGATTTTATGTTTATGTGATGCACATGGATACAATGCTAATGTTATGTTGATGATATATGATGTGATGTATGGATGACATGTACTAGATAGCTATTTGATTTATATTGATGATATGCAGTGATCTAGATGCTTAGATTTGCTTTTTGTGATGGATGCATATGGATGCGATGTTATTTTCTTAACGCATATTTGATATTGCTTTCTTTACATGCATTTACACGATGGTAATCTAATATAAATGAACCTGTATGTTTTAATCACTTAAAACATAAGGAATGAATGCAAATATGTTTATCAATCTAATGGATGATGCCACAGGATGTGTAAAAATCATGACTGTAATTGAAAATCCTTAAGATAAGAATTTAATCAATTAATCACCCATACATGAAATGAAATGACTACAGCTGTATAATGTGAATGCGTCATTCTATTTTCTTTTGCAAATTTGAAAAATGTGCATGATATAGTCAGTGGCCGTCTAAATATTATTTCTAATATCCATCCGATATCTATCCTATATGTTGATTGTGCTTTATATAATAATGTACCATGGATTCGATACTTTGCAATTTTATGATTTATATGGTTGTGATTTTTGGACACTTTGTTGCTATAGGAGAAATTTTTGAGGTTTTCCATGAGACTCAAACACCCTAATAGACTTATCAAAACTTGCATACTAACCACACTAGACTTCTGAGATAAAAGGCTTTTGCTATGATAGACCCTAACTGTTCATTATCCCTGTGTGTGCACATGATTATTTTAAGATAAGACATGAGAATTCCCCGATGTCAGGCGGGATTCTTTCAGCCCATTGCTAATATAGGGGTTCCAAAAATGTCTTATCCAATCTCAAGTTTAGATTTTAGTTGGACTAAGCCACTAGGCAATGCAGGACACCTGAAGCTAGCTCTTCCACATTCAAACATTGGTCTTGTTCATAAGCCAGGTGCTAATGAATCAGACATATCATCATGCATAAGGTACAGTAGTACTGATAATTCCATGGATTTAGGCTCATTCCTTTCTATCCTTCAATTTTTGGGATACTTGTTCACATGTCATGAAGCAAGGGGGTCGATTCCATATTCATTTTAAACTGTCTTTGGATCTTCATTTGATCTCTCTTCGAACTGTATTTTGGATCTTCATCTGATCTCCGCTCGAACTTTTGATTTATGATCTTCATTTGATTTTCACTTTGAACTTTGATTTAAGCCTATTTTCTGATCTTCAGTCGATCTTCACTTTTCAACGTTTACATTTGATAATTTTCTTTAGAAACTTTCCTTCGGGGGGATTTACTTGGAAAATTTATTTCTGGTATATCGATTGAGAATATCGATCTTATGTTATCATTATGGGATATCACTCTGGAGAGTCTATCTATGATATCGATCTAGGGTATCAATCATGAGGATTTATGTGGGATATCTTTATGGGATATTGCTCATTTTATCATAAGCAAGGGATTCTGAATAGGGAACTAACATGTCCTTTTTCCAACTGCCAATATTTCCCATACCGTCCGCACAGAGGGATAAGCAAGAATAACTCTTTTCGCTTCAGGATACCCGATCCTACTTCGTGGCTTTCATCTTCCCCTAGTCCTTGTTAGGATTGTTTAAATTTGTTGATTAGTGATAGGCTTCTGATATGCTAAGGGCTATACTAACTTAACCTTAGCTACAAAAGCAAAGCAAGCTTTCTACCAACTCTTGATAAGACCACTAGGTATAATTAAGTGATCGAAAAACCCTAGTATATCTCCATAGCAACATTATAGGTTGTGTTGAAAAACAAAATTACTCACATGAATGATGGATTATGATAAATGTAGAGATGCATGATTTAAACACAAACGTGGCATTATTTGTAAGATTGACAAACACAATGTCTTTTTTTACGGAATGCAACGGATGACGAATGCCTATATGCAATGTAGTAATGCAACGAATTCATGTATAAATGTAAAACAACTATGCAAAATTCAAATGCAAATGCAAATGTTTTTGGATTTTATGTTTTACCATTTTTTTTAGATTTTATTGATTTTATAATTTTTATGGGTTTTGAGCCTCATAATTGACCAAACGGTGAGTACATGCCTCTGGAGCCTTTAGATTGACCAAGCAATTTTTAAGAATCCTTGGAGCTTTTAGCATTGACCAAAGGGATTATGTGTACCTTTGGGGCATTTTGGGATGACCAACCAATTTTGAAAATCCTTGGAGCCTTTGGGGTTGACCAAGCAGTTTTTCAGAAACTCTTGGTGCCTTTTGCCTTTGACCAAAGGGCTTACAGATGCCTTTTGAGATTTTTAGGATGATCGAGCGATTATAAGCAAATCCTCAAGGCTTTTAACTAACATGACCAAGCTATTTTAGGAACCCTTGGAACCTTTTGGGATGACCGAGCGATTTTAACCAAACCCTCAGAGCTTTTGAGGTTGACCAAAGGGCTTACAGAAGCCTTTGGAGCTTTTGACTCCCTTGACCAACCGGTTTCAGGAACCCTTGGAGCCTTTTGGGGATGGGCATGCTGCCCTATATACCCCCAGTGAGTGTGCCATTCGACAATGGTGAGGGAGGTGCAATACCTCTAGATTCCCCATTTTTCCTTATCGAATGTGGCGTGGCTGGTGGGAAAGGTATGTTGTATTGAAGACCCCCAGCATACATGTTATTTACTGGAAAGTAATCAACCTATTTAGGAAGAGTGACAGAGATCAACTCCCCCAGGTGAAGATTAGACCTCACCGGTGTGACTATGCTTCGACACGGGTGAACGAGCGAGCCATCCTCGTGGATCTCATCTCATTCGACTAGATCTTCGATGACCCTCTTAAAATATTGGCAACTTCGAATGTCGTGTCCATGCACTTGATGATACACACAAAAGGGACCTTTATCATGTGACCCAATCTCAAATACCCTATGCTTGACTTCGGGCAATATGAATATCTTTACCTCATCTAACTTTTGAAACAAATTTAGAGTAGTCATCTGAAATGAAACTACTCGTTGCTCTGGCCTATTGGGCCTACGAGGTGACTGATGACTCTGAGGTCACTCATGAAGAGGTGTAACCTCCACTTCATCATATTGGGGCACTCTAAGAGAACCATCTACATGATAAACCCCCTTATCTATTATATTTTGCACCACACTCTTAAATTCACAATAATCTCGAATGCCATGACCCTCTATTCGGTGGTAGAGATAGTAGTGATGCTCCCTGTAACCCATAGGCTTAATTCTATTTGGGTTTAGAGGGATGACATTAGGCAAGGTGATGACCTTAGCCTCTTGCATCTTCTAAAAGATATCAGACATAGACTCTTGTAATGGAGTCCCACTATGTTGTGACCTATTTTGGGCTCTTGCCCCGCATTGGTTTGCTTTGAGAATCCAATGGTTGGGTTGGTCGCATGGGCTTTTGCTTCCACTGAGGCTTTTCCTATACTTGCATAGGAAGTGATTCATCCTCAAGCAAGGGTTGCTTTTGTAATTCCAAATTTTCAATCCGGTTCTTGATAAAATGCAACGCCTTATCTTGCTCATCCATTCGATGCTCCATCCATTCTAGACGACTTAAAATGGATCGCAAGACTGACAAAGAATTCATATGTATTTCCAATGACTGATTTGAAATACCTTTGTCATTTGAAGGAAACATAAAAGTGGATGCTATGGATCCATTAGGTAATTGCAAATCACCTATTTCCTTCACTTGAGTTGATGTGGAAGCTTCTTGATAACACACTTCATCAGTGTTGTCCACATGCTCATGCCTACGACCCAGCTCAAGTTGTTGTTTCACTTCGTTGTGTTGAACCGTGTCACTTTCAGTACCCCCAATATGATGTGAGGAACCTACTTGTTTGTGCTCTTGAGATGGTGCCATGAGAAATGAGTCAGGAGTGACTAATTTCAAAATTTATGGCCCTGGTAATGTGAAAACAACACTGGATTACCCCATCTCCTAGTCTATGTGATTAACAATCACTTGATCATCTGGACTAATGTCAACCATTCTCACAAACTTGTGAGAAAACTCTACAACTTCATGCATCGTAGGTAATTCGTCCACATACTGACGTTGTTCTATTTCAGTCGTGATAACTAAACCTTCCTCATGCTCATACGATGTCTCTGGGATAGGATTCGTAGGTGGAGACTCGATGAAAAGTTGAGCTAAATCTTCAGTGGACTCCATGGTGGGCAACATCGTAATGCTAGCCTCCATAGGCTCTTCATATTCACCATAGTCCTCGTAAGAACTATCTGGTGACATGTTGGATGAAGAGGGTGTGATACACTCGGGTACATCCATGACCATGCTAGGTTATTCCTCCTTGATAGGAGTGTGAAGATCCTCTAATGATACCTCCGAAGTGGTTGTGAGCAACTCCATAAGGGCATTCATTAATCCTTCCCTGCTAAGCGGTGTCGAGAGTGCAAGGTTTGTAGGTGACTCCACAGGTGATAGCGGTGGGGATGGCAATTCCAACACTGTCTACGAAGCTGCATCCACACTTTGGATAGGCTCATCCAATTTAACTTGTAGATGCATAGGTGCCTCACCAGGTTCCTGTGGATGATCCTCAGGCTTATAATATTTGAAGGGATCTGGGTCCACCTCAACTACATGAACTTCACCTCCATGGGTGTACTTAATGCATTGATGCACTATTGATGGCATGCACTCCATGGCTCTTATCCATGGTCTTCCAAGTAGTAGATTATATTGTCTTGATCCCTCTAAAACGTAGCACAATGTAGGAATAATCTTTTGTCCCACCTCGATGGGGAGGACTATTGTGCCTATTGTAGGGGATTCCACATCGTTAAAGGCTTGCAATATGAAATTTGTTTCCTTGATGTGAGAAAGTGGAATTTTGAGATGTTTGAATGCTGAGGTGGTAATGATATTAATCGATGATCCTGTATCCACCAACACTCACTTATACGCAATCTATTGTATCCTCACTATGATATGCAATGGAGGATCAAATTCCCTAATAGGGACAGGTTTGACTTCCTGTTTATGGAAAGTAATCACAGGTTCCTTATATGGTGGAATAGACTGTATATGCCCCAAGGATTATGATGACTTTCGAGCGTTGACACTGCTCACATGTCGAACTTGACTATTTTTGACCTCACGCTTATGCATGGGATCCCTAGATGTCTTTGTCTATTACTCTTTGATAACCCTAGGCATGTTTATCTATCTAGAAGAATGGCTATCTACTTGCTTAAGTGGCAACTCTTGACGATGCACTGGGTGCGTCACGTTGACTTGTTGCCTAAGCACTCTAGGCATGAGATTCTTTTTAGAAATTACCTCACATGATTGATCTTCATGTACTTTTTGTTGGTAAATCCTCTCTTCACACCGTTGGATCTCATCCAACCTTTGTTGATGCACTCTCTTTCTTTATGCGGACTCACGCTCTAGACGTTTACGCTAACGACATGCCTCCTCCAATTGGTCTTGGAGTAGTTGCCTCTCATGGGCTGCATGAGACTCAAATTCCCTATAGGACTAACTCGTGGAGTATGATCCATGACTCTCTATCTCCCTAAGTGGAGACCTAGTGACTTGGGTTCTCACCATATGTGAAGAAACCCCATGCTCTGTATGGGTGAACCCCCTGCGTGATGAAGGGAGCTCGTGATGACTATCAGAATGTCACGCTAGGAGGATTGGATCCTTAGGTGCACAATGAGTGCGACACCTAGCAAGGAGGCGCATGAGGTTTGAAATATCCTCAAGAGAACATCGAGAGCGTTCAGAGCCCCTCCATGAATTCTCCAACTCATTAGCTCGTGATTGAGCTCTATCATACCTAGTCGTCATGACGAACCGACTAAACAAGACTCGAGAGGTTTCCTCTCTTACTAAAAATTGTGGCCTCAAGGAGGGCCTTATCTTGATGAGTTAAGCAATAAAGAAGCATACAAAGTAAACAATGTGATTATCTCCTTTACATTTTAAAAGTTGAGCCCTAAACTATTTGATGTGTTTTCAAGATTTGTTGTATGAGTGTAGAAACTCTTATCGTGTTTTGCAAAACTTGTTGGATTTTATTCTCAGTTTAATGGCTTTCACCTGTACGCTCATAGCTCGAAAACTTGGCTATGAACTCCAAGTCGCATAATCCAACCTATAATATGTGGTAATGAAGCCCACACATGGTCAGGGAGCACAGGTCCTCCCAGATCCTCACCCGTTTTCCCCCAGTCAGCGTTATACCCTCCGAAGAGAATACATGCAAATTTTCTAGGGTACGAAAGGTTCTTGGATCCGGTATTGGTCTATATATCAAGGGTTCATAGGATTTGGGCCAACGGATGGAAGTTACGCCCACCGTTGTTGAACCCTACTAGTGGTTGGATGTCAAGCCCAACTCACTAGCGTTTAAGTGCCAAGTGGTGTGTGTGGTTCCTTTTAATGTACATAAAAGAAATGCATCATATAGCATACATGCTCATTTTCTAAATGCTTGTGAATGAAAGAACATTTTAGATTCAAAAAATGCAAGCTATTCTAGATGCTCTTTAAGACTATGCACGTTACGATGCTAAATGGCCACTAATTGGGCCTCACACATGCAAACCATCCACACATATCTATCAAGCACGTTGTAGCCTAGGGTGGACTGCAATCAGAGGTCCATTGTTCCCAGCAACACCTTTCTATTGGAAGCACAACATGAAAGCAAACTAGGACGATTGATTTACCCTTTTCTTAGTTCTTTTCCTAATTTGTGTTCGAATTAAACTGACTATGAAAACACAGAGAGCAAAAAAGTAACAAAAGGGTTGAAAATAGGACCTACCTCAAGTCCTGCATTGGCTGATATTCTAAATCTGATTGTCTATGTTGTCAATAGGAGACCATAGGTCTAATATGCGGTTCTGATTGTAAACCGTGCTTTGTACCTACGGTTCAGTTGTTGGCCCGTAGCTGATAGCTACGGTCTATACCTGCAAGTGCAAAAATAAGTAAAACATAGTCAGATCCTAAAAATGCAGGGTTCCACCATGATCGCCTTCTGTAACCACCAAAAAGGCTCACACCCAAGGGATTCCTATTGCAATAATTGATAAAATCATAACATGCATACAAGAACAAGAAATTGACAACAAATGAATCAAGAAGAAAAATACTTTATTCCATTGTATTCGAAGTCAAAATAAAATTACAGGTACATCCCTCTTAGGGATAATCACTTTGATACAATATTACAATAGGAGTGTGTAATTATTTCCCTCTCAAGGGTAGGTGTGATTTCTAAGTGCCTTTCAAGATGACATGAACTGCTCTAGGGTGGAGGTGCCCTCTTCTTCGCGATGGGGAAGGAACTTGATAGTTGGTTCTCCTTTGAAACTATTCCCTGCGGTCAAGAAACAACACAAGAATGTCAAAAATATAGGCAACCTCTCATGATGAGGCCCTTTTAGGAAAATTGCATAATGACACCATTAAACATGCATAATCAAGAAAACATGAAAAGTGCTTCTAAACTATGCAAACTGAATCAAGATTCATATAATAGCGTAAAGATAAGTAGCAACTACACTATGCATGGATCAAATGTGTAAAATGGAACATAAACATGCATAAAGAAACCATTTAAGTCCTAATTGAAGCATAACATGAAGAAGCTAATCTAACCTAATTCTATGGTTAGAAGTCTGCTAGAATGTATTTAAACCATGAAAACAACTAATCTAAGCTAATTAACTAGACAAAAATGAAAAGAGGAAGGTGGTGATACCTCTGCTACAAACCACAGCTCTAGTGAGCGGTCTACACTGTAAACCATGGCTGAAAGCCATGGTTAGCACTCTGATAGGCTTGCCCTCAATTCCAAGGGCAATGGTCTTGACCTCCTTGTCCAAATGATGTTCAAGGGTCGCCTTCAGTGTCCTAATAGGTTTGGCGGTCGAATCACTGTAATGGGCCTTCGTTTGCCCGGATTTATATTTCTTGGTTCTTCTAGGCTCCTAGAACTTCCATGGCAAATTGATCTTTGGGTGAATAGCAAAGTGGCCTTCTCAAATGCATGAATTCAGTATGCAATTCAACAAGGCTTCGCTGCTCGCTTGATCAATTAACTCTCTATCGATAATTCATCAACGCTTCGCTATACAAATCATCTATATCTTCTCCCCATTTTGAGGGGGTACTTATAGGATGCCCTAGGACTGGGAGTGGCTTCCTGGAGAAGCCAAGATCAAGAAGAGGTGGTTAGGAAAATTGGAATGGAAGCCTCTAGAATCTTTTGTCCATTAACCGCCTTCTTCTAGATCAAATGGCCATTCCAACCGATTTGGCTCGGATTGAAGGCCAACTGAACTCCAGTTAAGACCACAGGTCACAGCTATGGTCTAGATTGTAAATCGTAGGTCTCAACCATGGTTCAGCTGTAAACCATAGGTCTGGGCTACGGTTCAGACTGATTAGGCCAAGGAGCCCAAATTGAGTGGTTAGAACCACTGCTCTATCTTGGAATTTTTCCAAGATCTTCCATATGGTCTTGTAGCATGTCCATATGAGTAGTCTCACTCGACATGACGCGTTTTAGGTGTCTACAGGAAGTACACACAATATTGGTGCTCCATTGCCTAATGTATCTATAAATTGTTATATACATGTAAGATATTGGAGCAACATGTTTTATGCCTTCCTAGTCTTATAGTCAAAAGTGATGAAATTGAGAAGTGTAGGGCTATTGTTACCATGGATGATTGCAAATACCAAAGGAGTAAGAATTGATAGGGATATCATATAAAAAATGACCATGGTTTTAATCATGTAGCTTAATGATGAAATGGAAGAAAGAGGGTTGGATAAGGCTATCATACCATGGATGATTACAAATATTGAAAGAGAAGGGATTGATAGGGCTATCATACCAAGGACAATCATGGTGTCAATCATTTAGCTCAATGATGAAACAAAAGGAGGGTTGGATAGGGCTATCATACCATGGACGATCATGGCATCAATAATCTAGCCCAGTGTGATATAGAAAAATTACAATTCAATGTAATATGGATAGTTATTGGCATACCTATATAGCTAAAATATAAGATATTCTTTTTCCTATTAGATCTATAAATCCTTATACATCTATAAGGTATTAGGATGACAATGTCCCTAGCCTTTAGAGTTTTATAAAAATATCCAAATGATGCATGTGTTGGGTCTCTTTTAGTAGTCGTATACTTCAACAAAGAGTTAGTACAATGTTGATCCATTGCTTGAAAGATCCATAAGATCTTATACACTTATAAAGTGGTGGATAGGCATACCCAATCTCTTCATGGGACTATAAGCCATCTAGGATAGATAATGCCACATTGTAAAATATTTTTATGAGAGACATAATTTAATAGAAGGAAATAATGGTACAAGACTGAGTAAGAAAAGAGGATAGCAAAGGGATATTGATGATCAGCCTCCCTTGGTTACCTATTATAGTGACGATATACTCAATTTTTATAAATCCATTGCTTGGTAGATTTGTAAGTACTTACACACTTACTATGTATTGGGTTTACAGTATCCCAATATTTAAAGGGTCTTCACGAAAACCTAGAAAAACAATAACACCCTAGAGGTTCATATTGATGAAAGGCTATCTAGTATATATGTTAGGGTTTCATACCTTGTTGATCCATTGCTTGGAATATTAGTAAGTACTTACATAATTACAAGGTAGTGGATTGATAGGTACTAGCCCTTCATGTATATACTGGAAACATAGATGAATTTAGTTGCAAAGGAGATAATTGGTTGCATGAAGCGAGGTTTTAACATACAAGGAGAGGATTGGAAGAATCCACTCACATTAGTTACCTAGTACAAGGGAAATGCATAAAGGAACTATCTTGACTAGGACCATTATTTGCATAAATGAGAATATCTTTACTCAATTATGTAATAGGTAGTCCAAGCAAAGACAAGCACCTTCATGCAAGCAAATATGATGTCAGACAGTCATGCAGATGAGCAACTATACAATTAAGTAAATGAGTAGGTAGTCTATATAGACTCAGATATAATATTGTTTGGGATGCATTATATTGATGGTTCTTTAAGTTTTTTAATGTCAAGTGTGGCTAGGGGGTAAGCTTCTAATCCAATATTGGTGATGATTATGAATAGACCTATCCAGTCAAACTCAAACTTACCTCTAAGCTCATCTTTGGTGTTGGTATTCTTAAAAATTTATTTACGAATTAGATCACCAATTTTTAAATATCAAGGTTGGAACTTCTTGTCATAGGCACATCTAAGCTTATTTTGGTAGGCCTGTAGGTTTTCTAGTATATAGATCCACTTTTAGTCTAACATTTCCAATTGGTTAAGGTAACCTAGGTGGTATTCTTCCCCAATGGGGGAATCATATAAAAAAAACTCATAAGAAGAAAATATCAAGCTCAAATGAGAAGATAGCTTTGGTACCATAGACCAAGGCATAAGGTATTGCTCCTCTAGGAGTACAAACATTGGTGTAGTAAGCCCATAAAGTAGGATACAATTGTATATGCCAATATCAACCAACTTTGTTGACTAGTTTCTTAAAGATTTTGATCAAGGTTTTGTTATATGCTTTGGCTTGGCCATTGCCTTCAGGGTAATAAGGTATTGACCGTTTGTGTTGAATATTATATTTAACATAAATATTTTGAACATCCTTGTACTTGAATGGTGTTCTATTATCCGATATTAACACGAAAATAATGCCATAATGACAAAGTATTTGGTTGAGGATGAATTTGGAGATATGTACTCCAATGGCTAAGGATAGAGGTATGGCTTTGAACCATTTCGAAAAATATTTTATGGTTATAATGATAAAATTATGACCATCAGATCATGTCGGTTTGATTTTGTTAATGATTTCTAGACCCCATATGGAGAAGGTCCATGGAGAGGTTATTGGCTAGAGAGATTGAGATGGGGCATGGATACGATTATCATGCTTTTGGAACTTATCACATTTCAAACATAGTGATAAGAATCTTTCTCCATGGATGACCAATAATAGCCCATCTATAGGATCTTCTTAGTGATGGATATGCCATTGAAATTGCCACCACACGAGTCATCACGGGTCTCCTTGATGACTCTTTATGTTTTTTCAAGGGTAGGAATCATAGGAGGATGCCATCAAAGGAGAAATCATATAAGATATTTCTAATGATGATAAAATAATAGGCATGTTGCTTGAATTTTTTATGCTCATTGTGGTTCAAGCCTTTAGGCAACATTCCATCCTTCAAAAAGGTAAAAATTTCCTTATACTGAAGTTCATTAGAGGAAGAGGCTTGGACGATGAAGACCTCTAAGGGAGACTAGATAGATTCTAGAACCCTAAGCTCTTTAATTTGAGATGTGATGATTTTTTCTTATTCATCCACTAATTATAGAGGGAAAAGAGATGCTACTATGTCCATGACATCTGCATGGTAATTTCTTGGTCATGGGATGATATCAATGATTATATTATCAAAAGAGGTCATTAACTTACCGACAATATCCTTACATGGTTGTAGTTTTTTTATCTTTGGTCTAATAGACTTTGTTGTCTTGGTTAGCCATAAGTTAAGAATCTCCTATGATGGAGAGAGTTCTCACCTATAAAGCTAAGGTAACTTAGATCCCTAGGATAAGGGCCTCATACTCTATAGTTTTTTGGTATACGACAAATAGAGCTTGAATGATAGAGGGATAAGTTATGATTATTGAGTAACTAGGAAAACTCCTACCCTTGCTCCTTTGATGCATTGGGCACCATCAAGGTACAAAATCCAAGTATTAGGTTGTTTGATGTCTAAAATGGGGATTGATTCATTGAATAATTCTACTATCAAAGGATGGCTAGCCTCTAAGGGATCTACTACTAATTGGTCAAGAATAACTTGACCTTTCACCAACTTTTGGCTAATAAATTTTAGATCAAATTCAGTAAGGGTAATAATCTATTTAGTGGTCCACTTGAAAATGTGGGGTTTAGACATGAGATAACGCAAGGGATCAACCTTTGCTATGACAAATATTTTTTGATGAAGCATATAATGTCTTAGTTTTTAGAAAAAAACACCACTGCTAGACATAATTTATCTAATAATGTGTAACAAATTTTCTAGCTAACCAAGGTTTTATTTATATAATATATGGCTCTTTTCCAATTTTAGGCATTATATTGTGCCAAAATAACACCTAGAGCACATTCTATGGTTATGATCTATAATAACAAGGCTTGGATATGTTGGGAGGTACAAGGACAAGAGGGGAAAAAATATATGTTTTTAGAGTGTCAAAAGTGGCTTGACACTCAACATACCATATGAATTATACATCCTTCTATAACATCTTTGAAAAGGGATAACATGTGTTAGCAAGCTAAGAGATAAATCTGTGAATAGCCTAAAGAACACAAGCTTATACTAAGAGGGGGTGAACAGTATAAGACCACTTTTTCAATTTGCTTTAAAATCAACTTTCAAAACAGTATAATGCAATGTATAGAAAGCAATAAAAATAGCAGTAATCAAATCAATGCACAACACACCATCCACAAAGTGACACAACAATTTACGTGGTTCACCCAAGGTGGGCTACTCCATGGATAAAACTTTTCTCTAAAAGTTATATCACAGTTCTTTGGGAAACCTTCCCAATTACAAAGTTTATGGGCACCAACCCAAAGGAGACACCTTCCCCTAGCTCTGCTCTTAGTGGTGATCCTCTAGAAGACCTCTACCTCCTCTACCCTTAGCAAGTGGAATTCTATCCACAGAAGACACATGTCTTCCCTGCTCTAGCTGGAGATCTTTGTCCTCAACTCTATCACTGCAAAGTCGTTCCTCAAAATCGCACCAAACACAGTCCTTCGATCTGGCACAAATCTGTCCTCTTCCTCTTTTCTTTTCTATTACAGTTGCACTTGGTCGAAACCAACTTTTCACAGTCTGTGCAAACACAGCAGCACTCTATCTACTTATGCTCTTATGCAAAAACATAGTAGCACAATCTTCGCACATCCAGCACAAACACAGCAACACAGTCTTCACACTCTTTGCTCAAACACAATAGCACTGTCTTTGCAACCTCTACGCAAACACAGTAGCACAGTCGTCGCACACTCCGTGCAAACACAGCAGTCGATCAGACTTCCACTTATGCACCTCTATGATCAAACTTCTCCCCACACTCTATCTGCATAAATCGCACTTTGAATGCACACCTCATCAGTGCTCAAACTATTCAAACAACCCTCCTTTTATAGAGTAAGATTCAAGATCATTACATTCAATCTTAGTCGGCTGTTACTCTTCAACTACATCGGCTGCAAAACCCTGTGCTGTGTCGGCCCAAATTTTAACTTTGTCGGCTCAAAGTTAACTCTGTCCTTCAATCGCCTTTGGTTTTGTAGCTGTCCCTGCAAAACTACAACATGTCACGATATCATGACATTTTTACAGTCGTACACCTTCTATAGCCTGTTGTCACGAAATCGTGACACCTTGGCCTTTGTCGACTTCCTTTGTGCTTCTGTCGCAAAATCGTGACACCTTTGCCTCTTGCTGACGTCATCTCACTTCTATCATGAAATCGTGACACTTTAGTCTCCATGGCCTTCCTCTCAGCTTTTGTCATGAAATCGCAACACATCTGCTTCTGCTGACGTCATCTGCAACTCTATCGCGAAATCGTGACACTTTAGTCTTCATGGCCTTCCTCTCAGCTTTTGTCACAAAATTGTGACACATCTACTTCTGCTGACGTCATCTGCAACTCTATCAAAAAATCATGTCACTTTCACTGCCTTAAGCTCTTTTCTGCCATATGCCCACGAAACTAGAACATGTCACGAAATTGCGACGCTTTTGCCTTTGACCTCTTCCTTCTTCAATTCGTCGTGAAATCATGATGCTTCTTTTGTTTAAGACTTGCTAACTGTTTCTATCATGAAATCGTGACACTTTCTCCAACTACAAGTTGCCAACTCAACTTGTCATGAAATCATGACACTTTCTGCATCCGTACAACTTCTTTGTAGCCTGTCGTGAAATCGCGACGCTTTTAGCTTCCGAAAGCTTTCTCTACTGCCTATCGCGAAATCGTGACACTTTTGGCTTCCGTACGTTTTCTTTACTACTTGTCGTGAAATTGTGATGCTTCTCCTTTCAGGCTCTTCCCTTTGCTGCATGTCGCGAAATCGTGACATTTTACATGTAACTTTCTCTCTCTTCGAACTTGTCACGAAATCGTGACAGTTATTTTTGTGGACTCTCTCTTTAGCATCATGTCACGAAATCGTGACACTTTTTCGTCCGAACAACTTACTTTGCAAAATGTTGCGAAATCGCGACACTTTTCCTTCTCTGCATTCTTGCACTTTTCGAGTCACGAAAATGCGACATGTCGCAAAATCGCGACACTTTCCATCTGCTCTTCTTCCCTGCCAACATGTCGCGAAATCGTGACAGTTTTGCCTGCTTTGTCTTTGTCTTCCAGCATGTCGCGAAATCATGACACTTTTGCTCGAACTTTCTCTCTCCTCAAACATGTCGCGAAATCATGACAGTTTTGCCAGCACTTTCTCTCTCCTCAAACATGTCGCGAAATCGCGACATTTTTCCAGCCACCTGCATACTTTTTCTTACTTGTCTTTTTCTTGATCTTTTGCAACTGGGCTACCCTGATCTTCTTGGAAACTCACTGTCCATGTTGAAACCTTCATCAAGACACATTCTTTGACATCAAACCAAATTGCTTCAAGACCTTCTTGACATCAATGACAACATCTACACTTAGAGTAAAGGCAATGTACCCAATGTACCCAAAATTGCCAACATAGCCTATAGTTTTTATTGGATACTACAAAGATCAGTCAAGTTCCTAGGAGGCAGCATATCAACAATGGTTGAAAATTTCTCAAGGCATATTATGATACCTCGATAGGATATGCTAAACCCTAGTAGTTTACCTGATGTCACCCCAAATATGTACTTTTAGGATTGTAGACACAATATTCCTTTAATAACTAAAAAATACGATGTAAATTCTTGACATGATCTTCTCAATTTTGAGAATATTCGAGGAGGTCATCGACGTAAACCTCCATGATATTGTGCATCATATCATGGAATATATATATTTTATTGTGCATTAGTATGTTGATCCTACATTTTTTAGGTCAAAGGGCATAGCCTGATAACATAATGCCCCCCAAGGTGTAGTGAAAGTTGTTTTGGATTGATCTTTAGAAATGATTTTAATTTGGTTGTATTCCAAAAATCCATCCATGAGAGAGATATTCTAGAACCAGTAATAAACTCAATGATCTTATCAATATTAGGCACAAAAAATTTGTCCTTGGGACATGCCTTGTTGATGCCTTGAAAGTCAATACAAATTATGACAATGTCCTCTTTCTTAGCAATGGGCATAATATTAGAAATCAAGTTCGAAAAAGCAATTTTCTTAATAAATATAACATTGAGGAGCTTTTGGAGCTCTTCCTTGATGAGCAAGGTGACTTTTGGATGCATATTTTGTAGCTTTTGTTTGAAAGGAATTGCATATGGTAAAATGACTAAGTGGTGAACAAGAGAAGGATCAATTCTTGACATGTCTACATCTGACTAGGTGAAGATATCATAAAACTTTGTTAGGATCTTAGTGTATTCTTCATGTTTAGTTGGAGTTAGAACTTCACCTAGTTTTAGGATTTTAGGATCATCATTGGTCCCAATGTTGATATCTAATGTTTCTTAAATAAGAATATGAGATTCATCCTCTATTTGAGGTAGAGCAGGCAATACTCTTAGGCTTTCAAGTTCAATATAATCTATAGGTTAATTTATAGTGCTCATTTGGCTATGAGGCAAAGATGTTAGTTGTTTGAGAAAAAACCCTCCAAAATATAATTTGTTGTAGGTAAGATAATCAAAGAAACTATCTTGAGGAGGGTTAAGGGAAATGCCTTCTACCTCACAATAATTTTCATTTATAATTATTTTAGGATTAACTAGGATGAGGAAATTAACACTTGCAAGATGTGCAAAGTGTAAGCTATTAGAACCTAAGAGGAGCGGTTTCTCCTCACCATCCATGTCCCAATCTAACTTGTGTAGTGATATGTTGTCACCAAGAAACTCCAAACAAAAGCATTCTTCCTCTTCATTCTTTGAAAAAGAAGTGGGAAGAAGCTAACTATAGTTGGGGATACAACCTATTGTGCAGTTTCCTGAATAGGATTCAACCTACAAGGGTTATTTAACACCCTATTCATAAAGTCCTAGGCCCTTTCCTTAATATCCTATACTAGCAAATATTTTCTTTGGAATAGGATATGAATTTTACAAGCAACATGAAGCATATTGCTATTCAACTGGGTGAGTGTTACTACCATTAATTTTATTGTGATTAACAATATTGACATAAACAAAATAAAAAAATTATATTTATACCTTTTGACCCTTTCAAGAAGGCAAGCCTAATGTTTAGGGAGAAAGAGAAAATATGGCTAGGTTCAAGAAGAGTTTATTATCCAATTGATTTTAATCATTTTTAAGATTACTTTAACTGTTATATTATTTTGGGGTTTGATTATTTTTATTAATTGAATTAATATTTTGACCTATTAATTGATTATTAATCTAATTAGATTGATCATTTAAAGTTAGTGTCTTTATGCATTAGGAAGAGAAGAAGACAAGGAGGAGGAACATTTAAGGGAAGGGCAAAAATGCATTTTTGGTTATTCCACCATGATTGCTTAATAGTAGGCAAAAGGTTTAGGGTCAATAGAGATGCAAATTATTTTACCTTCATATTCATACTTAGAGCATTAATGTAAGGTAGAAGGAAAATCCTACATTGCATGAATCCAAGATTTTCCAATAAGGATGTTGTATATTAGATCACAAGGTACAACATAAAAAAGGGTGTTAAGAATTTGAGGCACCAAGTTAGGGAGAAAATAAAGGTCCCACTAGCCTCATGTTCTTCATTATAAAATGCTCTTATGATGAGGTCAATTTTTTTCAAATGTTGTTTGGTTACTTTAAAATCACTAATAAATTTTAAGTTGTTAATGTTGAGGCCAAAGCCATTATCGATGATAATTGTTTTAATTAAGGTATCATCAATGTAACCCATGATGTAAAGTGGGAGTTTAGAGGACACCAAGGAGGAAGGAATGCCATATTCATGAAATGATATTGTGGTTTGACTGACTCTAATTGATCCCACAACATCAATTACATCATTAGGATTAAAATCACAAGGGATTGCTTACTTGCTTATGAGTTTTAGGAGGATGTCTTGGTGAGTTAAAGAGGGTTTAAATAGCTTAAGAAGATATATCTTGGCTAGAGTGCTCTCTAGTTGTTGAGAGAGATTAAAAGCACTTTGATTATTATTTTGTGATTTATTGTTAAATCTGAACATGACATTGGTACTAAATGAAGAGAGCTAAACATAACAAGGAGCAAAGAGCAATAAAATAAAGATGCAAACACAAAACCATTTTCAGAATAAGAGAATAACAAGGGTAAACCCCCCTTTGGGGATGTCTAGGCATTCCACTTTTTTTCCATTACCAATCTTATTTAAATACTACATTGCATCCTCTACAAGGAAAACCCTAGCATCTGCTACTACCAACTCACATGTGCATGCAAGGTAACGCCTCATCCATACATACACATTGACACCTCATCCTTGGACTTTGACCCTTTATTAAAATGTGTGATTACATAGGCATTTAATTCCAACATTCCTCCCTTAATGACATATTTATAATTTTGTAGTATAAACAATAATTTTTGACACAACCCTTCATGGGCACAAGCTAAAACCAGTCCTTTCAAAGACAAGTAGCCTTAACCCGATTACTACCAGCCTCTAGTCCTATAAATTCCACCAACTATATCCAGTTGTTCCAAGACCTAGCCACCCTACAAGCTACCTCTAACCTTCTAAACACATTAGCTTCACCTATTACCCCCAACCATATATCAACAAGGTAACAAAAAATTCTAAAAAATCACTTTTAAAACATTATAAATATTATTGGAGCTAACTCTAAGAACATTACACTAGGCAACCACCACTAGCATCCACACTAGTCTCTTTTGGGTACAACTACACCAGTTACAGTAGCTTCTTCAGGTACAAGCTACACTAGTTACAATAGTTAATACTTACCCAAAACTTGTACAACCAATAAACCATCTTAGACATTCTTCAACAACTTTGCAAAACATAGATCTAAGGTTTTAGATTTGCACAACACACTAAAACAAGAAGCATACTAGCTACAAAATGAAACCTCATGCATGGACACCTCTATAACTTGCATAATAAAACCACTAGAATAGGTATTACCTATTCAAAAAATAAACATTTGAATATAGATGTAGCAGATCTTCATTAGATCTAACACTACTAGAGATCACCAGATCTATCACTGTTGAAGCTCACTAGATCACGATTTTTGAAGCTCACCAAATATATCACTATCAAAGCTCACCATGTCTGCTATTGTCAAAGCTCATCGAGTTTATTGCTATCAAAGCTCAACAAGATTTAAATATCAAACACTAGCATGAATAGTTCTAAATCTAGATTTATAACTACCAAAGCTCACTAGATCTATCGTTGTTGAAGCTCACTAGATCTACCACTATCAAAGCTCACTAGATTTTCTACTATCAAAACTCACCAGATCTACCACTATCGAAGCTCACTAGATCTATCATCATTGAAGCTCACCAGATCTATCATTGTCAAATCTCATCAGATTTACCACTATAAAAGCTCACCAAATCTATCGCTATCGAAGCTCACCAAATTTACCACTATCAAAGCTCACAAAATATACCGTTGTCAAAGCTCACTAAATTTATCATTTTTAAAGCTCACCAGATCTATCACAAGCTATAAACCCTTGCATCCTTTCATACAATGCCATAAATTGCCAGGGTTTAAGATGATAGGCTTTGATACCAAATGTTAAATCTGAACATGATATTGATACCAAATGAAGAGAGCTAAATATAACAAGGATCAGAATAAGAAATATGTGAACACAAAACAAGATAATAACAAGGGAAAGCCTCCTTAGAGGATGTCCAAACATTTTGAAGCTCACCATATTTGCTGCTATCGAAGCTCACATTCACAAAAAATAAATATTTGAATATAGATTAAACATAATGTCATTGTTGAATCTCACCAAGTCTATTATTTCCAACTCAAATGTGCATTAATAGCCCTACAAGCTACACTAGTTACAGTAGCCAATAATCCAACTACACCAGTTACAGTAACTTCTTCAAGTATAAGCTAAACTAGTTACAGTAACTTTGATTGATCCCACAATATCAATTACATCATTAGGGTTAAGATCACAAGGAATGACTTACTTACTTAGGAGTTTTAGGAGGACGTCTTGGTGAGTTTGAAAGGTTTTTAATAGCTTGAGAGAGATCTTGGCTAGAGTGCTCTATAGTTAATAGAGATAAAAATAATTATGATTATTGTCTTATGATTGATTGCATAACTAATGGTAGTCTTTCAAATATAGGGGTCTTGTTTCTCATTTGTATGACTATGGGAGGCTAAGAGGTTTGATCAGTCAATTGGTTCTTATGTTTTTACCTAATTATAGCATAAGCCCGGGAGAAATGTATCAAGCCCACCATACCTTGATAATGAATTTTAGTTGATTTTTTACTATGGTTAGGCAAAGGATCTTGGAAAATTTAAAGATCTTGATTAGTTGAAGGTTAGAAATTGGAGCTATAAAGGACTATTTTGCAAACCCTCTATGAGGTCTTGTACAAGATTTTGTAAAGTCTTGTATCGATTCATTGTATGGCCATTAATATGATGATAATCATAATGTTCATTAGATGAATTCCAATGTGTTTTTTCTTTTGTAGGATATATAGGCTTATTGGGTGTAAGTTATATCATCTTGCTCTCGATAAGTTGTTCCAAGAATGTGGAGGGGTTGGTCTAATTTGGTGTAGTTTCTTTTGGGTTTTTGTTTTTTTAAAACAAGTTTTTTAGAGTTGCGACTATGTTTACATTGTTAGTTTGATGAGAGTTCATGAATCTATCGCCTACAATATGTTTATTCTTATATTTTCCTTTGGAGGAAGATTTGTTTCCTCCTTATTGACTTTAAGTTTCCCTCTTTTAAGGAGGGCAATTTCCACGTGTTTGGTCATGTCAATTTCTTCTTCAAAGCAAGGTGCACTAGTCATTTCTAGGTAGAAGGATAATTACTATGGAAGGTTACTTGTTGGCATTTTTGCCACATTTGATTTTGATTGAAGTATTAACACGTAAATTGTTGCAGATCTTACTTTGATACTAGCCTTGATGCAGCTTTGGAGCAAAAAGAAGCAAAAAAGGAGCAAAAAAAGACTAAGTCCAGAAAATGCAGCGATTCGCTGACATGTCGCGAAATCGCGGTCAACACGGTCAACGCATGCAGCTAAGAAGAACCGTCGCGATATCGCGACGTGTTCTATTTTCGCGACTTCAAATGAGCAAAGGAGGAAGAGCGACAAAATGTCACGAAATCGCGACAAAAAGTTCAGCCGAAGACACAAAGTTAAATGCTGCAGCGATTCGCTGACGTCTCATTTTCGCGCGACGTTTGGCTTCGAGGACTCAAACTCAAAAGTGCAGCGATGCGCTGCACGTCGCATTTTCACGACGCAGGCGGTTGAAAAAGTCTAAGTACTCAAAAGTGCAGCGAATCGCTGCATGTCTCAAAGTCGCGGGGGTTTGGTTGACAAAAGAGTTTAAGCTCAAAGTTGCAGCGATTCGCTGCACATTTGCGAAAGGGAAGTCCAAAGTTGAAAAGTGCAGCGATTCGCTGCATATTGGTCGAGAAGGAGGTCTAAAGACGAAGTTGCAGCGATGCGCTGCATCTTTCGAAAGCGCGGAAGTTTTGTTGAAAAGGCTACACTTTCAAAGAGTTGGTTGAGCAGGTGATGTTCCAAAATCGCCAGACGATTGGTGCAAAGGGAAGTTCAAAGAAAAAGTTGCAGCGATGCGCTGCAAGTTTCGAAGCCACGGGGAGTTCGTTGAGAAGAAGGCCAAGGAGTTAAAAAGTAGCGAAATCGCTACAAAAAAGGGGCAAGGGCTTAAGTTCCGAAAAATGGCAGCGATGCGCTGCATGTTTCGTTTTCGCGAGTTAAAGCGAAGGACAGAGTTGGGAGATAAAATGTGTAGCGATATCGCTACATGTGCTATTTTCGCAAACCAAGCTAGCGATGGAGACACTGAAGCCGAAGATGCAGCGATATCGCGACAGGGAGGATTTTCGCGGGTCCAAGGTAGCAAAAGTGTACGGCATCAAAATATGTCGCGATTTCGCGACCCGTCGCGTTTTCGCGACTGCGACAGTTTCCCGCCCAAGCGCAGTATGAACGGTGGAGAAGGTTTTTTCAATTTCCGAGGATTAAATGCTCGCCCGAATTTAATGTTTTGCGGATTTCCGAGGTATTCAAGGTAGAAGAAGCGCCCAGGCCACCAAAATAGAAGATTATATTTGTTCGAGGCTGCTGTTCGTGGATTGAGTTAATGATTTCATGCACATGTTCGGAAAACAAATTTAATGAAAGAGATGCGTGGTCTAATTGCATTTAATTTTTGCTCCCTTAACGCTGCAATTAAGGGGATCGTGTGCATAATTTCCAAGGCATAATTGTAGATCACAAGAAGGTTGGTGGCAAACATTAAATGCTGCAAAGAGGACGGCCCTCTATAAAAACCAATGTAAACTTCATTGCAAGGGGTTGGAAGTTTTTGCTAAAAACTGGAAGTGCATTTGCGAGAATAAAGTATTGGCTTCAAATTTTTCAAGCAGCTGTTTTGAGTGATTGTCTTTTCTGTTCCTTTTGCATTTCTGATAGAATTTATATTCCTTAGGTGCTGTTACATTCAAATTCTACATATTGGATTTGGATCTTGCTTGTAAGGATATGATTCCTGGAGTGTAGTATTGGAGAGATTTTCTGCATGCAGTTGTGTGAGAGTTGAGTTAATAGCTTCTATTGCTTGTTGTTGCTGCACTTTTTAAGTTTTCTGTTGTTGTCTTCCGATCTCATAATTTCGGCCTGTGGCCATATTTCTATTTCTTTCTACAACTTTTAATTTCTTTCCAGTAACCCTTATCTTAAACCAATTTTAGAATAGTAAAGGGAACCAGCCCACTCTGGAGATTGGTCTGGGAGTCATTTCTTGCTTCCAGCCTTTCAATGTTGGCCGGGTCTAGGGCGCACTTGTAAAAATCCTTTCCTGTGGCAGATTTCGGACCAACAGTTACCTATAAAATTATTGAGGTATTTCTATGGGGGAGCATATTGTAGTATCCCCATTAGGGCCCACCACTTGGATAAGAAGTCGATAAAACCCTCATCTATGGCTTCTTTGAGTGTATATAGGTCGCTAATAGTGACATTTTTCTTTATATAAACTGAAAACTGCTTAAACATTTCTATGAGGTCCTTAAATATTTTAAGAGAATGGCATGGTATATGGTTATACCACTCAAGGGTAGGACCACAAAGGCTTTTGGGAAATATTTTTAGTAGCAACATCTTGTTGTAAGTGATGTCACTACAAGAAGTTTAGAATAGTCTGAGATGATTAATTGGGTCCTCCTTCCCTTTATATATTTGAAACTTAGGTGTTTCAAATTTAGGTAGGAAAAAATAGCTTGTTATAATGGGATCTAAAGGTTGATTGCATAAATCATCATATGAATATTTATAATTAGAGGAGAAACCTTGGAGGGACACCATTTGTTGCTTGATTTGTTCCTACTGAGAAGTTAAAATTTGTAGTTCAAAAGAGATGGGATTTAATGGCATATAAGGCATGTGTTATGGGATTGAGAGAGCTTAAGGACCAACATAAGAGTAGAGTTAAGAGATTTGGGGAATTGATACCAAAGGTGGTGTAGCATGACTTGTCCCAAAATTGTTTAAGACAAAAAGATTAGTATATGTAAGATTGAAGATTGCAGGTATAGAAGTTTGAGGTAAACTCATGTAAGCATTACTAGGAATAGAAGAGGAGATATTGACAAATATAATAGAGATTGGAAGGTTAAGGTTAGGAGGTATATCCAAATTAGAGATATAACATGTACTTGCTTGTTGAGATGTAGGGTAACTTCCATTGACCCTTATCAATTCTTCGAGTATAGAGGTCGATACATGATATCCTAAAGATGATGGGACATTTGATGTTCTACCCCCTATGGAAGCAATGATGGTATTAGAGTCGATTGTAACAACCCAAAAGCTAACCAACCTGATATATATATATATATATACACACACACATACACACACACAAGAACTCAATAAATTTTACAAGAGTATTCATGGAATGCATATATTGACTAGACATACCCACATTTCAAGTCGATGATGGTGTAGACGTCTCTCGAGTGGACAGGAGAGGCCAAGCTCCTATAGGTACTGATGTTGAGGTCCTTCAGCATAATACCTTGGTCTAGTTTAACTACACATTCCATGGTGATCCCTTAAACTTTATTCTTATCTTCCTCATCTCTGTGATGAGTGTCTAAGCAACAATCAATCCACGTGACTGTCTTCTCATGGACATAAGAAAACTAGATGTTGCTACCCCACAATAACCCAAGTTGAAAAGGAGACTTTAGATAAGGTTACCTTTAGAGCCCCTCACAAAGAGTCCAAAGGTTACTGTCACACACTCTCTCTCTCTAAGCACTAACACAAGAGCAACCTTGAGAATGAAAATAAAATATCTTCTTATCTAGATCAAACTTTAAGCAACAATAAATCTAATTTAAAACCTTTAGATTAAAGCATTAGTTCCAACCATAAATTTCAATATCAATGCTATAGAATAAAGAGGTTACTCTTTTTTGATAACCAAATACATATTGTTTCATGAAGTTTGCATTTGAAAAAAATATTGATCATGTATTTCATGTAATTGTAAATGTTAAAAAAATAAAAATAAGTGTCAATAAAATTATTAAAATATTTAATGTGCCACAATATTATTTTTAAACCAAATACATATTCTTAAAAAAAATTAATATTTTTATAATAAACATAATATAATATCTACATAAAATTTACAACTTCACATAAAATAAAGATGTATTACTAAAAACTAATTTGTAATGAAGTATGTGTAGTTTTAACTCTCGTGTGAGAGGCTGAATTCAAAGCAGCCTTATTGTTCTAAAAACCAAGTTATTATCAGTTATTAATTATAATAAAGTTTGAAGGTGGCTAGTGCTTATCTTCTAGCCTTATGGTGAATAGCGTTTATCTCTTGATATTATGAATTGACGTTTGTATATAGGTGGATTGGTAGCGATCATAGTTTGTCGATGGGCTACTCTAGTTTTATTTCCTAGACAGTCAGAGTCCCATTGACTTTGTCTTTGCCTAATGGGCTAAGGTTTATAGAGGTTTCTTAGGCAACCAAAAAACATATAAATGACATATTTGTACATATACAATGTAAACACATTTATTCTTTACACATATAATATAATCATCATATAATATTCATATAAAACATGACATGATAAGTATACTACCAATGTTTTGGCCTTATGAATTGACACTTGTACGTAAGAGCATATAACATGTAAATACAATCTTTGTATATATACAATGTAAAACTTTTTTTTACACAATCGTAATAATTATATAATGTTCATATAAAAATTGAAATGATAAGTATTATGAAACTTGATTTTGTATGAAATACATGCAATTGAAAATCAAAATAACCTTTAATATGACATTTTTATTTAGTTTTCTTTATTTTTAAGAAGTGTCATACAAGTTTGCTTTTAATATAAAATAGACAAGCTTTAGTTTTTTCTTTCTTACATATCTTTCTTTCTTTAAGAATTTAATTTGCATGTGAAATGTTTATGAGAATAAACAATATTGATAATATCTAGTGAAACCAAGGTAACACTTACAAAATGGTAGGATTTTGCTCTTTTTCTGACATCAACATGGATTTTTCATAAGGTGGACTAATGGAGGTAGCCTAACCTCCTTACCATTCCTTGGCACTTACCTCACCTATATTCTTAGACATTCCTAAATGGATATAATATCATTGACATTGCAAAAATTTAACATGCATTCTCTCATCTTCTTTTGTTGATATATGACCTCTTATCACCTAATGCGTTACTCATTGACTTTGAAATATGACTTAAGAAAAATTAGTCTTGCATTCCTTTCATTATACTAACTAGGATTTATTGAAGGTGAACTGATACCTTGACACAAGTTGAGATTTGTTAAAGGTTGACTAATAAAGATAAATTAATCTTCAACCTAACACTTTTCTCACCCTTATTCTTGGATAGTGTTTTGATTGCATTTAGACCTTAAGATCATTAGAAGGGGTTATTGACAAGGAAATCAAGTTATATTATGGCATTATCTTTAACCAATAAAGTACACTTTCAAATAATTTTTTTATTTTACTTTGTTTTTTCATCTTGTTCTATTGTCCTACTCTCATTTTATCATTATGCATTATCTATGTTAACTTGTGCTTATTGTGTATTCCCCCGGTTATCATATGGATCAAACTATCTCCTTCACTCTTATGGCTAATAAAATCTATAGTAGGGCGGAGGTAGTAGACCGATCAATTTTCATTGAGTGTTTACCAGCTTGAGGTCAACGGTTCTAATCTCGAGCCCCTTTGAGGTCCCCCTCACTTGGAGTAAAATTTTACTAAGGTGGGACAGGGGTATAGTGATAGCTTTCCATATTTGAAACCGCACCAACGGGGATAAAATGATGGAGATATTGTTGATCTCCATGTATAACTAATAAAAATAAACTCTATAGTAACCTATATCTAATTAATTTCTAACCTATCGTTAAATTTATTTGCTAAATTGACTTATCATAATAAAACTTCAAGCTATTAAATATTTTACATTTTAGTCCTCAATATCATTGGAAGAGATTGTTGATAAAAATTAAATTACTTAACAACATTGTATTAAGATGGTGCTTCGATATAGTTTAGACCTTAAGGTCACTCGAAGAGGTTATTAGAAAAATTAAATTTACCTCTCATTCCGTCAAATCTACATTTTTTTGTATATTATTATTATACAAGATTGAAATGGGTCCCACACGTATTACATCGTGACCACCTAACAATATTATAAAAAGCCTAGCAATTATGCATGCATCACTTGTAAGATTTAAACTTTAATCTCTTCCTTAAAAAATGAAGAATCTAATCAATTAAGCTAATACCATTTGGCAAATTTACATCTATTATTATTATTATCATTCTATATTATCTATTTAGTTGTACTTATAATATATTCCTCCAGTTTACCTTATAAATCAAATTACTTTTACTTTTCATTAACAAATTTTGCAATAACCAAATATCTTTTTAGTCTCTAACCTATCTATGCTCAAATTTATTAATTGAATTAACTTATCATAATAAAACTAAATAATACCTTATCTAAAGTTTTTAATCCTTTTGAAATTTCAACTTATCTTAAATAAATATCAATAATAGTAATTATGTTGAGGATACTTAAGCTTATCCATTTAATCCTAATTTATTATTTATTATTTGATTATAATTTCCTATTTATTGCACTTTGTATTCACATGAGGCATAGTATGCCCATGTCAAAAATAGGTTGTTAAGTTGTTTGAATGTTTAGTTAGTTGTTAGAGTTATACTTTATCTTCTAGCAGTTAGTTGTCATCCTAGATTAGTAGATTGTTATCTATTAGTTAAGTGGTTGGCCATGTTTGGAAAATTGTTACAACCACTTAACCTACGTGAGATTCTATTGTAGCACTATATATTTTATTGCACACATGAATAAACCAACTTCACGTTTGAGTTCTACATCAGTGGTAATCAGAGCTAAGGATAAAATTTTTTTTGCAAGGAGGGCAAGTTTGCCACTTCTTTGCTAGGTGTCTAGTTGAGTTTTACTAGTTCATAAAGATCCTAGGTATATGTTTGTGTGAAATTGGCTAGAGGCCAACCACAACATCATTTATGAAGCTCAAGAGGTGGCAAAGGGCAAAAATTACCCCTGCACCAAATATCCCTGGCAGAAACTAGAGGGTAAATCTACTTGCCTTGTGAGGGCAAGAATTATTTTTTGTTTGAGAAAATTTTTGGTCTTTTAAAGATCAGAGATAAGAGAAAAAGCAGATATTTTAGAAGCAGTTGCCAAATTTAAGGTCAAAGTTTGGTCAAAAATGAGCCATTGCACTCCTTACCGAGATTTTTTGAAGTAATTTAAAGTTCGTGCAGTAAGACATTGGCTAAAATTTTTCTTCATGAAAAGTAGAGTGGGTTAATTGCCTCCTTGCATGAAAAATTTGGACAAAATTGAACTTGTGGTCACAATTGAAAGTCCTTATAAAGGTTGCATTGAGGTTTAAAATATTAATATTAATATTTGATTAATATTAATATTAGGATTTTCTTACCCTATTTAGGGTAAATCGAGCACTCAAGCCCGATAGTGGCACATCGCCATATCTTATTTTGGGACACCACTCACTGACCATAGTCGACTGACCAAACATCAGCCTCACCAAACCCCTTTTTGGCCGGTCCAGCTACCCTGTCAAACCACTTTATCGACCACACTAGGTCACGTTCGGGTTGCTTCAATAGACACCGATGGTAGGTCATCATCTATTGAACCGGTGTTAGCTTAGGCACACCACACTTGAGCACCAACCATCCAGTGGAGACTACAAACCCCCAACAACCTCCCATGATAATGCTTTGTTGACATGGATCGCACGGCCCAAGCAAAGTTTTAGATTAGAATATCAGGTGATCCTTTGATTACAGATGAGCACATCACACCACACCGAAGATCACTTAGGATTGCATAATGGAGGTTGATGATGAAAACCTATGCACGAGACATTGCGCACACCTCAAATTCTTACAAATGACGATGATCGTAGATGAAAAAACCAGTTGTAAATGATGTTGAAAAGCCATAGGAAGATCATGATTGAGGAAGAAAATTACAGTACAAGCGATCGAGAAATTGTTCAAAGAATTCGTTCTTGGTAGCCATTCGAAGAAAAGTGAGGGTGATGGGTGATTGCAGGACAAACGAAGAAATTCTCCATGCTCAAAGTACTCTAACAATGATTATAGAACCTGAGCATGCGAGGACGTTCATGGATGATCACCGATAGAGGTTCAAAAAATTTACAGGTTAAAATCAGAGAAGGAAAATTTAAGTTATGTCCTAAGGTTGGAATTTCAACCAATCAAATCATAACCCTAAACTATCGATAAACCAAATTCTGACAAGTGGTGAGATAAACTATTGCGCTTTCGTAGTTTCTAACATCAGTTGCTTGATTCTCGTCAGTTCTATGTTTTTTGGCCACAAAAGGTTTTCTTTGATAATTTCTCGATAGCATTTGGCATGTCCGATAGGAAGATCGGTTTTTAGTAGGCGGGAGAGCAGTTCCTTTGAAACTGCATGGGGACATTAGTCCCACATTTCTCAACAAGAATAAGAGCCTCCTACTTTAAAGGGTAAACTAAACAAAGTTACCCTCATATGGAATTTGTTTATCACTAGAGCCCACGTTACACATGATTTTTATGTGGATTGTATCATAGATAACAGATCATAAAAGAACCTCATTGCAAAGTCCATTATGGAGAAGTTGAAGCTTCCCATAAAGCCACATCACCAACCATATGCACTTGGATAGAAAGATGTAGACTCCATATCTAACATCACACACACTTGCACCTTGAATTTTGCTTTTGGTGATAAGTTTGTGGACAAAGTAAGATGTGATGTCAAGAGATAGATTATTATGGACTATTGCTAGGTAAACCCTATCAATTTGATCGGAATGTTGTATATCATGCTAAAAAGAACACATATACATTGTATTTGCATGATAAAACCTACTTGATACAAAATATTACACCCATATAAAATTTGATGTTAAGTTGTAGGTAAGTTCGTAAGCCATTAAGTCAAGCACTCATTTTGGCTCCTACTTGCATAAGTTCCACACATAATGAAGAACAAGCACCATCAAAGGTACATGATAAAGAAGAAGCTTCACTTCCACAAAATGAACAATCATAAGAGCTCATGGTTAAGGAACCCATCACTCTCACTCTTGAGAAATATTCCATTCATTCTATTGGCATCATTTCGGGTACACCTTTGGACACACAACCACTTGCTCCATAGAATTTTCCTTTGGCTTTGCCCTCTTCCACCATTGCACACATGGAGGATTATGCTAAGGTCACTTCCTTCATTCAACACCAATAGAGCCTTCGGGGCAAGATAACATAGGACTTTTAAGAGACTCCACAGGAGCAGTAGAGCATGGTGCACAAACATCACAATCCTCACTCATATTAGGTTGGAGATAGAGTTTGGATTCCTTTGGATAAGAATCACTTTCTAGAGACCATTTTAGGATCCTCCTTTGGTACCTGAACCTGTCATTAGCCCTATAGTAGCAGTGGCACCTAATCGTCAACTTTTGCTCATTTTAGATAGATTTTTCGAGATGAAGACTCATCACACTCGACAGGGTTCTTCCACTTCTTACCTTGTCACCCACTATGGTTATTTTCCACACATGTCTCGTTGGATTCCTCATCATGATATGGCCCATGACTTTCCATATTTTTTAAAGCATTGGGATCCAATGCTTCTATGGTTGGGAGGAGTGTTGAGGATACTTAGGCTTATCCATTTAAGCCTAAGTTATTATTTAGTGTTTTATTGTAATTTACTATTTCTTGCACTTTATATTCACATGAGACATAGTATGCCCGTGTTGTAAATAGGTTGTTAAGTTGTTTGGATGTTAAGTGAGTTGTTAGAGTTGTCCTTTGTCTTATAGTAGTTAGTTGTCATCCTAGATTAGCAGATTATTAAATGTTAGTTAAGTGGTTGGCCATGCTTGGTAAATTGTTACAATCACTTAACCTACATGATATTCTATTTTAGCACTATATATTTTATTGCACACATAAATAAACTGGCTTCACATTTGAGTTCTACATCAAATTCAGTCTGTATCTAAATCCCAACAAAAAAGAAAAAGGGAGGAGTACTTTTCAAGACACCTTAGTGGTATGTTATTGGAATTTCATATAAGATATCCAAGTTCAAATCATAGGAAGGATGTCCCCTGTTATACCTCAAGAAAGGTAGCCCTAGTTGTACTCCAGTTATATTTTAGATTAATAATAATAAATAAATAAAATACACACCTATGATGATGATCATATTGGAACTCTAAAATTTGATTTCTTTTTCTTTTCACATTTCTTGATGCTGCCTAATCACAATTGTTAAATACCATGACCCCATGGCTCATCATAAAATAATGGACTAAATCCCACTTACCCTACTAAGTACTTGTCAAATTATCGTTACAACCTTTTATATAAATGATATTATGCATGCTTACACTTGGGAAGGGCATTGTATTTTGTGGTGTGCCTTTATATTATGTACTACTTCTAATTAAAGGAACACATAAAATCATTACACATAGCACAAAGACAAAGAGTCACATGGGAAAGTGCATTAAAATAATATCTAAAATGCTTTGGTTCAAGATAATATCTAAAATACTCAATATGGGCACTCCTCTCAATATGGGATTTGAGATGCTCATGTTGACATCAACAAGAAAAAGGTTTCGGTATAGCCCTTTACCTTATCTTGATATCCAAAGTTATAAAGGTGAAAGATTATTGGCTACACCCCTATCTTGACATCCAGACTTTCAAAAGGCTAAGCTGGCGTCACTGCCAAGAAATTTTGGCTTGCTATCTTTTTGGAGTGACTCATATTAGACACCTTTTTTTCTTATGAGCTCCTCACTTTGCTGGATAATTTTGAAGCGCCTACTTACATCAACATAGATAAGTTTTGGATCACCTCCTTGCAAGTCTGACACCAAGCTAATCTAATTATAAGTTCTTGACTTGAGAGATTAAACCATCCTTAAGCAAAATTGAGTCCTGAATTGCTCGCTTCAACCCCTAAAATAAGATACTTGAAAGAATTATATCTTTGGGAAAGTCCTTCAAGCTTGAATAATTATTCTTCTCTTGTTTTTATGAATTCCCTTTGTTGTTTATTTGCTCCTTGCTTGCTCTTTGATGCTTTTAAAGTTGACACAAATTTTAGGTGACCTCCATATGGCCTAGTAAGCTTAGACAAGCTTATCGACCTCTTGCATTGCCCCCCTTCTTTTCTTCTTGTATTTTTCTTAGGATTTGCTTCATTGGCATATTATTGGTGCCATTTTATAACAACACCAGGGTACATGATGCATTGTAAACCTAATTACCAAAATAGGATGGCTTCATATGCTAACCCACCCCTTTGATTAAAGGGTGTGCCCATAACCGCTAAGCAGATAGAAATTCAACCAACAACGAAACCCTTTTAGCTACCATTGAAAAATATTTGGGGTTCTTACTTATGATGAGGTTTGGATTAGCTACTATAGAAAGGTTGTAAGTCATTATCTTTCTAGTCTTATGGATCAACATTGACTTGTGGCTTAAGGAGTTTCAAATTTGCTAGCAAATTTTTTATAAAGACCTTCCCTTGTTAGTATCTTTGGTATTTTAATAGCATCAACTACTTAATAAATTTATGGAGCTTTAAGTCCTTTCATCTTGTTCAGAACTGAGTGGTAATTTAGCTCAAAATTTCTTTTTAGGCTAGATTTGCCTTATGTAGTGAAATTTCACTACAATTTGAAGAAATAAAGTTCATACATATGTTAAGGGAAGAGAAAAAAAAGTGCAAATAGACTAGCCAATAAAGGGTTTTGAATTTAAATTCTCTTTTCCATGGTTAGAGGAAGTAGTAAGTTTAGCTAAAGCTAATAAGAAAAATTTGAAAGGAGCAAATTCAAAATAATGTCCCAAAGGAATATGAAATGTTTTAGGAGGTCCATTTATAGATCAGTGCATTAGAGGAAACTAGCAGTTCAAATTTGGTAAAGCAAACTATTATTTTGTGAAGTGAGTAGAAGTTTTGTAAGCTTAAGCAAAAGAAGATGATATCAGATGGACTTCATGGCTGAATGAATTATTTGAGTTGTTGGTTGTTGGTTGGATTATGAGACAAAGTATGGATTGGAACTTTTAACTTTTTGAGACTGCTAAACTATTTATTAAAATAATACCATTATGATTTGTTAAAATACCATTCTAACATTAATGAGATTTATTTTATAACTCATTAATTAATTAATTGGTTATTTGGGATTAAAATATTTTTCGCTTATATTACATAATGATCCATAGTTTAGTTATTATGCATATATTCCTTGATAAGATTTAATCATGAACTTTTAACTTTTTGAGACTGCTAAACTATTTATTATAGTTCTTGTGGTTGCACTTATGCTTCAAGAAGGAAACTAACAATCCAAAGTTGGTAAAGCAGACTATGATAACGCAAAGTTTTGGAAATATTACTCTACTAAGATGTAGTGCATAGATAGTAGAGGTGGATTTTTGGTATTGTGAAGGTTGTTGCAAGAAAAATGTCAAGAAGAAGGATGCTAAATTCTAAAATATTTGTATTTACAAAGAAAATTGAAGAAGATCCAAAAAATAAAAATTAAGAATTTAGACTTTTTTATGAAAAATATATAGGTATCTAGCTATAGCAACTTAATTGATATGAGAATTGAATCTGTTTGTAAACTCTCAAGCTCTAAAGGAGAGAGTTGTGATTTGTCAAGGGTGGGGGACCCGAGTACAACCCTTTTTTTCTCAAGCAATATATATATGTATATATATATATATATATATATATATATATATATATATATATATATATATATATATATATATATATATATATATATATATAGATAGATAGATAGATAGATATGACAAGATGTTATATTCGTAACCAAATATATATTCTTTTATGATTTCATTATTTCTTGGTAAGAGGCATCGTATGATATCTAAATAAAATTTACAAACTTCACATAAAATGAGGCCTTGGTTCAATGGTTGACACATATAGATGATGTAGCCCATACCAAGTTTCAAATCTCAATAGCACCAAAAGAACTATATAGCTTGATGTGACTAGTTAATAGAGCTATATAGCTTGATATGACTAGTTGATGCAAGTTATTTGTTGGTACAATGAAATATGTAGCCAAATAACTCAACAACAAATAAAGAATGAAATAAACTCATATAATGAAGAAAATAATGTGCAACTAATAAGCAACTAACAAGAAACAAAAGAACAATTTACCAGTAAACATTTATACACGACATGCCATAGAGCATAGATAAAAAAATGGAAGAAGAAGAACTTCATTCACAATACATCTAAGAGATGTTCTTTTCTTACAATTCTACACACATACTCTTTTTATAGAGTTGCATCTATCAAAATAAATGCACACGCAAAGGTACCATGTTTAAGGTTTTCCTATCAATGTTTAGGGTTTTCCCTCCCATGTTTAAGATTTTCTCGTTCATGTTTAAACAACCAACAAATAACATTTCAACATGTGTCTAGCAACTCCCAAAAACATAAATCCAATATTTTTGGCATACATCACTTGCCAAAAAGACTAAGTAAATAAAATATATATATTCTTCCTTATTCTTCAGGGTTACTAATCAAAATGAGAGAACTCCCATCAAATCTCTACACCAAATGAACTTCCTGCTATCCAATGGCCTTGTCAGTGCATCTGTTGCATTGTCTTGTGTACCAATCTTCTGCAACTCAACTTCTTCAAATTCCACCATCTCTTTGATATAATGAAATTTCAGTCGAATGTGCTTAGTATTGTGACCAGGAGATAGTTAGGCTTAATCAAATGAATAATTGCATTAACATTAGCTTAGGAATAAAGCCTTCATTAAATAGATTACAAAATAGAGAAAGAAACTAATCTTTCTATAACTACGCTAACTAACACGCTAACGTAGGTAGAGTGTTAGGTTTAGAACTCTTAACCTAGGATATTTAGGATTTACCATTAGATATTTAAGACAGTAAATATCTACATGGTAGAAAGTAGAAAGTAGAAAAGTAAATGTAATAATATATCTATGTAGTATATAATGCAATATACTACCTATTTTACCCTAACATACCCCCTTTATTACATTACTTTGATATACAAAGTTTACTTCGGAACAACTCAAATTTGACACGTCCAAGTGCCTTGGTGAAGATGTCAGCAACTTGTTCGTCGGTGGGAATGTATTGGAGCTTGATTATGTGTTTAGGAACTTCATCATGAATGAAATGACAATATGTGTCAATATGCTTTGTGCGTTCATGATGGATTGGATTCTTGACCAAGTTCAAAACACCTGAGTTGTTGCAAAACATGTGAATAGGAAATTTCTTTGGTAGGCCCATGATAGCCAAGATGCGACTTAACCATATCACTTCACACACAGCTCCATGTGCAGCGTGATATTCTGCCTCAGTTGAAGATAAAGCAACCCCTTGTTTCTTTTTACTATGCCATGAGACAAGACCAGATCCAAGATGAAATACATATCCTGATGTTGATTTTATGTCATCTAGGGATCCAACATAGTCAGAGTCAGTATAACTCTATAAGAAGAATGAGTTATTATTCTTATACTCTAGACCATAATCTACACTACCCTGAATGTAGTGAAGAACCCTCTTAGCTGCTTTTTAGTGAGAGACTTTTGGTTCCTGCATGAACCAAGAAAGATAGTTTACAACATAAGTAATGTATGGTCTAGTGTTGGTCAGATAGATGAGGCTTCCAATCATCTGTCGATATAGCATAACATCTACCTATGGTGAGTCATCATACCGTGATAACTGAAGCCCTTATTCCATCGGTGTTGCTTTGGGCTTACAATCAGTCATATGATATTTTTCTACTAAAGACTTGGCATACTTTTTTTGAGTCACCCTAAGATGATTTTTCTTCTGTTCTATCTCAAGACCAAGACAGTAGTGGAGAAGTCCTAGATTTGTCATATCAAATGACTCTTTCAAGTCATTTTTCACGGCTTTAATCAATTACTATGAATTGCTAGTGATGATCAGATCATCTACATATAACACAAGAATCACTATTTTAGAACCTATGTTCTTGATATAGATATTTGTGTTAGATGGACTTCTCTTAAATCCATGATGTAGTAGGTGACTATCCATTTTTATATACCATGCTCTTGGGGCTTGTTTTAGCCCGTATAATGATTTGACCAACTTGCAAACTTGTTGCTCATGGCCTTCCTCAACAAATCCAAGAGGTTGAGTCATGTACACTTCTTCTTTTAAGTCACCATTTAGAAAGGTGCTTTTTACATCCATCTGATGTAATTTCCATCCAAATTGTGCTGCCATAGCACAAAGAACTCGAATGGTGGTCATCCTTGCTGTAGGAGCAAAGGTTTCCTCATAGTCAAGGCCTTCCTTTTGAGCATAGCCCTTCACCACAAGATGGTCCTTATGCTTGTCTATAGTACCATCTGCCTTATATTTGACTTTGTAAACCCATTTGCAGCGTATGGGTTTCTTTCCTTTAGGCAAATCTACCAGCTTCCATGTTTTATTCTTGATGAGGGAGTTATGTTCTGCATCTATAGCTGCCTTCTACTGAGGTAGTCTAAGTGCTTCATCAACTGTAGAAGGTTAATTTTCATCAAATGATGATAAGTAAACCCTCTCCTCATCTATTTCCATATCATCTTCCCTTGCTAACTCTCTATCAACATAAAGGTCTTGAAAATCTGCACAAAGATCATCAACTAAAGTGGATGCTTTAGTCTTTTCTTGTTGATTCATGCTTCATGTCTTTGGATGATTGAGAGTAAGATCAGGTGGGGAAGTGAGTTTGGAATCTTTCATTGTGCTTGTATACCATTTGGGTGGATTTTTCTATTGTGGAGAAGGAAGTGGTTGTTGCTCCTCATCATCTAGGTATATTGATGTAGTGTTGGGTGTGAAAGCTTCATCAAACACTACATCTCTGCCGACATGTATTTTCTTGGTAAATGGGTCTATCAATCGATAGCATTTTGAAAATTCATCATATCCAAGAAAACACATGGTAGGGACTTCTCATCTAATTACTTTCTTTTCTCCTTGGGTATATGCATAAAAGCCTTACACCTAAACACCCGTAGATGAGATATGGAGGGTTTCCTTCCATTCCACGCTTCCTAAGGAGTCATACCTTCAAGAGCCCTTGTGGGTGCTCTATTTAGAAGATATACTACAGTTTGAACAGCTTCAGCCCAGTAAATTTTCTCAAGATTCGCTCCCTTAAGCATACATCGAACCATTTCCATAATGGACCGATTTCTTCTCTCAGCAACTCCATTTGACTTAGGAGAATAGGCTATGGTTAACTATATTTTTATCCCATGAGTCTATAAAAATGAGCAAAATTCCTTTGATGTGTATTCCCCCCTCGATCTTACCAGAGGGTCTTGATGAAGCATCCTGATTCTTTCTCAATAAGCTTTTTGAATTATTGAAAATAGATAAATGCTTCAGACTTCAACTGCAAGAAGACCCACATCTTGCATGAGTGATCATTGACAAACAATTGAAAATACCTTTTTCCTCCAAAACTAGTAGACATGGGACCACACAAATCTATGTGAACCAACTCCAAAGGTACCTTAGCTCGAAAGGAGCTAGGTTCAAAGGGCACTCTGTGTTGCTTTCCTGACAAGCAATCTAAGCATACTGGCAAAGTAGATGAAAGAGTAGGTAATCCTTTCACCATTTGATATTTACTGAGTTCTAGTAAATATCCTAAACTTAAATGCCCAACTCTCTTATGCCATAGAGATGTGGCCTCTTTTGTGGTTACTGCCATTGCAGTATGTGTTGAGGTAATTGCATCTAAGACAAATAAACCATGTTTGTATGAACCTATTGCTATTTTTTTTCCTTTCTTGGTGATAAAGCAACGTTTCTTTTCTTTGTCCACCTTGAAATTGACATTCATGTGATTGTCCAAGATTTGTGGAACTGACAAGAGATTATTTTTCAATCCTGGTACATAAATAAATTTTTGAATTTTACATTCTCCATCTGGAAGGGAGACAGAAACACTTCCTTCTCCCTAAACTCTATAGGTTTGATTATCAGCAATGGTGACCGGTCTACCTTCTCGAGTCTCAAATGTCTCAAACCAGGACTTATCGCTAGTCATATGCTTACTAGCGCCTGAATCTATGTACCACATAGTGTCCTTGTGAAGGAAATATGTATGTGTCATGAGCACCTTGTGTGCTCATTCAGAGTCTGAACTAGAATCTTCAGTTGCAATGTGTTCTTGTTGCTATTTATTCTTGTTCTTTGGTTTACCTTTGCCCTTTTTGTTTCCTTGTTCATTGGGCGGTTTGTTCTTAAACCAACATCTTTTGGTTTCATGAGCGTCCTTGTCGCAAGTATTACAATACTGCTTCTTCTTCTTCGTCTCTTTGCCTTTACCCTTGTCTTTATTAGAAGAAGAACCTTGTTGTTGATTCCACTTTTTCTTACCACCTTGTCTGTTTGAGAAAAGAGCATTGTTGGATGCCTCATCTCTTTGGAGTTGATTAGCTTCTTCTGTTTGAAGTATATTTACCAACTCGACAAAAGTCACTGTCCTGCCAGAGACTTGTAATGAAGTGATCAACATTCTATAGGAGTCGGGAAGAGCCCTCAAAATGATAGAGGTCAATACTTGGTATTCCACTTTTTCTCCTAAGGATTGTAGTTTTGTTTTCAATTATGCCACTCTACAGAGGAATAGCTCTATTGTTTCGCCTAATTTCATATGAAGAGTATGAAGTTGTGTTTGGAGGTGAAGAATTGTTGATTGATTCTTCCCTGCAAATACGGTTATCAAGGCATCCCATGCCTCCTTACCATTCTTATCTTCACTGATATGAGGTTGGATATCATCAGTAATAGCTAGCAAGATCATTAAGGATAATTTTCTATCATTTTTATCAAATGTTGTTTGATATGCTCCTATTGATTGAGGTCTAGTTTCACTTCCATCCACTATAGACCATAGATCCTCTATAGTTAAGATAGCTTTCATCTTAGTCTTCCATGCAGAATAATTTGAACCTTTGAGCAGTTGGCTCTCAGTGAGATACTTGTGCATCATGGCCATGGTGAAGGTTTCAAATTGATAGGACTAAGGTGGTTGTATCTTGCACTATACCCTCAAAAGAGTATATGGAAGATGTTTAAGTTGCTTCTATAAGATATTTGATGGAACCTGCCTTAACACCATTAACAAGGGATGAAAATTTGAGGATTTTAAGCCAAAAAAATAGAGCAAATTAAAGGGGTAGGTTTTGAAATACTTTCGATTATGCTCTCTAGGATATTTAATGGCACCTGCCTCAACACCCTTCAAGAAGGATGGAAAGTTTGAGTAAATTAAGCCAAACAAAGAGAGTTAATCAAGGTGTTTATAGATTTGGACCTTTGGGTGAGGATTATTTAAAAATTTGACTTTGTTTAACCTGTGCAAGATGTAGCACAATTTGTAGTGAAATTTGGGTTTTCAAGTGTGAAGTGCTCTTCAATTTTTATGATTGTTTAATTGCAAAATGATGTATAGTGCAATAATAAAAAAAAAGAGCAACCCAAATTATTTATCACTATAGGTGTCGGATGCAACCGAAAATGCACCTAATGAAGCCAATTTTTGAAAAAGAAAAAGGTGTCGAGTACAATCGAGAATGCACCTTTATTAGTTTTAGAAAATCCCCCCTTTGTCTTTACAATTTTGCAAAAAATAGAAGCACAAATGTAACTTCTATCCCCCCTTAATGATTATAAAATTGAGAAAGCAAGCACTCCTTTCAAGACAAGTCGACACATGATTCGCGTTTGAAAGGCTTACAGACCAGTAGACACACGACTTGGTTTTTGTTTTCAACACTCAAAAATAGGTGGTGCATTAGGATCAAAAGGCTCATGAATCCGCATGGGACCATAGCTTTTGTCCAACCCCTTCCATGGATCAGTATAGATAAGTGAGTGAGGAATGGATCTACGATATTCACGAAGCATACGACGAAAAAGTGATCTTGTTGTTTACATTTGTAATTCATTTCTCTTTCTAATGATTCTTTGTCTACGAAGAGCTTACCTTACCCAAGATTTGATCTTCATGAAAACTTTGAAGAATGATGAAAAATATAGGAAATTTTGATGAAATTTAAGCAACAAAATGTGTCTTTGTTTCCTGTCTCTTTATCTCCACATGCGGAGAAAACTAAATAACAACAATGGTATAGTTGCATAAGGATTTTGGCATTTCTATTGTAAATTTAAATGCTATAAAAAATAAAATTTTAAAGCTTTTTTTAAAATAAAATTTAACATAAAATTTGAAATAAAAAACATCAATTTAATAGTTAAAAAAAATTGATATAATTTATTAAAAAATAATATGAGAAATTCTAATTTAAAAAAACTAAAAAAGATTAAAGTTAAAGCATAAAATTTTAAATAAAGCTTGACTTATGCCAAAAAATAAATTAATTTGCATAAAAAATAAATAAACTTGATGTATGGCGGGCGTAGGAGTCAAACCGCCGACTCCTGTTGGCCTAAGGCATCCACCTTGGCCAACTTACCAAGCCCGCGGCTTGGTTCTCAGGCTAAGACACCTAAGATTTAAAGAAGCCCACGGGCTTCTTTTGGAACAAGTGGGATTTATCCCACATGCATCCTGAAAAGGATGCATAGGCCTTTAAAGGCCTCGACGAGCAATTAAGCTTGTGATTGCCTTCGGGCAATCGAGTCCGGGCCCTACTTTTTACCGACGTCCACATGGCGCAGCAAGGGGGGTCCACGTGTCCTGTTGTGTCCTAGTGTCCAGTCCACATGTCAGGTCCATGTATCCAGTCCAGTTCGCGTGTTAGGTCCATGTGTCCAGTCCAGTCCATGTGTCAGGTCCACATGTCTAGTCCATTCAGTTTCGGTCAGGTTCCAGGTGGCGTGTGGCCAAAGTGCCACGTGTCGCCTAGTTGTCGGTTGAGTTAGATCTGCACTACCTTGATGTGCATGAAGGTCCAGGTCAGCATCATCTCGGGGTGCGTGCAGGTCTATAGGGAATGTGAGGGCGCTCTTGCCCTTGAAGCATTCCCTGACTCGGGATCCGTGTCATGGGAAACGTGAGGGTGCTCCTGCCCTCTAGTCATTCCCACCATGGTCTCGAGATGCATGCCCAAAAGGGAAAGCTTAGAAAGCTTTCCATTACCACGGGGAGTGTGAGGGTCGCCTGCCCTCGTACGCTTTCGTGGAAGGGACTGTGGACCCGCAGGTCGTATCATCGGCTTGATGAGCCAGTGGTCGCGATCCACGTGGGGACAAAAAATTCCTCGCAGGTTGCGATTACGACCAGGGTCAAAATGGCCCTGCGTCGGGATCTGCGTCTTGCGTTGGGATCCGTGCCTTACGTCAGGATTTGCACCTTACAATAATTAAAAATGCCTAACAAAAAAAAATTACCAAATTAAAAATTTAAAACTAGCTTAGGAGTATTAAAAATGGGCTTAGGAAATATTTAAGGGTCACCAAAAAGAATGGTCTCGTATTTCCTCGCTCCAGCTCTGGTACCAATGTGACCAGGAGATAGTTAGGCTTAATCAAACGAATAATTGCATTAACATTAGCTTAGGAATAAAGCCTTCATTAAATAGATTACAAAATAGAGAAATAAACTATTTTTTTTATAACCACGCTAACTAACATGCTAACGTAGGTAGAGTGTTAGGTTTAGAACTCTTAACCTAGGATATTTAGGATTTACCATTAGATATTTAAGACAGTAAATATCTACATGGTAGAAAGTAGAAAGTAGAAAAGTAAATGTAATAATCTACCTATGTAGTATATAATGCAATATACTACCTATTTTACCCTAATAAGTATGAGAGTGAAATTTAGGATTCATAATCAAGTCAATTGCACTTTGATTGTCACACCACAAAGTAATGGAACTTTATTGAAAACCAATACCTCTACACACTACATGTAACTAGGATGCCTCCTTAGATGCTTCTACAACAATAATGTATTTAACTTTAGTAGTTGATTGAGCCACCACTTGCTGCTTTTTATTTCTCCAACTCACAACTTCTCCAAATAGTATGAACATATATGCTCTAGTAGATTTAGAAGTATTTATATCTCCACTATAATCAGAATCTATAAAGTTGTGTAGCTAATTATTTTTTTTGCCATCATAACAGATTGCTAAATCATTGGTGCCTTTCAAATATCTAAGAATCTTCTTCACTGCAATCCAATATTTTTTTACCAGGATTAGACGTAAAATTGTTCATAAATCCAACTGCATGAGCAAGATCTGGTCTCGTATACACCATGGCATACATTAGTTTAACAACTACATTTGCATAGGGAACTTTGTCCATGACACTATTCTCATCATTCTCATTTTGACACATATCTTTTGATAATGCAACTCCAACCTGAAAAGGTGTAGATACAGGAGTTCATTGGTCCATTCTAAAAAAAAGTAAGCAAGTATACAATGTATCTCTTCTGGCTAATCCACATATTCTTCTCATCATGGTTTATATTTACTTCAATATCCAAGAGACAATGTAATGGATCAAGGTTTCTCCTGACAACTCATACTTGGTCTTCTTCACAAGATTCTTCGAATTGCTGAAAATAAGAATGGCATCTACCAGAGTTAGAAAGTTATTTCCTTCATTCTTGAGATAGATACAATGATCAACATCACTTCTCACAAAATCATGCCCAACCATAAAGTTATCAAACCTTTTATACCATTGCCTTGGAATTTTTTTCAACCCATATAGTGACTATTTAAGCTTGCATACAACATTTCTTCCACTTACTTTAAACCCAACCGGTTTCTCCATGTAAATGTCTTCATTGAGATCTCCATGAAGAAAAGTTGTCTTCATGTCCATCTACTTAATTTCCTAGTCATTTGCAGTAGCCAATACAAAGAGCAATCTAATAGATGCAATCTTTTCCATAGGAGAAAATATTTCTTCAAAGTCAATCCCTTCAACCTGAGAGTATCCTTTTGCTACTAACCTAATATGATATCTCTCAATTGAACCATCAAATTTGTATTTTCTTTTAAACACCCTTTTACAACCAATTACCATTTTACCCTTGGGCAACACTTGTAAGTCCCACGCCTTATTTGTATCCAGTGACTATATTTCCTGTTCCATGACTTTCTTCCAATGAATTGCTTCATCACTAGTAAGAGTATCTGTAACACCTACAGGTGCATCACTCATGGAAGATAATGCAAAGTTATTATTTTCATCATAACAAAATTTTATTGGTGCACTCCTTTATTGTTGACTTCTTCTCAAAGTTTGTTTTTCTTAAATAATATCAAAATTCTGGAGTTGCTCCTCATGTGTTGGATGCTATTCAACAAATTAAGGTTGATTGGACTATTCCAAAACAATCTCATTATCCTGTTGATGATTTCAATTGTATAAAATTTTATTAGTATCATGTGGCAACTCTTGAAAGGAGTAGAAATGGGATCTACACTTAATGATGGAAAAATTTGTGGTTGATTTTTAGCTTGCTTATTTCTCAAACTACTAGCTGCATCAAATTATTTTTTGTTAAATGGGGTTGTTTCCATGGACTCTTCTTTGTTGTGAATGCCTTCTTTGAATACTACATCATGGTTGAACACATGGTGATGTTGTGAAGTTATCCATACTTTATAATATTTAATTCCATCACCATATCCAATAAGTACTCATTTAACAAATTTATTATCCATATTTTTCTTATTTTCCTTGGGCACAAGAACAAATACTTCATACCCAAACACTCTCAAATGAGCAACCAAGGGTTTGACTCCACTCCAAGCTTCCTTTGGTGTTCTCCCATTGAGAATAGAACTAGGTGACATATTGTTCACATAGTTAGTTGTATTAACAACCTCTACCCAAAAACTTTTATTCAAACCTACATCCTCTCTCATGCTTCTTGCCTTCTCCAACAACGTCTTGTTGAGCCTTTCTCCAACTCTATTTTTTGTGGCGTATATGGAGTTGTTTTTTGCTTTGCAATGCCATACAACTTGTAAAAAACATTTAATTCTTTGGAGCAATATTCTCCACCATTATCACTCCTCAAAGCCTTAACTTTATTCTTAGTTTACATTTAAAATGCAATAATAAACTCTTTGAAGGTAACAAGAGCCCCTGACTTTTGTTTAAGAAAGTAAACCCATGATTTCCTAAAGAGACCATCAATGAAAGTTATAAAATACCTAGAGTCTCCTAATGAAGCAACTTCAAAAGACCCACAAATATCAAAATGTACCAATTCTAATATTTTCTTGGTTCTATAGTCACTAGAGGCAAAAGTGATATTTTCTATTTTCCTAAAATGCATGCTCCATAAAAACCCATAGAACCAAACTTATTTTCAATTCATAAACTATCTGCTTTGAACGCATCTCTTTCAGGCTCCTTTCACCAAAATTTCCTAACCTCCTGTGCCACAACATCATACTTGACATCTTTGAACCTAAGGGTTTACTTATTTTCATAGTGGTTGTATATGCACATGCAACATTCAAATATATTGCATCCAACTTATACAATATTCCAAGTCTTACTCCTCTTGCCTGAGTAATGACTTCATGCATCAAACTACAATCATCCTTATTTAATGTAGTCTTCATTCCTACTTCAGCTAACTGGCTCATTGATAGCAAACTTCTTGTTAATCTCATATTGTGTCTAACATTTGGGATACACTTAACACTCCTATATCTAAGTTTTATTGTAACCTTTCTCTACCAACATTATCATGGATGAAACTATCACCCAAAAAAATTTACCATAGTTTTCTTCTTCATATTCTACAAACCACTCCTTGTGGGGAGTCATATGGAAGGATGCTCCATAATCTATCAACCACACATTAGATTGCATATATACAACAAGACATGTATTAGCAATATGTAAAATATTCTCATTTATAGCTGAATCAAATTTGTTTTTGGATAAATCTACTTTGCAATCATATTTCTTATGACCTTTTTACTTGCACCTCCAATACACTAGTCGAGACTTCCTTCCTCTATTGGCATATATTCTTGATTTAGATCTTATTACACAAAAATATTTATCACCATCTCTATCTTTGGTATGTCCTCTGATTATCAAATATTTTGAGTGCTCAGAATGATCCACATTCTTTCTCTTTGTTTCCTCTTACAATAGTTGGGCAACAATCTCATATTTCTTGAGATTTTCCAGCTTAGAACTCTCATTGATTGCAACAATGAGATTATCCCAAGAGTCAGACAAACTACATAACAAACAAATGCATTGTTCAGTCTCTTTAACCTCATATCCAACATACCTTAGTTGATTCATCGATGTATTGAAAATATTCAAGTGGCCAGCTACATTGTCTCCATTCTTCATCTTCAAATAATACAACTTATTCCTCAAGAATATAAATTTCATTAGATATTTGGACTCATAAATTTCCTAGGTTATCCCACATCTCTTTAAAAATCTTAGCACCCTAAACATTCATCAAAATAGAATCAACCAAGTTCATCCCAATAAATGCAATGACTTTCTCATTCTATTTGTCCCATTTAACTTGTGTCATTCCTATAGGTATCATTGTTGTAGTGACAACCATCTCCAGGTCTCTTTCCATAAGCAAAAACTCCATCTTAAACTTCTAAAGTAAAGTTTTACCCATTGAACTTCTCTATACTAGATTTACCTTCCATTTGTAATGTTGTAAATCTTCACAAAGCTCCCACTGCACCATTTGCTATGAAAATAAATTTATCTAAAAATCCATAAAAAATAGCATACACAAAAATATAATTACAAGCTTTGTGTATAGCCCGAAAAATGAATTTCCTTAAGTTGCTCTGATATCAATTGTTGGCATAGCAGAATGTGTAGCCAAACAACTCAACAATAAATAAATGATGAAATAAACTCATATAATGAAGAAAATAATGTGCAACTGATAAGCAACTAATAGAAAATAAAAGAACAATTACCAATAAATATTTATATACAACATGCCATAGAGCACAAACAAAAAAATAAAAAAAGAAATTCATTCACAATACATTCAACAATACATCTAAGAGATGTTCTTCTCTCACGGTTCTTCACATATACTCTTATTACAGAGTTGCATCTATCAAAATAAATACACATGCAGAGGTACCATGTTTAGGCAACCAACTAATAACATCTCAACACATATCTAGCAACTCCTAAAAATACAAATCCAGTATTTTTGGCAAAACATCCAACACTAGTTTAATAAGAGAAGGGTAGCCATTTTAAAAACTTAAAGAAAAACCATAATTTTCAATATCAATGCTATAAAATAAAAAGACTACTCTTTTTCTATAACCAAATACATATTCTTTCATGCAGATCAAAGAAGTTTGTATTTGAATAAAATATTTTGATCGTGCAAATCATGTATTTCATCTTATTTATATTTGTAAAATAACAAAAATAAGTATCAATACAATTACAAAATATTTAGTGATACACTCCTATTTTTTCTTAAATGAAATACATTTTCTTTTAAAATTTTCACTTTTTCTTGGTAAGAGACATAATATGATATCTACATAAAATTTACAAGCATCATATAAAATAAAGATGTATTGTAAAAAAATAAGTTGTATTGAAGTATGTGTAGTTTTAACTCTTAAGAGGAGTCATACCAACCATATTATTCTACAAACCAAATTATTGTTGATAATTATTAAAATATTTATTAAAAAAAAAACATAAATTTCAATATCAATGTTATAGAATAAAGAGTTACTTTTTTTCTTATAATCAGATACATATTGTTTCATGAAGTTGGCATTTGAATAAAATATTGATCATGTAGATTGTCATTTTCATGTAATTGTAAATGTTAAAACAATAAAAATAAGTATCAATTAAAATATTTAATGTGTCACAATGTTATTTTTTAAATCAAACACATTTTCTTTTAGAATTTACAATTTTTTCTTTTGACGAGGAACTTTTTATATACAACATATCCGCAACATGTGAGGGGAGAGATTTGAACCTGGGCCTATCAATAACTGAAAAGTTTTAACTACTCACTTGCTCTCCAACTCCTCTACATGAGCGGATAGAATTTACAATTTTTTATATAACAACCATAATATAATATCTACATAAAATTTAAAAACTTTAAATAAAATAAAGATGTATTACTAAAAACTATGTTGTACTGAAGTATGTGTAGTTTTAACTCTCACATGAGAGGTTGAATTCAAAGCAATCTTATTGTTCTAAAAACCAAGTTATTGTCAGTTATTAATTATAATAAAGTTTCAAGGTGGCTAGTGCTTATCTTCTAGCCTTATGGTGAATAGTGTTTATCGTTTGGTATTATGAATTGACGTTTGTATGTAGGTGGATTGGGAGTGGTTAATATTTATTTATTTATGGGTTACTATGATTTTATTTTTTAGACGATTTACTCTGATTTTATTTTTTAGATAGTCAGGATCTCATTGCCTTTGTCTTTGCTTAGCAGACTAAAATTCATAGAAGTCTCTTAAGTAACAAAAAAAAAATATATATATATATATATAAATGAAATCTTTGTGTATCTACAATATAAACACATTTATTCTTTTCACATGTAATCATTGTATAATGTTCATATAAAACATCGCATGATAAATATAATACCTATCTTTTGGCCTTATGGTGGCTAGTACTTATCTTTTGACCTTATGAATTGACACTCGTATGTAAGAGGATATAACATGTAATTAAAATATTTGTACATATACAATGTAGGCACTTTTTTTTACACAAAGGTAATCATTATATAAATGTTCATATAAAAATTGATATGATAAGTATTATGATACTTGATTTTGTCTCAAATACATGCAATTGAAATTCAAAATAATTTTTAATATGATATTTTTTTATTTTTTTTATTGTTAAAAAGTATCATATAAGTTTACCTTTAAAATAAAATAGACAAGCTTTATTTTTTCTTTCTTGTAGACATACAGGTATTAGCATTATAATCATGGAATTGCATTTCTTTCTTTAAGAATTTAATTTGCATTTTATAAACAATATTAATAGTATCTAGTGAAACCAATTTAACACTTACAAGATGGTAGGATTGTACTCTTTTTTTTTTACATCAACGTTAATTCGTCATAAGGTGGACTATTGGAGGTAGCCTAACCTCCTTACCATTCCTTGGCATTTAACTCACCTATATTCTTAGACATTCATAAGTGGATATAATATCATTGCCATTGCAAAATTCAATATGCATGCTCTCATTATCTTTTGTTGATATATGACCTCTTAGCAACTAACTTGTTACTCATTGAATTTGAAATAGGGCTTTAAAAAAAGTAGGCTTGCATTCCTTTCATTATACTAGTTAGGATTTATTGAAGGTGGAATGATACCTCGACACAAGTTGGGATTTGTTAAAGGTGGACCAATGGAGATAAATTAATCTTCAACCTAACACTTCTCTCACCCTTGCTCTTGTACAACGTTTTGAGTGAGTATAGGCCTTAAGGTCATTAGAAGGGGTTATTGACAAAGAAATCAAGCTATATTATGACATTATCTTCAATAAGTACAATTTCAAATAGCTTTTTAATTTACTTTCTTTTTGCATCTTGTTTTATTGTCCTACCTCTCATTTTATCACAAGGTTCCACGAGCCTGGGGGACGGGGGGATGGGTTTCAGGGGACGACAGGGGATGACATGTCGATTTTAGGGGACAACTCAGAGACGGTTGGGGGGACGACTGGTATAATACTATAAAAAATGAATTTTTTTAGAAATTTAGAATAATATACACATTCAGAATTCTACACCCAACAAAAATGATATTAGTAATCAATTATGTAAGTGCAACCATTCATATTCTGATGAAGCGCTACTCCACCCAACACTCGCACAATACTCAAAATCACAAATAAATTTATCAGAAACCCCACATCGAATATTAAATCATAGACAAAACTCAATAGAAACCCCACATAAAATATTTCTTCAATAAAACAGTATTAGAAATTACAATGTATGACCATAAGGTCGATTTTATTACAAATACTGGAGATCTGCAAATTGGAGCCACGATCTGTGATACCGGACTGCCTTCGATAATCTCTATTCCCCCTATTAATAACTTCCCAAAGAATATTTTGGTAAGTGTAACTCCTTTTCCCACCTTTCATTTTTCCACTAGGAAAATATTCATTTGAAATCTTAATTTTTATTTTCCCACCTAGGAAAATATTCACTTGAATATTGAATTTCTAAACATATGGGTCTAAACGTATATATATTTATTATTATTATTATTTTGTGATGCAAGATTGCCCTTACACCATTGGATGCTCCTACATCAGACACCTAGGGTGAATTGAGAAGTGACCTTCACTTCTCTAGTATTGGAGGAAAACCAATATGGTCAACCTTTGCCTTAGACAACCATGATGAATCTTCAATAGGCCTTCCTTTCCACTTAATTAGATATGCTTCATATTGCTTGTTTCTTGTACTTTTGTCCATACTCTTTTCTCCTTTGCCCAACTTCCTCAATTCATAGGCATTCCTTGGACTGCTTCCATATACAATCTAGAATGGAGATTTACCAGTACTCCTATTGACAGAATTGTTGTAAGCAAATTTTGCCTGTGGTAAAATCAAATCCCATCCCTTGGGCTTATCTCCTACTAAGCATCTCAACAGGTTGCCAAAACTCTTATTCACCACCTATGTTTGCCCATAAGTCTACGGATGGTGTGCAGAACTGAACTTCAAATCTATCTTCAACTTCAATAGCTCTTGAACTTGTCTATTCAGCTCCTCATTCTCTATAGGAATCATTTTATTTGGTAAACTGGATCTTGGCATCAAATCCATCTAGTGACTAATCTCCCTCATTGGTGGTAAACCGTCAAGTACATTATCTGATATAATATCTTGAAATTCTCCCAATATATCTGAGACTTCTATTGGTATATCTTCACATTTTTCCTCATTAACTCTAGGAATCAATGCATAGCACATATGTTTGTGTTTCATACCATTCAAAAAAATTCTACCATCAACTAAACAAATTTTGGCACTGCTACATACCTTTTCGTCCACCTCCTTCAGGGGCTTCATCTTATGATGCACTCCTTTCTTTGTTAGGGAATAAGTGTTGGCATGTCCATCATGTATTGCATGCCAATCAAATTACCACGACCTTCCCAATAGCATATGAAAATCATCCATAGGCATGATATCACACAATACCTCATCATGGTAACCCCCAATATTGAACTTCACTAAACATTGTTCATTGACCAAAGTTCTATGGTCCTTTTGCAACCATGCAATCTGATATGGATGCGGATGCCTCCTTCTCCCTAACTGTAACTTGGTAACCATCCTTTCTAAAACTAGGTTATCATTGCTACCATTATCAATGATAACATTACAGACCTTACCTACACATTTACACCTTGTGCAGAATAAACTCTTCCTCTGATCTAGATCTTTCTCCTCATTCAGCAAAACTCTCCTTGTGACAAGAACTTCTCCTCCTTCTTTACCTTTAGAATGCTCAGATTTAGCATCTTCATCTGCATAATCAACTCGTGCATTACCTTCAGGTCTCCTATTCGTCCTTCCTTGATGTTGTGGACACTCGTATGCTCGATGTCCTTCTTCTCCACATTGGAAACAGGTTCCATGAAATCCTCCTCTTCCAAGTCCTTGTCTGGACCCTTCTCTTCCTCTTTGGTCATCATTATTTTGCTCACAGGGGCGGTAGCCATTATTCCCTTCTTGATTATGACTATTGCTGACTTTTTCATTCTTCTTTTGGTCTTCATTTTGTCCTCCATATGGTCCTTTGCTAGTCCTTCCACCATGACCTCTTTCTCTCTGCTTGCTTTCAAATCTTCTATTCAACTTCTCTTCTACCTTTAGGGCAAACTGATAAGCATCATCTATGGTAGTTATTCTAACCAAACTTAGTTCCTCTTGAATACATGGCTTCAATCCATTTAAATAACGGGCTATCTTCTCCTTGTTGACCTCAGAATGGCCTATTCTAATCATGATCTTATAGAACTCTTTTATATATTCTTTGATAGATTTAGCTATCTGCCTCAAACCTTGCATTTTTTTTAGCAAATCCAACTTGTAGTCAGCTGGAATGAACTACCTCTTCAACTTCTCCATCATCCGCTCCCACATTGTTATCCTTTCTTTTCCTCTTTTGTTTTTGTCTAGCTACACTCCTTTCCACGAGATTCTAGCATGACGCTTCAGTTTGGTCTTAGCAAACTTGACCCGGTCAGGATCTTCCACCTCTTTATATTCAAAATTTTCTTCTAGGTCATTGATCCACTCAATCAACTTCTTCGGGTTAAGATTTTCCAAGTATGTGGAAACCTCCATCTTTGGCCTCTTCCCAATATGAGATATGGCTCTGTACAACCTCGCTTGGGCAGGATCTATAGCCTCTTATTCTTCCTTAAATTGGTCTTCCTCTTCTTCGGCTTCATCTTCGCTCTTTTCCTCTCTTTTTGGGTCAAACCCTCTACGCAGCTCTTCTTGTAATGTCTGGAATTGCCTCTGCAAAGCTCAAAAATTCTTTGTTGACACTACGATATTACTGGCAACACCTCGATTCCTTCGTGGGGGCATCTTGCTCCAAATTCTCCAAACCCGAACCACAGATCCTGGTGTAAACTACCTCACATTCGGTGATCTGCTTACACACTCAAGAACTCCCACTCTGATACCACTTGATGAAGGGCTACTCCACCCAACACTCACACAGTACTCAAAATCATAGATAAATTTATCAAAAACCCCACATCTAATATTAAATCATAGACAAAACTCAATAGAAACCCCACATCAAATATTTCTTCAATAAAACAATATTAGAAATTACAATGTATGACCATAAGGCCGATTTTATTACAGACTGAAGATCTGCGAATTGGAGATACGATCTGTGATACCGGACTGCCTTCGGTAATCTTTATTCTCCATATTAGTAACTTCCCAAAGAATGTTTTGGTAAGTGTAACTCCTTTTCCCACCTTTCATTTTCCCACTAGGAAAATATTCATTTGAAATTTTAATTTTCATTTCCCGCCCAGGAAAATATTCACTTGAATATTGAATTTCTAAACATATGGGTCATATATATATATATATATATTGGTGATGCAAGATTACCCTTACACCATTGGATGCTCCTGCATCGTATTCATATTAGTTACTAACACATAAGTGGTATTAGGATATTCATATTAGTTACTAAATGCAACCATTTAATTGTTTCAAATTCAACAACTATAACTTGAAGGTTCATCCAAGGATATCAAGTGCAAACAATGTTCAAAATATATACACTTATTTATGCTAGAACGTTACTACAAAACAAATGTAAACATACTTATTTATGCTAGAACGTTGCTACAAAATAAATGCAAACATACTGCAAGCTCAATGCCAGATTCTTTATTTTCTCTAAAGTTCAAAAATTATTAGTATTGCATACTTTAGAAGTAGTGCATCTTTGACCACAACTATTCTTGCAATTACCCTCAAAGAACAATAAAGGAATCAGACAGACAAACCAAAAATGACAATGAAATTAGTTTGTAGAGCAACATTGCAGAAAGATAACAACATTAGGAAAGGCTCATTCTCTCCTGTTACGACTTGCAAACTGTATTATCAAATTCAACGAGCTTCATGTATGAAGTTTGAAAATCATGGGGATTTAACCGAATACCCAACAAGTTTGAACAAATTCGGCCATTAGGTTCAGCCTGAACATTAAGTCAAATTTATGATGTGAATAAGTAGATACGCAGCATGTTCAAAATAATAACGGTGGGTATAGTTTCATTTGCACTACTTACGCATGAAGCTAAAATATTAAAAATTTAAAAGTAGATTTCAAAAAAAAAAATGGACAGACAGGCCATCCGCACATTTTTTGGGTCTAATTCATGGCCAGTAGATCTCAACTCTCTTGGATATTTACTGTAGACTTGGAAGCTGAGCATGTAGCCATAGTAGTAACCTCTCATCGCAGAATTTACCACGATATTTGACCATCCCAAGAATAGGGTTTTGATCTTGGAAATGATTGGACACCAAATGATTGTGACCAGAATAGTATATAATTTTAATTTTTTAAATTTATTTCCCCTTTGGGAGAGGATGCCCAGCCATGGGAGACGGTTGGGCACCTTTGGGGATGCTCAGACCATCCCTAGGGATGATTGGGCATCCCCTAACCATCCTCGGAGACGCCCAACCGTCCCTAGGGACGATCTGAGCGTCCCTAAAGGGACCCGACCATTGGTCGTCCCTAAGGATGCCCCACAAAAGGGGACATCCCAAGGACGAGAGGCCATAGGCCTCAGCCATCTCGGGGACATTTCCCAGTCGTCCCCCAAAAAGGGGGATGGGGGAAACGTCCCCCTTGTCGTCCCCTCGTGCTAGGGGATGCGAGAAACGGGGGGATGCGTCCCCGTGGAACACTATTTTATCATTATGCATTATGTGTTAACTTGTGCTTATTGTGTATTTTCCTCAACTATCATATGGATCAAACTATCCCCTTCACCCTTATGACTAATAACCTCTATAGTAGAGCAGACGTAGTAGACCGATCAATTTTTGTTGAGTGTTTACCAACTTGAGGTCGATGGTTCTAATCCCAAGCCCCTTTGAGGTCTCCCTCACTTGAAGTAAAAGCTTACCAAGGTGGGACATGGTCATAGTGGTAGCTTTCTAGATTTGAAATTGTGCCAATGGGATAAAATGATGGATAAATTACCAATTCCACTATATAAAAAAAAAAAACTCTATAGTAACCTATATCTATTTAATTTCTAACCTATCCTTAAATTTATTTACTAAATTAACTTAGCATAATAAAACTTCAAGATATTAAATATCTTACATTTTAGTCTTCAATATCATTGAAAGAAATTGTTGACAAAAATTAAATTACTTAACATTGTATTTGGTAAGACCCTAAGGTCTTACTATAAAATTATTAACAAATTAATGTAAATGTAATCACAGGCCACTCAAAGGGGGCTCCCTTGTAATCACTTTGCCACTATAGGGGGCTCCCTCCTTAGAATCTATGCTTATTATTCTTCTTCTTGGATGATTTGATATAGATGGACAACCTAATATATATATCTACCCTAAAGCTACGTTGGTGAAGAGACATGATGGTTCACGTATGAAGAGACGTGATGGTTCACGTTATGAAGGGTTGTGATGGTTCACTTTATAAGTAATTAATATAATAATTAAATGATTAATAATACAAACTAATACTAACTAATAATGTTAGGATTGAGGATCCTAACATGCCACCCTCCTTAAAAAGAGCTTTGTCCTCAAAGCTCAAAGTGAGAAGCTTTGTCCTTTGTTTTTCAAGAAGGATTTGTGTAAGTTCTTGGACTCTTTTAATGGCATCCTTTCGTAGGCGGGGATATCGAGAAGGATGAAGCATTACCGGGGGGTTGCCAAGAACAATAGTAGAATCTTCTTTAGGAAAATCATGATGAGGATGGGAGGGCAACCCTTGGGGTTCCTCAAATACTTTAGAATGATGCATCAAAAGTGATGGTAATGATTTCATATCCTTTTTTGGTTCCTTGGTAGAGCCAACAGAGAAGGAGTGTGTAGTCACTCTGCGTTGGTTTCGAATAGGTTTGATCATATGGCAAGAACTCATTATTGGTGAGGAAGGTATGTGTAGGTCTTGTAGAGTGTATGCTTGGCTAGCATTGATCACTTTGGGTATGTCTACCTCATCCTTGCTTGGTACATCAATCACTTCTTGCACATCGACCTCATTGTCTTCATTGCAGTGAGTAGGTGCACTGTTCGCTTCGAACATAACTACCTCATTTTCTTGCTCTATGGAGAGACAAGGATCAACTTCCTTCAATAAATACAATGTTAGTGTAGCACATTTATGGTGGGGTCCAAATTGTTCATCACAATTATCACAGAGTCCTTTTGCTCATCGTTCCTTCATCTCCTCAAAGCTAAGATGTTTAATTTGTAAAGTTCAATTAGATTTGGGGGTTGTGTAAGTGCTTTGTGCCCTTCCATTATGCATAGGTTTGGGAGCGATGTAAGTGGTCAACGATTTTTCCATAAGTGGTTTCCCTAATCGTTGTTGTGCATTGATTTTATCTTCAGCTAATTTTGCCAATCCATAGGTTTGCATCATGGTATAGGGATTGAACCTTGTTACCTCCATTCTAATTTTCTCTTTTAATCCCCTAATGAAGCCATTGATGCAATATTGTGTTGTGTTTGGTGATATCCTCAAACCGAGTTTGATACTCACGCACAAAAGTGATTTGATGAAGATCTTTGAGCAATTGCCATATGATTGGGTCCCACATGGCTCTGATACTAAATGGTAAGACCCCAAGGTCTTACTATAAAATTATTAACAAATTAATGTAAATGTAATCACAGGCCACTCAAAGGGGGCTCCCTCCTTAGAATCTATGCTTATTATTCTTCTTCTTGGATGATTTGATATGGATGGACAACCTAATATATATATCTACCCTAAAGCTACGTTGGTGAAGAGACATGATGGTTCACGTATGAAGAGACGTGATGGTTCACGTTATGAAGGGTTGTGATGGTTCACTTTATAAGTTAATAATATAATAATTAAATGATTAATAATACTAACTAATACTAACTAATAATGTTAGGATTGAGGATCCTAACAGTATTCCAAGATAAAACTTGGATATAAGTTAGACCTCAAGGTCATTGGAAGAGGTTATTAACAAAATTAAATTTACCTCTCATTCTATCAAATCTATATGAATATTTTTAATTTATTATATAGGATCGAAATAGGTTCCACACGTATTATATCATAACCACCTAGCATTATCCTTAAAAAAAAACTTGGCAATTATGTATATATCACTCGGTTAGATTTTAACTTTAATCTCTTCCTTAAAAAATTGAAGAATCTAAATGATTAAGCTAATAACATTTAATAAATTTATATCTATTATTATCATCATTCTATATTATCTATTTAGTTGTGCTTATAATATATTCCTCTAGTTTATTATATATATATATATAGATATATATATTTTGATACATAGAGGAATCAACAACTACCTTTCTTTTTTGAACAACTGGTCATAGGGTCAAGTCACATTACCTTCAATCGTAGTGTTAAATCATGGTGCTACCACTATAACCCCTATCTCGTCTCGGTAAACATGATCCGAAGTGAGAGAGACCTTGATGGCTCGGGGTTGGTACTGTTGTCATCAAGTTGACGCACACTTAACGAACTCAAGTCAAACTACTACCTTCGCCCTACTACTCTAATTTACCATATTAATAAAACTACTTTTACTTTTGATTCATAAATTTTATAATAACCAAAAATCTCTTTAGTCTCTAACTTAGCTATACTTAAATTTATTTAATGAATTACCTTATCGTAATCAAACTAAATAATACCTTATTTGAAGTTTTTAATCATTTTGAAATTTCAACTTAATCAAACTAAATAATACCTTATTTGAAGTTTTTAATCCTTTTGAAATTTTAACTTATCTTAAATAAATACGTGTAGTAGTAACTCCAAACTGTATGACATCCTAGTGATAAGTTGTTGAACTTTCATTCAAAATATCCAAATTCAAATTATACCTCAAAAAATAACCCTAGTTATACTCCAATTATATTTTAGATTAAAAAAAAATACACACCTATGCTGACCATCGTATTGGAACTCCAAAGTTTGAGTCCTTTTTCTTTTCACATTTTTTAGTGCTGCCTAATCACAATTGTTAAAGACCATGACCCCATGGCTCATCATAAAATAATGGACTAAATCCCACTTACCCTACTAAGTAAGTAGCTGTCAAATGTATGACACAACCTTTTATATAATTAATGCCATTATGCATGCTTACACTTGGCAAAGGGCATTGTATTGTGTGGTGTGCCTTTATATGATGTACTACTTCCAATCAAAGGAACAAGTAAAATCATTACGCATAGCACAAAGCCAAAGAGTCACATGGGCAAGTGCATTAAAATAATATCTAAAATGCTTTGGTTCAAGATAATATCTAGAACACTCAATATGGGCACTCCATACATCCTAAGAACTAAAAGAATGACCACAAAAATGATAACAAACCTTCCATCTTAAAATAAATAAATATATTTAATGCATATCAATAACTATAACTCAAATTTAGAATATTATGTTACGAGTAATAACATTCATAAATTGATATGCTTTTTATTAAAAAATTCAAATTCAAACTACCATATAAATAAAAGTATTTTATATTTTGTGGGTGTTCTAAGCTGCTCCCTAATATCCCCTAATGACATACTACTCTTAATAATTTTTTTATTAAAATGGATACCATCTATTTTACTGTTTTTGTCATGTTGTAGTTAGGTCATCATTACACATGACTTATCCCTAAAATGTTATAGGGTTTTTAGACTCTTACATATTAGCTCTATCTAGATCCTTTGTAAGGAAATCAGGCAGTTCAAGAATGAAAGCAGCCACCAACTTCCAATTATTGCGTTGAAGGACGTTGTCAATGTACCCTTTCACCTAACCTCCACCCAAAAGAGGTTGAAAACTCAGCAACTATTTTTTGTTTTTTTGAAAAATAATTGGTGGTTTTAGAAAATGAAAATATACAGTTGGAAGTATACAGGAGAACATTTTGTGAGTTCAGCTGGAGGTACATCGGAGAACATTTCCCTGTGAGTCCAGCTGAAGGATGAAGGTACACAGAAGGACGAAGGTACACAGGAGAACACCTCCCTGTGAGTCGAACTTAACTCTTTACTAAAACTAAATACCTTTACCATTACAGTATTCCGAAAATGACTTTGTTTTCTTTATTAGGAATGAATACGGTAGTAGGTACCTACCATCCTAATTGGGAAGTATTTATAATATTTACAGGTGGTTTTTGACTTGTTAATCTAATTTTGCCTGTTTCAGACGAAGGCATATAGACCTAAGAATATGCCATTTAAAATATTTTGCACCCGAAATACACGGGGTTTCGGGCCCTGAGATGAAACACGGGCAAACACGGAAAAATGGAAGCGAACTCCACATCCCAAGGCAGTAAATGACATTTTTTTTTTCTCTGTAAATGTGTCCGGCAACCAAAATTTTCTCCTTATTATCGATCCTTCTAGGATTTGAACTCTCCATGGCTACTACGGAAGAAATCCTTTCTTTCTGTCTCTCCGCGTGAGGTTTTGAGATCGGTTTTCGCCCTGATTAATGAAACAAGCTACAGGCCACAGGTATCGCATCCTTTACGGCTTTCTTGCACACTGTTATCTAGTTTGCAGTTTTGTTTCTGTATGTGATAAATCCTGCACCAGTTGCGTGCGTAGTGGTTGCCCTTAAAAGGATTTTAAGGCTTGCAGTCTTATTTCTTTATTTTCCTGAACTTTTGAAGGAAATTTGGACCGGACCGGCTCTCAGTGATATGCGGTGAAATGGACGACGACATGAAGCCGTTCCTAAAGCAGCCGCAGTCTTCCTCTTTGTCTTGTGAGTTTAAAGAGTTTCTGCCGACCTTAATGTCTGCATTTTATTAGTATATTGCTCTCTTTAGTCCGATCTATGGCATTGGATCTCCAATAATATTGTAGATTATCTTTTCTTTAATGGAACAAAGGAATTTGTGGTAAATGTAAGAAAATAAATGGACCAGAATGCTCCGTTTTAAGAAGCAGGAGCATCAAACCCTACTACGGCGTTGTAGGGCGTTGTAACGTTACGACCGCGAGCAGAGTGTAACCTTTAGTATAGATACTGTAAAGGCCTGCCAAATGCCGATAAAAGCCCTTGTCGCTACATAGCTTAAATAATAGTAATGACATTGTCAACATTAAGCATTAAGCCGGACATAGTCTCCGGGGATGGTGGTGCGCCCATGAAATCCTCTGCTGTTCTGCAACAGATTGGGCTTGAGAAAGACCTTAATGATATGTGCTCCAAGGGAGGGCGAGATGAAGCCGCACCTCAAGCAGATACATCTTGTAAGTTTCAGGCCTTCTTACAAATCTTCACATTCTTTGTGAAATCTTTTTGTTTTCGGACATTTGTTGATTTTGCCCGTTTTCGCGTCAAGCCTTTTATCCCACCACAACTTTGATGCTGATCTGTAATGTTGTGGTCTTAAATGGTGCCCAGCTTTTCATTTCTTCTGGAATCTGATAAAGAAATAATATAAGTTACTAAATCCATGACAAGCAAGGAAAGCGTAGCTGCTATGCTAGAATAAAAGCCCAAAGGCCTAAAGCTAGAATAAAAGCCCAAAGGTCAGAGAGTGCCCTTCAAAACGTTGAGTGTAGACGCATGATTTTTTGACCAATGAGATATAGCTATAAGAGTTGAATAACATTATCCACCTGATCGAAGATTGGGCTACTCAAAACTAGGCCCTCCGGAAGAACCAAGGGGAATCCAGATCAACACTTTCTGTTGCGCTGAAACCTCTTCTTAACTGTCAGTTGAAGGGGCAATTGGAATCCCTGCTGCACCAACAGCTGTAGAATGTATTTTGAACGTGCTCAGAGAGATCTTAGCCTGGGGTAAACACTCCTCGGATCGATGCCATAGAGTTTGCAAATGCCGAAAACTCCTCAGAGTGAGCACGACTTCAGGTGAGACTAGAAATCTAGACAAGTTTTTCCGCGTTGGTTGTTTTTTTTTTTTTTTTTGAAAAAATGAAAACTTGTATTAATACAAAGACCAAATACAAACGGGAGAAAACACATCCCGACCCAGAGCAAAGAGCAATCCAACAAGGGCAAAGCACAAAGGCAGCACTAGCAACCCCAGGGCAAAGAAAACAACAGGGCGCGAAAAGGCGACATGTCGCGAAATCGCGACATGTCGCGAAATCGCAACAATCACCCCCGTCTCGACCGCGTCGGCGCCAACAGTCGCGAGATCGCGACAGGAAGGGCCCTCGGCAGCCGCATGCAAAAGGAGTCGCGAAATCGCGACGAAGTTTCTGAACGGCACTCATGCCACAAAAGGGTCGCGATATCGCGACAATTATCCTCCCAACCGCTTAAGTGCCAAACGTGTCGCGATATCACGACAAAAATACCTTGCAGCTTCCAGTTTACCAAACTGTCGCGATATCGCGACGAATTATCAACTTTGCTCTTCATCTCAACAAGAGCCGCGAAATCGCGACATAATCTCAACAAGAGTCGCGATGTCGCGATATCGCGCCAGAAACCCGCCAAAGGCCGCAAAGGCTCAACCTGTCGCGAAATCGCGACAACTTCCAGCTCGAGGCCGCGACGGCGCTACAGGTCGCGATATCGCGACAATTTTCCTCCCAGCCGCTTAAGTGCCAAACGTGTCGCGATATCGCGACAAGATTACCTTGCAGCTTCCCACTCTCCAACTTGTCACGATAACGCGACGAAATTTCAACTTTGCTTTTCAACTTCAAAAGGGGTGCGAAATCGCGACAGGATCTCAACAAGGACCGCGATAGCGCGACATGTCGCGATATCGTTTTCCGCGTTGGTTGTTAGACAACTGGAATCTTACATATCAGAATATTCATGTCAGTGGTTTATTGATTCTACTGGTATTCTTACTTTTTTCCCCACGAAATAAAGACGTTTTCCTAGCGGTTTATGAGTGTAGTTAATTAATTTTTTTTCCCTAATTATTTTTAATTTTCTCTTAAAGGAACACCAAGTTTAGAATAAGATTTCTTTGTTTCAGTGTGAACATCCCTCTAGCCGCATTATAGACATTACAAAACATTTATGGCTGATTTAGGGCTGAACATCCCTCTAGCCGCATTATAGACATTACAAAACATTTATGGCTGATTTAGGGCTGAAAAGCAAGTAAAGAAATGGCACAAGTCATTTTAAAATAAGAAAGAATTTAATAATACGTTAAGCACCAAAATTTTTGTTCTTAGTGTGTTGGTCTTTTCAAAAGGTCCTATCTCTCAAACAACTAAATCCCCAGTCAAATTTCCTTACATGACAAGTCCATGATCTAATTTTTTTTCAGAGAATGACAAGTTAACCCGGCTAAAACTTTCTATAGTACACCAGGAACCTGGAACTTGGGACTGGGAGCGAGTAACATACGCCAAGCTTTCATCTTAGTCTGACCCCAAAGCCACTGAACAAACAAATAGAAATAAAGAAAATAAAATTGTAGAATTTGGTACAGTTTTACATTAAAAAAATTTTAAATAAAAAATAAATTGATAAAGTTATTATTAGTATTAATATGATTTTATAAATATATGTATCTTATCAATTTATTTATTTTTTAATTACATCATTTAACATTATTAACATTTGGATTAAAATATATGAAGTACATAAGATTAGGAGGAAGCCTAGTGAAGAATAGGAGGAAGCCTATATAATATAGTGAAGAATATTATATAAAATTGAATGACAATAACCATAGTTGTAATTTATATATTTTATAATTATAAAATAATTTATATATTTATAATATTTCAAATAAGAGGAACTTTATTTTAAAGTGTTAGATCCTGACAGAGGCTGGGAGCGAGTAACAGACGCCAAGCTTTAATCCCTAGTCTGACCCCAAAGCCGCTGAACAAAGAAGTAGAAAAAATAAAATGAAACTGTTTATTTTTTAATTACATCATTTAACATTATTAACATTTGGATTAAAATATATGAAGTACATAAGATTAGGAGGAAGCCTAGTGAAGAATAGAGGAAGCCTATATAATACAGTGAATGACAATGACAATAGTTATAATTTATATATTTTATAATTATAAAATAATTTATATATTTATAATATTTCAAATAAGAGGAATTTTATTTTAAAGTCTTAGATCTTACAGAGGCTGGGAGCGAGTAACAGACGCCAAGCTTTAATCCCTAGTCTGACCCCAAAGCCGCTGAACAAAGAAGTAGAAAAAATAAAATGAAACTGTAAGACACAGTACTTTTTACACTTCTTTATCATTCCGCAGTTGAGAAGAAAATCCATCTTCTTTATCTAGTGCGCAACAGAATTCATGCCAATCCGCTGGCCCAGGCCACTAACAACTTTGATTTTTTACCCTTTTCTTTTACTAACAACTTTTATTTAGACATAACTTTGTAAACGAAGCACGAAACTCCAACAACGAACTCAGTTTCAAATGGCAAAGGCAGTATATGGAATGGGTGCAACGGTGGCCTCAAGTGAGGTTCAGCTATTTCAATAACAGGTACAAAGCAAACGTTATTGTTCAAGGAAATGTTAGAAATTCTTTTATATCCTTGAATGGTCGTTATTTATTTGAATTCAATAAGCTAAGGTCTATACATGTTTTAAAAATTTGCTAGGCTGAACTTGTGGAAAAAAAAGACCTTCATCTTTACTCTGCTAAGGATTAAAGGAGGAAGCCCACAAAGTGCCCTGCCCTTTTATTCTCCAAAGCATATGGCGATGAGATCAAAATTTTATTAATTTTTTTTTTGGATAGGTTCGTTAACAGTTAGAGATCAAAATTTTATTAATTTTATTTTTATATATCAAACTAAAAATTATAAAAATTCCATAAGAAAAATTATAAAACACTACTGTCATATTTCTATTACAGTTTTACGCGGTCTACCAGGCAAAAGGTTTGCACCCAATATTCTTATAGCTTCCTTCGATGTATAGGCAGCGCGTCGGATTGGCTTCCTCTAATGGCCTTATTTCTTCCATTCGATGGACGGACAGCGCACACTCCGGTCAAGGATTGGATTTAGTTATTTTTTGCCTTGCAATATTATTATTCCTAAAGTTTTTCCTGTGTGATAAAATTTCGTCTGCAAAGCTTATCCTCATTGACGGTAAATTTCAGTCTAGCGGGATTAAAAGCTTTTATCTCTGAGGCTGCTATCTTATGGATAAAACGTAGGACAAGTATTGGGTAGTAAATGACTAAATTCTATAAGCATATATCATTAAAAGATTTATTTTTAATAAATAAAATAAAATATTATTTTTATTACATTTTATCAAATTAATTAAATCATATTATATTTATTTTTTTATCAGAAATATTTTTCATTTGCAATTTTTTTTATTTATTATTTTATACATATACCTTCTGAAATTAAAATGTCAAGATAAAATTTAACATTATGAATGACTAAAACAGTTGTTGCCCATTTTTCATATTTATAAATATAAATTTATTCCCTATAACAACCTAAGAGTTTCTTAATATTTTTTTAGGTTTTTTATTCATGCCCCTAATATTCCAAGATATTATTTTCGTTGTTATTTTTTAATTTTATTTATGAGTTTGCCCCACTTTTAATACTTGAGACATTTGCTTTTGTTTTCCCATATCAGTATCATTGTGGATTTCTTTTTTTTCTTTGTTTTTGCTTCTTTGGATCTTTCTCTTTTTTTATATTTCAATCAATATTTTCATCTTCATCCATCTCTTCAATCTTCTCACATTGCTCAAAGACAAACTTACTTGTCTTGTTGTACAAGATGTGTAGAGTAAAGAATAACCTCAAAAGCACATTCTTCTTTGTATTGCCCAATAAACCTTAAAGTGTAAGGATGCTCTTCTAAAGCAATTGCCTTCTTATTTTACCCAAAAAATCTTAAATTGTTAGAGACTTCTTCCATCCTCATTTTTTTATTATGTTGCTCTTAAAACCCTAAATTGCAAGGGATAACCTCTATACCACTTTCACTTTTATTACCAAGAGAGGATTCTATACTACTTGAGGAAAATGAAGATGATTTACTTGGAAAGATCTTGATCTCTTCTGTCGTCTTTGTGTTTGGATTTTCCTCCACATTTACCTTTGCACCTTTAATTCCTTCTTAACTTTGAACTTACATATTGTACTTTCTCATCCCTTATATATTTTTGTGTTGCTTCTAACTGTTGATCCAAGTGAGTTATGGTGGTCTTTTCCATAAGATGTTGTAGATAGGCTTTCTTTGCCCCTTCTTTAGGAGTGGAATATCCTTGATTTGATCTACCTTCTAATAATGTATGATTTCCTTGCTTTACCTTGAAGTTTATCTTATGACCAAAGGATTTTGTCTCTTTCTTCATAGTTTTCACTTTACAAACTCTTACCAAGTGGTTAGTCTTATAACAATTGCGACAACAAAATGCGATGTTTTCATAATCCACTTGTTGATCTCATTCTCTTGATTCAGATTTAATCTTAATGGATTGTGGCAAAGGTTTTTAAATGTCCATAGCAACACATATTTTGGTATATAGCATGCTTCCGCTCCTTAATAGTTAGTCCTTCCTTGATGAATTCTCCTAGGTAGGGTATTTCCAATATTTTTTCAAGGCATCCTTATTGATAAGTTGATATGGAAGTTCAAAAAACCTAACCCAAATGGAAAGCTTCTTAATAGTTTTTGTCTCAATAGAAAAATTTTCATTCCATGGTCTTAAATAAAGGGTATCTCTCCCTCTAAACCATGGGCCACCACTCAATATTTTATCCTTGATTTTTGAATTAGAAAAGATGACAAGGAAAAAAACCTTTAGAAAAAAAACTCACAGAGTAATTTGAATTCAATCCCCACTTCCACTTGATCCAATCTTGAATCTCCAAAAACCTTGGCCAGGATGTATGAAACTTATATTAACCCCTTGCTTTTCAAAACCATTATATCATGCTCAATCATCTCGTCCTTGATGGTCACTTCTGGTGCAACATCTGCTGCTTGGATCGAACTTTCCATATATTTGCTCTTCCACTTATCTTCAACTTGGGCATCCATACTTCCAACTATGGCATCCTCACTTCCAATTAAAGCTTTCAAATATGACTTTCCTTTCAAACTAACTAGTGGGATTGGGGTTGGGGATCGCTCCTAGCTTGCATTCCCTCTTGGCTCGCACTCCCTCTCAAGTCACACTCGCTTCTATCTCTTCTTTCTCCCAACGTTCCTTTGCTTCAACAATTTTTTGGAAACAATATTGGCCGCATTCATGGTAAGGGTTTGAAGCATTGATACACTTTGAATAGATATGTTGCTCTTCTGCCATATTTGTAGATGTCAAGAGTGACTGGATCTCCCTCTCTGATGGCACTTCTCCCTAGCTCACACCCCCACCTAGTTTGGACTCCCTCCTAGCTCACACTCCTCGTCTCTTCTTTCTCTTAGCATTCCTTACTTTCCACAATTTTTTGGAAACAATATTGGCTGCATTCATGGTAAGGGATAACTTAGAACCTTAGTTATCAAATTTGTCGATTTTTTTAGATGAAGTTTGAAATTCGTCGAATTTAGACTCCTAACGAATAAATTTGGTGAACAAACCCTAAATTTGGCATCGGCATGGAGAAAGATTGAGTGGAAATAGACGGAGAAGGGAAAAATACCGGCAATAATTTTTTTTGGTCCTCAGAAATCTAGACGTGCAAGTTGGTATGTTAATGTGTGGTTTTGTATTTTTACGAAGTGCTTATCACATGCAGTTTGTGGTTTTCATGTTTTAAATCACAGGATGTAGTTTTTTAGGAAGGGTTTATGGGAAGTTTCGAGGACAAGGGGAATACGAATTTTATATATATATTATGAAATTTAAAATCATTAAAAATTATGTAAGTTATGCAATTTACACGGTGCTAAAGTTATGTAAGGAATGAAGTCAGTTCATTCAATGCTTCGGCACCAAAATTGTAGACATATCTAGTTTTATTATTTTGAATGATTTAGTAAACCAGACAATTTGAATAAATTAGTACCTAATTTTCAAAGTTTATTATTGTTATTTTTATTTCCAGTTAGTATGGGGCAATGTCATTTAAAAATGTTGGTTTTATATCCTATAAGAAAAAACATGTTATGTGCATACAACCAACCAAGTTCATATATGAACATTTATAATATATTAAATTTTATTTCAAAATTTTTTCCGAATTTTTAAATATAGCGAATTTCTTTTGAAATTTAAAAGTGTCCAATTCGAACAAAGATAACTAAGCTTAGAACAAATCTGCTGCTTTTCAGTCATATATGAAATCTCAAAATTAGCTCGCAATGAAAATTATTATAAACCATCATTAAAAGATTTTTTAAAATATATTATTAAATTAATATTATTTGACTTATTTTTATTAAAATTAAAATATTAAATTTATAAAAATAAATTCATTATAATGCTCCATCTGAAGAAGTCAAAAGTATCCAGAGATTCACGTTTTTGTTGAACCAAATGACCGTTATGATAGTCTATAACTTGAAGGATAGAAAACATAGCTGTTGTACCAGAAAGTATGGCAAACGCCCCATGAGATTTCTATGTAAAAACGTTGAGACTATAGTCAAAATTTCAAATGTAAAGAGCCCAGTATAAGTTGAAATAAAAATAAATAAAACTAGCCAAACTGCGAGAACCTTTCACGGAAGCTTCCGTCTTGGTCTCCCTGGTTTAAAAATTTAAATTCAAACCACCAAAAAATATATATATACATATACGTGAAAGTTAGCGTGTTAAAAAAAAATTCCGTCTTAAAACCCGATATGATAAATCTCAATTAGAACCATTTGCCTCACAACGAGGTTCTCTGGGAGGGGGCTTTGTTAGAGTTTTTCCTTAGTCTATGGTCCATGTCCAATGGGACCGTACTGTGAGCATCAAGGTTCAGCATGTCAGAGCTATAGCATGAAACCGATAAACCGTCTAAACAACGAGCAATAAGCAATGAGAACCCTTCGTGGCAGCTCACTGTACTCGCCATATCACATTTTAGAGCAAAGACTCTACAACAAGTCAAATGTCAAAGTACTCCCCATATAACATTTTAGAACAAAGACTCCTACAAGTAGTGAAATGTCAAATCAGTGACAGTTTGTTTTTAACACTCACCCACACTTTAAACGTAGTTTGTCAAATGTCAAATCAATAACAGCTTTTTTTTTTTTTAAACGTATTTAAATTTAGTTTGTCAAATCAATAATTAAAAAAAACGTATTTAAATTTAAATTTTCAAATAAAAATCTAAAATCATACTTGACAAATCAATAATTTAAAAAAAACGTATTTAAATTTAAATTTTAAAATAAAAATCTAAAATCATACTATTAAGGTAATCCTGCAAGAACAGCTTTGATATTCTTGACAGTACCAACATGTATCATGCATGAGCTTTGATATTCTTGACAGTACCAACATGTATCATGCAAGAATCCTGCAACTTGCAAGAACAAATTTGATATTCTTGACAGTACCAACATGGCTGGTTGTTTGCATGGTCAACGATGGCAATGAGAAGTAATCTATGAGCAAGGAGCTCTAAAAGGAGTAAAATAATGAACGAGCACTTATCTCAGAAGAATCTTTGATATCCTTCAAGGGAAAGTATTGTTGAGATTTAGGTTCTCCAACATTTCAGAGGTAGTGGAGAGAAGAATAACCATCTCTTTGGGAATTCATAGATTGCAATAATGGTCCCATGCAGCGGGGCTCTTTGAATCTTCCATTGGAATGGCTAAAAACTTTTTTAATTCTTTGGCTTATAGGAAGGTTTTATGAGTGGTTTATATTATAGAATATTTAAAAGAAATTTGAAAAAAAATTTAAAAATTTTATATTAAAATAAGATCATTTACAAGTTGGGATGAGAGTCATTCCGGTCTTAGTTGGCAAGAACATTTGTTTACAATAGTAAAAGAAGTTCTGCATTGAAGCCAAATCTCCTAAACCATATTTCTACAATGGGTATCCAAATTAGCTAAACACTGGATTTGCTCACGAACCTGCCTAATCCTCTCATCCTCAATAGCCATGTCATTGTGCCAAACTTCTAACCGACACAAAGAGCTTTAGATTTAAATCTACCCCTCTTCCATCTTTCCCAAATATTAATCCGATTCAAATCACCATTGGCTCAAATTTTATAAGATAAAAATCATCGCTTCCAGATCTGGCGCGTAAATGGACACTCAAACATCAAGTGGTCAGATGTTTCCTCGCTTTTATAGCATAAAACACATTAAGACGGAATGTCTCATTATCTAAAGTAAGAATTTCATTGTGCATGAACTGCCAGACAAAGAAGTTTACTTTTGACCAACCCTTGGATTGCCAAATCTTTCTCCAATCCTCAATCTGATATGCCTAAGGAGGTTTTGGAAGGATCTTATCATATCCATCCTTCACTGTGTAGAGTCTAAGGCTCCCATAGCCCCAAGCTAATTCATCCTCTTCATCTCTACCCGTGAGAAATATTTTTGCCAAGATTTTAGTCATGATGGGTGTCAATTTTGGAGGGATTGGAATTGGCCACTCATCCAACTTCTTAAACTGCTTAAACTTATAATCCCCCAACTGGCTAGTGTTGAAATAACTTTCAATCTGGATCCAACCCCTGTTTTCCATAGTTGTTTTTACTGGTTGCAATTCTGGAAATTCAACAATGATAAGTGGATATTGATCCCATGAATCTGTCCAAAATCGTGCCTTCTCTCCTCTCCCCACTTTCCAGAATAATACATCTTTCACTACTTGAGATCCTAACTTTAGAGCCTACCACACCAAGGACCCATTACCATCCAAAGGGAAACGACTCACCTCATTCGAGTTCACTTGTCCCAAATATTTACTAGTTAAAACTCTACTGAATAAAGAAGTTGGTTGGGAAATCCACCTCCAATAAAGCTTTCCAATCAAAGCTTTATTATTTAACTCTGATCTCCTCAGTCTCAAACCTCCCAAACCTCCCTTTACCTTGGGCTGACTTACTTTCTCCCAACCTACTAAGGCCCATTTCCTCTCTCCTTTTACTCCTCCCCATCAAAAATTCTTGTCATCTTGTCTAACTCTTTCCATATGGTATGTGGCAGAAGAAAGGATAGAACATTTATAAATTGGCATGGCTTGAATGATTGACCGCAAAAAAGTTAGTCTACCCCATAGTTTAACCATTTGTGAGACCAATGATTAATTCTTTTTTTGATACATTCCAACAGATCCCTCCAGATATGTATTTTTAGTTTTTTAAAATGCAAAGGGACCCCAAATATACTAGTGGGAGAGAAATTCTCATGAATATCAAGATCTCTAAAATTCTATCTTGAAACCTTCGATCAAGATTGAAAATGTATATATATATTTTTTTGAATTTACATGGTGGAAGCGGTAGCCGCCACGAATTCGGGTAGACTGTTTGGCTTTTATGGCCGCCACAGTATTCTGCGCTGTCCGCCCCGGATACCGCCACACAAATATTCGTGCAGTCCGCCCCTATAACCACCATGCCACAATCATTTTAAACCTTTTACGCCATTGAAAGCACCAGGAAAGGGACAAGCATTCAGTCCAACGAGGCTCGAGATTTGAACCTTGGACCTCCGCCCCCTTACGGGGTTTGGTCGAACCAATTGGTCTACACCTCGAACCTAAATATTTAAAATTTTAATACAGTAAATTATATATTTAAATGTTGATTTAATCTTAAAAATATTTGATATAAATATATTATGAGGGTTGGAGGTTAATGTATTTTAAATGCTTCCAAGGGTTAGGTGGATGAGTAGTTGTCTAAGAGATCTAGGTTTAAACCTTGGGAACATGCCTGTTTGTTTGCAAAGGTAGTAGTCTGATTTGAATCCTCTCAATGCACGACAAATCTCGAGCCGGTGATCCCCCTCACACCGGGTCAACAATAATGAGGTGGTATAGGTTTGTTGAGAACAACCCTTGCAATTTTGAATGTTGTACTTGGTAGTTGGTGGTACAACCACACTCCTTGGGGCACAATGAGAATCTTCCTCCTTGTAATTTGAAATTGGATAATTTAAATGATGGATACCACTAAAATATCTTTGCAAAACATTAATTTTAAATTTTAAACATAATTTTTAAAATTTATTTAAACAAATAATTTATAAAATAATATTTTTTTATTGAATAAATACTTCTTATACATATATATCCGATAATGCAAGAATATAAAATAATATTTAAGATTTTTTTTCAAACAATATATTTATAGTTTAAGCAGTTACATGAGATTGCAATTTATTGCCATTAAAAATCAGATAATAAATAATCTATAAAGCTAGACAAATTATTTTCACAAACTTTAAATGGAATGGTTGGGTTTAGTTTGATTATCCAGGTAAGAATAACAGTTGCTATTGTATTTATATCTTAATATATATAAAGATTAAAACAAATTTTACTTCAACATGATATTATAATGGATAATTATAAATATATTGTTTTTAATGTAAATATTTATATTAAAAGTAAATATTTTTAATTATTTAAATTCATGTTATTTGATTTGATTTATAATTAATAAAGAAAAAAATTAATGATTGATTTAAATTGATACATTTTAATTTTAACTTTTTATATTTTGAATGGTTCTATATAATTATTTTTTTTAGGCCAAAATTTTAGATGTCTTATATCAACTTTTCTTTCTTTTAAGAAATCCTCATCTATGAAACCTAAGATATATTAAAAACCATAAAATGTACATAACATTGATGCTAAATCATTATACATGTGTCTTTTTTGAAATTTTGATTATTTAGCATTTTATTTATAATTATCATGTGTATAGAAATTTCATTGGAGAGTAATTTATAAGATTTTTCTTGTGTCTTGATAAAAACTAATGCTAACTTAGTAGGAAATTATAAGCCCATTTGTGCATGGGATTATACCTTTGTTTGAATGTATTTAGCCTTTGAAAATGTTTTTTCCAATAACCTTTTTAAAGTAAAATGTAAAGTTGAACCATAAAGGAACTTGAATCTATGCAAAGTTTTAGGAGGGGCATTGACCAAATGGAGCTCTACTAGGTTTTTGGTCTCATTGTTATGGCATTGCTTCTTCTATTTGCCAACCCATATATATTAAATTGCATGGAGGGCAAAAGAACCCTCACATCCTATCTTATAGACAAGCAATGTTAGATATAGAAAATGTTTTAAATTTAACTTTTGAAACAACACAATATATTCTTACGAGTTTGGCCCAAAAATACCAAGTGACACCTAGGGAGCTTCTTTTGGTAAAAACAATGAGTGTTTATCACATAGCTTAAACAAAATGACATTAATCCTTAGGCAATAGACAAATGATATATCTTTTAATATATCTTTAAACTCATGTTCTAATATGGAGTTTCATGGGTTTGATATCTCCCTCTATAATATAAAAGAATGGACAAGGAGAGTTTGACATCTAGAAGGGGACATGGAGATTATCCTCACAACAAATGAGTATTTTATAGCTAATTTCACAAACCCAATGGATTGCAAATGAATCTTTAAGGGTGGTTTATTCTTCTACTAGCATGCTAGTCTCTTCATGAAGTTGTGACATCTAGACTTCATTCCATCAGAGGAGCTACTATTAATGATTCTAGTCTAAGATTAAATGCTTTGTATTTTCATTTGTCTTTGGAAGGAAAAAATCTTAGAGATCATAGGAAATACATTGGGAACTTATCTAGGGACTTTGCAAATCACTAGAGAAGAAAAATTTACTACCCATGTTAGGGCTTGTGTAAAATGGACCTATCTAAACCACTACCATAATCAATTTTGAGATCCAAAGGGGAGACAATATTTTTTTCCACATATTTGATTATGAAGGAGTTCCCTTCCATTGTCGAGAATATCATCGTTATTGACATCTCTTTTGAGATTACCCTTTGCATAAACAAGCAATTGCTACCAACATGATGAAAATGGGAGAAATGAGGGCACACAACATGTAATGGGGTCAACAATATGCAACAACAAGCAGCTAATAGTGACCATGAAGTTGAGATGTCATCCTAAGGAGTAATAGGTCAAAAGCAAGCCTCAGACACAAAAGTAATGAGTACAGGTAATTGTCATCACAATAATTATGATGGTTTCATCACTATTAGGAAAAGTAGTAAGGCATAAATGCAAGTAGAGGATGAGAAGGTCACAACACTTCATAATTAAAAAATCATTTTGAGATCTTTGTTTAAGTCTCCAACATTAATGAAATAGAAATGGAGAATTTGTAATCTAAAAGGCAAACACTTGATAATATGGTAGGGTACCTAGGAATAGATATTTGGAGATACATTATTATATTGTATAAGGGTTGGCATGGGCCACACATAACCCAAGGTTGATTGTATTATAATATTCACTTGGATGGATGGATGATCGAGATTGGTACCAGTTGCTAACATTGCTTAGCAAATCATACTATCAGGTTTCTTCATATGTTTCGAGGACAAAACATTTGTAAGGAGGGTGGCTTGGTAGGGTACCTAGGAATAGATATTTGGAGATATATTATTATATTGTATAAGGGTTGGCATGGGCCACACATAATCAAAGGTTGATTGTATTATAATATTATATTATATTATAATATAATACTATATTAGTAGTAGGCTCTCCAAAGTAGAATAAGAATATGGATATATAAAGAAGAGATATTTGTTATTGTAATCATTCATATCATTGAAGAAGAATATTATGTAATCGTCTATGCCCACGAAGTGGCCTCTCACCTTGGGAGATCTTGTGGAGTTATTCCTTCCTTAAGGATTATTATTGGTGTTTCCCTACCTTAAGGGTATTATCTATATCTCTCTCATTTGTGGATTGCTATTGTGGATAATGTATTGTGGATGAATGATTTGATATTTCTACATATTGGTGAATGGTTTATGTTTATAATAATAAAGTTATGTTATAATACAATCAACCTTGGGTTATGTGTGGCCCATACCAACCTTTATACAATATAATAATATATCTCCAAATATCTATTCCTAGGTACCCTACCATAATAATTTGAAAAACCCATCATTCAAGAGCCAACAGATTAAGAGAAGATATAATAAGAAGTCCTAGTTACCTCATAACATCTCCTTCACAATCCCAAACTAAGTAAGCTCCATTATACTTAATCATCTTTATAATGTCATTGGAGAGTTCTTGATAGAAAATAACAAAGAAATATATATAAAAAATCACCCTCAAAACAAGTGGCAAACCAAGTGTCTACACAAATTACTAAAACTATCCTAAAGATGTAAAAATGGATCCAAGGGAACAAACAACTTAAACAAAAGTACAAAAATCCAAAGAAGACAAGAAACAAGAGCAAGTTTCAATGGTTTTTGATGTAAAATATGTTGAAGTGACAAAAGGTTTGTAAGAGTGATTCAATAAGAAAACAAGGAAGAAATTCATGTAAGGAGAATATCAAGCTAGTTGTAAAACAATTAATGAAATTTAGATAAATTAAAAGGATAGACTCATACTTCCCCATTGATCCCACATCTTGTTAGTTTCATAGAATGTTAGGGGCTTGGAAAACAAAGCTAGGTAAAATGTTGTCAAGAGAATAATTAAAATTCTCAAACCTATAAAGGTCTGACTCTAGGAAACAAAGGTACATGCAAAAGAAGCTTCAATTATTTAAAAAATGATTTAAAAAATAACCACTACTTAATAATTGTAATAGAAGGGCAATTTAGAGAGATCTTTACACTGTGGAATCCCAAGTTTCAAATGCAAAGTTGCCCTAGGCACAAATGGTTGCTTGTCCACAAAAGGCTTTTTGGAAGGTTTGAACAAGAGGTTTATGGTCACAAATTTCTATGCTTCCACTTTCTTACCATATAAGGTTGAGTTCTAACAATATATAGAAGAACATGGACAAGTAAAGGAGTTTTAAACACCATTCTATCTTTGGAAGAAAAAACACATAGAATTTGTCACATGGATTAAGCTAGTGGCATTATGAAAAGCATTAGGTACAATTTATTTGATTATTCCTTTTTCTAATGAGTTTTTGACATGGAATAATTGCAGGAGCAACTAACACCACCTTGTTGATAAACTTGATAGGTTCTTATTGAGTGATAGTTGGAAAGACTGCAGTATTTCTTTTTAGGCCTTTATCCTTGATGGGGATGGCTTAGATCACTTGTTAATCTGCCTTGAATTTATACAATTCCAAAAACCACAAAAGGCTCATTTTTTATTTGAATTGATGTAGTTAAGGGACTCCTCCATACAAGAGAAATTTTCAAAATTGATGGTATCAAGGAACACCTAGCTATGGTTGCTCCCAATAAATCTTATTTCAAAAGCTTAAGTTTTTCAAAGATCGACCCAAGGAATGGAATATTTTTTTATTCGTAGCCCTTTCAATAGTTTTTTTTTTCTTTGGGGGGGGGGGTAAGGGGCAAGATCTATCAAAGCTTCAACAAAACATTAGAAGAGCAAGTCTAACTAAAGAGAAATTAGGTAATGAAACATTTTCTCAATACGCTATAGGAATTAAAAAGAAGCATGAGAATACAAGTATTGGTGTCAAAGATATGGAGACAAATGGTTGGAGGTAGAAAATAGAAATACAATTTTTTCTCATTTGTCAATTATGGCTTTTAAAAGTGAAACAATCTTAAGAAAAGCTATCAATGTTGGCTTTTAAGCTTAACTATCTCAAATTATCATAGGTCCCAATGTAAATAAACCAACAATATTATAGGTCGAAATATCAATAATCAAGAGTAGAATAATATATGAGCAATAAAATATATATCTAGGCTAATATAAAGATAAAATAACATTCATTTATAATATCAAATATGAATGTAAATGGCCAAAATCTTTCATGAACATACATGAATAATACTTACAATAATAATTGCTCAAAATTTGTATACAAGCTTTATTATCAATGCTTGCTCCTTTTCTCTTATTTGTGTTATTTGTGTTTCATTGTATGGAGCTTTGTCTCGATAATATAGACATAGAAGATTGCTCTTCATGTACTTGACTATTGCTTTCCATATGACAACTTTCATGACTTTTGGCTTATCATCTTGCCACTTGTATGATAGACTCTTCACTCTCTTCTTACATGCATACTTGAACCTATGACACTTGCACACTTCTACATGACTCTTACTCTCCTACATGCACTCCTAATATAAGACACTTGTGCACATCCTCACATTACATATTTGCACACTTACATACATGACACTCATGCACATTCTCTCAATACACACTTGCACTCTAACTTACATGACACTTGTGTATTTCTTGTGCATTGCACTCTTACATGACACTTGTGCATTTCCCGCACATGGACACTTACATAAAAGGGAAATATAAAATCACTCTCCTAAACTATAGACTCAATCCTAATCAATTACATATTTATATTTGTACGATGAAGGTACTAAGGGGTACATTTGCATGTACCAAATAATGTAATTTTCCCCAACAATCAACACGAATGGAGATAAGGCATTTTCAATTGTAGACATTCATGAAGAGGTTATATCTTGCTTTGAGCAACTTTCCAAGCAGGATCATAGGGACAATAGAGGTTGGATGAAAAATCTTAAATGTTATTCCATTTATTATAATACTAGAACTAAAGGACCAATTGCTTAAAAGCATTTTGTTAAAAGAAATGGAGGAATTGGACATGGAAATGCAAAATGGTAAATCCCCTTAGCTAGATGGTTTACCATCAAAATTCTCTCAATCCTTTTGGAATGTGGTCAAGTTTGATTTATGGTAGGTGGTTGAGGAAAATCACTATTCAAAGCAGATATTGAAAGCTCTAAATAATCTATGATTGCCCTTATTTCTAAAAATCAAGAAGGCTCTTGTAAAGTGGATTATATGCCCATTGCCATATGCAATACAATCCATACAATTGCTTCTAAAATTTTGGTTAAAACGCTCAAGAAGTTCTACCTCTTCTTATCACTCAAGAGCAAGGGGATTTTACCCAAGATAAGGAAATATGTCTCTCAAGAGCAAGGGGTTTTATCCAAGATATTCAAATAGTTGATGGTATCATTATTTTACATGAGGCTATTAAGTCTATATTGGAAAACAAAAAGAAAACAATGTTGCTCAAGCTAGACCTACCCAAGGCCTTTGATTAGGTTGACTGTATATTTTGTCTAACCTACTAAGAGCCTTCGGTTTCCATGTGGACTGAGCCAAATGAATAGCAACTTTTTACTCTTCACTCTCCTTGGTTCTTATCAATGGCCCACCACCGCACTGCCAAAAATAAACACACACACATATAAAACAAATGGAAGCCTTAGACAGACTGATCCACTATTAAGCCGACTCTTCATCCTCACTAAATGTTGAGGCAAATGCCTAAAGAGCCTAGAAATTAAAGGTTTGTTGCAGGTTTTGAGATACCAAATGAATTATAACCCTCACTCATTTACAATTTGTAAATGACATGACTTTAAGAGGAGTGGACTCTATGGTAAAAGCTTCAATGATTAGTTAAGGTTTGCAAAATTACCTTTTAGCCTCTAGACAAGTGCTTAGTAACCAAAATCATTTTTTTTTCTATATAGATAGCATAATTAAATTTTGTTTTGTTGGTATAATTGGGTTTCTAATTGCCACACTTACCTTTTAATATTTAAAAATTCTTATTTCACTAAAGTGTTTAAGGGCATAGGATTAGAGAAAGCTCTTTAGCAATAGGAAGAGTAAGATTTCATATTGGACTTGAAAGTTTTTATTCCTAGCCGGTAGAAATTTTCTTGCTAAATTGCTCTTCCAAGTGCCCCTTATCTATTGCTTTGTAGTGCTTACTACATCACAATTAAGTCTAAGGGGGCTTTACAAAATTTAAGAAGTGGCATCTGATTAGTTGGAATAAAATTTGCCAACCTAATGATAAGGGTGACTTAGCCTTGCAAAAGTCTTGTCTCAATAATATTGCACTCTCAACAAAATCTACTGGACATGGATATCCAATTTGAATTTTGTGTGTGGTAGAATTCTAACACAAAAGCATATGGGCTAATGTGCATCTATTGATCTTCCTTGCCTTCCTATCCACAAAAAGGAATCTCCATTTGGAAATGTATCCAATTGTAATATGAGCTCATCAAATGAGTCTCTCCTGGATTCCCCAAGGGGGACACACAATTGAGTCTAGGAGGATGCTTGGTCTCACGTTCCACCTATCATTCAAGAGTTCCCATACTTAAAGCCATTAAAAGGGAGGTTCCTGGCTTTAGATTGGAAACATATAAAAAACTTCCAAATCTATAAAAGGACAAGCAATGGTTGTTATTGGAGTACAAAAAAGATTTCAAAATGGCCTATACAATGTTTTGAAAAGGAAAAACAAATTCTTCAGACAACCATAAGAAGTAGACTAGTTTGTTAGGATCAAGGAGAAGATATAATAGCTTGGGGAGAGGACCTCAAGATTTGACTCGGTCAATGCATGTTAGATGGAGCTTTTAGGAGAGCAGTTGGTAGAAGACAAAAAAGTATTGAGCAAAAGACCTTAGAATTCAAAAAGGTTGTCTAAATACCAACATTTTTGCATGGCTAGCCAAGCATAACTAATTCTTAACATAGGAGAACATGAAAAAAAAGAATTTTTTGGTGTATCACAATGTGTCTTTTTATAAATAGGATTTATATGATAAGGACTATCTCCTATTCTCATGTCCTTTTGTTAAAACATTATTGCATTTTTGGTCGGTTGTCGTGAGCAAGAGACAACAATAGAGAACAATATGGAGGATTTCTTCCAAATTTGAAAGCTATAGACAACACAACATAAGTGATTTTATATTATTGGTGGTAGACTTGGTTGGAAGGAAACAAAAGGATCTTCCAAGACACTTCACTTCTTTCTCAGCAAATATGAATTAAACAGGATCCACTATTAGAGACAAAGGAAGACAACTTTTGAAGCATTTCCAAACTCAAATAGAAGTTATAAGCAAGTTCTAGAAGCAAACATAATAAAGTGCTCAATACCACCTCAAGGATGGATGAAGGTAAGTGTTGATGGGCATCTAGGGGAAACCCTAAGCCAATTAATATAGGCGGTGTTTGTAAGGACAATCAAGGGAATCCTTTATTCTTCGTTAGAGGGCCACTTGGATATCACACCAACAATTATATTAAGGCCATGGCCATCAGATTCAACCTACAAGAAACCAAAAAAAGGAATATCGATAATGTTACTGTGGAGTTTTCTTCAAAGTTCTTGATTGATAAGATAAATTCTCTAACACCAACTGCAAGCAATGTATGGTAGTTAAACTTGTTAATTAAGAAAATATCCTCCTAAAAGCAAAATTCCTATACACTCATTTTTGCCAAACAAAATAGTTAATTGACAACAAAAAGAGTCTTTACATCATGATGAATGGGAAAGACCATTAGTCCTAAAAACAAACAATGAAAAAAGTGTAGCTTCCTCAACACTTCTAGCTTATCTCTAAAAAAAAATCTTAATGATAATGGGAATAAAGCCAATGACGAACACTGTCTATAATATTTCTTTCCTCAAAAGAGCAAAAATAATTAGAACAAGACAACAAGTTTATATATTTCTGCAACATGCAATAAAAAAATAGCATTCATCATCTTAAAGTGAAAGGTTATTATTTGATTCAAGGTAGTAACAATTAATAACACTTTGTATGGACTTCGAATGAATAGGTTAAGAACAACCATAAAATAGGTGTATATTTTCATTTTTGAAAATTTTAAATTATTAAATTTCAAGAAGTTTACGATATTAAGGTTCCATGTTAGTAATCCATATTGTATATATGTTGTAAACTTTTTTATTTTCATTAGTAACACCAGCTAAATTTGCTTATAAAAGCCATATCGAGTATTAAAACTTTCTAAAAGATTTTTTATTTTGTGGTGATGCTATATGAATCTTTTATTTGGTGGTGATGCTATATGATGGTATGTGAAAGTCAACTAAAAACACTGTATATTAAATAATTTATTTTTCTTTGGTTCCAAGTAAAATATAAACTTATTTTTACAAAAAATTAAAAACTACCTTATTTACTTATAATCTAAGCTAAGCAGGGATGTATCCATAGACTTAGATATGGGCGAGTAAACAGGGATGTATCCATAGACTTAGATAAAGGCGGGTATGCGTCCCCTAGGGGATCAGAACGAGGGGACGTGATGGGCATGTCCCCCACTTAACCCCTCTAGAGGGGACAAATGAGAGGTATCCCCACCGCGTCCTACATTTTAATGGGATCAAGAACTCGAAGGGCGGATCACCTTTGCATCCGTTGTGATGGGGAGGATAATTCCCAGGCCCAAACCCCTAAAGGTCGAATTCCCATTCCAGAACATTTAAAAAAAAAAAACTAATCTCATCTTCCCACACCCCTTCCAGATGACAATCCCTCCAGATGCCATTCGACAGTTTGTACCGAACAAGAAGAAGCAAATTTTGCTTCTCCTACCGCAGCATGCTCTAGCGGTGAACACTTCTATGTCCGCTCTCACAACTTACAAATGACAATTAACTACGCGCTTGTAAATGTTGGTCCTACAAAAGTTTTTTTCTTAATCTTTCAAGTTTACGCGCTTAGTTTTTTTTCTTAATCTTTTAAGTTTTCCAAATAAGAACTCAAAAACCTATTACTGCAATATCCCATTGCCTTTACCTACCTCACTTGTAACATCAACTGCGTTAAGATTACCTTTTTGTTTTTAAAGTGTCGGACGAGAGCCTGGTTCGGCGTTTTCCGATATTGGGTTGGAGGAGAGAACCCTATTTCTTCTTGAGTGTACCGTAAACCGTAGAGAACCCTATTTCTTCTTGAGTGTACCTTAAACCGTAGAGAAAAAGACAATGACGCATAAACCCCACAAACTAGGAATCCATCTAATCGATTTTTTCATCTCAATATCACACAAAATTTGGGACTATGCCAGTATATCTTCGGGTTGGAAAAAGATTAATTTAGACGGTGCAGTTGGGGTTAATTTGGGGTTGCAGGTATTGGTTTTCTTAGAAGAGATTTCAAGGGAAAGATCTTGGAAGTTAAAAGGTCTTGGAAGGGCTACTAACAATGAAGTTGAAGGATTGACTATTAGACAAGGTTCTCTCAATGCTTGAGAGAATGAGGTTAAAAAGATCATAGTTGAGGTTGAGTTGACTCAAAAATTATGGTGGAGCTTTGGATGTTATTAGAAATTTCAGACCAAAAGTATAAGAAACATTGTGAACCAAATTAAGTCCATTTGACAGCAGCTCTAAGATGCCATCCTGATCTATGTTTCAGACCAAAGGCTTTGAGGATAAGAAACATTGTGAGACAAATTAAGTTCATTTTGCAGCAGTTCGAGGATGCCATCCCCGTCTATGTTGACAAACAAAATAATGCAGTTGTTGACTTTTTGGCTAAACATGTTGGATACATGTTGAATTCTAATCAGGATAGGATGGTTCTTAGTTTGACCAACAAAGACTTTGGTAAGGATGAGGATAGGTCTAGAGTTCACTTAACCTTGTATAAATGGAGGATGAACAGTTATTTGTTGGGTCTTTTTGCTGCCTTTTGCAGCACTCTTTAGCTCTTTTTGGGATAACATTGGTAGTGTTTGCAGAACTGTCAAGCCTATTACTCTTTAGCTCTTTTTGGGATAACATTGGTAGTCTTTGCAGAACTGTCAAGCCTCTTAGATCACTTAGGATCAGTGTAAAGAAGAAATGTAATCAATTAAAAGTTTTTGCTCTTTAATAGTGATCAAATTTTTTATTTTTTGAAAATGTTAATCTGAGTTTTATTCAAATTTTAGGGCTTGCCAAACCTGACAGACCTATGATTATAATTTAATTCTTATTCTATAAATAATTTTTTTTTACCTTTTCAAAAAAATTTTCTTGCCTACATCAAAAAAATATTGTTTGCAGCCTCTAATATATTTTTTACATATATTTACATTTTTATATACAAAAGTATAATGCTTTTAAATATGATTATATGAAACAATTTTCACGAAGAATGTTGTTTATCTAACTAAATTCAAATTTAAAACTTTATACAACCTTATTCGTCATCAAATTTAAAACCTTAAACTTCTTATTTAAAATTTAAAAATATTTATTATTAATTTTTTATATGCGTGTCATCCCTCCCCTACTTACCCCTTATTTACCAAAATTTGGGGGTGTCCTATTGCCATCCCTTAGTGTTCCCGCATTGACATCTTCCACACCAAAAGGGGACTCTAATAACCTTTTTTTTTTTTTTTTTGATTGGTTGAAAGGGTGTTGAAAGGTCCCTAAACCTTGTCCAAGAATTTTTTACATGTTTTCCAAACCGACCGAAGAGGCCCGTGAGCTAAAGATCAAAGAAGAAGCAAAACACCACAAGGAGAAAGGTGTCGCGATATCGCGACATGTTGCATTTTCGCGGTCCAAAGCAAAGGGAGAAAGCAAGGAGGAAAAGGTGTCGCGATATCGCGACATGTTGCATCGTCGCGGCCAAAGGAGGAAAAGGTGTCGCGATATCGCGACATGTTGCATCGTCGCGGCCAAAGGAGGAAAAGTGTGTCGCGATATCGCGACATGTTGCATCGTCGTGGCCGAAGGAGAGAAAGTGTCGCGATATCGTGACATGTTGCATCGTCGCTGCCAAGAGAAGAAGTGTCGCGATATCGTGACATGTTGCATCGTCACGGCCAAAGGAGGAAAGGTGTCGCGATATCGTGACATGTTGCATCGTCGCGGCCAAAGGAGAAAAAGTGTCGCGATATCGTGACATGTTGCATCGTCGCGGCCAAAAGAGAAAAAGTGTCGCGATATCGTGACATGTTGCATCGTCACTGCCAAAAGAGAAAAAGTGTCGCGATATCGCGACATGTTGCATCATCGCTGCCAAAAGAGAAAAAGTGTCGCGATATCGCGACATGTTGCATTGTCGTGGCCAAAGGAGGAAAAGTGTCGATATGTTGCATCGTCGCGGCCAAAGGAGAAAAAGTGTCGCGATATCGTGACATGTTGCATCATCGCGGCCAAAGGAGAAAAAGTGTCGTGATATCGCGACATGTTGCATCGTCGCGACCAAAGGAGAAAAAGTGTCGCGATATCGCGACATGTTGCATCGTCTCGGCCAAAGGAGAAAAAGTGTCACGATATCGCGACATGTTGCATCGTCTCGGCCAAAAGAGAAAAAGTGTCATGATATCGCGACATGTTGCATCATCATGGCCAAAGAGGAAAAGTGTCACGATATCGCGACATGTTGCATCGTCGTGGCCAAAAGAGAAAAAGTGTCGCGATATCGCGACATGTTGCATCGTCATGGCCAAAGAAGGAAAAAGTGTCGCGATATCGCGACATGTTGCATCATCGCGGCCAAAGGAGAAAAAGTGTCGCGATATCGCGACATGTTGCATCATCGCGACCAAAGGAGAAAAAGTGTCGCGATATCGCGACATGTTGCATCATCGCGGCCAAAGAGAAAAAGTGTCGTGATATCGTGACATGTTGCCAAAGGAGAAAAAGTGTCGCGATATCGCGACATGTTGCATCATCGCGACCAAAGAGAAAAAGTGTCGTGATATCGCGACATGTTGCATCGAAAAAAGTGTCGCGATATCGCGACATGTTGCATCATCGCGGCCAAAGGAGAAAAAGTGTCGCGATATCGCGACATGTTGCATCGTCGCGGCCAAAGGAGAAAAAGTGTCACGATATCGCGACATGTTGCATCGTCGCGGCCAAAAGAGAAAAAGTGTCGCGATATCGCGACATGTTGCATCTTCATGGCCAAAAGAGAAAAAGTGTCGCGATATCGCGACATGTTGCATCTTCGTGGCCAAAGGAGAAAAAGTGTCGCGATATCGCGACATGTTGCATCTTCGCGGCCAAAGAGAAAAAGTGTCGCGATATCGCGACATGTTGCATCTTCGCGGCCAAAAGAGAAAAAGTGTCGCGATATCGCGACATGTTGCATTTCGCGGCCAAAGGAGAAAAAGTGTCGCGATATCGCGACATGTTGCATCTTCGCGGCCAAAGGAGAAAAAATGTCGCGATATCGCGACATGTTGCATTTCGTGGCCAAAGGAGAAAAGTGTCGCGATATCGCGACATGTTGCATTTTTGCGGCCAAAGGAGAAGAAAGAAAAAGTGTCGCGATATCGCGACATGTTTAGAGCATCTGAGTTCAAGACCATACCAATCCCCCTGGCAACAGCTCACATTGTGCAAACATTGAAACTTGTAGGATCATTCCTTAGGCCAATGGGGAAGGAGTCTCTCCACACTTGAATGTCAGATTCGTCGACTCCCCTGTTAGCTAGCCAGTCCGCAGCTTTGTTTCCTTCCCGGTACTGATGCTTAATGACTAATTCTGGGTAATTGCCAACTAGAGCCTTGCATTCTTGGAAAATCGAAGCTAGGGACCAGGGAGGCTTAGCTGTACCTTTGAGGCAGTTGATACAGTGCAACGAGTCTCCTTCGATGATAAGTTTATTGATGGTCAACCCTTCCATGAGGATCAAACTTTGGAACAGAGCTCGAGCCTCTGCCATATTGTTGGATTGAATTCCCAGGTTCTGGGCGAAGGCCAAAATTATTTCTCCCCTGTGGTTTCTGAGAATTCCTCCTCCGCCAGCCGCTCCTGGGTTGCCTTTAGCCGCACCATCGAAATTGAGCTTGTGCCACCCAGTAGGTGGTAAGACCCACTTGATGACAGACCTGTCAACAGAATTACGAAGCATAACAGAGATGTTAGACAGATTGAAAAGTTTGGCTAGATCCGATTCTAAGCCAGGAGGGGGGGTTTGGAGAAGAAACAAGAGAGGCATTCTCCGTAGATAGGGCCAAGATTTTGACAATGATAATCTTCTTATCAGTGGCTTGATTTTTGAAAATTTTGGCATTTCTCTCGAGCCATATCTGCCACAGGTAAAGGTGAAGGCAAGCTTGCCACATGAATTTTAGTTGGTTGCTCTTGAAAGGCCGGGGCCATTGCTTAATAAGGAGGGGAATGGAAGGTGGGAGGGTTGTGGAGATGCCAAAGGTGTTATGGACCTGGTTGAGAACTGCTAAAGAGAAGGGACATTCCAAAAAAACATGCGAAATTGACTCACAGGCGTTTTTGCACAGGATACACCAATTGGGAATGAGTAACCCTCTGATTATCAAGTTGTCTATGGTGAGGATTCTATTTTGGGTGGCCAACCAGCAAAATAATTTGACCTTGGGAATGATCTTGGGAACCCAGACCTGATTTGATAAGTCCCATCCATCTGTGGGAGTTTCTTGACTGTAGTAAGCTGATTTGACAGTGAAATTTCCAGATTCTTCAAGGTTCCAGACCATGGAATCATCTTTGTGTGAGCTCGGGATGATGCAAGTCCTCAACAAGTTTTGTAACCGCCTGAGAGCCTCGGTGATATGCCTGGGCCCGTTAAGAGCCAGGTGTTTCCATTTACATCTTGTAGGACCTTGGGTAATGAAGTGACACACCTTATCTCCAAAGGTGGCTTCTGTAGTCGCCTTGAGCACTGCAAGATGCGGATCTTGGCTGAGAGGTTTATCACGGATCCACGGGTCATCCCAGAAATGGATGGTCATTCCAGTTCCTAGACACCACCTTAAGCCTTCCATGATGATTTTCCTTGTTTTGATTACGCCATTCCAGAAATGGGATCCGATAGGTAGGTTGTGCTCTCCAAGAAATGAAAACTGTTGAAGGTACTTAGCTTTAATGATATCAATCCATGTGACTTTTTCATTGATGGTAAGTCTCCAGGCCTGCTTGGCAATGAGGGCCATGTTCATCCGGTTGATGTCTCTGAATCCGAGTCCTCCATCCTTTTTCTTGGAACAGACCCTGTCCCAGGCGACTAGCGAAAATTTATTCTTGTTTTCGTTTCCAGCCCAAAGGAATCTGCGTTGAATTTGTTCAATTTTTTGGCAGATGGTAGTTGGAGCTTTGAAGATAGATAAGAAAAAAATGGGGATACTTTGAAGGCAAGCTTGGACCAGAGTGGCTTTGGCTGCCTGGTTGAGCATTGAGCTTTTCCACCCCGCTAGTTTCTTGTTGAGGCGATCTAAAACAGGGTTCCACATAGCCGAGACAGATCTGCCGTGGAAAAGCGGTAATCCAAGATAAGTAGTTGGAAGACTCCCAATGTTGCACCCAAGGATCTCAGCAATCCTATTTTGTCTGTGAGTGGGGGTATTGAGAAAGTACAACTTGCTTTTACGGTAGTTGACTTTCTGACCAGCCGCCTCTTCATAAGAATCAAGAATGTTCTTAATGATTTTTGCTTCGGGAACGGAAGCATAAGAGGTTAGAATAGTATCATCAACAAACTGTTGATGGGATATGGCTTTGGATGTTGAGGCTGGTTTGATCCCGAAAATAAGACCCCTGTTACAGGCAGCTGAAAGGGTTCTTCCAAGGGTTTCGGCCAAAATGATGAAGAGAAAGGGAGACAGAGGGTCCCCTTGACGGATGCCTTTGAAACTTTGGAAGAAACCTGCGGGTGAGCCATTGATTAGAACAGAGAACCAAGCAGTCGAGATACATTCGCGAACCATCTTGATCCATTCTTTGTGAAACCCAAACTTTTCCAGGACTTCGAACAGGAATTTCCAGGAAACACGGTCAAAAGCCTTGTTCATGTCAAGCTTGAGGAACATGTTGGGTTTTTTATTTTTAGATGCCGAGTGGGCCAGTTCGTGGATGGTTATCACTCCATCCGAGATGAGTCTGCCTTTGACCGAGCTCCCTTGGCACTGGTCGATGATGGAGGGAAGGATGGCTTTCAACCTATTTGCCATAACTTTGGTGATAAGTTTGTAAATGACACTGCAGAGGCTGATCGACCTGAAATCAGAAAGGGAAGCGCAATCGTTGGACTTGGGGATTAAAACAATGAAAGTGGAATTGGCCTCTCTCGGCATATTTTTGGCTCTCTGGAAGAATTTAACTGCAGCAACGACATCTTGGCCCACGATTTCCCAGAAGTGTTGAAAAAACCGGGGTGGGAAGCCATCGGGTCCGGGGGCCTTATCAGGTTCCATTGCGAACAGAGCTTCTTTGATCTCATCTTCAGTGAAGCTTTCAAGCAATTTTCCATTATCATTGTTAGACACCATCTTTGGGATGTTCTGTAGCAGAGAACTTGAGGTGAGGGGATGGCAACCAGTGCTTGGTCCTAAGATTTCCTGGAAGTGGCAAACAACTTCTTGTCTGATTGCTTGGATGTCAGAGACAATGGATCCATCTGCCTTGGTCAGCTCAGTGATTTTATTAGAGCCTCTGTGACGCATGGTGGATGCATGGAAAAACTTCGTGTTGGTGTCTCCTTCTTTGAGCCAGAGGTTTCTGGATTTTTGCCTCCAATATGTCTCTTCCTTAGCCAAGGCATTGTGAAAATTTGAGAGGAGGCTCTTTTCTTCAAGGAAAGTTTTGGCCCTCAGATCTCCTCCCTGAATCAGATTTTCCACCCTTTTCAGCTCATCCATCAGATGCTTTTTCTCGCTAAAGAGGTTGCCGAAGACATCCCTGTTCCAGCATTTCAGCTTGAGTTTGACCGCTTTCAGTTTGAGGAACAGATTTGTGAGAGGGTTTGGACAGAAATCCTGCTGCCACCATTGGCGAATACACCGGCCTATATCTGGATGAGTGAGCCACATCTTTTCAAACCTGAAAGGGGTTTTGAAGATTTGTTGGGGTCGTGTACAATCCAGAATTAAGGGATTGTGGTCGGAGCCAATTTTTGGGTGGCTATGAAGCCTGGCATCGCCAAAAATAGGAATGAGTTCTTTGGATAAGAGAAATCTATCTAGCCGGATTTGGATGTGGTGGATTCTCGATCGTCTGTTGCTCCATGTGTAGTTGGATCCTTGGAGCGGCATGTCCATTAGCTCGTTGTGGTTGACAAAGTCACTGAAATCTTCTATGCAACTGCTGGTGATCGGATTGCCTCCTTGTTTATCATACAAATGGAGGGGAGAATTAAAATCGCCACATAACATCCATGGAAAGTCTTCAAAGTTATTACGCATTGCAGAAATGTTATCCCACAACAGTCTTCTGTTAAGAGGACTGTTTGGTCCATAAACATTGGTGGCGATCCACTGGAGGTGAGTGACTTTATTAGTAAATAGGATGTTGATGGTTCTGTCTGAGACTGAAAGAACTCTCCCTTCAATGGTTGTCGGGTCCCATAAACAGAGGAGACCCCCGGAGGCCCCTGTGGAGGGACAAAAGGCAAAGTTGTTGTTTTCCCAGATTAGCTTGCAGACTTGAATGCTGCTATTCTCATCTAATTTGGATTCTTGAAGGAACATAATATTTGGTTTTAGATTTTTTCTTACTGTTTTAACAGTTCTCTGTTTTGCAGTCCCGTTGAGGCCTCTGACATTCCAGGAGACGATCTTCATCGAGACGATTTGGAGTTTGCTTTGCGGCCTCTGCCTCTCCCTTGAGACGGAGTTAGTTTGGGTCTAACTTCATCCTCGTCTTGATGAGTTGTGTTGGAGTGGTCGAAAATGGGGCCCAAGATGGTAGGCACTGTGCCGTCAGCCATTTCGATCTCAGCTGCTTTGAAAAGTTTTTTTGCATTTGACGGTCGTCCCCTCCTCTGGTCTTTGTTGACGTCTGCTTTGGGTGCGGGATTGGGTGACTTCGGTGGGCTGGAGGTTTGGTGGATGTCGGTGGATAGCAGGTCAGCCCCAGGAGCGGGCCGTTGGGGGGATGAAGAGCGGGGAGGCGGGCACAGGGCAGCAGACTCTGGGGGTTGGGGAAGGGGGCTCTGGGAAGGGGGGAGGGGCGGGAAGGGAAGAGGAAGGTGTGAGGGACCGGAATCGGTGGGTGAGTTTGGAACAGTCATTGCAGACTTTCCTTTGGACAAAGGGGACTGGATCAAGTTGGGTGTGGACGTGACGGTTAGGTCTATGGGTAGGTCATCTGAAGTGTCCTCTCCAATGTGCAGGTTATTTAAGGGGGCAAAATGATTAGAGCGAGGAGGCTGAGCGCTTACCTTGTTGGGTTTGACAGGATCTGAAGCAGAGGTCTTAGATGGGCCCACAGATCGGCCATGTCCTCGGGCAGGAGCCTTTTTCTGGAAAGTCTGGATCTGAGTAGCCATCTTTCGGCCCGAATCACTGTGGATTTCTTTTTTTCGAGAAGGGCATTGAGAAAGCAGATGGCCCTGTGTATTGCACTCCAAGCAAAAAGCGGGCTTGTTTTCGTACTCAACTCCTTGGCGTCTCCTGTAGCTCCCGTAGTTGATACCAATACAGGTAGGCAAAGCCGAGTCCAGATTTGCCATGACACAAACTCGAGCATAGGTCATTCTGGTTCTGGCTCGGGTAGCAGGGTCGATGGCGACCATATCTCCAATCGGTTGAGTGATGCCTTTGAGTGCGTCGTTGTAGAAGAACTGGGGGGGAGCCCATGAAGTTTGACCCAAATCGGTGCGATATTGATAGACTGAGTATCGGGGTCAAAGTCTTCCCCCCATCTCCGTAGAAACAGGCTACGGCGGCCGAAAAACCATGGCCCTCCGGTAAGGATGCGGTGGGTGTCAAGGGCATTATTCAGCCTTATCATGAAAAACCCTCTGGGAAAGGCCACTAACTCCATGCTGCCCGAAAGCTTCCATTTGGATAGAGCCCACTCGCGGATTGTTTCAATATCAGGCCGAGCTCCGACAAATTTTCCAATGAGAGAGATAGACTCTTGGAAAATCAGTGGCTCCATGTCTTCACGCGGGAAAGAGACTTCAGTGCCCGTTACAGAGAAGGACAAAGGAGTTTGGAAAGAAAAAGCGTCGGACAAAGACCGAACTTTGTCAGCAAAGGATAAAGACCAGGGACTCTAATAACTTAGCTTATAGTATACTTCATAATATTTATGATTTAATCAAATTTAATATAATATCTTGCTTTTAAGATGACTTTTAGGTTCTACAATGGAAGGGGCAATTTTATTTTGCTATCCATATTTGGATGGAAGATTATAGAATTTTAAATAAAAGGTTTAAGGTTCTAATTTTATAAGAAGTAGTATGAGAATTTTAAATAAAAGGTTTAAGGTTCTAATTTTATAAGAAGTGGTATAACATCTTTCATAATAACAGTTTCATATATTTTATGATTTTTTAGACGTTAAAAACTAATTTACCTTTATTTTTATAACGAGTGTATATATCCAACTATTCTAATAACTTAGAATATAATATATTTCATAGTGTAAATTATTATTTATTTTGTTAGTGTGATAAACTCCTACAACCAACGAACAAGAAGTAGTACAACATTCTCTATAAAAACAGTTTCATATAATCTATGGTCTTCTAGACGTTAAAAACTACTTTACCTTTACTTTTATAACAAGTGTATATATCCAACTATTCTAATAACTTAGAATATAATATATTTCATAATGTAAATTATTATTTTATTTTATTTTTTATTTGGTTAGTGTGATAAACTCCTACAACCAACTGACATGGTTGAGTAGTCTCCTCCCAACAATGACGATTATATGGTATGGTCTTCTAGACGTTAAAAACTACTTTACCTTTACTTTTATAACAAGTGTATATATCCAACTATTCTAATAACTTAGAATATAATATATTTCATAATGTAAATTATTATTTTATTTTATTTTTTATTTGGTTAGTCTCCACCCAACAATGACCCCTCATAAAACCGAGAGCTTTGTTGGGTTGAGTAGTCTTCTCCCAACCATGATCTCTCGTAAAGCCAAGAGCTATGCTTATTAATAGAGAATTTAACACACAACAACACACCCACCCCTTCACACACTCTCCCACACCATGGTTTGAACCTTGGACTTTCCAAAGAAGAGCCAAAGCCCCAACCGATGCGCTGTCCCCTTGGATTTACATAGTGTAAATTATGATTTAATTAAGTTTAATATAATATCTTGCTTTTAGGGTGATTTTTTAGCTTCCACAAGCGTTATGCATTAAAGGAGACAATCGTGTTGTGCTATCATACTTGAGACAATCGTGTTGTGCTATCATACTTGAGTGGGTATGAATACTTCAAAACTTTAAATAGAATCCAAGGTTCGTAGGGCAACATCATCGAAGAAGATCATCTTATATGGCTTATGGCTTTGAAATCCCAAAAAATTACTTTACCTTTGCTTTTATAATGAATGTTTATATCCAACAATTTTTTGAATTCAAACTTTAAACCTTCTGCCTAGAATATCTAAAACTTCAATTCAAGCAATAAAAAAATAAATTTATGTAAAATAAAAAAATAATAATTATATATAAGTGTCTATATCCAACATTTTGAATCCAACAATTTTTTGAATTAAAACTTTAAACCTTCTACCTAGAATATCTAAAACTTCAATTCAAGCAATAAAAAAATAAATTTATGTAAAATAAAAAAATAATAATTATATATAGGTGTCTATATCCAACATTTTGAATCTCCAAGCTTTTATGATTAATTTAGGTATAAAAAAAATATAAATTTATTTAAAATAAAAAATTCATTCTCATAAGATACTAACTTGAACTATCTTACAATCTAGAGTTTAATATTCAACAAATTTTTAAAATTTAAATCTTAAACCTTGTTTGTAAATCATCCAAGCCTTTTTAAACAAGTCTTAACATTAAAAATATAAGTTTATTTTAAATATATATATATATATATATATATATATATATATATATATATATATATATTTATATGAGTTCATTACATACTATTTTTAGTCACTGCCAAGTGCAAGGTTCAAACTACAGGGGTTATCCCTAACAAACCTATACCACTTTATTATTTTATAACTCGCTTTGAAGAGGACCACGATCGTGCGAGATTTATACCATCATCGTTTTAACGTGCACTCAAAAGATTCGGATTAGACTACTATACCATCATCGTTTTAACGTGCACTCAAAAATTTCGGATTAGTCTACTACCTTTGCAAATAGACATACCCCCAAGGTTTGAACCTAGGTCTCTTTTGGGTAAGTGTCTGACCAGACAAACAATTACCAATCTACCTAACCTTTAGGGGCAAAACTTTTAAGTTAGAAAGAAACCTCGAGAGCCATTCTTAGGTGGCCAACAATGTTGTTCCATCTGAGTATACCACGAAGAAAGCCACAAGAGATTTTTTATGTACTTTGCACCGCAGAGGTTTGAACCCATACCATTATCTAAAGGGAAGCCACAAGAAATTTTTTTTAAAGGGAAGCCACAATAAATTTTTTTAATGTACCTTCGCATTGCAAAGACTCTTACCGTGACCAGAGGGCCAGAGTCATCTTTTCCACTTACACTATAAAGCTTACACTACAAAAACACACTATTTAAAATAAATAATTTAACTAAAAGATAGTATTCAACACTTTTTAAAATTGGAATCCGAACCTTAAACCTCTACGTAGATTAAGTCATTTTCCTGGCTAAACAAATCCAACATTTAAAAATATAAATTTATTTAAAATAAATAATTTATTCACCTAAGATGTCAAGTTACATAAACTTGTTATCTAATCGAGTTAAACTATTTTACCGTCTACAACGTCCATGGAGACTTGAAATAACGTGAAATACTGACGAAACCATGACGAAGAAAACCATAGAAACCAATAAGAAATTTAAACCCTATTACATTAACACCTCTATTCACCACTTCATCGGGACGTTAGGGGCCATTATTACATTTTCAACTACGGATTAGAATCCTTTATGCACAATTGTTTTTTGGCCCGACAGACTTAGTAGTTACTTATATGCCACTCAAAATGGTCCCATGCCCGGTTGCCCTTCCGATTGGCTGTGTGGGCTCCTTGGTAATAGTGGAATAACTTTGTATAACAGCATTAAAAAATAATAGAAAATAACGCACCAGACGTTCCTTTTGGAAGTCACGGACAAGTTGCATTAAAAATAATATATATACCATCTGTAAGCCAGTCCATCACACGATAGGCGTGGCCCGTTAAAAGAATATGAAAGGAAGGCTCTGTGCAGTTTTAAAAAGTTGAAAAGATTTTAGGAAAATTTGTAGGGAACTTCGCCTTTCACTTTTGTCCACGGACTAAAAAAACGGGCTGTCATCACTCTTTGTCAGACCTTCTTCACTTTTCCTTGAGGCAGCTTACTTTTCCTCCCTAAAGAATGAGCTCATGCTTTTCTAAATTAAAAATATATATATATATATATATATCTCATGTGCTTACAATTTTCGTCTTAAACTTAAGGAAGTAGTTCTTATGGGAATGAGGGGTTTTGGTTTTGTTTTTCATTGCAAGATTTAAATTATTAATATATATAAATATATTAAATAAAAATTAAGTAAGGTTTACATTTGGACGTGCAGTGTAACAGTTTAGGCTTTGATTCCAAGGTTCAAACCGTGGTGTGGGTGACTGAGTGAGTGTGTGAGGGGTGGGTGTGTCTGCCTGATGGAATTGTTGTAACAGGTTGGAGTTGAGAAGCCCGAGGTTCAAATCTCTCCCTCTCATATGTTACAGATATGCTATCTAATAATTATTAGAGACCCTACTAAATATGTTTATCCACCGCTTAATGTAATCATGTGCTTTAATAATGAAACCAACAATATTTTCAAAATTAAGTAATGTTTAATAAATCCTAACTAACAGGCAGGAAGAGGTCCCCAAGTCGATCCCGGCTCCACAGCTTGGTAATTACCGATCGGCCCTGGACGGCCTTGATCAAACTAATCACGAGGCCAGATCAAACTTTTATGCGAGAAATCCCCCCCTACTTTGGGAGTAGGGATTAATATTTGTTCTATATCCTCGCATCCCAAGCCTTATGCCGAGTTGGTTATAGTTATTATTTTTAGTAATCGGTAAGTAAGGTTCAAATTATATGGATTGCTCTTAGTAAATTTAAATTTATCTGTTTGTTTTTGTCGACAGGGCGTGAAATGAAGAAGTACCTTTACAAAAGGTTGACTTCCCTCAAAATTTGAACCTAAATTTTTTTTTGTTAATAAATGCCTAAAGATATTTACACTTACCAATTCACCTACCCTTAAAAATTATTATAAAAAAAATCCTAGAAATTCCCACTTACTAAGAATGCCTCGTATTTTATTCCCCTGATTTACTTTCTTTCAGTGGGAGCAGTTGACCAAAGTCGCATATCTTTTGCAGTACATCATTACCTGCTCTCTCTAAGAGGGCAGCCAACTAACGCATACAACCATCCGATAAACAAAGTGGTTTAAGGAAAAACCCTCGTCTGTCTGGACGGAATTCCACTTGAGCGCAAGATTCCGTGTCTTTCTCTTCCTTTTTTTTAATTCCCACATAAGAATACCATTTCAATTATTTACCGTTGGAACCCGATACAAAACAACTCAAATTTAACCTTCCTCCATTATCATTAAAGGCTGAAAAATGCAATTATGGTGAAGCGCAGATGGCAGCCGGAGTATAACGAGACCATCTCAAAACCTTTATCAATGCCTATCCCTAGACGGACTTGGTATTTTTCACTTTATGTTCGGTGCACGCTCTCACAACGACCACGTTAATTATCGTTTCTTCCGTCTCACTCTACCCACCTGCCTCATTTACCGTCAAATTATGACCGTTCTGAGGAGTAACTCTAGACGTCCGTTCGCAGCTAAAATAATAATAATGATATCATGGGCAAGCCGCCTCCTGGAAACAAGCCCCTAGGAGGCTAGTGGCGCGTCCATAAATCCTGTACTGTTTGGCGGCAGCTTGGGTCAGAGGTAGCTCTTCGTAATATGTGCTCAAATGGAAGGCGAGATGAAGCACCTCAAGCAGCCCACATCTCGTAAGTTTCAAGCCTTCTCCCGAATCTTACAGTTCTTCGCAATTTCATTTTTGGGTTTCCTTCTCAAGCCTTTCACCCTCCCTCAATTTGACGCGGATCTTTGACGTTGTAGTCGTAAAGGGTGCTATTTCCTTCGCCAATCTAAGAAATGTATAAGGAAATAAATCCCTAGGCAGCATAGAAAACATAAACTGCTATGCTAAAAATTAAAAAAATCTAGATCCCTAGGCAGCATAGAAAACATAAACTGCTATGCTAAAAATTAAAAAAATCTAGATCCCTAGGCGGCATAAAAAACATAAACTGCTATGCTAAAAATAAAAAAAATCTAGATCCCTAGGCAGCATAGAAAACATAAACTGCTATGCTAAAAATTTAAAAAATCTAGAGGCCTGTCGCACGGCCACTCAAACGTCGAGTCTTGAGGCATGATTATATGACCTATGAGATTGAGATATAACAGTTTGAAATTCAACTAATAGTAAACAACAGATGAAGATCTATGGTACTGAAACCCAGAAACAATGGGAATCCAAAGTAGCCCTTTTGCGCTGAAAATCCTTCTTGACTGATGAAAGGGCAATTGGAATCCCTGCTCCGCCAACTGGAATGTGTTCTGAAAGTCGTGGCAAAATCAGTCAGTGACAGAGGTCCTCAACCTAGGGCAAAACACTCTGAAGAAACAGTTACTCCTAGTATCTATTCCATAGGGTTTGAAGTGCTGGAGAGCACAATGGTAGTTGAGTCTTGAAATCAAATCTCCTTGCAAGAGGAAAGACAATTCCAAGATCCAGCTAAAACGTCCAGTGTAACTCCAAGAACCTTGGGACTTGGAGTGAGTCATAGACCCCAAGCATTCATCCCTGGTCTTAACGTCAGGGCCGCCAAACAAACAAGTAATAAATAAAGAATAGGTGTCAGAGTAAAGTCCCCTTTGAGTCTAATTTTCCAAGAAGTCTACCTGCAGCTGATGAGAAAATCCATCTTCTCTAGTCAGCATCAGAATTCATGCCAATTCACTGGACTAAGGTCGCTATGGAAAGGACCCTTGCACATTTGTTGAGAGCATATGCTAGCAGGTCTAATAACGAAATTTTTGTTGCTTTATTAAAACTTGAATAATTTTACAGGAATTGAGATTATTATCTTCGCTAAAGAAATAACAATTTAGTTAAAAGATTTAATAAAACTCATTTGGTTCAAGTTTATCTTAGCCCTTTCCTTCAGATCAGTCGAAATAGTGAAAAGATTGTTATAACCCAGTCAAGACACTTCTTCCTTCTGAGATTTCATTTACACCAAACAACCAGCTTGCTGCTATACCCAATCAAACGGAGGACTGGATAAAGATAACCATTCAGCAATAGATAGAATGAAACAAGACCATGACAAAATGTCATTAAAATTTTGAAACCACTTCACAATATTGTAAGAGAATTTTAAAAATAATAATGCATACTAAAAGTATGAATATCAATTTTTTTTTATTTCTCAGGATATTAGAGTTTTATTCTCAACTGCTGGTAAAAACATGTCAAAGAACTAAACTTTAAATACATCAAAAGCATTAGTAGCCAATTGCTAAACTTAGCCTGAAAACTCCAAAGCACTCATTTTTCAAATGAAATGACGGCAAATGGCTGCCTGAAGTCAGAACTCTGACAATAGCAGGTGCATAGCAGACCTTATTATCTGCAAAATGTCAGAGGCCTTATCCAAAAGATAGGTAGGTAAAGGTGAGGTAGGTAGAGGCCTTATCCAAAAGATAGGTAGGTAAAGGTGAATTGTTTAATTGTGATTTGTTTGTTTAATTGTGATTTGTTTTGGTTTATTTTTAAAATGGTTTAAGTTTAATTAAATTTATTAAAATTTATAAAAAAATTTAAAAAGAAAAGAAACAATAAAAATGTACGAAAATGCTATTTTAACGTTAACCTGCAAAAGAAACAATAGAAATGTACGAAAATGCTATTTTAACGTTAACCTACAGAAGAAACAATAGAAATGTATGAAAAGGCTATTTTAACGTTAACTTACTTTCACCATGTTTACGCGTTGTAGCAGAAAAGGGTTGCATAAAATGGAATCGCTTCAATGGACTGATTTCGCACCCTCCTGTCAAATGAATTGGACTTTAATTAATCTTTATCTGGTTGGAAGAGGTTTTTTTTTTTTTAAATTAAATTGTTATGTAAGAATATGAAGCAAGATTTTTATATCAAATTGATAAGATTTACAAGTTATTTAAAAAATATAAAAATAAAAATAAATAATTATTTATTAATATTTTAAAAATAATTAATATAATAATTTTTTTTTTTAATTATTTTTGTTTTGAGTAATATTTTTATATATATTATGGGTCACATTATCCATAATATAAGTGGCGTCCTTGCCTATAGACCACACTCACGGAGATTATTTTTAAATTATTATTATTTTTTCGAGTAATACTTCTTATCGATAAACTACATAATACTACATCACGTGAATTTATTTTTTAAATTATTAATTTTTTAAAATTAATTAGTTGAATGTTATAGTTTATACAATTTAAAAGTGAGTCATGATCCACACGGATTAAAAATGATAATTATTGTATATGCATGGAGAGTTGGTGAGAGTCGTTAAACCATGGTAACCATCAAAATTAAATCCTGTTTAAAATAATAAAAAATAAGTAATTAAAAAAATTAGTTATGGTTTTATTGCATTTTAAATATGATTTGGAGTGTTAAACCATGATCCTCAAACCATGAAAAGGGTTAAAATCATTTCAGATATAAGTTTTAAAGAAGTCAATATTTCACGATATTGTGATTTTTTTTTCCCATGGATCTTAGGACCAAGAAGTTGGAATGCGAAGGAGGGTTGAAGTTCACTACTTTCATACTAGCTAAGTTCTCAAATTGACCAAGATCATAGAGAGTATTTACGCTTATCGATTTGTTTAGATTATGTTAAACAAATTTTGTTTAGATTTATGTTAATAAATTTTTAATTTTTTTAGAAATATGTTGAATATTTTTCATGTTATTATGGCGGAGTTAATTTTAAAAGGTGTTGGATACTTTCTATGTATTCTTGCTGGGTTTTGGGGGCAATAACTTCCGGTAAAAGTTTTAGGGTTTGTTAAGCTATTCTTAGATCCATATAGGTTGTTTAAGGTTTAATATTTGAATTCATGGTTTTTTGACCATGACACTGTAAAATTTGTTTTTATATTGTTGTTATTTAATTGCACTTAAATCAAGAGTTGGTTACAACCACTATTTTTAGTAATTGACCAGTGCAGGGTTCAAACCACAGGGACTGCTCCCAATAAACCTATTCGTCTCGTTCTTGTTGACCCGGTGTGAGATGGGGACCATCGGTCGCTCGGGGTTCGTATCGTCATCGTCGGTTTGGTGCACACTCAGAGGATTCGGAGTAGACTACTACCTTTGCAAAGGGTTGGCTTCCCCCAAGGTTTGAACCTAGGTCTCTTCTTGGTAAGTGCTCAACCACACTTGCACTTACCAATCCACTTAGTCCTTGGGGGTCTTTTTTTTTAGGTTAGTGTGAGAAACCCCTACGACCAACGCACAAGGCTGAGCAATCTCCTCCCAACCATGACCCCTCGTAAAGCCAAGAGTTATGCTTATCAATAGGGAATTTAACACACAACCTTTGTGTCCCCCTTTGCATCGCAAAGGTTCGAACCGTGGACCTCCTGTTCAACAAGGCCAGGCTCGCCTTCTCCACTTGCGCTACAAAGACGGACTACAATAAAGAAATATTATTATGCTAGGTTTTTTCCTATAAGGGTTTTCTAGGTGAAACATTGTGTTATATGTGTATCTGTTATCTTCTTTTTTCCTTTGATTCTGTATTTATTGTTTTTCTAGATTTAGTTTATCGGGCCTTTTGTTCTTCATTTAGAAAATAATGTAGAGGGGGAGTTTATATCCACCATTCTCCAAACCAAGAAAGAAAGTTTAAAGAAGGTTCTCAAAACTAAGAGGAAAGATTTACAAACCAAGAAGGAAGGTTTTCTTCCACCAATCTTTAATACAAGAAGTTGGAATGTGAAGGACGATTTAAGTTCACCAATATTTAACTAACCAAGTTTTCAAATCGACCAAGAATATAGAAAGTATTTATGTCTATCAACTTGTATAGGTTTATATCTTCAAATTAAGAAAATAAAAGAAGTGATTATGTCGATCAATCTTCAAATCAAGAAAAAAGGTTTATCATTCTTAGAGAAATTCAAAACCAATATTTTTTATGTCCACACTTCTTCAAACCAAAAATGAAGACATACCATTTGCCAAACCAAGAATGAAGGCATGCCATTCTCCAAACTAAAAAACAATTTTCAAACCAAGAAAAAGTCTGAAGTTCGAAAGTATTTACATTCTTCAAACAATTTTTTTAATGACCATTTTCAGCCTAAGAAATAAGACTTAAAGCAATTAATCTTAAAACTAACAAAAGAATGTAAAATAAGTTTTCAAAAAAAAAATAGAATAAGAAGGGTTGAAGTCCACTATTTTTGAAGCGAAGAAAGAAGGTTAAATCAACTATTCTTCTTCAAATCAAGAAAGAAGATTTAAGTCCACCAATCTCCACATTGACAGAAAGAATATTAAAAAAGTGTTTAAAACCATTCTTCAAACCAAGAAAGAAGTTTTACCATTCACCACCAAAAATTAAAGTTTACCATTTTCTAAACCAATAAATAAGGTATATATCCATTAGTCTCTAAATACAACTCCATCAATCTTTATATCCATTAGTTTCCAAAGACAACTCTATCAATCTCCAAATTAACCAAAGAATATGAGAAGAGTTCACCACAATCTCGAAAATTGACCAAAGAATGTGAGAAGAGTTCACCACAATCTTCAAAATTGACTAAAGAGAGCAAGAGTAATATTTACATCCATTATTCTAAGCTAGAACACTTGGTGAAACAATAACATAAATAACAGTTTACATCCATCTAGAACAAACTAAAAGTATGGTTTATCCAAAATATATATATATATATATATATATATATATATATATATATATATATATATATATTTTGTTTTACAACCACTCCTAGTAGTATGCATTTTAAATTTACAAGCTTAAATGTTTTTTTTAACTTTAAATAATTTATTTTATATATAGTTGAATAATTATTTAAATATTTATTATCTTGTCAAGCGATACATGGATAATATTCAAGTTTTATTGGAATATCATAATGTGATGATGATATAATATGGGTGGAGCTCGTTTCAATTCCATATAACTAATTTTAAAAAAACATTTAAATATTTATTTTGAACATTAATAGTATAGCACAATTTTTTTTAGGATTGGTTGACCAAAAATAAAATAGAAAATTAAGGTTTATTATCAAATACAATATGTTGCCTTATTTGTTTTTTTACTAGAAAAAAATTATAAAAATGTTTGATAGTATATTTTTTTGTTGTTTCTTTATTCTTGTTTTTTTAAACAATTTAAATATTCGTTGTTAATGTATCAATATACCTATTCTAACAATTATTACAAGTATTTGTATCTACAATGAGTATATGCATTCTCTTTCCTTTTAGATCTCTTCTATTAGTGTCTTGTATTTTTTTCCTGGAAAAAATAGTAATTTTTATTTTAGAGTTTGAAAAAATTACAATGAGATGGGTATTTTATACCCTTATATAGGCCTTACTAAACAGCCCCATTTAGGGTTATTTTAGAATCTCCAAACAATAACTCAAAATTCTCTAAAAAGTCTATCAAACCTGTTACAATAAACAATGAGCAACATGGTGCAAGCCTTCAATTATTTTATAGAGTGTCATTTTGGCACGCAAGCCTTGTAGCCATTAGTCATCTTACAAATATGACCTTAATTATCAAAAGATGTCAAAAAGAACATAAAAGATATCTTAAACCACAACTTCTATAAAAAAGAAACAAGTATCAAAAGGGAGCAGACAATGGTGGAATCGGAGTCCCACAAACTACTTCTTTCTTTAACCAAGTACCTACTAGAATATCCAAGATAACTTTTGATAAACAATCTACTTCCTTATTTAGTTCTTTGTATATATGTTTATACGAAATATCTGCAAATGATGCTTCTAGCAATTTTACCTGCTTATAATAAGGCCTAAGTATCAAATTTTTCATCCCCACTAATCTTGAAGCCCAATCTACCACCAATTTTTAGTCAACAAAAACTTTTGTTATTCCTTGTTCCACTACCATTCTTAACAAAAAGAGCAAAGCCTTCCCCTCTGCCACATTATTGGCGCTTTCATCAAGACTCGCTTTGAAAGTGAATTTGTGATTTTGATCCTAAAATAACACTCTTGCCCCATATCTACCTAGACTATCTTGACAAGCTCTATTGAAAAAATCCCAAGACTTCGTAATATCCATTGTTAAACTGTCAACCTATCTAACAACCTTTAATTTTAGGGCTTGTTTTATGCCTTCATAAGTATATTTGATTTGAGCTTGAACTTGTATAGGTAAAATTTCTTTGCTCTCAAACAACATAAAATTTCTTGCCAACCACAAGCCCCATGCCATCATTAATGGAATGCACCTGCATTCCTTCAAGCCTTTGTCTTTGAATCTATTGGTAAAAGAGTAAAACATGAAATGCTTTTTTATTAATATCATACATAATCATCATACATTTGCAAGTATATAATGATTCTTACATGTGAAACCCGTAGGGAAAGAATGTTAGGATCCTCAATCCTAACATTATTAGTTAGTATTAGTTAGTATTATTAATCATTTAATTATTATATTATTAACTTATAAAGTGAACCATCACAACCCTTCATAACGTGAACCATCACGTCTCTTCATACGTGAACCATCATGTCTCTTCACCAACGTAGCTTTAGGGTAGATATATATATTAGGTTGGCCATCCATATCAAATCATCCAAGAAGAATAATAATAAGCATAGATTCTAAGGAGGGAGCCCCCTATAGTGGCAAAGCGATTACAAGGGAGCCCCCTTTGAGTGGCTTGCGATTACATTTACATTAACTTGTTAATAATTTTATAGTAAGACCTTGGGGTCTTACCATTTGGTATCGTAGCCATGTGGGACCCGAGTCATGTGGGAATTGCTCAAAGATCTTCATCAAATCACTTACGTGCGTGAGTATCAAACTCGGTTTGAGGATATCACCAAACACAACACAATATTGGATGAATCAATTCTCATCAATGGCTTCATTAGGGGATTAAAAGAGGAAATTAGAATGGAGGTGACAAGGTTCAGTCCCTATACCATGATGCAGACCTATGGATTGGCAAAATTAGCTAAAGATAAAATCAATGCACAACAACGATTAGGGAAACCACTTATGGAAAAATCATCGACCACTTACATCGCTCCCAAACCTATGCATAATGGAAGGGCACAAAGCACTTACACAACCCCCAAATCTAATCGAACTTTACAAATTAAACATCTTAGCTTTGAGGAGATGAAGGAACGACGAGCAAAAGGACTCTGTGATAATTGTGATGAACAATTTGGACCCCACCATAAATGTGCTACACTAACATTGTATTTATTGAAGGAAGTTGATCCCTGTCTCTCCATAGAGCAAGCAGATGAGGTAGTTGTGTCTGAAGCGACCAATGCACCTACTCATTGCAATGAAGACAATGAGGTCGATGTGCAAGAAGTGATTGATGTACCAAGCAAGGATGAAGTAGACATACCCAAAGTGATCAATGCTAGCCAAACATGCACTCTACAAGACCTACACATACCTTCCTCACCAATAGTGAGTTCTTGCCATATGACCAAACCTATTCGAAACCAACGCAGAGTGACTACACACTCCTTCTCCGTTGGCTCTACCAAGGAACCAAAAAAGGATATGAAATCATTACCATCACTTTTGATGCATCATTCTGAAGTATTTGAGGAACCCCAAGGGTTGCCCTCCCATCGTCATCATGATTTTCCTAAGGGAGATTCTACTATTGTTCTTGGCAACCCCCGCTAATGCTTCATCCTTCTCGATATCCCTGCCTACGAAAGGATGCCATTAAAAGAGTCCAAGAACTTACACAAATCCTTCTTGGAAAACAAAGGACAAAGATTCTCACTTTGAGCTTTGAGGACAAAGCTCTTTTTAAGGAGGGTGGCATGTTAGGATCCTCAATCTTAACATTATTAGTTAGTATTAGTTAGTATTATTAATCATTTAATTATTATATTATTAACTTATAAAGTGAACCATCACAACCCTTCATAACGTGAACCATCACGTCTCTTCATACGTGAACCATCATGTCTCTTCACCAACGTAGCTTTAGGGTAGATATATATATTAGGTTGGCCATCCATATCAAATCATCTAAGAAGAATAATAATAAGCATAGATTCTAAGGAGGGAACCCCCTATAGTGGCAAAGCGATTACAAGGGAGCCCCCTTTGAGTGGCCTGCGATTACATTTACATTAACTTGTTAATAATTTTATAGTAAGACCTTGGGGTCTTACCAAACAATCTCGTAGAAACCGTATAAGTAATAGGATAACTATGAAAACCTAACTAGAAACCTCCCGATATTGCCTAACATCTCCCCCTATAACATTATTTGAGAGAGTAAACAATGGAATAACTACCCCCCTTAAATCTATAAATAAGAATTTTTGAGAAATGAAACTGACTCTGTCATTGATGTAAATGTATGATTTGAAATATTTTTGCTTTTTGTGTCATCTCTATGAATTACCTTTGGATCAACAAAATACTCGGTTTTCTTTTATAGTATCCATAAAACATCCCTTTTATTTGATTCCATTCCATGATATCCATCCATCCATATTTCAACTAGATTTTTGTGTAGTTTCTTTGAGGAATGTTCCAACATTTCTCTAATATATGTTTAAAATTACAATATTTATAATTGTTTCTTGAGGAAGACATATTAACATGGAGTGTTTTGGTTTTTGCTTGTTCGTTTTTGCTTAGACCTGTTCCATAATAGCTAATTCATGGTGTATTATCTTCATAATATTTGTCATCAATCTGTTCAGTGTGTTCTTTATTAATGCTTATACAACTGCTTTCTGCACCATTGTTTTTTGTCAAACAACTTCCATAGCGCTAGTGTCTTACATGAAATCTTTCTTTTGGATATTTGATTGTATTACAACCAATTTCTTCGTATTTGATAAGATCATTTGTATCACACATGGCATTTTTTATCAAATTCCTCGTATTACAACCAATTTCTTTTTGTTTGATAAGATCAACCGTATCACACATGACATTTTTCATCAAAGTTTATTCTTTATTTGCGTTATTATTTCTTTTAGTTTTGTGTTTTTTCTCTTTAAATATATCAAGAGTAAGGAGTGGCACATATATGATGTGGACTAAATAATTAGACATTTTTATAACTTTCTAACCATAGTCAATTGCTTTATCAAGATGAAGACTTATATAAGACTTAAGTGTAATGAAAGTGTCATCAACAACCTCTTTGAAGATTGATTGTATGTGTTTTGGACCATCAACTCTTTGGAAAATAATTTGTATCCAAGTCTTAAGCATTGTATGTTCATCTAGAGAGTCATCTTCTTGTGTGTCAAGCATTGGAACTTCACCTTGTTTCTCTATTGTTTTCACTGAACTATTTTGATTCAACATTTTCTTTCTTGTCTTTTTGGCCATTAGAGCTCTATCCCTCTTCGTGTTTGTCTTTCTTGAAGTATATTTGTGATTGTAAGATGATAATTGTACTTCTCAAAGTAGAGGTGGAGGTATAATGACATCTAAAGTAAATAGTTTATTTTTGTAGGATGTTGTAGCTTCCAATTTTTCTTGTCTTGAAATAAAACACCTTACATATCCATTGACAATTTGAAAATCTACATTGACTGCTTTATTCATCAATTGAAAAATAAAAAGTAGGGTATTTGTAAGTCTTGGTACATACAACACCTTTTTAATTGTGGATTCTACAAAAGGTAACTTCAAAGAAACAATCCCTGTACCTTTTATCTGATAGCTTGTATTATTTGTCATTGTCACTAGCCAACCATCTATCTCTTGAAGAGTGTCAAACCAATGTACATGACCAATCATATGATTACTTGCTCTGGAATCAATATACCGGTTATTATCCTTGTTTTGTATCTTTGTGTGTGTTATTAGTACCTTATATGCTATTTTTGGTTTGTCATCATGATCTGACTCAGGTTCTTCCTGTGCTACATGCCCTTGTTGTGATGGAGAATTTGATCTATACCCCTGATTTGTTAGTGATGCATATTAGGATTTCCAGATTGGTATTGATCTTGTTGCCTTGTTTGAGAAGAAGTTCATGATTGATTCCACTTATTCAAAGCATTATATTTGTAGAATCTAGTATCATGACTTCCTTCTTTCTCACATATGTGACAATATCTTCTTCTCCATTCAGGTTGGTTTTATGAAGAAGATGAGGATGAATTAGTAGGAGCCCTGGTATTTCTTTGGTATCTTTTTTTAGAAATTAGAGCATTGTTTGAAGAATCATCTCTTAATTGAATTTCCAACTCATGTTGTTGTAGGATATTGATTAGCTCTTCAAATGATACTCTACAATTAGAAACTTGCAAAGAAGTTACCAATACACTGTATGAATCAGGTAAAACATTAAGTATAATTGATATTAACAAATTATCATTAATTCTTTCTCCCAAAGGTGTTTAATTTTGCCTTTGTTCTGTTAGCTTTTGAAGAAAATGTTCCAAACTTTCGTTGTCTTGTATTTTCCATGGAATGAAGTTTGGACCTCTTAATTTTTGCGACTCTGGGAGAAATAGTTTAGGAGTAGTCATTTTTGAATTTTTTCCTTGTCACTTCCTAATTTAATCTCTAAATGCAAAAAGATTCAACTAATGTTTTCTTATAACTCGTTTAATATTTAAACACAAAATTCAACTAATGTTTCCTTATAACTCCCTCTTAAATCTTTAAATGCATGTATAATTTTTGAACTCTTAATTCAAGAAGATTTAAGATTTTTCTCTCACACTTCTATTCTATAGTTCTAAAGTGTTTTAACTATTGAATAAATATTTTAATTGTTCAAAATTAAAAAATATACTTTAAGGCAAATGAACTTGGGAGAACCTTAGCTTTTATTATTTTGACTGCTCACGGGTGATTTGAATTGAATCTTTGACTGTGTACAAACATATACTTTGGTTCTTCACTTAACTACATACAAGCATATACTCAGGTTCTTAGGCACTTTGCTTGCCGCACTCAATGATTCTCAAGCGCTTCACTTTGTTGGATTCACAGGCGCTCAGATGCTTTGTTTTGTTGAACTCAAGCTCTTAGGTGTTTCTCTTTGTTGGACTCACAGTCACTTAGGCGCTTTTAACTAAAACGTGTGCTCTTACTAACGCGCTCATAGGTGCTTCCAACAGAAACTTGTGCTCTACTGATGCGAACACAAGTCGCTCACAAGCGCTTTCCAATTGGTTGAAACTTGCTCATTGGTGCAAACACAAATCACTCACAAGCGCTTTACAACTAGCTCATTCCCACTAAAAAAATGCATTCTTCATTGAATGCTCTCTTAGGAAATTAAATATTACGTCCTGGTATGAACGTTTTACTTAAAAAATCAAATATGTTCTGGTATAAACGTTTCACTCAAAAAAATCAAATATGTTTTGGTAAGAACCTTTCCAGAGACCCTTAATGGGTTTATTTTTCGAATTAATATTAAATATACTCAAATAAAAGTGTGTCGAATAACCTCTCATAGACAACATGATCTCCTATGCGACACAATGCTTATCTTTGCTTCTAGGTCTCCGATCTCTATGAGATCTAGAGGAGCATTCATAATATTTTTATTAAAAATGCTTCTCAAAACAAATGATGCTTATTCAAGGTGCCTTAATGGTCTTCCTCTCGGCTTAGGAACATCTAAAATTGTTGCTCTAATACAACATGTCGGTAAAATAGTAAAGCATGAAATGCTTTTTATTAATCTCATATATATTCATCATACATTTGCACATACATAATGATTTGTACATGTGAGTCTAGTAGGGCTAGTAACAGGATAACAAAAAAACCGAACTTAAAACCTCCCGATATATAGTGGAACCTAATATGGAGGAGAATATGATATATTTTGGAACTATTTCTTAATAGAACCATTGTTGCATATTCTCCAGCAGATTCCTTGCTGGCCACTATCCCTTCCCCTTAGTCATGGGTAAAATAGACCTCCACACTTCTCTCAAGAAATCACAATGAACTAGTAGGTGATCCATTTTCTCTCAAGAAATCACAATGAACTAGTAGGTGATCCATTGTTTCTGCTTCTCTTTTACACAGACTGCATTAACTTGAACCTTGCCAAGACCTCTTTTGCAGAACATCCCATGTCAATGCCTTATTAGCTAAAGCTAACCAAGAAAAAATTCTGATTTTCAAGGGCACTTTCACCCTCCAAATCCTGCTCGACCACCAAAGGACCTCCTCGTAATTATCTTCAAACATTGCCTTGTAATCTTCCTTAGGTTTAAACTGTCCACTAGTTGGATTCTTTGACCATACTAAAGAGTCTTCTTCTTGTCTTAATCTTATAAAAGCCCTTGTCAAATCCCTTGTATAATTGTTCCATTGCTTAGCTTCATTTCCTTCCAAAAGTAATTTTTTTGCCGAAAGCCACCCTTGATTCCACAAATTGGTTTTGTCCATAGAGACTGCATCTGCCAATACCTTGAGCCCCCGTCTATTTAGATGTTCTATTAAATTTTGAAAATACTAGTAATCTCCAACCAGTGGTCTTTTCCTAACCTTACTTTCTTCTCATTTCCTATTCTCCAAACCAAAAAATACCCATTAATGGAAAAGCCTTTACTAATGCTTTCTTAATGATAAGGACGTTAGACACTGACTTGATAATAAGTCTAATCCACTCTTCAAAGGACATGAAACTCAAATATTTCTCCTTGATAACCACATGCCATAATCCTTTACCAATTATCAATCCTTAAAGACTCTTGACAGCTAGTGCTTTCTCAAAGTTATGTATATTTTTAAGCCTCCATCCTCTTGCTCATTTAAATTTGCCTATCTTACTTCATTTAATCAAAACCATTACATCTTTCCCTTTTTCCTGTCCAAAAAAAATAAAATCATTTCTTCCCTAAAAAAGAATATAAGCTATAGAGTACCAATATACTAAAATGGCCTCAGAACAGATTTTATTAATGCTAACCCACCTTCCAATAATAACCAACACTATTTATTTTTATATTAAAATAAATTATTCTATTAAAACTTTGCAAATCTTATCTTTTATATTTATCTAAGAAAATATTTAAATAAATACGAGTAAAAAGATTAGCAAACCACTCCGTCTTAAAGTCGTCGAACTCATTCAATATCAATAAATAAAAAGTTATTTTCACACTTTTTAATTGATTCAATTTCACACTTTTTAATCAAATTACGTCATTTTATCAAATAAATTACAAATATATCGTTCTAGAATAAAATCAGCTGTGTAAAAGTTGGTGTTTTTTTCGTCGATGGTTTTTTTTTAATTTATAAACGTTCAATGAGAAAAAAAAAATTAGTGTATTGAACATCTTTCGATATCCTAAACGACGCCAAAGTGGATACAGGAAATTGTGCCACAAGTTTTTCCACGCACTTTTTAGTCAGCATCGCCACTTGTCGCGCATGGTTGTCTGTTTAAGGCTCCTTCTGCAGGAGGGGACCGAGACAAAAACATTTGAAAAATCAGATGCACTGTCGTCACCAGGCCTAGATTTTGACGTTCATTGATTGCATTTTCACATTTTATTTATATTTTACGGTTTGGTTTTTGGACAAAACATAGTTTTTGACGTCTTTAAAATTTAAAGAACATTTAAAATATATGTAAAAATTTGGAAAATTTAAAGAAAATTTTGTATAAAACGTGAATGCATAAATTTTGTATTGATAAAAAGTTAAAAATACACTAATGCGATGTCATTTTGTATCAAATTTGAAGATAGAAGGCCATAATAGATCCAAGCCTTCATCTATTTTTCTTCGACCGATAATCACCTCGTTGTCACTAAAACTTCCGGCCGTTATTTACCGGCCTCCTCATTTTCTGTTAAAAAATTCTCGATATCTGGACACCCGAACACTAACGGCGTCAGTCGGCAACTCGAATCATAACAATAATTATAAGAATAACATTTAGTGTTAAATCGGTTATGCTCGACTGCATCCGGCCTCGATTCCCGCAGCGTCAAAGAAACAAGCCACACGGAGTCATCGGGCGCGTCCATCTACGTCTCCTCTGTTCAGTCACGGATTCGTCGAAAACCGAGGGGGCTTACGCTTATTTCCGTGTGGTGAATCCCGGAGCCTCTTCATGGCCATCGTATTCGTCGCTGTCCCAGGGATTAAGAAGAACCTGTAGTAGTTTTCATAACAATTTTTGCGCTGGATGGCAGAAAGAAAGGCGTGGATTGCCTCTCTCTGATATGCGCTGAAATGGAGGGCAACAGGAAGCCGCTTTTTTCCTTCCCACACGCCACACCTTCTTGTAAGTTCCGCGCCTATCATAAAACCTTTGTGTGTTCCTGTTATTGGCCCACATTTTAGAGCCAGATCCGGGGCATTGCTAATTTGTTTCGGTGGAGTTAAGAATTTTTCTTAAATTCGATATAATAAATAGAGTATAGTGGTCTATCTTAAGAAGTTTGGAGCACTGAATCTTTCGCTAAATGACACCTTAGCATCATAACCAGAGGTATAGATTTTAATCTTAAACATAGAAACATAATTGTTTTTAAGGGACGTCCCTGTTAATAGAGGCCCTTGTAATTACATCCAAAATGGACCCCAATCACCATTTTCAAAAGGAATGATCTTTTTTTTAGTTAATTACAGATCATAAACAGAATGCATTAAGATTCAGAAACAACATCCAGGGCTAAGAAATTCCATGGATTTAGCCACATACCCATCTATTTCAAACTGGAACCTGCGATGTACTGACGGAATTACTATCATGGCGAGTGACCTCCAAACTGATCTACGGGCTTCCATGTGCGTTCTAACTCACCTCTGCCTCTAGTCCTCTATACTTACGGCATCCTAGGGTCATTAGATAGAGCCACCACAACCACACCACGACCACTTCACAGTTATACTAGCATCGGCAAAGTGTAAATCTTATTGGCATGTTTGACATAAAACAAACCTTATCCCTTGATCATATTGAAGAGACATCCAGAAACCCATCATGTCCAACAGACTAAAGAAGGGAGACTATAGATGCGTTCCGGTTCTAATGGGAACCGGAAAACTCTAGGTCGTGGAGACTAGAGGCATCGGGTATGCACTCAGGGTTCAGCTTTTTCTTCTACAACTAGATCTTTGTGAGTGACAGCAATAGTTCTCTAAAGCAGGGGTTGTTGTATATGCTGATATCTTCTTCTGTTTCTAGCTTTTCTAGTTTTATTAGAAACAGCATGATTGAACACCTTACAGAAATTTGATAAATCTGTTTGCATACTTTTTTCTTTTTGTTTTCACAGTTGTGGCTTGTATACATTTTTGAATAAACCTGGTATAGTCAAAGGGTTATTCAATTAGAAACACAACCGACAAGGCAATATAGCAATTGTAGTCAAGGGTTATTCAAAAGTTAAAACCATCACCGCCCCTTCTGGCATGCTTCGTAAGTGTACTTTTCCATCCAGGGCATTAAAAAACCCTTCTTCCCAAAATTACTTTTGTCTTTATTATAATTATTTATTTTTTAAAGACTAACATAATATTTATTGAGAAAGGGGAAACCAAAATACTAGTAAATCAGCACTATGCAATCTTTTATTATGTAGCTTGGATCGAAGTTGAGGATATGGGCAATGCCAGCACAACAATTCTTTTTCTCGATGGAGAAATTTGCTAGGATGTATAGTGTCAATTAGGCTCTTTAGGACTCTTGGCACATTTTAATGCTTAATAAAAGGTGCTTCATTTTCATTCAAATCATGAATTTACAAGTCCCTTTCGCATTCATTTGAATTATTTTTAAACCATTATCAATTGGCAAGCATGCAATTATTCAACTCAATATCATATGTAAAGCAAGAAAAAAATGATGAATTCAAAAAAATCACATTTGTCACATAAGGGGAAGCAAGCATTGTGTAGAATTTGAGTTGAGAGCTCATAGCAATGGTCAACATGGTAGCACTACTCTTTTACTCTATACTCTATATTAACAACCAAATGAGAGAACCCCTACCTCTCTTTCTAATTATACTCTATAGTGCATAAGTTGCATCAACAATCATTTACAAACAAAAATAAAATATAAGTTGGCAAGACTTGTAATTTTATAAGTTGCTTATGCTGTTGTAGAATCCTAAACTATTGTTGATCAATTTCACTAGCTATTGGCTTTAGAATATAACTTAGCTTGTAGCCCGACTGGCATCAATCATCATCTAGATCATATTGAACCTATTGTAGCGAGTCCATTGTCATTGAAGAATCCTCTTATAATTCAATTTCAACAAACTCCTAAGTAATCTATGGCTTTGATGACCTCATCACATCTTTGTCTTGTTGTTGCTGTCCTCCGAAATCATCTGTTCTTGGTGCCAATGATACCTGTCTTCCAAGGGCCAACACTTTAAAGACTCACAGAGATACATGCCGCGAAGGACATCATATGATATCAGAGCTTTTGCAAAGTCTTGAATAGATATCAAGACAACTAAGAGTTTGTAAGAGGGTAATGCGGTTGCATGGAGAACATTATCTACTTTATCAAAAAAATCCTAAGGAACAAAACCAATAGCTTTTACAAGGGGATAAAAATACCTGCAATTATTGAATTATTAAGTAATTCCTCAGAAATTGGCAAACCAGTTTTCAACAATTTTAATATATGAAATAAAGATGTTCGTAACATTACGTCTTTATAGAATTCTTGGTCATTAATATGTTCCTTTTATTTTGTTTGACATGATACTACAAAGTACTCCATTAATGAGAGAAAGGATTTCATCTAAAAATAACAATAACAACATCATTCCAAAACTTGTCAGTTGTCCAAGTCACTAACTCAGATACTGTAATGACACAAACATGTCATATTACGTGCATTTGTCTCATTATTTAAACAATTAACATTGAAAAAGTAAAAAAAGAAAATAATAAAAAAAAGCAACAAAAAGATGCCATAGTTTTCTCAAATTGGAAAAAAAGGCCTCATTGCTATATAGGTGATTAAAATGATGCAATTGACTTATCTTATTGTAGTAATGCTTAGATTGAGAAAAATGAAGCCTATCTTTCTTTGCCAAACTTGGATTGCAAGCAAATAATAAACCAGATAGAAATTGGTAAGGCTCCGATTTATCTTTTAAGGAGTCTTTAGAATTTGTAAGGAAGAAATGGTACTCTTTAGTAAAAATAAAATAATTTATATACAAGAAAATAAGAAATATGTGTTTGCCATGATGTTTAACATAAGGATTTCGATCACACTTCCAACAAGCCTTTTTAAAATATAGTCTTTTACCAAGTTCTAGGAGATTGCATCAATGAAAATGATGCTTTTGACCATATTTAACAAAACAAATGTATTGAGACACAAATTTCTTCCATGTGATCACCATTAAAAGAAACATTTCCAACATAGAACAGACAACCTCTTTTAGCACAAGCATTAGCTATAGAATACCCTCAATTTGAGAGGAATCCTTAGTGTTTAGTCTAACCTTGTGCTTCTTAAATGATGAAATTAAATTCTTGTCCAGTAGTTCAAATTTATAACTAAGTCCCTGGATTTATTTTCTCATTGAAGAACTATGCTATTATAAAAATAAATTCTTGTCCAGTAGTTCAAATTTATAACTAAGTCCCTGGATTTATTTTCTCATTGAAGAACTATGCTATTATAAAAATAAGTTCTTATTTAGGCTGACCTTCAATATCTTCATATATTTGAGGGTGATGAATTTGGATAATGTTTCTTTGAAATTACTGTAATTTTTGTTGGGGAATTATATATTTCTAGATTAGTTTCTTCTCATTCTTTTTGACCTATAGCTTATTTACAGGTTAGGAACATTATGATGCACAAGTTTGGGTAGGAGAAATATACTTTTAATGTTGTCTGATAGTGTTCCTACTATCATTAGCATCCATTGTATAAGTAATTGTTTTTGGGGAATGACATGGATTATGGAAATATATGGGCAAGAAGATATAAAATTGTAAATCAAAAGCCAATTTTTTTTCATTCATATTTTTCAATATAAAAATTACATTGAATGAGAATACATGATTTTTCATGTGCCTTTACGTATATTAATTATTAATTAATAATTAAATTAAACTTTTAATTTAATTAATATTTTAATTTTAATTTTATATTCCTCATCAAGGAAGGAGGAGGATGAGTATGAAAAGAAGGACCAATACTAGTGGCAATATTTTTAAGAGGCTTACTGCCACAAAAGCAGTTTGAAGCAACCATTTATAAGAGAGATATAAGCATAAAATAAATCTTTTCATATTTAATGCCACTGTCTTTTAAATGCAATAAAAGAAGAATTAACATCTTAGATGTGAATTTCATAACCTATCAAGAAATTCATCTTTATCTGTAAGAAAATAGATTCAGATAGGTCTAAAGCAAATCGTCAAATAAAAAGGGATATGAATTGAACTGTCAAGAAGATGTTTTGCATAGAGCTAATCTACTCATTAAGCTATTAATGCAATCTAATGGTAGCTCTCCATAATTTAAACTCAAAAAAACGATCTCTATGATGTTAAATACACATCCAACTTTTGCATGAAATTGATTGGAGATACTAAAGAGATCAGACAACAGGTGAAGTTTGTCATTAAGGCCATGCTACAATGATTCAAATGTCCTGAATGGTCATTTTAGAAAAAGAACTAAGTTCACAGCTTTTGGGATTATAAAACTTATGAAACTTGAACAAGTTATTATCATCTAAATCATATTTAGAGACCTTTCAAAATACCTTTTAAATGAGGGGCATACATGAAATCATCCAATTTTTGAGTACATTAGAATTCACATCATAAACAGCATGGTTTCATGAAAAATTTGATTAGTATAAGTATTAGAATTCAATGAAATAAACAATTGTCTTAAAGGATGTATATTGAATGACACCTTAATAATCACCCTATTTTTCTATTAATAAATGACGGCAGCAGTAATAATGTCATTAAAGAATTATCTTTAGTGTCATTTTTATTGTCTGAAGTAGATTGAGTTTTACAATACAAGCTGTTAGTCATTGTTAAGATCCTTTTATCTCATCACTAACATTGTCTTTCTTTACTATAATAGAAACAACTTCTGATTGATATCCTTATTTGTTTTTTTCTATAATGGTGGTAGTTTTATTCATTAGTTTAAAGATTACTAAATTGAAGTAATTTTTTCCTTTCTTGATGCAACAAAGTATAAAATATTTGAATGTCAAATGCTGTGACCTAAGAAAGGAAAACAAGTTGAGGATGAGTGTAGTTGTAATTTTAATAAAAGGTTCAGGCAAGAGTTTTTCACCCTAATATGGTCCTTACAATTAACATCCAAAGCAATAAGTTGGAAATTGATGCTTCTAAACTTGGTGAGAATGTCAAGAAAGTTTTGATAATCATGAATATTGGCACAAACACCGTTAGGTTATTTAGAGTTCAAGATACAATTTAAAAAATATCCCTAAATGTGAAAATGTATTCGTGCAGGTTTTCACATTTTGATAGGTCAATTTCATATAATGCATATTTACAGGGATGATTTCACATTAAATTGTAGGGACCTTAAATTGAAAAAAAGAGCCAACACCAACAATTTTATGTTAGAAAATAGTTACCAGGATGCAAAATGAACAAGTTATGCTTACACCAAAAAAGGTTAAGAAAACGAATGCAGTATCTAGCAGTTTTTTAAATGACAACATAAGCTGTTTGAAAATAAGCAATAATTACTAAAGAAGTTAAAGTGACTCTAAAACAAGATTAGATAAAAACAAATATAAAAGGTTGAATAAGTCCTATTCTTAACACTTCACTTCAGAATCTGTGATTAAGATTCTGATTTGTGATATTGTCCTTAGGCTCTGCTGTAGGTTGAAAAAAATTTGAAATATATCACCAAATTATGTCTATTTTATGCATGGATGGAAAAATACTTGACAACTAATCAGTTTAAGTGGATTATTTTGCGTTCAGGGAATCCTGCAACAACCCATCTATTTACACAAACAAACCATCCATTCCCTTTGGCAAAGCAGGAAAAAGTCAATTCTCATCCTGTTCAGGTTCCAGCAAGATCAGATCCATTTTTGCCGATTTCTAATGAAATTGTACCATATCAGGCAGAGCGTTCTAGAGATGCATCTTCATTGGAGTATGCACCATGTACAGAAGTATACAATCCTGGGGAAAATTGTAATGAACAACTGGAGAATATGTCTTTTCCAGAACCCTCTCATAACAGAGAAGCTTCCTTGGATTCGTCACCAATGCCTAGGGATTATGGAAGACGGGTTTTACCTGCTGTAGGAGCATTCACTGTTCAGTGTGCAAGGTGCTTCAAGTGGAGGTTAATTCCAACTAAGGAACAGTATGAAGCAATCAGACAATGCATTCTGGAGTGTCCTTGGGTATGTGAAAATGCTTACTCCTGGCGTCCAAATGCATCATGTGATGATCCAACTGATATTTCTCAAGACAGAAGCAGGCTTTGGGCAATTGATAAGCCAAACATTTCTCAGCCTCCTAAAGGATGGGATCGACAGCTTGTAATTAGAGGTGAAGGTGCCTCCAAATTTGCTGATGTGTGAGTATCTTGCTTCAGTTTATCCTTGTTGTTTTCATTTCACTAAGTGAAACATGTGTTTATCTACATTGTGTAATCTATCTTTATAAAAGTATATGCCCCTATGTGTGGTTTTATTTTTTTGGATTGTAACTCCTTGCCCCCCACAGCAATCCATTGTCATTTGCTTCAGCCTACAACCACTCTTGAAAAGCTAAACTACAGGGTCTTACAAGCAAGTTGGGATGCTTCCCTAATTAGTTTTTTAAAGGACATAACATAAGGGATTTCCAACGTTGATTTCATGTTTGTTTGCATTTTTTTGAACTTTACCTTGTTGAGCCTCAGCCTTTGAGATGGCTATTTCACATCTATCAATGGATCTTAAACAAAAATAAGCCCTTTGTTTTCCATCCAAGCCTCTTGTTAAGAGGGTGCCATGGATTTAAATCTGGGTTTTTTAATTGTAGGAACAGTGCATACCATATTTCAAGTTCGGGTATTACCCCCGTTATCTGATCACAATCCCATTTTTTTTTGAATTAGAATTGATCATTTCCTTCTCAATCCAACTCAGTTTCCCCATAGCATTCCATTCTCATCTAGTTTAAGCCTTAAACCATCTTCCATGAGATTTTCGTTGATCAACTAAAGGAGGAACTTGTAGGTATTTGTGATATTTATGTACCCATTGAAGGAGTGAACATGTTTTCATATGCTGCCATTGGTGCATGTCCCCATGCTATTCATGCTTTACAATTCATAACTTGCATGGTTATTGTCTTAAAAAGTCCTCGTATGGTGTTAACTGTCAAGCTTTGCATGTCCATAGGCCATCTAAGGCTAGGGTAGAACATAGAGCTTGCAAAGGTGTTCTTATGAGAAAAGGCTGGTTACCTTGCATTAGCTTATTTCAGGCCTGAAGTCTGTTTGATGTGCCTCCATACCCAAGAAAACAGGTTCTGATATTCCTGCCTATGCTTGGTTCAACTGCAGCAAATTTCTTTTGTACACACATGATGAGGTCATTGGTATTGTGGAGCCTCAGATGTATGGTTCCAATGCTATTTTTAAGCCATGCAAGAGAACCTGAGACACTGTATAGAAAAAACTAGAAAGCCAAGCAGTCACGCACAACCCTATGGTTCATATCATCTATTTTGCTTCCCACCCTTCTTGGATGTCTATTATAAGCCATATGTAAATGTGGAGATAGCAATTTTGTTTCCCTTCTAAAGGTAGAAGGAATATTATTATATACAAAAATGTAACTTTGCAATGTGATATGACCCACAGGCCAGAACACTTCCACTGTACATTATATCATAGAGGTGCCTACTATGGTATTCTGAGTAGGAATACAAACTATTGTTGTTACCAAGAGACCAATGGATGACCCATAGACAGCCTATCATGCTTTCAAAATATAAAATCAAGTTCAACTACTGCCTATACTTGGTCCAACTACATCAAATCTCTTTGGGATATCCCTGATCAAGCCATTTGTATTATGGAGACTGGAATGTATGATCATGCAATGGCATTTTTAAGCCCACACAGCAAAACTCAAGACATTATACAGTACAAACTTGAAGTAATCAAGCACAATCCTAGAGTTAATGTCTTCTCTGGTTTTCCCCCTTGTTGGATCTCTAATATAGGCTACATATAAGACTTGACATAGCAATTTTTTGTTTACTTCTAAAGAAAGAAGTAATATTATCACATACAGACTGCAACTTTACAACAGGGCATAAGCTTTGGACAAAAAATGATAGCCAAACTTTGCATTAGTCAGAGACGAAGTACAAGCAGCACAAGACAACATGAACATGTAGCATGCCTAAATCATGACTGCATACAGAAGACACCCACCATGTTTACTGACTTTGTTCAGCCAGATTGTTCTGCCTGGCATTCCAATGCTTCATTTTTTGTACTAAAATGTGAAGATGATCAACAAATTGGCTTCCAATTTTCAAAGTTTCTCCAGTCTTTCCCCAAATCCAAGAGTGGAAAATGTGAAGGTGATTAGAAACCTTGCTTCCATTTTTTCAGAGTTTCTCTAGTCTTTCCTCAAATCCAAGTACAACAGAGATCCTGATGTTAAGTGAAAATTTTCACATTGGTACATACAGGAAAGGGAATTGAATGCATTGCCCTTTTGGTGTCCTTGTGTCTGGTACATTGAAGTGTTGATCTCTGGTGGAAAATCCCTGGGCTGATATGCCCAAAACCCCCATTCATGCATGTCCGAGACAGGTTCAATGTGACTATTTTCCAACTATGCCCCCCGTACCCCATATGGAAATAGAATTTTGACTACAATATGTGGATGCACATTAGCAGAGATTTTTGCTACAAAGTTTGTTAGTTACCTTCCTGGTGTTAGAATAAAGTTTGTTAATAGATATGATAGGGATTTCTATTATTGTATTGTTTGTTACAATGGATTTTTAAGGATAACTTATTAGGATTTTTAAGATTTGGTTTTTTAGCACCAACCAATTACCAGATTGTAAATCATTATAAATTGGATCTCAGATATGCAAATAGAGCAATTTGTGTTACATTCTTTTATGGTATTAGAGCCACGAAAGGGAGAAAGGAGGAGTTTGTCTCAAACTGTTTGTTTCAGCCAAGTTTTTTTTGTCTTTGGCAATTAATGGCTTTGTAGATTGGTACTCTGCAGTCAGTTTTTATGTTGCTATATTGTTAATGGAGGTTTTCTCCTATGTTTTGTTTAGACCTACTGGATTTGAAAGATACGTTTGGTGTTTTGCTATTTGGTGTTTGGTGGTTTTCTCCTCACTTGATAAAGTTGTCGCTTGTGACGTTTGGAGTTTGGCCAGGTTGTGGTAAAGCGCAGCTTGGAGTTTGCCCATGTTTCCAGCTTGGGCAAAGTGTTGTTTGGAGGTTGCTCATGTTTCCAGGCTAGGCAAAGCGCAGCTTGGAGTTTGCCCAAGTTTTGAGCTTGTGTGGAGCAGAGTGCAGTGTTTGGCATTTGCTGCTTTGGGTCTGGTGTTCAAGGCTGATGTTTGGTGTTTTGTGTTCGTTGTTCGGGGTTGTCATTAATGGAAGAATGACAAATATTCAGATTCTAATTCTTCCGTATTCATAGAAATGGATGGGAAGAAATTTTAATGTGTGCAACCATAATATACAATTTGTGAGTATTGAGATTTGGTAAATTACTAAATATAGTTCTCAAGAAAGAAATCAGATTAGAAGATGATGCTGATGACTTCGACAAGCGATATAGAGAAGCTTTGATGCTTCTCAAATTGTCTGTTGCAGATGATTTGATTCCTAAAGTTTGTAATGAGAATGATGCTGCATCAGTGTGGATAAAGTTGCAGAATAAGTATTAGACATTTGAAGAAGGATGTGTTTTGTTTTTAAAGAATTTTCTTATTCTTCTTGGTTGTATGAAGGAGGGTCTATTTATGAGTATCTCATGCATCTAAAAGATTTATGAGATCAATTGGCTACTATTAAAAAAAATTCAATGATGAAGACATGATTGACATTGTTTTGCGAGGTTTGCCGTCATCTTATGAGTCTTTTGTTGAGTCTGTGCATTTGCATGCTAAAACTCAAACTCCTGATTTTGAAAAAATGTCTTCTTTACTTTTACAAAAAGAGAGGAGACAATCATAGATGGGAGTATCCACCTCAAGGAGTACAAAGAGTGCATTCATTGCTAAAGCCAAACACAAAGGTAGTTAGAATGCGCAGACCTCATCATTTGATCACAAGCAAGGTAAATCTTCTAATGTAAAGCAGTTCCAAGTCATTTCTTTTTACTACAAGAAACTTGGTCATTTCAAACAAGATTGCAGCAAGTTGAATGATAAGCAAAGTCAACAAGGGAGGAAACAAGTAAATGTTGTTGAGTTAGAAGATTAGGAAGAGAAGTTTGCTTTTGTAACAACTTAGAGTTCATTTGGTCAACCTACTAAGTTGTACATTGACTTCGGAGCATCCAAACATTATACATGTTGAAAAGACTAGTATGTTAATTTCATTGAAGATATAAGTAAGAATGAGTTTGTTTCACTTGGTGATGGTAGATCATACTTTATTGAAGGGTGTGGTGATGTTAGTGTGATATTGAACAACAATGTTACATACACCTTCAAGAATGTTTGGTATGTTCCCAATATGAACAAAAATATTCTATTCATTGGTGAAATCACCAGGAATTCTCAACTTGCTGTGCATTTTCAAAAACACAGATGTGAGGTGATGCATGTGGGTAAAAACAAGGTTATTGTTCTTGGTATAGGTGAGAACGGACTATACAACTTAGTTGATGCCAAGTCTTCCAATACATTTGCCTTGGTAGTTGAAGACAATAGTTTTGTTCTTTAGCATGGGAGGTTTAGTCACCTCAATTGCAAGTATTTATCAATTCTCACTAACATGGTTCATGGATTGCCATCCATTCAGGAGCAACAACATTCGTGTGCAAGATGTCAACTTGGAAAACATTGTTGTTAACCGTTTGAGACGGGCAACTCTTGGCGTGCGCAAGGTGTTTTGGATTTAGTGCATTTTGACTCATGTGGTCAAATGGATATACCTTCGGTTTGTGTTGCAAAATATTTTTTGCTGATGGGTCATGATTATTTGAGGAAAATTGAGGAAGATTTGGGTATACTTCCTGAAGTTTAAATGTTTTTTTGTACTTTGAAACTTTTAGGGCACTTGTAGAGAAACAATCTGGAAAATAAATCAGTGTCTTGAGGTTAGATAATGGAGGTGAGTTTATCTCAAAACAATTTTGGAGTTTGTGCAGGCATGAGGGTGTACATAGGCAGTATACGACTCCTCATACTTCACAACAAAATGGGGTTGTTAGAGAGGAGGAACAAGACAATCATGGATATGGTTGGATGCATGGTGCATAGCTGAAATGTACCATATTATTATTGGGCAGGAGTAAATAGTGCAGTCTTCATTCTCAACAAGTGTGCATGTAAAGTTCTAAAAAATGTTACTCCTAAAGAGCCGTGGTATGGAAGGAATCACCAATTAGTCATTTCGTTATGTTTGGTTGTGTTGCTTTTGCATTAGTTCCTAAGGAGAAAAGAAGTAAGCTAGATACAAAAAACATGAAGTTCATGTTTGTTGGCTATAGTGAACAATTTAAGGCATACAAATTGCTTTATGTCTCTACTAACAAGATTGTGATTACTATAGAATATCGTACATGAGAAGACTCCTTTCTTTTCAAATGATGGTAAACCCATTGAGATTTTTGTATGTTTTGGAACTGTTGATAGTATTGCAACAGGTAGTGAAGTTCACTTGGATTTGGATACAGTAGAGATCGATGTTGAAAAGAAAGATGTGAAGACTCAACCATATCGGTGTGTCGAGAATCCACTTTGGGATGAGCTAGGAGAATAGAGCTTGATAGAGGTACATCCAAGTGAAGTTTGCTAGCAACTAGAGCCATGTCAATGACCAAAATGGTATACACAGACAATGAAAGATGTAAAGGAGGATGAGAAAGTGGTAGTTGGGTGATCTAGGCTAGTTGGAAAATAAGCTTAGACAATTGAATGAGCAGGAAGATGTTGCTTTAGTTTCACTTTCTTGGACCCAAAAGATATGAAGAGGCCAGAGGTAAACTAGATTGGAAGCTGCCAAGAAAGCAAAATTTGGCTCTTTGATGAATAGTAAAGCAGGGAAACTATGTGAATTGCCCTTTGGAAAGAAACACATTGGTTGTAAATGAATTCGCAAAGTAAATGTTAAATCAAATGGTTCAATTGACAAATTCAAAGCCCGTCTTGTTGTTAAAGGGTATGCACAACAAGAAGGTATAGACTATGGAGAGACATTTGCTTAAACGACAAAGATGGTGGTTTTTCAATTAGTTCTCTCCATTGCAGCATAGTTTGGTTGGCAGCTATATCAGATGGTGTTAAGAGCACCTTCCTAAATGGAAATTTGCAAGAGGAGGTGTACATGGTGCATCCACAAGGGTTTCAGGTATTAAGAAACGAACATTTGGTTTACAAATTGATTAGGTCTATATATGGACTTAAGTAGGCTCCGTGAGCTTGGTAATTCAAAATTGATCAATATCTTAGAGATACATAATTTAGGCAAAGGTTTTTTGATCCTAATCTCTCTTTCAAAACTATAGATAATGGCATTGTCATTCCCATCGTGTATGTTGATGACCTTGTTATTATTGGTAGGGGAGCCCATTGATTCAACAAAGTAAAATCTAATTTGTGTTCGGTTTTTTTATATGACAGATATATGGCTCCTTCATTACTGCCTAGATGTAGAATTTTGGCAACTTGATTATACTATTTTTATGTCACAAAGCAAGCATGCCAAAATACTTTTTGAAATATTTTGGATGATAAATTGTAATCCGATATCTACACCTATGGAAGTTGGGTTGAAATTGTCAGCCTACTATGATTCATCTGCGGTCAGTGAGTTGCTATATTGTGAGTTGGTGGGCAGCATGATTTATCTTATGACCACTCAACCAGATTTATGTTTTGCAGTTAGTTATTTGTCTAGTTTCATGTCAAATATTCGTAAAGAGTATTGGCAAGCTGCAAAATGTATTCTTAGATATATCAAAGGTACCCTTGACTTTGGTATATTTCTTTTTTAAAAGAAATTAAAATTTGCAAAGAACAATTATCCAACAAGCAGCTTGGAGGTCACAAGATTGCTGTCCAAAAGGAGGAATAGGCAACAAAGCAAATTCAAAAACTCCAAAAAGTGCAATGGTATACCAAGGGTGCTAGAGATGCAAAGGGTACCATAATCACCGAGAAAACTTGAAACACCAAAAGCTCCAGAATCACGCAATGTTCTAGGGTTGTCCAGAGGCATCAAAATCTCCAGGGGTGCCGAAATCTTCAAAGGCTCCAAAATTGCCATATGCTTCCTATCATCTGTGCCACTCATGTTGTCTGCTTTTCTTTTTTCTTATTACTCTGAGATGCAAATAGGCTATGTTTATGGCCTCATTTGCAAGGTGATCAACCACCATATTATACTTCCTTACAATGTGGGAGTATTGTATACATTCAAACTTCTGCTCCAATTCTCTTAGTCTTATCTGAACATTATTATAGTTGAACTAATGAGAAATCCTTCTGCTTAGATAGGGCAGAGATCAAAAGTCTCGAATCACCATACACATGGAGTTGTTTAATGCCTTGTTCTTGAGCCAATTTTTGTCCTATTTCATAGCCTATCAATTCTACAACATTATTGGTTGTTTTCTCCAAATTGATTTTGAACTGAAACATTTCATAGTGTGGTGCCACTAGTAACACCACCAGCTGCTGCATGGCCTGGGTTTGATTTAGAGGCTTCATCAAAGAAAAGTGCAGGGAACATTATCTCTGGAGGTTTGATTGTTCTAACTTGTGTCCCAAAATTTTGGAGATTCATTTGGTGTAACAGTTGTATCTCCTTTTTTTCTTAATCTTCTAATGTCTTGTTGTTTATGATATATAGCTTTTGTGTTCAAGACTATCTCCCTTAACACGCTATTGGTTAACACTCGAAAATTGGTTCTTTTATCATAAAAAATGATCCTGTTTCTGTCCTTCCATATTTGCCAAATGATGAATATTGGCTCTGAATACCATATCTGCGTGATAAGGTTCTTGTCCTTTAGTCTCCATTTGTACATTTGGCCCCAATTGGTTAGGTAATTTTTTGAGTTGAAGGTTCCTGATAGTGCTGATCCTAACTTTGGTATATTATACCAACAATCTAATGATTTTCAGTTGATTGGATACACTGATGCGGACTTGAAAGGATTGGTTGATGATTAGAAGTCTATTATTGGCTATATGTTTGTTCTTGGATCAGAGGCTATTTCTTGGCACAACAAACTTCAGCATGCAGTTGCTTTGTCATCAATTGAAGCAGAATATAAGGCAGCATGCAGTGCAGGTTGTGAAGCTGTTTGGTTGCAGCGCATATTGTATGATCTTCAGATAGATCAAATAGCATCAACACTGCTTCATTGTAATAATCAAAGTGTGCTCAAGTTGGTGAAGAATCTAGTATATCATGCCAGAACAAAACATATTGAAGTCCATCATCACTATATCCGGCAGTTGGTTGAGCATGAAGAACTTGTCTAAATTATTGGCCAACTTCTGAGCAGATTGCTGATGTAATGACTAAACCCTTAGGGAGAGAAAAATTTGTAAAATTTAGGCATAAACTTGGGATTGAAACCGGGTTGGTCACTAAGGAGGGTGTTAGAATAAAGGCTGTTAATAGATATGATAAGGATTTCTATTATTGTATTGTTTTTTACAATGGATTTTTAGGAATAACTTGTTAGGATTTTTAGGATTTGGTTTTATCAGCGACAACCAATTAGCCAATTGTAAATCATTATAAATTGGAGCTCAGAAATGCAAATAGAGCAACTTGTGTTACATTCTTTTACCAGAAAGAATGATTCTAGAAAGCTTCATGCTAATGGGCAATGGGAGAGTTAGCCTGGCCTTCTGCATGATGAATGTGATCTTGATTGTGTACAGCAAGTTGTTTGATCTATTTCTTGAAGCTCAAGAAAGCATACACTATTATAATTTATTGATGCATTGTCAATGGTTTTGGTTAACAAATATCTTTATAAAATTTTACAAAGTTCTTGGATTTACAGCGGTGTTGTATGTGTTTCATATTATTGGGTATACTCAGTTTGAACTCTTCTTTCTTTGTTTAATATTATGTTTGGACACTACCTTTCTGGAAAAGGTACCGTGTTCACTCTATCACACAGAAGTTGAAACCTACATCAGTCTGTCCTAAATGTGAAATTTACAGTTTCTTTCTGGATTTGTTTTTGCTGCAGGTACTATATATCACCATGTGGAAAGAAACTGCGGTCAATGGTTGAAGTTGAGAGGTAATATTTTCATGGTAGTTCATAATTTATTGTCTGTTTTCTGTGTAATCAGTTCTGTTGGTGCATTGATAAGTTGGTGTGTTCCCCACAGAATTTCTTTCATCATCCGAGTGAAAGCAATCTCTTGATGACACAGACCAATCTTAATATGTGAGGCTAGGATCCCCTGCTTGGACATATGCTTGTCTTTTGAAACCTAGGCCATACATTGGAATGCAAACAAGTTCTCACCTGCTTGTTTTAATGTAGCAGCTCTTCTCAAAATTAAAACCCTTTGGATACTTGGTCTAGGATAGTGCTCAGACTCACTCAGACTCCCAAGCAATCTACTAAAAGTTGCTGTTCACTATGGCTCCATAATATAAGTTTTTTATTTGACTGTGATCACTTCTTTGTTGCAGGTTTTTGATGGAAAACCCACATTATGTAATGGCAGGTGTGGACCTTTCACAATTCTCGTTTCAAATTCCTAGACCACTTTATGAGGGTTACGTGCGGAAACGTGCTCCTCGTGTTACATCTGACACAGAGATGGGTCGGATGAAGAGAGTGAAAGCAATATCAGAAATTGAAAGAAATTTTAACACTCCACAAGGTGTGCAAGCTATTTTGTAGTCTGTTAGGTAGAGACTTTAAGCACTAAATTTTGTAAAAAAATCATGGTGTTATTTTCTATGTTCAGTGATACTCTTTGTACACTGTTTTATTGAACTATCATAAAGCTTTAGGAAATTATGGCAGCTTAGCAGAACTGTTATTTAAACACTTGATCTGTTAATTCAGTGAAACCTTTAGCATGGAGGAAGCCTGGGGAAAGCTCTAATTTGGGAATGAGTTCATCCATGTTTGATAATGCCCATTTTGAGGGATCTAGTTACAATCCGGCAATGCCGTCAGGTATATCTTAGTTTCCTGTTAAGAAGTTGCTTTTTGTATCATATGTTCTGGGTACTATCCGAGTGATGTTCTTACGATCACAATGCAGATTTATGGAGTTCTTCCTTTCCTCAGTTTTTGAAGAAAAAACGGTCAACTCGCATGAGACCTAGAACAGTAGTGACAAACTGGCATCTGTATTCACTATAAAATCACCATTACTCCATGCTTTTTGTAGTACAGCTTATGTTGATAGCATCTGAATGGTTATTTTGTGCATTGTAACTAAAAATCATTTCACCTTCCGTGAAATAAAAATCCAAAAGAAAATTTTCCTAAGATGGCTTTAGGCTGTGTCTTCACAATTCAGAATTATATAAGTTCCTATTAATTCAGAATTATATGAGTTCCTATTTTTTAAATGCCAAACAGGTTAGGTGTGTGCTTTCTTCTTAGGGGCTTAGGGCTTATTGGTTTAGATGATGTAGCGAGTAGCAGTGTGGATATGCATAATGCCTCAAATTATTTTGGAAACGCCAATTTTTTTGAGGAATACATAATTTTCAAACCATAGTCTGTTTGAAAATTTTGACTGGGTGCATAAATTTCACCAGTCTCAGCAGCATGGAGAAAAATGGCATTGCAGAATGAACAAAACATTCATCTTTTAGCTGTTTGAGTATGCAAAACTCTTTATTTCATATGGCACATCTTACAAGTATATTTGGCCAATTGAAAGCACATCCCTTTGCATTTTGTTTAAAAGCATATTCGGTATGTAAAAAGTATTCTCAAGGTTGCCTGAAGAACATAAAAACTGAGTTGAAAAGTACTCCACCTAAATATTTTAGGTATAATACTGACAAATCAAATTGTAGTGAATGCACTAAAAATCCATGGGACAATATTTATATATTGTAATAATTCTAAGCACTATAGATTTAGTTACGAGCAAAACCATGCTTCCATTACATGCTAGTCTTTATGGAAGATAGGAAATGGCAAAATCAAATCTTGAATAAGTTTTAAGAATTTAAATTTTTGATAAAACCAGTATATATATATATATAAAAAGAAAGGATATGGTTGCTAACTTTAAAAGACATTTTGCTGTCTGAAATTTTGAGTCATGTTAGTTTTTGTATTCGAGGTAATTATAAGTTTTAAGAATTTAAATTGTTGATAAAACTAGTAAATGTATCGAAAGAAAGAATATGGTTGCTAACCTTAAAAGACATTTCGCTGTCCGAAGTATTGAGTCATGTTAGTTTTTGTATTCGAGGTAATTCTAAAGAGTTGCTTTGACATTGACTTTGAAATGCTTCCCCATGAAAGTGGAGGACTATATGGACTCTTTTTTTTGGTTTTTTTTTTTTTTTTTTTTTGCCAACATCATACATATTTGGGTTTTCCTAATGCAACTCTTTATTGGGTGTTGCTTTGCCTTGAACAGAGCATTATTTTTTGGGGTCAATCTTACTATTGTTTTTCTTATTGGTTTAAAAAAAAAAAACCATTTGTATCCATGTTTTATGGTTTAATAGGGAGAAGACGACAATTGCTAGTTATTATCATTTGGTGTAATAGGAGTTGCTTAGTTATTATCATCCAGGTGGTTGTGAGGTCGATTCCTCTTGTGTTTGCTCGAATGAGCGTTGATATTTGTAAATATTTGGAAACGATGTTCAATATAAAAAAAGACGATAATTAAAAAGATAATTAGATTTAGATATAGATATTTAAAAAATATGAATATTCACACATCATTATAAACCTGCATGGACTCCTAAGTTTAGAGTAGAATGGTCTTTTGAATCTATTGCATGGCAACTTTGTTATATAATGGTCTTTTGAATCTATTGCATGGCAACTTTTGTTATATAATTATCTTATAATTTCCCCTTGTAAGAGTTTAAAATTCTCTATTTTACCTCATTCCACTCACCCTTTTCAATATTTACCACATTCAACATAATATGCGATTATATTTATCTTATAATTTCTTCTTTATTTACCTCATTCAACTTTTTCATTTCAATATTTACTTATTTAATTATTTAAAAAAAAATAATTGTTTATATGGGATGGAAAGGATCAGCCTGTATTACATTATGATCACACACAGTGCTATTATAATAGACTTGATATTTTTATATGTATTGTTTAGTAAGATTCAAACTTTGATCTATTTTTAAAAGTTGAAAAATCTAACCAGGTAAATTAATGCCATTTAATTGTCACATTCAACCATTAGGTTTTATTTTTAGAAAACTTGCATTATTGACAGCAGAAACTTTAAAAGTTTAATTGAAGTTAAGACATCAAGAATAGTCGTTGGGTCTTGTTGGTAGCTCAATTTAAAATTGTTTTATGAAAGGCCTCACCTCCAATGTCTTTTGGTACATAATACCAATAAGGATGTTACATCATTTGTTTACATAATACCAATAAGGATGTTACATCATTTGTTTAAATCTGTCTTCTGGTACATAATACCAATAAGGATGTTACAGCATTTGTTTAAATCTTTAGTCTGCATTTTTTATCCCTCTCTTTTGAGAGGGCAAAACCAACCTAGATATAGAGCATTCTTACATATAGGTCCCTCTCTCTTAGGGTTCCAAACTCTCCTTTATCACGTCAATAGCTCCTCAATTAGTAATATTAGTTTATCCTTATTTTTGAAGGCTAGTCAATTCAAAGTATCATCTTTTTTATTTCAATTTTTCTTAGTTCAAGTGTTTTACAACGATTAAATTATCTTTCAATAAAAATATAATTTTATATAAAATGGTATGAGTTTAATTAATTAAACAAGTTTAAATCTAATTAATTATTATACACATAATTGTTAGATACGTTAATACAATATTATTATAATGTTATTGTATTGTTACAATATATCGTAAGACTGACTAATGCTGAGCAATGATTATATGAGTGACTAATGCTGAGCAATGATTATATGAGTTTAATTAATTAAACAAGTTTAAATCTAATCAATTATTATACACATAATTGTTAGATACGTTAATACAATATTATTATAATGTTATTGTATTGTTACAATATATCGTAAGTAAGACTAATGCTGAGCAATTATCAAAAGGTCAAGGTTAACAGTCACCCGCCTCTCAAATTGTTATTCTCGAGGATAAGAGACATCACAAGAGACATCACACTTGGGAAGAGAAGAAGGAACACCATGCATGAGAAGTAGGAATCGGAAGGTGAGATGGCTCATAAGGGAAAATAAGAGGAAGGTGAAAAGAAAAGGCAGAGGAAAATAAGAGGAAGGTGAAAAGAAAAGGCAGAGAAGAAAAGAAAAGAAGGGCAGTGGAAGAGAGTCAGACATAGAAAGTATGTGAAAACCTAAGAGGTTTCATAGGTCTGTGAGAGAAAGACAAAAGAGAGAGTGCTGAAGGAAGCGGAGAAAACGATTGAGGGAAAAAGATAAAAGAGAGAGTGGCTGAAGGAAGAGGAGAAAACGATTGAGGGAAAGATAGAGTCCTGAGGAATATTTATGATTGTAATTGTACAAGGTTCAAGCTACTTTGCAATAAAATAAAATTATGTTATTTTAATCCATGGGACTTCTTTGATGAATGTTTGAGGTCCTTGTGCAATTGTGTATGTGCCATTAACTTGTGTGCAAGATATAAGGAAGGAAGATCGAGTGAACAAACAGTCAGTGATTTGGTCGTCGTGTATGCGGAAGTTGCAATCACATAGGAGAGCCAAGAGTAGGCTCAAGTATGCCGAAGTTGCAATCACATAGGAGAGCCAAGAGTAGGCTCAAGTATGCCGAAGTTGCACCAAACGGAATAAGAAATCATTTTTTATTGATGTTGAAGTTCGAAGTACATTACTGTTTGGCACAAGGTTCGTTCAATTGGAAAGGTGACTTAAGGTGGGGCCATCAAATTTTGCCAAATGGAAGCCAGTAATCATATGAGTTGAGGGTTGACACCATTCCATCCTAGCAATGAGGACATCGTATTGCCGTTCAGGGGTGTTGAGGAGATAGTCATATAAAATTGTCAGAGCTGTTGTACAAATAAACTGCTGTACAAATAGGCCATGGTAAAATGACTACGGTAGTATAAAGAATGTCATTGTACGATAATGGTAACCGTACAAGAATGGGGGTGTAGTATGAGAAAGGTATTGTACAAGGAGGCATCGTACGAGAGGAAACATTAGGTATTGTACAAGGAGGCATTATATGAGGAGATTGTCACACGAGAAGGAATCGTATGAGAGGAACTGTTGTATGATAAGACATGCTGAATAGTGGAAAGATAGTACTTTGAACAGTGGGAAGGGCATGCAATTGAACAATAAAACATTTACAAACAAAGAAAATGTATGATTGTATCATTATCATCCATGTGGTTGTGAGGTCGATTCCTTTTGCTGGAACTAGCGTTGATATATTTATAAACTAGCGCTGATATATTTATAAATATTTGTAAACGATGTTCAATATAAAAAAATTGATTTCAATCCCTTGTAACCACTTAAGAGTTACTAAACTCTTAAGATAAAGATAGTGGAATAGTTATTGGAATAAAGAAACATGCACTTTAAAATTAAAATGATGTTTTGATATAATGGGACACCTTTTATTCATACAACCATCCCATAAAATATAATTAAAATAAAATTTTCAAAGATTTTGCCAAGAAAATGAAACATGAGTTGTTAAGTCATTGTTTAAAGATTTAAGGGATGACTCTATTAACTTTATTTAAAAATAATTCAAAAATATATTAAAGATTTTATTTATAGAAGTACTCATTGCATTATATATTTACCCTTTATTAAATTATGTGTCAATTGGAGAAACTAATTTAACAACATTTGAGATGCATAAAATGTAATGTATAAATAGGTACACTCAATTTTTGAAAATAATATTCATGTAATATTTTTTAATGTTTTTTTATTCTCACAACAACCACAAGAAATTATAATTAATACCTTTTGTTTAAGCAGTGCCAAAACAAGTTCCATTACGTGTTTTTGATACTCACTTTTCATAGTTTAAATGTTGATTGGTTGAATCCATCTAGGAACAATCCACAAAAGAGGTTGACTTTGTTGTTGTAACCTTATTGGACTTCACTAAGGCATGAATCAATACCATCGAATAGCATACGATCGCAAGTAAATACGAGGCGAGTTAGATAGAAAAATATTCATAGAGGACCATGCTACCTAACATTATTCTGGTGTGAAATCATAAAAATCGATTAACTCTTGACCTGTTAATGCTAGTCTGATGATAAAAGCTTAAAAGTTTAGGAGTATAAAAGCCCAACCGAAAATGAAAATATGTTGTTGCTTTCCTACAACACAAAGTCAATACCTTGTTTTTTAAATGGAGTAGTAAGCATGGACATGGTAATGCTCTTTATCCAAAACGCTTGAGGTCTAAGCTTCTATGGCAAGTTGAAGAAGAGAGCTACAAAATAGAGACAAACAATTTCTAAAGACTAGCTCGACAAACATTTTCCACTCAATTAGCAATTCCTCAATAAATTGTCAACCTTTTACTAAATTTGAAGTATATTTATATATACATTTATATAACATAAAATCCATCAAGCTAGAGGTATAACTTTTTTAGACAAACAAAGGCTTGGAACTCAGTGCATACGAAGATTAGGAATGGAAAACTTACCCTACTATGCGTACATAAGAACTTGAAAACTTGTATTGCAACCCAATCTATCACTACTACGAAGAGATGCAATGTACCTCTATAATAATTCTCTCAATGCTCCTCCCTGCCCCTGTACGAGGTATTCTCCTTAAAAATTGACAACCAAAAAAATTACTTGATGCTTAGAGGAAAAAAGGAATGAGTAGATGGTTTGTAATGCATCTTGCCTCCTAGCCAACCATCTCCTTCGCCAACTAGACGATGGTTTACGTGAAGGTTTCCACAGCCAACGTTTTGCAATTTATGAATTATGAATTATATTCATTTTTATAAATGTGCTTTCCTTTCTAAATATTAATGCTCATATTAATTGAATAATTAGATATTTATTTATATATTTTTTTATTCATTGCATTAATTTAATTAACGTTAAATGTTAATATTAACCACTAATCAATCAAGTAATACGAAGGCTTTTGCCAAGAGCTATCTTTACCCGAACTATAATGCAAATCAATAATATGCACCACCGATACTCTTTCTTAAGCAAGAGGCCTTATGATAACTGCAATGTTATCACCTGCCTACTAAAGATGACTCTTTTTCTTAATAACAACCTTGCTTGTAGGTGCATTTTTAATCACTCACACATACACACACGCATGCAATGCATCTACATGAAGGGTTTCTTTTACACTTGAGATGGCGATGAGAACTCATCCATCATTTTACTTTATTCTCAACTTCAGTGGGTTGTCCTCTACCAATACACCTGTGAGAGTATATGGTGCTACAACCACAAAATTCATTAGCAGTACCATATTCTAAAAATAGTATAATCTAAATTTCAAAAGGAAAGTACAACTCATCAACCCATCTTAATAGAATCATGTATTTGATACAACACGTGTACATGAATTAAACAACAAAGGTAGTCTTGCCAAGAGGGGTCATTATATACTCCCCCCTTAAGAATAATAAGTGCCTTGTGTTTTTTTGATACAAGATATATTCATTCAAAAAATAGAAAATTGCTTTCTTATTTCATCAACACCTTCCTAGGTATCACAATTTTCAAAAAAATATTCCCATTAGACCTTGCACTGATCTAGGGTATGCTTTCTCAAGTTCTTGGAATGAAACCCTAGAATTCAGATAGGATGAACCCTAATGGCTATGTGACCTATCATCTACAAGTTTGACACACTCTAAATATGAGTAGGATCAACAACATATTTCCTAATCAAAGATATATAGAATGGATCTTTGATAGGTTGGGTGGTAATGCAAGCCTATAGGGTACTGGACTAATATTAGCAATGATTTCAAAGACCCAACAAAGCAAGGATCCAACTTGGTTGACTTGATGACACTTTTCTTAGGTCTCACCTTTAAGAAGACTATCTCCCACAGAGAATTCTCTTGGAGATTTTTTTTTTTTCAGGTCAATATAGCTCTTCTATCAATTGATTGCTTCTTTGAGCCTCTATCAGATTACCTTGAGCTACTCCATTTCCTTGACAATGTCCAGTCCAATCACAACTCGATCTTCTAGATTGTCCTAAGATAGAGGTATCATGCACCTTCTTCCATACAAGGCCTCAAATGGAGCCATTCCCAAGGACACATGGTAACCATTATTATATGTAAAATCATCCAAATGCAAGTAGTCTTCCCACTTGGACTTATGATCCATGCAAGACATGTGAAGAATGTCTTCGAGAACTTGGTTAACCCTCTCCATTTGCCTATCTATTTTTGGATGGTAAGCAGATTTAATAATCAACTTAGTTCCTAAAGCACGATGGAGAGCTTGCTAGACTTTGGTGTAAATATGGAATCTCTATCTAATATAATCATTTTTGGAAAACCATGTAGTTAAACTATTTTTTTGGCAACCTTGTTCGCCATAGTTGGTGCATCATCCTTAATGTTTCCTAGTATAAAATGTGCAACCTTTGTTAACTTGTCTATCACCACAAGTATCACATCATGTTGGAACCTTATTTTGGGTAAACCCACAATAAAATTCATAGATATGACTTGCCATTTCTGTGTAGGCATATCATATGAGTAAAATTTTCCTATCGGATGCTGATGTTTGGCCTTTACCTTATGATATTCCAAGCATCTTGTTATGAAATCATTGATATCGCATTTTATTCTAGGCCAATAAAAGTTCTTTTTCATATTTTATCTTATCTTTGCACTACTATCACTACTATAACATCTCCATTGTATATACTAATTATATTTTAAAACTATATTCTAATGTTAAAATGCAATGGTTTCATCCATAATCTATATTTATATCAATCTACACTACATTGATTATGTTATCCATTAAAAAATTTATCTTTGTTTGCACTTATTTAACAACATTTGCGATGCATAAAATGTAACATATAAATAGGTACACTCGATTTTGAAAATAATACCCATACAATATTTTTTAAGGGACATGAATAAGGATTCTATGAAGGTATGAATGAATACTATCGAATAACATAAGGCTAGAAGTAAAAACCAGGCGAGTTAGAAAAATATTCAGAGGACCATGCTACGTAACATTATTCTGGTGTGAAAACATAAACTTCGATTAACCCTTGACATGTTAACGCTAGTTTGAGGATAAAAGATTAAAATAAAAGCCCAACCGAAAACTAAAATATGTTATCGCTTTCCTACAACACAAAGTTAGTACCTTGTTTTTCAAATGGAGTAATAAGCAAAGGCAGGGTAATGTTTTTTACCAAAACCGCCTGAGGTCTAAGCTTCTAAGGCAAGTTGAAGAAGAGAGCTATGAAATATAGATAAAATCCATCAAGCCAGAGATATAATTTTTTTTAGACAAACAAAGGCTTGCAACTTAGTGCATACAGATAAGGAATGAAAGACTCACCCTACTATGAGTACAATTTTTTTGGAAAACTCTTGTTGCAACCTAATCTATCGTTGCTACGAAGAATTGCAAGGTACTTTTTAATAATTCTCTCAATGCTCCTCCTCGCTCCTGTACCAGGTATTATCCTCCTTAAAAATTGACAACCAAAAATATTAATTGATGCCTAGACGAAAAAGAAATGAGTAGATGGTTTGTAATACATACCGCCACCTAGCCAGCCATCTTCTTTCGCAATCTAGATGATGGTTTACGTGAAGGCTTCCACATGGCTACCATTTTTTAATTTATTAATTATGAAATATATTCGTTTTTATAAAATGTGCTTTCCTTTCTAAATATTAGTGCTCATATTAATTAAATAATTAATTTTTTGTTATTATTTTATTTTATTCATTGCATTATTTTTATTAATGTTAAACGTTAATATTAACAACTAATCAAACAAGTAATACTAACTCAAAGACTCTTGCCAAGAGCCATCCTTGCCCGAACTATAATGCAAATCAATAATATGCACCACCAATACTCTTCGTTAAGCAGGAGGTCTTATGATAATTGTAATCTTATCATCTGCCTACTAAGGATGGCTCTTATACTTAATATCAACCTCCTTGCTTGTTGGTGCATTTTTTATCAAACACACACATGTATGCAACACATCTATATAAAGGGTTTCTTTTACTGTTGAGTTGTTGATGAGAATTCATCCATCATTTCCTTTTACTTTCAACTTCGGTGGATTATCCTCTACCAATCCATCCGTGAGAGTACCTAGTCTTGTAACCACAAGTCATCAGTAGTACCATATTCTAAAAACAGTATAATCTAAATTTAGAAAGGAAAGTATAACTCATCAACCCATATTAATAGAATCATGTATATGATATCAACACATATGTACATGAATTAAACAAAAAAGGTAGTTTTGCCAAGAGGGACCATAACATACTCCCCCTAAGAATAAACACGGTCCCTTGTGTTTTTTGAAACAAGATATATTCATTAAAAAAAAATGGAAAATTGCTTTCTTATTTCATCAACAACTTCTTAGGTATCACAATTTTCATAAAAATTATCCCATTGGACCTTGCATTGATCTAGGGCATGCTTCCTCAAGTTCTTGGAAAAAACCCCTAGAATTTGGATAGGCCAAACCTTAATGGTTGTAGGACCTGCCATCTACAAGTTTGACATACTCCAAATATGAGTAGGATCAACAACATATTTCCTAAGCAGGGATATGTAGAATGTATCTTTGATAGGTTGGGTGGTAAGGCAAACCTATAGGCTACTAGATTAATCTTATCAATGATTTTAAAGGTCCAAAAAACGGAGGATCTAACTTGGTTGACTTGATGGCACATTTCTTGGGTCTCATCATTAAAGGACTATCTCCCACAAACAATTCTCTTGGAGATTTTTTCAGGTCAGTATAGCCCTTTTATTGCTCGGTTGCTTCTTTAAGGCTCTGTTAGATTACCTTGAGCTGCTCCTCCATTTCCCTGATAGTGTTCGATTCGATCACTACTCGATATTCCAAATTATCCCAAGATAGAGGTGTCATGCACCTTCTTCCATACAAGGCCTCAAACGAAGCCATTCCCAAAGACACATGGTAACCATTATTGTACGTAAAATTAGCTAGATGCAAGTAGTCTTCCCACTTGGATTTTTTATTCATTCAGTACATGCAAAGCATGTCTTCAAGAACTTGGTTAACCTTCTCCATTTTCCCATTTGTTTTTGGATGGTAAGCAAAACTAATAGTCAACTTAGTGCCCAAAGCATGATGGAGAGTTTGCCAGAACTCTAGTGTAAATCTGGAATCTCTATATGATATGATCATTTTTGATATGTTCATCATAATCGGTGCATCATCCTTAATGTTTTTCGATATAAAATGTGCAACCTTTGTTAACTTGTCTATCACCACAAGTATCGCATCATGTTGAAACATTGTTATGCGTAAACCCATAATAAAATTTGTGGATATGACTTACCATTTCTATGTAGGCATATCATGTGGGTAAATTTTCCTTGTTGGATGCTGATGCTCGATTTTTACCTTATGATATTCCAAGCATCTAGCTATGAAATCATTGATATCCCATTTCATTCCAGGTCAATAAAAGACCTTTTTCATATTTTTTCTCATCTTTGCACCTCTTGGATGAGCAGAATATGGAGAATATTGTGCCTCCTTCATTATTCTTCTTAAATCATATCTTAGATGAGCAAAATATGGAGAATACTATACCTCCTGCATAATTATTCTCCTTAAATCACCTCCCAGATGAGCAGAATATGGAGAATAATGTGCCTCCCGCATAATTATTATCCTTAAATCACCAGTCTTGGGTATAACAATCAAATTTTTAAAGCATAATAGCCCATATTTTATGTTAAAATCTCTATTTTCCGTCGGATTTACCTTAACTTTGGCTCAGTTTTCAAGGCAATACTGATCCTATAATTACATTTATTGACTTTATCAATCAAATCAATATGAATTTGGGTTAATGTTGCTATATGCCTCTTCCTACTTAAGGCATCAACAACCTTGTGTTCCCTTCCTTTGATATAATCTATGCCAAAATTGTACTAAGCTAAGAACTCCATCCACCTTCTTTACCTTGGGTTAAGAACTGGTTGGGTAAAGATATATCTTAAAATTTGGTGATCCATCCTTACTTCGAAAGGTTTTTCTAATAGATGGTGCCTCCAAACCTTAATAGCATGGACAACTGCAACTAATTATAGATCATGGGTAGCGTAGTTTAGCTTATGCTTCTTAAGTTTTATGGATTCATAAACTATTGTAGCTCCATTATGTGATAATACTCCTTCCAATCCTTCTAAGGAGGCATTTGTACATACTGTAAAGTTTCCTGATGGATAAGGTGTTTTAAGAATTGGTGTTGTCATTAGCTTATTCTTTAGAGTATTAAAGGTGCCTCACATTTTTCTATCCATTCCCTTTCTTTTGAAGGTTGGTAATTGGGTATGCAGTTCTTGAGAAGTCCTTTACAAATCTCTTATAGTATCCAACCATTCCCATGAAACTTCTTATTTTGGACATGTTAGTAGATGTGAGCTAGTTTAATATGGCCTGAATTTTCTTTAGATCGACAACGATTCTGTTTGTAGATATAATGTGCCCTAAATATTGTACTTGTGAAAAATATAATTTGCATTTTGATAGATTTCCATAGAATTGATCCTTCCTCAACACCTCTAATACCAAACTTAAATGTTGGTCATGTTCTTCTCTGATGCACGAATATATTAAGATATCGTCTAGGAATATTAAAACAAAATGATCTAGATATTCCCTAAACACATTGTTCATGAGGTTCATGAAGGTCGTTGGTGTGTTTTTTAAACCGAATAGTAAAATAAAAAATTCATAATATCTATATCTTGTTATGAAAGCTGTCTTATGAGTATCTTCTTCACGATTTCCCAACTGATGGTAACCCGATCTCAAATCAATCTTTGAGAAGACCGTGGTATCCCTTAATTGAACAAAAAGATCATCAATTCTTGGTAAGGAATACTTATTTTTTTATGGTCACATTGTTTAGCATCTATAGTCAATACATAATCTTAAAGAACCATCTTTTTTTTTTTTTACAAATAGCATTGGAGCACCCTAGATGACATACTAGGTTTAATTAAACCTTTCTTCAATAAATCTTGGAGTTGTACTTTTAGCTCTTGCAAACAGATAGGGATAATTTTATGAGGTGTCTTAGTAATAGGTGCAACTCCAAGCATTAATTCAATAGTAAAATAAAATTCATGTTGAGGTGGGAGGCTTGGAAGATATTTCAGAAACACATCTCTAAATTCATGCAAAATGGGATATTTCTTGGATAATTCTAAATCTTCCCCACTGTCTTCCTTTTTATTCATTTTGACCACATACACCATTTAATCCTTTTTAATTGCCTTTCTAAGTTGCATAACAAATAATTAATATGGTCGAAAAGATCCTTGTTTACTTTGAACCCTTAATCTTTGTTTATCTTTATCAGTATAATCCATCCATATATCTTGAAAATTGATAAGGGCTTCATGGAATTTTAGCCAATCTATCCCTAGAATAATATCAAAGGCATGTAACAGGGCTACATATAAGTGCCAAATAGTTGACCCATCGGGTAAGAAAATTTCAACGTTAGACAAACATTGATTTACTGAGTAAGTTTGCTCTAATCCATACTTAACTTTCCACCCTTATGCCAAAGCAACATCTGCTACATCACCCCCTTCTTCTCCCCTAAATTTAGATACCCAAATATTCTTTAAGTATTTGGTAAGCTTAGTCTCAATCTGAACCTTACCCTTTTGGGCTTCTTTAATAGAATTTTTCTCTTGTCTACCTTCTAAATTCTCGTTATTGGATTCTTGGTTAATAAGTGTTTTTCAACATTTTCTAGTTGTTGCTTCATCCACTCTTGTAACAACTCAACTATTGATGTAATATTTTTCATCCTTTCATTGAAGTCCTATAATCTTCTAGATTTCTTCTAGGGTTGAGCTATAGCTTCATCCTGTGTAGTCAACCCCATCTTCTTAAAAGATCCCCCTGTCAAATAGGTATCATTTCTTGCTAGCCATAAAAGGAAAATGATGGATGAATTCTGATTGATAACTCAAAGGTAAAAGAAAACCCTTCATATAGATGCATTACATATGTATATGTGTGCGATTTTAAAAAAATACACCATCAGGCAAGGAGGTTTCTATAGAGCCAAAAAGCCATTCTTGGTAGGCGGGTGATAATGTTACGATTATCGTAAAACCTCTTGCTTAAGGAAAGAAGCATTGTTTGTGCATATTGCTGATTTGCATCTTAGGCATGTAGTTTAACATTGGGAAGCAATTATGCACATGTTTGATAGTTAATCCTATTAATAATAGGGTTAATGTTATTAATACTTTAAATATTAAATATCATCAATTAATAGTAACATTTGGTATTAACTAAATACTTATTTTGATTATTATTACTTACCTAGTGTTAGTAATTAATTAATAAGACGTGTAAGCTATTTAATTTCTAGATGCTTAATTATTGACGAATGAAGTGATAATAATGATATTACATTAATAATTAAATATAAAAATAATTAAGTTAATACAAAAAATATTACCTAACTCTTTTAAATAATATTTTATAAAAATATAGAAAAAGTACACGTAATTTATAAATACAAATTAAATTCATATTTAATAATTTGGAAACAATGACAAAATTTGGGCTTTTCACGTAAGCCATTGAGCTAGCAAAAAATGGATAGGTGGTAGATTGCATTAAGAACCACTTGTTTAGCTTCCTTCCTTCCAAATTTTATTTAACCCTTGGACTGTCTAGATTTAAGGAAGAGAGCGGAAGACAGAGATCGGGGAGAGAAGAAATTTGAGAAAGGAGATACTTGTAAAAAAAGACAACACTTTTCTTATAAGTCAGAACTATTGACTGTCCTACTTGTTTTTCTCTGTAAATACAGAGTATGTATTACTTTTTTTTTAATCTCTCTATATTCTCATTTTCTCCTTGTAATAGAAGATTGAGATTATTCCTCTGTTTATAGTCTGTTATGCATGGATTGATTGGATAGCTTATTTTTTAAAATTTACTTTTGAAGTAGTGAAATTCACCATGAACGTTATGTTACTGCATAAAATCGTACTCTTGGTTTATGCACTTAATTCATGGCATATGTAAGAGTATATGTTAAATTATTTCCAGCATAAGATTGCTACTTTAACCATTCAAGTTGGATTGCCGTTTTTGCTTCGCGTTAGGTTCTAGCCACCACAATTTCACCATTATGCAAGCTAGATAATTAAAAATAATAGAAAATATTTCAATCTATTCGCATCTTCTTCATCTATGTTTAATTTTGGTTATTTTAGCTTCAAGATGGAGTTTTCCCAGATTGTTTTTAATTAGTTTTTGGCCTTTGGCCAATGAGACATTTAATGCATTTAATCCTTGCTTTAGAAGTTGTATCTGGGGTGTGTTGGATGTTGCTCTCAAGCTTTAAACTAAAAGCATGCGTGGGGCCTGAATGCCCATAATGCTTTTCTAATATAGAAGCTAGTAGCCTGTAATACCTTATCGATGCATTAAGTTTGCTATAATGTTGAAGTTGCATTTATAGGAATAATATCATACACACATAAATATGCATTGGTTGGATGAAATCAACTAGATAAATGTGGAACAAGAGAATGGTTAATATATATAACTGTACTCATCGAGTGTGCAAATATATTATTAAAACCCATATAACAATGTTGATAGAAGGAAGGTAAACCTGAATTAATGTAATAACATTTTAAAAAGTTAATGTTAAACTGCTACATGCATTAACAAAGATGACAACCAATTAAATATAAAGTAACAACAAAGTAATAATTTAGATTGGTTGAGTGTTGGAAAAATAAGGATTGTTGTAAGGTTACTTATAGTTAAGGGTAGAGACTACTATTCTAATTATAGGACTTTTTGGTTTATCTTGATCAAAAAGTTAGAGAAGAAAAATATATATTAATAATATATTTATAGTAGGTTTTTTTACTTAATTCATGATAAAGACTCTGGGAAATTATTGGATAGTTATTTAATCAATTGTTTAATGTTCTTTCACAATATATAATTACATTTGTTGATAGTTACCTTGCATAGCATATGTTAGACTTGCATATGCATTTATGAGTTATCCTAATACCTAAAAGAAAACTATGCATCATTTGATGGAGAAGATTTACCTGATAGATGAAGATGGAAGCAATTATCTAGAAACAACTACATTTTGGCTAGCAATTCAGCCAGGATTGGGTACATTTTGGATCTGAGGCTTTCTAATATGGTGCTAAATTCAAGAATAACTTTTCATCTAACCCAAGGATCCTTAACCATGATTGATACTCTGTAACAAACCAATTTTAACCATCCCAATATAGAGAAATTTCTTTTTACATAGTTAAGGTTCATAAAATATGTACCAGATAGGATTACAATCACAAAGGTTTCACCATATTTCGAGTTCAAGATGCTATATACATTCCTCGAGTGGACAAGAGTGATCACTCTCCTGTAAATCACTAGGGTTAACCTTGTACACCTTGGTAGCTTAAAGGATACCTTCACATGGTCCTTCCATTTTCTAACACCCTCTGTGAATGTAAGACAAATTGACCATGGCGTAGGGATTAACCCTATCTCAATCCTTCGAGGCAAGAGATGCCAATTACTTTACTAGTATAGTCATTCTATACTAGTACTTTGGTATAAAACCTCTTAATTTACACATTACACCATGTATAAACTATGGTGCCTAGTTATCCCATATTCGTAATGGTTTAATTGGGTGACTATCACTCTACGTGACATCTCTCACATAGACACCCAATAATCATTCGGGGTTCCATCACCAAATCCTGTTTGCTAATGGGATCCAAACCTCCACGGTTGAAAAAAATGATTCAAGGTACACCACCTGAATCTTTCCCAAAGACTTCCCCGTCTTTGGGTCCACTTCAAAGGTCCATTATTGAAGTGCCCATTTCAAAACCCTCAGGTTGGATCCATCCCTTAGGATATTCTAGGGTTGGCCATCTAAGGATAACCCCTATAAATACAAAACCTAATCCCATAACGAATCATGAAAGTATTCTTTCTCTCTCTTACATCCTCTCTTCATCATATCAATTAACATTCTTCGATTCATATGCATGAAGTAAAGTATAACACCTACTTAAACAAAATATGCACATAACTTTCAATCATACATGTCATAATAAGAGAAAACATTTCAAATGCTAAAGTTTAAAATCAATAACCCAGGTGTTGTAGGTGAGTTGGAGAGGAGAGGGCAATCCTCCAAGGGAGGTCCCAGGTTCAAATCTCCACCCTACCAAAAATATGAATTTTGTATCCAAAATCCAATTGATAATGTTGGTGCGGGTAGGGTCGGGTGCGACTCCTGAGTGACTTTGATGGTGTAGAACCCCCTGTTCGTGGTCTCTCAGACCAAGGCGGCCCCGCAAGGGGTTTTTCGCTTAAAAAAAAAAAAAGTTTAATATCAATAAAAGCATAATATCAATTGCTTACAATTTCATCCATCCATATTAAGGTAATAGATTCCTACTTCATATTCGAGTACATCTCAAATTTACAATCTTTCTTCTCAAATAGAATATAAACTACTTATTGAGTCATTTCATCAACAACTTCATAAGTACAAAGTTTCTCAATGAAAATCATAATGAAGCCCTCCTTGGTTGCATCCTTCTTGATCTCCTTCGAGGAGCAGATAGGTAAGGGATCATGATAACTCCTTTATGATAATGTAAACCTATATGCATGTTTCTTTTCAATGCATCCTTAAACAATGTTTACAAAATATTTTATTTCATTCTTTTGCAAGCAAGAAGGAAGATCCTCATAAGTTTTTCTTTAGCATACACATTTTATTTAGTGTAAACAAAATACTCCCATAAGTATTCCTCTAAATGCATTTTTAAATGAAACCCCCATAAGTTCCATAATAACCTTTGGACTCCACATCCAAACATCAAATCATAATTTCCATAATATAAAAAGACTACCTTTAACCATTAAAAGAGACACAATTAAATAGCTCTTATAAGTACAACAATATTTATCATAAAAGAAAACATATAACTCTTATTCATTTTATTCCCAAACTATAAAATGAACATATACTATTTAATAATCCATTCTATTTTAAAAACATAATTCAATTTCCAACTATATTATTTCTTTAAAGAAATAAATACAAAATAGGGAATATTGAATAATAATACAAAACTCTTTTGTAATACATACTTATCATTCATTATAATTCCCATTTAAAATAAATGAAACATTATAAAATCAAACCTTAATATAATTTTTCTTAAAATAAAATAATCCATAAAAAACATTTATTTCATTTACCCTAAAGTATAAAATAATTAAAATCCATTCAATACTCTTTTTAAAATATAAGAATTTTCAATTATCCCATATTAGTTTTCCATTAGCTTAATATTTGAAAATAAACTCAATGTATTCTATTTAAAATATGAGATTTTTAATTAACCCATATTAAATTTTCCATTAGCTTAATATTTGAAAATAAACTCAATGTTCACTAAGTATTTAACTCACTTAAAAAAATATCCATTTTTTTTCAAAATCTCTACTAAGTTTCATTTATATATAGGTATATTTTCTTTTAATAAATAAAAATACTATATATAAAACTAAAGCCCTTATAATTTATCAAATCAACTCATGATTATTATCGTGCATATCCTAAAGAAAGATCATGCAAAGACAAACAAATGAAGATTAGAGTTTAACCCCTTCTAATTTCACGTACAAAAATATAAGGTTTTATATATTTTTTCAATTCATTTTAATTATTTCAAAATATAAATACTCCATTATTTATATTTTATCTTTCCTTAGTTTTCTATATTATTTAATCAAGAAAACTACACACAAGTGAAAACCTTAAATTGCTATTTTTTGTACTATTCTGATTTTGTGTTGTTTTTGTTATTTTTTTTGTGTTTTTGTTGTTTTTCATGTTTTTATTTTTTGTGTTTTGTGTTTTTAAGTGTTTGTGTGTTGTTTTGTTGTTTTTATGGTTTTCTTATGTGTTTTGTTGTTTTGTTGTTATTTTATTTTATTTTTATTTTTATTTATTTATTTTTTGAGTTCTTTGTTGTTTTTATGCTTTTATGTTGTTTTTGTTTGTTTTGTGGTTTTTGTTTTTTATTTTTGTTTGTTTGTCTTTATTTTTTGATGTTGTGTTTTTTTTTGTTTATTTGTGTTTGTTTGTTTTTGTTTTTGTTGTTTTAGGCATTCTTGTTGAGTGTGCCAAAGGAGGCAGGCCAGGTGCGAGCCTTGGGTGTTTTTGGCGGAATATATACCTCTGCCTCCTTGGGACTTACCTAAAAGTGGTATCTCATTTGGGGTGTTTTCCACAAACAAACAAAAAAATAAAAAAAGACTTTTATGAAAGAAATAAGCTCATTTATATTTCTTTTAATTTACAATAAGGTTTTTAATAATACCATGATCATGAAAACCTTTATATATATATATATATATATATAAACTTTTAGCAATCAATTTCTAAATGTTATCTAGATAGATTTATTGCTTTCTAATATATAAACATACCAATTGCATTCATTTCTAATGTCAAATTTGAACATTATGATAAATAAATAAATTATCCTTTAATTTATTTATTTATTTTCAAATATTAATATAAATTATTAACATTGACACTAACCATCAGAGGATTAATAAAACCTCTATATTTATTAATCCTTCTTATTGAATCCCTTGCCAAGTTCATAAACATAAGCAAAACATATATTTTCAAATGCTTATAAACCAATATACCATTAATGGAACATTTATCTAACCAAGCACCCGAAGACATAATATTGATTGTTTTAAAACAGTTATTTCGTTTTCAATGTTATCCATTAACATTTAAAAATAATCAAATCAATTTATTGCCTTCTAAAGAATTTAATTTCTATTCATACCACAAGCTAATATTTCTTATTAGCCCTGGTATTATTATGAAGGTATTATTAAGTACCCTTACCTAATAATTCCTTCCATGGTGGGTTTTTTTACCAAAACCATTTCAAGCAAATACATATAACTTTAAATGCTTATAGATAAAACAATTAAATATGCTATACCATCAAGGAGAATATTTATATTTTCAAAGCATTCGAGCATATGCAAATAAACATTTGGTAAAGCATAGACAAAGTAAAGTAAACATTTATTCACATAAGATTTCGTGAAACTTCCTTGTCGATGCAATGATTTAAAATAAGCAAATTATGAGATGCAACTATATGTAGTAACCACTTGTTACCCTGGGTAAAACTTACCGTGGAGCTGTTTATCACATCATTTCTCTTTCGGTATCTCGTTCTCGATGGTCAACTTTCTCACTCACCCATGAGAGCACTTGATCTTGCAAACACAAACCATATCAGTAGTACCATATCCTTACATCATAACACAATTATATATAATCAACTAAATGCATCCAAAAACTAGGTATTAATCATCATCTATCAATACAAAGTCCATCTCATTAAAAAGTTTGACCAAGGTGGGACATGCCATACTCATTCTAACATAGAAGGTATTGTGTCATCATAGAACACTGCTAAAAGTTATAAAATCTTGAAGTTTGATAAATCATAACATCATTTAAGGGAATTGTGGTATAAACATTTTAGTAAGTTCCTTATTTACTGTAACAACCTACCAAAATCGATCCAAGGTAGAGGGATTTTTTTTAACGAGGTTTGACTTACAAAGATGATCCAATATTTTTATCAGTATAAGGCATAATCACTTTTGAGTTCCTAATCACTGTAGTCGACCCTCAAGTGGAAAAGAGTGGCCAACTTCCTATAACCGTTTGGGGTTCACTTTTCTAACCTCCCATTAGAAAATATGCCAATAGTGGTCCTCCCACCTTTCCTATACACTTTCCTTGCATGAAACAATTCGATCACAACATAGGGCTTTCCCCTTTGAGATCCATAACACTTAAAGGTGACACCTTTTCCCCAACCCCACATATTATCATTCATGTAGAATTATTATGGCATAATACCGTATTTATTAGTTAAATTTCATCTCCCATGGAACTAACTAAGACCATTACCACTCTCTCATAATGATCATGGTCACATTTATCAATGTTGTGAATAACATGATGGATTATCCCATACAAACCCACCGTTGAGTTTCCTAAGCCTCTTGCTAGGATATAAATTCACAACTACATGCAAGAAGCTACCACTATACTATCTTGTGAATGATCCAGTGGATTATCCCATACCAATCCTCCTCACCTCCCACCCCAACCTCGCCCATCAGGATTTATCATTCATAGTTGGCTAGTTGATTGCCTCATGCAGTACAACTAGGATTGGGCACATCTTGACTCTTAGTTGATTGCCTCTCGCAATTCAACCATGATTGGATACATCTTGATTCTAGGATTTACTAACAAGGTGAATATATGTCCCAAAGTAATCCCCTTCCAACCCACGGGTCCTAAGCAACTTTCTTAACCATTTCTCTAATGAGAGAAAAATAGTACATATATTAAAAACAAATTATTAAGACTAAATATCCTTTTAATACTAACACTAAGGTTTAACAATTCTTTGTTTATAAAATATTTAGGAGAATCATGGCTATAACCCATCAATTATATTATGCTCTTCAATAATACATCCTCTACATAATTCTATTATGTTCTTCAATAATACATCCTCACATTGCAATAACTAACTACTCTTTTTTTTAAACAATAATTTTAATTTCTTTTCTTGAGCAAATATTTTGCTTAAATCATTTAGCAAGAATGTTTAAATATATTTATTTCTTCATCTTTACGTAGTATAAAAACAAATGGTTGTAATCAACATCTAAGAAAGCAAAACTATAACCTTTCAATTAGATTTCATTGTTTCCCTTAAATGACACATTCTTTTTATTGGTAATAACAACTATTTCAAGAACTTAACTTAAAGAAGATACACACAATTTAATATTGTTTCTTTGAACACTTAAAATATTACAATAAAGATATTTACATGACATAAAAGTATTATCCAAGTGCTTTCTTCCCTGATTAATTTGTAATTATGATGATCTTTGGTTTCATCTTCTTTTGACATGAACTTATTATTGGTGGGTCTTCTCCTCGTACTTTAATAGCAATTTAGGGATCATGACGACTCATGTATGCATATGCAATCTTATATGCACTTATGAATATTAATACAAGATAAATATAAAAATGCTAAAATATTTGAACATACTCAAACTTATAACTTGCAAAGATAATAAAATAATTTTATTTTTCTCTTAAAATGAATTCTAAAGTTGTTCAATTTACAATACCTCGAATATAGTCATTTAACCATATTAAGATCATTTTGTATAAAATATTTCAACAAAAATCTAAATTCCATAATATCATGGAATATCTAATATTTAAACAAATTAAGGAGACATACATATTTATTAGAGGTTAGCTTTTATGAACAAGCTTAATGTATAAAATAAATTGTTAAGATAGATTCTTTAATATTATCTGCATCATCCTGATGGATTTATTGATTAACTATATTTAATAGTTTTCACGTCTCAACTTAGGTGAGCTGTTAATTAACTACAATGTGGCTGAACATACTAATAGGATTTTCTGCGACTACATGGTTGATGCGAATGTGGGTTCCTTGAAACTTTCTAAATTGTTTTATTGCCAATAAAATATACTGACTTGAAATAACTCACTAAGCAGGCTATGCTTTTCAGTAGTTGCATATAGTAAATTTAATTTATACTCACGATTATATTAGCTAAATGAAGCTATAAAGGTATTTCTAGTTTGTAAAATAGTTTTTATTCGTTCTACAATAACTTATAAAAACAACAACAATTTATGTTAACCAACTTATTAAATGATAAGGGATTCCTTAGAATTAGTGGTAAATTATATTTACTAGCTTATATATTGACCTCTAATCACTGCTATAACAAGGTCTCCATTTTATATACTAAATGTAGTTTATAACTATATTTTGATGTTAAACACAATGGTTCCATCCATAAACTATATTTATATTAATCTGCACTACATCACTCATTATGCTATTCATTAAATAATTTATCTACGTTGCACTTATTTAACAACATTTGCGATGCATAAAATGTAACGTATAAATAGGTAAACGTGATTCTAAAAATAATACTCATATAATCTTATTAATGTTTTTCTATCCTCACAACAACCATAACAAATTATAATTAATATATTTTGTTTAAGCGATGTAAAAACAAGTTTCATTATGTGTTATATCTACTCGTTTCTCATAGTTTAATTGGTGATTGACTAAATATTCTGATAGATAATTCTCCAAGATACTTGGCTTGAATGTAGCTTTGATACCAATGATGGCTTTTTAGATAGATTAATCATAGGTACCAATATCCACGATCTTAAATAAACTCAAATATTAGAGCATAAATTATGTGAAGATTTATTCACATAATAATATCAATATCAATGAACTTAATATTCATGAAATAATAACAATAATACAACACAATAAACAAACTCATTGTATTATTGATGAATCAAATATACAAGATCTCTATGAATTTTTTTTTCAATATTTCTTGGATACAATACATGGAGCCTTGTCTCCATAATATAACCTTAGAAGGTGACTCTTCAATACTTGACTATTGCTCTCCTCACATATCTAGGATATGTATCCTTTCATATTCCACACATAAGATAAACCTCTCATGTCTCTTGACTTTACATCTTGCCACATACATGTGACTCTTCACTTACATACTTGACACATACACTTGACTCTTGACTTTCTACACACTTGCACACTCTCACACTTTATACACTTGCACACATTGTTATATGGCACTTGGAGTCATCTTACACATAGACACATACTTTAGGGGAAATATAAATCATACACCCTAAACTATTAACTCACACACTAATCTAATATTTACAATATACAATGGTACCATGGGAGTGCACTCACTTCTACCAAATAATATAATATTCTCTAACACTTATCAACATATATCTCTTTATGTTACCCATCCATCCATTCAGTTTCCCTATGTCTTTTTCCACTAAATCTAGTTGTTTACTTGAGAGAGCCATAACTAGACTTTCATAGAGAATTCTCCCTCTCATGAATTTTGTTGGTTTAATTTTAATATTAAATTCTTGCATTTTATTTATCTAGTCATTTATTTTCTCACACAACTCACCTTATAGCAGGGTTATGCATAAGGGGTTGGACTTGAAATCTATTTATAAAATAAGGTGAATCGGTTTCAAAATCGAGGTGAATCATGTCCAAAATCATGTAGGAGACATGACGAATTACATGTATTTTTCACCAAAAATTATAAAACTATGGCAAATTTTATAGTGTTAATGATCGATGCTATCTAATATTTATTAGACTAACTATAGATAGTTATACTTGATGATAGCACATTGATGGTTGATTACATTAGAGGTTCCATTGACAATCAATTGTAGTAGAGATTCCATTGATAATTAGTTGTAGTAGAGGTTCCATTGACAATCAGTTGTAGTAAAGATTTTTTTTATGATCGATTGCAGTAGAGGTTTCATTGACGATCGATTGCAGTAGAGGTTTTGACTAACGATCGGTTGTAGTAGAGGTTCCATTGACGATTGGTTGCAATAGAGGGCTCCATTGATGATCGATTGTAATAAAGGGTTCTACTGACGATAGGTTGCAAGAAGCCACATGTCAAGTGATCCAATACCACGTGTTAAATCAATATTTAATTTTGGCATGTAAAAGCCTATAAAAGACATCAAAAATCATTTTTTAATATTTTTCTCATGCACAACATATCAAAGCTAAGCATAAATCACCATACACCCTTAAAATTTTTACCTTTGTACCCTATGCATTGATCCATCATACCTCAGTCATTTTAAAAATTTTCTCACACGTAGCACATTAGAGCTAAGTAGAAACCATCGTACGCCCTCAAAATTTTTACCTTCCACCATATGCCTTGATCCCTCATACCTTACCCTAGGGATTTTCTATCAAATATAGTAGTGACGACCTCTTCCACCCCTAATCCTTCTAAAATTTCTTTCAAAAACCTTGTGTGTCCTCTTATTTTCAAAATATTAACCACACTAGGTTATGATATGTCATGGGTCAACGACTCTGGTCTTCAGGGTTTAGTGTCGATGTCAAGGATAAAATAGATAACAAACTATTGTTGAATATTATTGGCATGTATGACAATGATTAGATGACTATCAATCTCAAAATTGATAACAAGAATCTCAAATTTTCTGTCAAACCCTCAAACATCGAGAGATTGACAAGTTTGCCACACACGAATTGTGATCTCATCACTCCAAAGTTCATTTTAAGTGACGAAGACAAAGTATACCTAGAGACCAACTACAAAGTCTCTTCAAATTTTTTGTCAGGTATAACTCTCCATATTTCTAGTCTTGTTTAAAGTTGAAATTTTGGGTTTCTCAAGTACTGATTTTTTTTTGCAGTTTCCACTATTAAGTCCAGAAGGGGCTTGACTTTAGCATGTGATCAAGACAAATTTCTTAGAGCATGTATCAAATTCTTCCAAGCAAGACTTGTTCTGCAAGGAATACCGATGGACATTCTATTCTAGGCATTGGCATATTTGGTTCATTGTCTTGCCCACCAAAAATTTGACTGGTGCACCTATGTTTCGCAATGGAATAGAATGGATCTACACAACATCAAAATGAACACTTCTACAACAGTCTCCACATGCAATTATATACTTTTGTTTTATTATGAATCTTATTATAATGTGTAGAATACTACAGTACTGACCTTGCTACACCCAAACCTAGCCAATGTTGGCATGACAGTGGAACAGGTGCAGGTAAATTTGTATTTTTTGACAAAGTAATAATTTTTATATTCAAGTACTTTTTTTTTTTTATATTTTTTAAATTTGTACCTAAATGTAGAAAAGGGCATCCTCTTCCTCTTCAAAATGGGATGTTGCTTTAAGAGGTCATAAGCTAGAAGAAACTGGAGATTTTGACACACACTCGAAATCAACACCATTATAGAGAAGATCTACAAAATATTTCAGGTCTTCTAATTCTCCTATTTCTCGTCCACCTCTACCTACACATCATGTGTAAATTGATATTGAAGTTAGTGAGACCACATCAACTACACGTCATGTGCAAATTGATGTTGAAGTTAGTGAGGCCACACCCACTACACATAAGCTTTCTGTTTCAAGTTTCGGTTCATGTATTCATTTAGTTAAAATTATAATCAATCATTTTTATTGAAATTTTTATATGTTTTTAGATCTATGCTGCACCAACATGCCATTACATGGTGTAGCTACCCAAGATATCTCATCTTCGTTCTAGTAAGTGTAATACATTTAAATTAAATTTTATTGTATCATTGTTCACAAAATTTTATTGTAATATTTTTAGCGGCTTCACTACAATTTACCCAAAGAAGACAATAGATGATGTCACCCCCTCCTCCACCACGACAACAACTAATGAGAGGTCAACAACATATGCGAGGAAAATAATTTTTTCCATCCATGACGTGGGGAGCACCAAGCCAGATATTTTTAATTTTTTCAAAATTTTCTTTTGAAAAATTTTCAAGTATGCAAGGAATTTTAGCTTTAGGCTTAGATAATCCTCCACTTGATGAGGATTATCTTTTACAAGGCAACATTCCCAATTTATTTAAAGCAATAAATGTGCTTCAAGATCCTAAAAAATAAGCACAACAAGCAGAAGATTCACCTGCATCTCCCCAGACCTCATCGCCTCCTCTTGAAACCAATGACCCTCGTCCTCTAACTGAGGATGAGAAAGTAAATTTTTTTGAAGATATTTTAATGTCGAACAATTGTGAAGCAACCATCAAAGATACGTTGCTTCAAGATTTAAAAGAAATAAAATATTGGGAGTATCAGGCCAAATTTTTAATAAAGCAAATAAATACTCGATACAAAAAAATTTCAAAAAGGGAAGACATTTTTTCATTTGTTGAAAATGAACCAAAAAATCTTGATGCTCTACTACATCAAGCTAAATTTAGCACAGTGAAGGCTACCAATTTCTATGATGATGAAATTTTAGATATTATGTTGAATAGGTTGGAGAACATTAATGTTGAAGCCTAGGCTTATTTTAACCAATGGGCATGTGACAAGAAAAAAGTTATAGTTGTTGAGGCTGCAAAGGATGTAGCCGAGGTAAGTCGTCTAAATTTTGTTTGTTCTCTTTTTTTTGTATAATTGTCAACTGACTTATTTTTCTTTTCTCTTTTGCAGGCCAATTTTGATAATTTAAAGAAATAGGTGAAAATCCTGCAAGTTTATCTAAAAATGGCAAAGGTAAACCTGCAAGCTGCTATAAAAATGAAAGAAAGATTACAAGTGACAATTAGAGAGAACAACGCTTTTAGAAGGATCATAATCCTACATGGTTTGGATCTTGATATTTTTCTTAAGGAGAAGGGTAAAGAAGTACTTTCAACAGTACAAGAGGATCCTATGAAAGAAGAAAGGGCATTGTTAGGGGGTTTAGAGATAGTAGAGGAAGGCTTGGTTAGATCTAGAGCATTGGAAGTATAGACTATAGAGAAAGGACCTAGAGCACTAGAAGTGTAGACTGTAGAGGCAGCACAAAAGGGAAAAGAACCTAAAACTCAAGGAGAGCCCAAAACTGCCTCAGACCCCCAATCTCAAGAATGAAAAAGTGAACATAGTTCACTTGTTGACTATAAATTTTGTTGTATTATAGTCAACAATTTTGTACAATGCAATGATATCTTTTCCAATTAATAAAAAAGACATTTCCATAACTTGAGTATTATACTATTTCCATGTATATTCTTGTGCTTGTTTAAAATTTATGATAATTCAATTATGTTTATTTAAAAAAATATATTTTTTTGGTTTTATTTTTTTTTGTTTATTTTTTTTTTTTTTGTATGGGTGTGGGGGGGGTAAATATTTATTAGACAAATAACCATGAACTCAGTTTGGCCATATAGTGCTTTCTAAACTACATACAACACTTTCTATAAAAAAATATTTATGAAGGATACATGCATGCATGGGTTTAAATTTATTCAAAGCCAAAGCATAAAACATAAAATTTTATCAACATAGACAATTAATACAATAACAAAGCTATGATATAAAAAATAAAATTTTATCAGCGAAGATAATTAATAAAATAACAAGGCTATGATATAAAACATAACATTTTATTAAACCAAAAATCCAATTTTGATATCCTTGTAGAAAATAAATGATAACAAATACCATTAAATATATCAATTTTGTTAAATCTTGAAAATTTTACAATGGAGGAAGCTAAAACAAACACTTCTCAACTTGTTCAAAATCACTTGTAAGCATATCAGATCTCTGCGTCTCCACAATCTGATCACTACAAGTATCATTATCCTCATTATCATGAATATTAGTGATACCTCTTATGTCTGCTAGGGATTTCCAATATGCCAAAGCTCTATCATAGGGATACTTATCCAGCTCATACGATGACACATATATTCTCAAATAATTTTCTAAATTTTTGTCCAACTTGTTACAAAATTTAGATTTCATAAAAGATAGTGCACTAAAAACCCTTTCGTCTTCCACAGATCCCAAAATCATTGTTTGACATAATTCATATAAACAAAAATATTCACTGATCGTATCTTGTAAGACACTACTTGGATACATTTTTTCCACAAACATGTAATAGAACCAGGCTCATGAGGGTTACTCAAACGTGACATTTGATCAACCATTGTCAATCCAAAATGGGTTGATTGTTGTCTCAAAAGTTCTTTGTTGAGAATACCATTGATTTCAATACCATTGACTTCCACACTTTTAGTGAAATGTTTCACAAGAGTGCCCATATATCTTATAAAAAACTCACTTGTAGTATTGTAGTTAGTACAAGGATTCCAGAACATGGGGTTAACCACACCCATCGCCTCAAGCAACTCATCTCTTTGAAAATGATCTCTTATTTCCCTTGTCAATGATTCTACTATTTTTATCAATTTAATCTTAGTATTGTGTAAAACTACATCAAATTCACTATTTGTTATGGGAATTTGTTCAACATCCTCTATAACTATATGTGATCGCTTTTCAAAATAATATAAAGGTATAATATTTTCCATGAACAGTAATACAAATATGATAATTAATATTGAGTTTCAAAAAATATTTTGGATCATTCACGTTAGTTAAAGTTTTCCAACTATCAAATAAAGGATATCTTATCAATATGCATACATATTTGTTTTCTCATCTTGATGAAATTGACAATATAAATAGATCTTTCTTGTGCAATTTTAATCAAAGTATTCATTTCTTGCAATAATGGAAGAATACCACATAATGTGAGAAGTGTTTCCAAGTCAGTCATATGGTATAGAAAATATTTTGCCTTATCAATAGCTCTACGATTTACATACATAAACACTGCTAAGGATTGATATGCTATAAAAAATCTATATGCAGGATGAAACAGTGAAATCCACCTAGTATCTACATCTTTTAACAATTTTCTGCCTTCAGTAACACCTAGTGAAAACTGTTGAAACTTTGCAAACCTTTTTGGATTGCACAAAAAGTAAGCGTGTATTTCATAGATAAGTTCTTCCACTCGTAACATTTTCAAATGTGCTCATAATTTTGTATGCAAGATTTATTCTATGATCCATGTAATGAATGGGTATCAAATATGGGATAATTGATGTCTAAATTTGAACACAAAGACCGTTCCTGTGTCCTTGCATTGTAGCAACATCATCATCTCCAACACAAATTAACTTTATGGCTATTTTTGTATCATCCATTTCCATAATATCCTTTAAACTGGTTACAACAATATTATAAATATTTTTCGCATTACAATTTTCTACCATCGTATGTAGTGCTAGTAAATGAGATTACCTTAAATAATTTTAGAATGTGTAAACATGCATGTAAATCTAGTGAAAAAATAGGTTCAAAATAATTTTGTATATAAAATTTATCTCCCTTAGAATTTTGACCCAAAAATCATATAAAACCATCAAAACCTTTCGAACCATACAAAAAAAAAACTTCAAAGAATTGTGAAATGCCACATGTTAGTTTTTGAGTGGCCAAGGGGGTGCCAAAAGAGTGTTGACTATATATCCAACTAGATTGAATTTTAGTGAACCATATACCTTCAAATGTTGTTGAAATGGTTAAGGGGTACCACTAGGACATTGACTATTTAGAGCATTGGATAGAGACTTAATAAATTGTGAGCTACCATAAGAAAATACTACTTGTGTGCCAAGTTTGTTGTTGATTGGTTGAGTGATTATGCAAAGAATAAGTGGGCAAATGTTATATGTGTCCATTCTATTTGAATATCCTTTTATAAGTAAAAAATATCTTAGGAACCTTCTCCATGATACTATATCAATTCTAATTCCATGTTAGTTGTCAATATTCCAATGAAAATATCATTGGTAGGGAAACAACCACAAAGGAAATCAAACCAAGAACCTATTGGGTGCCAAATCTAAGTACCACCTTTGCTATCCATAACTCCTATAGTGCTATTATGACTAAAACAACTTAGCCATATATGTGAGAGATAATTCATCCATGCACGAATCCAATAGGCACCCTCCCCCATGTACCAAATAGACCACATATTCTACCCATGACACTAGTCATAAAATTTATGTTCCATGAGTGTACGGCCAAAATGAGAGGTAGGGATTCAAATCCATACCCTATCAAACAACAATCAAGGTACTTAGCCACTATGTTATAAGATCCTATAGTATATAAAAGAAAGGAGGACAACCAAGAATGCAATTGTTTGGTGACCAAAAGCATGTGTGTTTGAAGAATCCCATGCTTTCCCCTAAACACTTATCACCTACCCATGGTTAATCCACTAAATACCTCCACAAGAATCAAACAAATGACTTCCTATCTCAAGGAGACTACTAAGGTGTTTGGGTGTTGTTAGGTGAATGCCTACTTTGAGGGACAAGTGTTATTTCCAAAGAAAAAACCCACATGCTCAAGTTATTTCATACAAAACCAAGAATTCCATCTACTTTACCAACAATTTCCTAGAAATAAATGCTCATAATCAATGGAACCAACACATTACCAAGAAAGAATAGATCACAACTAAACAAAAGTTAATATGATCAGTATCCATAGCTACCAAATAAGTCTCAAAAATGAGAGAAAAATAATAACTCCAATCAATGAGAAAATGGTTAGTTTGAAGGGATATAAATACCTAAATTACATATGATTGTAGGTTAAGATTAAAGAACAAAGCTTAAGATTTATTATTATAATAAACCCACCTATACAATGTGTACAAATCCCCATATAACTATACAAATAAATATAATAAAAAATCAACCTTGGCCTTAAGTGAAGCTTAACATCATATATTCCAACAATTAATAAGTAAATAAAACTTTAATTTTAATAATACATTTGTTTACCAATATATTTTTCTTCCTATAGCAATAATGTTAGTGAGTCTCCTTATCTAAATATGCTAACTAATAGGCCTTTATTATTACCGATATATAAAAAGGATATGATATAATTTTAAACTCTCAATCTATTTCTAGTAGACCATTATATAATAACAAAAATTCCTTATCATAAAATATGGAAATCAAATTTTTTGGCACCAACTCATTCATCCCCTCCAAGAAAGCATTTATTTAAGGATGAATCAGTGTTGTCAGATGATGTTTTACAACTAGATCAAAATATTCATGTTTATTTTCCTCTATAACTCTAATATTTCATCCACCAAGAGTCAATTCATGATCAATGACCTAAAAAATAATCACCTCTATTATCATAACAAAGAAGAAAAGAAATACTTTTCACAATGCAAATATTTTGTAGGTCTAATTATCTCATATTTATACAATGTGAGCTTCTTCTCATTCATAATTATGCTAAATTTAAGATCAAATGCCACATATATAATTATATTTTTAAAAAATCTCATATTTAAATTCAATTTAGTTCCACCAATTATATTTCTAACCTTCAAAATCAATAGATATTTAACATAAAATAGAAGCATGCAATTCAAACTAAAAAAATTATGTCAAGCATCCATTTTAGCTTCTTAGTATAGTAAAGTGAATCCATAAATGCTAGCAAAATATATGGATGGTCTAAGTTGCTTTCATGTATTTCTTATATAATATCATAATTCCCGTCTTTAAGAACCTATCAACCATAAAAAAATATGTAATTATTATGACTTGGTTGAAGGTAAACCTAAGAGATAATCCATGTTGATCAATTCTAAGTCCTAGAAGGTATATACAATGGTATGTAGAGTACCAAATTATTTTTTGATATCATAGTGGTGTTGCATTAGATAAAGGATTTGCTATAAAACTCTACATCTTGATGTATGTTTGGCTAGTAGAAATGTTTTTGTATTCCAACATTCTTGCTAACTTCAAAGTGTTTACTTATTTAGGAATAATACATCACCCAAATAAATCATTAGTAATGCATTCCAAATAAAACCCATATATACTCTAAGAGATAGGAAACTCATCGTTAGGATAGAAGACGATGATTGGATTGGCCTACAAAAGTTGGAAGTGTGTATGATCAATGGCATAATCATCAAGATTGAGTGACTCTTAATTGCCAAAGTTGTGGTCATGAATATTCTTTATTACAAGAAAATTTTAGACTAGTTAGTGACTTAGATAATTAATTAATTGATTGTCTTACCCTTACAATATCCAACAAAGTGAAATTAATGCAAATAATTCATCTGCTTCATGTGGCATGTATTTTGTAACTAAATTTGTTTATGAGGAAACTAAAGTGGATTACAATCATAATGGATTATGATATCCTTACCTATGACATATTGGTAATATTATAAAACACCTTACATAATGCCATATAGTTCTTTCTTATAAATGAACTATCACTACACAATATTATCAAAAATATTAAGTAATAGGTGATAAGGTCACAATTTTATATGTCATTATGTGCATAGTCAAATGATCTCTCTAAATCTCCAAAATGCTAATCAATATTTGATATGGATAGCACTAGGGATATACATAGACTCTTATTTAGTTTTTAAATAGTTTTTGTTGGGCGCTAGTCATCTAAAGATCACATTACCATACAAGACTTGGTTGAGAGGCTAAAAAACATGCAAAAAAAATAAGACAAGGTGGTGATAAAAAATTTTTAAGTCCAAAAAATATCTAGTCTTAGTTATATTTATGGAATCAGGTATTCATGGATGACTATGATTTTTATTGGATCTATAAGGATTCCTTCATGGTCAATGATGTATCCCAAGTATCAAAATTCTAATATGTCAAAGTACACTTGGAAACATTGGGTTGCAACTTGTAAAGGTGCAAGAAATTCAAAACTTGTCCCACATATTTAATGTGATCCTCTCATGTCTAGAAAAATATAACAATCCACTAAAACCAACCCAAGAGAGACAGAGATTTTTTTTATGACAAGTAAGATTCACAAAGATGACCCAATACGTTGTCAACATCATAAGGAATAACCATATTTTGAGTTCAATGTCGCTACAAACAACACTAAAGTGGACAAGAGTGGCCAACATATTGTGCTTCTAGGGGTTACCTTTATAAACCTCACCATTTAAAAAAGATTCCAATAGTGGTCTCCCACTTTTCCTATACCCTCACTAGTATAGGATAACTTGACCACGACATAGGGATTATCCTTTTAAGTCTGTATTACTAAAAAGGAGATGCATTTTTCCTAACCCTACATAAGTCCATATATGTAATATTATTCTACTATAATGCCTTAGTGCTTAGTTACCACATCTCCATAGGATAACTAAGGCTATTACCACTCACTTGGTAATAAACATAGTCACTTGATCCTCACTATTCAAGGTGACACCACTACTATATTGTGAATATTCTTAGACCTCACCACTAGAAATACGTCCAAGCCTCACTACTTAGGATTTTCTAAAAGCCTTACTGCTTTGGGGACACCTGAGCCTCACCATTCAAGGTGTATTATTTATAATAACTTGGGTATTGCCTCCCCGCAACTCCTCCTAGGACTTGGGTTATTTTTTACTCAAGGTTTTTTCTAATTTGGTTCTAATTTCATGCCCTCAAATAAAAACCCTTCCAAACCCATAAAATGTCTCCTTCAACTAAATAAACATCTCTCTCAAAAAGAAAATGAGTACTATATTAGAGCATCAAAACTCATTGCTAAAGATTAGACATTCAAATATTTACATATCAAAATCCTAACATTTTTCATTTCATTTAAATCAATAATGAAGGACAAAGACATAATCTAAGGGAATCTTAAATCATGAATTGTATTCTAGTACAACATTCCCATGTACAATTTATAACAATATTTCCATCATTTTAACAAAAGAATGACATAACATTTAATATTGTTATCCTTTAATCATCATTTAATTACATCTAGAAGAACATTTAATCATACAAATTTTTGTCCCAATAATATTACATTGCAGTCCTTTTGTTACGAGTACAATTGTCATCTTCCCTTTATCATTTTACCTTGTTGGTCCTCTTTTCCAACAAATGCAAAATGTAAATGCAATTCTAATGTGCAAGCATCATCTCACATACAAACTTATAAGTGCAAATTCAATTCTAACGTGCAAGCATCATATCACCATGCAAACTTATAAATTGCATCTAAAATTTAATTACATCAAGAGAATCTCATACTTCTCTTAACTCATGGATAACCCTCATCCAAAATAAATCCTTTATAAACCTCTTCATAAAATCCTTCAATATTAATCCAAAAATCTAACTTTTCAACTTATTCACCATACCCCCAAGGGCTATGTGGATTGGTAAGTGCTATTTTGGCTGGGCACTTACCAAGAAGAGGCCTAGGTTCAAACCTTGGGGTAAGCCTATTGCAAAGGTAGTATTCTGATCTGAATCCTCTGAGTGTGTGCTAGACTAAAAACGGTGGTATGAATCACAAGCACCCGGTGGTCCATTTCACGCTGGGCTATAAAACAATGAGGTGTAATAGGTTTGGTGGATGCAACCCCTATGGTTTGAACCCTACACTTATCAACTACTAAAAATAGTGTGGTTGTAACCAACTCTCCTATCAAGAAAAAAAAACTTATTCACCATGAACCAATAAAGAAAGTCAATTTTTATTTATTTATTTAACATAATATTTTCTACAACTCTTGGTTTAACAATAAAAACATGGAGTAATAATAAAAGCTAAATATTGACTCCAATAACACCCATTTAAAACTATTAAACATTTACCATTTATAACCTTTGTAAAGTATTGATAGCATATTATCAACAAAGCATAATAAAGAATTGAATATTTTGATTCTTTTATTTTTTTATTCCCGCTACTAATTTATTTAAGGAATGGAAACAACATTAATGCCCATACAATTCTTGTACCTTATATATTTCCATAACAACCAATCATTTGGATAATTCAAAATCATTTTTTTTATAATATTTACATCCTTATTTATACCATAAATAAAATGGTTCTTGGGATTAATATTAGAAACAAACTTACATAACCATAAACTAAATAGTAAACAATCAATAAGGATGCTATGGTATTTGAATATGCATTCACGATCACGACACCCTAGATGTTATCCTAACCAGATATTTTCTTTCAATAAATGGCTACAACAAGAAGTAACGCAATAATACATATAGTCTATAAATGCCTTAATATATATAGAGATATTTATACTCATATCGATTTAAAAGTTTCGAGGTTACAAAATCAATGTCTCCAAAGTACATTTGGATAACAACTATAGGCTGAGAAGAATATGATTTAAAATGTACAAGTCTGGAAGTTCCACGTTCACTCCTAAACGGTTTTTTACATTAGAGATCTATCAACAGTTTTCCAAAGCCACATAGATAATTTTAAACACGTACTTTGACCAAGAACCCCTCGATTATTTCCAATACAAGCAACATGAAGGATTGTAAATGTTAACAACATACAAATATTAGACGATCTTGGATTAATAGGTAACCTAGCCACAAAGAGCCAGGCCAGGCCAAAAAATAATAATGGTATTCTAATTACGTTATTCAATAAAGTTTATACATTTCAACGGAGTCATCCTAGAAACATCAAGAAAACACTATATATTAAATTAAATAGTTGGTTTGCTTTTCAAAGAAAATACTATGGGCTCTGGTAACTACATATTGCATAATTAATAACTTCAAAACAATGATGGAGACCTATGCAAATTTACAATGGATTCCTACTCTTAATTTTGAGTTCTTTTTCACAGTTATTTTCCATGTTCTACCATAGAGGTGGGTTAAACCGAGCTTGAGAAGGTGACAACTACTTTTATCAAACATGGAGATCAAATTATTTTCTTTTCTTTCTAATCATTAAAAGGTTTTACACAACTACTTTATTGTATACACCATATAAATTAAAATATAGGCAGAGAGCTCATTCATTTCTTAATGGTTAACGTAAACCAACAACTTAGGGTTACCTTAATTCCCAGCAAGTATCCCAAAGACATCTCTTCTCCTACATCTCACTGCTTGTTGCTCTTCTTTTTTTCTTTTCTCTTTTATTTGCTCTAGTAGATTGTTGTCCCCCCCTTCTCTACCTTCATCGCTCTCCTTTATTTTCTTGCATGTTCCAAATAATGCAATCTTTTCTTTTCTTCTATTCCATGGAATTGCCAACCAACTTTTATATAATACAAAAATAATTCCTTTTAATTTATCCTCTTAATCATTTTTAATAAAAGGATTCCCTGTGCAAGGTTTAAAGGCACTTATAATATTTTCACCATTATTCACAATTAAAACATTATTGCTTTTTATTTTAATATTTCTTAATTGTCAATGTGAAACATAACATTAAGAAAACATAATAATTAAATTAATTATCTAATTAATTTAATTAATATTTAATGTTAATTATTAATATTCTTTAGATGAAATAATTTACCAAACACATTCCATGCATCAAACATGGGTATTTCAATAATAAATTCTCATAAAAAAAAGCATATTATTACCTTTTTCCTTAACTAGGAGGTTTTAAAATAACTAGAATATTATCACCTGCCTACTAAGGATGTCTCTTTTGCTTAAGCAACCTCCTTGTTGGTGATGCAATTAAAATAAACATACACATATGCAATGCATCTATATGGGGGTATTCGTTTGCCCTTGATATATCAATGAGAATATCATCCATCATTTCCCTTTTTATCTCTCAACTCTGGTGGTTGTCCCATACCAATCCACCTATGAGAGTACCTGGTCATGCAACCACAAATTTCATCAATAGTACCATATTCTAAAAATAGTATAATCAAAGCATAAAGTGCAATTAACCATACATATTGATAACATAAAATAAGATTAAGCATTTGATATCCACACATCAATACATAATCAAGTATCAAGAATAAGTCCTACCAAGGAGGGATGTTACATACTCCCCCATTGGATTAAAAACAATCCCTTATGTTTCCAAAAAATAAAACATGTTTTCGTTCAAATAATTATGGGAATTACTTCCTCATTTTTTTAGCATCTTCCCAAGTTGCACAATTTTTTGAATAATGGTCCCACTGGACCTTATATTGATCTAGGGATTGTTTTATTGTGACCTTAGAATGAAACCCCAAAATTATTATCGGTCTCACCTCAATGGCTAAGAGATCTACCATCTACAATTTTGAAATATTTCAAACATGAGAAGGATCAACAACATACTTTCTAAGCAGGGATATGTGAAAAGTATCATGGATATTTGACGGGTTGGGTGGTAAGGCGAGTTTTTAGGCTATTAGACTTATCTTATAAATTATCTCAAAAGACCCAAAAAAATGAGGATCCAACTTAGTTGACTTGATGGTACTTTTCATGGGTCTTACCCTCAAAAAACTTATCTCCCACAAAGAATTTCTTTGGTGATATTTTTAGATCAACATAGTTCTTATAGCGATCAACTAATTCCTTGAGCCTCTATTGAACCACTTTGAGCTGGTCCTCCATCTCTCTAATAATGTCTGATTCAAACACCACCTGATCTTCTAGATTATCCCATGATAGAGATGTTCTGCATATTTTTCTATATAATATTTCAAACAGAGCCATTCCCAAGAATGCATGATACCCATTATTAAATGTAAATTCTACTATATTAAAAAGGTATTCCCACTTATACTTTTCGTCCATGAAATACATGCAAAGCATGTCTTCAAGAACTTGGTTAACCATCTCTATTTTTCCATCTATCTCTGGATGATATGCAGAAATGATATTCAATTTAGTGCATATTACATGATGAAGAGCCTGCCATAATTTTGATGTAAACTTGGAATATTTGTTTGATTTGGTCATTTCAAGAAACCCATGTAACCTGAATATTTTATTGGTAAACCTATTTTCCACAACCAGTGCATCATCCTTGATGTTTCCTGATATAAAATATGCAATCTTAGTTAACTTGTCGACTAACACAAGTATTGCATCATGTTGGTACCTGATATTAGGTAAACCCACAATAAAATCCATAGATATAACCTACCACATTTGAGTAGGTATATCATATGGGTACAATTTTCCTGTTGGATGTCAATTTTTTGCCTTAATTTTCTAGCATTCTAAACATTTAATAATGAAACTAGTGATATCTTGTTTCATTCCAGACCAATAAAAGGTATTTTTCATGTTTTCACTCATCTTTGCACCTCATGAATGAGCTAAATAATGAGATCTATGTACCTCTTGCATAATTAGTCTCCTTAAATCACTGATTTTGGGTATGATAACCCTATATTTGAAACATAAAAGGCCATCTTTTATGTTAAAATCCTTAATTTCCATAGGATTTCTCTCAATTTTAACCCGGTTTTCAATGCAATACCAATCCTATAATTGCATTTCCTAAACTTTGTCCATCAAGTCTACATAACTTCAGAAATTTTGCTATGTGTATTATTCTACTTAAGGCATCCAAACCTTATTCTCCTTTCCTTTGATATACTCAATACCAAAGTCATATTTTTCTAGGAACTCAACCCATCTCCTTTGTATTGCATTTAGAATAGGTCGAGTAAAGATATACCTTAAAATTTGGTGATTTATCCTTAGCTCAAATGGCTTCCCTAATAGGTAATGTCTCCAAACCTTAAGAGCATGTACCACCACTGCTAACTCTAGGTCATGTGTATCATAATTTAGTTCATGCTTCTTGAGTTTTCTGGACTCATATGCTATTGCAACTTTATTTTGGGATAATACCCCTCCCAAACCTTCCAAAGAAGCATCTGTACATACTATAAAATTCTCATAAGGATTCAGTATCTTGAGAATTGTTGTTTTAGTTAGCTTATTTTTCAGAGTTTCAAAGGTGGCTTTACACATATCTATCCATTTGAACTCTTTTCCTTTCCTCTAAAAGTTAGTGATAGAATAGGCAATCTTTGAATAGTCCTTCATAAGAAGCCTATAATAACCAATGATACCCATGAAACTTTGAACTTATAACACATTAGTGGGTGTAGGCCAACTCAAAATAGCTTCAAATTTCTTAGGATCTACAACAATCCCTTCTATAGATATAATATACCCTAAATATTGGACTTGAGGGACATAAAATTCAGATTTAGACAAGTTTCCATAAAGATGATTTTTTCTTAGCACCTCTAGCACTATCCTCAAGTATCGATCTTGTTATTCCTTGGTGCGGGAATATGTCAAGATATCATATAGAAATATCAAAACAAAATAATCTAGATATTTCCTAAAACACATTATTCATCATATTCATATAAGCTGCTGGCATGTTTATCAACCCAAATGGTAGTACTGTGAACTTATAGTTTCTATATCTACTCCTAAAAGTTGTTTTGTGAGTATCCTCCTCATGAATCTCCAACTAATGATATCCAACTTTTAAATCAATCTTTGAGAATATAGTGGCATCCTTTAATTGGTCAAAGAGATCATTAATTCTAGTTAAAGAATACATACTCTTGATGGTAACTTTATTTAGCATTTAGTAGTTGATGCATAATCTTAAGGAACCATATTTTTTCTTAACAAATAGCACTAGTGCACCCCAAGGTGACACACTAGGTTTAATCAAACCTTTATCCAACAAACCTTGGAGTTGCACTTTTAACTCTTATAACTCGATAGGATTCATCCTATAAGGAGTTATAGAAATGGGTTCAGCTTTAGGAATTAATTCAATGGTGAAGTCAAATTTATGCTAAGTTGGAATGCCTGGGAGATCCTTCAAAATACATGCCTAAATTCATGCAGAATTGGATGTTTCTCAAATATTTTTGCATCTTCATTATTGTCCTTTTTACAATTTATTTTAACTACATACTTTATTCCATATTTCTTGATTGCTTTTTTAAGTTTCATAGCTAACAACAAGTATGGTCAAAAAGACCCTTGCCCACTTCGAATCCTTACTCTTTTCTTATCCTTATCAATATAGTCCATCCATATTTCTTGGAATTTTATTAGGGCCCCATGGAATAACAAATCCATTCCTAGTATAATATCAAAGGCATGTAGAGCTGCTACATATAAGTGCCTAGTATATCCATTGGGTAAGTTAATCTTGGCTATAGGTAAACATTGATCCACTAAGTAAGTTTATCCAAACCCATACTCAAATTTCCACCCTTGTGCCAAAAATTTAGGTCTTTCCAATATATCCCCAATAATACTAGTGGAAATAAAACTCTTTCTAGCTCCATTATCAATTAAGACTCTAACATTCTTATTAAATAGCTTACCATTCAATAACATGGGAGTTGTTTTTCCATATAGGTTATAACTTTCGATAGTTGCATAGATTCAGTGTGGTTGCTCCTCGACCCTATTACTCAACTCTGGTTATTGGGGACACTTATTCGCATAATGTGGACCCCCATAAATAAAACAACCTATCCTAGGTGCCTAAGGTCTTTCCTACCTTTTATCCCCTATTTCCTCCCTTAAGTTATCTCATTTTTCTTTTGAGGTCAAGGTTTATTCTTTTTTTGGAATTTTTTCTTATACTTCCCTTTGTTTCTATTAATTTTATTTTTGAACTTTGGATTCCCTTTACTTTTCTTGTTTTTCTCCTTGTCCGATTTCATAAATGCAATACTCTTTCTCTTTACAAGTTATTGTTGCTCTTCTTCTATCAACCTTACATAGTTGTAAAATATTTTCTTGGTTTGCAGATTGGTCTCTTTATGTCAAGTCAAATCATATAATTTTTGAAGGGTCTTGGGTTTGATCAAATTAATCATTGCTCGAATCTTAGGATCCATTCCCAAGATGAAATTTTGCACCTTTAATTTTTTATTGACTTCATACTCATAAACATATTTCAAGAGTTTAACAAATCTTTGATAATATAGTTCCATAGTCATTGTACTCTGTTGGAGTGTAGATAACTCAAAATTTTCTACATAAAATTGATCTAATAAGAATCTCTTCTTAAATGCTCTTATAAAATTATCCCATTTAATATTTACTTCTTGGATTCCTCTACCAACCTTGAATGTGTTCCACCATTCCAAATTTGCATCCTATAGATGAAGGGTAGCCCAAACTATTTGGGTTTTTGAAGAATAATTCTTCATGGAAAAATATGTTTCTAGTTCATTCAACCAAGATTTTGTTGAATCACCTCCTTCTCTACCATTGAACTTAGGTACCTTGATATTCTTAAGTTCTTTGGCAAGCTCAACCTCAATTTGAGCTTTGCCTTTGTCATGAACCTCCTTAGCGGGCTTTTTGGCACAAAGAAACAATGTATTAATCTATGATATTTAGTTGATTTGGAAGAGCATGGTACTTCTAACATATTATCAAATGTGTAGGATTATGTACACTCATAGGTGGAAGAAGTAGAATCCTCTACCAGAAGCAAGGTAATTGAGGTTGAAACTCGAGGGTAATATTGATGGATACCTTTATATAGGTATGCATTATGTTAGGGATAATCATTAATAACTATCCATATTGAGCCTCAGTTGATATCCTAGTAGCTATTGTAAACTCTTGGGTTGAGATAGGTGACTAGGTTGATAGAAAGATTCCCTCTTTATCTATTGCATATATTTGATTGTCTTTTACTTCACTATTTGCATCAATGGTTTGGGAAAAAATTACATAACCTGGTTTTTTTGGAAAATCTCCTTGTTTTGCTTAAACTTTTCAAAAGAATAGCATGATGTTAGTATTCAATGAGAAAAATTTGTATTCTATAAAAAAGAAAAACAATTATTTTATAGATAATAGTTTAATTATTTTAAATGATAAATGAATTTCATTTATAAATAGTAGTTGAAATGATAAAGTGATTTCATTTATAAATATTAGTTGTTTTATTTTAAATGATAAATGAATTTCATTTATAAATAATAGTTTAAATGACAAAGGAACTTCATTTATAAATACTAATTTATTTTTATTTCATTTTTAAATAAAAGTTATTTTATTTTAAATGACAATAGTACTTCTTAATAAAACAATAGACTTTCATTAAGAAAGGAGAATTATCTATTGTAAAAAAAAAATATGATTCCTTAAATGGAAGTTATCATTCTATCGGAGACTGCGAAAGATCTTAATATTTTAAATAATTTAATAGTCCTTTGAGCGACGCAAAGCTGAACAAGTGGAAAGGAAGCTTAACTCTGACTTTAGGAGGAGAGCTTCATGTGTGCTAAAGCAAGAGTTAAAATATTTAATTATAAGGAAATATCTCCTTGCGACCAGATGGAAGTTAAGTCCAGCAGATGAGAGCATTGATGAGGATAGTGAGGAGCGTTGAATGGAGGAAATCAATCCCTTAAGGAGAGGACGGGAGGAATAGAAAAGAGGTTTTTGTTCTCACTGGTCTCATTCATATCACTCAGTAGAGAAAGGAAAATCTTCGAAATATTTTAGAGTCAATAATTAGAACCCGCAGACAAACATCGAGCAAAAACAGTGCTCAAGAAGGAAAGAACTTAGCCAGATTTGAAGGTTTTAGGTTGGTTGGATAAGCTTAATGCCTATCACTTATTTGAAATAAATAAGCTGCTTGGTTGTTTGATTGGGAGTACCTCTTAGTCCTGCTATGAAACCGTGTTGGTTGGATGTTCGTTTATAACATGCTAGAGTAGGATTTATTATTTCTCCCCACCTCATACTTGGATCAAACTCCTTGAGCGCTCACTGTGTTGTAGTGGTGTGTTTAAACCTTCTCCTTGTTGGTGGTGGCCCTACCATTGTTTATGACCATGTCTTGAGGGTATTGTGTTCTTCTAACATTGACTCGATGTGGGTTGTGGTTTCTTTTGGATTGATTGTATTTGGTTGTGTTGTTCCTTACTAGTCTTAGCTGACCAAACTAGCGATGATACCACGTTGATTAGTGAAGCACTGGCTTGGCATTAGCCACGACCAGTGCTTGTATGAAGCGCTTTGGTTGTTGGACTACGCCATGGTAACCCCTACACAAGGTAGTTTGTGTCAAGGTTTAGTCGGGACTCGATTGCATCAGGTTTAATCGAAGGTTAGTAACTTCTTCTATTGTAATTTTGAGAGTGAACCCCCCCACCTACCCAGATATTTTTGTATTAAAGAAACCCCCTCTTCTCTCCTTAGCTTGACTATTGTTTTGAGGGTTGAGTCATGGTTGGTGGACTTCTTTGTGTTCCACATGGGCAATGGCGAACTAGTTTCCCCTTATCTCCTGCTCGAGTTCATGGATGTTCATCGTCTGCCATGTACCCCTTTTGAGCCCTTCTGTGTGGTGTGGTCTCCCATGCTACCCTCATGGAGTTTAGATTCTTAGGTTGTAGGTGAGACCATCCTTTTGATCTTTGAATTAATTAAAGAGTTTGTGTTAGTTAATTGGAAAATAAATTAATTAAAGAGTTTGCTTTAGTTAATTGGAAAATGAATTAATTAAAGAGTTTGCTTTAGTTAATTGGAAAATGATTCTTAGATTAAAAAGTTTGCTTTAGTTAATTGGAAAATGAATTAATTAAAGAGTTTGCTTTAGTTAATTGGAAAATGAATTAATTAAAGAGTTTGCTTTAGTTAATTGGAAAATGAATTAATTAAATAGTTTGCTTTAGTTAATTGGAAAATGAATTAATTAAAGAGTTTGCTTTAGTTAATTGGAAAATAGATTAATTAAAGAGGTTGCTTTAGTTAATTAGAAAATAAATTAAATAAAGAGTGTGCTTTAGTTAATTGGAAGATAAATTAATTGAAGAGTATTGCTTTAGGGAAAATAACGGAAATGAATTATTTTTATTATTTAGAGGTATGAGACTCTATTTAGTGAAAGTAAATGAATTATGTTTTATTTTTATTATTTAGAGGTATGGGACTCTATTTAGTGAAAGTAAATGAATTATGTTTTATTTTTATTATTTAGAGGTATGGGACTCTATTTAGTGAAAGTAAATGAATTATGTTTTATTTTTGTTATTTAGAGGTATGGGACTCTATTTAGTGAAAGTAAATGAATTATGTTTTATTTTTGTTATTTAGAGGTATGGGACTCTATTTAGTGAAAGTAAATGAATTATGTTTTATTTTTGTTATTTAGAGGTATGGGACTCTATTTAGTGAAAGTAAAAGAAATGGTTTATTTTATGAATTGAAGTAGGATGACTTTGATTTATGAAAATAAAGGAACCTAGCTTATTTAAAGATTAAAGGTATGGGACTTTAATTTGTTGAATAAATGTTGAAAATGAATTGATTGAAGTAGGATATGTGATCTATTTGCATTGTTGAAAGACTCCCATGAGATAATGAGAGGGGAAATAAAAATGGTGGTTTTTATGATATCAACTATGCGGTAGATGATTAGTTACTTTGATTTAATTTGTATAGTTGCAATTTGGAAATGAAATAATTAAATGCATTTAGAAGCATGTCTATTATGGAACCATGAGTGCCCTAATACCTTACTATCCTCAAATTATCGATGGAAAGCAAGGGAGGATTAAGGAGGTAGTTGGGATCAATGCAACAGTTTGATTCTACTTATGATGATTTACTTATGTTCAAATAGACTAGAGTTGTGGGGAGATTTCCCTGATGAAATTGATGTAATATGTTATTCTTTAAGGGTATGGAGGATTTACCATACTATGATGTATGTAATAATTGTGGAATGATGAGAACTATGTCTTTTATTTGCTAGTAAGAATTGTCTTTGAATTATGTTAGTTTCTTTTCATTTAATGCTTATTTTCCTTTAAACTTTGCTTTCCTCTAGTATTTTGTATGCTTTGAATTATACTTTTTGTTAGATTTAGTATATGAACTATCCTTGTTTTTCTTGCTAAACAATAGAAACTTAAATAATGAGTTCTAGGGTGAACTTAGAGGGTGACCTAAGGGATTGAGACCCCCTTAGGGTGAACGTAGTGGACCTAAGGGATTAATAACCCTTAGGGAGAATGATAATTGAGTTTAGGGAAATACTACATTTGAGTTAAGATAGCTCGTCATAGAGAGATGGATAGCTTAACTCGTAATATGTGTAGCATACCTACACAGATTAATTTGTGTATGGTATGGACATGGGCCTATATCTTCGATTTATTGAAGGTGATAAGTTTAGCTCATCAAGAATGATGGGAGGGATAAAATTATTTGCGGTAACACATAATACGCCTACATAGATGGATTTGTGTGAGGGTATTTTGTGATGTGTAGCTCTTTGAGAAACTTAGGGAATTTAAACAATATATCAAATAGAAGTCGTTTAGGGGTTTATGAATCCCTCTCCTTAGTTAAAAAAAATCTTTTATTTTCTATGTGTTTTCTTGTAGTTAAATTTGGGTCATTATAGGCTTCATGGTTTTCTCTAGCAGGATTCTCTTCCTATCTTCCCTCATAATTCCTATTATTGGATTCTTAGGTCACAAGTGTTTCCAATAATTTCCTTTGTTGCTTCACATGTTCTTATAGCAATGAAACTATGGTTGTAAGATTTTCCACATCCTTGTTAGAATTCCCAAAACTTCCAGTTTGTCTTTTCCCTTACGGTCTAGTTGTATCTTCTTCTTGCCTAGCTTACCTCATGTTCTTAGAAGATTATTTCCTCAAAATATGTGTTATTCTTCCTAGCCACAAAAGGATCTAGATTAGGTTTGATCCCATAAGTAGTACCTTATAGAATTTTTACTCCTTGGTCTGGCCGATCAAGATAACGTGCAATACCTACCTTATCACAAATCAACTTAAGATCCCTAATATTATTAAAAGTAGCACATCAAGTCAAGGCTCAATCTAGGTTCTCTCCAAGGAAGCTTTGAGTCCTACAACCTAGGCTCTTATACCAACTGTAACAACCCACCAAAACCAACCCAAGAGAGAGAGAGAGAAATATTTTTATCACAAGTAAGATTCACAAAGATGATCCAATAAAATTTTAACATCATAAGGTATAACCACATTTTGATTTCAATGTTACTACAGACGACAGTCAAGTGTACAAGAGTGGCCAACATCCCATAATTTTGGGGTTTACCTTTCTAAACCTCATGAAAGGATGTCAATAGTGGTCTCCCCACCTTTCCTATACCCTCACCAGTATAGGATAACATGACCATGATGTAGAAATTATCTTTTAAATCCATATTACTAAAAAGGGGATAAAGTTTCCCTAACCCTACATAATTATATCAATATACAAGTATTTTGGTGTAATTCCTTAGTGTTTAGTTACCACACCTTTGTGGGCTAAGGTTGTTACCACTTACCTAGTAATAAGCATGGTCACTTGATCCTCACCATTCAAGATTCCACCACTACTATCTTGTGAATGTTCCTAGACCCCGTCGTTAGGAAAACGTCCAAGCCTCATCATTCAAGGTGTATTATTCACAATATCCTAGGTATTGCCTCTCCAAAACTCCTCCCAAGACTTGGGTTCTTTTCTACTCAAGGGTTTTTCTAATTTGGTTCTAATTTCATGCCCTCAAAGAAAAATCCTTCCAAACCCATAAAATGTCTCCTTCAATTAAATAAACATCTCTCTCAAAAAGGAAATGAGTACTATATTAAAAAATCAAAACTTATTACTAAAGATTAGATATTCAAATATTTACATATCAAAATCCTAACATTTTTCATTTCCTTTAAATCAATAATGAAGGACAAAGACATAATCTAAGGGAATCTTAAATCATGAATTGTATTCTAGTACAACATTTCCATTTACAATTTATAACAATATTTTTATCACTTTAATAAAAGAATGACATAACATTTAATTTTTGTATCCTTTAATCATCATTTTATTACATCTAGAAGAACATTTACCCATACAATTTTTTGTCTCAATAATATTACATTTCAATCCTTTCGTTACAAGTACAATTGCCATCTTTCCTTTATCGTTTTACCTTGTTGGTTCTCTTTTCCAATGTATAATGAAGGTAGAATTAGGGATCAGGACAACTCTTTATAAATGCAAATATAATTCTAATATGCAAGCATCATCTCACCATGTAAACTTAAAAATTACATCTAAACTATAATTACATCAAAAGAATCCCATACTTCTCTTAACTCATGGACAACCCTCATCCAAAAGAAATCTTTTATAAACCTCTATTCATAAAATCCTTTAATATTAATCCAAAAATATAGCTTTTCAACTTATTCACCATGAACCAATAAAGCAAGTCAAAGTCTTTTTTTTTAACATAATATTTCCTATAACTCTTGGTTTAACAATAAAAATACGAAGTAATAAGAAAAAGTAAATATTGTCTCCAATAAAACCCATTTAAAACTATTAAGAATTTACAAATTATAACCTTTGTAAACTGTTGATAATATATTATCAACAAAGCATAATAAAGAATTCAGTCTTTTATTTCTTTTATTTTTTAATCCCAGCTACTAATTTCTTTAAGGAATGGAAACAACATTAATGCCTATAAAATTCTAGTACCTTATATATTTCCATAACAACCAATCATTTGGATAATCCAACATCATTTGTTTATAATATTTACATCCTTACTTATATCATAAGTCAAGTGGTTGTTGGGATTAATATTAGAAATAAACTTACATAACCATAAACCTAATAGTAAACAATCAATAAGGATGTTATGGTATTTGAATATGCATTAGACGTTATGCTAACTGGGTCTCTTCTTTCAATAATTGACCATGACAAGAAGTAATGCAATAATACATATAATCTATAATATATAGAGACATTTATACTCAAATTGATTTAAAGTTCCAAGGTTACAAAATTAATGCCTCCAAAGTACATTTGGATAACAACTAAAATATGAGAAGAATATGATATGATTTTAAACATACGAGTCTGGGAGTTCCACATTCACTCCTAACTAGTTTTCCACAACAAAGACCTATAAACGGTTTTTCGAAGCCACAAAAATAATTTTAAACACATACTTTGACCAAGAATCCCTCGGTTATTTCCAATACAGGCAACTGGAAGGACTATAAATGCTAACAACGTACAAAAAATAGGCAGTCTTGGATTAACAAGTAACCTAGCCATAAAGAGCTAAGCATAAAAATAATAACGGTTTTCTAATAATATTATTAAAATAAATTTTACATCGAGAAAACACCATATATTAAATAAAACAGTTGGTTTGCTTTTCAAAGAAAACACTATGGGCTCTGGTAACTACATATTGCATAATTTATAACTTCTAAACAATGACAAAGACCTATGCAAATTTAGAATGGATTTGACCTCCTACTTTTAACTTGGAATTCTTTTTCACAGTTATTTTCAATGTTCTACCACAAAGGTGCTATGGGTTAAACGGAGCTTGAGAAGGTGACAACTACTTCTGTCAAACATAGAGATCAAATTCTTTTCTTTTCTTCCTAATCATTAAAAGGTTTAAAAGGTTTTACACAGCTACTTTGTTCTATACAACATATAAATCAAAATATAGGTAAAGAGCTCATTCATTTCTTAATGAGCTCATTCATTTCTTAATGGTTAACCTAAACTAGCAACTTAGGGTTACCTTAATTCCTAGCAAGTATCCCAAAGACATATATTCTCCTACGTCCAATTCTTGCTATTTATTTATTTTTTATTTTTTTATTTTTTTTTATTTTTTATTTTTTATTTTTTTTTCTTTTCTCTACTCTAGTAGCTCACTATCCCCCTTCTTTGCCTTACTGGCTCCCCTTTATTTTCTTGCTCATTCCAAATAATGCAATCGTTTTCTTTTCTTCTATTCCATGGAATTTCCAGCCAACTTTTATATAATATAAAAAGAATACCTTTTAATTTATCCTCTTAATCCTTTTTAATAAAAGGATTTTCTTTGCAAGGTTTAAAGGTGCTTATAATGTTTTCACCATTATTCACATTTAAAACATTATTGCTTTTTACTTTACTATTTCTTAATTGTCAATGTGATACATAACATTAAGAAATATAATAATTAAATTAATTATTTAATTAATTTAATTAATATTTAATGTTAACATTAATCGTTAATGTTGAGTTGGGAGTATAGAAAAGCTAAAATAGGATAGGGGGAAAAATTCGGAGCAGGCGAGAAGCGATGTTCTAGGGTTTCTGGAGCTAAGGAAAATCCAGGGCATCTGGTGGGTTGCCGTAGTGTTTTTCTGGTTACTGTGGATCTGAAGGCAAGTCTGCTGCCCCAGGAGGGTCCAATGGGGACTCCTCCGGATCCTCTCACGGGGAGAAAGAGCTCTTTTGCAGACTTGCTAAAAGATAAATCTCCATCTTCTAATGACGAAGCTCAGAGAAATGCTCTTCATATGCTCTTCAAGAATGCTGGAAAGAGATCAACAACCCAACGAGTCAATGGATGCCTTTCGTAGTCCGAATCAAGGCCCAAGATTGTCATCGAGCCAAGGATGGTCGAAGACACAGTCTTATACAGAGCCAACCACGATCTGATCTGTAAATTCATGGGTATTCGCCCTACCCTGAATTTCTTGCATTCCTGGGTCGAGCAAAACCGGGAGCCTCATGGTGAGTACTCCTTATGGTTTATTAGCAATGGGTATTTCATTGTTAGTTTTTCTTCTCTCGCCGATAGAAATAGGGCTTTTGAATCGAAAAGAGGAACCATGGTCCGACAAGGTTATTTGTTCAACCCTGGAGAGTGGGTTTCGATCCTCGTATTGAACCCACGGCTGTCCCGGTTTGGATCCGTTTGTATGCTCTTCCAATGGAGTTTTGGGGTGAGCAGGTTTTGGAAATGATCGGTAACTCCCTTGGAAGACATTTGGGTGTCTCCAAAGACACCATAGAAGGAAACACAACTGTTTTTGCAAGAATTTGTGTGGAAATGGATATTAGCCAGCCTCTACCGATAGAGGTGGAACTTGAACCGGCAGGACTATCTTGGATTCAACAGACTAGATTATGAGGCTCGCCCTTCAGATGCAGAGTTTGCCACAAATACGGGCATTTGGCCCGGTTTTGCCCAAATAATTTGAACACAAAAATGGAGGCCCCGCTTGGAATGCCAAATCTTCCCAGGGAGGGTAAGTCAACTCTAACCAAAGAACCAACCAATACTCCTCAGGGTAAAGAAGTTCAGAGAGATGGCTTTGAACAACCCAAAAGAAGGAGAAAGCAAAAGAAAAATGGTAAAGAGCAAACACAACTCAAGCCAGCCAATAGGTATGAAATATTTAAGACACTAGTGGACCAAGAGGATCAAGTCATGGAAGGAGTGGATGGGAATACTGAAAACAATAACATCCACGCTCAAGCTTCTCCTTCATCTCCCACCGTCATAGAACAGGTAATTGAGTACACTGAGTTACCGCAGTCAGAGAGTGCAGGGGCATTGATAGTGCATACCCAAGCGCAGCCAATAATCAAGGATGTCAGCATGGGAATAGCAGAAAAGAACAGAGAAAGGCCAACTCTAGGGATAACTCAGGTGGAAAAGAGATCAAAAAATAGCAACTCTCAAGGAGTGGGTAGAAAATCAAATAAGGACCTGCTAGCAGTTCAAGGAGACAAACTGATCACTGGAGGATCGGTGAGGCCAATTGATTCTTACTGCTCTCAAGGTTTTCAATGATTATACAATCATGGAATGTTAGGGGTTTAAACAGTAGAACCCATCAATCTGCTGTTCAAAGACTCTTAGAAAAATGCAAAACAGATTTTTTGCTTATCCAGGAGACAAAAATGTCGTTAGATCTTATGTGTAAAAAAGTTAACAGAATTTGGAGGGGCGCTGGTCATATGGATGTGGCTGCCCAAGGTGCCTCGGGGGGATTGTTACTCTTTGGAACTCTCTCGGAATGGACTGCAATAGAACATATAGCTTGGAGGGGTGTTCTCACATCTCATTTTAGGAATAATGTCACAGCTGAACATGTTTTAATCACAAATTTTTATGGGGCTCAAAACCTTGATGGCCAGAGGCTTCAATGGAAAGTTGTGCATAACATGAGGACCTCAAGGGAAGATTTAGACTGGATTATTGCTGGGGATTTTAATGCTAAATTATCTTCTAGAGATCAGGAAGGGGGAACCCCAATTTTGGACCCAGGGGATCGACTTCTGATTGCCCAAGTCCAGGCTTTTCACTTAGTGGATATTAAAGGCCCTGGAACCAACTTTACTTGGACTAACAAGAGGAGGGAGCCACATAGCAGGAAGGTAAAGCTAGACCATTTTCTGGTTTCAGAGGAGGCATTTGTAAAATGGAATACAAAATTCCAGATTTTGGAGGGTCCAGTTTCAGATCACTTTCCCATTTTGTTGGAGGGAGGGATTATGACAGGGCAAGCATCACAAACCTTTTAAATTTGAGAATTTTTGGTTACAAAAAGAGGATCTTCGAAAGAAAATTCCACAGTGGTGGGAAGAAGGTCGTCTACCTTTTGGGACAACAATGTTTAGATTCCACAAACAGCTTCATTATGTCAAAGCTCAACTCGAAACAATGGAGGCAAGCTAACAAGACAGACTTCCAGCTCCAAAGAGCTCCTTTGGTGGCCGGATGGGATGAGGTTCAAAAACACTTTAGGGAAGGAACAATTACAGAGCAGCTCAAAGCCGAGGATGATGCCTTGCGTAAAGCGGTTGAGGACATTGATAACCAAGAGGAGACCTACTGGAAACAGAGAGCAAGAACCACTTGGTTATTAGAAGGTGATAGAAATACCAAATTTTTCCATCGGTCGACCTGTGCTAGGAGACAGATGAATAACATGGAAGCTCTTCAAGATGAGAATGGACACTCCTTTGATACTCTTCCTAGTATGCATTCCCATTCAATGGATTATTTTTCTAAACTTTTTAAGGAAAGTATGGAGCAAGATGAAGAGGCTCAAAATGAAGTTATTGATGTCATACCCTCTCGTTATCTCTCGAAGAAGAAAATCAGACCCTTCTTAAACCCATTGATAGAGAAGAACTGAAGAATGTGGTCTTTGGAATGAGCACCGACAAAACTCCAGGACCAGATGGCTTTCCAATTGAGTTTTTTTAGGCCTTTTGGGATACTTTGGAGGAGGATGTTTTGGCTGTCATAGAGGAGTCCAGAGGTAATAAAAGAATGCTTAAGGCATTAAATCATACCTTCATCACTTTAATTCCAAAAGGGGAGGAGGGGGTACATATTTCAGATTATAGACCTATTGCCTTATGCAATGTGATTTATAAAATAATCACAAAGGTAATGGCTGAACGGCTAAAACCTCTTTTACATAACATTATCTCCTCGGAGCAAGGGGGTTTTGTAGAGGGTAGGCAGATCTTGGATGGGGTGGTTCTTGCTCAGGAGGCAATCCATACAATGCAAAAATCTGGTAATAAAGGAATGTTCATTAAATTAGATATGTCAAAGGCTTATGATAGGGTGGAGTGGAGTTTCTTGTCAAAGATGATGGCAGCCTTTGGTTTCTCTCAGGACTGGATAGAATGGGTCATGAGTTGTGTTTCTACTCCGTCTTATTCAGTGTTAATCAAGGGTCTTCCCTCGCAACCTTTTGGTGCCACCCGAGGCCTTCGTCAAGGGGACCCTTGCTCTCCCTATCTTTTCCTCATTTTGGCTGAAGGATTAGGTAGACTTTTCTTGAGGAGAAGACATCAAGGTTTGCTAACAGGTATCAAGGTGGGTGAGGAATTTTTGACTCACCTACAGTTTGTGGATGATACAGGATTGGTTGGAGTGGCCAGCTTCAGGGAAGCAAGAGTGATCAGAGATACTCTTAATGTCTACCTTAGGGCTTCAAACCAAGTCATCAATGATAAAAAATCCAAAGTGGTCTTTCTCAATCTTGATCAAAGGCTCCAGGACAGAGTTCTAGAGATCTTGGGATTCACAAGGACTTCTCTCCCAATGGTTTACTTGGGGGTTCCTTTGCATTTTAAAAAACTAAAAATAGATATCTGGAAGAATCTTTTGGATTGTATCAAAGATAGAATGAATCATTGGTCTCACAAATGGTTAAGCTATGGGGGTAGATTAACTTTTTTACAATCAGTCATTCAGGCCATGCCAATTTATAAATTCTCTATCCTGGCTGCCCCACATACTATATGGAAAGAGCTGGACAATATGGCTAGAAGATTTTTATGGGAAGGAGTAAAAGGAGAGAGGAAATGGGCCTTAGTTGGTTGGGATAAAGTAACCCAGCCCAAGGTAAAAGGAGGGCTAGGACTGAGAAGATCCAAGTTAAATAATAAAGCTTTGGCTGGAAAGTCAGATCGGAGGTGGATTTCCCAACCAACCTCCTTATTCAATAGAATCCTAACTAGTAAATATTTGGGTCATGTTAACCCCAATGAGGTGGGCCGTTTCCCTTTGGATGGTCCTGGATCCTTAGTGTGGCAGGCTCTCAAGCTAGGATCTCAGGTAGTTAAAGATCGATTGTTTTGGAAAGTGGGGAGAGGGGAGAAGGCACGTTTCTGGACAGATTCATGGGATCAATACCCACCCATCATTGTTGAATTTCTTGAATTGCAACCAATAAAAATAGCCATAGAAACCAAGGGATGGGTCCACATTGAAAGTTATTTCATCACTAGTCAACTAGGGGAGTATAAGTTTAAGCAGTTTAAGAAGTTGGAGGAGTGGCCAATTTCAATCCCTCCGGAGTTGGCACCCATCATGACTAAAATCTTGTCAGAAATATTTCTCACAGGTAGAGACGAGGAGGATGAATTAGCTTGGGGCTATGGGAGCCTTGGTGTCTATACAGTGAAGGACGGATATGACAAGATCCTCCCAGAGCCTCCCCCCCATTCATTCCCGATAGAGGATTGGAGAAAGATTTGGCACTCCAAGGGCTGGCCGAAAGTAAACTTTTTTGCCTGGCAGTTTATGCACAACGAAATTCTCACTTTTGACAATCTCAGATGTAGAGGAATCATCGGTCCATCTCAATGTGTATTATGCTACAAGAACGAGGAAACAACTGATCACCTGATGTTTGAGTGCCCTTTCACGCGTCGATTTGGAAGCGATGGCTTTTTTACTTTAAAATTCAAGTTAATGGTGACTTGAATCGGACTAATATCTGGGAAATATGGAAGAGTGGTAGATTTAAATCTAAAGCTCTTCGAATTGGTTGGGAGCTTGGATTAAACTTCATTTGGTGGCAAGTGTGGTTGGAGAGAAATGCTAGAATTTTTAGAGAAATTTTTTCCTCGTTAGATGGAGTTTGGCAGGTCATCTGGAGCAAAGTCACAAAAACTGTAGCTATCTATGCTATAGAGGAAACTCAGGTTGTTACTGGGCCAATGGAAGAGGGAGTTGAAGAGCAAGAGGGACAGGACAGAGCTAGTTGGAAACCACCACCAGAAGGCTGGATTAAAATTAATACTGATGGAGCTGCAAAGGGCAATCCGGGTAGTGCCAAAATTGGAGTGGTTTGCCGAAATCATGATGGATCAGTGCTCTATTGGGAACTGCAAGGCTTGGGAAGAGCCACAAACAATGAAGCAGAAGCCATAGCTATCAAATCTGCTTCTATTTGGGCAGTGAAACAGGGCCACAGGAGGATCATACTTGAATCAGATTCTCAAATAATGGTTGGAGCTCTAGATTGCATGAGGAACTTTGCTTTGAAAGCATGGAGGTTGAGGATTCTTGTCACTCAAATTAAGGAATTATGGAAGGAATTAGATGATGTGATTCCAGTCTATGTGAGTAGAGATTTAAACAAAGCGGCCGACTTCCTGGCTAAGATGGGTGCTGAGAAGGAGGTAGGGGTTCAGATGCATAGTGACATGGCTATTGAGGATGAGGTGATTAGGCAGGGTCTTGAAAGGTCCTTGAGCCAATGATCAAAGAAAAAGCAAAGGGAGGAAAGTTGTCGCGATATCGCGACATGTTGCACCATCGCGGTCACTGGAGGAAAGTTGTCGCGATATCGCGACATGTTGCGTCGTCGCGGTCACTGGAGGAAAGTTGTCGCGATATCGCGACATGTTGCGTCGTCGCGGTCAAGGGCGAAAAGTTGTCGCGATATCGCGACATGTTGCTTCGTCGCGGCCAAGGGAGGAAAGTTGTCGCGATATCGCGACATGTTGCTTCATCGCGGCCAAGGGTGGAAAGTTGTCGCGATATCGCGACATGTTGCTTCGTCGCGGCCAGGGGTGGAAAGTTGTCACGATATCACGACATGTTGCTTCGTCACGGCCAAGGGTGGAAAGTTGTCGCGATATCGCGACATGTTGCTTCGTCGCGGCCAAGGGTGGAAAGTTGTCGCGATATCGCGACATGTTGCTTCGTCGCGGCCAAGGGTGGAAAGTTGTCGCGATATCGCGACATGTTGCTTCGTCGCGGCCAAGGGTGGAAAGTTGTCGCGATATCATGACATGTTGCTTCGTCATGGCCAAGGGAGGAAAGGTGTCACGATATCGCGACATGTTGCATTTTTGCGGCCAAGGGAGAAAAGGTGTCACGATATCGCGACATGTTGCATTTTCGTGGCCAAGGGAGAAAAGGTGTCGCGATATCGCGACATGTTGCATTTTCGCGGCCAAGGAGAAAAGGTGTCGCGATATCGCGACATGTTGCATTTTCACGGCCAAAGGAGAAAAGGTGTCACGATATCGCGACATGTTGCATTTTCACGGCCAAGAGAGAAAAGGTGTCGCGATATCGCGACATGTTGCATTTTCGCGGCCAAAGGAGAAAAGGTGTCGCGATATCGCGACATGTTGCATTTTCACGGCCAAAGGAGAAAAGGTGTCACGATATCGCGACATGTTGCTTGCAAAGGAGAAAAAGTGTCGCGATATCGCGACATGTTGCAACATCACGTCCGAAAGAGAAAAAGTGTCGCGATATCGCGACATGTTGCTACATCGCGGCCAAGAGAGAAAAAGTGTCGCGATATCGCGACATGTTGCTCCGTCACGGCCGAAAGAGATAAAGTGTCGCGATATCGCGACATGTTGCTTCATCGCGGCCAAGAGAGAAAAAGTGTCGCGATATCGCGACATGTTGCATTTTCGTGCCCAAAGGAGAAAAGTGTCGCGATATCGCGACATGTTGAATTTTCGCGGCCAAAGGAGAAAAATGTCGCGATATCGCGACATGTTGCTTTTTCGCGGCCAAAGGGGAAAGGTGTCGCGATATCGCGACATGTTGCATTTTCGCGGCCTAAGGAGAAGAATAGTGTCGCGATTTCGTGACAAGTTGCATCAACTGTCCATGCCGACCCCCCTGCTAGCTAGTTAATGGTTCAGGAGATTTGGCTCCATTGCAAATCTTCTTCTACTATTGTAAGCATGTGTTCTCTCTGACTTCGGCTGGGAAGAGTCTCTTCCCATATTGTAATTGATCTTTGTTTTAATACAAGTTTTTTCAAAATTTTCAAAAAAAAACATTAATCGTTAATGTTGATATTAAGTTTTGTATTAATAATACGTCTATAATTATTAATACTCTCTTAGTGGAATCATTTATCAAACACATTCCATGCATTAAAAATATGCATACCTATGATACATATTCATCAATCAAATACATCATAATATATTTTTGCTTAAGTAAGATGTTTACTATAACTATTATCATCTACCTACTAAGGATGGCTCTTTTACCTAAGCAATCTCCTTGTCGGTGATGCAATTTAACCAAGCACACAATTATGCAATGCGTCTATATGATGGTATTTCTTTACCCTTGAGTTGTCAATGAGAGTGTCATCCATCATTTTTTTTTTATTTCTCAACTTGGATGGTTGTCCCATACCAATCCACCCATGAAAATACATGGTCTTGCAACCACAACTTTTATCAGTAGTACCATATTTCCAAAATAGAATAATCAAAATATAAAATGCAACTATCCATACATCTTGATTACATAAAATAAGATTAAGCATTTGATATCCACACATCAATACATAATCAAATATCAAGAATAAGTTTTTCCAAGGAGGGTCGTTACAACAAATATATATTTTTAAGTGAAAATGACAAAAGAACTTATGAATGGCATTAGAATATAGTTCATAATGAGTATGAATGGCATTAGAATATAGTTCATAATGAGTATGAATGAGGCAAGAGCCAACTACGGAGGACCGAATAAAGATAAGCATGCAAAAGCTGGATTTTTAGAAAAAATATGTATTTTTAGAAAAAAGCTAGAAACTTCATGCGAAGAAAGAATGGATAAGAATGCTTAGTTGGCAACTCATTGCCCATGCTTATAAATAAGAATCTAATGTGGAGCGTGGAGGGGGAGCGAGGGGATCCAAAGAAATGGGCACTCGGTGCAGTGCTTGCAGAAGGTTTGTAAAACCTTAGAGGAAATGGGCACTCTGTGTAGTGCTTGCAGGAGGTTTCTTATATGAAGCCTCAGAGGGAAGAAATTGGCACTTTGTGCAGTGCTTGTAGGAGGTTTGAGATGTAAAACCTCGGATGGAAGAAGGAGATTGGTACTCTGAGGAGTGCTTGCAGATGTGTGGCAATTATGGCCGCCATGGAATTGCTTTGGGAGAGCAATTTAGAAGTTTGTGGCAACTATGGCCACCATTGTAATGTGTTAAATATATATATATAATAAAAAAATAGTGTTCTGTATTTTTTTTACTGTGTACTCTGATCCTGCAAGTCATATTTATGTTATTATTTGTGTGCATGTGGGCAAGAAGATGTCTGAGCAGCTAGGAGAGGTTGTTGTTAAATTGACCCCCTCTCCGCCGCTGCATCATAATGGTATCAGAGCTAGAAGATCAATGGGATCGTGTATGATGTAGGAGCTTTGTGAGCATGAGCTCACAATATTTATTGTTACCCAGTGAGTTTGATGTAGGAGCATCTAGCTGGCAAGAGCCAACTACGGAGGACCGGATAAAGATAAGCATGCAAAAGCTAGATTTTTAGAAAAAAATGTATTTTTAGAAAAAAGCTAGAAACTTCATGCAAAGAAAGAATGGATAAGAATGCTTAGTTGGCAACTCATTGCCCATGCTTATAAATAAGAAGCTAATGTGGAGCGTGGAGGGGGAGCGAGGGGCTCCAAAGAAATGGGCACTCGGTGCAGTGCTTGCAGAAGGTTTGTAAAACCTTAGAGGAAATGGGCACTCTGTGTAGTGCTTGTAGGAGGTTTCTTATATGAAGCCTCAGAGGGAAGAAATTGGCACTTTGTGCAGTGCTTGCAGGAGGTTTGAGATGTAAAACCTTGGATGGAAGAAGGAGATTGGTACTCTAAGGAGTGCTTGCAGATGTGTGGAAATTATGGCCGCCATGGAATTTCTTTGGGAGAGCAATTTAGAATTTTGTGGCAACTATGGCCACTATTGTAATGTGTTAAATATATATATATATATATATATATATATATATATATATATATATATATATATAATAAAAAAATAGTGTTACGTATTTTTTTTATTGTGTACTCTGATCCTGCAGGTCATATTTATGTTATTATTTGTGTGCATGTGGGCAAGAAGATGTCTGAGCAACTAGGAGATGTTGTTGTTTAATTGACCCCCTCTCCATCACCGCATCATAATGGTATCAGAGCTAGAAGATCGATGGGGTCGTGTATGATGTAGGAGCTTTGTGAGCATGAGCTCACAATATTTATTGTTACCCGGTGAGTTTGATGCAGGAGCATCTAGTTGGCAAGAGCCAACTACGGAGGACCGGATAAAGATAAGCATGCAAAAGCTAGATTTTTAGAAAAAAGCTAGAAACTTCATGCAAAGAAAGAATGGATAAGAATGCTTAGTTGGCAACTCATTGCCCATGCTTATAAATAAGAAGCTAATGTGGAGCGTGGAGGGGGAGCGAGGGGCTCCAAAGAAATGGGCACTCAGTGCAGTGCTTGCAGAAGGTTTGTAAAACCTTAGAGGAAATGGGCACTCTGTGTAGTGCTTGTAGGAGGTTTATTATATGAAGCCTGAGAGGGAAGAAATTGACACTTTATGCAGTGCTTGTAGGAGGTTTGAGATGTAAAACCTTGGATGGAAGAAGGAGATTGGTACTCTAAGGAATTCTTGCAGATGTGTGGAAATTATGGCCGCCATGGAATTTCTTTGGGAGAGCAATTTAGAATTTTGTGGCAACTATGGCCACCATTGTAATGTGTTAAATATATATATATATATATATATATATATATATATATAATAAAAAAATAGTGTTCTGTATTTTTTTTACTGTGTACTCTGATCCTGCAAGTCATATTTATGTTGTTATTTGTGTGCATGTGGGCAAGAAGATGTCTGAGCAGCTAGGAGATGCTGTTGTTAAATTGACCCCCTCTCCGCCGCTGCATCATAATGGTATCAGAGCTAGAAGATCGATGGGATCGTGTATGATGTAGGAGCTTTGTGAGCAGGAGCTCACAATATTTTTTGTTACCCAGTGAGTTTGATGCAGGAGCATCTAGTTGGCAAGAGCCAACTACGGAGGACCGGATAAAGATAAGCATGCAAAAGCTAGATTTTTAGAAAAAAATGTATTTTTAGAAAAAATCTAGAAACTTCATGCAAAGAAAGAATGGATAAGAATGCTTAGTTGGCAACTCATTGCCCATGCTTATAAATAAGAAGCTAATGTGGAGCGTGGAGGGGGAGCGAGGGGCTCCAAAGAAATGGGCACTCGGTGCAGTGCTTGCAGAAGGTTTGTAAAACCTTAGAGGAAATGGGCACTCTATGTAGTGCTTGTAGGAGATTTATTATATGAAGCCTGAGAGGGAAGAAATTGACACTTTATGCAGTGCTTGCAGGAGGTTTGAGATGTAAAACATTGGATGGAAGAAGGAGATTGGTACTCTAAGGAATGCTTGCAGATGTGTGGCAATTATGGCCGCCATGGAATTGCTTTGGGAGAGCAATTTAGAATTTTGTGGCAACTATGGCCACTATTGTAATGTGTTGTTTAAAATATATATATATAAAATAAAAAATAGTGTTATGTATTTTTTTTACTGTGTACTCTAATCTTGCAGGTCATATTTATGTTATTATTTGTGTGCATGTGGGCAAGAAGATGTTTGAGCATCTAGGAGAGGATGTTGTTAAATTGACCCACTCTCTGTCGTTGTATCCGTCACAAATATACTTGATAATGTAGATTATCTTGCCATTATTGATACATAAATGAGCAAATAAATTATTGAACTCATTACAAAAGTAGAGTTATTGGTGCAATTGCTTGAAACTCATGCACTTGTCTTCATAGTGCTTCAAGGGGTAGAAATAAATTTATGTGGCATCAATAAAATTCTTCAAGGTTCTAATAGGATCAATATCTATCTCATGTAGGAACTAATGGTTTCCTACCAACAAAAAATTAAATCAGCATATTCAATGTCTAAAGGTGATATTATGTGCATAACAACAAAGCTTGAATGTACTCTTAAACACAACCATATAGCAATACAATAAAGTAGAGCATATACTTATCTACAATGCATTATAACATGTAGCTCATGCAAATAAACTTTTTTCCCTATAATGTTCTTATTTTTTCTTGGTATAAGGGAGTTTTCCAAATTTGAAGACTAATCAATAGTTTTCTTCCATCACTTAAAGAAGAATCTTGTATTCGAATAAAACTTATTTTCTCTTTTATATTTACAATCCTTGTCTATGTATATTATGAAAACTAATCTCTAATAACTTAATTATTAGTCTCCCTCTCATATTTACAAGCTTGACTATCTAACAACATCATCATAATGTTAAATCATAAACAAATACTATTTTCTCCATTTTTTTTAAAATGTAGTCTATTATAGTTTTAAAAATTATTTCAATCTGCAAGCGTTAGCAATCAATATCTAAAGGTATACTTTTAGATCAATATATTAACTAAAATTAGAAACACTTAATATGTAATATAATATTACTCATACACAAGTATACAATATGCACTCAATATGGATCAAGGTATAAATTGTTATCATTCCCAACTAGTTTGCAATACAATTTTTAGAATTGTCCCAGTTGAGCATACACCATGTTGGATGATTAATTTATTAGGGGTTGTGCATAAATCTAGGTAATATGATTAGGTACATATATAGTCTTGCTTATGGATTTTGGCAGGGGATAACTACAATATCTATCCAACTATATGCATAATAACAAATCTTAAATGTACCCATAAACATAAATATCTACATCATATTCCTTTATTACATCATTTATTCTTAACACAACAAAATAAAACATATATACATCTACAATATATTTTCACTTGTAGTTAATGTAGAACAACTTGCATGCTTCTAATGTTTCAAAATTTACTTTACATGATGGAGTTCTCATAGTTTCTAAATTAACTAATATTTTTCTATATAGCTTTAAAAACACACTTGCATCTCTAGTAGAACCTATTTTCTCTTTTGCATTCTTGTTCATATATATTATAAAACTAGCCTCTACATCCCTTAATTCTTATTCTCCTTGTATTTACAAGCTCAACACCTCTAAAAGCATCATTACAATGTTAAATCACAAGATGATAGTCCTTTTTCCATTCTTTTTGAAAAATAACTTATTCTAGTTTAACTATAACAACCCTACTAGTATAGCTATTAGATTGATAAACTATAGTTGCTCTTTGCTTTTAGAACGTGGTACTATTGATGGCATTTGTGTCTGCAGGAAACACGTACCCTCCTTCAGGTGGAAAGATAAGGGTTGTCCGCAAGAGGTAATGAGGGATATGATGGAGGTGTGAAAAAATACCACGGTCCATGGGTACATGGAAGCCCATATATATTAAAAAATTGTATTCTTATAATTGCATCCATATAGGTGCACTATGTTTGGTTTGTTTTTTATATGCCTTGTTTTCATTGATATTAAAATATCATGTTTTGAATTATAAATTATATATTTTATTTTAAAATTTTGTTTTATTTAAAATAATAATATATATTATTTATTAAAACATGGAAAAAATAAGTGAAAGTGATTTCCATAATTATCGAGCATGTAAATATAGTATGTTTGTGTTTGAATGTTCCTTCTAAAAGACCTTAGTGGGAGGTCCCACCTGACGAATACCCGAAGAAAAATGAATGCATGTGGAGCCATATGTTCATTCAAGTTGCATATTGTTTTCTATAAATTAATGGCCAAAAAGAACTTAACCGTATTTACATTTGAGTATTATGGCATTCTGCTTGTATGAGCCTTGAAGGATTTGGAATAGTGAAGAAGGGAGATTTCACTATGTAGTTCTGACAGCAGATTTACCAGGTCATAAAATCTTGTTCCTTGTTTGGATGTATTGTTTTTTTTTTTTTGTATTTACATGGTGGAATCGGTAGCCGCCACGAATCCGGGCAGGTTGTCCAGCTTTTATGGCCGCCACAGTATTCTGCGCTGTCCGTCCCGAAAGCCACCGCACAGATCTTCGCGCAGTCCGCCCCTATAACCACCATGCCACAATCATTTTAAACCTTTTACACCGCTGAAAGCACCAGGAAAGGGACAAGCGTTCAGTCCCACGAGGCCCGAGATTTGAACCTTGGACCTCCGCCCTCTTATGGGGTTTGGATGAACCAATTGGTCTACACCTCGGACCTTGTTTGGATGTTTGTTGCAGTGTTGAATTATGTTTATTTAAAATTATAGTTTGTGCTTCTTGTTATGAGTCGTTATAGTAGATTTTCAGTTCTTTAGAAACTCTCTTGTTAATATATATATATATATATATATTGCATAATTAAATCTGAGTTGGATGTTGTGTTTAAAACATGCACTATAGCTGGCTGATAAGACACCTAAATAGCCCTATTATTTTTGTTTTACTATTAGAGATAAAAAGATAATATTACCTCTAGAAGCTTAATGTTGAATATTGTGTTGATGGTCGTATCTGGATGTGAGCTTGTGTATGTTGAAATATTATTGTAGATTCAAGTATGTCCAAACTGGTGTGATTGTTTTTAGCAGTTCTTAAGACGGATTTGATAAAGAAAAAATTATTTTGGATCATTCATAATGGTCAACAAGCAAATTTTTGGACAGATTCTTGGGATGGTCACAAGACTTTGATAACTCAGTTTCTCGATTGGAGGCCTTGGATGGAGGAGCTTCACCGAGATAACTGGGATAAAGGTGGCTAATTATCGTCGGTACCATAATGGTAATTCAAAGGTTGGTAGATATTGGATCCCTATTGAGGACTAACCTATTCAAATCCCAAAAAGGCAAAGACAAGATATCCAAGGCATCCTTCATATGAGATCCCTCTCTTGGTCCCATGAAAAAGATTGTTTTGGATGGAACAACACTACTAAGGGTGAGTATTAAGTTGCTCAAGGTTATTTGACCTTATGCCATAATAATCCCAACCATTCTTCTGACATCTTTTCTCAATTGTGGGCTCAAAAGCTCTGGCCTAAGGTGAGGTTCTTTAATTGGCTTTTATTGCATCGTAGGGTGCTTACTGGTGAGTAGCTTATGAAGTGTGGTTTTCATGGCCCTTTTAGATGTGAAATGTGTGAAGAGAATGTAGAAACTCTCAACCATCTTTTTATTAAGTGTACTTTAGCCTCTGAGCTATGGAGGAGAATGGCTACTTTACTTGGCTTACAGTGGTCCAATTTTTTTACTTTTGAACATATTTGGAGGGATTGGCCTAATCAAGAGGGTGTTGATCATTTTATTAGGCAGTTAGTTTGGATGGGTTCTACCATTCTTCTTTGGAATATTTGGAATGAAAGGAACAACCAAATTTTTAATCAAGATAGGAAGGATATTCACTATATTTGGCAAAATACCATAGCCAACTTAGTTGAATCAGACCATCAACTCCTTAATCACCCCAAAAACTCCCACCAAAGATGGGATCAAGTGATGCAAAGATTGAAGATTAAATCTTCTAAGGGCAACCAACTTAAAGGGAATGTGAGTATTAGTAAGATGGATAGGACAAGAAATTGGCAACCTCCTCCTAAGGATTTTGGAAAAGTCAATACCGATGGAGCCTCTAGAGGGAACCCCGGAAAAGCCAGTGTGGGAGGAATTGGTAGACTTTCGGATGGCTCCCTAGTTTTTACTTTTGTCTGAGAATTTGGGTATTCTTTCCAATAACCTTGTTGAGGGGTATGGTATCCTCAGAGGCCTTCAGGAGGCTACTAAGGTTGGATGGGAAAAGGTGTTAGTTGAGTCTGACTCTCAACTTATGATTAATCTCTTGAAGACTCCTAAGAATCATAAGGTGGATTGGAGAATAAAAAGAATTATTGAGAAGATTCAATTAATCCAGATGGAATTTTTGAAAGTTGATTACAATCATGTGGTTAGAGATCAAAACAAGAGTGTTGATGCTTTAGCTAATTGAGCTTTGTACAAAGGTGATCTTACTTGTTATGGCCACCCTCCTAGATGGTGGGCTTCTCAAATTAGGGAAGCTCTTATTTCTATCATTTCTTTGGATGGCTCCAGTTCTGAAGGTACCTAGTTTCTTCTTGCTTTTTTTTTTGCTTCTCTTTGGTTCATTCAGTTTTTTTTAGTTCCCTAGCTCATTCTATTCTTTATTTTGTTTTCTCTATTGATTCTTGCCTTAATAGTCTTTTGGTCTAGATAGGTCATTGTTATGTTCAATTATTGTTTTTTTCTTGTTTTCTTTTGTTTTTTGTTTTGTTTAGTTTTTTAAGGTAGGTGGGTTCTTTTGTTTTGTTTTGTTTTTGTGTTCTCTGTGTTGTTTTTTGTTGTTCTTGTGTTTTTGTTGTTTTGTGTTTTTTTTTTTTATGTTTTTTGTTATTGTTCTTGTATTTTTTTCGTTTTTGTTCTTGGGTTTCTCTTTGTTTGTGTTAATTCGTGTTTTTATGTGTGAGTGTTTTCTATGTTTTTTGTTTTTGTTTATTGTATGTTGCTGGTTGATTTTTATTTTTATTTTTAGGTTTTGGTTGTGTTTATTTTTCATGTTTTTTTTGGGTTATGTCTTTGTAGTGTTCTGTTGTTTTTGTCTTGTTTGTGTTTTGTTATGTGGTTCTTATGTTTTTCTATGTGGTTCATGTTGTGGTTTCTTTTATCTTATTGTGCGTGTTTGGTTGTGCTTTTGTTTTTGACATACTCAAGGAACATTTTTATTTTAATATTTTTGTTGTTATTTACTTATTTTTAAATTGGTTTTGTGTGTTTGTTTGCTCCTTGAGTATGTCAAAGGTGGTAGGCCAGGTCCGAGTCATGGGCGTTTTTTGCGGAATGGATACCTTTGCCTCCTTGCGTCTTACCCGAAAGTAGCATACCTTTTGGGATGTTTTCCACAAATAAAAAAAAAACTGGTGTAATTGTTTTATAATTGTTATGATTTAGAAAGTGGTTGTGTTATTTGTTGTATATTTAAGAAAAAAGATCATGTAGATTGCATTCATTTGCATGGGACCGTTCTGATCCCACAATGCCCTCAATCTTATTTTTTTGGTCGATATCATCAAGGAAAACTATTTGAAGAATGAACCATCACTGGTGTACTGTAGAAGAGGGTCCACATCGATCAGTAGAGCCAGTTTGGTTGTGCTTAAGAAATTCATATGGGACTTTGGACCAGCAAGATTTAGTCATGGATTTCTAAATCAATTCAAATATCTTGCTAGGGCACTGCCTATGAAAGCGTAGTAGATATCCGGGACTGGAAATGAAATTTATGTGAAATATTTCAATAATGACCATGGTGTGGTTGATGTGCGATACTATTTGATTAAAAAATATTATATAGATTTAATCTGATTATTTTTACCTTTAAGTCTATGTTTGGGAATGTCAGTTTACCTTTTGGACCCTTTGAAATAATAGAAATGCTTCTTGTTCTAAAAGAATGTGTTGGCTATTGAGGTAAACCTAGTATCACCGTTGTAATACATGTATAAAAATATAAGATGTTTTAATTATATTTAATATGTGTGGTTGCTAAATTCACTAGGATAAATTTTAATGCAATATATTTTATGACTTTGATTTTATACTTTAGCTGTGTCTTTGAATAGGGGCCAAATGAGTATACTTAATTTTAGTTTGTAAATAGATATCTATTGTTTGATTTATTTAACAAAACTAAAATGATTTTCCATCATCTGATGCGTAGCCTTAAGGTGTCCCAAAAAGGCTAATTAATTCATTTTTATGAACGCTTTCATCAGAAATAATTGATTCTAAGCTTGGCATTTAAAAGCTTAATTCCCTGGGAATGATTAGGGAAGTAGATTACATTAATACAATTGCTACATAAATGCTAGTGGCGTCAAGATCAAATTGATCTTAATTACGTTGACTCACAAGCATTCTTTTGTGCGAACGAAGTGGACCTTATGTAATCCTCAACCCTAGATGAGTAGTTTGTTTTTCTTGGTATACGATAAATATTTCATTGCTCTTTTATTACTTTAATAATTATCCTTGTGAGCACATGATTAATTTTTAAACGAGATATTAAAATAAATCACAATACAAAGTCTCTAAATTTACCTGGAAATAGAATTCGTCTTGGTAAACGAAATGAAAGACATTATGTTTATAATTTGAATACATAGTTTGATATATGTATCTCATAGTTTGTTATTTTGAGTGGTTGAGAACTTTAATTACCATCCTTTTTGAAACTATAGACTTTGATAGCTTGTTTTCGGAAGGTGTGCCTCGATTGCGCGTTGATTTCAATAACTAGCTTCTCATTTTAGCTAAACTGATAAAATAAAAGTCTTCGTGCCTGAATAATATCATGACCAAATCTTAGGTTTGGGGATTATTTTAGGGTAAGCTTGATAGATGCTTGGGAAATGACTTCTCAAACAACTTTATAGATTTTTTTTGCTCAAATTATTAATATAAAGCTTATTACGTGACCTTGTATGAAAGTAAATGGATAATATTAAGTTTTGTTGAGGGGTTATATTTCCATTTTTTTTTTTCTTTTAGTACTTTATAAAATTGTACTAATGAATTATATTTTATATTAGATTTACCTTCTTGTAAACCGTTTAAAGTTAGCTTTTCATTATATAGGGGTTAGACATGAATTTAATTTATTTAAAGGTATGATCTTGTTCAAAAGATAGTTTTAGTTATTGTTAGATTAAAGTTTAACTTATTTGTATATTAATTTTATTATTTTGGTTAATGATGTTTAAGAATTATCCTTTTATGTGAATTAGCAAAAAAATATTTTAAAAGAAACAAATTGAGATTATCAATCTTTTATGTAAAAATATATATGACTTGAAGCTAGAAATATTGAATTGCAAGTCTTGCAATACCTAGGTTAAATCCCCTTAAACATGTTCATCGTGAAGGATGATATATTATCCATCGAGGATGATAGTAAAACCACTAACACCCAATATCGATGATTACAAGGAAGATGATCACTGTGATTCGGAAGCGGCTATACTCTTGATGAGTAAGGTCCAGATGAGAAGGTAATGAGGGATGGTATGAGACGCCACCTCTAGGTCATTGAACGAGTAGTACGATTATGACTCCCTTGCTCATGGTACGGTTAGGATATATCTATACTAAATGATGAGTTGATATGGAACAACTCGTTAATCATGATATGACAAGTGACACCAGGTCCTGAGCCATGGTAATGGTGGGACCTAGTTGACTCTAGAGAAGTAGGACTCTCAACTGGGCACAAGGCATAATGCACTAACCCCTTGCATGTTTAAAATCTAGGATATAAATTAGGTCAAAAGGAACCTAAGTCCTTCATGCTAAGGGACAGGGAGAGTATGCATCCACCCTCTAGGTGTTATGGGCCCTAGAGGACAACCCCAGTCGTGAACCTGTGCTCTTGTGAAGGAGAAGATAGGTTCACAAAAAGACACCTTCTATAGGATTTGGCCAATATCATCCACTTGGGAGACCATCTGCAGTGGTCAGTATTCCTAAAAGTAGGCTTGTTATACCTCATACTAATAAAATGTTAGGTCATCATTTAATTTTTTACCTCAATTTTTTTTTCTTGAGCCATGTTCAGTCATGTTCCTTACCAAAGTTTTAACTTTATGAAACCAGTGAGCAAGATTAGTTTGGACAACCAGGTGAGTTAGAATTGGATTGTTATATTTGGTATCAGAGACCTAGGTTACAAAACCCTAGGCCACAAAATATGTAAGTTGTAGGAAACCTTGTGTTAACTTAGAAAGTTGGGAAGAACCTAAACCAAACATAGATATTTTGCATCTAGGGAAAAGTTATTCCAAAATTAAGGGGAAGTTTATCAAAGAACCAAGTAACAGCTCAGTGAGAAGGGTAAGTTGTTAATCCAAGAAAATGACTTCACAAAGTAGTAAGAAAAGAAAAGAGAAAAGAAGCTAGAGGTGAAGATATAATCGATAGACCTTGAAGAGAGAGACCAATGAATGGAATTAATGAGCTGCAAACTAGAGAATCTATCAGGGAGAATAGAAACTTAGCCAAAATAATTCAGTTACTTCATGATCAGATGGACCAAGAGAGAGAACACATCAAATAACAAAGATCTCAAATGGCTCAACAACAAGAGTTGATTGTTCAATAGCATAGGCTAATAGAAAATTTAACTAAGGGAAAAGAACCTGAAGTTAGGTAGGATGAAGTACCTATAGATTCAAAGGGGACTAGCAAGAAAATAGTAGGGGCTGAATTGGCCAAGGACTTAAAAAATTTCATGATCTCCAAATTCGATGGTAGAGAAGATGGAGATGTGGCTGAAAATTGGTTGAATGAGGTTGAAACATACTACTCCATGAAATCTCTTTCATCTAAGTCTAAAACATCTTGGGTAATTGTTCACCTAATCATACCAACCTTAGATTGACTACCTACAAGAAAAGTAAAAACAATGAAGTTGTTGATCTCAAATGGGAGACCTTTTCGGACGAATTCAAGAAGAGGTATTTGACTAAGCAATATTATATAGAAAAATCTGCTGAATTTTCCAACTTCTAGTAAGAAATCTTGTATATTCATGAGAATCACAAAAAATTTATATAACTATAAAAATATGTACTTGAGTGTGATAATAAGGAGGAAATTAAGGTAAATTTTTTTATCTTGGGACTGCAGTCAAAAATAAGATCCATAGTCTGTTTGCTCAATCTTGATGAACTTCCTAAGGCCTATGATTTAGCTTGATAGGAGGAAACAAATCAGAAGGCTAGAAAAACTTATTTTAATTATCAAAAGAATTCTGAGAAAGATAAGGAAGAACTTAGGAAGATGAAGAGTGCAGGACTTGTAAGGTGGAAAAAAGATCAAATTAAAAGAACTAAGGATGGGAATAAGCCTAAGACTGATAACAAAAAAATGAATAGGTTTTAAGACAGTAGGGACAGACAGGACAGGAAGAACTTCATAGGAAGGAATGAGTAGAGACCATGAGCACAGGGGAAAGAATCAACATATCAAAACAAAAATGAAGATAACATGAAGGATAGAGTTCCACTGGATGGATGTTACGTATGTGGTGGTCCCCACTATGTGAATCAATACCTACAGAGAGCAAACCACAAGAAGGCACTTGAAGAATCTTCTCACCAAATATTTGTTGCAATAGGTAATCTTACACTTGATGGATAGGAAACACCTTTCCTTTTAAATGGGAAAGTCTATGGTAGAAATGTATGCATTTGAATAGATAGTGGAGCTAAAAATAGTTTCATTTCTACTAGTATTATGAGGGACATACCAGAAAGGCTAATATTTTTTGCTAATGGGAGGAAGGTTGAATATAGGTCAAGGTAAACCTACATAGTTAACCAATGTCTGTTTGACCCACAGATTACTCTACCTCAAGGGAAAACTAGCTAGCATTTATATGTAACTCATCTACATCCTTTGACATCATCTTGGATGTAGATTGGCTCAAATCCCATAGAGCACTTTTAAACTTTGAGGAAAGGTGGTTAGGTTTCATAGATGAATCTAATCAATGTATTCAAATCCATTATTATCGTGACTCATTTAGGCCACATCTTCTAATAGCTATGTAAGTTAAGAAAACTGTGAGAAGGGGTGGTATAATCTATGTGGTCAAGTTAAATAAAAAGGAATAAATTGAGTCCAACTCAGGCCTTTTTTAAAAATACCCTATATTGAATGAGTTTAGGGATGTGTTCCCTAAAGATTTGTTGGGTATTCTGCCCTAAAGATAATTTGACTTATCTATAGAACTCCTGCCTGGAGAAGCACCAATTGCAAGGTCACCATATATAATGACCCCTATTGAGTTACAAGAGCTCAAAACTCAGCTTTAGGATTTATTGGAAAAAATAGTCACTAATCCTAGTGTCTATCTATGGGGTGCTCTTGTCCTTTTTATCAAAAAGAAATATGGATCTTTGAGGTTGTGCATTGCTTACCAAATGCTCAATAAGGTGACTATCAAGAATATGTATTTATTTCCTAGAATCTATGATCTCTTTGATCAATTAAAAGGAGCTACAATTTTCTCTAAAATTGACCTCAGATCTGGGTATCATCAACTAAGAATTCAAGAAGATGATACCTATAAAACAGTATTCAAAATTAGATTTGGTCATTATGAGTTCACGGTTCTACCGTTTGGTTTAAAAAATACCCCAGCTGCATTTAAGAACCTCATGAATAGTGTGTTTCGAGAATAGCTAGATTATTTTGTGCTAGTGTTCCTTGATGATATTTTAATCTACTTCTAAAATAAAGAAGAGCATGATCAACACATGATATCTATACTTGAAATTCTTAGAAAGAACAAATTATCTGGGAAGTTGTCTAAGTGCGAGTTTTATACTTCTCAAGTACAATATTTGGGGCGTATTTTTTCTACTAAAGGGGTTGCAGTAGACCCCAATAAAATTGAAGCCATCATAGATTGGTTTGCACCCACAAATATCACTAAGGTGTGAATTTTAATGGGTATGGCAGGCTATTACAGGTATTTTGTGAAAGGGTTTTCAAATATTGCACATCCAATAACAAATATTCATAGGAAGAGAAAGACCTTTAATTGGAAAGACCAATGTGAAGAGGTCTTCAAAAATTTAAAAGGAAAATTAACAATTGCCCCATTATTTAAATACCAAATCCTTCTAAGAAATTTTTAATTTATACAAATGCTTTCGTTGAAAGGCTAGGGGGAGTCCTTACTCAAGAAGAAGCAATTTTAGCATATGAGTCACGAAAGTTAAAGAAACATGAGGTAAACTATACCACCCATGATATGGAATTAGAAAAGTTGTACATGCCCTCAAGATCTAGAGGTATTATCTACTTGAAAATCCCTTTGAATTAAAAATAGATCACAAAAGTCTCAGATATATCTTTACCCAACATTTGCTAAATGCAAGACAACATCAGTGGATGAAGTTTTTGGCAGAATATGACTTTGGTATTGAATATATTAAAGTAAGAAAAATAAAATAGTGGATGCCTTGAGTAGAAGGGTGTATATAGTTGTTATAACTCAGTGCTAGTATGGTTTGATTGGTCAAGTAAGAGAGTTGTAGCAAAAATATGAAATCTACTTAAAATGTCGAGCTCATGTTGAGCAAGGACCTGACAAGGATAAATATTTTGTAAACAGATATGAATTGATATATTTTAGAAATAGATTAGTCATTCTAGATAATAGATAATTAAGGGACCTCATTTTGAAGGAGGCACATTGTGTTCCTTATTTCGCGCACCTGGGAGAGGTAAAGATGCATGAGAATCTAAGAAATAAATTTTATTTGCTAGGCATGAAGAAAGATATTATAAACTTTGTGGCAAGGTTTTTGGAATACCAAAAGATCAAGACAGAGCATTTACATCCAATAGGTTGTTTATAGCCATATGAAATTCCCACTTAAAAATGGCAGGTCATCTCTATGGGTTTTGTGGTTGGGCTATCTAAGACCCGATTTTGTCATGATACTATACTTGTGGTAGTGGAAAAACTGACCAAAGAGCGTACTTTATACCTGGAAATATGCAGTATGACACACCTTCCATAGCACATAAATTTTCCAAAGAAGTGGTACGACTACATGGTTTTCCAGAAGTAATCATCTTAGATAAGGATTCCCGATTTACATATGAGTTCTGGAAAACTTTACACCAAGCTTGGGGTACAAAGCTTAATATAAACTTTGCATATCATCCTAAGATAGATGGGCAAAAAAATGGTTAACCAAGTTCTAGAAGATATGCTACATACGTATTACATGGATCATCAGACTAAGTGGTATGACTACCTCTACTTAGTATAGTTTGGTTATAATAATAGCTACCATGTCTCATTAGGCATGGCTCTATTTGAAGCCTTGTATGGGAAAATATGTAGGGATCCTTTATCATGGGATAATCTAGAATATTGTGTAGTGATCATATTGGACACTACCAAGCAAATAGAAGAGAAACTAAAAGAAATACACCAAAGGCTTAAAAAAGCTTCAAATCATCAGAAGAGCTATGCAGATCTTAAAAAGACACCGAGGGAATTATCTATGGGAGACAAAGTTTTCTTAAGGGTGAAATCTTCCAAAAGCTCAATTAAGTCTTCCAAGCTTGACCCTAGATTTATGGGACCCTTTGAGATTGTTATAAAAATCAGCCTTGTTCCCTATAAATTGGCCTTACCACCCAATTTGTAAAAAAATTATGATACCTTCCACGTGTCCCTCCTTAGGAGATATGTTGCAGATCCTTCTCATGTTTGAAATATTTCTCATTTGTAGATTTCAAATCCCCATCACATTGAGGTCTGGTCAGTTAAGATTCTTAGCTTCAGAACTAAAAAATTAAGAAAAAGGAAAATTGATCAATGTAAAGTCTAGTAGGACCAATACTCTAAGAAGAATGCCATATGGAAAAATGTGGTCGGTATGAAAGAACAATTTCCTTATATGTTTGAATGAACATTAATATATTTGATTTATCTGATGTGAATTTATAAATGAATGCATAATTTGTGTATTGTTGAAAATGTTTTAAAACATAAGGACTATGTTTATTTCTAGTGGGGGAGAATGTAACAACCCTACTAGTATGACTATTAGATTGATAAACTATAGTTGCTATTTGCTTCTAGAATGTGGTACTACTGATGGAATTTGTGTCTACAGGAAATAGGTACCCTCCTTCAAGAAAAAATATAGGGGTTGTCCACAAGAGGTAAGGAGGGATATGATGGAGGTGTGAAAAAACACCACGATCCATGGGTACATGGAAGCCCATATATATTAAAAAATTGAATTCATATAATTGCATCCATATAGGTGCACTATGTTTGGTTTGTATTTTTTATGCCTCGTCATCATTGATATCAAAATATCAAGTTTTGAATTATAAGATATATTTTTTAATTTAAAAATTTATTTTATTTAAAATAATAATATTTATTATTTATTAGAACACTGAAATAAAGTGAATAGTGATTTCCATGGTTACCGAGCATGTAAATATAGTATGTTTATGTTTGAATATTCCTTCTAAAACACCTTAGCCGATAAATACCCAAAGAAAAATGAATGCATGTCATGCCATATGTTCATTCAGGTTGCATATTATTTTCTATAAATGAATGGCCAAAAAAAACTTAACCATATTTAGATTTAAGTATTCTGGCATTCTGCTTGTACGAGCCTTGAAGGATTCAAAATAGTAAAAAAGGGAGACTTCACTATGTAGTTCTAACAACAGATTTACCAGGTTGGAAAACCCTGTTCCTTGTTTGGATGTATTGTTGCAGTGTTGAATTATGTTTATTTAATATTATAGTTTATGCTTCTTGCTATGAGCCATTATGGCAGATTCTATGTTCTTTAGAAACTCTCTCGTTAAATTATATATATGTTGCATCATTAAATCTGAGTTGGATGTTGTGTTTAAAACATGCACTATAGCTAGCTGATAAGACACCTAAATAGCCCTGTTATTTTTGTCTTACTGTTAGTGATAAAGAGATAATATTACCTCTAGAAGCTAAATGTTGAATATTGTGTTGATGGTTGTATCTGGATGTGAGCTTGTGTATGTTGAAATGTTGTAGATTCAAGTATATCCAAACTTGTGTGATTATTTTATAATTGTTGTGATTTAGAAAGTGGTCATGTTATTTGTTGCATATTTAAGAAAAAATATCATATAGATTGTATTCATTTGTATGGGGTCATTCTGATCCTATGATGCCCTCAACCTTATTCTTTCCATCAATAGCGTCAAGGAAAACTATCTGAAGAATGAACCATCACTGGTGTATCATGAAAGGGGTCTGCATCGAGAAGTAGAGCGAGTTTTTGTTGTGCTTAAGAAAGCCATACGGGACTTTGGACCAGCAAGATTTAATCATGGATTTCTAAATCAATTCAAATATCTTGCTAGGGCACTACCTATGAAAGTGTAATAGATAGACGGGACTGGAAATGAAATTTATGTCAAATATTTTAATAATGACCTTCATAGTGTGGTTAAAGGATAATACTATTTGATTAAAAAATTGTTATATAGATTTAATTCGATTACTTTTACCTTTATCTTTAAGTCTGTGTTTTGGGACGTTAGTTTACCTTTTGGACCCTTTGAAATAATAGAAATGCTTTTTGTTCTAAAAGAATGTGTTGGTTGTTGAGGGGAACCTAGTATCACCACTGTAACACATGTATAAAAATATAGGATGTTTTAATTAGATTTAATATGTGTGGTTATTACATTCACCAGGGATAAATTTTAATGTAATATATTTTATGAATTCGATTTTATAATTTATTTGTGCCTTTGAACTAGGGCCAAATGAGTATACTTCATTTTAGTTTATAAATAGATATTTGTATACTACCTTGATTTATTCAATAAAACTGAAATGATTTTTCGTCGTCTAATGCGTAGCCTTAAGGTGTCCCAAAAAGGCTAATTAATTTATTTTTGTGAACGTTTTCATCAGAAATGATTGATTCTAAGTTTGGAATTTAAAATAATTTCTTTAAAATGCTTAGGAAAGTAGATAACATTAATGTAATTGCTATATAAATGCTAGTGGGGTCAAGACCGAATCGATCTTCTTAAATACACTGAGTCGCAAGCATTCTTTTGTGCGACCGAAGTGGACCTTATGTAATCCCTAGCTTTACATGAGTAGGTTGTTTTTCTTGGTATACAATAAATATTTAATTGCTCTTTTGTTACTTTAATAACTATCCTTGTAGGTGTGTGATTGATTTTTAAATGAGATATTATAATAAATCACAATACAAAGTCTCTGAAGATTATAACATCTCCATTTACCTGGAAATAAAATTCATCTTGGTAAATGAAATGAAAGACATTATATTTATAATTCCAATATGTAGCTTGATATATGTATCTCAGTCTATTATTTAGAGTGGATGAGAACTTTAATTATCGCCCTTTTCAAAAATATAGAGTCTAATAGCTTGTTTTCAGAAGACGTGCCTCCGCTACGCATTGATTCCAATAGCTAGCTTCTCATTTTAGCTAAAATAATAAAATAAAAGTCTTTGTGCCCGAATAATATCATGACCAAATCTTAGATTTAGGGATAAATTTAGGGTAAGCTTAATAGACGTTTGGAAAATGACTTCTCAAACAACTTTATAGATTTGTTGCTCATATTCTTAATATAAAGCCTATTACATGACCTTGTATGAAAGTAAATGGATAATATTAAGTTTTGTTGAGGGTTATATTTCCAAAACTTTTTTTTCTTTTAGTACTTTATAAAATTGTGATAATGAATTGTATTTTATATTAGATTTACTTTATTGTAAACTGTTTGAACTTAGTTTTTCATTATATAGGGGTTAGAAGTACTAATCCATGAATTTAATTTATTTAAAGGTATGTTCTTGTTTAAAAGATAGTTTTAGTTATTGTTAGATTAAAGTTTTACTTTTTTGTTTGTTAATTTTATCGTTTTAATTAATGATGTTTGGGAATTATTCTTTTATGTGAATTAGCAAATAAATCTCTTTAAAAATATTGAGATTATCAATCTTTTATGTGAAAATATATATAACTTGAAGCTAGAAATATTGAATTGCAAGCCTTGCAATACCTAGGTTAAATCCCTTTAAACATGTTCATCGTGAATGATAGATTATCCATTGAGGAGGATGGTAAAACCACTAACACCCAATACCGGTGATTACAAGAAAAGTGATCACTATGATTCAAGAGCGGTTGTACTCTTGACGAGTAAGGTCAAGATGAGAAGGTAATGAGGGATGGTATGGGACGTCTCCTCTAGGTTTTTGAATGAGTAGTATGATGATGGATCCCTTGCTCATGGTATGATTAGGAGATATCTATACTCAATGACAAGTTAGTATGAGATAACTCATCATTAATCATGTTATGATAAGTGATATCAAATCCTAAGACAGGGTTATGGCGGACCCTAGTTGAATCTAGAGAAGTAGGACTCTCAACTAGGTACAAGGCATAATACACTAACCTCTTGCATGTTTAAAATATAGGACAAAAATTAGGTCAAAAGGAACCTAAGTCCTTCATGCTAGCCCTAGAGGATAACCCAACTGTGAACCTGTGATCTCATGAAGGAGAAGATAGGTTCATAAAAAGGCACCTACTAAGGGATTTGGCCAATATCGTCCACTTAGGAGATCGTCTATAGTGGTCAATATTACTAAAAGTAGGCTTGCTATACCTTGTACTAATAAAATTTTGGGTAATCATTTAATCTTTTACCTCAAACATTTTTCCTTGAGCCCTGTCCAATCATGTTCCTTACCAAAATTTTCACTTTATGAAACTAGTGAGCAAGACTGGGTTAGACAACCAGATGAGTTAGACTTGGGTTGTTACATTAATAAATTATATCAATGGGGACACATTAGTAATCAATATGTAAATGCATGATTTTAGAACAACATATTAACTATAGATAGAATTATTAATACTGAGTGCATTAAATTATATATTTCTTATACATAAGCAATGACATTTGTATACATTAATATGGTAAGGGCATCCAAAACTCTTAGTTGTGTAATGAAAAACATAAGCAAATACATGCATGAAAGTAACTAGGCATAAACGTATTTTTAAATGATACCAATAAACAAATGAATAACAAAGTAGATAGCAAATAGTTAATCATAGAGCAATGAATAGGAAAGAAGAAAGGAACAAACAACAAGAAATAATGAAAAGGTATAAATTAGCAAGGAGTGAAAGGAAAAGGAAGAGACAATGAGAAATAGAAAAATGTAAGAACTAGCAAATAAACAAACAAAACAATGGCAAAGAAACCAAAGAAGGAATTAAATCTAACATCATCAAAAAAGTTAAGTCAAGACTATGTTTTGATCCTAAGCATTTAAAATATTACACTTTTATCAATGAGAATGATACAAGTGACGAAGTAGAAAAGGTGAGTTTTCCTGAAAAGAAATGAAAAAACATATGAATTTAATCAAAGAAGTGTATAGCCGACTATGCACTATTTACACAATAATGAATACTTTGGTCAGTCATTAAATCATACGTATCACCTTAAAGGACATAAGGAAATATTATTAAAGATCAATGTGTCAAGAGGATGGAGGAATGGTCAAAGGTTAAAATGATTGTTGGAGCCAAAATTGACTCAACATTAGATACCTCCAAATTTAAAATTTTATCTCCAAATATTACGCCCAAATTTGTTGGTCTCTACTGCATTATCTTCTGAAAGGTTGATTTTTAATTTTTGGCCCTCAAAGAACCATTATAAAAAGCTTCATTTTCCCTAAGTAATAAGGATAAATCTATGGCCTTGACCATTGAATTGACCATTAAGGATGTCCGATTATTAAAAGGCTTATAAAATTTGAAGAAATGAATATTCACTAAAGAAGGTCTATTAAAGTCCATAGGTTCCTAAGGAAATTAATCAAAACATTCAGACTTAAGTGGCAAATAAACAATCCTAAGGTTTAATTAAAATAAAATGGTCAATTGAGGGTATGCACCCCCTTTATGATAAAATTCATGCAACTTTTTCAATCTGGACAGGTGTGCTTCATCCCTCAAGATCTGGACAGATGCACGCTCATAAGCAGCTCAAAGGTTAATTAAATAATTGCGTGGTCAAAATCGTATAACATAAGGCCTGAAGTAATTAAATCGATTAAACCTAAAGTAAGGGTCACGCACCCCCTTGGTTAAGTTTCGAGCAGGTTGTAAATATAAACAACAACACTTGGTCCATAGTTGATCCAATGGTGCGTGCTCATTAAAATAATCAATGTTAAATGCGAACTTTATTAAAAGCTTAATCCAAGGATTGATTATGATTAAACCACATTGTTAAGCATTAGGATTAAAGCTAAGCCACATTGTTAAGTGTGCACCTCCATAGATCTAAGTGGTCGTGCTTCATCTTAGTGAAATTTGAAGGCTGCACACCACTCAGACTAGTCAAACCTTAACCTTCAAAAGTTTAAGCCGTCAAAGATTAAATTTTCATTAAACCACACCTACTTTTAATAATCAAGGTTAGCAAGGGTATTAATACATATCTAATATCTACCCCTTCGCTTAATCAAAGATTATTGAAAATCATGCGCCTCTTTGATTAATAACCTTGTAGGTCAAAGAATATCAACAACTGTGCCCAGTCACCAATCAATCCGATGACAACGCTCCTGGTGGATCAATTAGCCATTAAAAGTCCTTTCGTCCGAATAGAGGATAATTGTCTTCCATCTCTAGAAGATCTAACGATAGCACCGATCCTCAGAAAATCCAATGATAGTTATTTTTAGAACAAGTTGGAGATTAATAGAGCAATCATCAACATAGTAATGGTTAAAATGAAATCTGACGGTCGCACTCATCCCTGCCAAGATTCGACAACAGTGCTTTATCAAGATGACCGAAAGGTAATTAAGGTAAAATTATCGGGTGATTAAAGGTTAAAGCAGATGCTAATTATAAATTAGCAAGGGTCTAAACATATATTAATGTTTCCCCCATTGGAATATAAAAAACACACATCTCCAGTTGAGCTAACGACAGCGCTTGATCTCGCCTAAATCCAATGGCGGTGCTTTCCTCAAGATGATCAAAATTAAATTACATGGAGTTTTTGATCGGGCAATTAATTAAATATATTATTAATACTAAGACCAGCATTTAATCAAGATTTATGAGGGTTTAATACATTGTTAATCTTCCCCCTTTCGTTCTTCTAACCCTTGCACATGTCTGGAGAATCCAACGGGCATGCACATCTGATTTTTGATCTAACGATGAGCGCATGGGGAGATAATCGGATTATAAATGCCTATGTTTTAATGAAATATTATTAACATTTTAATCATTGGTTAATTTTAACAAACCTGGATTACATATGGGTTTAATGCATTGATTAATAATACTGCACCAATAAGTATAAGGTTTTTAAGCTTAGGGATAAGCGTTTAAATTAGGATTATTGCTAACCCAAGGTTTTCAAAGTTAATCAAGTTAATTTAGCATGCGGACTAACAACTGTGCAGGTTTCGGGATCTTGACGGCAACGCTCAAAGTAAACTAAATCTGATGGTAAGCACTATCCTTGGTGCACATATTTTAATCCTCATAAATGTTTTTGCTTAAGTGCATTATTTTTTGATTAACCATTGATTAATTTTAAAATAATCAAGTTTAGGCAAAGGTTTAATACATTATAAATTTTCCACCTTCGGACTAATCAATGTACAACTTGATAAATCTTTATGGGTGTGCATCTTCGTGAGCGGATCTAATGATGAGCACCCAGAGAGATGATCGATTTTTAATGATATATATTTTTGGGCCTTATATGGTCTAAGTGTGATTTAATAAAAAAAATTAAAAGATTTAAAATATTTTTCAAAGATTAAATTGCTTCTGATATGTTATCCACGGAGATAATGGAAACAAACTTTTAAGGGATAAATAAATTTTTTACACGAAGCCATTTTAAAGGTTTAATTTATCTAAGGTTTGGACATGAATTATTGAATTAATGATTGTTTTAATTTGAATTTCGTCGAGGGCCTAAGTTACGGAAGATTTAAATGAATTAACTAAGCCTAAAATCTGAATATTAATTTTCATATATATGTGCAGTATACTTTGAACTAACCCTCATGCAGGTTCACGTGATCTAACGGAAGCACTCACCTCAAAGAAAAATCTACGGATGTGCATGTTCAAAATTGCAAGGAAAATAAGAGTGTTTATTTTAAGCATGTTTTCTAAGGTCAAAATAACATCAAATACATTTATTTGTTTTGTCCTTGGCTAATCTTCCTGTAGGTTTAAAGGATCTAACAGAAGTGCTTCATCCGAAGTAAATCCGGTGATACGTACATCACAATATAAACTATTTTTATTCTCACAGACACACAGTTAGTAATGACATTGATACCAGATCATACCAAAATATAATCGAAAGCTTAGTAACAGACTGCAAATTCAGATAGTAGCTGAGGAAAGGAATGTTCAGATGATCAAACTGAATCCCACGGACTATCATTAGAGGAATTCCTAGAGGCTGCCAACATAGAAGATATGATCATGAACAAGATAGAGGAGTTTGATTGTGAACCTGATGATGATAAAAATATGGCCAGACAGGCTACATTCTTGATTAATGAAAAGTAGATCAAAAAAATTTAGTAGATAAAAAAAAATGAAGAAAACTAGAGTACATGGTCTACAATTGAAGATAAACACACCTCCGAGAGAAGAAATAAAGAGCACTAAAATAGGGCATATTTCAAAAGTAGGAAGTCAACCAAAGGATATAGAAGGTACAGAGGGAGAACATTCATCAAGAACTGAGATAATAGGTTAATAAAAATAGTCAAATTAAAAAGTCATGGCAGAGTATACAATACGAGCAAAAGGAGATGATGGAGTATAGCTATACTATATCTGAAGGATCAAACCAGATGATGACAAGTGCGAGGCCTAGATGAGGTAAAAAATAATAGATTCAAGAACCTGGAGCTATAAAGACACCAACTATAGTCAAAATTTGCATCAAGCATTTAGAGATAGCATTTTTGCTAAGAGGTATACTTGAGTGCCCTGTAAATTGTGTTGTATCCTTTGTGTCTATTTTTCTCTGTCATCCCTCATTCTTCCCTTTGCTATGCAGGTTTTAGTAGAATTGTGCCTAAGAAGCTGAGAATATTTTTAATCTTTTCCAGCCTGAAACTCAGAGATTTTTCCTGTTACCAAATTGGAGTAGGAAAAGTTGATGAAGTATTGTTACATTATTTGAACAAAGACTTCTCATTATATTAGAAAATTTATAACATATTTTAATGGCATTCTGCCCACTCTGCATGTAATTCATTTGAAAAAATTTATACAATTCTAGGGTTTAGTTCTACCAGATTATATTATTTGTATGTGTTATGAGTGTTTCTTTCGTTGGTTAACTTTTAGATTCACTACGATATTTGACTAGGTCTAATAGTGCCAATTTCTCTTTTCTCCATTCTTTTTATTCATATTTTAAAGCATTGTTAAAATTGCTATAACAACCCAATGAATCTAGGCATCGATCTACATAAGGCATAATAATTGTTGTTGTCTTTGCTTGGTCATTTTATATATAAGTAGCATATAACTAAAATATGGAGTGCTTAAACTTGTAAAATCTGAAGTTTATCATCGGGGTTTCCTTATCCATTCTGTTTAGTTTCTTTAGCAATATATATTTTATAAGAATAAAGAGGCAGGTTGACCAGAGCCTATAATAGCTCGTTGGTTTCAAACGATTTCTTGTAGCATGACAACTCAACCCTATGGATGCAAGAAATTGTTCCAATAGTTTTTTGGCACCGTTGCTGGGGAAGAATTTTTAAATTTTTAACCTAGATTTAACGACTATATTTTAATCAAAAGGCGGCCAATTAGAATAAAGAACCCACATTTTTGACTTTTATGTTTTTATGTTCTTTATTTTTTTTCCTGTAATTTTCAATCGTCTTTTGAAGTGTTCTTGATGTTTCTTGATTTTCTTGAAATTTCCCCGAAGAACTATCTCCTGTAATGTTGAGAGTAAAAAGATCAAGCAATCTTGATCGTACATTCTATTCTTTCTACACTACTTGTGTTGGCGACTCTGTTTGGACAAACTCAAAAATAAAAAATCAAGAAAGAAGGAGCAGAACGTGCTGGAACATATGAGGAGAAGTGGTAAGGAGCTATTTCCAGAATTGAAGAACCCAGAGGTATTTATCCAAAACCAAAAAAACCCAGTTTACAAAAGTGGATCATATCATAGTGGTAAGGTTTTATTAACAATCAAGGTTCCTTTAAATAGTGGTTCTAGCATCTTGATTTGTTCTGATAAAAGTATTTCAATTAATCATAAACGTATCTTCTATCATCACCCCTATGATCATGATGAATGACCATAATAATCAATACCTTTAGACCTGGAGAATGTGTTCTTTCTTTGTTTTGGCAGTCATTGTAAAATAGTTCCCTTACTGTTGTGTTATTTTGTTGTTTGTTTTTGTGTTGTCTTATCATTTTATTATAAGATAGCAGAGTATTCATTATTGTTTATCTCTCTAACGCAAGTATGAGAAAAGGAAATTTATTTTAGATTTGGATGTTGCTTACTATTTACAAATTTGAATGTTTATACAATTGTCATATGATATGAGATAAAACAGAGTAAAACCAGAGTTGTTGGTACATCATGCTAAAGTCTCACATTATAAATGATACTAAAAGTAATTTTAGGGTTCCAAGGGACAAAGTTATCTTTGGTAAGATGGTTGAGCTAAAAATCATTATGCTCTATTCTTTAGCCAAAAACTGATCTTCAACTTAGACACACTCGTTGCACAATATGTTTTTATCAAAATATTTCTCAAAAAGAGAAAGAAAATTAAAATGATTCAGATTGATTCAATGTTTGAAATATCTCAGAAAACCTCTACCAGGGCTATAGGCGCTTGACTGGCAGTAGAGTAAAACTAAATGGGATCAGTAGCATATCCACCGGGGCTATAGATGCCTAACTGGCAGTGGAGACCTACAAATGGCAAAAATCTTAAGGAGTGAAATCACTTATTTGGCTTAACCATTTTTCAAACATGATGAAGTTCTAAAAGACATAGGAATAAAATTGAATGCACTAACACACACTTTGGCCAAGGCATGATGGAACAACAAAATTTAATGCATTATGTATGATCATATCTTAGGACTTCGTAGAAAAATCATAAAAATATTTTAAAAGCTCATCTGATCTTAAAATTCTGATCCTTTGATCCAAATTTGACTAAGGAAAATAATAGTTTTTGGATACTCTATTGCTTTGAGATATTGTTTGTTATTGCTTTATTGTATCTGTTCAATTAAAGTTTTTATGTTTTAATTTTCTAATAAGGTTTGATGGTTTGTGATTCTATCCAAAGCTTATAATAAAACCAGGAAATTCTGGAGTCCTCAAGTGCCTCAGGTTTTCAACACGTTGTCCTAGTCAGAGCTTATGTTGGAGCTAAAATTGACTCAACATAAGATACCTCCAAATTTAAAATTTTATCTCCAAAGCTTACGTCCAGATTTGTTGATCTCTATTGCATTCTCTTTTGAAATGTTGATTTTTAAATTTTGGCCCTCAAAGAACCATTATAAAAAGCTTTTTTTTCCCTAAGTAATAAGGATAAAGCTATGGCATTGACTGTTAAATTGAATTGAATACCTTTTAAAAATTAGAAATTACCATTAAGAATATCTGATTATTAAAAGGCTTATAAAATTCGAAGAAATGAAAATTCACTAAAGAAGGTCTATTAAAGTTTATAGGTTCCTAAGGAAATTAATCAAAATATTCGAACTTAAGTGGAAAATAAACAATCCTAAGGTTTAATTAAAATCAAACGGTCAATTAAGGGTATGCATCCCCTTTATGATAAAAGTTGTGCAAATTTTTCAATCTGGATGGGTGCGCTTCATCCCCCAAGATATGGATGAATGCACGCTCATAAGTAGCTCAAAGGTTAATTAAATAATTGCGTGGTCAAAATCGTATAGCATAAGGTCTAAAGTAATTAAATTGATTAAACCTAAAGTAAGGGTCACACACCCCTTGGTTAAGTTTCAAGCAGGTTGTAAAAGAAAAAAAATAGCACTTGGTCCATAGTTGATCCAATGGTGTGCACTCATTAAAATAATCAATGCTAAATGTGAACTTTATTAAAAGCTTAATCCAAGGATTGATTATGATTAAACCACATTGTTAAGCATTAGGATTAAAGCTAAGCCACATCATTAAGTGTGCACCTCCCTAGATCTAAGTGGTCGTGCTTCATCTTAGTGAAATTCGATGGCCGCATGCCACTCAGACTAGTCAAACCTTAACCTTCAAAAGTTTAAGCCATCAAATATTAATTTTTAATTAAACTGCATCCAATTTTAATAATCAAGGTTAGAAAGGGTCTTAATACATATCTAATCTCTCCCCCTTCGCTTAATCAAATATTATTGAAAATCATGCACCTCTTTGATTAATAACCTTGTAGGTCAAAGGATATCAACAACCATGCCTAGTCACCAATAAATCCGACAACAACGCTCGTGGCAGATCAATTGACCATTAAAAGTCCTTTCGTCTGAATAGAGGATAATTTTCTTCCATCTCCAGAAGATCTAACGATAGCACCGATCCTTAGCAAATCTAATGGTAGTGCTTTTCAAAACAAGTTGGAGATTAACAGAGCAGTCATCGACATAGTAATAGTTGCAATGCTTTATCGAGATGACCAAAAGGTAATAAAGGTAAAATTATCGGGTGATTAAAGGTTAAAGCAGATGCTAATCACAAATTAGCAAGGGTCTAAACACGTATTAATGTTTCCCCCCTTAGGATATAAAAAGTGCACATCTCCTGTTGATCCGACGGCAGCGCTTGATACCGCCCAAATCCAACGGTGGTGCTTTTCTCAAGATGATCGAAAGTAAATTACATGGAGTTTTTTATCGGGAAATTAATTAAATATATTATTAAGACTAATACCAGCACTTAATCAAGATTTATGAGGGTTTAATACATCTTTAATCTTCCCACTTTCATTATGCTAACCCTTACACATGTTCGGAGAATCCAACGAGTGCGCACATCTGATTTTTGATCTTACGGTGAGTGCATGGGGAGATAATATGATTATAAATGCCTATGTTTTAATGAAATATTATTAATGTTTTAATCATCGATTAATTTTATCAAACCTAAATTATGTATGGGTTTAATGCATTGATTAATAATATCGCATCGATAAGTATAAGGTTTTTAAGCTTAGGGATAAGCGTTTAAATCAGGAGTATTGCTAACCCAAGGTTTTCAAAGTTAATCAAGTTAATTTAGCATGTGTTTATATCTTTGGACTAACAACTATGCAGGTTTCGAGATCTTGATGGCAGCGCTCGGAGTAAACTAAATCTGACGGTAAGCACTATCCTTGGTGCATAGATTTTAATCTGATAAATGTTTTCGCTTAGGCGCATTATTTTTTGATTAACCATTGATTAATTTTAAAATAATCAAGTTTAGGCAAAGGTTTAATACATTATAAATTTTCCATCTTTGGACTAATCAATGTATAACTTGATAAATCTTTATGGACGTGCATCTTTGTGAGCGGATCTAATGATGAGCACCCAGAGAGATGATTGATTTTTAATGATATATGTTTTTGGGCCTTATATGGTCTAAGTCTGATTTAATAAAAAAAATTAAAATATTTAAAAGATTTTTCGAAGATTAAATTGCTTCTAATATGTTATCCACGGAGATAATGGAAACCAACTTTTAAGGGATAAATAATTTTTTTTACACGAAGCCATTTAATTAAAAGGTTTAATTTATCTAAGGTTTGGACATGAATTATTGAATTAATGATTGTTTTAATTTGAATTTCGTCGAGGGCCTAAGTTATGGAATATTTAAATGAATTAACTGAGCCTAAAATCTGAATATTAATTTTCATATATATGTGCAATATACTTTGAACTAACCCTCATGCAGGTTCACGTGATCTAACAGAAGCACTCACCTCAAAGAAAAATCTATGGATGTGCATGTTCAAAACTGCAAGGAAAATAAGAGTGTTTATTTTAAGCGTGTTTTCTAAGGTCAAAATAACATTGAATACATTTATTTTTTTTATCCCCGACTAATCTTCTTGTAGGTTTAAAGGATCTAACAAAAGTGCTTCATCCGAAGTAAATTCAATGACACGCACATCACAAGATGAACTATTTTTATCCTCATAGACACACAGTCAGTAATGACATTGATACCAGATCATACCAAAGTACAATTGAAAGCTCAGTAACAGAAATACTGCAAATTCAGATAGTAGCCGAGGAAAGGAATGTTCAGACGATCAAACTGAATCCCACGGACTATCATTAGAGGAATTCCTAGAGGCTACCAACATAGAAGATATGATCATGAACAAGACAGAGGAGTTTGATTGTGAACCTGATGATGATAAAAATATGGCCAGACAGGCTACATTCTTGATTAATGAAAAGCAGATCAAAAAACTTTAGTAGATCAAAAAAATGAAGAAAACCAGAGTACATGGTCTACAACTGAAGATAAACACACCTTTGGGAGAAGAAATAAAGAGCACTGAAATAGGGCAGAGTTCAAAAGTAGGAAGTCAACCAAAGGATATAGAAGGTACAGAGGGAGAACATTCATCAGGAACTGAGATAACTGGTTAATAAAAATAGTCAAATTAAAAAGTCCTGGCAGAGTATACAATACGAGCAAAAGGAGATGATGGAGTACAATTGTACTATATCTGAAGGATCAAACTAGATGGTGATAAGTGTGAGGCCTAAATGAGGCTAAAAATAATAGATTCAAGAACCCAGAGCTATAAAGACACCAACTATGATCAAAATCTGCATCAAGCATTTAGAGATAGCATTTTTTCTAAGAGGTATACTTGAGTGCCCTATGAATTGTGTTGTTGTATTCCCTTTGTGTCTATTTTTCTCTATCATCCCTCATTCTTCCCTTTGCTATGCAGGTTTTGGTAGAATTGTGCTTGAGAAGCTGAGAATATTTCTAGTCTTTTTGAGCCTGAAACTCAAATATTTTTCCTGTTACCAAATTGGAGCAGGTAAAGTTGATGAAGTCTTGTTACATTATTTGAACAAAGACTTCTCATTGTATTAAGATCTTTTTAACAAAGTTTAATGGCATTCTGCCCACTCTGCATGTAATTCATTTGGAAAAATTAATACAATTCTAGGGTTCAATTCTACCATTTTTGTCTACAGTTATGTGTGTTTCCTCATAGCAGATTACATTATTTGAATGTGTTATGAGCATTTATTTCATTGGTTAAATTTTAGATTCACTACAATATTCAACTAGGTCTAATAGTGTCAATTTCTCTTTTCTCCATTCTTTCTATTCATAGTTTAAAGCGTTGTTAAAATTGCTATAACAACCCAATGAATCTAGGCACCGGTCTACATAAGGCATAATAATTGTTGTTGTCTTTGCTTGGTCATTTTATATATAAGTAGCATATAACTAAAATCTGGAGTGCTTAAACTTGTAAAATCTAAAGTTTATCACTGGGGTTTCCTTACCCATTATGGTTATTTTCTTTAGCAATATATATTTTATCAGAATAAAGAGGCAGGTTGACCAGAGCCTGTAATAGCTCGTTGGTTCCAAACGATTTCTTGTAGCATGACAACTCAACCCTATGGATGCAAGAAATTGTTCCAACAATTTTTTGGCACCGTTGTCGAGGAAGAATTTTTAAATTTTTAACCTAGATTTAACGACTATATTTTAATCAACAGGTGGCCAATTAGAATAAAGAACCTACATTTTTGACTTTTATGTTTTTATGTTCTTTATTTCTTTTACCTATAATTTTCAATCATCTTTTGAAGTGTTCTTGATGTTTCTTGATTTTCTTGAAATTTCCCCGAAGAACTATCTCCTGTAAGGTTGAGAGTAAAAATATCAAGCAATCTTGATCGTACATTCTATTCTTTCTACACTACTTGTGTTGGCGACTCTATTTGGAAAAAACCAAAAATCAAAAATCAATAAAGAAGGAGCAGAACGTGCTGGTGCATACGAGGAGAAGTGGCAAGGAGCTATTTCCAGAATTGAAGAACCCAGAGGTATTTATCCGAAACCAAAAAAACCCAGTTTACAAAATTGGATCATATCATAGTGGTAAGGTTTTGTTAACAAGTGAGGTTCCTTTAAATAGTGGTTCTAGCATCTTGATTTGTTCTGATAAGAATATTTCAATTAATCATAAGTGTATCTTCTATCATCACCCCTGTGATCATGATGAATGACCAGAATAATCAATACCTTTAGACCTAGAGAGCCAATAGGTACAAGCCTTTTTAGCTGCCTCCTCACCTTCATCGGTTACCCATTAAAGCCCCTAAATACTTACCTAAATTCCTAGGTAACAATGTTGTCACTGGAGAAGAACATATCAAAAGCTTCTTGTATGCCTTAGATAGATTGAAAGTCGAAGAAGAAGATGTGGCTCTTAGGCTATTTCGATAGACCTTAGAGAAAGATGCTTTAGATTGGTTCAATAGTCTTTCCCCACATTGCATATTAAATTTCCAAGAAATGGAAGAAGTCTTTTTAGAAAGGTATGGTAAGGAGAGAAATATACGTTCACTCATAACTGAATTGGTTGCAATGAAAAAAGAGAAAAATGAATCGATTAATAACTTCAACAAAAGATTCATCAAGGTTAAAAGCAAAATCTTTGATAAATTAGCTCTTAGTGATCAACATTACATTTGCTTTTATAAGAATGCTTTCTCTGCAGAATTCAATGATGAACTAAGAAAAGAGCAAGTGAACACTATTGATGAGTGCATGAATAAGGTTGTCCACATAGAAAGAAATATGATCGGTAGTAAATTCTCTTTCTATTGCCCTGCCTGTAATTCATCTCATAAGCCTTCTAGTTGTGCCATCTATTTAGCTTCACATCCTAGCATGAACCTTAAGGAACGACCTAGTAAAGAAGTCAAGACCAATTTAGATTGCAAGGATAAACACCCAAAATCTAAAGGAGATATTGAGGTCTATCAAAAATAGAGAACTTTAATATCCAAAAGAGAGCAACATCATCTTGAAACCACTAATGTCATACTTGATGAAGTCAAATGGGAACCGCTTATAGCAATAGTGGATATTTTTCAAGAAATCCATGCCATGGACTTTGAGAGTACACTAGATGAGATGAATATTCCTAATGTGGATGAGATGAGAGAACAACATTCAAAAGAAGGGATACAGTCCAACAAAATAGTGCAGGTTGAGGAAGAAAAATTTGATAATTGGTCAACAACTAAGAACGATGAATCAAAATATGAGGTTATTAATGAAAAATTTGGTGCAAAAAAAGACCACAAAATAGAATTGATTGACCACAAGTTTGAAAATATAATTAAGTCTGAAGAAAATATCAATGTTTGTCTTATCAACCATGAACAAAGAAATTTATTTCTCAAGGAAGAAAATCATCATCAAGCTCCTAATGATAGATTTGATGAAATCAAACAGGATCAGTCTATAATAGTAGAAGTTGACCAATGATTTCAATATACAAGATATACAAGAACAACACTTAGATGCAAAGGCACTATCCAACAAAACAGTGCAGATTGAAGAAGAAGAAATTGATAAAGGGGAAACAATTAATAATGATGAGTTTAAATTTGGGGGTCTTTTTAAGTCGAATGAAGAAGAGAACTACCAAATAGAGTGGATTGGTCATAAGCCATGGGTTGAAGAAGATATCAACATCTATCTTATCAGTGATGAGCAAAGAACTTTATATCCTAGAGAAGAACATCATCATCAAGCTCTTGATGATAGTTCTGATGAAATACCACAAGATCAATAAATAATAGTAGAAGCTCCAAAAAGCCTTCAGATCTATGATTTTGATATATTAGAAATGCCAGAACAACATTCAGAGGAAGAAGCATTGTCCAACAAAATTGTACAAGTTGAAGATGAAACAGTAGATGAAAGGCCAATAACTGAGGATGATTTATCCAAATATGAAGTTCTCCTTGTGAAGCCCAATGCAAAGGAAGATCCTGAGATAGAACTAACTAATCACAAGCCTAAAAGTATAGTTAAGTCCAAAAAAGATACTGGTCAGAGAATCATAGCACAAAAGGAAGATGAATTTTCTAGATATTTTAGGCTTATTGATCAGTCAGAAACAAGGTCCTTCAATGTTTTCCAAAGATATATATCGGATTCAATGAATGAATACTCTATCTGCAATCACCCACCTAATAATAGAGCTTCATATAACATCATAGTTGATCTATTGAGTTTTTTTCTACAAAGAATTGTTCCCCCATTTATGTTAAAAGTGTGAAATCAGTTAGATTAAAATAGGTCAAATCAAATAAAATTGACAAATCCACAGTGCTCATTGGTCTGGAAAATGGTGTTGATTCTTTTGCTGACTTCTCCATCATACCCATTAACAAAGCTCCAATCCTAGGTAATACCACATCTGTTACCTCATTTCAGAGTAAAATCCCCAATGCCCAACCCATCATCAGGAACCCCACAAGAATTGGCCAGTCTAATGGAAGATACATCATGAAAAGAACAAAGAAAAAAAGAATGCATAAAGTTCAATTGTAGTTTGTTCTTCTTTGGAATCATCAAGAATTGAGAGTGTATCCTAGGCCATTCAGACAAAAATGAAAGGGATTTGCACTCACTCTACATCCTGAGGTTATAAAGCTATTTTTGCAAAATAGGAGCATTTACCTCCTCTCAGTTTTCATGATACTTTATTTTTACCTCATCACCATCCGTGTCCAGTCGTGGCTATGTTTTTGTCAGTAGAATGTGTTCTTTCTTTGTTTTGTCAGTCACTATAAAATAGTTCCCTTACTGTTGTGTTATTTTATTGTTTTGTTTGTGTTGTCTTCTCATTTTGTTATAAGATAACAAAGTATTCATTACTGTTTATCTCTTTAACACAAGTATGAGAAAAGAAAATTTATTTTAGATTTTGATGTTGCTTACTATTTACAAATTTGAATGTTTATGCAATTGTCATATGATATGAGATAAAAAAGAGTAAAATCAGAGTTGTTGGTCCATCATGACAAAGTCTCACATTACAAATGATACTAAAAGGAATTTCAAGGTTCCAAGGGACAGAGTTATCTTTGGTAAGATGGTTGAGCTAAAAATCATTACACTCTATTCTTTAGCCAAAAACTAATCATCAACTCAGGCACACTCGTTGCACAATTTGCTTATATCAAAATATTTCTCAAAAAGAGAAAGAAAATTAAAATGATGCAGATTGAGTCAATGTCTGAGATATCTTGGAAAACCTCTACCGGGGCTATAGATGCTTGACTGGAAGTAGAGTAAAACCATATGGGATCAGTAGCATCTCCATCGGGGCTATAGATGCCTTATTGGTAGTGGAGCCCTACAAATGGCAAAAATATTAAGGAGTGAAATTACTTATTAGGCTTAACCATTTTCCAAACATGATGAAGTTCTAGAAGACCCAAGAATAAAAAATGAATGCACTAACACACACTTTGGCCAAGGCATGATGGAACAACCAACTTTGATTATTATGTATGATCATATCTTAGGACTTTGTAGAGCAATCATAACAATATTTTAAAAGCTCATCTGATCTTAAAATTCTGATCCTTTGATCCAAATTTGACTAAGGAGAATAATAGTTTTTGGATACTCTATTGCTTTGAGATCATGTTTGTTATTGCTTTATTGTATCTTTTCAGTTTAAAGTTTTTATGTTTTAATTTTCTAATCAAGTTTGATGGTTTGTGATTTTGTCCAAAGCTTGAAATAAAACCAGGAGATTCTAGAGTCCTCAAGTGCCTCAGGTTTTCAACACGTTGTCCCAGTTAGAGCCTATGTTGGAGCCAAAATTGACTCAACATTAGATACCCCCAAATTTAAAATTTTATCTCCAAAGCTTTCGCCCAAATTTGTTGGTCTCTATTGCATTCTCTTACGAAAGGTTGATTTTTAATTTTTGACCCTCAAAGAACCATTTTAAAAATCTTTATTTTTCCTAAGTAATAAGGATAAAGCTATGGCCTTGAACATTGAATTGAATTGAATAACTTTTAAAAATTAAAAATGACCATTAAGAATGTCTGATTATTATTATTATTTTTTATTTGTGGAAAACATCCCAAAAGGGATGCCACTTTCGGGTAAGACCCAAGGAGGCAGGGGTATCCATTCCACCAAAAACGCCCAGGACTCGGACTTGGCCTACCACCTTTGACATACTCAAGGAGCAAACAAACACACAAAACCAATTTAAAAATAAGCAAATAACAACAAAAATAATAAAATAAAATAAAAAACATGCTCCTTGAGTGTGTCAAAAACAAAAGCACAACCAAACACGCACAATAAGATAAAAGAAACCACAACACAAACCACATAGAAAAACACAAGAAACACATAACAAAACACAAACAAGACAAAAACAACAGAACACTACAAAGACATAACCCAAAAAAAAACAAGAAAAATAAACACAACCAAAACCTAAAAAATTAAAAAATAAAATAAAAATAAAAATAAAAAACAACCAACAATAGACAATAAAAAAAAACAAAAAATATAGAAAACACTCACCCATAAAAACATGAAATAACACAAACAAAGAGAAACCCAAGAACAAGAACGAAAAAAACACAAGAACAATAACAAAAAACATAAAAAAACAAAACAACAAAAACACAAGAACAACAAAAAACAACACAAAGAACACAAAAACAAAACAAAATAAAAAAACCCACCCACCTTAAAAAACTAAACAAAAAAAACAAAAAGGAAAAAAGAAATAAAAAATGAACAAAACAAAGACCTATCTAGAACTATTAAGGCAAGAATCAACAGAGGAAACAAAATAAAGAATAGAATGAGCTAGGGAACTAAAAAACTGAATGAACCAAAGAGAAGCAAAAAAAAAACAAGAAGAAACTAGGTACCTTCAGAATTGGAGCCATCCAAAGAAATGATAGAAAGAAGAGCTTCCCTAATTTGAGAAGCCCACCATATAGGAGGGTGGCCATAACAAGTAAGATCACCTTTGTCCAAAGCCCAATTAGCTAAAGCATCAACACTCTTGTTTTGATCTCTGACCACCACATGATTGTAATCAACTTTCAAAAATCCCATCCTGGATTAACCGAATCTTCTCAATAATTCTTTTTATTCTCCAATCCACCTTATGATTCTTAGAAGGATTCTTCAAGAGATTAATCATAAGTTGAGAGTCGACTCAACTAACACCTTTTCCCATCCAACCTTAGTAGCCTCCTGAAGACCTCTCGAGGATACCATACCCCTCAACAAGGTTATTGGAAAGAATACCCAAATTCTCAAGCAAAAGTAAAAACCAGGGAGCCATCCGAAAGTCTACCAATTCCTCCCACACTGGCTTTTCCACGGTTCCCTCTAGAGGCTCCATCAGCATTGACTTTTCCAAAATCCTTAGGAGGAGGTTGCCAATTTCTATTCCTATCCAATTTACTAATACTCACATTCCCTTTAAGATGGTTGCCCTTAGAAGGTTTAATATTCAATCTTTGCATCACTTGATCCCATATTTGGTGGGAGTTTTGGGGGTGATTAAGGAGATGATGGACTGATTCAACTAAGTTGGCTATGGTCTTTTGCCAAATATAGTGAATATCCTTCCTATCTTGATTAAAAATTTGGTTGTTCCTTTCATTCCAAATATTCCAAAGAAGAATGGTAGAACCCATCCAAACTAACTCCCTAATAAAATGATCAACACCCTCTTGATTAGGCCAATCCCTCCAAAGTTGTTCAAAAGTAAAAAAATTGGACCACTGTAAGCCAAGTAAAGTGGCCATTCTCCTCCATAGCTCAGAGGCTAAAGTACACTCAATAAAAATATGGTTGATATTTTCTACATTCTCTTCACACATTTCACATCTAAAAGGGCCATGAAAACCACGCTTCATAAGTTGCTCACCAATAAGCACCCTACGATGCAATAAAAGCCAATTAAAGAACCTCACCTTAGGCCGGAGCTTTTGAGCCCACAATTGAGAAAATATGTCAGAAGAATGGTTGGGATTATTATGGCATAAGGTCAAATAACCTTGAGCAACCGAATACTCACCCTTAGTAGTGTTGTTCCATCCAAAACAATCTTTTTCATGGGACCAAGAGAGGGATCTCATATGAAGGATGCCTTGGATATCTTGTCTTTGCCTTTCTGGGATTTGAATAGGCCAGTCCTCAATAGGGATCCAATATCTACCAACCTTTGAATTACCAATATGGTACCGACAATAATTAGCCACCTTTATCCAATTAGCTCGGTGAAGCTCCTCCATCCAAGGCCTCCAATCGGGAAATTGAGTTATCAAAGGCTTGTGACCATCCCAAGAATCTGTCCAAAAATTTGCATGTTGACCATTATGAATGATCCAAAATAATTTTTTCTTTATCAAATCCTCACCAGCCTTAAGAACTGCTAAAATGGGAGAACCTTTGGTAGGAAGTTGATAGCGAACAAGGTCTTCAGGACTTTTGTTCTCAATATATTTAGCATGAAGATTATTGGCCCAAAGAGCATTGGGGTTATGCAACATCCTCCAATATAATTTAGCAGCTAAAGCTTTGTTGTTATTAATTGAAGACCGTAAACCTAACCCCCCTTCACTCTTAGGAAGACATAAAGTATCCCATTTCACCAAGGCCCATTTTCTTTTCTCCTTAGTACCACTCCAAAGGAAACGATGACTCGATTTGATCCAATTCTCGAAGAACAACCTTTGGAATATTCAAAATGGAAGAAACATAAATAGGAATAGCTTGAAGGACTGATTTTACCAAGGTGATTCTACCCCCATAAGAAAGCCACTTGTTGGTCCACTTTCCAATTTTCTTCTTGACTTTGTCCAACAACCAATTCCAATATTTATTTTTCTGCCTTTGAATATTTATGGGAATACCTAAATAAGTGATTGGAAGAGAGGTCTTCTTATATCTTAGCTTATCCAAGACCATGGATTCCTGTCTAGCAGAGCAGATGAAAGAAAATAACTTTAGATTTGTCTTCATTGATCAACCGCCCAAGAGCCTTAGAAAAATAGCTAATGATTTGCTTAATATTAGAAGCTTCCTTAATCGTAGCTTTACCTAAAATAGTAGAGTCATCCACAAATTGAAGATGAGAGATAGGTCTAGCTCCATGAGCAATGGTAACTCCCTCAAGGGTTTTGTTTTCCCTCTTTTTGGTTATAGTCCTACCCAAGCATTCAACGAAGAATGATGAATAAATAAGGGGATAGCGGGTCACCTTGCCTAATACCTCTAGAAGCTGGGAAAGACCGAGAAGGCCTGCCATTGATAAGAACTAAGTAGGAAACTGAAGAGATACATCCCATAATCCAATCCATCCAATCCTTAGAGAAACCAAATTGCCTCAAAACTTTGATAAGGAAGTGCCAATCCACTGTCATAAGCTTTGGATAAGTCTAACCGAATGAACATGGAAGGAGAATTTTGCATATCCATGGAATGGATGGCTTCCCGAGCAAGAACTATCTCATCTACTATTTGACGTCCTTCCACATAACCCCCTTGCTCTGGGGAAATAATCTTATGCAAAAGAGGCTTCAACCTTTCTCGCCATGATTTTAGTAATGATTTTGAGAAGAACATTACATAAAGCAATAGGTCTAAAAGCTGAGATATGATCAACCTCTTGAGCTTTTGGAACAAGAGTAATATAAGTTTTATTGATAACCTTCAAAATTTCTTTGGCTTTCCCGGCTTCTTCCACCACCTCTAATAAATCAACATGAAGGATATCCCATAACTCTTGGTAGAACTCAATAGGAAAACCATCAGGACCTGGGGTTTTCCTTTTTGCATTTTAAAAACTACTTGTTGAAGCTCATTGATAGTAACAGGAGCAATCAAAATAGAGTTCTCCTCAAAGTGATAAGAGAAGGGATTGCTTGAAGAACATTATATTGTGAAGTTGAGTCAAGGGGAGTAGCAACAAAAATATTGGAAAAGTAATCAACAACAATAGAGTTCATGCCATCCCAAGTATAAACAACATCTCCAGAATCTGATTTTAAGGAAGAAATAAAGTTGTGAGATCTTCGAGCTAGAAGAGATTTGTGGAAAAAATTTGTGTTTCGATCTCCTTCTTTGAGCCATTGAATTCTAGATTTTTGCTTCCATAAGATTTCTTCTCTTTTTTCCCATTCCTCTAACCGAGTTGTGAGTTTAATTTCATCTCGCACTTCTCTTCTCTCGTGAGGCCATCTAAATGGATTTTCTTATTCAAATTTTCAAGATGAGCAATAACTTCATGTTTTTTTTTTATGAACATCCCCAAACTCTTTCCAGCTCCAAGTCTTGATTTTGGATTTAATGTATTGCAGCCTTTTGACAAAACAGAACATCTTAGTCCCATGCCTAGGTTTACCTTCCTTCCACCATTGTTGCACATGAGGTCTGAAGGAAATGTCTCTAAGCCACATTAATTGAAAATGAAAAGGAGAGAAACTCACATTGGTTTTCCACATTTCCACCATGACCGGCCAATGATCCGAACCAACATTATTAAGAGTCTTCACTTTAGGAATGTGACCATGGATTAAGAAATTTTTAGAGAGCAAAAACCTATCCAATCTCTCCATTATACAAGCTAAGCCTTGCCTTCTGTTAGACCAAGTCATAAGGCCATTATCTCGGTTGGATATCCACAAGATGGAGGTTTGCAATATATTCGCTCATGAGGTCGTTGCTTTTGTCCAAATTTCTATTTCCCCCTTTTCTCATCCAGAGAGAGGATGGTATTGAAATCTCCTCCGATCAAGATCCAAGCTTTAGGAAAATGAGAGATAATATGAGTAATATCCTTCCACTGCCTTCTTTTTTCCTCCAAAGAAGTCGGAGCATAAACAATAATGCAGAGCATAATCTGGTTGGAATGTCTACTTTGAATAGCTATAGCCAACAAACCCCAACCGCCAACCATATGGTGAATAACTACCTCTTTTGGATCCCAAAGACAAGCAATGCCACCCGAAGTCCCTTGGGAACTGAGGGAAACCACTTTTCCAACTGGCCAAATTTTACCGGCAATTAAGTCCATATCCTCCATTGACATCTTAGTTTCTTGAAGGAAAACAAGATGTGGATGATTTACCTGAATCATTCTTCTAATTTCATTTTGTTTTGAAAGACTCCCTTTGAGTCCTCTAATATTCCAAGTGATGATCTTCATTAATACTATGGCTAAAAAAGTTGGGAAGGGCATTAATCTTACCTTCCTCTACAAGCTTTTCACCTTCTTTTACCATATGATATTGATTGGTCTTGCGACCTACTTTTTGATTAGAATCCATCTTCAATTTTTTTTCCCCGTTTCTTGACTTATTCCAATTGAATCTGAGATGGCTTCTAACCTTGAAGAATGCTCGTACACAACCAAAATTTTACTAGATGGTTCAATAGAGTCTATATTGGGACCTCGCATTATTTGAAGTTTTGACATTTGAAATATTGTTTTTCTTGTGTAAATTTTCTCCTTTTTTTTCTCGTTGAAAACCTTTGATTTGTTGGTTTGTCTCTCGAGTTCTTCCCTTCATATTTAAATTGTGTTTCTAAGATTTCAGTTTCCATTATTTCCTCTTCCTCACTTGGGACATCATTTGTGGAAAGGATTTCAAACATATTAGCAGATGACTTTGATTGATCCTTCATAACTCGTTTTTTTCTGAGTGTTCTTCTTCTTAGGTATTTGGAAACCTGCTAAGTTTATATCTTCTTTCTTTTGATCAAGAATTTTATTTGGGCAAGCACCGGCCAAATGACCATATTCATGGCAAATTCTACAACGAAAAGGAATGTTCTCATAGTCCACTACTTGCTCCCAAGTGTCTTCCCCAAATTGTAATGTGATATTTTTAGGTAGGGGTTTGTCAAAATCCATTAAAACACAAATCCGAGCATAAATAATATGTTCAAAATTTTGAGTACAATCAGCAAGTCATCATAAAAGTTCCTAAAGAGTTTCCAATTGAAGAAAAAATAGTAGGATTCCAAAATTCAATAGGGAGGCCAAAGAGTCTAACCCACACGGGAGCAATAGAAGGCATCTCTTCTTCGACTTTAAATTTAGTATGCCAGGGCTTCATGAAAAGCCCCGCCCTTCCAAAAACCAAGGACCCCCTTGAAAAGTTTTCTCTCTATCTTCATTATTAGCAAATAAAACAAGAAAATAACCATTTGGATAAATAGAGATTTGTAACTCACCTTTAGTTTTCCAGCTTTTTGCAGCCCAGACTTTGAAAGCATATAGACTCGGATGAAAACCCACGAACCGACAAATTAGTCCTCTTTTTTCCAAATCTTCAATGCCCATCTGAATGTTATCCATATCAAGCTTAACAATAGGAGTTCCATCAACCGCTTTAAGACATCCTGACTCCGTTTTCCTGGGATCAATCTTAGGCATTCTTAGAGGTTTATGGGAAGCCCTAATATTGATATTAGCATTGGGCTGAGGCTGTCCACCATGAAGGGCATCCCTAAAATTCATTTTTGGGACCGAGTCTTCAAAATTCTTACCCTTGATAGGGGTTTTCACAGTAGAATTATTTTGTGGGTGCACCTTAGCACCAGATTCACTTGAGATATGAGCCATTTTTTGATCAACTCGCTTGAAACTTGTTTCGTGATCTCTTTAATCCTTGCCCTAGACGTCGTGGAAAGGTATGGTTTTCACTTTTCTTTTGTGCAGCAAATTGGAAGCCGTTGTCACTCAAGTTCACAGTATGATCTATTGAAAGACAAATTTCTAACCCATCTTGTATCCCCTGCAACATTTCCTGCTAAAATATTGAGAATAAACCACAAAAATATTGGCCGCTAGGGCCCGAAGGCCCTAAAACCAACCTCTGGAGCCGCTTGCACTCAACCCGGATGAAACCCTCGCATAGCCGCTTGCCAAATATGTCGTTCACACATAGGGATGCGCTAGGATCTGTGTTGCTCCAAATGATATGAAAATTGGTGGAGACGTTCTAGGGTTTTTCAGGCATCTACCCTCAAAATTTTAGCTCAATCCGAGTCCGGATGAGTGAGATATGACCGAAACGAGTTCGGCAGTTTGGGCAGTCCCGCGAAAAATGTCTCCCTCTCGATTATTAAAAGTCTTATAAAATTTGAAGAAATGAATATTCACTAAAGAAGGTATATTAAGGTCCAAAGGTTCCTTAGGAAATTAATCAAAACATTCGAACTTAAGTGTCAAATAAACAATCCTAATATTTAATTAAAATCAAACAGTCAATTGAGGGTATGCACCCCATTTATGATAAAATCCATGCAACCTTTTCAATCTGAACGGGTGCGCTTCATCTCCCAAGATCTAGACGGATGCATGCTCATTAACAGCTCAAAGGTTAATTAAATAATTACGTGGTCAAAATCGTATAGCATAAGGTCTGAAGTAATTAAATTGATTAAACCTAAAGTAAGGGTCACACACCCCCTTGGTTAAGTTTCGAGCAAGTTGTAAAATCTAAACAACAACGCTTGGTCCATAGTTGATCCAATGGTGCACACTCATTAAAATAATCAAAGTTAACTGCGAACTTTATTAAAGCTTAATCCAAGGATTAATTATAATTAAACCACATTCATAAGCATTAGTATTATAGCTAAGCCACATCATTAAGTGTGCACCTCCCTAGATCTGAGTGGTTGCACTTCATCTTAGCGAAATCCAATAGCCGCACGCCACTCAAACTAGTCAAACCTTAACATTCGAAATTTTAAGCCATTAAATATTAAATTTTAATTAAACCACATCAAATTTTAATAATCAAGGTTAGAAAGGGTCTTAATACATATCTAATCTCTCCCCCTTCACTTAATCAAAGATGATTGAAAATCATGTGCCTCTTTGATTAATAACCTTGTAGGTCAAAGGATATCAACAACCGTGCCCAATCACCAATCAATCTGACAACAGTGCTCATGGTGGATCAATTGACCGTTAAAATTCTTTTCATCCAAACAAAGGATAATTATCTTCCATCTCCAGAAGATCTAACGGCAGCGTCAATCCTCAAAAAATTTAATGGTAGTGCTTTTCAGAACAAGTTGGAGATTAGCATAGCAATCATCGGCATAGTAATGGTTGAAATGAAATCTGACGGTCGTGCTCATCCCTGCCAAGATTCGACGACAACACTTTATCGAGATGACCGAAAGGTAATCAAGGTAAAATTATCGAGTGATTAAAGGTTAAAGCAGATGCTAATCACAAATTAGAAAGGGTCTAAACACGTATTAATGTTTCCCCCTTGGGATATAAAAAGTGCACATCTCCAATTGATCCGACGACAACGCTTGATCCCGTCTAAATCCAATGGTTGTGCTTTTCTCAAGATGATCGAAAGTAAATTACATGGAGTTTTTGATCGGGCAATTAATTAAATATATTATTAAGACTAAGACCAACACTTAATCAAGATTTATGAGGGTTTAATACATCGTTAATCTTCCCCCTTTTGTTATGCTAACCCTTGCACATATTCGAAGAATCCAACGGGCGCGCACATCTAATTTTTGATCTAATGATGAGCACATGGGGAGATAATCAAATTATAAATTCCTATGTTTTAATGAAATATTAGTAATGTTTTACTCACCAGTTAATTTTAACAAACATGGATTATGTATGGGTTTAATGAATTGATTATTAATATTGCATCGATAAGTATAAGGTTTTAAAGCTTAGGGATACGCGTTTAAATCAAGATTATTGTTAACCCATGGTTTTCAAAATTAATCAAGTTAATTTAGCATACGGACTAACAACTGTGCAAGTTTCAGGATCTTGATGACAACGCTCATAATAAACTAAATCTGACAGTAAGTGTTATCCTTGGTGCACATATTTTAATCCTAATAAATGTTTTCGCCTAAGCGCATTATTTTTTATTAACCATTAATTAATTTTAAAATAATCAAGTTTAGGCAAAGGTTTAATACATTATAAATTTTCCACCTTCGGACTAATCAATGTACAACTTGATAAATCTTTACGGGCGCGCATCTTCGTGAGCGGATCTAATGATGAGTGCCCAGAGAGATGATCGATTTTTAATGATATATGTTTTTGGGCCTTATATGGTTTAAGTCTGATTTAAAAAAAAAATAAAAGATTTATAAGATTTTTCGAAAATTAAATTTCTTCCAATATGTTATCCATGGAGATAATGGAAATCATATTTTAAGGGATAATTAATTTTTTTACACGAAGACATTTAATTAAAAAGCTTTAATTTGTCTAAGGTTTGGACATGAATTATTGAATTAATGATCGTTTTAATTTGAATTTTGTCGAGGGCCTAAGTTACAAAAGATTTAAATGAATTAACTGAGCCTAAAATCTGAATATTAATTTTCATATATATGTGCGATATACTTTGAACTAACCCTCATGTAGGTTCACGTGATCTAATGGAAGCACTCACCTCAAAGAAAAATCTATGGATGTGCATGTTCAAAACTGCAAGGAAAATAAGAGTGTTTATTTTAAGCGTGTTTTCTAAGGTCAAAATAACATCAAATACATTTATTTGTTTTATCCCCAGCTAATCTTCCTGCAGGTTTAAATGATCTAACAGAAGTGCTTCGTCTGAAGTAAATCCGATGACACGCACATCACAATATGAACTATTTTTATCCTCACAAACACACAATCAACAATGACATTGATACCAGATCATACCAAAGTATAATTGAAAGCTCAATGACTGCATTGCAAATTCATATAGTAGTTGAGGAAAGGAATGTTCAAATGATCAAATTGAATCCCATGGAATATCATTAAAGAATTCCTAGAGGCTAACAACATAGAAGATATGATCATGAAAAAGACAAAGGAGTTTGATTGTGAACCTGATGATGATAAAAAGATGGCCAGACATGCTACATTATTGATTAATGAAAAGCAAATCAGAAAACTTCAGTAGATAAAAAAAAAGGAAGAAAACCAGAGTACATGGTCTATAGCTGAAGATAAACACACCTTTGGGAGAAGAAATAAAGAGCATTGAAATAGGGCAGAGTTAAAAAGCAGGAAGTCAACTAGAGGATATAGAAAGTACAAAGGGGAAATATTCATCAAGAACTACGATAACTGGTTAATAAAAATAGTCAAATTAAAAAGTCCTGATAGAGTATGCAATACGAGCAAAAGGATATTATGGAGTACAACTGTACTATATCTGAAGGATCAAACCATATGGTGATAAGTGTGAGGCCTAGATGAGGCCAAAAATAATAGATTTAAGAACCTGGAGCTATAAAAACACCAGCTACAATCAAAATCTGCATCAAGCATTTAGAGATAGCATTTTTGCTAAGAGGTATACTTGAGTGCCCTGTAAATTATGTTGCTGTATCCTTTGTGTCTATTTTTCTCTATCATCCCTCATTCTTCTATTTTCTATGCAGGTTTTGGTAGAATTGTGCCTGAGAAGCTGAGAATATTTCCAGTCTTTTTGAGCTTGAAACTCAGAGATTTTTCTTGTTACCAAATTGGAGCAGGAAAAGTTGATGAAGTCTTATTACATTATTTGAACAAAGACTTTTCATTGTATTAAGAGCTTTTTAACAGATTTTAATGGTATTTTGCCCACTCTACATGTAATTCATTTGGAAAAATTAATACAATTTTGGGGTTCAGTTCTACCATTTTTATCTACAGTTCTGTGTGTTTCCTCATAGAAGATTACATTATTTGAATGTGTTATGAGCATTTATTTCATTGGTTAACTTTTAGATTCACTACGATATTCGACTGGGTCTAATAGCACCAATTTCTCTTTTCTCCATTCTTTCTGTTCATATTTTAAAGCATTGTTAAAATTGCTATAACAGCCCAATGAATCTAGGCACCGGTCTACATAAGGCATAATAATTGTTGTTGTCTTTGCTTGGTCATTTTATATATAAGTAGCATATAACTAAAATTTAGAGTGCTTAAACTTGTAAAATCTGAAGTTTATCACTAGGGTTTCCTTACCCATTCTAATTATTTTCTTTAGCAATATATATTTTATCAAAATAAAGAGGCAGGTTGACCAGAGCCTGTAATAGCTCATTGGTTTCAAATGATTTCTTGTAGCGTGATAGCTCAACCCTATGGATGCAAGAAATTGTTCCAACGGTGACAAATAAATTTGGACATTTTAAATTTCTAATACAAAATAAGGTTGTGATAAACAATAAACAAGAGACTAAAAAATTAAAGCCAAAAGATATAACAAAAAGTATAAGAGATGGGGGCATAAGGATTTGTGTATGGGTCATCAATGGTTTACCTTAATGTGGAAACTTTACATTCTTTTTAAATTATTTTAGTTTATTCATTACATTAGAAACTTGGGAATTTTAAGGTAGAGAAATACCTAATATCCCTAAATTTTATAAACAAGTAGTCCAAAACTTAATATTAGAGGTACGCCTTTTGTGTGGCTTGTCATATTCATAATTTCTACCAAAAAAGTTATATTTTCATAAAATTCACTATTAACAAATAGTATTTATATATTTATATGAATAAAGAACAAAATAAGATATATATAGCAAGTTTTTACTTTGCTCATTTGCAATCTTCAATATACAAAATACCAAACTATCCATCAAAGGTCCATTTATAGTTCTGGAAAATGTTATTTCATAATTTTTACAAATTGAGGGAAGTCATTTTATTTGAAGACTTCAATGCTAAGAGAAATAGTTGTCAACCAAGTACATATATAGATGGAAGAGATCCTTTAAATATGGAAAACATAATAAAGAGAATATTAGGAATAATGGATAGTCAAGCATTTCATCCCACACAAGTGATACAATGAACATTCATTTATTATCATTTAAAAAATGTTGTAATAATTTAATTTATAATTGGACTTCTCATTTCACAAGGTTAAGAAAATATATTTGCCAAATTGCACAAGTATCTAGTGTGGTTGACTACTTAATGGCACATGATAAAAGTATCAAATAAATAGGGCATTTTGGGATTAGAACTAAATTTCTAATATCTCCTCATTTACCTATTTCCTTCTCATTTAATGTTATCATCTAACATAAGACTAAAAAGCTATTAACTAAATATGAATGTCAAGTATAGAGAATAAACCATGAAGAAAAACTAATTTTTTTTCACAACTAGAGAATAAAATCAAGAATAAATTATCACCTGTAAATATATATATATTTAATTTACATGGTGGAATTTGTAGCCGCCACGGGCAGGTTGTCCGACTTTTATGGCTGCCACAGTATTATGCACTATCCACCCCATAAGCCGTCGCACAATTCTTCGCGTAGTCCACCCCTATAACCGCCATGCCACAACCATTTTAAACCTTTTACGCCGTTGAAAGCACATAACCTATAAATATTAAATATACGAGTAAAATCCTAATAAAACTTTATTAAAGATGAACACATAATATTCACACATTAAAAAGTAAAGCTAATCAACAACCATGTAGTTGATAGTTTGACAGTAAATGGAAACTAGATCAAAAAAGAATATTAAGTGCAAATACAAATGATGGTACACATTGGATGAAATATTACCAAAAAATCATTCATAGAAATAAGAACATATTCCTTACATAGGAGAATCCAATTGAAAACATAAGTTACGAAGCATTCAATTGGGTTAGATAAGAAAGGAGTAAATAATTGTGTATATTTGTGAACTTTATGAAAAAAATGTGGGGGACATAATCAGATGATGATTTCCTCTTTAATGACATAGAAGCTATTTCAAAAGATAAAGTAGCAATAAATAGTAAGTATCTTGTAAATAAAAAAGCATATGATCAACATGGTTTAATATTTAATATGATTAAGTGAGGAGGACCTTCTTAAATAAATATTCTATAGAATATATATAATCACACATGCAATGTTTTTCCTCTAGAATTACAAATCAACAAGGTCATACTTGTAGGTCCAAAACGCCACTAACTTAGAAACCTTTGCAAAAAATTCCAAAAATTTTCTAAGTCCAAAGAGGTGCTCCAAACCGTGATAGCAGCTCAATGCAACATGTCCTAGGCCATGGTCAATTCAGTCAAACAAGCCCTTCGTGCATTTCAAATCATGGCTCAAAGCATAAAAAGAGAAAGTGGCTTGTGACAAAGGTTTTACACCACACGACCCAGAACATGGTTCTATACCACGGTCAACTCAATCAAAGTTGGTAGGCAACATTTAAAATTGAGGCCCAAAACATGGTTCCATACCATGCAGATCAATGCATGTATCTATACCGCATGCCTCAGCACTTGGTTCCTCGCCATGGTCAACATAATCAAACTTCTGAGTTTGATAATCTAAAAAGTGACTCAGAACATGGTTCTCCACCATGCAATCCAGTGCATGGTTCCATGCCACACACTTCAACTCGTTGTTCTATGCCATAGTCAGCAGAGTCAAAGTTGCTACTTAGGAAATCAAAAGAGTGGCTCAAAACATGGTTCTATGCCGTGTGGCCTAGAACAAAGTTTCAAAAGCACATCTTTGAGGATAAAAGCACCCTTGTCCCAGGCCATGGTCAAAGTAGTCAAATAACTCAAATAAGAGATTCAAGCATTGAATTAGAGCATGTTTTATACCATGGAGGATGAAGTTGAAAAGGTAAGTTAGTCGTAGGCCACGATAGACTCCAAGATGATAGGCTCCAGGTCATGAGGTGTTTTAGACCATGAATTGTAAGAAGCATGCCAAGCTTTTAAAAGATCTAATCTTAGTCGTCCAATAGTGGATCAATGATCTACATCAAAAGTGGCTCAAATCACGTATAAATGCAAGATTTGATGTGGCATAAGATAACAGACCTCTATTCAAGCCATTTCTAAGCTGAAGTTAAGAGCAAGAAGATGAAGTGATAGAGAATCAAGATCCATGAGTTGATTCAGTTTTAGATCTACGATAGGGTAGCCATGACAAGAACAAGAGATGGCCTTGATTTTAGATTAACCAGATCTATAGTTGGAAGCCATGAGAGTCAAATAACTTGCAGAAGCCAAGTTGTAGAAGATCGAAGGATCACATAATTTCCTTCTTTCTTGAATCAAATAGAAGGCTACCACCTCAGCATCTTGCTAATCTAGCACTCCAACTTCTTTGTAATGTTCCTTATTCTTTCAAATATTTCAAATTAATGCAAAACTATAAATAGAGGTCAAACCCTCACTTTCAAGGGTCAGCTCTAAAGTGTTTGCTTGCCCTACTATTGTACATTTTTTCAAATCAATAGAAGGAGCATTACTTGGATGTTTACCTCAGACTTGTGTCTTCTTTCTTTTGTGGATTATCAATCTTTGAAGTCATTTCTACTACTGCTGCTATGGTTAGTCTATTCTATTGATATTGGATTGCTAGCTTAGAGCAAATTGAAATGCTTCATTTCTAAATGTATGCTTGTAAAGAATTCTATTTTTGTTAGTTAGAGTATCAATCTAATTTTGCTAATTTGGATTATTGATACCCTAGATGTTTGGAATAATTCTTGAAGTATGCATATGTGCTTTAATGTTGAAGATTACTGAGTTTTGAATGTTGTTAATCACAAGTGTTGTCTACTAGAAATTGAGTTGTCAGAAGTTCTCTGTAGATGCCTATGTTGTTAGCTTTATCCATCCACTATTGATTCATTACTTTCTAAACCCTTTCCCCTTTCTATCCCTATATTTATACATTTAACTGAGCTTAAATGAGTCAACATCCAATTAGTTGACAAGGTATACCAACCTACTCTAGAGGTTGGATTAAAAGCAATTTTGATCCATCCAATGTTGGGGTTAGGGCTATGATTAGTGGGTGTTCACCTTCTAAAAAACCATTGTAGATGATAGTCATAGCTTGAGTTCACATTGATGTCAATTTAGATGCCAATAATTTTTGGCACACTTGATGGGACCCTATTTATAGAATGTTCATTCACCCACTAGATATTATTTTTTATTTTTCTAGAGGAATCAAGATTTAGTGAGTTGTCTTGACCTCACCAAGTGGTGGAAGCAAATTCACTTGGTGACTCCCTAAAATCAAGAACCTAGAAAGCCCTTTTAGTAGCTCATTCTTTCATGTTTACTAGGTCATCTGCTAGGAATAGTCAAGAACCTATTCCATTCTTTGAGCTACCATCTAGAAGATCTAGGTATACAAGAAGCTTATCCCTAGATTCACCTTTTGAAGAAATTTAAATACCATCAAGAAATTGTTTCTCCTCAAGTCAAACCCCATTAAAAACCCTAGTAAATATGGCTCATTAGCATAATATAAACTAGAATCAAGCTCCATAGAAATACCCTAATTGGGATATTATTGGTCCTTTAGGACTCACCCTTATGCATGATATCCCCCAAGCTATATCCAAAGCTATACCTACATATGATGGTTTGGGTAAAACTACTTATGAGCATTGTCAGGATATACTGAATCTAGCAACTATCCACAATATTAGAAATGAAGATGTCATCATCAAGATTCTAGCCCTATCCTTTAGAGGAAAAATTTTGCATTGGTTTAGAACCCTTGAAGACAACAACATCATTTCATGGGCTACATTAGCTGGTCCTTTTGTGGAAGAATTTAATGAATCTATTGATCCTTTCTCCCTCCTAAACCAATTCACATCTATGCAGAAACATCAATAAGAGTTAGTCTCTGATTTTAATCTGAGGTTTAGTAGAACATGGAAAAGGATACCTCTTGAAGCTAGACCTACTTCTCCCCTTGCTTTCATGTATTACATCAGAGCCCTTGGGTCAAACCTAGGGCTACAAACTCAATAGTTAGGAGTAACTACCTTTCCTCAAGTATACAATGTAGTTATACAAGTAAAAAATATCCTAATTATTGTAGGAAGGCTACCCCCAAATATAGTCATGCCATATTGTTCTGATATCCCTTAGTTTTAAGCTAAAGTATCTACATATTCATATATGGATCCTCCTTCCTTGTCATCACCACTTCCCCAAATAGCTCCAATTCCTTCTCCCAAAATAACATCTACCTCAATTCCTTTTCCCCCACTCCCATATCAAATTCCCTAAGAATCCACCCTATTGCTTGATATTCAGAATACCTTAAAGATAATCAATAACAAGGTGAATGCAATGGAAAAGAGAGATATGGAGAGGTCTCAATAGAGAATATTCCCATACATTAATAGGGATCAAAATCCTAGTACTAGTAGTAATGTAGGGCCTAGGGTTAACACAAATCAAGAAGATCAAGAATTTACCCTTGAGACTAGTCTGGTAAATGTTTGGTGTCTTGTTTGTAATGATCCTCATGATTCAGATACTTGTGTCATGTACCAACACCATGTGCAATAAGCCATGGAGAAATTTGAGAGGAATCAAAAAGGAAGAGTCAACATGTTATGGTAATCGAATAAATTATGGTTGAACAAGATCTTTGTGAAGAAGAATCAGTTTCTATCATGACTAGGTCTAGAAAGAAGATATTGCAGGTTGATCCACAAAATATGGGTCAATTTCAAGTCCCCTCTCAAAGAAGAAGGAATCACCTCTACAAAATAATGATAAGTTCTTGGTTCCACAAGCAACTGAAAAGAGAGATACAGTTCCTAGAAGCCAAGAAAAGGGGATGAGCACTCCAAAGTAGTATGAGAAGGAAAATAATAAAGAACAAATAGGTTCTAAATATGAAGCACAAGAAAAGCTAAGATTTCCTTCCATCACTAAGAGATAGAGGATTGAAGCTACCCAACAATACAAGAGAAAGTATGGTGAACTAGAGAGGAAGTATGAGAAATCTCCCTTGGAAAAGTTAGAGTTTAACATTGTGGAAGAGATGAAGAGGACCCCCTCTAGAGCAAGTCTCTATGACACTCTCTTCATCCCTGGTCAGATTGATCTACTCAAGGCTTCTTTAAGTAAGAATTCTCAAGAAAAATAGACTACCACAATTTTTAGCATGCCTTCTGGTCAAGAAAAGATGAATCTTGTAGTCTTGAAAAACAAACCCCTCCCTTTTATATTTCTTTGAGAATGGAAGGTTGGATAGTCCATAATTGTATGATAGATTCAGGGGCTTCAACCATAGTCATGCCCAAAGTAGTCTATGATGAAATGGGTATGGAATATACTCGTTCCTATCTAAGAGTTTTGTAGTTGGATGGTACACTAGTTAAGACCATTGGAGTTGTAAAGGATGTGTTGATGAGATTACATAGAGCTCCAAAGGTTACTATTGTACAAGAAATTGTAGTGGTAGACCTAGAGCCTTACTTTGGTTTGTGTCTTTCTAGAGAGTTCACTGCTAAGCTAGGAGGTTATATGTATTTGGATTACTCTGGCATGATGATTCCATACAAAGGTAAGAGAATAAGGATAACCCTTAAAAATCTTGTGTCTTATCATATTGAAAAATAGAGGAAGACATGTGTAACCTCTTAGTTTTGGATGAACTTGAATTGGTAGAGAGCTTTGAAGATTTAGAAGTGGAAGATGAGTTGCCATTTAGAGAAGATTACAACCTATTTGGGATAGGAATGGGCACTTATAACATCTCTTCTGAAAATTTGGATAATGCATTTTGATGGGGCAAGATGCAAAAATGGGGCTGGTGCTGGTATAATTTTGAAATCTCCTTTAGAAGGTATAAAATTTTTTGCTTATAGATTGACATGGTCTTGTACTAATAATGTTGTAGAATATGAGGCTCTATGTTTAGGATTAATGCAAGCAGAGAGTATGGGAATTAAAATATTAGATATATATGGTGACTTAGAGCTAGTAGTTAATCAAGTCATAGAGAAATGCAGTAGCAAGCACCATTACTTGAAATCATATAGGAATAGAGTATGGGATTTGATGGAATATTTTGATGCTTTAAACATCCACTCTATTCCTAGAAAATATAATATGTTGGCTGATGCTTTAGCCATTAAGGGTTCTAATTTTAGCCCTTCTTTAGATCTTGGATCAACAAAGGATAAAAGAGTTAAATTAGTCTTCAGGCCTATAGTACCAGATAGATATATTTTTTGGTAGGTTTTTGAGAATGATGATCAGATCATTGACTTTCTAGTGAGAGAAGCTTGCTTGTCTAATTTGTAGGAAGATCTCCCTCAAGAAATGGATCAACAAGATATCATACAATTGAAGAATAATCATATCCCTAAGGGTTTGATCACACTAGAAAGCCTCTTTGATAATGAAGATGGGAAGAAATCAAGAGCCATGAAAATTAATGATGAGATCTATAAAGAGATTGAAGTAGAAAAGGATAAAAAACTCAAGATTGGCATTCATTGTTCTCCAAAATAAGTGGAGGAAATTAAGGCCATATGCCTTAAATATCGAGATATTATAGCCTGGTCATATGAAGATCTTAAGGTATATGATAAAAAGATTATTCAACACACTATTGAGTTGGAAGATGATGCAAAGCCTTTTAGGTAGAAGTAGAGACCTATGAATCCTAAGATTGAATCCATAATGAGATAGGAATTGCTTAAATTATTGAAAGCAAATATTATCTACCCTATCAAACATTCTACATGGGTTTCTAACTTGGTACCTATCAGGAAGAAGAATGGAGATATCCGCTTATGTGTTGATTTTAGGAACCTAAACAAAGCATCATTGAAAGATCACTATCCTCTTCCTCATATTGATCAGATTTTGTAGATTGTTGTAGGGGTTGAGAGGTTTTCTCTATTAGATGGTTTCTTAGGATACAACTAGATTTGGGTGAAGGATGAAGATCAATTCAAAATAACCTTTACTACTAAGTGGGGTACCTTTGCTTATTAGAGAATACCTTTTGGTTTATCTAATGCAAGGGCTACTTTTCAGAGAGCCATGGACTATGCTTTTGGGGAGTTGATCAATAAAGTCATTCTCATCTACCTTGATGATATGACTATATTTTCCCATAAAAAACAAGCTCACTTGGAACACTTGGAGCAAGTTTTTCAAAAATATAAAGAGTTTGGCATCTCCCTAAATCCAAAGAAGTCATTTTTTGTAGTCCATGAGGGAAAATTATTAGGGCATGTAGTCTCTAAAGAGGGATGTCAATTGATCCTGATAGAGTAAAATCAATACTGGCTCTTCCTCTCCCTATGAATAAGAAAGCCTTGCAATCCTTCTTTGGATAAATCAATTTTGTAAGGAAGTTCATTTTAGACTTTGCTCAAATTGTTAAACCTATTTCAGAATTGCTCAAAAATAATATGGAGTTTAAATGGACTGAAGCAAGGAAGTAAGATTTTGAGGCAATCAAGCAAGCCATTGCTACTACCCTAGTATTGGTAAACCCTGATTTTAGCAAATATTTCATCTTATATGCCTATGGAGCTGAGGAGAGTTATGCAATAGTACTAACACAAAAGAATGATGATGGAGAAGAACACCCTATATTTTTTTGGAGTCAAACTCTTCATGAGTACCAGACTAAATATAATTTTATTGAGAGACAAGTATTTGTAGTCATGAAATCATTGAAGAAATTTAGATAATACTTGGCTCAAAGTAAAACTCTTGTTTATGTGGTACATCTAGATGTTAGGAGTTTCATCTTACAAGGAGAGTTGGGTGATAAGAGAGTTGGTTGGATTACCAAAATCTAGGAATATGATGTAGAAATCCATCCTACAAAGTTAGTCAGAGGTAGAGCATTATGTCAGGGAATGATAGCAAAAGCAGTCTTAGATCAGATATCAGCTTGTCAACCATCAAGATCTAGATAGAGTGAGGATAGTTCTTTAGAAGGTTCAGATTGGGTTGATCAGTTGACAAGTTATTTCCAAATAGGAGTATGCCCTCAAGATCTTAATGCTTCACAAAGAAGGAGGTATAGACTTCAAGCTTTGAAATATGTCCTTTTACCTGAGGGAATATATAAAAAGAACCTTGATGGAGTTCTTCTGAGATGTTTGAAAGATAATAAAAAATAAGGTCATTGAAGAATTTCATGAAGGATTGTCAGGAGGACATTTTTCAGGAAGAGTTACTGCTATGAAAATAATAAGGGTAGGTTACTACTGGCCTACTATCTTTGCTGACACTTTCAAAGTAACAAGAGCATGTGATAAGTGCCTAGAGATATGTAGGAAGGAATAGAAATGCTTCATTCCCCCTTAAGCCTATCCAAGTAGAAGAGCCTTTCCAGTAGTGGGGACTAGATTTCATTGGAGTCATAAATCCCAACTCTTCAGTAGGTCATAAATATATTTTGACTACTATGGATTACTTTACTAGATGGGTAGAGGAAATTCCAACCCAAAAATCGGATAAAAAATGTAGTGATCAATTTTTTTGAAAGCTTGATCACAAGGTTTGGTCTCCCTGAAGCCCTGGTAAGTGATAATGGTCCATATTTCATAGGTGCAAGGTACATTGAGTTTGCAAGTCAATATGGCATATGCTTAAAGAATTCTTCTAACTATTACCCTCAAGGGAATGGATTAGCAGAATCCACTAACAAGAATCTACTCAGAATTCTGAAAAGAGCACTGAAAGATAACAAAAGAAGTTGGCATCTTCTCCTAGAATAAGCCTTGTGGGTAGATAGGATTACTATCAAGAAGTCAATCAAAACAACCCCTTATGCATTAGTGTATGGGAAAGAAGCTATTCTACCTACTCATCTTGAGATACTAGCTCTAATATTGGCTAACCAAGATTATGAATTAGATCAGAATCTAGTAGAGGCTAGATTGATGCATCTCCTATAGTTGGAGGAATAGAGGACCAAAGCATATGAAAGTTTTTAGAAGCACTCCATAGACACTAAAGAATGGTTTGATAAGAAGGCCAGATTCAAAAAATTTAAGGTTGGTGATTCAGTCCTAAGATGGAATGTAGAAAAATCCAAACCAGGCAATCACCAAAAATTTGACTCTTTCTGGGATGGTCCATTCAAGGTAGTTGAGGTCAAGGAAAATAATGCTTTCCAACTTCAAGATCAAGAGGAGAATTTATAACCAATCTTGGTTAATGGATATCATCTGAAGTTGTACTTTGAGTAAGAAATCATTTTTCATGTAATATATGTACATATTTGTATTATATTTTCTTTCTTTTAGCTTTTTAGTATAGAGAAAAAGAAAAAATAGGGGCAGTGACTCATAACATGTTCCCAATCGAGAGTCAAAAGAGTCAAATCTAAGGTTGTGTGCTATTCTACTGTGTGTTTTGTGCCACACCTAAAAATAATAAAATTTGGTTGTGAGCCATGATATGTTCTAGGCTATGACCAATCAACAAATGAGGCATCACTTACAAGTTGCACCATTTTTTCACCAATTTGAATTTTGAAGCGTGCATCTAAGTGGTGGCTCATCTACCACATTAATGGTGGAGGGTATGCATGCAGGATATTTAAAGCTAAAATTTGATTGATTTTCATTTTACAAATAGTGCTAAGTCCTCAAGAGTGGTAATAATGAGGTGAAGAAAATTTGTAGAGTGCTAGAAGAGCAATTTTAGAGGTTTTTTAGAAATGGCATCAAAAGTTGCAAAGCAAGCTACTCAATAGGAAGGTGGTGAAGTTATGCACTATATTGATAAAGCATAGGTAGTAGCTGATATAAAAATGATATGGAAAATGAGAACTAAGCTTAGGAGAGAAATTGATTATAATTTCTTTGAAGGACTACCAATTTCACTCCAAGGTACTTGTGTTGTCTGCTCTCTTTTGTCTTTTTATATCTATGATTCTGTTCATCCCTATCTAGAGTTAATTTTTGCTATAGTAAAATTCTATGACCCTAGGGTTAAAGTAGTAAAAATATCTAAGGGTAAAACCCTTTTCAATATAACTGCACAAGCTTATCGTGATCTTTTTGCTATGGGTAGAGACCCACCTGTAAATCCCAAGCCCTTCGACCCATAAGACCAAGCTAAGTATTATTCATTGAAGGGTCATCCTTAGAATGGTGAGCATTTTAGAAAATGGGTTTATAGCTAGTTTAAAACTATAAGGTCTAGGGATACTTTACCCAACACCCCAATTGCCATCGAGCATTTTGCCTACCTAGAACTCTTTTCCATGCTAGCATGCCTGGCCGGTTTAGATTCTGACCAGTATGTAAGAGATTGGTAGATAGTTATAGTTTATTACATTTCTAATGAAAATATGTATAGAATACCTATGGGAGATGATAATAATAGATTAATTTACTTTGATTGGCCTACCTTCCTCTCCAAGAGAATGCATGAGCAATTGGTAACAATGAAGAAAGATTCTGAGGCCCCCTCTTTCAAGCATTACTCTAATTTGGTTTGGATGTTTCTCAGTGTTGTAAGGCAAGAGATGCCTTGGATCCCAGTAATAGATAAAAATGATAATGGAGATCCTATACCAGTCTATACATGGACTAAGTCTTCTGAGAAATATTGAATCTTACTATAGATTCAATATGGAATTTTTGGGGCCAACCCTAAAAATTATGTATGGCCAATATCCTAGAATTCCTCCTCTAGCTAAAGAACTATTGCAAATAAAGCAAGTTGAGGAAGGAGACTGGTATATTTTGATTGAGGGTATAATCATTAGACTTTATGGCTTCACTAGGAAACCATTCTTGCTTCCACATTTTATCACTAGCAGAATGTTGGCATTAGAATATTGTAGATAAGTTGACTACATCAATGTCACCTTTGGCACTAGGAAAGGAAGAAAAGGGATAATGGTTTACCCTCATAATGTGGAAGATATTATAGTAATGAGGAAGGGTCAACATGAGCAGATTACTCAATATTTGGAGAGACTTGGTCTTATGTATCTTTCACAAATATGGAGATATGACCCAGATAATAAATTTTTGGAGAAGCTAACTGCCCTCAATGGAGAGAAGGCTCCTAAGTTTGAAAGGACTTTGAGGCCTCAAGTTGAAAAGCATAGAAATAATAAAGAGAGCTCTCCATTAGAGTGGAATGTTAGAAATATGGAACAACTTCCCCCTTGGAGAGACTTTTATGAACAATTGGTCGATTATGACCCTAAAAATAAGAAGACCCATCAGCTGAAGGAACCCAAAATCAAAGAAATGGAGGAAAAGCATGGTTGGGATGAGGGTAAGGTTTTGGAATGGTGGAGAATGAGAGTAGAGATAAACACTATAAAACCTAGGTTTGGCCACCAATATGATATTGATTTCTCTAAGATATATGACAAACATATTAAGACTTGGAAGGCCAAGAATGGTAGAAGCTTAGCATTGAGCTACAAAAGGGTTGAGATAGAGAAAATAGAGAAAGGTAAGGCCAAAGGGAAAAGTTCAAGAGGAAAAGGGTAAAAGAAAGACCAAACACCTCCAACTTCTCCCTCCCCACCTTCACAACAAAGTGAGGATGATACTACAACAACTTCACCACCAGTGACTAAAGAAGCTCAGTCTACTTTTGAACCTTCATAGGAACAATTGCAACATTACACTATGGGTGTTGTAATGATGAAAAAGATGCAATATTCTGGTGGTGGTCTGGGTAAAGATGAAATAAGAAATATAGAAAATATTTAGGTAGAACAAAGGCCGAAAATGCTTGGCCTTGGAGGAGAATCTTCTTCACAGGACCTAATGGGAGATGAAGCAGAGGATAACTTTGTATTTACTCCTATAAAATTTACTATTGTAGCCCTTCTCAAGCCCTCAAATCCTCTAGTTTTAGAGGTTGCACTACCAACTACACAACAATAGGATGATACTCAAAAGGGTAAGCCTATAGTGCCTATTGTATTCAAAAGGAAGGCAAAAGATTCAGTAGGGGAGGCCAAGAAAGAAGTTAGTAAAAAGAAGAAATTGGATCAAACACAAATAGTTGAACAGACTCAAGTTACAACTATAGAGCAACCAGTTCAACAAGTACAACAACAAAGTGTGGATGACATATTTCAACAGTCTACTTTGGTAGGTGAAGGTATGATTCCTATCCCTTCTTCTCCTTCTCCTTCTCCTTCCCCAAAGAATTCTCCCTCCCATTCTCAAGAGCAAAAGAAACAAAAGACATCATCTCCACCTCATAATTCCCCACCATATTCACCAATTGTTCCATCATCTCACTCCATTCCATATCCACCTCATTCATCAAAAATACCAATATCATCATCTCCCACTCACACCCCTTCACCTCCAAAATCATCACCACAGATATCAGTAGGGGAACAAGCACTCCCATCTTCTCCACCATCTTCCACAATTGTAACATTTGTTGCCATTTCAACACCTGTTACAACCCCTGCAATAAGCATAGATTCCACCATCATTACTACCACACCCCTTCCATCTGTGCCAGGCCCATTTTTCCCTTCACTCATCACTGCTTCTACTCTTGCAAATCACCCTACAACAACTTCTTTGCAGAAGGTCAAGAATGTCTCACAGAAGATCCAAAATGTTATACTAATAATAAAAAAATTATGTTATACTATGTTTTCAATATGTGATATAGAGAAAATGTTACAAACGCTCCTAAGCCAAGAGCATAGATATTTAATTTTGAATGTATGTTGTGAGGAAAGCCATTAAAGCCAAACAGAGAAGATTTTTTTTAAGTATTTTTATCAAGTGATTAAAATATTTTGAACAATCTCACAAAGATAGAAGACCCATAAACAAAGAGGGTGCTTTTATACGACCTCATAGAGACTAGAGGCCTGTTGAGTGATAATTTTTCCCAATTGCAAAACTACACTCACAATTAGGATTTTGATTAGAAAACCCTCTCTTGCAAAGAAATAGAAATTTCTCCAAGGTTCTTTTTACTTAATGTGTGCTTGTATGCTTGTGAAAATGTGTCAAATAAGTGCTAGAATACCTTAGTGATTTGCAAGCAACTGTTAACAAGGGGCCTATGTTGGTATTACTTTATTATGCTATGCTATTAATTGTTCATGAAACTTAAAAGAAAAGAAAATGTGATGTGATTGGCCCTCATATGACCACGATGAAAAGCTGATTTAATTCATTTTATTTTGGAGTGTTTTAGGTAGATTTTATCTTCCTTTGTTATAAGTAGATTTTAACAAATCTTATCTTTTTGTTAAATTGTGCTTTGAGAATGAAAGTAAAGACTAAAATCTATCTCTAAAATATGAACATGAAATGATGAGTGGATTTATTTTATCTTGCTTTGAGCATGAAAAGAAAAAATCTACATGACTAACTTTGAAAAATATAGCCTTTGGAATGCCATATAAAGAGAAGTTAATTTATTGCTTGAAAAAAAATGCAAAGCTTGAAATTTTATCCTCCTTTAAAATGTGAAATCATGCAAAGTTTTGAAATTACAAAATTCATTTTAAAATGTGAACTTTATATATTTTTTAGGAATTTCGAATTTCCTTCAAAATAAAGTCGAAATGAATTAAAAAAAATGTTAAAGCTTAATCTTGGTATCCATGCATCTCTTTTTTGGATTTTAATTTTTTTTATATTTTTTATTTTATTTGATGAAGTTAAAAAATGAAAAAGGGTAGGGTTAGAGAAAAATAAAAATAAAACTTAAAATTATGGAATATGGACCAAAATGTGGAAGTGACCAAAGAAAAACTACTGCAAACAAATCTAACCTATGTTGTAGAAAACATTAGTTCCTGAACATTAAACACAACCAGGTTAGACCTGCATCTACACAATCTAAAATCTGGTTATGGCGAGAGTCTAAGGAGTAAAAACATGCATTAAAATATTTAAATGATGCTACCATATTCATGCATAAAATACCATTAAAAATTATTTCAATACATGTAGAAATATGTGCAATAAAAGCTTATATTATGTTAAAAAAACCTCCTTTTCTACATACAAGATGAGAGAACACTAGCTTTACAGTAGCTTGGACAACCTTCCAATATTTTCTTGCACTCCTGCTCCAAAATTTCTAGCCCTCTATCTCTATTTTTGATGGGTATTTACAGACATGTGCAACAACTCTTCATTTCCTCTTTCCACGGATGGAGACCTTTCCCTTTTTGTTTTCCTTCGTTGGATTTTGTAACGTTTCATTTCTTTTTCCAATGCCTCTCCTTTAGCATAATAAATTATAATGCTTTAACTTCACTTTGTAACCTAGACGTCCTTCATGGTTTTAAAAGTCATTTCGATAAAAGTCCTTTCATTTAAAATAACCCTTGGTGTACATAAAACGTACACTGCCACTCAAGAGCTTTCCTCCTCCAGAATGATTATATTTGTTGCTCTAAATTGCTCATCATAATTATTGAACATATGGTCTCCCTATCCAATGCACCAACTGCATCCACATATGTCTTAAAAATGATCCATCCATTTCATGCAGATCCTTCGATAACGCCTCCCAAATAAGATGTTTCAAGTGCAAGGGTGTTTGCGCTGTTTGGATAGCGCAAAAAAAAATCTTTGCCAACAATTCTTGCCATCCAATGGGGAAAAGTGGGTGTACCTACCTCCTAAGCTCTGACCACATCATTCCGTTATATTTATTTATAAGCCAATGATTTGCATTGATAGAGGAATCAATGGTAATTTCTCGACTTCATAGTTGGGTGCAAAAATCATATCTCAATTAAAATTGATGATAATTTCCCAACATTTGATGATTTTAATGTCATCCAATGCTAATTTTCATTGTTGGCCTCTCGTAGTACTTCTTTTGTGTACATTACTAACAACTCCATCACCGGGTTTGTGACCTTTGGTTCTACCTGGACCATCGAGACTGTGAACCGGGTAAAATTACGTAACATGAAGCCCTTTGTTACCCATAATACAAATCACAATCTCGATGTTCATACAACCAGTATCCTTAGCAATGCAGTCTTCTTGAACTTTGTTTCTGCACCAATCGACCATCAGATAAGCCAAATTTGATCTACAATGAGGATATTTTTATGTCTTTTTCCCATTAGTAAATGAGCTTCCATTTGCAGTTTATATACTTTGTCCTTTTTTTTTCTCTCTTTATCTAGATAAAAAATGACACATTGGTTATAAATATCCACAACGAACCCCATGTACTAGAATGAACCAAATAACTCAATATTATTCCTTCATCTTTTATGAATTGTATTGGACTGTGTAAATAGTTTTCCACAATCTATGGTGACAATATTCAATCACCGCTGTTACATTTTATTGACTGGTTCTATCTTTCCTAGGAGATATTAATCCTATATCACAAACTCTGATGATTCCCATGAGCAGAAACGTATGGAAAATAATGTCTTCGGTGAAAAATTCATTAATGTGAAGGTCATAATAGTCAAATATGTCTAGGAAATTGATGCCTCTGGAGATGGAGTGGCGGATGAGAACGATCGATTCTTCCTCAACTTTGGAGGCCTATAGAATCAAGCATATACATCATAATCCTTATCTACACATGCACATCATGATTTTGTTGGTATTCTCATCTGCGTGAACCAGACTCTCCTGTGATCCTTAATTTTAGATTTTTGAAAGCACAATTTTGTCAGACTCTTTTGGTTTACGTACGGGGGTAAGACAGGTTCAATGGTGCTACGCTCATCCTCATAGTCCACGTAATTAATATCACATTTTCTTCCCCCCTTTCATTCCTCATATACTTCATGGATTCAACACCTATGTAAGACATGTTTAGAACATGTATCATCGACTGCATCGATCCACTACTGGTATTCAACCTCTTCGGGGCCTATTTCGATTGCACATATTGTCTAGCTCTTTGTGAATGGGATTTACACCATAATGGCCTATTGTCATTGTGACTCAAAGTAAACTACCCGTATGAGCTAACATCACACTCTATCAGACATATCACATTATTTTAGACCATTCTTTGTTCAAACAACATCAAGGCTTTTGGTTCCAAGATCGTTTATGGTTTCCATTACAGAATTACGAACCACATGGACCCGCAAACCAGGAAAACCCACATGTTACCACCTATAACATTTTGTGAACCAAACTCTCATATCAGCTTCCCCTTGATGGCAAGCCGGGATTCACACAAACACATTCACGGTAATTTCACCGTAATTTCATTAAATTGCTTAATACAGTTTACAGTAGTCTTTTCCAGCCTACAACTTCTCCCTCAATCCCGAACTTCACCATCCCGCAACCCTTACAAATTTTGAGTATTTAACCGAGGCCTCGATCCTCCAGGAATTTAATGCTCCCGCCCAACAGCAAATTCAAAATTCTATTTCCCCCGGTTCCATTTTCAAATTTTGGTTTTCTGCCATAAATGGGCAACTGCCGATCCGCCCAGAAGCTTGCATTAATGGCTCCCATACCCTGCACTGGCCGCTTGGTTCTGATCGTACTCTGTACTGTTGTTTCTTCCATTAAGTCGTTACCTGCAATGGTTGCGTTGCCAGAAAGAATAACAAAAGAAAGCGTGGTCGACACTTTCCTCGTCTTGTCTCCATACACGTAGCCGACCGTCTTTAAATCTCGCCACGCCTTCTCCAAGTCGTAATATAAATGATGCACGTACCCCTTTACAGTTGTCACGATACACGTGGCCTTCCACGTGTCACATCTGGTCTTGCTCGGTCGTCCGCTGTTTTCTTTAGTCTTGACTTTACTAGGCCGCGATATCGCGACCCACAGTGCCTCCAATAAGCCGAAGTTCCTTTGGGGTCGCGAAATCGTGACATGTCACGATTTCGCGACCCCCTCCCCCTTCCCTCTGTGCCTTTACTCCGACGAAGTCTTTGCCATGTCCTCCGCTTTGCATTTGCTTTTGGTCTGCCTTAAGATCTTGCCACGTGGCAGTTCCGCACTGGTCGCGATATCGCGACAGGACCTTCACCCTCCGCCTTGCTCCACACCACCGTCGCGATATCGCGACGTCGCGATATCGCGACGACTGTGGCCTCCGCCTTAGCTTTTAAAACACTGTCGCGATATCGCGACACAACTTAACGAATTACAACGCAGCTTTCGGAGGTCGCGATTTCGCGACATGTCACGATTTCGCGACCTCACCCCCCTGCTTTACCAAACCTTCCCAAACTGATCATTGCTTTACAAAACTCCTTCCAGGCTAAAAATAGGTAAGTAAAGATGCAAAACTACTTAGAAAAACTAGAAAATTTTTGGAGATGCAAGATTGCTCTACCATTGCCGGATGCTCCTGCATCAGACACCCGGGGTAATTTAAAAGTGATCCTCACTTCTGTTTTGCTTGGGGAAGACCCAGGCGGTCAACCTCCGTCTTCGACATCCAAGTTGCATCCTCAACAGGTCTGCCTTTCCACTTAACTAAGTATTCAGAATACTGTCTATTTCTGGTGCTTCTGCCCTCACGAGTATCTAATATCTCTTCAATCTCGTTGGTGGTTGGAGTAGATGCTGGAAATTGCCACAATTCTGCACTTGGTACCTCTGTACTTTCCCCTTCATGATATTCCACTAGATCTGAAACATTAAAAATAGGTGAAATACCAAGCCAACTTGGTAATTCCACTTCATATGCATTTCCTGACTCCCGTTTTCCCAGTATTCTGCATGGCCCAAACTTCTTCATCTTCAATTTGTTATAAGTCTTGGCAGGAAATCTCTCCTTCCTGAGATGCACCATGACCTCATCTCCGACTTCAAACTCCTTGAACCGCCGCTTCTGGTCTGCCCTTGTCTTGTATTGAGTATTCATTTTCATAATTTGTTTCCTTACTTCTTCATGCAGACTTTTCATGTGTTCCGCAAATTCTTTCGCCTCGGCATCGCACTTTTCTGTCTTGTCCAACTTTCTCAGTTCGGACACATTTCTAGGATCTGTTCCCGTATATTATCTGGAATGGAGATTTGTTGGTGCTCTTATTAACTGAACTGTTATAAGCAAATTCCGCCTGTGGTAAGACCAAATCCCATCCCTTGGGCTGATCTGCTATCAAACACCTCAATAAATTACCCAGGCTTCTGTTCACCACCTCTGTCTGTCCGTCAATCTGCGGGTGGTATGCAGAACTGAATTTCAGATCTGTCTTCATCTTCTTCCACAGAGTTCTCCAGAAGTACCCAACAAACTTGGTATCTCTGTCAGAAACTATGCTTCTTGGTAGACCGTGAAGTCGTACCACTTCCTTGAAGAATAATCCAGCAATGTGAACTGCATCACTTGTCTTCTGGCAGGGGATAAAATGTGCCATTTTGGAGAATCGGTCAACCACTACAAATACAGAGTCATTTCCCCTCTGTGTTCTCGGCAATCCAAGAATAAAATCCATGCTTATGTCCTCCCATGGCCTCTCAGGCACAGGTAATGGCTGGTATAATCCTGTATTTTGCCTTATGCCCTTTGCCATCTGACATATTCTGCATCCTTGCACAAACTTCCTCACATCTTGCTGAAGTTGTGGCCAGTAATAATTTTCATCCACTAGGGCAATAGTCTTATCCCTACCAAAGTGCCCAACCAGTCCTCCGCTGTGCTTTTCCTTGATCAAGTTCTCCCGCATGGAGCTCCTTGGAATGCATAATTTGCTTCCCTTGAACAACATTCCATCTTGGATTAGGAAATCCAACCATTTTGTCCGGTCCACCGTAACAGGTGTTAAGCAAGCCTTCCAGGCTTCTGCAAAATCCGGATCTGCAGGGTACAAACCCTTCAGTTCTTCAAATCCCACTACTTCCACTGTCAATCTAATCAGTAAAGTCTGCCTTCTGCTCAAGGCATCTGCAACCTTGTTTGATTTCCCACTTCTGTGCTTCAGCACAAAGGTATAACTTTGAAGGAATTCTACCCACTTCATGTGCCTTTGGTTCAGCTTTGTCTGACTGTTAATGTATTGTAAAGCCTGATGGTCAGTAAAGAGAACAAACTCCTTTGGCAGCAAATAGTGTCTCCACTTCTTCAGGGCCTGAACTATAGCATAAAATTCTTGGTCATAAACTGAATACTTTTTCCGAGCATCATTTAACTTCTCACTGAAATAAGCAACTGGCTTGCCTCCTTGACTCAGTACAACCCCTATTGCACTGCCACTGGCATCACAGTCCACCTGAAATACCTTGTCAAAGTCTGGAAGTGCCAAAACAGGTTGTTCTGTGACCTTTCTCTTTAATGTATCAAAGCTCCTTTCAGCCCCTAATGTCCACTTAAACTCTTTTTTATCCCCTCTCATTGTTTCTGTGAGAGGTGCACAAATGCTGCTGAAGTTCTTTATGAACTTCCTGTAAAAGCTGGCCAGACCATGAAAGGATCTTACTTCCGTTGTGCTTCTTGGGGTAGGCCATTCGATGATGGCTCTCACCTTCTCTGGGTCCATTTTCAGGCCTTCTACTGAGATTACAAATCCCAGGTATACTAACTCCTTCTTAACAAAATTACACTTTTTCAGATTTATTAATAACTGCTCTTCCCGCAGCTTTTCAAAAACTCTCCTAATATGTATTAGGTGTTCCTCCAGGGTTCTGCTGAAAATTAATATGTCATCTAAATACACAATGACAAACTTTCCCAGAAATTCCTTCAGCACTTCATTCATCAGCCGCATGAAGGTACTTGGTGCATTGGACAGCCCAAATGGCATGACCAACCACTCATACAAGCCCTCTCTTGTCTTGAAGGTTGTCTTCCACTCATCTCCCTCCCGGATACGGATCTGATGATAGCCACTTTTTAAGTCGATCTTTGTGAAGTATTTAGCTCCACTTAAATAGTCCATGATATCATCCATCCTTGGCAACGGGAATCTGTATTTAATAGTGATTTTGTTGATGGCCCGTGAATCTGTACACATCCTCCATTCTCCATCCTTCTTTGGCGCCAGCACTGCAGGTACTGCGCATGGGCTCAAACTTTCCCGAATCAATCCCTTCTCTAACAATTCCTGGACCTGTCTATTTAACTCCTCAGTTTCTACAGGTGTCATTCCGTGTGCAGCTTTATTTGGCAAGCTTGACCCCGGTACCAAATCTATATGGTGGCTAATTTTCCTTACTGGGGGTAAACCCTCAGGCACATTGTCAGACACAATATCTGGAAATTCCTCCAGCAGATCCAGGACTTCTGCTGGGGTATCCTGGCATTCCTTCTCTCTTGCTCTAGGGATTATTGCATAGCATAAATGTTCATGCTTCAATCCGTCTAAGAACTTTCTCCCCTCAACTAAACAGATTCTGGAATTGTTACATACCTTTTCATCCGCATCCTTCAAGGGCTTTAGTTTATGGCGTACACCATTCTTTGTCAATGAATAGGTGTTGGCACGGCCATCATGCACTGCACTCCGGTCAAACTGCCAGGGCCTCCCCAGCAACATGTGGCAAGCATCCATGGGCAGGATGTCACACAGGACCTCATCACAATAATTTCCAATGTTAAATTTAACGGAGCACTGTTCATTGACCAAAGCTCTGTGGTCCTTCTGTAACCATGCGACCCGGTATGGGTGTGGGTGCTTCTTCCTTTCTAACTGTAGCTTTGTAACCATTTCCTCAAAAACCAGGTTATCCGTGCTACCATTATCAATAATAACATTGCAAACCTTGCCCGCACACTTACATCTGGTGCGGAATAAACTTCTTCTCTGGTCTGTGTCCTTCTCCTCATTCAACAGGACTCTTCTTACAATCATTGCTTCCCCTCTCTCCGCTTCTTCGGAATGCTCAGACTCAGCATCTTCCTCTGCCAAAGCAGCTCTGGCTGGACCCTCAGGCCTCTTGTTCGTCCTTTCTCGGTGTTGTGGACACTCAAATGCCCGGTGTCCTTCTTCACCACAGTGGAAACATGTTCCACGAAATACTCCTCTTCCAAATCCTCGTCCAGATCCACCCCGTCCTCTTGGGTAGTTGTTCTGATCTCGGGGCTGATAAACATCCTCTTCCCTTTGATCCGGGTTACTACTGGCTTCACCAGTCTTCTTCGGGTCTTTGTACTTTTCTCCACTGGTCCTCCCACCAGTTCTTCCACCTCGGCCCCTTCCTCTTTGCTTGCCTTCAAACCGCCTATTTAGCTTTTCTTCCACCTTTAAGGCAAATTGGTAAGCATCCTCAATGGTGCTTACCCGAACCAGGCTCAGTTCCTCCTGGATACCGAGTCTCAACCCGTTGATATAACGGGCCACCTTTTCTTTGTTGGCCTCTAAATGCCCAGTTCTAATGGAGATCTTGTAAAACTCCTCGGTGTACTCTTGGACAGTTTTGTTTGTCTGCCTCAAACTTTGCATTTTTCTTAGCAGATCCAACTCGTAATCTGTCGGGATGAACTATCTTTTCAGCTTCTCCACCATTCTGTCCCATCTTGTTATTCTCTCCTTCCCTCGTCTGTTCCTCTCCAACTGTATTCCCCTCCACCAAATACTGGCATGACCCTTCAACTTGGTCTTAGCAAATCTGACCCGATTAGGGTCTTCAACCTCCTCGTACTCGAAATACTCCTCTAAATCATTTATCCAGTCAATCACTTCTTCTGGATTTAAGTTACCCGAGTATGTGGAAACCTCCATTTTTGGTTGCTTTCCAATCTAAGAGATGGCCTTGTATAACCGGGCTTGTGCAGGATCCATGGCCTCTTCCTCTTCCTCGGATTGGTCTTCTTCTTCAACTTCGTCCTCACTTTCCTCATCCCTTCCGGGCTCGTGCCTTCTGCGTAACTCTGCCTGCAGGGCTTGGACTTGTCTCTGTAGGGCTCGGAAGTCTTCGGCCGGCACCACATTTCCTACTCCGCCACGGTTCCTTCGTGGAGGCATTATATTATATATATATATATATTTTTTTATAAAATCCTTCCACAGATCCTGGTGTAACTGCCTCTCTCCGGCGATCTGTTACACGCTCAGGAGCTCCCGCTCTGATACCACTTGATGGCAAGCCGGGATTCACACAAACACATTCACGGTAATTTCACCGTAATTTCATTAAATTGCTTAATACAGTTTACAGTAGTCTTTACCGCCTACAACTTCTCCCTCAATCCCGAACTTCACCATCCCGCAACCCTTACAAATTTTGAGTATTTAACCGAGGCCTCGATCCTCCAGGAATTTAATGCTCCCGCCCAACAGCAAATTCAAAATTCTATTTCCCTCGGTTCCATTTTCAAATTTTGGTTTTCTGCCATAAATGGGCAACTGCCGATCCGCCCAGAAGCTTGCATTAATGGCTCCCATACCCTGCACTGGCCGCTTGGTTCTGACCGTACTCTGTACTGCTGTTTCTTCCATTAAGTCATTACCTGCAATGGTTGCGTTGCCAGAAAGAATAACAAAAGAAAGCGTGGTCGACACTTTCCTCGTCTTGTCTCCATACACGTAGCCGACCGTCTTTAAATCTCGCCACGCCTTCTCCAAGTCGTAATATAAATGATGCACGTACCCCTTTACAGTTGTCACGATACACGTGGCCTTCCACGTGTCACATCTGGTCTTGCTCGGTCGTCCGCTGTTTTCTTTAGTCTTGACTTTACTAGGCCGCGATATCGCGACACGTCGCGATATCGCGACATGTCGCGATATCGCGACCCACAGTGCCTCCAATAAGCCGAAGTTCCTTTGGGGTCACGAAATCGTGACATGTCACGATTTCGCGACCCCCTCCCCCTTCCCTCTGTGCCTTTACTCCGACGAAGTCTTTGCCATGTCCTCCGCTTTGCATTTGCTTTTGGTCTGCCTTAAGATCTTGCCACGTGGCAGTTCCGCACTGGTCGCGATATCGCGACAGGACCTTCACCCTCCGCCTTGCTCCACACCACCGTCGCGATATCGCGACGTCGCGATATCACGACGACTGTGGCCTCCGCCTTAGCTTTTAAAACACTGTCGCGATATCGCGACGTCGCGATATCGCGACACAACTTAACGAATTACAACGCAGCTTTCGGAGGTCGCGATTTCGCGACCTCACCCCCCTGCTTTACCAAACCTTCCCAAACTGATCATTGCTTTACAAAACTCCTTCCAGGCTAAAAATAGGTAAGTAAAGATGCAAAACTACTTAGAAAAACTAGAAAATTTTTGGAGATGCAAGATTGCTCTACCATTGCCGGATGCTCCTGCATCACCCCTTGTCCACACAGTTTACCCACATCAAGTCATCTTCATTTTGTTTGTCATATCTGTAGGTATCTAAAGCTCAAACATGCATTAGACCTGACACATCTATCGCTTATAGATTTGGATCCACGTTGTTGTCATTGATTCCCGACCCGTGGACCTAGTGACAAACACTCCTATAAACCCTGCATTAACACACAACATTAGTAAGCATTGATCATAGACAACCAAGGATAATATTACATTAATCACATAATGTAAAACAAAATAACTATCCAATCTAAAGACCAATATTGAACCCCAAACCATAATATGATGAATGATAAGAATGTAATGAGGATCTTTTTTTATTTATTTTTTATTTTTTTATTTTTATTTAAGTTTGAATTCATTTTACATTTTCTTTTCTCTTTCTTTTTTTATTATTATTTTAAATTTAATTTATTTAAATCCAAAGGCTTAAATTTGCTTTTCCCAAAACATAGACATTAATTTAATCAGAATACTAACATCTTAAAAGAAATTAAAATAGGACACTAGCCAAATAAAATAAAATAAATAAACAACTTTAAGTGAAGACAAGATGACACTCCCCACAAGGAACCTACAATATCACCTCATGGGTATGAACATATGGAAATTATCACTCAAAGCAAACCAAAATCCCAAAAACAACCAAAATTTAAGGTGGGTCCCCAAATTTGGGGCAAGTTGTGCAATGGCCACAACAAATGGTGACTCTGTTGGGAAATGCTCCTGAGCATTTCGGATGAAGAACCCAATCTGAAACCAAAGAAACCAAAGATCAGAAAAATAAGCATTATTTAGCAATATCCAGAGAAGATGGAGGTAGATAACTTCAAATGAAAATACATGAACCATTTGCCTTTGCTTAGTGTGTGAAAGTGATTTCATTTTGCATTCTTGAAAACCATCCAGATTCCATCATCTGTTTTGCATTTAGGCTATAGAAATATTACTCATTAAAAATGTGCCTCTGCATTGCTCCACTACCAGCCAGGCATCTATAGCCCTGGTGGAGATGACCTTGATCTCTTCTAGACCTTGCTCTACTTGCCATCCAGGCGTCTATAGCCCCGGTAGAGATTATCCGAATCACCCAGGTATTAGGTTAATTTTGCTTTTACCTCTTTTTTTTTTCTTTTCTTTTCTAGACATTGCTCCACTACCAGCCAGGCATCTATAGCCCTGGTGGAGATGACCTAAGCCTTTGATTGATTTGGATTTTCTTTCTTCTCTTTTTTTATTGAGCATTGTATTGCTTTGCAAAATTCACCTACCACCTGGGTTAGAGACCATTCAAGGCTAAATATGGAGTGTATTAGATTTTTGCCTTAATTTGCAAACCAAAATGACTTCATCCTTCAATATTTCAAAGAATACCCTTTAATATGATGTGTTCATGTGTAGCTTTAGCAAAATGATTCATTGTTCCAAAATTCACTATCTTAGTCCCAAAATCTAAGAATGATTACTAAACAATTTCATCCCCTTTTCCTTGATTCCACCTGATTCCAAAATAGGCAATCCAACCTACATGACAAAGGAACACAAAAAAAAACCAAGAGGCCATAAATTAGTAGCTACCACAAAACACTGCCACAAATGAAGGGAACGAACCCAAAACCATGAAACACCCTACAAAATATCACAAAACCAAGCAAAAAGTATATACAAAACCAACTAGACCTGAAAAGCCAAAAATTATATACAATAATATACAATATATGTACAATATGGTGTAAAATTTGGGCTATCATTTTCCTGGATCCCAAACATGATTACCACAATTTAAAAGACATCTATCATGATATGCATGCCAAGCTTTATAGAAATCCAACCAAAATAAGATTAGGCCACACAATACAAAAACTCTCATTTTACCTCTCTCACCCCACCAATTTGATTCAATGATATTAGCAATTCCATGTTGAGACTTTGATTCATTAAACTTGCAAGTGAATACATGATTTTCAACTATCTTTTGCTTATTCAATGAGGTGTAAATTTCGAAACTTGATTCATCACTCTGACTTGAGTTCTCATTTTCACAAACATATAGGATTTCCTTCAAATAGGAGGCTATTTCTGAAAATTTTAAAGCCAAGTCATCATCTATGTCTTTAGGCCAATCATACTTATGCAACAATTTGCAAGCATCTAGGATATCTACTAAATGAGGATCATTATAAGTTTGTATCCTAGATTCAATTGTTAATTGTTGATGAACTTGATTCAACAACTCAAGCACATCTACTTCTGTTTCATTCAACAAAGCAATCTTATTAGCGGTGTGAGTAGAAATCAACTCTAGTTCTTTATTAACCTCCAATGGCATTTCATCATTAATAACATTTGAATCCAACAGATAATTATGCAAAATTTTACCTGGAGTTTGAATGGTTGAACATAAAGGATGAGATTCTACCTTTTGTACACTTTCATTTACCAGGACTTGATGAGGATTTGTAATTTCTTCTTTTTCCTCATGATATTTATCATCATCATCTTGTAGCCCTTCATCTTCATCAATTACCTATTTTTCAAAAACACCAAAATTAGTCACCCAATTAAAAATATGCCCATCCTTTTCAAACCATAAATCTTGTCGATCAAGGGATGTGTTAAATAACACATCTCTATGATCAATTACTTGAGTTGCTTCAAATAAAGCCACATTTTCATTTGGATCATCAATGAGATCAAACCCAAACCATTCAAATTTTGGAATTTTCTCTATCTGAGGTAGCATAGATATTATAGGGTCCTTAGGTGAAACAAGGCTTTCAATTTCTTACCCCTCAAATGGGAACAAAGTGAGTGATTCCCCTTCTTTTTCTAGAATAGTAGAATCATTATCATTCTAAAATATTTGATGAGATTCCATCCCTTCTTTCATGCCATTTTTATATTGTACAAGAATTGTAAGATCTTCATGTGAGATAGCGATTTTAGCATCCTGCATATCAAGTGAAATAGAAATTTCATCAGTAGGAGTGTGAGAAACCAATGATTCCTCATATCTTCCCCAATCATTATAATAATTATCTTCTAAAATCAAGGGATGAAATTCTATCGTGTCTTCTGCATAATCTTTAGATTCATCTATTGATTCCTTTTTAAATTCACTTTCAACCACTTTTGATGGCTCAAGGGTTTCTATAGTGGGATCAATTCTTGTATTCAACTTTCTATAATTATCCCAATCCTCCCTTGTAAATAATGACTCTAAGCCTTTCATTTCTATCTGGTCATTATTTGGAGCATGTTGGCTTTCTTGATCATCCACTTTAATCATTTCATTTAATTCTATGGAAGGTCCTATCCTATCATATATTTCAATGCTAGTTAGATCTAGGACTCCTCCATTGTCTGAAGGCTCATGCATTTCTAAAAATGAACCAATATCTACATTTTGATGGGCATGTTTACCACAATCCTCATTGGTGGATATTGGCTTTGAAACTTGCACCTCCTCTTGGATGATATCTAAGGTGGTTGTAACATTTGGACATTCAATTTTATCCCATTGATTGCTCACATTAGACATCATTTGATTCAAGGGTGCTAGATTGGATGGTTGGTATTGGTTGGAATCCATAACTCCTGAAAAATAGTTCATCATGGGAGAAGGTTGTGCCTCAGCCTGACTCATGGGTGGTATCTGATTGTGAGCCTTAGGGTTAAGTAATGATAATTGACCCACATCAACACCTTTCGAAATCCACCATTGTTCTACTATTATTGCCTCACTGTAGGCTCTAGGCAAGGATGGATCTTTAAGAATTCTCCCTAGAAATGTAGAAGTAAAGGGGTCTAAGGCTCCCATGTATATTTGAATGGCTTCTTCTTCTGACATGATGTAATGTGTCACCACTTCGGTATACAACCTATGGAACCTATCATTGAATTGGCTCATGGATTCATTAGGTTCTTTACAGATAGAGATAAACTGATTTAGTATCATAACTGGGTCAACTAGTTTTCCAAAATGGCTAAGAAATATTGCTTCTAGTTGAGCCCAAGAAGTGATAGAACTTAGAGGTAAGTGGATGTACCAATCAAATGCAACCTCATCCAATGTGTATGAAAACAACCTACAAGCAACATCTTCATGCATAATTTGCAAATAAATTAACATGTTCTTGTATCTCTGAATATGTTCCTCAACCGATGCCACATCATGCCTAAACTGAGGTAAATATTCTTCTACACCTTCAGGGATTTGATGGGGTACTCTAGGAATGTTTAAATGACTATAATAACCACCTATCCAGGATGCAATTCCTACCATTGTTGGAGTAAACATTGCCATTAGTGGACCTTAAAGAATATAACTTTAGTACCAATTTTGTTAGTCAGAGAAATATATCTTGCAAAGAAGCATGAAATGACTAACAATTTTCAAATGTTTAACATATAGATCATCATGTTTATCAACCAAAATATATGCATCAATTAAACCATGACATTAAAGAACATTCTCCAATTTGCAAAAGGTTAGCATCAATGCATCATCAATTAAAGGACTTTCCAATCAATGAATGTGATCACATGTCAACAAAACCTCGTTAGTCAAGACCAATGCCTTCAAATAACCTTTCAAGTAACAATGAACAATTTAGCATTTAAGTAGCAATAAAATGACCAATTCAGGCCCTCCTTCTAGCACCAAAATGTTGAGTGATAATTTTACCCAATTGCAAAACCACACTCACAGTTAGGATTTTGATTAGAAAACCCTCTCTTGCAAAGAAATAGAAATTTCTCCAAGGTTCCTTTTACTTAATGTGTGCTTGTATGCTTGTGAAAATGTGTCAAATAAGTGCTTAGAATACCTTAGTGATTTGCAAGCAACTATTAACAAGGGGCCTGTGTTGGTATTACTTTATTATGCTATGCTATTGATTGTTCATGAAACTTAAAAGAAAAGAAAATGTAAATGTGATTGGCCCTCATATGACCACGATGAAAAGGTGATTTAATTCATTTTATCTTGGAGTGTTTTAGGTAGATTTTATCTTCCTTTGTTAAGTAGATTTTAACAAATTTTATCTTTTTGTTAAACCTTGCTTTGAGCATGAAAGAAAAGACTAAAATCTATCTCTGAAATGTGAATATGAAATGATGAGTGGATTCATTTTATCTTGCTTTGAGCATGAAAAGAAAATAATCTACATGACTAACTTTGAAAATGTAGTAGCCTTTGGAATGCCATATAAATTACCCCTCTTTAATGAAATTGTAATTTTCATAAAGAGAAGTTAATTTATTGCTTGAAAAACAAAAGTGCAAAGCTTGAAATTTGACTCTCCTTTAAAATGTGAAATCATGTAAAGCTTTGAAATTACAAAATTCCTTTTAAAATGTGAACTTTATATAAATTTTAGGAATTTCGAATTTCCTTCAAAATAAAATCGAAATTGCTTAAAATAAAACTTTAAAGCTTAATCTTGGAATCCATGCATCTCTTTTTGGATTTTAATTTTTTTTATATTTTTTATTTTATTTGAAGAAGTTAAAAAAAATGAAAAAGGATAGGGTTAGAGAAAAATAAAAATAAAACTTAAAATTCTAGAATATGGACCAGAATATGGAAATGACCAAAGAAAAACTACTGCAAACAAATCTGACCTATGCTGTAGAAAATGTTAGTTCCTGAACACAAAACACAACCAGGTTAGACCTGCATCCACACAATCTAAAATCTGGTTATGGTGAGAGTCTAAGGGGTAAAAACATGCATTAAAATATTTAAATGATGCTACCATATTCATGCATAAAACACCATTAAAAATTATTCCAATACATGTAGAAATATGTGCAATAAAAGCTTATATTATGTTCATAAACCTTCTTTTCTGCATACAAGATGAGAGAACACCAGCTTTACAGCATCTTGGAGAACCTTGCAATATTTTCCTGCACTCCTACTCCAAAATTTCCAGCCCTTTATCTCTATTTTCGATGGGTATTTACAGACATGCGCAACAACTCTTCATTTCCTCTTTCCACGGATGGAGACCTTTCACTCTTTGTTTTCCTTCTTTGGCTTTTGTAACATTTCAATTATTTTTCCAATGCCTCTCTTTTAGCATAATAAATTATAACATTTTTACTTCACTTTGTAACCTAGATGCCCCTCATAGTTTTAAAGGTTGTTTTGATAAACATCCTTTCATTTAAAATAACCCTTGGTGTACATAAAACGTACACTGCTACTCGTGAACTTTCCTCATTTAGAATGATTATATTTGCTGCTCTAAATTTCTCATCATAATTATTGAACATATGGTCTCCCTATCCAACACACTTGCCGCATCCACATATATCTTGAAAACAATCCATCTGTTTCATGCAAACCCTTCGGTAATGCCTCCCAAATAAGATGTTTTGAGTGTAAGGGTGTCTGCACTATTTGGAAAGTGAAAAAAACTCCGCCAACATGTCCTACCATCCAATGGAGAAAAATTGGGTGTACCTGCCCCCTAAGCTCTAACCACATCATTCCTTTACATTTATTTAGAAGTAAATGATTTACATTGATAGAGGAATCAATGGTAATTTTTGACTTCGCAGCTAGGTGCAAACATAATATCTCGATTAAAACTCATGATCGTTTCCCAACATTTGACAGTTTTAACATCCTTCAATGCCAATTTTCATCGTTGGTCTCTCATAGTGCTTCTTCTGTGCACGTTACTAACAACTTCGTCACTAGGTTTGTGACCTCTGGGTCTGCCTGGACCGTTGAGACTGTGAACCAGGTTAAATTGTGTAACGTGAAGCCCTTTGTTACCCACAGTACAAATCATGTTGTTGATGTTCATACAACAGATATCCTTAGCAATGTAGTCTTCTCGAACTTTGTTTCTGCAATAATCGACCACTGGATAAGCAAAATATGCTAAATTTGCTCTACGATGAGGAGATTTTCATGTCTTGTTCCCATAATTAAATGAGCTACCATCAAGTATATACTTTGTCCTTTTTCTTTTCTCTCTTGATCTATATGGAAAATGACATACTGGTTATAAATATTTACGGTGAACCCCATGCACTGAAATGAACTAAACAACCCAATATTATTCCTTCATCTTTTATGAACTATATTGGATTGTGTAAATAGTTTTCCATAATCTATGGTGATAATATTCAATCGTCATTGTTACATTTCATCGATTGGTTCTATATTTTCTTAGAGTGCTTAATCCTATACCGCAAATTGTGATAATTCCCATGAGCAGAAACACATGGAAAATAATGTCTATGGTGAAAACTTCATTAATGTGAAGGCTGTAATAGTCAAAAACGTCTAGGAAATTGATGCCTCTGGAGATAGCATGGTGGATGAGAACGATAGCTTCTTCCTCAACTTTAGAGGCCTATACTAGTCGAGAATATACATCACAATCCTTATCTACGCATGCACATCATGATTCCTGCTAGACTTTGTTAGAAAATTAAACCAGATTTGATGCCTTGATAGATCGGATAACATCGTCGTTAATGCCGATAGCTGTAGTTCGATCGAGTGGGCAGAAACCCTAATGCGGTGCATGTCAGAGAAACCCTAATGCGGTGCATGTCAGAGGATAAGCCTTATCCTCCCTTCCGCCCGGCTATAAAAGGCGGAGTGGTCTTTCAAAAAACATATTGAGGAATCGAGGAAGAGCAGAAGAAATCCGAGGAAAGTTGATGAGCAAAGTAGAGGAGTCAAAGCAACAGTCTCCAGGAAACTCCTCTGTGGTTATCCTGCAATCTTGGTTGCAGATGTCTCTGTAAAATCTTGCATTGTAAAACTGCATCTTGCAGTCTGTTTGAATCAATAAAGTCTATCTTTTGGTTTGCAAGTTTTATCTCATTCTTCCTCAGATTTTGTTTGCGCCAGTTCGGTGTAATTGTTTCCCTGTGCACCCCAAGTGAGGCACACCATTTTTGTGTGCCCCAAGTGAGGCGCACTCTCATCATGTGCCCAAGCCTAGGCGCACTCCTCGGTTGCACCCAAGCCAAGGCGCAATCCTTCTTTGCGCCCAAGCCTTGGCGCAAGTGGTCCTTGCACCAGACCCTTGGCGCACTTGGGTCATGTGCCAGACCCTTGGCGCACTTGGGCTATGCACCCAATATTTGGCTCACTTGGGTTGTGCACCAAACCCTTGGCGCATGTGGGTCATGCGCCCAACCCTTGGTGCACTTGGACCGTGCACCAAACCCTTGGCACATTTAGACCATGCATCAAGTCCTTGGCGCATGTGGGTTGTGCGCCAGACCTTTGGTGCATCCGACCCTTGCGCCACACCCTTGGCGCAAGAAAATTTTGCACTCGAGTCTTTCAAATTGGTATCAGAGCTAGAGCCTGCCCGTGGATGATAAGAAGCAATGGCTTCTAGTGGCAACTCATTGCAGTTGCAGATCCCATGGTTCAACGACAAAAATTATGATTATTGGAGCATCCAGATGAGGATCCTGTTCGGGTCGCAGGAGCTATGGGACCTGGTCCAGAATGGCTATGTAGAGCCAGCAGACACAGTAGCGTTGAGCGCACTCTCCCAGGTAGATTCAGATTTGTTGAAGGAGAACCGAAAGAAGGACCAGAAGGCATTATTTTACATAATGCAGGTGGTTGAGGAGACAATCTTCCCACGAATCGTAGCAGCAACCAAATCGAAGGAGGCCTAGGAAATCTTGGCCAGCTCCTACCAGGGCATCGACAAGGTGAAGTTGGTGTGGTTGCAGATGCTGAGGAGGGAGTTTGAGAACTTGCAGATGAGCGAGTCGGAGTCCATAAGTGACTTCCTCACCCGGATAATGGATGTCATCAACCAGATGCGGTTGAATGGGGAGAACATGGTGAATCAAAGGATTATGGAGAAGATGTTGAGGAGCCTACCAGCAAGGTTCGACTCAGTGGTGATAGCAATCGAAGAATCGAGGGATTTAACAACCCTCTCTATGGATGAGCTCATGGGTTCTCTGCAAACACATGAGCAGAGGCTGAGTCGCTCAACTCAGTCCTCACTGGAACAAGCATTCAAAGCGCAGGTCTCATTTCGAGATAGTAGCAGAGAAAACTCCCACCAAGGAGCCTCAGGTTCTCAAGGAGGAAGAGGTAGAGGCAAGCGTGGGAAAGGCAACAAGCAAGGAGGAAGGTCAAACTCCAATGATGGAGAGACCGGTTGCAACTTCCATCAGCAAGGAGGAAGAGGCAACAACAAAAACCAGCAAGGAGGATCTTATCAGAGAAAGGATAAATCAAAGATCCAATGTTATTACTGCAAGAAGTTTGGTCACTATATTTTTGAGTGCAGAAAGAAGATGGCCAAAGATAACCAACAACAAGCGCACTACACAGATGAGCCTGATAATGGAGAGTGTAGAGATGCTGGTGGAAATGTGTTGTTAACTTGCAGTATTGAGGAGGAGAGCCAGAAGAATATCTGGTATCTCGATAGTGGTTGCAGCAACCACATGACGGGGAACAAAGAGATGTTCTCACAACTGGATGAAACAGTCCAGTCTGAGGTGAAAATGGGGAACAACAACAAAGTTCCTGTGATGGGGAAAGGAAAAATCCTCATTCGTACCAGGCAAGGTAAAAGGAAGCAGATCATCGATGTCTATTATGTGCCTGGTTTGAAGCATAATTTGTTGAGCGTTGGACAACTTGTGCAGAAGGGGTACACTGTTCAATTCAAGGATGGACTTTGCACCATCAAAGACAAGGAGCATGGGCAGATTGCAACTGTGTCCATGACTAAAAACAAGATGTTTTCACTATAGATTCAGAATGAATCTTTGATGTCTTTTAGTGCAGTTGAGAAGGATGCTACCTGGTTGTGGCATCTCAGATTTGGTCACCTGAGCTTCAGTGGCCTGAACTTGCTGCACAAGAAGCAGATGGTGAAGGGTTTACCCCTTATTGAGCAACCAAATCAAGTTTGTGAGGGTTGCTTAGTCGACAAGCAGCACAGGGATGCATTCCCTATAGGACAGTCTTGGAGAGCTTCACAGCCATTGGAGCTGGTGCATTCCGACATTTGCGGTCCAATGCAGACCAACACATTTGTCGGTAACAAATATTTTTTGACTTTCATTGATGACTTCAGTCGGAGGACATGGGTATATCCCATCAAACAAAAGTCAGAGGCATTCAAAAAATTCAAGGAGTTCAAGGCTCTGGTTGAAAAATAGAGCGGCTACCAGGTGAAGACTCTCAGGACAGATGGAGGAGGTGAGTATATCTCCAATGAATTCCAAAAATTTTGCAAGCAAACTGGAATTCGTAGGCAGCTTACTACCAGATACACACCGTAACAAAATGGTGTAGCTGAGAGGAAGAACAGAACCATTATGGAGATGGCACGAAGTATGTTGAAGGCAAAGAACTTGCCTCATGAGTTCTGGGTAGAAGTTGTAAGTTGTGCAGTCTATCTGCTAAATCGATGTCCCACAAAGAGTGTGAAGGACAAAATTCCTCAGGAGGCATGGAGCAACCAGAAGCCAAGCGTTGCTCATTTCAGAGTTTTCGGGTGCATAGCATATGCACATGTCCCAGATGAGAAGAGGAAGAAGTTGGACGACAAAGCTGAGAAATGCATCTTCACTGGGTATAGTGAAGAGTCGAAGGCATATAGGCTGTATAATCCTATGACGAAGAAGATGATTATCAGTCGAGATGTGAAGTTCTTGGAGGATGAATCCTGGAACTGGAAATCAAAGACTGGTCAGCCAGAACTAGCAGTCATTGAGTCTGAGGACGTAGAAGAAGAACGAGTGCATCAACCTGCAGCTTCAAGTAGCAACTCTGGAGCTAGCAGCAACACCACCTCATCATCACAAACACCTCAAATTGCAAGCAAAATCTCCAACTTGAGGACACCCACAAAGACGAGGAGCTTGCAAGACATCTATGAGGTAACCCGACTTCAAGAAGAAGAACATTCTGACTTTGCTTTATTTTTTGAGTGTGATCCAATTTCATTTGAAGAAGCAATTCAGAATCAAAAATGGGTGAAGGCGATGGATGAGGAAATTGAGGCCATAGAGAAAAACAAGACATGGCAGTTGAGTTATCTCCCAGCAGGGAAGAAGACCATTGGGGTCAAGTGGGTATACAAAACTAAGTTTAATGCCCAAGGTGAAGTTGATCGGCACAAGGCCAGATTGGTGGCAAAAGGCTACAAACAGAAGTCAGGCATTGACTATCATGAGGTGTATGCACCTATAGCTCGACTTGACATAGTTAGAATGATCCTGGCATTGGCAGCCCAGAAAGGTTGGAATGTGTACCAGATGGATGTCAAGTCTGCATTCCTGAATGGAGTGTTGGAAGAAGAGGTCTATATAGACCAGCCACCAGGCTATGAGTTGGAAGGACAAGAAGGTAAAGTCCTAAAGCTGAAGAAGGCCCTGTATGGGTTGAAGCAAGCACCCAGGGCTTGGTACAGTCGGATTGATGCTTACTTTCAGGAGAATGGGTTCATGAAATGCCCATATGAGCACACCCTATACCTGAAGCAAAACCCAGAAGGCGAGATGATAATCATTTGCTTGTATGTAGACGATCTGATTTACACTAGAAACAACAACGTGTTGTTTGACCAGTTCAGAACAACCATGAAGAAGGAGTTCGAGATGATGGACTTAGGGCTGATGAAATACTTTCTAGGTATTGAAGTTGTCCAATCTGTAGATGGCATCTTCATTTCTCAGGGCAAGTATGCGAAGGATGTCCTAAAGCGGTTTAAGATGGAGGACAACAAACCTGCCATCACACCTATTGCCACAGGTCTGAAGCTGAGCAAGATGGATTCCAGCAGAAATGTTGATCCAACCTTGTTTAAGAGGTTAGTTGGCAGTCTCATGTACTTGACTGCAACTAGACCCGATCTGATGTTTGGAGTGAGCCTGATCAGTAGATTTATGGAGACTCCGAAGGACACGCACTGGCAAGCAGGCAAAAGGATTTTGCGCTATGTCAATGGGACGTGAAACCATGGAATTTTCTATGCCAGAAAAGACCAGCTGGAACTGGTTGGCTACACAGATAGCGATTGGGCTGGCAACATTGATGATCGAAAGAGCACTTTCGGCTATGCTTTCCATCTTGGATCGAGAGCAGTTTCATGGTCATCCAAGAAGCAACCGATAGTTGTGTTGTCCACTGCAGAGGCAGAGTATGTTGTCGCCACATCAGTCGCATGCCAGGCAGTATGGCTGCAAAGAATCTTGGGTGAGCTGAATCATCCACCGAAAAGGGCGACAACCATTTCCTGTGATAACAATTCCGCCATAGCACTGTCGAAGGATCTAGTGTTTCATGGTAGGATGAAGCATATCGATATCCGCTACCACTTCATCAGAGAGCTGGTGAAAGCTGACGAAATTATGTTACTATTTTGCAGGTCAAAAGAATAGGTAGCTGATATTTTTACAAAACCTTTGAAGGAGGAAGACTTCAACAGGCTCCGAGAAATGTTGGGCATCAAAGTCTTTGTGAAATCTAGTTTAAATGAGGGTGTTAGAAAATTAAACCAGATTTGACGCCCTGATAGATCGGATAACATCGTCATTAATGTCGATAGCTGTAGTTCGACGAGTGGGCAAAAACCCTAATGCGGTGCATGTCAAAGGATAAGCCTTATCCTCCCTTCCTCTCAGCTATAAAAGGTAGAGTGGTCTTTCAGAAAACATATCAAGGAATCGAGGAAGAATAGAAGAAATCGAGGAAAGTAGCTGAGCAAAGCAGAGGAGTCGGAGCAGCAGTCTCCAGGAAACTCCTCCTGTGGTTATCCTGCAATCTTGGTTGTAGATGTCTCTGTAAAATCTTGCATTGTAAAACTGCATCTTGCAGTCTGTTTGAATCAATAAAGTCTATCTTTTGGTTTGCAAGTTTTATCTCATTCTTCCTCAGATTTTGTTTGCACCAGTTCGGTGTAATTGTTTCCCTGTGCACCCCAAGTGAGGCGCACCATTTTTGTGCACCCCAAGTAAGGCGCACTCTCATCGTGCGCCCAAGCCCGGGTGCACTCCTCCCCGGTTGCGCCCAAGCCAAGGCGCAATCCTTCTTTGCGCCCAAGCCTTGGCGCAAGTGGTCCTTGCGCCAGACCCTTGGCGCACTTGGGTCATGTGCCAGACCCTTGGTGCACTTGGGTCGTGCGCCAGACCCTTGGCACACTTGGGCCATGCACCCAATATTTGGTGCACTTGGGTCATGCGCCAAACCCTTGGCGCACTTGGACCGTGCGCCAAACCCTTGGCACATGTGGGCCATGCGCCAAACCTTTGGCGCATCTGACCCTTGGACCACACCCTTGGTGCAAGAAAATATTACGTCGAGTCTTTCAAAATTTTCATCTGCAAGAACCAGACTCTCCTACAGTCCTTAATTTTATATTTCCAAAAGTATGATTTCGTCAGGCTCATCCAGTTTACGTGGGTGTAAGGTTGGGTAAATGGTGTTGCTCTCATCCTCATAGTCCACGTAATTAATATCATGTTTGCTTCCTCCCTTTCATTCCTTGTCTGCTTCATGGATTCAGCACCTATGTAAGACATATTTCAAACATGTCTCATCGACTGCATCAATCCACTACTGGTATTCAACCTCTGTGGGGCTATTTCAACTGCACACATTGCCTAGATCTCCTTGAATATGATTTACACCATAATGTCCTATTGTCATTGGGACTCGAAGAAAACTACCTGCATGAGCTAACATCACACTCCGTCAGATATAGCACACTATTTTGGACCATTCTACATTCAAATGACATCAAGGCTTTTGGGTTCAATATCGTTTATGGTTTCCATTATAGAATTATGAACCGTACGAACCTGCCAACCAGGAAAACCTGCATGATGTAAAAATGCGAGCAGGATAACAGGTCAAATCAAATATGCAGCAGAAAATAAAAACTTTATTATTTTTCTTTGATAAATGCAGTGATCTAATACATTGACCATCCAACATTTGAATACATATTATCATATATTTATATGTAATTGACGGGAAGAAAGGCGATGGAAAGGATAGGAGAGATAAGGGAAAATAGGAGATAAGGAGGGAGAAAATAGGGGAAAGAAAAGCGCGGAGGGATAAGGAGGTTGGAGAGATAAGGGGAAGAAGGATTTACGGAGGGATAAGGAGGAGGGAAAATAGGAGATTAGGGGAGACAAAATAGGAGATAGACTGCCGACAAACTCAAAAACAAATTCTGTCGACAAATGTAGGGAGATTTCACACTGAAGCTTAGAAAGAAGATTTTTCTAAGCCGGTTTCGAAACAACCCTATTCACACTTGTAACATTCTCCCCCTTAAAGTTGAGAGGACTGACTACACAGTCTCTCAGCTTTACAAATTGATCTTTTGTCATCGCCTTGGTGAAGATGTCAGCGACGTTCTCCAAAGTGTGACAGTATTGAAGCTCAACAATTTCATGTTCCACCATATCTCTGATGAAGTGGTACTTCATATCAAAATGCTTCGTTCTGCTATGGTGGACAGGATTATATGCCAACTGAATGGCACTGATGTTGTCACAGTAGATTTTGGTTGGACCACTTTGTTGTTCTCCAATATCTTCTAGTACTTTCCTTAGCCACAAGGCTTGAGTACTTGCATAAGTAACCGCTATATACTTAGCTTCTGTTGAAGATAGCGCTACTACTGTCTGCTTTTTTGAACTCCAAGTTATTAGTCCTGATACAAGACTAAAATAGTTTCCTAATGTTGACTTCCTGTCATCAATATTGCTACCCCAATCACTATCACTAAAGCCTACAAGCTTGATAGTATTACATTGACGGTACTAGATTCCAAAATCCAATGTACCCTTTACATATCTCAAAATTCTTTTAGCTTCCTGCAAATGTAGCTCAGAGGGGTTAGACATAAATCTAGAAACAAGAGATACAACATATTGAATATCTGGTCTGGTGTTGGCGAGAAACATCAAACTCCCAACCATGCTTCTGAAAGTGGTCACATCAACTTTCGGTGCTCCATCATCTTTGCTTAATTGGATCCCATGTCCAACTGGATTTGCAACTGGTTTGCAATGCTCCATAGCAAACTTCTTGATCATGTCCTGAGCATATTTATGTTGACAAATGAAGATCCCTGTATCTGATTGATGAACTTCCATTCCCAGATAGTATTGCATTTGTCCAAGATCCTTCATCTCAAACTACGTCATCATGGAGTGTTTGAACTCCCTATTCATTTTCTCATCACTACCCATAAAAATAAGATCATCCACATACAAAAAAACTATGAGAATGTCTTTACCTTGCTTGAGGTAGTAGAGTGTGGGTTCATTTTTGCTTCTTGTGAACCCATATTCTTTGAAGTACCCATCAATGCATGAGTACCAAGCTCTTGGTGCCTGTTTGAGGCCATAGAGTGCCTTCTTCAATCTGTAAACAAGGTGTTCCTTACCTTGCACTTCAAATCCCTGTGGCTGCTCAACATACACTTCTTCTATCAAGTAACCATTGAGAAATGCACTCTTCACATCCATGTGTTGTACTTGCCATCCTTTATGTGCAGCTAAGGCAAGAACTGTTCTGATTGTCTCTTGTCTGGCTACAGGAGCAAAAGTCTCTTCATAGTCTATTCCATACTTCTGAGTAAAACCCTTTGCCACTAACCTTGCCTTATGCTTCTCAATGCTTCCATCAGCATTAAACTTGGTCTTGAAGATCCATTTACAGCCAACACATTTCTTTCCTTTCGAAAGCTTCACGAGCTCCCAAGTGTCGTTTTTTATAGAGGTTATCTCCTCTTCCATGGCATCTTGCCAAATCTTCTGAGTACATGCCTTCTCATAACTAGAAGGTTCAAGTTGTGCACTAGTTAACAAAGCATAGTTAACTTGATCTCCTCTGGGTTCTTGTTGTGATTCATCATCACCATACAAGTGCATGCTTTCTAATCTGTGTAAAAAAGATTCCATTTCACTAGCTTGACTCCTAGTATATCTTCTTGAAAAAATTTTATCCAACATCTGAGAGGATGGATTATACTGTAAAGTTCTCTTACCTTTGGATGGAACATCAATATCCATTGGTGAGGAACTTACTGATCGTTGTGGAGAAGGACTTGGTGAAGCAGTTGAATCAGAATATGGACTTGGTGGATGTGAGGGCGGAGACTGCTTTCCTTTCTGTGGTAGTTGTGGTTGCACCTGCTGAGCAACTACATCAGTGGCTTCAACATCACTGAATATTTGGGGCTTACCCCACTCTCCCCCTTCATCAAAAATCACATCCCTTGAAATCACTATCTTTCGAGTTGTAGGATTATAGAGTCTATACCCTTTTGTGTTTTCACAGTATCCTACAAAAATGCAAGCCTGACTCTTTGGATCCAACTTCTTTCTCAGCTCATCAGGAATGTGAGCATATGCCAATGAACCAAATACTCTAAAATACTTCAAATTTGGTTTCTTACCATACCAGGCTTGGTAAGGTGTCTTCCCTTTCAAACTTGAAGTAGGACTTCTGTTCAAGATGTGAACACTAGTCCTTGTTGCATCTCCCCAATATGCATTACTCAAATGCTTTGTCTGAAGCATTGATCTCGCCATCTCCACAATGGTGCGATTCTTTATTTCTGCTACACCATTCTGTTGTGGAGTGTAGGCAGTTGTGAACTGCCTCTTGATGCCATGATGTTTAAAAAAATTCAAAAACTGATTAGAGGAGTATTCTCCTCCTCTATATGATCTAAGACATTTTATTGAATATCCACTCTCACTTTCAACTTTTGCTTTAAAATCAACAAAGCATGCAAATGCTTCATCCTTATGCTTCAAAAAGTATATCCAACACATTCTTGTGCAATCATCAATGAAAAGTAGGAAGTAAGAGTGATTACCTAGACTCTTGGTCTGCATCGGACCACAGATGTCTGAATGTACCAACTGAAGAGGATAGTTGGCCCTCCATGCTTGTCCACGAGGAAATTTTGACCTGGCATGCTTGACCAGGGCACACCCTTCATAGACTTCCTTACTATCTTGAACTTTGGGAAGTCCAGTCACAATTGCTTGTGAAGTTAGCAATTTCAAACTTGCAGAATTCAAGTGACCATATCTCAAGTGCCATAGGACACTTGGATTGGTAATAGCTACATTTTCTAACTTATTTCCTCCTGGCTGGCCAAACTTCAAAGGGAATAATCTATTTTTCGACATTGGCACTTGTGTAATGATTCTATTTCTATTGTTTTTGTCAAATATGGTGCATTTACCCTCATAAAAAATCAACTTATAATTATTTTCAAGCATTTGACTAACACTTAACAGATTGTGTTGAAGATGAGGAGTGTAATAGATATCACTTACATGTTTTATGCCTTCTTTTGTTGGAACCTCCATGGCTCCAATGCCTTCAACTGCCAATGACTTGTCATCTCCCAACCGGATGCTAGATTTGTATGAGGAGTCTAACTTAGCAAAGAGTTCTTCTTTGCCACTCATGTGATTTGAACACCCTGTGTCCAAAATCCATGTATCATTCAAATTTTGCTCTGTCTGACCATAAGAAAGAAAGAGATTTGAGGACTCTTCCTCTTCTCCAAAATTCCCAAACTGACTGCTGCTCTGGTTGCTGCTACTTCCTTGCGAAGTCTTTGACCAACAATCTCGAGCATAATGACCAGGTTTGCCACAATTGTAGCAAACTTGTTTTGATTTGTCTCCTCCTTTTCCTTTGCCAGACTATTTCCCTCTGTATTGTTGTTGTCCTCCTCTATTCTGGTTTCCACCTCTATTCTGGTTTCCTCCTCTGTTAGGAGTTCCCCATATTTGATTATTCCTGCCTTTGCCTCTTTGTTGACCTCTGCCACGGCCTCTACCTCTACCTTCATGTGAGAGAAGTGAACCAGTTAATGCATCAAAAGACAATGTAGATAAGTCTTTTGATTCTTCAATAATTATTGCAACATAATTCCATTTTGGAAGAAGTGTTCTCAACACTTTCTTCACCATCATCTCTGGCTTAATATCCTCTCCTAGTGTGACCATTTTGTCAACTACTGCTTTCACTCTCACGCAGTAATCTCCAATTCTTTCATTCTCCTGCATCTTGAGATTCTCAAAATCTCGTTTCAAGGTTTGCAGTTTTACCTGCTTCACTTGGTCACTGCCTCTATAGCTTTCTTTTAAGGCATTCCATGCATCTTGTGCAATTACATAAGATGCAACCCTAGGGAAGATAGTTTTATCTAAGGCAGCATGAATGTGATATAAGGCAAAAGCATTATTCTTTTGTGCTTCTTTTCTTGTCTTTTTATCAGCATTAGAAAATGTTGCCCATTCAACAGCAGTTGGTTCTGTATAACCTTCTTCAACTACATCCCAAAGACCTTTTCCTATCAACAAAGTCTTCATTTTTATAGACCAGTATTCATAGTCACTACCATTAAATTCAGGGATTGGTAGACTAGTGTTTGCAGCCATTGCAGAATAAAAACAATCTTTATTCGAAGCAAACAAGTACTTTTATTGAGGCAAACTGGAAATACAAAGCAGTACAGAATGATTTAATAATTTAAATCAAATCTCGCCTTCTTAGTACATTCATGTTCTGCTTCAGAACTGCTGCTAATGATGATGAACTCAGGTTTCACTTCCACTGGATCTGCTAATGCCACGTGTCACCTCTTCTTCGACTACCGCGCCGCTGCCACTTGTCGCCTCGGGAGTCGTGCCACTGCCACTGTGCACGATCTACCTCGAGATCCGTGCTTAAACTGCCTCGAGATTCATGCCCGATCCTGCTCGCGATCCACCTCGAGATCCGAGCCCTACTGTGACTTGCGTCGGGATGCATGCCCACCTCGGGAACCGTGCCCGTTCCACTTCACCTCGGGAATCGTGCCCGCTGGATGACGAAGTCTGGCTCTGATACCAGATGTAAAAATGCGAGCAGGATAACAGGTCAAATCAAATATGCAGCAGAAAATAAAAACTTTATTATTTTTCTTTGATAAATGCAGCGATCTAATACATTGACCATCCAACATTTGAATACATATTATCATATATTTATATGTAATTGATGGGAAGAAAGGCGATGGAAAGGATAGGAGAGATAAGGGAAAATAGGAGATAAGGAGGGAGAAAATAGGGGAAAGAAAGGTGCGGAGGGATAAGGAGGTTGGAGAGATAAGGGGAAGAAGGATTTACGGAGGGATAAGGAGGAGGGAAAATAGGAGATTAGGGGAGACAAAATAGGAGATAGACTGCCGACAAACTCAAAAACAAATTCTGGCGACAAATGTAGGGAGATTTCACACTGAAGCTTAGAAAGAATATTTTTCTAAGCCAGTTTCGAAACAACCCTATTCACACTTGTAACACTGCAGCATGTTCCCACCTATAATATTTCATGAACCAGACTCTCATATTAGCTTTCCCTTATCCACACAGTTCGCCCATGTCAAGTCATCTTCAATTTTTTTGTCATATCTATGGGAGTCTGAAGCTCAAACATGCCTTAGACCTGACACACCTATCGCTCATAGATTTGGGTCCAGTTTGTTGTTATTGATTCCTTGCCGATGGTCCTAGTGACAAACACTCCTGTAAACCCTGCATTAACACACAAATTTAGTAAGCATTGATCATAAACAACCAAAGATAATATTACATTAATCACATAATGTAAAACAAAATAACAATCCACTCTAAATACCAATATTGAACCCCAAACCATAATATGACAAATGATAAGCATGTAATGAGGATCTTTTTTTATTTACTTTTTGTTTTTTATTTTTTTATTTTTATTTAACTTTGAATTCATTTTATATTTTCTTTTCTCTTTCCTTCTTTTATTTATTTTTTTATTATTTTAAATTTGATTTAATTAATTCCAAAGGCTTAAATTTGCTTTACCCAAAACATAGACATTAACCTAACCAAAATACTAACATCTTAAAAGAAATTAAAAGAGGACACTATCCAAAATAAACAAAATAAATAAACAACTTTAAGCGAAGAAAATATGACACTCCCCACAAGGAACCTACAATACCACCTCATGGGTATGAACATATGGAAACTATCACTCCAAGCAAACCAAACTCCAAAAAACAACCAAAATTTAAGGTGGGTCCCCAAATTTAAGGTGGGTCCCAAAAAGCAAAGAGGGTGTTGCTCCAAACACATGTAAGAGTTTGTGCTAATATTTATGACCAAATTCAAAATGTATTTTTAATAAATTTGAAGTATTATTTATCTTAAGAGAAAGAAGCACTCAAATTCAATACATTTAGATAAACAAAAGCCATTTAATTTTTTTAGATGCACCCAAAAAATTACTTGGGTTTTCTGGTTGAGACAAATGAATGCAGTTCTAAATATATGTTTTGAGATAATGGAAATGTTCAGTATGAATTCCTGTATTTTTGAAACATATGCAATAGATTATGTATTAAGATTATACAAAATACAATCGAAACATCTGAATGAAATGGAAACATTTAAAAAATGGAACAGAAACATTCATATGTCTTACTATAACATAAGCATTTAGAAATACATATATGCAATAGTTTTTGCAATATATTGCTAAGCAAGAAGATTAATTTTTTGCATGATAATTGTATGCATTAAAGTTTTGTGAAAGGCATCGAGAAAGCATTAAGAACATGTCAAGCATATGTGAAAGGCAGATAAAACACGCTTGGATATTGAACCACAATAGAGCAACTCTAAAATATACTAAGGTACCATTAGTATGCATTCTTTCAATTTATGTAGACAGACACACGTTATTGTATGCAGTCATCAATTTTAAGCAGATAGTCACTTGGTTTATGTACAACCATATGGTTTAAGCAAGAATCCAATTTCAACAAAGAATCATCTATGACTTTTTAGCAAAAATCACATGTACGCCCAAGTTAAAATTTCTTGAGATTTAATTTTTAAAAAATTTAGAGGTATATTTGTAATAAAATTAAATATCTTTCTAAATTTAAAATATTTTAAACTATAGAAAATATATTGAAAGAAAAAATTCTATAGTTAATATTTTTTAAATGTTCTATAAAATATATCAAAATATATAACTACACAACAACAGGAAGATACTCACAAGGTTAAGCCTGTAGTGCCTATTGTATTCAAAATAGCAAAGGATTCAATAGGGAATGTCAAGAAAGAAGTTAGTAAAAAGAAGAAACTGGATCAAACACAAGCAGTTGAACAAACTCAAGTTACAACTACAGAGCAACCAGTTCAACAAATACAACAACAAAGTGTGGATGACATCTTTCAACAGTCTACTTTGGTAGGTGGAGGTATGATTCCTATCCCTTCTTCTCCTTCTCCTTATCCTTCCCCAAATAATTCTCCCTCTCATTCTCAAGATCAAAAGGAACAAAAGATACCATCTCCACCTCATAATTCCCCCCATATTCACCAATTGTTCCATCATCTCACTCCATTCCATTTCCACCTCATTCATTAGAAATCCTAATATTACCATCTCCCACTCACACCCCTTCACCTCTAAAATCATCACCACTCATATCAATAGGGAAACAAGCACTTCCATATCCTCCACCATATTCCATAATTATAACATCTATAATCATTTCAACAACTGTTACAACCCTTGCAATAAGCACGAATTCTACCATCATTACTACCACACCCCTTCTATCTGTATCAGGCCTATTTTTAACTCCACTCATTATTGCTTCTACTCTTGCAAATCATCGGACAACAACTTCTTTAAAGAAGTTCAAGAATGTCTCATAAATTATCCAAACTTTTTGGGATAATAAAATGGTCCAGCCTTCGAAGAAAACTACTAGACTGAGGAAAACTATGATTGTTGATCTTGTTGCTAGGAAAAGAAAAACAATCTCCCTCACTCCTCTTGTTAGAAAACCAGAGGAAGACATGACTGCAGAAGATTATCAGCTGGAAGAGCACACTGAAGATATTTCTCAATTTACCATGGAGGATGAATTGGTTATAGCTAGGACTCATCTTGAGACCATTTATGTCTAGTGTGATATTTGTAAAAAGAATTATAAGAAATTAGAGAAAAATATTGAAAGGTTGGAAAAGACAATCAATAATTAGAAGAAAGTGGAGAAGGTTGTAAGATATGAAGCCAAAAACTGGTAAAACAAATACCAGGAGGCTATCAAATTCAAAGAGCAAGTTGAAGAGCTAAATAAAAAGAATGAGACCCAAGTCAAACAAATACAAGCCTTATAACAACAACTTCAGGTTGAGAAGGTTGGAATTGCAGGTTTCTTTAAATATAAAATTAAGTAGATCAAAAAGAAAATATGGTCTAAAATTTTAGAGAAATTTTTAGAGATCCAACCTGTGATTGATTACATGGATGCGACTAGCCACTTGTTATAGGCGATCAAGGAAGACTTAAAGAAGGCTAATGAAGAGCTACAACCAATGGTGTTACAAGAAGAAAAAATGTATAAGTTGTCTAAGAATAGATTCAATGTTGTTGCTAAGCCCATCTCAAATAAAGCTTGGAATACTGCAAGGTTAGTAGCCAAAAATATCCTTAGGAAAAATAAGTTGATCCAAAAGGGATGGCTACTAGCAGATAGAATCGAAGGTAAGCTCCAAGAGATTTTTGATGTCAATAAAAAAATGTAGTATGGTTTTGAAGGATTCTGGAATGAAAAAATATCCTTTTATCAAAAAATATTTAAGCCAACTTAACATCAATTATGCAGGATGAGTCTGAAATAGATGCCTGGGAGGACCCGATTAATCAAGATCAAGTCTCTCAGTTGATAAAATATTTAACTAGGCTCAAATATTTGATGGAATATCTAGTAGATAGGGGACACTCCATGTCCTATAAGGAAACTACCAAACCGCAGTTTTCCCACCAATAGCTCATTGAAATAGCTAATCCCACTAAATCAGCCTGGGATCAATCCTTAGAAATATTGAATAAGATGATTCAACTGTTTGGAGAAAAAATAGAGCAAGAGGTTGATGAAGATAAAGAATCTAATGAAGAAGATGAAGAGAGCGAAAAGGAGGCTAACATAGAAGATAATATGCAAGATACTGAGGAAGTACTAGAAAATGAAGTAGGGAAAAAATTCAGTAAGAAGCACAAAAAGAATGAGGATCTCCTACCAAGAAGTTTGAAAAATTTTTGAGTGTTGTAGCTGTTAGAGAAGCCTTGGGAACATGCTTTGTGAATTTTTTTAATCCTAACAAGTGTTAGAGGTAGTAAGGAAAGCATGAGCAGACAACTTTGAGCCTTAAAAATGAGGAGGGACTCTATGTATGAGATACTCACATTTACCTCTAGCATTTCTTCTATGTAAACCGTTACTCTCTGAATATCCTCTTAAATGTGTAAGAGAGTGATGGTCACAGGGAAGTTATTCTTTGAGATAAAAATTTTAGCTAGTTGGAGTCTATCCTACCTTTCACCTCCCTCCATCTATATTCGTCTACACTACCTTATTCTCCCATTATTTATTCATTCACTCATCCCATTCCATTCATCCATTTATTTTTACCATCTCCATCCATCCACATAACATCTATCCACCTAGATTTTGACTCCAGTTTCCAAAAGGATAAGACTCTGAGTTCTCAACTTTGCTAGCAAATTTCCTCGATAGGCACTAGAATGTAGGTCCAAAAGGCCACATAGAAAATTTTGCAAAAAATACCAAATTTTTTCTAAGTCCAAAGAGGTGCTTTGGACCATGACAACGACTTAGTGCAACATGTCCCAAGCCACGGTCAATTCATTCAAATAGACCCTTCACACATTTCAAATAGTGGCTTTGAGCATAAAAAGAGAAAGCAATTTGCGATAAAGGTTTTATACTATGCAACCCAAAGCATGGTTTTATACCATGATCACAACAGTCAAAGTTGGTAGAGCAACATTTCAAATCATGGTCCAAAACATGGTTCCATACTGTGTTGATCAGCGTATGTATCTATACCACATGCCTTAGCACTTGGTTCATCATCGCAATCAACACGGTCAAATTTTTAAGTTTTAAATCAAATTATGACCCAGAACATGGTTCTCCACCACACGATTCAACATATGGTTCCATGTCGTGCACTTCAGCTTGTTCTACATCGTGGTCAGTAGAGTCAAACCTACTACTTAGGAAATTCAAAGAGTAGCTTAGAACATGGTTCTACATTGTGCAGCCTAGAAGAAAGTTTCAAAAGCACATCTCTGAGGATAAAGTACCCTTGTCCCAGGTCACGTTCAAAGTAGTCAAATGATTCAAATAAGATATTCAAGCATTGGATTAGAGCATATTTTATATTGTAGAGGGTAAATTTAAAAAGGCAAGGTGGGCGTAGGTCACAATAGGCTCCAAGCAGTGATAGGCTCTAAGTCATGAGGTATTTCATACCATAAATTATAAGCGTGCCAATATTTTAAAAGATCTAATATTAGTCGTCCAACATTGGATCAACATTCTACATCAAAAGTGGCTCAAATCACGTATAAATGCAAGATTTGATGTAGCATAACATAACAGACCTTTGTTCGAGCAGTTTCTAAGTTGAAGCTGAAGAGCAAGAAAATAAAGCGATAGAAAATCAAGATCCATGAGCCAGTTCAGTTGCAAATCTACGGTAGGGCAGCCATGGTAAGAACAAGAGATAATATTAATTTTAGATTAACCAGATCTACATCTAGGAGCCAGGAGAGCCAAATAGCTTGCAAAAGCCAAGTTTTAGAAGATCAAAGGAGTGCAATATTTCCTTCTTTATTTAATCAAATAGAAGGCTACCACCTCAAAATCTTGTTGATCTTGCACTCCAATTACTTTGTAATGTTCCTTATTCTTTCAAATATTTCAAATTAATGCAAAAAGGTTGAACCCTCGCTTTCAAGGATCGGCTCTAAATTGTTTGCTTGCACGACTATTGTACATTTTCTGCAAATCAATAGAAGGACCATTAGTTGGATGTTTTCATCAGACTTGTGTCTTCTTTCTTTTTTGGATTATCAATCTTTGAAGCCATTTCTACTATTGCTACTATGGTTAGTCTATTTGGTTGATATTGGATTGCTAGCTTAGAATAAATTAAAATATTTTATTTCTAAACGTATGCTTGAAAAGAATTCTTTTTCTTTTGGTCAGAGTATCAATCTAATTCTGCTATTTGGAATATTGATACCCTTGATGTTTGGATTAATTATTGAAGTATTCATAAATACTTAAATTATGAAGAACGCTGAGTTTTGAATGTTATTTATCATACTTATTGTTTGATGGAAATTGAGTTATCAAAATTCCTATGTAGATGCCTATGTTAGCTTTATCCGTCCACTATTGATTCATTACTTTCTAAATCCTTTCCCCTTTCGATCCTTGTATTTATACATTTAATTGAGCTTAAATTAGTCAACATCCAATTAGTTGAAAAGGTATACCAACCTACTCTGAAGGTTGGATTAAAAGCAATTTTTATCCATTCAATCTTGGGGTCAGGGTTGTGATTAGTGGGTGTTTGCCTTCCAAAAACCCATCGCAGATGATAGTCACAGCTCGATTTCACATTTATGTAAATTCAGATGCCAACAATACCTATCTATAAAAAGGAGGACATAAATAATGTAAGAAATTACAAAATGATCTATTAAGTTGTAGTTTCATAATAGCATTTCTTCATTATTGTATATTCTTCTTGATATCATGTCACATTAAATGTCAACTTTTAGTTTAGTTAGAATTTCTTTTTATCTCATTACTTTAACGGTTTCTACAGGATTCTTTTTCCAACTAAATCCTCGAGTAAGAAATAATATATGTACTTGCATATGGATGTTGATGTATGTATAAGAAAGATTAATAGTTAAAAAATTATGTTATCCTATATTTTCAACATGTGTATTAGAGCAAATGTTACAAACGCTCCTAAGCCATGAGGAGAGATATTTAATTTTGAATGTATGTTGTGAGGAAAGCCATTAAGGCCAAACAGAGAAGATTGTTTTTAAAAGTATTTTTATTAACTGATTAAATTTTTTTGGATAATCTCACAAATACCGAAGACCCATAAATAATTTGCCTCTGGTATTGCTTCTATATGAACCATTACTCTTTGAATATCTTCTTAAATTTTCAAGAGAGTGATGGTCACAAGGAATTTATTCTTTGAGATAAAATATGTAGCTAGTTGGAGTCTATCCTACCTTTCACCTCCCTCCATCTATATTCGTCTACACTACCTTATTCTCCCATTATTCATTCATTCACTCATCCCATTCCATTATTCCATTTATTTTTACCATATCCATCCATCCACATAACATCTATCTACCTAGATTTTGACTCCAGTTTCCCAAAGGATAATACTCTGAGTTCTCAACTTTGCTAGCAAATTTCCTCGAGAGGCGCTAGAATGTAGGTCCAAAAGGCCACAGAAAATTTTGCAAAAAATACCAAATTTTTTCTAAGTCCAAAGAGGTGCTTTGGACCATGACAACGGCTTAGTGCAACATGTCCCAAGCCATGGTCAATTCATTCAAATAGACCTTCACACATTTCAAATAGTGGCTTAGAGCATAAAAATAGAAAGCAGCTTGCGATAAAGGTTTTACACTACGCAACCCAAAGCATGGTTTTATACCATGATCACAACAGTCAAAGTTGGTAGAGCAATATTTCAAATCATGGTCCAAAACATGGTTCCATACTGTGTTGATCAGTGTATGTATCTATACCACATGCCTTAGCACTTGGTTCATCATCGCAATCAACACGGTCAAATTTTTGAGTTTTAAATCAAATTGTGACCCGAAACACGGTTCTCCACCACACGATTCAACATATGGTTCCATGTCATGCACTTCAGCTTGTTCTACACTGTGGTCAGTAGAGTCAAAGCTGCTACTTAGAAAATCCAAAGAGTAGCTTAGAACATAGTTCTACGTTGTGTAGCCTAGAACAAAGTTTCAAAACCACATCTCTGAGGATAAAATACCCTTGTCCCAGATCACGTTCAAAGTAGTCAAATGATTCAAATAAGATATTCAAGCATTGGATTAGAGCATATTTTACATTGTAGAGGATAAAGTTAAAAAGGCAAGGTGTTCGTAGGTCACGATAGGCTCCAAGCAGTGATATGCTCTAAGTCATGAGGTATTTCATACCACAAATTATGTGTGCCAAGATTTTAAAAGATGTAATCTTAGTCGTCCAACATTGGATCAACATTCTACATCAAAAGTGGCTCAAATCACGTATAAATGCAAGATTTGATGTAGCATAAGATAACAGACCTTTGTTCGAGCAGTTTCTAAGTTGAAGCTAAAAAGCAAGAAAATAAAACGATAGAAAATCAAGATCCATGAGACAATTCAGTTGCAAATCTACGGTAGGTCAGCCACGGTAAGAATAAGAGATAATCTTAATTTTAGATTAACCAGATCTACATCTGGGAGCCAAGAGAGCCAAATAGCTTGCAAAAGCCAAGTTGTAGAAGATCAAAGGAGTTTAATATTTCCTTCTTTCTTGAATCAAACAAAAGGCTACCACCTCAAAATCTTGTTGATCTTGCACTCCAATTACTTTGTAATGTTCCTTATTCTTTCAAATCTTTCAAATTAATGCAAAAAGGTTGAACCCTCACTTTCAAGGATCGGCTCTAAACTGTTTGCTTGCATGACTATTGTACATTTTCTGCAAATCAATAGAAGGACCATTAGTTGGATGTTTTCCTCAAACTTGTGTCTTCTTTATTTTTTGGATTATCAATATTTGAAGCCATTTCTACTATTGCTACTATGGTTAGTCTATTTTGTTGATATCGGATTGCTAGCTTAGAATAAATTGAAATATTTTATTTCTAAACGTATGCTTGAAAATAATTCTTTTTCTTTTGGTCAGAGTATCAATATAATTTTGCTATTTGGAATATTGATAGCCTCGATGTTTGGATTAATTATTGAAGTATTCATAAATACTTAAATGATGAAGAACACTGAGTTTTGAATGTTATTTATCATAATTGTTGTTTGATGGAAATTGAGTTATCAAAATTCCTATGTAGATGCCTATGTTAGCTTTATCCGTCCACTATTGATTCATTACTTTCTAAATCCTTTCCCCTTTCAATCCTTGTATTTATACATTTAATTGAGCTTAAATTAGTCAACATCCAATTAGTTGACAAGGTATACCAACCTACTCTGAAGGTTGGATTTAAAGCAATTTTTATCCATTCAATCTTGGGGTCAGTGTTGTGATTAGTGGGTGTTTGCCTTCCAAAAACCCATCGCATATGATAGTCATAGCTCGAGTTCACATTTATGTAAATTTAGACGCCAACAATACCTATCTATAAAAAGGAGGACATAAATAATGTAAGAAATTACAAAATGATCTATTAAGTTGTAGTTTCATAATAGCATTTCTTCATTATTGTATATTCTTCTTGATATCATGTCACATTAAATGTCAACTTTTAGTTTAGTTAGAATTTATTTTTATCTCGTTACTTTAACAGTTTCTACAGGATTCTTTTTCCAACTAAATCCTCGAGTAAGAAATAATATATGTACTTGCATATGGATGTTGATGTATGTATAAGAAAGATTAATAGTTAAAAAATTATGTTATACTATATTTTCAACATGTGTACTAGAGCAAATGTTACAAACACTCCTAAGCCATGAGGAGAGATATTTAATTTTGAATGTATGTTGTGAGGAAAGCCATTAAGGTCAAATATAGAAGATTTTTTTTTAAAGCATTTTTATTAAGTGATTAAAAGTTTTTGGACAATCTCACAAAGACCGAAGACCCATAAACAAAGAGGGCACTCTTGGACGACCTCACAAAGACTAGATATCCAAAAGCAAAGAGGGTGTTGCTTCAAAAACATGTAAGAGTTTGTGCCAATATTCATGCCCAAATTCAAAAGGTAGTTTTAATAATTTTGAAGTATTATTTATCTTAAGATAAAAGAAGCACTCAAATTCAATACAGGTAGAAAAGAAAAAGTCATTTAATTTTTTTAGATGCACCCAAAAAATTACTTGGGTTGTATAGTTGAGACAAACGAATGCATTTCTTAAAATATATTTTGAGATAATGGAAATGTTAAGTTTGAATGTCATGGATGCATTTTTGAAACATATGCAAAAGATTATGTATTAAGATTATACAAAATGCAATCAAAATATCTGAATGAAATGGAAGCATTTAAAAAATAAAATGGAAACATTCATGTCTTACTATAACAAAAGCATTTAGAAGTACATATATGCAATAGTTTTTGCAACATATTGCTAAGCAAGAAGATTAATTTTTACATGAGAATTGTATGCATTAAAGTTTTGTGAAAGGCATCACGAAAGCATTAATAACGTGCCAAGCATTTGTGAAAGGTAAATAAAACACGCTTGGATATTGAACCACAATAGAGCAACGCTAAAACGCACTAGGGTACCATTAGTGTGCAGTATTTCAGTTTATGTAGACAAATACTTGTTATTGTATGTAGTCATCAAGTTTAAGCAGATAGTCACTTGGTTTATGTACATTCATCTGGTTTAAGCAAAAATCCAATTTCAGCAAAGAGTCATCTATGACTTTTTTGCAAAATCGCATATGCGCCCAAGTTCAAATTTCTTGAGATTTTATTTTTTACAAATTTAGAGGTATATTTGTGAAAAAAATTAAATATCTTTATAAAGCTAAAATATTTCAAACTACAGAAAATATATTGAAAGAAAAAATTCTATAGTTAAATTTTTGAAAGGTTCTAGAAAATATATCGAAAACAACTACGCAACAACAGGAAGATACTCACAATATTAAGCCTGCAGTGCCTATTGTATTCAAAAGGGAAAAGGATTCAATAGGGGAGGTCGAGAAAGAATTTAGTAAAAAAAGGAAACTGGACTAAACACAAGCAGTTTAACAGACTCAAGTTACAACTGCAAAGCAACCAGTTAACAAATACAATAGCAAAGTGTGGATGATATCTTTCAACAGTCTACTTTGGTAGTTGGAGATATGATTCCTATCCCTTCTTCTGCTTCTCCTTCTCCTTCACCAAATAATTCTCCCTCCCATTTTCAAGAGCAAAAGGAACAAAAGATACCATTTATTTCCAGTGTAATATTTGCAAAGAGAAGTATAATAAATTAAAGGAAAATGTTGAAAGGTTGGAAAAGACAATCAACAATCAGAAAAAAGTGGAGAAGGTTGTAAGAGATGAAGCCAAAAACTAGAAAGATAAATACCAAGAGGCTATCAAATTCAAATAGCAACTTGAAGAGTTAAAGAAAAATAATGATAGAGTTGCAGGTTTCCTTAAAGATAAAGTTAAGTAGATCAAAAAACAAATATGGTCTAAAATTTTAGATAAACGTTCAAAGATCCAACCTGTGATTGATTACATGGATAAGGCTAGCCACTTGTTACAGGCGACCAAGGAAGACTTAGATAAGGCTAATGAAGAGCTACAGCCAATGGTGTTACAAGCAGAACAAATGTATAAGTTATCTGAGAATAGATTCAATGTTGTTGCTAAGCCCATCTCAAATAAATCTTGGAATAATGCAAGGTTAGTAGCCAAAAATATCCTTAGGAAAAATAAGACGATCCAAAAGGGGTGGCTACTAGCAGATATAATCGAAGGTAAACTCCAAGAGATTGTTGATGCTAATATAAAATGATGCAGTATGGTTTCGAAGGACTCTGGAATGAAAAGAACATCCTTTTAGTAGAAGAATATCTTCAAACCAACTTAACATCAATTATGCAGGATGAGTCTAAAATAGATTCCTGGTAGGACCCGGTTAATTAATATCATGTCTCTCAGCTGATAAAAGATTTAACCAGGCTCAAATATTTTATGGAAGATCTAGTAGATAAGGGGCACTCCTTGTCCTATAAGGAAACTACCAAGCTACAATTTGCCCACCAGCAGCTCATTGAAATAGCTAATCCCACTAAATCACCCTGGGATCAAGCCTTAGAAATATTGAATAAGATGACTCAACTGTTTATAGTGAAAACAGAGTAAGAGGTTGATGAAGAGGAAGAAGCTGATGAAGAAGAGGAAGAGAGCAAAAAGGAGAAGATCAACATAGAAGATAATATGCAAGTGTAAAGCTCCAAAAACCATGCATCTACTTGTAACAAATGTAAACAAATTGATAAAGAAACTAAGTAACCATTGTGACCCAAAAAGTAAAATAAATAAGATGCTCTTTTATTGATAATTCGTAATAGCGGTTACAATGAATCCCTCTTAGGGATATACCAATTTGATACACAAATTACAATGAGTAACCCCACAAAGGGGAATGATGCACTCCACAAGGTCTTTGCTCTTCCACTAAATGATTATAGAGGGTTTCTTTGCAACCTCTACTTTTGATGCCAAGAAGATGATCCCAATGATGTCTAGCTCCTAAAAAGGCCTGTCACCTACACACAAAGAAACTACAAAAGGATCAATAGCATTGGAAGCCTCTCAAGATGAGGCTAGTTTCTTGATTAGTGCAAATAGAAAGCAAATGCATATAAATTGCTGAAAACATGAAAGAAATGCATAAATATTGAATGTAAATGCTGCTAATCTATGTTAGAAATCCAAATTAAAGCATCTAAGACTAAATCTAATGACTAAAATAGAATAAATGATACATCATCCCGAGGCCGCTTTTGATCAGGTCGACAAGCTCTGCTAACCGGTGACAATGTCGACGGCGGTGCCTAAGGGCCATTGTTAAAAATAGCGACCACCAGATATAGGCTTTGTTCTTAGTGTTCTAGGTCTGGTGATTATTAATTCCATTGTTGAATTGATGTGCAAGGATTGGTGTATCCTGAAACATAATTGATTAGCGTGATTGGGCTCAAATCCATGGTAAATTCATCTTGAACAGCAAGGTGGTTGATCTTCAATCTTATGAGATATTCATTGGTGAATGTGCCAATATCATGATACGAATCGGGTAGGACTTTATTGCACCTCAAGGGATATCATTTCTCTCCTCAGTTTGGTAGTGCTTCACTATGGCAATTGCTCATCAAAATCTCTAGACATCTCTTTTATTTTTGGGCCTTAGGTGGACTTCCAAAATTCTCATACTAGCTTGTCCATGAAGCCAAGAACAAGATTTGGTTGGTCAGTTGAGGTGAAGCTTCTGGAAGCTTCTAATGGATAACCATTCAAGAATTTATTGTATTTCAACGAATTTTACTCAACTCAGGTGGCCCAAGTTTGTTATAGACTCGCTCATCTTCAATAGGCGCAGCTCGATCTGTGGTCGCTATTGACAGGCGTGGCCCACCCATAGATGCTATCAATGTCAGCAACGACAAGCCTGTCGCTAGAGAAATCAACAATCCAGGATGAATAGGACTAAGATGCCCTGCTTGAGTGGTTAGAACCACAGTTGGGTCTTGGAAAGGTCCAAGGTGAGTTATATGGCCTGAAAAGGTGTCCATATGAGTAACCTCCTCAAAATTATGCGTTTTAGGTGTCTACAACAAGATACTAAGGAAGTACTAGAAAATGAAGTAGAGGAAAAAACTCAATAGGAAGAAGCACAAAAAGAATGAGGATCTCCAACCAAGAAGTCTGAAATATTTTTGAGTGTTGTAGTTGTCATAGAAGCCCTAGGAACATGCTTTGTAAATATTTTGTATTGTGACAAGTGTTAGAGGTAGCAAGGAAAGCATGAGCAGACAGATTTCATGTGAAAGTCATGTCATTGAGCCTTAAAAAGGAGTGGCCATGTGGATGAGATACATTTGCCTCTAGTATTGCTTCTATATGAACCGTTACTCTCTGAATATCTTCTTAAATTTTCAAGAGAGTTATGGTCACAAGGAAGTTATTCTTTGAGATAAAATTTGTAACTAGTTGGATTCCATCCTGCCTTCCACCTCCCTCCATCTATATTCATCTACACTGCCTTATTCTCCCATTATTCATTCATTCACTCATCCCATTCCATTCTTCCATTTATTTTTACCATCTCCATCCATCCACATAACATCTATCCACCTAGATTTTAACTCCAATTGCCCAAAGGATAGGACTCTAAGTTCTCAACTTTGCTAACAAAGTTCCCCAAGAGGCACTAGAATGTAGGCCCAAAAGGCCACATACTTTGAAAATTTTGCAAAAAATTCTAAGTCCAAAGAGGTGTTTTGGACCATGAAAACGACTCAGTGCAACATGTACCAAGCCATGGTTAATTCAATAAAATAGGCCCTTCACACATTTCAAATCATGGCTCAAAGCATTAAAAGAGAAAGCAACTTGCAATAAAAATTTTACACTGCATAGCCCAAAGCATGGTTTTATACCATAGTCAGCACAGTTAAAGTTTGTAGGGAAACATTTCAAATTATGGCCCAAAACACGATTCCATACCATGCTAATCAGCGTATGTATCTATACCATGTGCCTTAGCACTTGGTTCATCGTTGCAGTCAACACGATCAAACTTCTGAGTTTGATAAATCAAATTGTGACCCAAAACACGGTTCTCCATCGCATGATTCAGTATATGGTTCCATGTCGCACACTTCAGCTTGTTCTACACCGTAGTCAGTAGAGTCAAAGCTACTACTTAGGAAATCCAAAGAGCAGCTTAGAACATGGTTCTACATTGTGCAGCCTAGAACAAAGTTTCAAAAGCACATATCTGAATATAAAGCACCCTTGTCTCAGGTCATGATAAAAGCAGTCAAACAATTCAAAAAAGAGATTCAAGCATTGGATTAGAGCACATTTTACATCGTAGAGGATAAATTTGAAAATGCAAGGTGGGCATAGGTCACGATAGACTCCAAGCAGCGATAGGCTCTAAGCTGTGAGGTATTTCATACTGCAAATTATAAGAAGTGTGTCAAGATTTTAAAAATATAATCTTAGTCATCCAACATTGGACCAACGGTCTACATCAAAAGTGGCTCAAATCACATATAAATACAATATTTGATGTAGCATAAGATAGCAAACCTCTGTTCAAGCAGTTTTTAAGTTGAAGCTGAAGATCAAGAAAATAAAGTGATAGAAAATCAAGATCCATGAGCCAATTTAGTTAAAGATCTAAGGTAGGGTAGCCATGGCAAGAACAAGAGATAACCTTGATTTCAGATTAACCAAATCTACAAATGGGAGCCATGAGAGTCGAATAGCTTGCAGAAGCCAAGTTGTAGAAGATCAAAGGAGTGCACTATTTTCTTCTTTCTTATATCAAATAGAAGGATACCACCTCAACATATTGCTGATATGACACTCCAACTGCTTTGTAATGTTATGTATTCTTTCAAATATTTCAAATTAATGCAAAAACTATAAATAGAGGTTGAACCCTCACTTTTAAAGATCGACTCTAAAGTGTTTGCTTGCACTACTATTGTACATTTTTTGCAAATCAATAGGAGCATTACTTGGATGTTTACCTCAAACTTGTGTCTTCTTTCTTTTATGGATTATCAATCTTTGAAGCCATTTCTACTATTGCTCCTATGGTTAGTCTATTTTGTTGATATTTGATTGCTAGCTTAGAGCAAATTGAAATGTTTCATTTCTAAATATATGCTTGAAAAGAATTATATTTCTCTTAATCAGAGTATCAATCTAATTATGTTATTTGGATTATTGATACCTTCGATGTTTGGATTAATTCTTGAAGTATGCATATATGCTTAAATGATGAATATCATGAGTTTTGAATGTTGTTAATCACAATTGTTGTTCTATGGAAATAGAGTTATCAAAAGTTCTCTATAGATGCTTATGTTGTTAGCTTTATCCGTCCACTATCGATTCATTACTTTCTAGATCCTTTCCCCTTTCGATCCCTATCTTTATACATTTAATTAAGCTTAAATTATTCAACATCCAATTAGTTGACAAAGTATACCAGCCTACTCTGAAGGTTGGATTAAAAGCAATTTTAATCCATACAATCTTGGGATCAGGGTTGTGATTAGAGGGTGTTCACCTTCCAAAATCCATTGCAGATGATAGTCACAGATCGAGTTCACATTTATGTCAATTCAAACACCAACAATACATATCTATAAAAAGGACATAAATAATGTAAGAAATTACAAAATGATCTATTAAGTTGTAGTTTCATAATAACATTTCTTCATTATTGTATATTCTTCTCGATATCATGTCACATTAAATGTCAACTTTTGTTTTAGTTAGAATTTTTTGTTATCTCGTTACTTTAACGGTTTCTACAAGATTATTTTTCCAACTAAATCCTCGTGTAAGAAATAATATATGTACTTGCATATGGATGTTGATGTATGTATAAGAAATATTAATAATAATAATAAATATGTTATACTATATTTCCAACATGTGGTATTAGAAAAAATGTTACAAACGCTCCTAAGCCATGAGGAGAGATATTTAATTTTGAATGTATGTTGTGAGGAAAGCCATTAAGGCCAAATAGAGAAGATTGTTTTTAAAAGCATTTTTCTTAAGTGATTAAATTTTTTTGGATAATCTCACAAATATCGAAGACCCATAAATAAAGAGGGCGCTTTTGGATGACCTCATAGAGACTAGAGACCCAAAAGCAAAGAGGGTGTTACTCCAAACACATGTAAGATTTTGTGCCAATATTCATACCCAAATTCAAAAGGTATTTGTAATAAATTTGAAGTATTATTTGTCTTAAGAGAAAATAAGCACTCTAATTCAATACACATATATAAGCAAAAGCCATTTAATTTTTTTAGATGCACCCCAAAAAATACTTGGGTTTTCTGGTTGAGACAAACGAATGCAGTTCTTAAAATATATAAATATATATATATATAGCAAAAAATCCATTGCGGGGCCGCCTTGGTCTGAGATACCACAAACATGGGGTTCTATACCATCAAAGTCACCCGGGAGTCGCACCCAGCCCTGCCCGCACCAACATTATCAATTGGATTTTGGGTACCCAATTCAGCTTTTTGGTAGGGTGGAGATTCGAACCTAGGACCTCCCTTGGAGGATTGCCCTCTCCTCTCCAACTCACCTACAACACTGCGTGAGATAATGGAAATGTTAAGTATGAATGCCATGGATGCATTTTTTAAACATATGCAATAGATTATGTATTAATATTATACAAAATGCAATCACAACGTCTGAATGTAATGAAAACATTTAAAAAATGAAACATAATCATTCATATGTCTTACTATAACATAAGCATTTATAAGCATTTAGAGATACATATATGCAATAATTGTTACAATATATTGCTAAGCAGAAGATTAATTTTTTTACATGAGAATTGTATGTGTTAAAGTTTTGTGAAAGGCATCAGGAAAGCGTTAAAAACGTGCCAAGCATTTGTGAAAGGCAGATAAAATGTGCTTGGATATTGAACCACAACAGAGCAACGATAAAATGCACTAGGGTACCATTAGTGTGCAGTCTTTCGATTTATGTAGACAAACACTCGTTATTGTATGCAGTCGTCAAGTTTAAGCAGATAGTCACTTGGTTTATGTACAGTCATCTGGTTTTAGCAAGAATCCAATTTCAGCAAAGAGTCATCTATGACTTTTTAGCAAAATCGCATGTGCACCCAAGTTCAAATATATTGAGATTTTATTATTTACAAATTTAGAGGTATATTTGTGAAAAATTAAATATCCTTCTAAAGCTAAAATATTTCAAACTATAGAAAATATATTGAAAGAAAAAATTCTATAGTTAAGATTTTTGAAAGGTTCTAGAAAATATATCGAAAAGGAAAACTTCTATAATTGAGAATTTTGAAAGTTTTTAAAAAATTTAGAAAGTATGTTGAAAATAAATTAAAACTATAGAAAGGATATTGAAAAGAAAAAATCTATAGTTGAGATTTAAAGTGTGAAGACAAAAACACGACACTTAAATAATAAAGAAATCAAATGACCCAAATAAACACAAGATTGCACAAAATAGATAGATTTATTCAATAAGCGGGGGAGCCAATAAACTCCTTTTGATACAATCTGTACTCAGTGAGTATTTGATACAAATATTTACAAAATGCTAGGGTTCTCCGAAACCCTAGCTACAACAATGAAGTGTCTTCAAATAGTGTGTCCTCGCTTCCAACGGAATGAGTGGGCTTCAGGTATCCGATGTCGGACCACTCCAGCTTCAACAACCATTCAACAATATGTAGAATCTGCAGATCTGCATACACAAAAATAAAGAAAGGGATTAATAACACCTGTGAGGGCTCCACAGTGTGAGACCCTCAGACATCAATAAACCCTAACTAAAAATAGATCAAATGGCATGCAAAATATACAAATCATGTAACAGAATAAAACCAATAAAGATATACCTTGCTTGTGATGATACCTCATTTCGTTGTTGCAGTTTTGACAATAGATGGCATGATGCAACAGGCTCTGATTCACATTTCTGTGGTTGCAGCAGGCTCGAACATGCACTTGGCAGGCTCTGGTGCGAGCTTCGCAGGCTCTGGAGCGAGCCTGCAATGTAGCAGGTGCAGGCATGCACTTGGCAAGCTCTACAGCGAGCTTCGCAAGCTCGGGAGAGCACCTGCGGTGAGGATAAAATCTGCAGAAGCAGATCGTGGGGGATGCGATGAATGCGATGGATGGGCGAAAGTGGCGACGATGGCAATGGAGGATGGAGAGGTGGAAAGGATGGATATGGGGGATGGCTGGAACAGTAGAAGTCCTATTGGCTAGCTAGGGCTTTGGATTTTTAGGGCTCTATCTCTTTCTGCTTCGCTAGGGCTTCGCCAATGATCTCTTCAAGATGCAAATTCTAATATCAGGGTTCCAGGGTTTGAGCATTTGCAAATGCCCTTATTTATAATCCAACCTAGGGTTTTCTTAGGGTTTTAGCCTTACACTTTTGATCGTGTGGCTAAGATTAAATTAGATCCTAAGGTTGAGATTACTTTTTAGATGTGGCATGGATTAATGAAGATGGACGGTGGAGATTAGATTGGATCGGATGGCTTGTGGTTAATTGAGTTTATAAATATATATTTTATAATAAATATATTATAATATAATATAAAATATTATATTAAATATAAAATAATATTAAAATAATCTCAATTGGGTTAGGAAATGGTGGGAAAGGTGGAATTGGGCCAAATAATTGGTGGGAAAGGTGTATGGTGGACAAGTGGGTGGTGGAATGGTTAGGATGGAGGATTAGTGGCTGTAATTTGGTGTCTACAGATGCCCCTTTTTGTACCATGTTGCATGAAACACAATATGGTGCAAAAATATGAGACACCTGTTTGGGCTATGGGCACAGAAGCAACTTCTCTCTGTCGTTGGATTTGAGCACTAATGTTGAAGATAAAAGAATAAAGAATTTTTGGAATTTTGTAGCTTACCCCCTCAATTGGCGAATGAGTTACGAATGTATCTCACAAGCCAATTGAAAATATTTTTTGTGCTAATAATGAATGATGTGGTGAATTTGTGCCATTGATGAATGAATGGTGTGAAATGCAATATGATTGTGAATGATATGAATGATGTAAAATGTGATACCGTTTATGCCCCAACGGTGGAAAGGGGTTGGTGTATAATACCATGTGATTGTGGATGATATGAATGATGTAAAATGTGATACCGTTTATGCCCCAATGGTGGGAAAGGGGTTGGTGTATAATACCATGTGATTGTGGATGATATGAATGATGTAAAATGTGATACCGTTTATGCCCCAATGGTGGGAAAGGGGTTGGTGTATAATACCATGTGATTGTGGATGATATGAATGATGTAAAATGTGATATCGTTTATGCCCCAATGGTGGGAAAGGGGTTGGTGTATAATACCATGTGATTGTAAGATGTATCCTATCATGGGAAATCATAATCAAATTGTGGTTGCCCCAAACTTTGGGATGATTCGATGTTGTTGAATAAGATGTCGCAATGGCATCATTGAGTATGCAATTTATGAAGATGCATGATGACTAAGTCAACGTAGGGGTGGGGTAGTGATTGTGGAAATTTCTTCGCCAATTCCATAATGGAACCAATCAACCTACCGATATGTCCTGTATGGTGATTGTTGTCAAATGAATGAGTGTTTGTGATTTTGATTATCCATGTTTTCGTGCCCCACAAAAAAGGGCATCAATGACCGCCTTTGAGCAAATTGTTCTTGGCAAAGTTGTACTCAAAATGTGAGGTGCCAAATGTGATTGTGATCTTTGATGATGTGATAATGGATGATGATCATTGTCAAGTGTCCTTATTGTATATTATTCATCTTATCGAATTGCATGGATGACCATCGCTGCAATCGCCAAGTTTATAGAATAACCTACTAGATACGAGGTTCGTTTAACTCTGATTTTTGCACAATTGTATGTGATGATGAAGAATATAATGCAGAATGATCAGATGTGAGTTTTGTGAAAATTTGGATTGTTTTGCTGCATTTTGTGCCTCAATTAGCGTATTTTGAAGATTTGGTTTATTCTCAAAAATTATGCTTGCAAAATGATTTTTGTTTTTACAAAACCTGATTTTAGGATGTGCATGATGTGTGGATGAAATTTGGTGAAATTTGGAGGAGGTAAGCTACCATTTTGATTGATTTTGTCTTTGTGCCATTTTGTTGCTAGGTGCACGGCTCGCTGTGGTGTCCAGGGAGATGCGCTGGGTGCACTAGGGCCCAGTGAGCTTAAAATTGTAGGCATGCAGACCTACACCTTGAATGCGCTAGGGAAAGCTATAAATAGCTTTCTGAGTGAATCGTGAGGCTCACTTGTGCATTTCAGACTTTGAGAAGCTACGTCTGAGGAGTGGAGTGGGTGTGTGAGCTTAGTGAGGCTAGTGAGAATTTGTAGAAAGCTATGGCGATGGAGGGATCGAATGTTGCTGGTGGAGCTGAGGCACCATTTGCCTCGGTAATGTTTAAAAACACTTTATCTCTTGTGCATTTTTTTTTTTTTTTTGTAATAGTATTAATGAAATTGTTTGTTGCTGTAGTTGAGGGACATAGAGCCTCGACATCAGTTTTCTCCTCTCATTCCTGGGATGAGGAAGAAGCTGACGATTGATGACTGGGAGTTGTTGGGGAAGGTGGGCCTGGAGGGTGTAGCTAGGCTAGATGTGGTGAGGGCGAATGAGGGATATCTCTCATCATTGATAGAGATATGGGATCCTGATAGGGGGACATTCCAGCTATCGACTAGGGAGGCTACTGTTACGCTTGAGGATGTATACCACATTCTCAAGGTGCTAGTAGAAGGGGAGAGGGTGGTAGTTGGTCATGATAAGAAGGTGGATATGGAGCGGATGTTTGGGGATCGATGGTGGGAGGCCTAGATGGGAGATGGGGGTATATGCTATTTGAGCATGTACAAGGTGAAGGAGTTGGATGCACTCCCAACCTTGATCATGTTTGTGTTAGCGAACATAGTGCTACCTAATAGCACTAGTTGTAGGTTCCCTTGGAACCTATTGGGGTTGGTGAGTGATCTATTGATGGATCCTCAGGAGTATGCATGGGCGCCTACCTTATTGGTGTAGTTGTACCAGGAGTTATATGAGGTGATTCGAAGGGAGAGGAAGGGGATTGGATGCAGCTTCCTCCTATAGTGTTGGGCTTGGGAGCATTTTGCTGTGGCTCGGCCCGAGGGGTTGCCATGTGAGTCATGGCAGATGGGGGAGCCTTATGCTAGGTGATGGGTAGTGGTAGGAGGTGCAGCGAGTTGAGAGGTGCATACCCTAGCCAGTGGTATCGGGATATGTGGTCGGGGTTGACTCAGGTGGATGTGATATGGAGGCCATGGCGTGGAGCTCGATGGGATGGTGATGGGGAGTAGCTACATTGGGTGAGGTAGGCTCGGTGGTTGGTTGGGTGAGGGATGAGGAGGTGGAGTACTTCTAGTACTCATGGGTGTTGAGGCAATTTGGCTTGCCTCAGGGTGTGCCAGATGAGTCGGTGTTGTATCGACCGATGAGATGAGGGGATGTTGCCATGTGTAGAGCCATGGTGAGTGGTGATTGAGGATGATGAGGAGATGGAGGTCCCCTATGTAGATGATGTTGGGGTGACTCTAGAGTATGTGGAGTGGTTTGGTGCCCAACTAGTATGGGTACCAAAGGTTATGGGTGATGAGGCGGTAGCTATGGGGTCGAGGGTGACTCTGAAGAGGATGAGGGCTCAATGATCGATGGGTCAAAGATGGTCGAGGGGATCGGCTCAGTAGACTCGGATATGGGGTTGGTCAAGGATGAGAGGGAGGATGATGAGGGGATGGGTGAGATCTCTGAGGTGGCTAGGTTGCGAGTAGAGTTGGAGCAGCTTCATGAGGAGCATGAGGTTATGCTCGAGACTCATAGGGAGTCATTGGCTACTATAGCTCGGTTGGAGGTAGAGCGGGTGATAGCTGTGGCTAGTGATCAGGCTACGGTCACATGGCTTCAGGCAGAGATGTTGGTGAAGGAGCATCGACATCAGATGGACTTACGATGTCTTCGGGCTAGTGAGGCATATGCACATTCCTTGGAGGATGTGTGTATGCAAAACCATATTACATTGTCGGATCCTCCTTCTTCTTCTATAGCTGAGTCATCTAGGCATACTGAGTCTAGGCAGAGTACTAGGCCGAGGGCTCCTACTAGGTCTCAGGGGTCCTCTCATGGACATTAGCTTAGTGCTTAGATGCACTATTTTGTATATGAGCCTTGGTGCTCCCTTGTAGCCTTTTGGCATTTATTGTATATGCGATTTATATATATATACATGGCCTTTTATATATTTGTGTTATCTTTTGTGTGAATGCTTTTATGTTTTATGCAATTTGTGTTGAATGTTTTATGGATGCTTAATGTAGGCTAATCATGATGTGTATGCATAATGCCTATATGGATGATTAATGCAAGCTAAATGACATGTATATGAATGATGTTTATGTAGATGATTAATGCCAGCTAAATGACATGTGTTATGGATGATTAATGCAAGTAAATGTATAATGAATCTGAACTATATGAGAGGAATGCATAGTGTTCGAATGATCTTTTTATAGTTCAAAAATTTTATTGGCCATTTTTGTTGTCCATTGTTTGGCAATCGGGGTACCTAATTTGTTGGCATTTTTGCAACTTGAATTTTAATGAAGAAGATATGGATGTTGATATGGAAGAAGATATGGATGTTGATATGGAAGAAGATATGGATGTTGATATGAAATACTGAAATATTTTCAAAGACTCAAACATACTAGTGTTATCAACCAAACTCACTAAGTTGTCTAACTTTATTTAGGACCATATGTGTGTGCGAGTGAGGTTCAATTACCAAGTCTTGAGTATGACAATGACCCTATCCAATCAAGTACCAATGTGTGTGCATGTGAAGTTCATTAACCCATTATGAGTAGATTTAGGCATGACCTATTATGGAGATGACCTGAGGCTAGCCTATCCTTATGTGCGTTCAGAGGTCTCCCTTTTTGGAGGAGAGACATGTCACCTCGCATGAGCTTACTCCACTTCCAGTCAAGCATCTATAGCCCCGATGGAGATTCACTCCATAGTCCTATGGGATTGATATTTTAGGCCTTGGGGATGACTACCCATCTTTTCAAGGGAATGTAGTATGAATCCTTATGACTTTAGGGATCAAGGGTGTTGGGATGTTGATTTGTTAATTTGTATAGAGCTTTGGGGAATCAGATTCTCAACCGAAGTGTGATGAGAATTTTGACCCTATCCTTACTACTCTATGTTTTTATGTTTATGTTTGGAGTAATGTTGGTAGTGGTGAAAACCACTATTTTTGGACTATGTTGCATGATGGGACAAGCGAGGGATATCTCCTTTTCACCACGAGGTACTACCCAAGGATGGTACTAGCCCCCCTATCTCATAATGTTTTTAAGATGTGATGGAATGTGATTGGTTCAAGATTGTATTCGTGATCGATCGGCAATGCTCAAGACTTTCTTAGTGTGTAAATTGTGTTTTGGTCCTAAAGAAAATCGGACATCCATTTGGAGGTTGCTTGCTATACTAGTAATGGTTGAGTGACTGAAAATCTAGGCTTTGTGATTTTGGCATATGGTATGGTTGACATATGAATTTTGTGAAGGTTGCATGATTTCTTTCAAACTAGGTACCCCCAATTGTTATAACTTGACTTTTTGTTTATGACCATATCATCATTACTATGTCAGATCATTGAACATGGGATGGGATGAATGCAAATGTATATGCCTAATGCAATGGAGTGTTGATATGCAAATGGAAATTGTATAATGCAATGGAATATGTATGATTTAATGTATGTGAATGAAACAATGTATGAATGCAAAAAGTGAAAATGCATGTCAAATGCTTAAATGTAAATGCAAATGGAATGTATGCAATGTGGGAATGCCTATGTGAATGATTTTTTTTTTAAAAGCCATGTATATATATATATAAATTCATGCATAGAAGAGGACCCCTAGATAAGGAAGAGCTAAGACCGGTCTCAAAAATCAATGCAAATGTGTATTGCTCCATTAAGCTTATGAATGGGTACTAGTCTTGAGAGCTAGTTGGGATAGTCTAGGGTGTCATCTAATTCTTCTTGCTTATCATTGCCTAACTCTACCTGAAAGACCTTGGGACCTCTAGTGGAAGGTGATGGAGGTGAAGGTGGTGATGAAGGAGGAATATAGTTGGTCGAAGCCCTTAGCAATTCCTCGGATAGGATGAGCTCCAAAAAGGAGGGTGGGGAGGAAATCTGGTCCAAGTCAATAAGGCTAATGTCAATTGGAATTGGCCTAGCCAGATCGTATGGATTATGGAGCGGGGTGAATAAGTCAATAGGATTCATATTGACTTAGTGGAAGGAAGGATGGCTTGGATGGATGAATGGATGGAATGATTGGAGCTGAACCGATGTCGAATGGTGTTATCCCTGTAATAGACATGGCATTAACATGAGCAACACATTTTTTTTTTTTTTTAAATATGTACATATGTTACATTTCTTGGCTTATGTGTGGGGCTCAAGGTGGATTTCCTGGTGGGTCCGCTTGTTCTTGTGGAAGAAGCAAATGGAATATGGGATGATGGATGGGGAACATTTAGAGGTAAAACTCTTCCTGTTGGGTGATGGGGACAATGGGATGTGACTCCTCTTCAGAATCATCAGAAGCATTTGACATGACTTCAAATTCTTCATAACTTTCATCATCGGAATCAAAGATAGGATATGAGAAGTTGATGGGGTCATCCTCATTTACTTCGTCGATGCAAAGTTCTTGAAGGGCTTGTTCAAGAGAAGATGTTGAGGGTAATGGGTGGATGGGGTGATCTTCATCATTGAGGCTAAGATTTTTAAAGGCTTGCTCAAGAGAAGCGGTGGAAGACAATGGGGTATAGCCTAAACCGGAATGATCATGGGCGCCTCTATATGGGACCTCTAAAATATCATGCATCCCTTGCTCATGGGAACCTAGACCTTGACCTTACCAATTGAACATGTTAAAGTAGCGAGTGGGAAAATCCTCTATGTTAGGTATATTGGCATGCCTAGGCTCTTGTGGTTCTTCGGGTGGGTTTGCCCTAGTTGAGCAATCCAACCCTCCATAAACAAAGTTAATGCTATTTGGAGCTGCACTCATGTCATAAATAATGCCTATGGATAAAGAACGGTCTCGGGGACATCCAAAATATTTGGTTGTTGGAATGGCTAGGGGTGTGATGGTGACGTCTTGGACCACATATTCACCTATACTAGGATTGGTGATGTGGACTTTGACTTGGGCTGGCATGGTTGATGGTGGGGATTCAGATGGCTCTGGATTGGTTATGGATGGTGGTGAATTAAATATGTCACAATCTGAGAGTTCGACTTGTGAAACATCGGTCGATGGAGTGGGATTGGATGGCGGTGTGGAATTAGAAGATGGAGGATGGGGTAATGATGAAATAGAAGAAGTGGTTGTAGAAGAAGGGGTAGATGTGATGTACGATGTGCTAATAGTAGACTGACTATGACCACATGTACAAGAAGAAATGGATGTTTGAGGAGGTGATGTGATGGGTAGCTCCTCTATGATGGGAGCTTTAGAAGAGGATGTAGATGGATTAGAAGAAGGTGGATTAAGAGATGATGTGGATGGATTTGATGATGGTGCCAAGAATAAATGGGTGGAAGGTAACATGGATTCATAAGGATTTGAAATGAAATTACAATACTTAAAAGGTTCGACATCCGTAGGGATGCAATGGACTTGTCCATCATGAACATATTTCAAGCATTGGTGGAGAATTGAAGGAACACATTTCATTTCCCTCATCCAAGGTCTACCAAGGAGTATATTATACGCCATGGCTCCTTCCAAGATGTGAAACATGGTGTGCAACGTTCTGGCCCCTACTTCTATAGGTAAAACAATAGTGCCAACTATGGTACACAAAGCATCGTTAAATGCTTTGAGGGTGAATGATGATTTGGAAATGTGGGATGGAGGTAATTTGAGGTGGATAAGGGCAGTGGTAGTAATGATATTGATTGATGAGCCGGTATCAATTAGGACTCTTTTGAATGGATTTCTGTCTATTAGGGCCATTATGTGCAATGGAGGGTCTACTGATTCTGAATTCATTGATTTTACCTCAAAGTCATAAAAGGTAATTGATGGCTCCATGCACGTTCTAACACTCCCTACAAAGTTGTTGAAGGCATTAGAGTCTTGGGATTCTAACTCAATTGACTTGAGTATTTCCATTAAAGCTTCTCTATGCCTAGGGGATTGTTGGATAAGCTCATACACAAAAATTTTGGCTGATGCCATTTTCAAACTAGTGGTTAACCGACTGGTTAAAGTTACCACTGGCCTTATTGGATGAAGGATGGGCTGATTGGATGGATTGGATAGATTTATTGGTGGAGATGGATTTGGTGATGTTTGGATGGGAGGTGGGTTCGAAGGTTGTTGAGGATTTTTTTGATTTTGCCTTTGCCCTCTAGTGACCACATGGACTGCTCCTACAAAGTTTTGGTATTGTTGGACATGATTTACTTGATTAGGAGGTGGTTGTTGATTGTTACCTCCTACATTATGTTGGACCTCCCCATGGTTAGGTAGAGGTGTCTGATATATGCCCAAATTTTGATTTTGTGGAGCTAAGGGGTTATCCACGTTAATGGCCCCTAGGTCTATGAGGTCTTGCACTATGTTTTTGAACATATGGCAGGAATTGATATCATGCCCATTTTGTCGATGGTATGGGCAAAACAAGTGCTCTCTATAATTTTTAGGCCTTTTGGTGGGATCATCGGGCCTAATTTCTGGCAAGGCTAATTTATTGGTCTCATACAACCTTTGAAATATGGATGAATATGATTCCGCTAAAGGAGTGTATTGACGTTGGGGTCGATTGAATTGGCGATGGGTAGGTTGTTCCATAGTTGGCGATGTGTTGTGTACCATTGGTGCTTGGGTTACTGATGGGACCGCATGATAGGCAATTTGTTGTTGCACTAGTTTTTGAGCCATTACGGGCTGGCTCATGACCACTTGATTGACTTGATTAGTTGTGTTAGCCATTGAGGCTTGTGTTGATTTGGTTTGGCCAGTTTGATTATTTTGGTATTGGCCCCTATTTTGCCATTCTTTCTTCTTAGGCTTAATGACACCCTCTTGGATTTTTATCTCCTCAATGACACTAGCCTATGCTAAAGCCTCCTCAAATGTTCTATAAGTATTGAGTTGTAGCATCCAAGAGATGGGTTTTAAGCAACTCTTGGTAAAAAGTTTGATAATTTCTTCCATTGGGAGGGAGAATGGCAACTTGGTTATGACTACCCTCCAATGGTTTCCAAAATCATAGATAGGTTCCTCATCCCATTGTTTCAAATAATATATATCTGATAAGGACACCTTCTTTCTAATATTAAGGGTGAAGCATTCCAAGAATAGATCTATCAATTGATCAAAAGTATAAATACTATGTGTAGGCAATTGATTGTACCATTCAATGGCATCTCCCCTAATGTTTGAGGAAATGTTCGGAGCATAAGAGCATTATCATCGCTAATCTAAAAACATACATGGACAAATGAACTCACATGCTCCTTAGGATCCTCAGTTCCCCTGAACTTGTCAAATTTTGGTATCGTAAAATCTGTCGGATATGGTGGTGATGGTACCGAAGGGTGGATTGGTTGATGGATCAGTTGGCTTAATGTGAGCTTTTGGCTCATTATTCTTGGTGAATTTTGCATCAACTGATCAATTTGCTTTTGTATTTCCTGGAATCTAAGATCTTCTGCTTGAATGTGAGGACCTTGGATTGTGTGGTGGTTGGTTGATGGGTTGGATGGTAGATGTTGGGGTGTGACCAACATGGTATTGTGAAATGAATTGGGATGGGTGTGTGGTGAAGATTGATGGTTGAGGGATGGGGATGATTGATGAGGATGTTGATGGAAGAATGAGTTGTGTGGTTGGTTGGCGGCAATAGTAATTGGTATGGTTGATGTGTGGATTGATGGTGGATTAGGGATGGACACTATGGAAGGTTGGGGAACCCATGCTAGATTTTTATTGGTGAGTGGAGGTTGATTTGGAACTACTTGGGTCATAGGGTCTATGTTAACCGGTTGTTTTCCTTTTGTTCATTGTGAAAGCAACCTATTTATGAGCCCTAATGTGTCTGTAAGTTCCTGATTTGACCATGTATCAAAGGATGGGGTTGTGGTTGGATGAGATGATGGGAAGGTGGATGATGATGGATGAGAAGACATGGGTATGGTGGCTAAGTGAGATGATGGAGGGGTGGATGATGATGGATGAGAGGACATGGGTATGGTGCAAGTTGCATTTGATGTGACAACTTGGTGGTTAGGGATTTGTGAGGCAACATTGACATACTCCTCATACAATGGGTTGGAATAGGTGGATGTGAGGTAAGTGTTTGGAACACTTGGGCTTTGTTGTGGTTGGCTCATGGAAGAAGGCATACCATATTCATAACTTGAATTATGATATCCTTGGGTAAGGTGGGCGGTAGCCAATTCGGGTTCTTCAAATCCCTCTTGGCTAAGGGGCTCTAAGACATAGTTGGAGGACTTGTAGATGGCCCTCACTTTGTCCATGTCTATGTGGGTGGTGGTTGTTTCCACATTGTGTGGAAGGGTTCCTACTTGAGGTAGGGATGGATATGATGATCTAGACAAAGTAGTCTGAACCATACTGGATGGGGCTACCGAAGTAGCGGGATCATGGGAAATGTTTTCCATTAAACTACTTTGATTTATTACTTTCTTTTGTTGTCTCGTTAGTACCATAAAGTAATTAAACCAAAGATTCAAAGTTTAATCTAAATCACACAAACTAAAAACTTTTTCAGAATTTAAAGTAAAGAAAACAATCAATCCTAGGTTTCACCGTGTGTGGCTTACCTTGTTCATTAATTATTTTCTCTCGTTAATGTGAGATTATTTTTAGAATTGTTGGCTTGTGTGTTTTGATGTAACTTAATCTTGTTTAAAGAAAACAAAGGTAAAAACTAAGGTTGGCTAGGGCAACGAGATTCTTGTTGGTAATGACCTCCAACAAGTTTGCTCGAGGGTAGTCCTATGGTTTCTAGGGTAGATATTGGTGGATGGAAATCACTGCCACCATCACCAAATCTCAAGCAATGGTTGGTGATGAAATCCAGCCACTACTATTAAAAATGTGAATCGTGCAAGTGTGTGTGATTAATTTTATTAGATCTCTTGTTCTCTATGGTGTGCAAACAATATTAAAGATTACTAACTTTACTAATCTAAATTAGAAGCCAACATAAAGATGTAAATTTCACCTAAAGAGTGCAGAGTACACCCTTAAAATCCCCTGCCTACAAGTGATTAAAATCACAAGAGCAACCGGAGGGTTCGTCCACCTCTCTGCCAAAGGGGCTAGCCTAGGGCAGGATTACTTTATGCATCAAGATGTTGTTCCTATTTAGATATGCAAAATTAAAGTAATATTTAACTCTAAAATGCAAAATCTAGGATGCTTTTCTGTTTCATATGCACTCAAAAATGCAAACAATCACCTAGATCTACAACTTTAGAACAAGAAATGAATTTTGTGTAATTAAATACACACAAACCCTAAATGTAATTTGCTAAGGATTCTTTCCTAGATTACTTAGTGTTAAACCCAGAAACAATGAAAAAAATAGCAGAATATAGAATACGTAAATCGCTAAATGGTAAACCAGGGTTATGGGACTTACTTGGAAGCCTTAGCTCTACTCCAAATCAATGCCAAGCATGGTTGGGCACCTGTGTAGGTGCAGAAGAGCACCTGTGGTTGTAGAGATGCTAGTAATCTCTGAAGGTGCTATAGACTACTTCAAAAACCCTAGCGATAAAATCAATGACTTCTACGCTTCTAAAAATTCTTGTAACAAATAGAAATAAAATTAAGTTAGCAAGGTAGATCTATTAAATAATGAAACCCTTGTGGGGTCCCACCATGATCACCATTTGTGAAGATAAGAACATGACACTTAAAAAATAAAGAAATCAAATAACCCAAATAAACACAAGATTGCACAAAATAGATAGATTTATTCAATAAATGGGGGAGCTAATAAACTCCTTTTGATACAATCTGTACTCAGTGAGTATTTGATACAAATATTTACAATATGCTAGGGTTCTCTGAAACCCTAGCTACAATAATGAAGTGTCTTCAGATAGTGTGTCCTCGCTTCCAATGGAATGAGTGGGCTTCAGGTATCCAATGTCGGACCACTCCAACTTCAACAATCATTCAACAATATGTAGAATCTGTAGATCTGCATACACAAAAATAGAGAAAGGGATTAATAACACCTGTGAGGGCTCCACAGTGTGAGACCCTCAGATATCAATAAACCCTAACTAAAAATAGATCAAATGGCATGCTAAATATATAAATCATGTAATAAAATAAAACCAATAATGATATACCTTGCTTGTGATGATTCCTTTTGTTGTTGTAGTTTTGATAGTAGATGGCATGATACAAGGCTCTGATTTTCATTTTTATGGTTGCAAAAGGCTTGAACGTGCACTTGGTAGGCTCTGGTGTGAGCTTCGTAGGCTCTGGAGTGACTAATGTAGAGGTGAGGGATGCGCTTGGCAAGCTCTGACGAGCTTGCAAGCTCGGGAGAGCACCTATGGTGAGGATAAAATCTATAGAAGCAGATCTTGGGGATGCGATGAATGCGATGGATGGGTGAAAGTGGCGATGATGACAATGGAGGATGGCGAGGTGGAAAGGATGGATATGGGGGATGGCTGGAATAGTATAAGTCCTATTGGCTAGCTAGGGCTTTGGATTTTTAGGGCTCTATCTCTTTCTACTTCGCTAGGGCTTCACCAATGATCTCTTCAAGATGCAAATTCTAATATCAGGGTTCTAGGGTTTGAGCATTTGCAAATGCCCTTATTTATAATCCAACCTAGGGTTTTCTTAGGGTTTTAGCCTTACACTTTTGATCGTGTGGCTAAGATTAAATTAGATCCTAAGGTTGAGATTACTTTTTAGATGTGGCATGGATTAATGAAGATGGACGGTGGAGATTAGATTGGATCGGACGATTGTGGTTAATTGAGTTTATAAATATATATTTTATAATAAATATATTATAATATAATATAAAATATTATATTAAATATAAAATAATATTAAAATAATCCCAATTGGGTTAGGAAATGGCGGGAAAGGGCTAAAGTGGGCCTTTTGAAGGCGGGAAAGGTGGAATTGGGCCAAATAATTGGCGGGAAAGGTGTATGGTGGACAAGTGGGTGGTGGAATGGTTAGGATGGAGGATTAGTGGCTGTAATTTGGTGTCTACATAAATATCATACAAAGGAGTTATAAAGAAAAAATTTAAATAACTGCCCCTAAACTATTCCTCTCAGATTCACAACAATTAAGATGTCCAAACTTCATTTAATGGAAAAACAAAATGAGAACTATCCTTGTAGTGTAAAATACTATGGGATATTGTACCAGAAGATAAAATATATCTCAAATAACCAACAACAAAATTAGACGATGATGAAAAAAATAATAAGGTAAAATTAATCATCTTCTTAGGCATAACAGATGAAATTTAGTCTCATATTAGTGAAGTGAATACATCAAAAGAGGCTTGGGATATTCTATGCACTATTTTTGAAGGTAGAAATCAAGAAATTGTTTATCATTTGTAGTCCTAATTATACACATTACAAATGCGAGACAATGAAAGTTTGAAATATTTTCTATGAAATATTGTAGAATTAAAGGTAAAATTAAACACTTGGAAGAAAGAATTGATGATAATCTATTAGTATCAATTGTACTATTGCTCCACATGATTCATCCAATGTATTGGTAACTTCTTTGCAAGTTTCTAATCGTGGATTATCATTTTAAGAGCTAATTAATGTCCTACAACAACATGAGTTGGAAATTCAATTAAAAGACGATTCTTCAAACAATGCTCTAGTTTCTAGAAAAAGATACCAAAGAAATTTTAAGGCTCCTACAAATTCATCCTCATTTTCTTCATAAAAGCAACCTGAATGGAGAAGAAGATACTATCACATGTGAGAAACAAGGATTCATGATACTGGATTCTATAAATATAATGCTTTGAATAAGTGGAATCAATCACGAAATTCTTCTCAAATATGGCAATAAGATCAATACCAATCTGGAAATCATAATAATGCACCACAAATAAATCAAGGGTATAGATCAAATTCTCCATCACAACAAGGTCATGTAGCATAGGAAAAAACTAAGCCATATCATGATGATGAACCAGAAATAGCATATAAGATACTAATGACTCACAATAAGACACAAATCAAAGATAATAATTGGTGTATATATTTTGGAACTAGTAATCATATGACAAGGAATATATGTTGGTTTGACACTTTTCAAGATATACATGGGTGGCTAATGACAATGGCGTATAACACAAGCTATCAAATAAAAGGAATAGGAACTATATCCCTAAAGCTACCTTTAGTAGAATACATCATAGAAAACATGTTATATGTTCCAGGGATGACTAATATCTTACTTTTTGTCACTCAAATGATAGATATATAATTTGTTGTTGATTTTCAAGTTGTGAAGGGATATAAAAGGTGTTTTATCTCAAGACAAGAAAAATTGGAAGGTATTGCATCCTACAAAAATGGACTATTTGCTTTAGATATCACTACACCTCTATCTCTACTTCAAGAAGTACAATCACCATCTCAAAATCTCAAATATACACAAAGGAAGAAAAACACGAAGAATAATAGAGCATATGAAACTAGATATAAAGATCTAATGGCCAAAAAGACAAGAAAGAAAATGTTGAATCAAAATAATTCAAAAAAACAAGATAAAGATCCAACACTTGACACACTAGATGATTATCTAGATGAATATGCATTGCTAAATACTTAGATACAAATTATTTCACAAAGAGATGATGGTCCAAAATATTTACAATTAATCTTCAAAGAGGCTAATGTTGACATTTTTACTACGCTAAAGATATGTAAGTCTTCATCTTGACAAAGCAGTTGACTAAAAGAGAAGAATACAAAATAAGAAGAAATAATTGCTCAGATAGAGAACAAGCCCTTGATGAAAATGTCATTTATGATACAGGTGATCCTATCAAATTAGAAAGAAATTGGTTGTAATACAGGTAACTTGATGGAAAATGTTATGTGCAATACAAATGATCTTATTAAATAGAAAGAAATTAGTTGTAATACAAGTAGTATCCAAAAGCATAACTCTATTTGTAACACTAGTGATTTACAGGTTGTTCAAGACAACAATAGTGCATAAAGCAATTGTCTAAATATTGACAAAAAAAACATATTGTATAGATTGATGGCTGATATTGTGATGAAGAGCATACTACAAGAATTAATTATAATGAAACTAGTCTAAGAAGAAGTGACAAGCAAAAAATAAAAGCCTATAGGTTGATCTCACAACACAATATAAGTCTTCCCCAAAAAACAGTTGTCCATATTGTGTTACATACAAACATACATTGGAGAAATATTGGAATATTTCTTAAAGAAAGTACACAAATATCTAGTTGAACTATGGATGGATGGATATCATGGAATGGAATAAAATAAAAGAAGTGTTTTATGGATATAATAAATATATAAAACTTGTATTTTGTTGATTCAGAGATAATTCACAGAGAGCACAAATATTTCAATCAATGACAGTCAGCTTTTTGTTCAAATCTCTTATCTCCAGATTCAGGGGGGTAGTTATTCCATTATTTGCTCTCTCAAAAAATGTAATAAGAAGGGATGTTAGGCTATAGTTTCATAATAATATTTCTTTATTATTGTATATTCTCCACCATATCATGTCACATTAAATGTTGGGTTTATTTTAGTTAGAATTTCTTTTCTCGTTGCTCTAACAATTTCTATGGTATTCTTTTTCCTACATAATCTTCGTGTAAGAAACAATATATGTACTCGCATATGGATGTTGAAGTAGGTATGAAAAAAATTATTAAAAAAAATTATGTTATACTCTATTTCTATCATGATCATGGTAAGCAACCCCTTTATCAACTTATCTAACCATATTAAAAAGTAAGATAAGTAAATAGGTATAAGAAAAATGCAAGGACTCTTTCTCAAGCTAGTTTTCAACTTAAACACTCAACAATTAACCATTTTATTATTTTGTCAAATTTTTTGTTTATAAAACAAGGGAAAAAATACTATTACTCATCTTTGCTTCAAAGAATTTGCTAGGCTTTTGTACAATGTTAAGAATAAAATTATGGAAAAGTTAACTAATATTGAATGTCCTAATTAAATGGAGACAAGATGTTCTTATATAAAAAAAGTTCAGGTAGATTTAGCAATACCAATAATTGATCGCAAAGAGAGTGCGATCTAGGAGTGAGTACGAGTCAAGAGCAAGTAGGAAGCATGAGTACGAAATTGAAAGCAAATTGTGATCAAGGAGCAAGTGTCACTTCTTCTTGCTTAGATATTAGGAGAAACTCAATATCTAAAGAATTTATGTGAAGAAAATCTAGGTAACATGGCAAGAAAGTCATTTTTGAAACTCCTTACTAAAAGTAAAGCATGCCCTAGTTGGAAGCAAGGATGACCTAGTTTGAAGTATGGATGCCCTAGTTAGCAATATGAGGAAGAGCAAATCTATGGCAAACCCTATCCAAGTAGTAGATACTACACCAAAAGTGATTATCAAGGATGAGATAATCAAGTAGTATATAATGGTTCTTAAAACCAGAGATTTAATATGTAAGTTTCAAATCTTCTTGTTGTGGTGCAATGGTAAATGCCCTGGGTGCTGGTAGAGGCCAATCCAGGTTCCATTCCCTTTATCTCCACCCTGCAGATATATGGTATAGTTACGAATGTCCTATGTGCTAGTAGAGGCCGAAAATGCTCCATTCCTCCTATGCCCAACCTGTTGAAAGTGGCACTCCGAAAGGGATGTTTTCCACTATAAATTAGTTTTAAATATGCTTGTTGTGGTGCAGTGGTAAATGCCCTGGGTGCTGGTAGAGGCCGACCCAAGTTCCATTCCCCTTATCTCCATCCTACAGATATATGATATAGTTAGGAATGTCCTATGTGATGGTAGAGGTCGACAAGGCTTCATTCCTTATATTCCCAACCTGTTGAAAGTGGCACCTCGAAAAGGGTGTTTTCCACTATAAATTAGTTTTTTATCTACTTGTTGGGGTGCAGTGGTAAATGCCATGGGTGTTGGTAGAGGCCGACCCAGGTTCCATTCCCCTTGTCTCCATCCTACAGATATATGGTATAGTTAGGAATGTCCTATGTGCTGGTAGAGGCCGACAAGGCTCCATTCCTCCTATGCCCAACCTATTGAAAGTGGCACCCCAAAAGGGGTGTTTTCCACTATAAATTAGTTTTACCCAGGTGTTGTAGGTGAGTTGGAGAGAAGAGGGCAATCCTCCAAGGGAGGTCCCAGGTTCAAATCTCCACCCTACCAAAAATTTGAATTGGGTACCCAAAATCCAATTGATAATGTTGGTGCGGGCAGGCCCAGGCGCGACTCCCGGGTGACTTTGACGGTGTAGAACCCCCTGGTCGTGGTCTCTCAGACCAAGGCGGCCCCGCAAGGGGTTTTTCGATTTAAAAAAAATATGTAAGTTTCAATAATAATGGCTAACGTTTTCTTAGATCCAAAATTAGATCAAGTGGAAGTGGGGATTGAATTCAAATTATTCCATGACTTTTCTTCTAAAAGGATTTTTCCTCATTATCTTCTCCAGTTCAAAAATAAGGGATAAAATAATGGATGGAGGCCCTTGGTTTAGGGGTAAAGATGCATTATATTTAAGACCATGGAGTGAGAATTTTTTTATGGAGACAAAGACTATTAAAAGGCTTCTAGTGTGGATTAGGCTTTTTGGACTTCCTTATCAACTCATCAATAAGGAGGTTTTGAAGAATATTGGCAATACTCTAGGCAAGTTCATCCAAGAGGGACCAACTACTAAGGAGAGAAGGCATGTTGTATACACTCAAATATGTGTTGCCATGGATATTTCAAAACCTTTACCATAGTCCATTAGGATTAAATCTGAATCAAGAGAATGGGATCAACAAGTGGATTATGAAAATATTGCATTCCGATGTTACAAATGTCATGAAATTGAACACATGGCAAGAGATTGCAAAGTGAAAATGATGGAGAAAGAGATGGAAAATTTTGGGCATGAGGCAAACTTCAATATGAAACAAGGAGATCATATCATAGGAGAAGCTAGGTCAAATCAAGGATTTTCCACTCCTAAGAAAGTGGCAAGAAAAACCCTTCTACATCATCAAATGGCAAAGGCCATTATAGTTCACTCAAATCAACCATTAGAAGAAAAAAATGACACAAGGGATGAGGAAGTACAATGCACAAGTTCAAATACAAAAGGAGTTAAAGGTGCAAAGGAAGATGGGGAGGCAAATTTTAAAGTGAATGAGGTGAAGGAGGTCAAGGTTAATCCAAGTAAATCATCTTCATTTTCCTCAAGTAGCATAAAATCTTCTCCTTGCAATAAAAATGAAAGTAGTATAGAGTGTATTCATTGCACTTTAGGGTTTCAAGAGCAGCATAATAAAGAAAAGCATATGGAGGATATCCAAGGAAATTTAGGGTTTTCAAGGCAGCATAAGAAAGTAATGACTATGGAGGATCATCCGTGCACTTTAGGGTTTTTGAGGAAACATAAAGAAGAAAGTGTTTATGAGGCTATTCCTTGCATTTCAGATTCTTTAGGGCAACATAAATCTTTAGAAGATAAGTCTCATTATGAACAATATGGAAAAATAGAAGAGATTGATGAAGATGAGAGTGTTGGTGGGAATGGAAAAAGGAGAGGAAGGCCATCAAAGCATGAACAAAGAGAAAAGAAAACTCAAAGGGATATCGATTTGGGAAGCCAAATAAAAATATCATAGGTGTTAACAAGAAGTGGGGCTAAGCCCACTAATAAAAATAAAAAGTGATGATGATGAAAATGATATCATGAAATATTAGGGGTATGAATAAGACCCCTTAAAAAGGAGTTATTAAGGAATTAATAGGTTGTTATAGTCTTGAGTTTATTTTAATACAAGAAACAAAATTAAGTAGTGAGGAATGTAAGGATGCTTTTAAAAAGATTTGGAAGATGGGTGATTGTCTAGCAGTTTCTTCTATAGGAGCTTCAAGTGGTATTGCAACAATATGGGACAAACGCAAATGGGATGGGCAATTGTTAGAAGCAAAAAGTAATTGGGTTGTTGGACTATTTTGCAAGAAAGAGGAAAACATCAAAGTTGGGGTTATAAATGTATATGCTCCAACTATAGTTACTCCTTGAAAGATGTTGGAAGGACCTTAGCATATTTTTGTCAAACACAATGATGATTCATTGTGATCTATGGATTCTTGGGGGTGATTTCAACATTGTTCTATCTCCTTTGGAAAAGAAGGGTGGTACTCTAGGATGGTCTAAATCAATGCAAGATTTTGCTTCATTTGTCAATTCAAATGGCCTTTGGGATGTTAGTCCTTCAAGTTTTCAATATACATGGGATAATAGACGCATTGGGCAAACTCATATAGCAGAAAGATTGGATAGATTCTTGTTATCCAACAAATGGTTGCAAATAAAGTATACAATCTCTTTAGATATTTTATTGCGAGCAGGATCGGATCACAAACCCATTCTTTTGACTTGTGATTTACCCAATAATGGTCATCCAAAGCCATTTCACTTCTAATCTATGTGGCTCCAAGACCCTAATTTCTTCCAGATGGTTATGTTATGGTGGGATGAAGCAAATTTTGAAGGATCATATATGTACAAGTTTGTTCAAAAGATGAAATATTTAAAGGAGAAAATGAAGATTTGGAATGCCAAATATTTTGGTAACATTTTTAAAGAAAAGAAAGAAATTGAATCCAATCTCAAAAATTTACAAGAGATAGTAGAAACTAATGGAATGGATTAGGATTCTTATGTGAAAGAAAAATAATTACTTTCTAATTATCATAATGCATTGAAAAAGGAGTCATATTGGTTCTAAAAATCTAGGGAGAAATGGCTCAAGGAAGGAGATAGCAAAAACATGTTTTTCTTTTCATCACATCAAAAATATTTTAACTCTAGATGGAAGAAATATTGAGGAAGAAGAAGATATAAGGAAGCAATTAATTATTTCAAAAATATTTTGTCATATACTAGGCAAGATAAGGAGGCACAAGATAAGCTTTTGTAAAATATTCCATCAATTATCACACAAGGACAAAATGAAATCTTGATGAAGAAGATATCTATGGAGGAGCTACATGAAGCAATTTTCTCTTTCCATCCTAACAAGGCACCTGGCCCTAATGGATTTCTTACAATTTTCTTTCAAATAATTTTGGATTTATTGAAGAGTGATATGTTAGTTGCACTTGAAGAGGCCTTAAAAGGAAAGGCTATAATAAGTGAGATCAATGCCACTTTTATTACATTGGTTCCCAAGAAAAGTGAGACAATATTTTGATAATTTTTATCCAATAAGCCTTTGTAATATGATTTATAAGATCATTTCAAAAATTATGGCAAACAAGGTTGAAAGGCATTCTAGATTGTGTTATCTTAGAGGAACAAGGTGGTTTTGTTCATGGTAAACAAATTCTTGATGGTATAATCATTGCATAAGAGGCCATACATTCTCTTCATTCCATGAAAAACCAGGTATGCTTATGAAATTAGATATGAACAAAGCATATGATAGGGTTTCCTAGAGTTTTCTACATGATATTCTCAAAAGGTTTGGTTTTGATTATAGTTGGTGTGAATGGATTAAATGTTGTTATAGCACTTTGAAATATTCTATTTTGATCAATGGTTCTCCTATTGGTTACTTCAAGTCATCTTGTGGACTCCACCAAGGTGATCCACTATCTCCTTATCTATTCATTATTCTTGTAGAGGCATTAGGGAGAGCTTTCTCAAAGGCAAAAATGGAAGAAAAATTCAAAGGTATTTAAGTTGAAAAAATGGTCCCTTCGAATCTCATCTCTAATTTGTTGATGATACTTTTCTTTTGGGCCATCCCTTAGTTAGTGAGGCCATGGAGTTTAAATCAATATTATCATGCTATGAGAAGGCTATTGGACAATTGGTTAATACTACAAAATCTAAGATTTTTTCATTAACACTGCCCTAGATTTACAATAAATTATTGTGGATATTTTAGGGTTTAAAATTGAAAAATTTCCATCAACCTACTTAGGTATTCCTTTGTCTCATAAAGGAAATAAAAAGGAGCTTTGGATCTCTTGTTTGGATAGAATGAAATCTTGTTTGGCAGGTTGGAAAGGTAAGTTCTTAACTATGGCAAGAAGGCTAAACTATATTATAATCCATCCCTATTTATATGATGTCACTTTCAAGATTGCCAATAGGTATAGCATCAGAAATTGATAAAATTCAAAGAGACTTTCTTTGGAAAGGATGCAAGGAAAATTTTAGGTTTCCTCTTTGTAAGTGGGATAGGGTTTGCAAAGGAAAGAATATTGGAGGAGCAAGCTTGTAGAATTGCAGACTTATGAGTTTGGCCTTAGGGGCAAAGCTTGGGTGGAGATTATTCAGAGATCAAGGAAAGAATTGGGTAAAAATATTACTTCAAAAATATATAGGTTCTCTTGATGCAATGAAATTATTTAGAAAAAGAACCCTACCCAAAGGATCATCAACATGGAACTTCATATCAGATAGTTTGCAATTGATAAAGAAATATATTAGATGGTCAATCAATGAGGGGAATTATGCAAATTTTTGGTTTGATGCTTGGTTGAAGCCTTATCCTCTTATCTCTGACTCAAAATGGCAACCATTGGCTCGAGCATGCCTAGCTTGTAAAGGTCCAAAGGTCAAAGACTATATTAATATGAGCAACAACTCCAGATCATGGATTTCTATTAGTAACTTGGTTGAAGGAGAGGAACTCAAACAAATTGTAGATGAACTTCAAAAGATGCTTCAAGAGTTTTATTTGTCGATTTTTACATGAAAGGATGAGTTGGTTTGGAATCTATCAAAAGATGGTGGATACTTGATCAAGTTGGGATATGAGGATTTAGAGCAATCAAAATTTCCTACTCTCAAATATTTTCCTTGGAAGAATGTTTGGTCACTAGAGGCTCTCCCTAAGGCCTCAACATTCCTTTGGTTAGTAGTTCAAAGTAAGATTCTTATAAGAGAGAGTCTACAAAGAAGAGGATATCATGGACCTTTCATATGTGCCTTGTGTGAGAAGGATTTAGAAACATCAGACCATTTACTTCTTCATTGTCCCTTTGCTCACACCATTTGGGGTTACTTTTTAAAATATGAAAATATATTGGGTAGCTCCATCAACATTGAAAGAGTTGATGAAATGTTGGATTAATTATTTCAAAGCTAAAGCATTATGTATTCTATGGAGGATTGGCCCTGCCATTATTTGTTGGAATTTATGGCTTGAAAGGAATAATAGAATTTTTAAAAATAAATCTCAAAATCATGCCCAAGTTTGGAACCATATTATTGCCTCTCTTGCAGAATGTTTATAGATATGGTGCTCATCATGGGAAGTCTCAAGTGCAGAAAAAGAGGTGGTAACAACTTGGTTATAAGATTTGAACATACATGGAAGAGTCATCTGCGATAATGGCATTAAAACAAAGGATCTACTTCGATCTAGGGTAAAATGGAAATGTCCAGAAATTGGGTTTATCAAAATTAATTTTGATGGTGCTTCTAAAGGAAATCCAGGAAAAGCTAGTGGAGGTGGTGTTTTTCAAAATAATGAAGGCAAAATTCTCCTCACTCATAATCATATGGAACTTCAACTAACAACTATGCAAAGGCTAGGGCACTTCTTACAAGGATTAAAATTGCAATAGAAAAATGATGGAAATATATTTCAATTGAGGGGGATTCACAAATTATCATTAATGCTATCAACAAAAATGGATGTGGGGATTGGATAAAAAATAATATTATTGTTGATGTTCATCATCTATTATTGGAGGCAATCTCTTGGAAATGTGAGCATATTTATAGAGAAGGAAATCGAGTAGCAGATAATTTAGCCAATCGTGGTGTTGATCTTCATCTTGGTGAAATTCAAATTTTAGAAGGCAACTGGCCAACTGAGATTTTATCTCTTAATCAAAATGATGTCAAGGAGTTGATTGTGGAAACATAGCACTTTGAGGAAGTTGAAGAATATATTTGATAGAAAAAGAAATGAAAAATATTTGTGATAAAAAGACATGCTAGATATGGTTTAATTGACCTAACAACAAATGTAATATTTTGGTATTTTGATGGGAGTGGCCCCCAATAGAAGCCACATATAACTTATTAAGACGAAATTTAATATAAACAAAACAAAAGTATTGGTTATGGATTATCAAGATAAAGATCTAAGTATCACATTCAAGGACTAGGAAGTGGAGGTGATCCCTTCATAGAAGTACTTGGGACTTTAATTTGACTCTAGCGACAATTAAAAAGCTTGTAAATGTATACAAAGATACAAAAATTCTTCATCCCATACTAAATAATGTAAACAAATTAAATTATGGAACTAAAAATCAAGAAAAACATTTTTAGTACATTGGTATAAACAATAGTTTTGTACGCTTGTCTTGTTTGGAATCTCGACCTGGTAGAAGCAGCTTTGAAAGTGGGAGTCCAAAAACATTTTTTGCTGGAAGAACTAGGGGTTAAAGTTGAAAATCCTTACCCCATGATATTGCTTAAACAAGAATGTTACCATTCGGAGAAACATTTTGCTAATTTTTTATATATATAATCAAAATAAATCATATAAATGAAAACAAATTACCACACACATCGATGATTGCAACTCAAGAGAAGGGTTGGTACCAAGACAACATAAAATATATTAAAAATAGAGAATTGATGAAAATGATTTACAAAAAGACTCATCAAGAACTCAAAAATTTATATAAAAAAATAGTAGATATTTTTGGCAAGATCCTAAAAGAAAATTATATTTTACAATTAGGAGATTGATCCAACAATCATCTACAAAGAACCAAATCACCTCCAAGAGATCTCAATGCAAAAAAGATATATTATCCCAATTTAGGCCAAGGTCTCATTATCTTGCAGTTGAAACAGGAAGATGGAAAAATATTAATCACAAAGAATGTCTCTATTTACTTTACAAGCAACAGTTGCAGATGAGAAACTCATGTTGCCCTCCATGTCAACATCTAAGAAAGTCACTTGTTGCAATATGATAACTTGAGCAACATGTATCTGTTATTAACATCACAAGACTTCTGAAAATTTAACATCTACAAGAGTGGATGGATATCTTAAGGATGTTTTGGAATATCATAGAATAAACAAAGATAAGATGTTTGTGGAATAATATAATGACAATAATAAAAAGATGAGTCGTAATTGAACTGAGAAAATAAAGGAAACTACACATCCTATTTTTTATTTTTATTTTCCAATCCATAACTCCTTGTGGTCTCTCATAGATGAAACTACAAATATTTTGTTCATCCCTTCATTGAGTGAACAATTTAAATTTGGAACCTTCATAATCTTTATTTCCAGCAATTGTTTTCCAAATTGATGTCAACTGCTCATGGAAGTAAACAATGGCCCTTTGCTTATGATTCATAATTATAATTCAATGCATCTTTTCAAGTTATTCAAATATCTACTCTATATGCTAGGTGCTCAATATTGCTTTGTTTTTAGCATCCAGCAACAAGTTCCTTGGTTTAATGATCCCTTCACTGAAAAACTTGTAATAAAAAGGATGCCTTAAGCTACCACCAATCATGTATTCACCCAAAAAAAAAAACCTAATAAAGGTGAGCAATAACAGTTATCATATAACATTAAAAAGGATGCCTTAAGCTATCAAGCAAGTATTTGCCAAAAAAAACCTAATAAAGGTGAGCAATAATAATTATCATATAACATTTAAAATATCGATCATGAAGCCACCACCAATAGTTGTTTGGAGAAGCAATATCACCATCATGTGGTTCATAAAACAACAAATATGAAGTTGGTACCAACTATTTTTTGCAGAGAACAGATTATAATGTAATGAGTCACCGTGTGTGTAGGATAATTTTTCAGTAAGACATCAAACTAATGATACAACATATCTGGCAAAGATCGTGTATTTCCAACGCACCACATTATGCATACATGTAAATTTTCTGTCTGATTATCACCACTTTTGTTGCTTAAGAACTGCCATTAACATTAAACATTTGCATTAAGGAATTGTTAAGCACTTCAAAATGATGTTTGTGCAAGATTCCAATTCATTTTGAGCTTATTCTCAACCTTAGTAAATGCAAGCATTGGTCCAATGCTGATGCAACAACCTTAAGGATGTTAGCAGAGTTTCACTTCAAAACTGAATCTCTCTAACCTTAATATTGACATGGTTGCTTACAACTTCAAATGAGAGAACAAGAAGATTGGAACAAGGTCAGCAATTCAATATAACATAGTTGGTCTTCAATGCAGATGCAGATGATCTCTCCAAGATACATTATTCATATCATTCTTCAACTCCAACTATATTCCAAGAATAGATAAGCCATCCATTGAGCCCATAGAGCAGCTCTTTACTTTTCTTCTCATCCCAAACTTGCTTCCCAGGAAATATTTAGTTGCTGAGAATGTTTCTTCTTTCCTCCAAATTTTTCAGGGCTGGACTTCATACAAGGAATTCATATTAGAGGCTGAGCCCCAACTACTAACTAATGTTATCAACTTCTAGTTGCATTCAATGAATTGCCAAATACTTTCATATTGACTAAGGAGAGACAAGTAATCCCCTTATTGTTGTTGTAGTGGATATAATAGTTTTTATATTCAAGTAAAGAACTAAAAATAACATTGTAAAAATGAGCATAGATTTAAGTGGATATAGTAGTTTTTATATTCAAGTAAAGAACTAAAAATAAAATTGTAAAAATGAGTCTCTATGATTTGATTGCATGTCTTCTCTAAGTACATGTGAAAATGAAGATGTAAATGTATTGCATCATTATTGTTGTGTACAAAGAGTTCAAACAAGCATTTTATTATAATGAACATTTTAGTAACAATAAAGTCCCACAAGCTCCCAGCCTTAATTGAAAACAAAGCATTCAATTAAAAGCTAGGGTAGAAATCCATGCTCATGTATAGCCATTTCAAAGGCTTTCATTTTTTCCCCTCGAGCAAATCCATTGCAATCAATTGATACTTGGGTGATATCTTGCTCCACACAAGCTTTAATTATTTCATTTCCAACACGCCGGGCAGCTTCCTGACATTTAATGGGATTGTTTATCACATTAGAAACATAGACATAATAGGGAAAACCAAGTTTCAGGAGCCATATTAAAGTTTACATTCACTCTTAAAAGACTTAGATAAGGCTTACTCTTGCAAGAAATCCCTGCTACGATTTCAAATTAAACAAGGCAGTTGGATATTTTAACAATGAGGCTGTGTTTCCAAAGTTAAGATGGCAACATGATACAGTAACCAAATAAATTTAGAGGATGTTCTCAACATAAAACTGTTTATCCATATTGTGTGGAAAGCAAAATTAGATCATGTGCAATAAAGGATAAAAGAATCCATAAGACAGATCCAACTTCTACGAGAGAGTGTAGAAAACCCAAAGACACTAAATTCATGTAATGTTCTTCTATACAAACCAAGAGTAAATTTCTATAGTGACAAGGATACAGCCTAAACAACACACAAGAATTTTCAAGTTTCTCTAGGTATATTCACTTTGACCTATAGGCCATATAGGGGTATTGTTCTGTTCATATCCACTAGGAGTACACAATGAGGACATAGATTTTTACATATTGCTTTCATTAACTAGAAACAAATCTCTCTCTCTCTAGACTGTCATTTACTTGCAACATGTTAGGGTTCACCCATTTCTAGGTAACCCCTCAAGGCCTTCCAGAGTCCCATTGACCTGCTTTGGTCACTGTGGACATTAATAGAATTATAATATCTTATTTATCCAGTGATGTATTGTTTAGTTTGTTTCCCTAGAAGTACTTTGCTTCTCTCTTTTGTATATATGCATAATGCTCGACATTTTGTTATCATACCTTTAATTAATTAATGTCAAGTATCAAAGTTGTCAGCTAAATGAATTAAAAACAAGCTAAACATCTAATGATGTATGGCTATGCATGCATCAAACAAGAATTATCATAGAGGAGACAAAATAATTACAGAGGAAGTCAGTGAAAGTGATTTGTACAACATGAAAAATGGTTCACACTGTTCCCAAGATAAGTACAGATAACAAAGAGGACCAAATTACTTCATGCAGAGAGTAAAAGCTTTCTCAAACTAAACAAGAATGCCCTTTAGCATGATGCAAAGTTTCATCTGTGGTTTATGAAACCTTTTAGCATGATGCAAAGTTGCAGTTTTACCCTACAGAAGAACAAGAAACTCCTAATAGGACTGGTACAGAGGATAAAGGCAACACCTGATATATTTTATATCTTGAATAGAATTAAAAAATAGACAGCTAGATGATACCCTAAATGGATTTCTATACATATGTAGAAGATGAATAAAGTGCTCCTTCCAATCTCAGAGCTTACAGGGCTACAACCCAGGTAAGATGGATTCACAATTACCACAACTTGATAGGATGTAATACATATGTAGAAGATGAATAAAGTGCTCCTTCCAATCTCAGAGCTTACAGGGCTACAACCCAGGTAAGATGGATTCACAATTACCACAACTTGATAGGATGTAAGCTGAAGTCAGAAGCATGAGATTTGTAACAATAAATTTCTGACAATTGGGAAACAGTGGCCCAAAAAACGTGCTAAGGCCCTATGTCATACCTATGTTGCACCAATATTTAGAGACACGTACTTGGAAACTTTAGGAACCTGAGTATGGGAGGCAAAGGGCATTCTTAAGGGCATAACTGGAAACAGGGAATTGGCATCAAATGTCTCATATACTCTGGAAAAGTATTGTTAACATTTGGAAGCTACTCGAAAGAGTACTGTGAACTTCTGGAGATCTACCTTCAGGAGCCAGAAGCTTCTGGATGACAGCTTAAACCATTGGGAACATTTGTGAATCTGCATGACACAGTTCCTGAAGTTTATGGAACTTTGCAAGGAATTTCCCCAACTTTCTAGAAACTCTCGAGGCATACGTGGAAATTTCTGGCTTGGCACAAGGAAAGTCCTCAAGTTTTTTTGATGGAAGACTGTTGAAAATCCAAGAAGCGGGTTTCTAGAATTCAGAGAGAAATTCTGACGCTCACTCCTAAATGAGATGGTTTAAAACCTTAATCTATCATTTTCATAATTTTACCAAAACAATTTTCAGTAAGGTTGAAACTACTTGATATCTGAAGGTATCTATGTGCAGACTATTTGACCTGTCAGATTCCAAGGATACTTTCTACAGGTTTTAAATTCAGAAATCTTTGGGTTAGGGCTCGATTCTTAAGAACTTGTAAGTTTGTTTCTAGAGTGAAAGAGAAAAGACCGATTTACGTAAACTACAACATACCTGCAGTTCATGGAAACAAATTTCTTGAACTTCTTAAACCGAGCAAAATTGTATTCTAAACAAGTCCAAACACTAGCTACAAACTATTGATGGGAAGGAACATAGAGCACACCCTAGTAAAATATTCAAGCCCCAGACAAAAGGTGATAGGTTTAACATCTTAGGAGACTTGAGATTACCTATCTTGATTACTCAAGACATGATAAAACCTTGGCCTGTACACTTTTGACTGTGGGCTAAGGTAATCACAATTGGGTTTTCACAAACAGCAAAGTTGTTCAGCAAAGCCTGCATGACTTCTTTGAGGGTTTGCAGTCTTCTAGAAGCCTATGAATCATTCTCCGATCATGTGAAATTTCCATGTTGTATGAGACTTGGCAGGTATCACTCAAACCTGAGACAACAAGATAAAAACATATTATTAGCCCGCAATTGATGCTACAAGTGTTCAAGTAGTCAAACTATGAGATGCAAAAGCACTTGATCCAAAAATTCATAGTAAGCTTGTTTTCGTCCTTGTTATCAAGGCGAGTATGCAGTAAACTGTTATTAATATTTACTTTGGTGTGTCACTTTAATATATGTACTGTACTTTATGTTATTTAAGACTTAAGAGTCATAAGCATAGCAGCTTAATGTTATAATAAGTAAAAATAATTAGGTGACTTCTTATGAGGGTCACAAGTATCGTAATTAATGTTCTGAGGGTCACAACTTAATGTTGTGACACTTAGGAACAAGTTACTAAATGTATGGTATCCCTTTAGGATGTATGCAAGAAAGTGTCCAACATGCACTGCTTTTATGTGTGTGTGTGAGAGAGAGAGAGTCTAACATGTAGAGACTCAAGAGTCCTATAAGTCTGTGATGGCTTATTGTACAAAACAGAAAACTTGTGGCAATTAAATTAAATTGTAGAGTAGTTCTATCAAATTTCCTGTGTCTTGTGTCATGGTTTTGTGTACTTAGCTCAAGCTGAACCAACATTTGGTATAATAGCTATATGGCAGTGATCCTGGGTATATCTTTGCATAGTTTACCACTGTCAACACTGCAAAATTGTTTGTTGGTGCTGCCCATACAATCTGTTCTGGTGATTGTATGATTCTGTACAACTGATAACAAAAATCACTGTTGGTGAATTTCTGTATTTCTGTCAGCCCAAACCTGCCACTGTTTAAAGCTGAAAGTCCAGACCTGCCATTGTTTGCGAGCGGACAATCCTTATCTGCTGATGTTACAGATCTCATAATCACCGATATACTGCTCTACTGTAAGTCTTTCTTCTTAATCAGTCATGATAGTGCCAGGTAACATGTTAAATATTCTATCTCAAAAATTAAGGGGTTCTAACAATTATGGAACATGGAAACACCAAATGAAAATTTTGTTAATGCTTAGTGATTTATGGAATCATGTGGATACTACTCTTACTCACCCCACTGATCTTACAGCTTAAATTTACATTGATGCTAAAGTCCACATTGCTTAACACTTCTTGACTTACTAATTGGAGGAAGCATGATTAAGCATGTGCAAACCGCAAAAACCCCAATCAAAGCCTAGGAGGCCATAAATCATTCATATGAGCAGAAGAATGATTCCTAAGTGTTGCTATACAATCAGCTTTACAGTTTGAGGCTGACGGACAATATGTCCGGTCAAATGCAAAAAGACAAGGGCATCAAAAACCAACTCACAAATATAGAAGACTGAAAGACAAGGAAATTGTATTTACAACATCTCACATCAATATTAGAGTCAAGTTACTGCTCTTGCAATAGTCGGTAAGATCAAAAGTTTCAAGTTTAATCCGCTGGAGGGAATGCTACTACAACAAGAGCAGATGATCAATTCTCATGATGAAGTATCTGGTGCCCGTGGAGCATCTAGATGATGAAGATCAATTATAGCATAAAAGAATGGGCCATTTGAACTCCTTGCAATTGACAGGCAAATTAAATATAGTACATTGGCTTCATAAAATTACAAAGGATAAATGTTTTTGTGAAGGGCGTGTTAGGGGTAAACAACACAGGAAGCAATTTGAAAAAGACAAGTCCAGGAAAGCTTAGGAACAAGTTGGAACTAGGACATTCTAACATCTATGGACCTATGAAAACAAACTCAATAGGAAGACGTGTGTACATAAATTGTGTATATAGCTTCTCAAGAAAGGTGTCAATAATAAATATATCTTCTAAAGAACAAGAGTCAAACATTAAATGCATTCGAAGAATCTAAGGTTGTTGCTGAGAATGAACCTGGAGAAAGGATTAAGATTCTCTCCACAAATAACGGAGAGGTATGCATTTTACACTTCCAGCAAGTTTTGCAAGGTGCATAGCATATAAGGACAATTCATGACTCCATATATTCTGCAGTAAAACAGAACAGGTAAAAGAATGAATAGGACATTAGGTAAGAAAGCCAAGTCCATGATGTAAGCACACAATTTTGCTCCATCACTTTGGGGAAAAACCATCCAAACTATTGTGTACCTGAATAATAAAAGTCCAACATACGTTGTTCAGAACATAACTTCCAAAGAAGCTTTGGTCAGAAGTGAAGTGCACTATTAAGGACATTTGTGTTGTCGGGTCCACTGCTTACATGCACATGGCAGAGAAAAATCACCAAAATCTTGATGACAAAAGCAAAAAATGCATCTTATTAGTTTCTAACTGATGTAAGCAAAGGTTATTAAGTCTATAACCCTAGCACAAGAAAGGTGCACATCACTCATGATATAATATATGATAAAAGGACACGAGGATATCATGTCCATTGAGTTGTCAAGATCTAATGCAGCACAAAAAGAGAACTGAAGTATTGAGGCTACATCTAGTGGAGAATGTAAACCAAGCAAATGAATCCTCAAATGCAAATGAATTGGATGTTGATGACAGATGAACTACGTGTGATTTCTCCAGAAGAGAAGAAATAACCTAAGTGGGAAATAAAGACTATCTGAAGCAAAGATTCCTAATCAAAAAGGCAAAACAAAATCCAATATGAGAGCACAACCAGCTGATCTTGTTGGTGCATCGATAGCTCAAGTCCTTGCTAAGCCATACACTTTTGAAAAACCAGGAAAGAATCCTGGTAGGATGCAAAAACAGGAGCCATTGAGAAGAATCTTGGGAATTAGCACCACCGCCAGAGGAAACGAAAGCAACTCGATGTAGCAGGATATACAAAACAATCTTTGAAACAAACACGATCAGTTGACAGACATAAAGCAAGACTTATGGCCAAAGGATACAACAAAAAAATGCATTGATTATGAAGAGCTTTTGCACCCCTGGCAAAGGTGCTCTCCATTAGAGTTGAGTTTGCATTGGCAGACCAATTCAAGTGGAAAATCCATCAATTGGATGTGAAAAATGCATTTTTGAATACCGACATTGCAAAAGAAGTATATATGGAACAGTTATCTAAATATGCTAACAGAGGAGAACACTTGAGATGCTGACAAATGAAAGCTCTTTATAGGTGAAAACAAGCCCTGTGAGCTTCGTACATTGAAATTGATCAATATTTAATTAATCACAGCTTCATTAGATCACCAACACACTCAACGCTATATCTCAAGACCAAACATGGTAAAATTGTCACTCTAATTTCAGTCTATGTGGATGATCCGATTGTAACTGGGAGTGACGATAGAAATTAGAATAGTTTAAAAATTGAAGATAGAGACAATAGAAAGTTTGGATATGAAAAATCTAGGTCCACTCCATTACTTTCTTGGAACAGAAGTGCAACGAGAACCAAGAGGAATCTTCATCTCCCATCTTGAAAAACTTCAAGATGAAGAGTTGCAAATCAGGTCCCATGCCCCAGAAGACAAGAACTAAGCTGACTACAAATGAAATTGGTAATCCATGTAATGAAACTTTATACAGACAGTTGGAAGGTCGGTTTGCCTAATGACTACTCGCTCTTCATTTTAAGGTTTGATAGATTGATCAGCTTTGGGGCCATCCCTACCTATTAAGTAACTCCCTCCACCCCTAGGGACCTCACCTAGATACTCTACATGAAATTGGGGTGCTCTGCAAATTTATGAACAATTTAAATTAAGTCATTGGATAACAACAAAAAAACTTATGTCCATAATGATAATTTTAGAGTTGAAGGATTTTCAGATTTATATTAGGCTCGTTGTCAAGATTCAAGAAAGTCTACTTTAGGATACTACTTCATTTTAAGACATACAGCAATCTCATGAAGTAATGACAAGCAGTCAACAGGTGTCTCTTCATCCACAAAGGCTGATTATAAGTCTATGAGGAATGTCACATGTGAAGCTATTTGGTTGACATGACTCCTTAAATATATTGGTCTTTGACAAAATGGTCCTACCAGGATATACTGTGATAACCAAAGTGTATGCAGATGAGTTGTTGGATGAATGTCATATCTGCAAAAGCGCATGAATGCATGAACACATGCACCATGTCTGTAATGTGTTAACGTTGTGTTGTGGCTTTGTGACATGTATAAGTGTTGTTGCATGTGTAAGCATGACAACATGTAATTGTAATAAATATTATGTAAGTGTGATAAGGTACATTCAATGTTTCATGGATACAAGCACTTCAGAGGTAGTTATGGCAGTTGCCAACCGTCTATCAGATTCTATGACACCTGTGTATGCCATCTACATTGGTTGAGGCATAATGTTGATCAACATAGACTTGTTGCCTGTGTGATGTTTGTTCTACTCTTGACCAAACTAGATACATTGAAGATGATTGGAATGTGACAGATGCATGAGCATGTGCAACATATTTTCATGTATCTATAAGTTCTTCCCATTGTGCATATTTATTAATATATAATGAAATTACATTACAATGTCTTGCATTCTATTTCTCTTGTGTAAGATCTACATTTGGTGTCATTGCCTGTACAAAGTTGGGTCGAAGTTGGGTGCCATTGCAACAATAATAACAATGGGAAGATCACAACATCATTGATGAGTGTCCTAGTCCAAGCATGCCTTTGCCCCATCATGTGGAAGGAATATGGCAGCATTACATTGAAGATGGCGCAAATTACTTTGTTTGCATTGACAAAGGACCAAGTGGCAACGAGTTTGATAATTGAGAAAACATGATTTGGAAAGTCTAGGTGGCATATCAAACATGGCACCAACTCATGCTCCGCCACAATGAGTTGTTAAGTATGTGTCTATGACATACAAACACATTTTGACTTGTATACAGTTTATAGTTTTGACATATAATTTCATGTATAGGCTGTCACATGTGGATGTACAACACCTTTTTGTATAAAGGGAGTTAATTTTCATTTTCAGTATACTAATATTGGCAGGTGGCTAGCAGTTAAACAATTCCTAGCTATCTACCACACTCATCCTTTTGTATATATACATCCATTGCTTTCTTGATATAGATGAGCAAATTTAGTTGTAGTTTGAGTTGTTGCAAACATTGGGTTCATTATACATGGTTGCATGTAGCTCTAGTAATCTAATGTTCATTTCGTTTGATCATTATTGCGCATACTAGTGGATTGTTGTGTAACTAATGTTAGCATTTGGGTTTGAAGTATTTCTTTCTCTGCAAATTGACGTTATTTGAATTGCATATGGAATACCAAACCAACATGCTACATTTGGCATCATTGTTGTAACAAGTTTGGATCCAAAGATAGCAATGAAAAATGTGACCAAATATTTGGATGAGTGACAATCCAAGGAGTGCACACGGACGTGGACGCAAATAGCAGCAAGCGAGATAAGAGCCTGTGCACAAGTTCGACCAAATCACACAGCGAACACCACAACCAAACAACAAACATGTTAAAGACAATGTGCACTAGTATGTGTGGTGAAGTGTGACACAACCACGAGAGTTCCATTCACAAATGGAAGGAAGCGTAGAAGGTGAACCTTCTAAAAAGCCCCCTCAAGACAAGGGAAGAGGTGTACAAACACCTATGCGTGTTATCTTGGAACAAAGATGCGAATATGATAGTGACGACTTCATCCCAATTGTCTAGGTGACAAAGAGAGTATTATTGCCATCAATTGAATGCATGTGGCCCCATTAGGAGGGAAATCCTCAAATGAAAGTGATTGTTTTCAACAAGTACAGAAGCATACAACGGGAAGAGGAAACTTGGTGGGAAACATTGCTACGGTCGGTCGAAGATGAATTGATGGCAGATATTCAACGCATTGAAGATGTTCACACACAAGACATGCACATAGATTGTTACATAGAAAACATCTATGCAAAAGATGTGTGAGCAGAAGGAGTTCGCACAAACAAAGATAGTTAAAATGAAGTAAATTCGTGCAAGTGAACAAGTGCAAGTGAACCTAGTATTAACACAAGTGCGAGAGGAAGTGTTTGGAAGTGTAGGTGATGGGAGTCCAACACAAAGACAATTGGGTGGGGTTTTTGCACTCGACCAGAGCCAACATTCGTCTATTTCCGGAGAGAGTTGTGCAATATTAGCACAAACATTGGAAGAGATCTAAGCTTTGATCAAGCATCTTAAGAAGGACCATCAACAAATAAACAGTCATTTGACAAGCACATCACTAGCAAGAACAAGCAGAGGACCAACGTAGTCGTCAATTGCTAAAATGCGAGTAGGCAAAAAGAATGCCCAATGTTTCATGGTGACAAGAATGAAGATATTGTCCATCACATTAGTACCTGTGTAATGATATGGAAAGCAAACTAAGTAACGAATGAGGCAATTTGGATGCAATTGTTCCTACACTCAAGGGCATAGTAATAGATTGGAACTTTTCCTCACAAGTTTTGTCTAACTCATGGGACAAAATCGAGTGATTTCAAGAAAGAGTTCATACTTTGCATGATGAACGAAAATCATTGATGAAATCTACAACACGACATTAGAAATATGAGGACATTAATCACACAAGCATCGTCTAGAGGAACTCATCAGCAAGATGGAGTAGCCCATTGACGAACTCCAAAAGAGGTAGTTTATGGATGGACTTCTTTTGAAGTTCTAGAAGAAACTGAAAGTCATACCTCCAATGTCATACCGAGAGGTTTTTCATAGAGCTTTAAAGTTGGAGAGCAAAATGAATGTGGTGATGTCCAGAGATACTGGAAGCCAAGCATAGAGGAGCTCTAATAGTGATAAAGAAGAAATGAATAATGCATCCATTGAAGTGCTAAGGAATGATGTCTTGTGCATAATGAGTGAGATGAAAGAAGTAAAGAAATAAAAAGACAAAACATGAAATTTCATCTTCGAAGTATCGAACGGAGGGACACAAGAATACCAATTGCCCCAAACACACTTATTGCAATACATGTGAGGTACACAGGCATTCAGTATCAGAATGTCCATTCAGGTTGAACAGCAAGAAACATCAGACCTCCGAAACGAAGTCAAGAAGAAATGAAGTACCTTGAAGAGTAGGGTCAATGCAACAATCAGCATATAAGAAAATAATTGTCAAGGGAGAAGAAATGGTGGGTAAATGGGTAACCAGTCAAGCACAAAAAGGCAGACAACCATGTTCAGTATGACACAACTAAGAGGCTGGTTTTTCGATGCTATAAATGTTAGGAGTGTGGACATTTTATGCACAATTGCACGAATGTCACAAGCACCAGTAAGCAGATGATATGCTAGTGGTATGGACCAGGAAACCATGGGGAGGATAACTGACGAAAGAAAGATGGGGCAGTTAAAACATCAACTTACTTGAAACTAAAGAAACATATGTGGGGACAAAGCAAGTTATTGCTATAAGTCGGGCATGGGCAAAGAAGAAAGTTGAATATCTTGAACCAGCTGGGTGGAAAAGATAGCAAGAGACCTGAGTACATGTTGAAGAGGAAATGGCAAAATAATAGAATGACAAAGCAAACGAAGGAAGAGAAATCACCCTAAGTTGGACAAAGAAGCCATCAACATCACAAAGCTTGGCTACGCTGTTACTAGAGTCAAGTATACCTGTCAAAGTGGCAACATTGTTTTGTGCAATACCAAACCCACACACAACTATAGGAGAGTTTGTGTGCAAATCAAAGATAGAAGGCAGACACTTTGACATTGTTTTGTGCAATACCAAACCCACAGGCAATTGTAGGAGAGTTGATGCGCAAGTCAAAGATAGAAGGCAACCAAGAAGTGTCACCATCGACGAAAGGAGAAAAAGACCAATTTATCAACATGATTGGCTAATGATTGGTGTCAGAAAGTGGCTTGCATTGCTTCACATGGATATACTTGATCACATATTGACACGTGATACTTGATGGTGGTTTAAGTGTAAACATGATTCCAAAAAGAACATGGTAGGAATTGGGCGCATTGACCTTTTGGCACCTATATTCAGATTGCTGGAAGTAGACCGACACAAGATAAAGATGAAGGGTGTGTTGACTACACAAAGGGTCACCATAGCAAAAAAGACCTTTACACTAGATTTCATTGTGACCACGTCACAAAAAATCACTTATAATGCATGGCTAGGTCATGGGCGGTTGCCCATGGAAAAAGTCAATCATAACTAGGAAAAATACCACATCACATTCAACAAGGGGCAACATAAGTACACGATCAACTTGCAAAATCGGTAGGTGACCTTGGACCTTGTGCCCTCAAATAAGTTGAATATTTCCACATCTCGTGAGTATGACAGACAAGGAAGATCTGACATGAATCCAAATGAAGGTGTACTGGAACTACAAGAGTACGAAAAAGACAAAGGACACTATACTAATGGTCTCCTCCATTGGCAAATGGAGGACTGCGAATTATTTCAACCAACACACTTGTGTTTGAATGTGGAGGAAGGACAAGGCACACATGCTAAAGGGAAGATGGTGGTACTTGACACCTTTGAATTGGCGAGTCAAGAGGCATATAAAAATTCATAAAGAAGATGACAAAAATGCACATTGTTGAAGGAGATGAAAAGTTGTCCTTTTCTCCAAACTTCGTGAAGCATAGTAACAGCAATGCATAGAACGATGAAAAGTGGACACACCTGTTGGACACAACAAAAGCAACCAAGGAACTTGACACCATCAAACATGAAGGACCGTGCATTGTATAGGTAAATTTGGAAAAAGTGAACAAAGAAAAGATGATCAATTGTGGTGATGAATAGGACCCATATATGAAGGCAACCACCTTCAGAATATTGATAAAGTACAAAAAGGTCTTTGCATGATGTATAAGGATCTCTAGAGAATTATACCTGTATTGTGCATCAACTGGATACCATTGGTGCTAGAGCACAACCAGTGTAAAGGAGGCCATACTACATGAACCCCAAGTATGCAGCATTGGAAAACAGGGAGATAGAAAGATGTTGAATGTCAACATTAGTTTCAAAGTGACCCTAAGCGATTGTATGTCTCCTAGCGTTATTATTTAAAGAAAGAAAGCGCACAAATCAGAATTTGTATTGACTTCAGAAGCCTTGCAATTGCAATAAGAATCCCTTCCCAATTTCATTCACTGACTCAATCCTTAAGGAGGTAGTTAGACATGAAATCTATTCCTACAATCAAATTAGTATTGTAACAGCAATGCACAGAAAGATAAAAAGCGGACACAAAAATTTGTCCTTCACTCCAAACTTCATGGAGCATAGCAGCAATGATGCACAAAAAGATGAAAAACAGACACAGAAAAAGCAACCAAGGAACCTGACACCATCAAACATCAAGGACCGCACATGGTACAGATAAATTTGGGATAAGTGAACAAAGAAAAGATGATCAGTTGTGGTAATGAAGAGGACCCAGTTATGAAGGCAACCACCTTTAGAATATTGATTAAGTACAAAGAGGTCTTTGCATGATGTATAAGGATCTCTAGGGAATTCCACCTGAATTGTGTGTCAATTGGATGCCATTGGTTCTAGAGGACAACCAGTGTAATGGAGGCCATATTGCATGAACCCCAAGTATGCAGCATTGAAAAACCCATAGATAGAAAGATGTTGAATGTTGGCATTATTTTCAAAGTGACCCTAAGCAATTGTATGTCTCCTAGCATTATTATTTAAAGAAAGTGCACAAATCAGAATTTGTGTTGACTTTAGAAGCCTCACAATCGCCATAAATAATCCCTTCCCAATTTCATTCACTGACTAAATCCTTGAGAAGGTAGTTATACATTAAATCTATTCCTTTTTGGATGGATTTTCTAGTTACAATCAAATCAGCATAGTATCTGTGATGCACAGAAAGATGAAAAGTGGACATAGAAAGTTGTCCTTCGCTCCAAACTTGGTGAAGCATAGTAGCAGTGATGCATAAAAAGATGAGAAGCGGACACACCTGTTGGACATAACAAAAGCAACCAAGGAACCTGACACCATCAAACATGAAGGACCATGCATGATACAGGTAAATTTGGGAGAACTAAACAAAGAAAAGATGATCAATTGTGGTGATGAATAGGACCCAGTTATGAAGGCAACCACTTCAAGAATATTGATTAAGTACAAAGAGGTCTTTGCATGATGTATAAGGATCTCTAGGGAATTCCACCTGAATTCTGCATCAACTGGATACCATTGGTTCCAAAGCACAATCAGTGTAAAGGAGGCCATATTGCATGAACCCCAAGTATGTGGCGTTTGAAAACGCAGACATAGAAAGATGTTGAATGTCGGTATTATTTTCAAAGCAACCCCGCACAATTGTATGTCTCCTAGCATTATTAGTTAAATAAAGAAAGCACAAAAATCAGAACTTGTGTTGACTTCAAAAGCCTCACAATCACAATAAAGAATCCTTTCTAAATTTCGTTCACTAACTCAATCCTTGAGGAGGTAGTTAGCCATGAATCTATTCCTTTTTGGATGAATTTTCTAATTACAATTAAATCAGTATTGCTGAAGAAGATAAGTTGAAGACTAATTTTGTTGTTGAATATGGGATTTTATGCGACAATTGAATGCCATTCAGGTAGTGCAATGTGCCTAGCACATTTCAATGCATCATCCTATACATTTTCGAAAAGAAGTCAACAGGGAAGTTCAAGGTCTTCCTTGGCATTTGATCATTGTATGGACAAAAAAGGGCATCTAAAAGCATTGAAGACATACATGCAGTTGTGCATGAATGCTCGCCTTTTGTCAAATCCTACAACGTGCAACTTTGTGAAAGTTGTTAGTACACTACAGGAAGTTGTTGGGTCATGTTGTTTGTCAAATTGTGCAAGATGGATCAAGATAAAATGTGCACCGTTGTAAGCCTGGAGGAACATTATGCCGACAAGTTATTGAAGGCCTTCCTGGGATGTGGGATATCATCATTGATTCATCAAAAACTTCATGCAATTGTTCCATGTCCTAGACGTGCACACAAGGAAAGTTGTTTTGTCTAGTTAGATAGAGGAACACCAACAAGCCTTCGAGTAGTTGAAGGCCACACTAATCAGAGCTCTCATTCTAGTGTTTCTAGACTAGGACAAGGAATTCCATGTCCACGTTGTTGCATACAACTTCGTAACTGCTTGTGGACTAGCACAGGAAGAAAAGCTTGGGTTGGACAAGCCCGTCTGCTTTGCAATTCAATGGCCTGCTAAATATAGGACAACAGAACATGAAGCTCTAAGGATAGTGTACATAGTGCAAATGTTTTGGCACTATTTACTAGTGATTCCCTTTGCATTCTATGTTGATCACCAAGCACTCTTGTGTTTGGTCAATAAGTCAACTTTTCATGGACGAATGCATAGGTGGCATGTTAGTTGCAAGAGTTTGCATTCCATCTAGTGGTATGGCCTAGAAAAAAGCACATAATATTTGACCAGCCATGCTTGATACATTTTGGAGAACCGGTTGAGGGTGGAGTGTTGAAAGAATTTACCAACGCCCACTTGTTTCGCATCACAACACTGCCACTATGGTACAAGCACATCGAAAACCTACCTATCCACGAGAATCCTACCAAGAGAAAGTTGTCTGTAGTGAAGCAACAAAGGATAGTGTTGAAATCAAAATTGTTCCAATTGAACAAAGGACTCTTGTACAAGATGGGACCTGAAATGATACTATGCAGATGCATGATGGAAGATTAAATGCATAGTACACTACAAGTGGCACGTGAAGGGCTCGTAGGAGGGCACATGGGGCCAACCACAATGGCAACAACGTCCTCCTAGCTAGCCTATGGTGATCAACCCTATTTAGGGACGCAAAGGAGTTTGTGACTGTAAGTGACACCTGTCAAAGGACGAGGAAGCCACTAAGATGAGATTTTATGCCCTTTCATCTATTACAACCCCAATAACTATTTGAAAGATGAATGTTAGACTTTGTCAGACCCCTAAAGATCAACAAAATGTAGATACATGTTGTCGCCACAAAGTATTTGACAAAGTGGATGGAGGCAAGAGCATTGTTTGACAACTCTACCAAGAGCATGACCAAATTCGTGTATGTGTAGATCATCATGAGGTTTGCCATTGCAAATCACCAATGATTGTAGATGTCACTTCGTGAATGAAATCATTCAAATATTGATGATTAAATTTCGAAATTTTCATTTGTTTTTTAGCCCATTGTACCCTCGAGAGAATGCATAGGTAGAGGAGACAAACAAACTACCAGTCTCAATCTTGTATGAAACATAAGTTGAAGGTGTTGTTTGGGAAAAGAGATTGCTAGCAATCTTGTAGGTGACCACATACAAGCCAACAACGAACCACACTAGGGAAAAGCATGGTATTGTGATACAATTTACTAGCACCCAGGTTTAGTGCAAATAGGTCGATGGTAAGATTTTGAAGACCTCAAAATGAGGTCAAATCATATCATTTTGTAATGAAAAGTTTTGAAGTGGTAGGTATTGGAATGTAAATGTCAAACGTATAAATTTTGTTTAGTTTTATTATAGTTACATATTTTACACATTGATATTTATATCAAATTTTGTGTTGATATGTAATGTCCCCTTTCTAGACAGTCAGTGTTCAGTGGTGATTTAGCCTATTCCTGGGTTCCCATAGGCTAAATAGGGATGTTTGGGAACCCTAAGTGGGTTGTTCCCTGGCGATCAGTGCTTCACCAGCTCTCCTCTACCTCTTTCTAGAGGCGATTCGGAGCTTTCTTCCACCACTTACTATTTTTAGTAAGTCGGAGCTGAGACGTTCAGTGGTGATGAATTTTATGGGTTTTTGTTCAAAGTAGTGCTAAGGAGTTTTGAGTCCTTCCGAGGGCTCTGTTGGGTGATTCTGATGGAGTTACTATTTATAGTAACTGCTAATTTTGGCAGTGTCAGCTTTGGTCTACTTCATTCCACATTTGTAGTGTTCAGGTTGCCTTATTTGATGAATTTATTCAGTTGCTAAGGTTGGGCGAAATATTTGGAAGTTATTAAAGTTACTTTTTAATTAAAAAGGGCCAAATGATATAAAAAAATAAAAATAATAAAAAAAGCAACTTTATGTTTTTTTTAAAAACAACGTTGTCCTACCAGGCCAAGGGGGTGGATGCACATCCCAAGGGGGGACGTAGGAGTTCTTAAGGCAATAAAATAATATTATTTTGAAATGTGTTTGGAGCCCAAAAAACCTAAAAATGAGGCATGGGGTTTATATTGGAGTTTTGGAGCTCATTTGCATCATCTTCTTTCTGGCAACATAACAGAACTCTGTCAAATTTGCTTCAGCAATTGCAGACTTTGGCCTTTGGAGACGAAAACCTCCATTGGTATCACTGATTTCGGGGGTTAAAGGTCCTCCCTAGTCAGTTCTGGGTATTTCTACTGTAGGGGACACAAATTTGAGCTTGATTTGCAGCGGTAGGGTTTGTGATTTCAGCAACTTTAGTGGGTGTTTGAGGAGATCTTATGGGTCTTCTAGTTTTTGGTCATTTTCATCTGGGTGTGCTTCAGTTTAGTGTTTTATGGTGTGATTTGAGGGTTCTTGGAGCTGGCCATACCATTTAGGAGTGCATTGGAGAACGTGTAAAGCATTTATCTCTTAATCCGGGAAGTTTCTCATTTTGGGTTTCCTAGCATATGTTTTCCAAGTTTGGGCGATGAGAATGGAGGCATTTTGATGAGGGTTTGGAGCTGGAGTGAATTTATTTTGCTGGCCTTACCTTTTCCAGCAGGCCGTACCATTACCTTGGGAAGTGTGAATAAATTCAGTCAACTTTCGGGTGTGTTTGCTGTCCAGACATTGGCGCCTAGCTTGTACAAGATTGTTGCATTTTACGGCATGTCATTCGGAGCCCGTTTGATGAAGTTATGAGCATTTTGGTGTGTTCAGTTGTGTATGGTTCATTTCCAGAATTTTGTATCAGACCTATACTTGCATTTCCAGGTCATAAAATTGAATAAAATAATGTTGTTTGGTGTTGGGTTTCAGTTTGTTTCATTCCAGTTTATGTTTATGCAATTTAGAGTTTTTCTTTATGCATATGTTCACACATTATAAAAAAAAAAACCCAAAACAATTGCATATCATACCTATCAGCAAACATCAGAAAAAGAAAAAAATCAGACATTATAAAAACGGAAACAAAGCAAAAACCCTCAAATATATCAGAGCAGCAAATAGTGGTGCCTATTACATGATAGGCTCACTAACACAATTTTGGAGGCCTCATATTAGTTAAATCATCATTTTACAATGAAAATTGTGTAAAGATTGATATTGGGATGTAGATGCTAAGAATTTTCATTTCATTTAGTTTCATTATAGTTGCATGCCTTTCATATAATGATTATTAAAGGTATGTCTAGAAGTAAAAATGAACTCTTATCTTTAGGCAAGCACAAAAAATTTTAAAACACAAAATAAAGTATAGATTATATCCTTGCCCTAGACCTATATGTCTACTTTCATCCTATATAATATTTATAAAACATTATTGATGTTCAGTGCCCTAACATATAGACTCACAACAATTTATCAAAAATTATAGTTTCCTCGAGTTGAAGATGAATAATAATTAAAATATTGACAACAATATGAAAATCGTATCTTGCCCTAGGTCTATTTGTGTAGAAGATATATTCATAGATTGTTTAATCAAAATACTCATTTTATGAAATTATCCATGAATCACACTCAATTTTTCCCGAAAAGACTTTAAAAAATAGGAACCACTACAAAAATATTTAATTTAATTATATAGATAGATAGATAGATAGATAGAAAACAAAAATTATATTTCTATTGTATAATTCATTTACAATGTTTTGTCAATCTAGACCTTCCACTAATTCTCAACCAAAGTAGCACTTATTCCCTTAATGAATTTGAGCATACTACTTCTTTAAAGAAACCAGTGCCATAAAATAGGCAAAAATTATGTCAAAACACAAGGCTTCTACCCTACCCTATTCCAATTGATGTATAGGCAAGAGGTTGATGTACCAATAGAGTTTCTAATTCCAAATTTGAGAGAAGCAATGCAAAACCAGCTTGGGAACAAGGAAAGACTAGAGGTGAGGTTGTTCACGATAGGTAAGCTAGATGGGAATACGAAATGGCACAATGGACTACAAATATTAGCCCAAAAATGATGAAATTTCTAGCATGATAAGCACTTTCAAGTTCAACACACGAAAATTAAGCATGGAGGCCTTGTGTTCAGATTCCATGGGAAGCATGAAATTAAGCACGCGAATGTGAAGACCCTGGCTTGGCCCTTTCTTGGTTGACTAGTTCATCAAGAATGGCTACATTAATCTTAAATGGTTGGGAAAAATGCCATATCATGATACGGTGAATTGCTCGAAACTGAAATCGTACATGGTTAGTAGGCAAATGAACCTTAATGACTACAATTCAAAAGATTTAAGCTGGGACAGACTGCCTAACACATCTAGTTAGTCCTCAGGGTCCTTTGATGGTACTAACATCCAAGAGGTAGGGGAGTGCAATCACTCCAAAGAAGCAAACAAGGAGGAACTCAATACCAGCAATAGCGAGGAGATGGATTAAGAGTAGTTGGCATGGTTGTTCAACCAAAGAGGCTTTGATAGGGGAATAAAACCTGATGACAAAGCAAGGTCTGATAATTAAGCAAAAGTTGGAACCAGAGTACCTTGGCCAAAAAAGGCTATGCATTCATGTTTGATTGCATGTGTTATAATAGAATGGGTCATATCATAACCTAGCCCAAAGCAAATCATGACACCAAGACGATGGACACCAACCACGCTACCATATGTATGAAATTTGCAACGAGCAATGCATGAACTCCGTGCAAACAAATAAGATAGCAGTGAGACCAATTTGCTAGCAGCCATCGGACATGTATAACAAAATACACATCCCAAAATAGTATGACTACAACACGAGAGCCAGCAATTGAATATGCACATGACTAGATTGACACAGCAGTGCATGGCTAAAACAAGGGAGCTTTGAGATAAATTGTAAAGATGGATGGACGGGCCAAAAACAGAAAATGAACAAGAAAGGTCCTACACCAATCCGCAAGACATGATTGAGAGAAATGTTAGACATTTGAATATTTTTAAAATCCTTAATGTTGTGTGGAGACAATTACAATTTCCCAGAAAGTGTCACCATAACACAAGTACCAATAGAATGACAAGATCAATTGAAACAAATCAAGCCTGACACAAAGGTGGAATAGTGGCAAATGCACTGACAATGGCATTGAACATGGACAAAGGGGAGAACAATAGTCTTAATAATTCACCAAGTTCATTGCAACACGTCAAAAAAATTATATGACTACAATTTATCAAATCAGACCTGATAACTCATCCTAGGGAAGAATGAGAGAGGAGCATGAATTTTGTGTATGGAGATAACACCATTCATATGCAACCACCCCTTGCACAAGCAATGAGAGACATAAAGGCATGCATGGGAAAGCATCCACAGAATGTGTTAGGAACTGTTGGTTACGAATCTGCCATGAGGAAAGGATTTGTTGTTAATGCGCCCAGATTCGCCCACAGATTGAAAGGCCGGAAGGAAGGGATGCCTTCCGTGCCAATCTCCGGAGAAGGCCGGCTTCCTATGGGGGTTGTGTTAAGATAAGAGTGCAGGGAAAGAGATAAAAAGTACAGAAAGAGATAAAAGTGCAGAAAGGGATTCCAAATGTGATTGGAGTTGGGTGGGGGGAATAAGCAGCACGGCGACGAATCAATCACCACTACTAACAACATTCATCTACAAACATACATTGAAACTACAGCTATCGGCGATCCTATGTATCCTCTATCTATGCATTCCAGGGAATACTTGGCCACCAAATGCCGGAGTCCGAGTTCGAGTACAACTGCAAGCAATGACACAAGAAACATGAGGCAGAAATGACAAGGAGAGGCAGCATACAAGATAAAAGACAGTAAGCAGAGCCAAGTGTATGTTCGTATTTGAGGCAAACGCACAGCTACAATTGTCCCCTAGCAATATATTCCCCTTCCACCACCTTACAATGGAAATGTGGTGGGTATTTATAGCCTAATTTCCCCCGATTACATTCATGGGCACAAAGTCCCAGACAAGACGATGGGCGACACGAGCGGGCGAGGAGGCTGCGATGCTGACTTCTGTCGGGCAGGACTGTACTTGCGGCATGGTGTCCCTGAAGGCGGTACGGCTACATGGCAGCGCGTTGGGACAAGTCTTCAGTCAGCAAGAATGCGGGTTGGTGCGGCAGATGGCACTTCACATCGGCATAAATGATGACGAGATGGCGCCGGTAGTGTAGCCCATGCTTTGTCCTTGCGCGGTCAAGTCTTGGCTCGAATCCCAATTGTCGGATGCTTGAGGTGTGACACGTGTCTGCCTTGAAAGGCAGTTTATCCAACTTTGCCAGGAATTCGGGCGCTATCGGGTTGCGCGGGGAGGAAAACAGCGCGGTTGGAAGGCCTTCTTGCCTTAGCAAATTTCTGAGTTGACTTTACCCAGGCTGCGCACCGGTCAAAGGCGCACTCCGACTTCGCTGCGAAGTCGGGTTGCGCACCGGTGCTTGGCTGTCTTCATCCGCTGTTCGGACTGCGCATTGGGAAAAGGGGCGCACTCCGACTTCGCTGCGAAGTCGGGTGTCGCCCCAACACTTAGCCGTTTTCTGCTAGACCATTCCCCTAGTGCGCCCAGGAAGAAGGGCGCACCCCGACTTCGCTGCGAAGTCGGGTGTCGCCCCTGACACTTAGTCAAATTTTCAATTATTTCCTGTCCTGGTGCGCACTTCGGGTTCCCTACTGCGCTCCACTTGAGGGGCGCACTCCGACTTCGCTGCGAAGTCGGGTGTCGCCCCAACACTTAGAAACTTTTCAAGGTACACTTTTGAGGTTCTCTGGGGAAGAAAGGGGGAAAGAAGAAGAGGGAATGAAGCTGCGAGGAGAAGGAAGAAAGGGAGAAATGAAGAAAGGGAAAATGAGGAGAAGGGAAGGAAAAGAGCAGCTCACTTGCAGAAACCAAAAACATGGCACCCCTGTGCAAAATGTGGCAACATTCCTGGCGGCTCGCGGGGTGTCGAGCTCGCCTCGACGCAAAGAACCATGCCTTTATCCTTTGGGTGCAGAGGAACTTCCTTCCCACGCTTTCTGCTGCTCCGGTCGCTTTCCTTGGGGCAACTGTTCTTCTTCAGGTTCGCTTTCACCAGTTGCCTCCTCAGTCTCGCCTTCTGAATCTGAAGGCTCTCCACTTTCGGCCTCTCGCTTGCTTATGCGTTCGAGCGCAGCCTTAGCTTGATCCCAGGCTGCGGCTTGGAATGGAGTGGGGTCGCTGATCTCTCTGAGTACTGCGTGGAATGCAGCGACCGCGTGCAGGTCAATGGTGTTATATCTTTTTCCCAACTCCTCAAGAGAAGAGTTGATCTTGCAGTACTTAGCCACCATTTGAGCGACCTGCGCTTCTTGAACTGGCTCTGTCCAGCTATCAATTTCAGCTGTATCTGCCTCGAAGGACAGCCAGTTCTTCTTTACCTGCTCAAGGGTGAGGAACTCGTCATCTCTGACATAGCTCGGACACCCGTGCTCGGACAGAATGTGAAAGGGTGCCAGGAGAATGTGTCTTTCATGTTCTAAGGCGTCTAGCGCCTTCCTGGCCGTTCTGATCTTTTCTGTCCTGGCAAAATAAGTGTGCAAGGTTACCCTTGCATCTGCCCACTCTGATGCAAGTTGCGACATGGGGGCGACTTGGAAGCCTTCGCGCTCTAACTCCTCGAGTTTCACAGCCAGGTCTAGCCATTGCCTCGCCTGGTGTTCGGCTTCCTCTACCACAGGCTTTCCACGGGCAGACACTTCTTCAATTCTGGATACGAAATCCAGAACTGACAAGGACTTGACAAGGTTGGGCTTGCAACCTTGTAGCAGACTAGCGCGCATCTCCTTTGCTTTGCTCTTGGAAAAGGCCGTCGCTTGTGATGCTTTCTCTGCAAGCTGCGACTGCGCCTGTTTCAGCGAATCTTGCAGTTGTGAAATCTGCTCTAGCGCTGCTTTTCTCTCTTGCTCGGCTGTCTGCTGAGCGGCGGCCAGCTGAGCCTTAAGATCTTCTACTTCTTGCTGTGCTGACCCCAACTGCGCAGTGGCCCTAGCCAAGTCTTCTTCGAGCTGCCTTGTGGTATTCTGCAGCTGGAAAAGCGCCTCCTGGGTCTCGAGATGCTTGACAAGGAGGTTGTCTGTTCTACGACGAATACCGCGGATCTCGTATTCCTCGTTGATATCATCAAAGTTCTTCTCCTTTGTCTGAAGCTCATAGTCAGCCTCGGTCATGTCACGGAGAGGCTTCTTCACCTTAGGAATCAGCTTTTCTGTCGTAAGCACTCTCCGATCTAGGTCAAACTTTGTGCGCTTGACCGGGGCGGCTATCTCTTCGGCCCTTCTGCGCTTAACGCCTTGGAGAAAGGAGGCTGATCCCCCCACGGCTCTTACTGCCAGAGGCTGGTCCTCGGTGATGTCCAAGAAATTGAGGTCTTCCAGCGCCTGGGCTTGCTGCGGCATCTTTCCCTGCGAACAGTGAAGTAGGAGGGATACCAGAGGGGGTAGTAGCCTTTGAGGGCGACCGGGTCCTAGGGGTGACAGGAGTTTGAGTGGATGGCGTTGGTAGGGTTTCGGTCGGTTGGGGCGAAGGATGCGGAGATGAGGGAGCAGCTTCGGCGCTAGCTGCGGGTGAAGGCTCTAGGGTTTGACTCAGGGATTGAAAGGCGTTGGGATCCTGAGCAAACTGGTCAAACGAGTGGAGGCCGCTGGACGGCGGGGTAGCTTGTGAAGCGGGAGACACGGCTACGGCTTGCCCTGATGAAGTGGAAGATGGGGTTTTTGCAGGGCCGACGCGGACTTGGGCAAGTGGCACAGAGGACGTACCTGCGGGCTCCGCCTGAGCCGACGCTGAAGGGATGGTCGCAGCCTGGATGTCTGCTTCTGGTTCGGGGCTGTCTAAAGAGACAACCTCCGGTGCTGCTGCTTGCGGCTGCACTGCGGCTGATGGTTGTACTGGCTCCTTAGGTCGCTTGGTCTTCTCGACCTTTTTCTTTTTCTTTTCTCCGACGCTGTGGCTGGTCCAGAAGAAAGCGGCAATAAAGGGGCGGCGGCGCTGATGTCCCCACGGTAAACTTGTACCTGGGTCGCGTTGGGAGAATACCTGCCGCACTCGGTCCGTCGGTGGGCGGTACTGACGCCTTTTCTGCTGGAGGAGCCAGCTCGGGAGTTGACCGCTCTGAACTTTGCGCCGCTTCGGGCACTGCCACAGGAGCTACAGGCTGCATCGGGCCCACTTGACTGCTGGATGGAGTCGCGCTGGAAGTCGTTGGGGTTGACAATGACTGAGAGGTAGCCCTTCTTTTATACCTTATATTTGCGCCTCCGGGGACGCAATTGCGAAATTCAAAGGGCTGCCACGTGTCGACATGTTGATCATAAAGTGCCGAAAACTCATCATCAACGGCAAGGTTCCTCTGGCTTGATTTGTCGTGTTGCGTGCGACACCTCATCTTCCAGCATTCGAGGATTTTGTCCTTATGCCAGTTGAGCGGCGCCACCTTAGCGAGGAACTTCTTGAATCCGGATGACTCCATTCGATGGTCCGGGTTTCGATCTGGATCGTAAGTGACCTCCTCACAGTAAAACTCATGCCATGGTGGCCATGACTGCATCAAATGAATGCGCCAGTGGAGGTCCGCACCTGTCCTGTTCCTTCTTTCTTGCATGATTTCAGCTCTAGGACAGATGTGCGTGAACTTTCCCCGGACCCCGATTGGGTCATACTTCCAGCGTTGGGGCAGCATAATCAGGCCCATCTCCATCAGCTCCCGTTCAAGATAAACGTGCTTTGCCCGATCTCGAAGACTTGAATATTGGCCCAGGTCATAGGATATTTAAAAATGTGACCCTTCTTCTTTCCCTGGCCAAATTCTTCTTCGACGTAATCCATTTGCCGCGCCACCTCCATCCCGAACTGATGGTCAGTGCAGAAGTAGGGCAGCAAACATGGCTTTCCCTTGAATCCGTAGATTCGGACAACAATGCCCTGAGTCAGCTCGAAGGTATCCCCGAACTCATTGTTCCACAGATACTTGGTCATAGCCGCTGGTGGGCGAGTCGCGCCCCGGTTGAACAATCCCATTGCCTGGCCTAGAAATTGAACATTGAAATCATAAAATGAGCCCTTCCGGTACAGGGCCTCAGTCCACTCGTACACGGGGAGCGGCTCTCCTTGTTCGCTCAGCTTCTTCAGGTTGGGGACGTTCATCCGGTGATGCATGTGGTACAGGCATAGCCATGTGAGAAAAGAGCAAAACCGGAAGTCCGTCGACTGCTTCTGCTGCAGTCTCACCAGGCTCGAATGAATTGCGTATGCTAGCCAGTCCGCCCAGTCGTAGAAGATAGGGCGCTTCCCACTTTTCTGCGCCGTGGAGTCGTAAAACTCCCCGTGCAGGATGCACTCGGCCATCGCCAGCTGAAAAGGCCGCACCACCCTGTCTGAGTCGCAGCCGAGGACCCACGCCAGGATGATATAGATATATCTGTTTTCAAATCGGTCCAGCGGTATGGGGCCAGTCGGCCACTGTCCAGCCGCCAGCGGAGTCTTCAGCTCTGAGTCCAGGAACTCTCTCATCCGCTTCGTCTGAGAAAATCTGCCGGTCTGCTCTTCTATGTTCACCCTTCTGATAATTGCGTCTGGGCTGTACTGAAGCCCTGGGGCGAATGCTGGCTGGATGCTCTCTCGGAAGAGAGTGAACAGCACCCTTCCTTTATTATCGCAGACCTGCCGCGCAGCTGGTTTGTAGTATTCAGCAATCACTTCAACCAGCTCCGGGCACCAGTGAGTCGGAGGGCACAGGAACCGGTAAAGGTTGGATTTGTACGCCGCTCCGAGGTGGTGGGAAGGCGAAACCTTATCCACCCACTTTGCGATAGTCAGACGCAGCTTCGTGAGGCTGATGGAAAAAGAACCATCTTTGTACCCGGACAAGCGGTTGATTGGTGGCGGCGGAGTCTGGCCAACTACGCGCCTCTTCGTTCTGGATTTTCCTTTCTTGTCCTTCTGCGGCGCTGCGCTCTCATGAGCGCTCGACTCTGGAGACTCAGCTTCGCGCGGTTCTTCACTTGATTGCGCCTGTACGGGCGCTTTCCCCTTGTCCATCCTTGTCGAAACAATCAGAGACAGGAACAACAGCTTCTGAGCTTGTCAGGTTTAATTCCTTGCAGTCCGGGAGTCAGCTCGAACATTATGAATTTTCTGGCCGTGCCAGGGTCCTTTTGTAGACAGTGATTGCAATCATTAATGGCGCGAGGGAGGGAGTTAGGGCAGTTAACTCTGGGTTGGTGGAGACGTTATGATTTTGGCGGCTGCGCATGGGCTTTTTTGGAAAAGCGTGCTTTATTAGTCGTTGGCCCAAAACGCACCTTACCCTTTAAATGCATCATCATTGGTAACTGCGCAATCATTTAAAGCCTCCTTGATCGTTGTGCCGTTGCTGACGTCACCGCCACCATTGGGCACACTTTTCAAAGAAACTTTATAGTCCACAACCCAACATGTGTCGAACTTCGCCCCGAAATTGGGCGCAAGTCGAACTTCGCCCGAAAAATGGGCGCAAGTCGAACTTCGATTTTAGACTTGGGCGCTTTCAGCTTCTATTGGATCACCCAGGGTGCGCCCGAAATTGGGGGCGCAGTCGGATTCTTGGCATTTCTTTGTAGTCTGCTACCCGACTGCGCCCTTTGGAGAGGGCGCAGCCCGACTTCGCTGCGAAGTCGGGTTGGGCGGTCAGACTTAGACATTTTAGCCCTTTCTTCAACTGCTTTCTTCCCTACTTCGCCCCATTCGATGAGCGCTACCCGACTTCGCTGCGAAGTCGGGGATTTGCCTCAGACCTACTTAGGCTACTTGGAAAACTAAAAACTGAAAAACAACTGAAATATTTACATGCTGAAAATTGAAAATACAAAAAAGGAAATCTGTACAAAGGACCCCTTCGGGTGCCTTCAGTGGTGGTACATTTTCAGGTGGAACCCGTTGACGGGAATGGGGAGAGGATGTCCCTCCATGTCCCGGAGCACATATGCGTTGAACTGGTTCACCCGGGCAATCTGATAGGGGCCCTCCCAGAGGGCATCAAACTTTCCATGGTTGCCGGGTTTCGCCTTCAACGAGTCCCATTTCAGCACCAGGTCCCCGATTTTGAAAACTCGGGCAGTGGTGCCTTTTGCGAACCAGCCTTGGGTTGCTTCAGCGTGCTTGGTGAAGGCTTGGTACGCTTTCTCTCTGTCTTCCTCCAACTGCAGCAGTTGGCAAAGTCTGTCTTCTACTGGATCCCCGCTGCCTCTTTCCTCATCAAGCATCCAGAGAGCGGGTATTTCAATGTGCGTTGGCAAGACAACTTCTTTGCCGTACACGAGCGCATAAGGGGACGTTTTGATGGACTTCTTGAATGAAATTTTGTCCGCCCATAGCGCCCGATCCAGGGAGTAGGTGCCAAGTCCTCTTGTTTTTCTCTACTGTCCTTCGGATGATCTTCAGTAGGTTCTTGTTGGTGGACTCGGCGAGACCGTTCCCCTGCGGGTAGTAGTTGGAAGACATCTTGTGATAGATGCCGAATTTGTTGGTGTACTCCGTGAGTACTGCGCCTGCGAACCCCGGACCATTGTCCGTCACTATTGACTCGGGGACCCCGAAACGGGTAATCAGGCTCTCGAGGAATCTGATGACCGTCTCTTGGTCGGCGTTCTTTGTGGGGATCGCCTCTGCCCACCGTGTGAAGTAATCGGTGGCGGTTAAGATAAACTTGTGTCCCGCTGCAGAGTTCGGCGAGATCACCCCGATGAAGTCCAGACCCCATTGCTGAAAAGGAGTCTCGGCTTGGATCGGTTGAAGGGGCGGGGGTGCTTTTCTATTCCTGCCGGCAAATCTCTGGCATTGATCACACTTGGTACAGACCACATGGGCATCTGTAAACAGAGTGGGCCAGTAGTACCCAGCTCTAATTATTTTCAAGGCCGTGGGCCTTGCGGAATGGTGACCTCCAGGCATCCCGGAGTGAAATTCTCCAAGGACCCTAGACTGGTCTGATTTTCTGACGCACCGCAACAGGATGCCGTCAATGTTTTTAAAGTAAAGCCCCTCGGGGCGAAGAGTGTACTTCAGTGCACCTAGCCGAAACCTCCTTCTTTGTGAGGCGTTCATGTGGTCCGGACATCTTCCGGTGCAGAAGTATCTCACCAGTTCATCTGTCCAGTCGCACTCCTCGGGTAAGGAGTTGGCTAGGTTGATGCGTGTTCCTTGGATCCTCCCACTCGCAGGCGGATATCTCGGCTGCCGCGCTTCGGGCTAGCTCCTGGCACAAGGCTCGGCCTCTGATTAGCTTGGTTGGCCGCACTTCGATGTCAAACTCCTGGATTTTGGCAATCCATCCTGCTCTCTTGTGACCCGGCTCTCCTTGTATGATGAAGCTTCGAACGTCCGGGTGGATCACAAAGACAGTGATCTTGCTCTGGGAGACAAAGTGCCTGAACTTTCGGAGAGATTTCATGACAGCGTGAACCTGCCGCTCTATAAAGTTGTACTTTTCTTCGTGCGGCTGTATCACTTGGCTCAGGAACGCGATGGGGCGCTCCTCGCCATCTTCTCCCTTTTGGGTCAGGACTGCGGCGTAACTCTCTGGTTCTCCCACCGCGTACAGGATGAAATCCTTGGAGTAGTCCGGGTTGATCAACACCGGTGCTTGTGCAATGCGAGCTTTGATCTCCTCGAAGGCTTGCTCCCTTTCTTCAGTCCACAGAAATTCTGTATTCTTTTTCAGCAACTCGGCCATGGGCTTGATTACTGTGCGAAGTCCGGTATGAACTTCCGCACGAAGTTGATTTGGCCGAAGAAGGACTGCAGCCCTTTCTTGTCGATTGGGGCGGGCAAGCGGAGGAGGGCCTCTGCTCTATCAGGATCTATAGCCAGGCCTTTTCGGAGATGACATGCCCCAACGACTTTCCTTCTTTCACCGCGAAGACAGATTTCTTCGGGTTTATGGAGATGCCGAATTCTCGACACCTTTCGAATATTTGCCGCAGGTGGGGAACATGATCTTCTCGCTGGTGAGAGAAAACAGTCATGTCATCCAAGTAGATGACAATCACTTTATTGAGCGGCTCTCGGAAGGCCGGGTCCATGGCTCTTTGGAATGTGGCGCCGGCATTGGATAAGCCGAAAGGCATGCGCCGATAGGCGAACGTTCCCCATTTGGTGGTGAACGCCGTCTTGTCTTGGTCCTCATCCTTGACCCATATCCGGTTGTAGCCGGAAAAACCGTCTAAGAGGGAAAATCTCCGGGCTCCGAGCAACTATATGGAGGATCCGATCGATGCGGGGAAGCGGGTAATGGTCCTTGAGGGAGGCCTGATTTAGATTTCTGAAATCCACGCAAGAGACGAATGTCTCCGTTCTTCTTCCTCCACGGGAACCAGGTTCGCAACCCAAGATGAATGCTTGATGGGGTAGATGATCTTGGCCTCCAAGCATCTTCAAGAGCTCGGCTTTCATCATGGCCTCGATTTTTGGATTGACGGCCCTCTGCTTCTGCCGGAATGGCTTGGCGCCATCTTCTAGCTCAATGGTATGTTGGATTATTTCTCTGTCATACCCCTTCAAGTCTTGGTAGCTCCAGGCTACTATGTCAGGGAACTCTCGACATAATGCTCTGATCTGCTCGAGTTCCTCTGTGGTGCAATCTGTCCCGACCTTGATTGATTTACCAGGTTCCGGCTCCAAGTCGGCGTACTTGCTTCGGGTCTACTTTGATCCGGTGAGATATGGCTCTGTCATTTTGATCAAATAGACTCTCAAGAGTAATCAGTCCTTTTGGGACATGATTATTTTTCAATTGTATCAACCCCTCATATTGCTCGTCATCAGGGTCTCTACCTTCGATTGAATAGGCTTCATTTACCAAAAATGTGACGATCTCCTCGTCACAGTTGAACACCTGCCAGTGGGTGTCCTTATCAGGCACAGAAGGCCTGTAAATGGTACGAACCGGCTTCGGCTTACGGACAGTGTCATCGGCCGGAACGTGCACTGGCTCCAACGAGACGCGAGAATGTCGGCATGCTTGTTTTTCTCTCGTGAAATAGCCTTGACATTCAACGAGTCAAAAGACTCCATCAGATCCCAGACCCGATTTCGGTACGCCTTGAGATAGTGCTTTTTGGAGGCGCACTTGTTCGTGATCTGGTGGCACACTAGTTACGAGTCTCCGTAGATCTGCAGATGTTTGATTCCCAACCTCTCCGCCTTTCGCAAACCCAAGCACAGGGCTTCATACTCCGTCGCGTTGTTGGTACGGCTCCAAGCCGGCCTGTGGGTGTAATCCTTACGGATCCCGGTTGGGGAAACCAAAAGTACTCCGAGCACCGGCGCCATTTTTGCATCGTGCGCCATCAAAGAAAAGCTTCCACAGCTTCTCAGGTGCAGGTCCCACTTCTCTTCTGGCTGACTTGTCAAGCCTCTCAGGCTGAACAATGGTGTAGCAGCCTTGCTCTGTTTCAATCACGGCGTTGAAGTCCCGCAAGGAGAATTCATCTTCTACTTGCAGCTGTTCGAGAGCTTGCTCCGTCATGTCCACTGTCACCGGTTCTTCCTCCGTCAGCTGAACCATGCAATCCTCAGGCTCTTCTCCGGGTATCTTCTCTACTAAGAAGGTGGAAGGCTTCTCATTGAAGATTTTCAGTCTCCTTCCTTTGAAGGGCACTTCCATGTGCGAGTAGTCCAGAGACAGATACCCTCCCAACTTCGCAGTGAACTCCCTGGAGAGACACATGCCGAAGTAGGGTTCCAAGTCGACGACCACAACCTCTTGGATGACCACGATGTCGAGAGCTTTGTGCAGCCGAATAGGGATGTCTTTTATGACACCGATTGTCTTGACGGGGGTGCCGTCTAGTTGCAGCACGCCTTGGCTGCTCCTTGTGTACTCCATCCCGATTTCGTCGCAGACGGCTCTCGGCATTACGGTCGTGGAAGCGCCAGAGTCCACCATGCAGTTGTGTACTATGTACCCTTGCATCCGTAATGACAGATAGAAGGGAGGTGGTCTGTTCTTCCCAGTGGCTGAGACTGTCGGGGGTTGCACCAGGACAGCGGGCTGTATCTGCTTGCCATTCTTCATGATTTTCAGAGATTCTTGCAACAGATCAACTTGGCCTGGGAGCTGAAGAGCATCATACATGCTGATTCTTGCGGGAGTTCTCTTCAACTCGTCTACTATGCTGTAGCTTGAAGTGCTAGCTCCTTCCGCTTCTTTTGCCGGCTCATACTTCGTCCGGTACTGTTGAGTGGCCTCAACTCTCTGTCTCTTGGTCAGAGACGGATATCTCAGCTTCTCTTGAGCTTGTTCTTTTGTTTCAGCTGGAGGCTGAGCAGCGGGAGCTTTAGCCGGAAGAGCTTTGGCTATGGGAGGCTTGACTGCGGGAGTCTTCGCCGGAGGAGCCTTGTCTTTGGCTGTGTAGGGCCACAGCCTCTTGTAGGGTGGTAACTCCTCAGGTTGCGCCTTCTCTCTTCTGGCGTACACCTTTAAGGGTTTGGCTGCAGCTTCGGCAGACTTTTTGCTTTCCTTGGCGGGAGGCGGCATCGGAACTTCGTCTGAAACGGCGAAATTGCTTTCGTCGCCCAGGATCATGTAGAGTTCTTCGTCCTCTATGGCGCTGCCGGCCAAGGTCTGGAGGTAGTGTTGATGCAGCGTACAGTCTTCCTCGGCATGCGGGTCATTGCACGTGGTGCACCAGTTGACCTGGTCAGATGTACCAGGTTCGTCCTCAATGGCAGCATTCCTCGGAGGGGGCCGCCGTTGCAATTGTTGCTCGGGGGGCCGATCTTTTGTCAATGCCGGGGGCGGATATGGCCTCCTTGGAGCCAGGTCCATCTGGGCCTGCTTCTTTTTCAGGACAGTCATGTCGTTGGACATGGTGTGATAGCCAGAGGCCAGAGCCCGTACCTCTGAAGGATTTGATTCTGAATATCATGGTCAGGAGGCGGCGGCAACCGAGTGGGGAGGCAATGCGGCCAATGGAGGAGGAGTTGAATATTGTGCATCTTTGCGGGGAGCAGGAAGTGTTGGAAAACGCGGAGGACGGGGAGGCGGATAATGAATCTGCGGCGGGCCGTAAGGGTTCACGACCGGCGCCGGATTCCATTGCTGCTGGGGTTGCTGTCCTGAAGTGGACGGCTCCGAACCAGAAGCTGATGGATACTGCGATCGGGGAAAATCAGGGTAGATGGGCGGTTGCACTCTGTGCGGAAGCCTGCCGATGGAGATGATGTCCATTTCAGCTTGTTGGGCAGCCTCGTACAGAGCGGGGAACGTGTTGATTACGGCAACCTTCGGCGAGCAAGGCAAATGTCTGAGTTGAAGGATCTCAGGTAGTAGTAGGCGGCCTGACCTGCTGACGGTCGGAGTTCGCGAGGCACTCGTTTCCAAGACCTCGCAAACCTGATGTTGAAGTCTGACACCTCCTCTTGGGGGTGTCTCTGAATACTTTGGAACTGATGCAGCAAAGAAGAGGGATCGGCGGACTCGTTGCATCCTTTCACGAGCCTGCCGGCTAACTGTCGCCACCCTGTGATGGATCCCTCTGGCGGTGATCTCCACCGGTAGAGAAGCTTTCCCCTTAGGGAAAGGGCTAGCAAACGGGTCTTCACACTTTCGTCAGTAATGGAGTGTAGCGCGGCCAAGGCAAGAATGTCCTGGATGTGTTCATACGCCGTCTTGCCGTAGCCGTCGTACGTAGGGATAGACTTTAAGGCGGCGGGGGCACGGCTTGCTGTCCGACTAGGGCCAAGGGCCCCGTAGAATCCACCGCCGGGAAGAGGTCATCATCATCTGGATGATCAGCCATGTCTGCTTCTGACCCGGTAGTGTACTCGGTATCGGAACTGTCCGAAGATGTGGATTCTTCTTCGGCCTCAACTTCTTCAATTTCAGCCTCGGCTTCTTGGATTTCAGCCTCGGCTTCTTCTTGGTTTTCTTCTTCGCGAGCTTGGTAATCAGCCAGCCTGACGCGCTCGCCTGGAGCGTCAATGTCAAGTTCGTAAAAGTCAGGCGGGTTCTCCGGATTCCTTGCTCGCCACCTTCTCGTTTGCATGAAGGCGTTAGGACCGGTCTTCACGGACTCAGAGAATGTTCAGATAATTTGCAGAGTCGCCAGGTGCTCTGATTTTGAACAGCAATGAAGCGAGCACTAGTACTTCGATTCTGTTTGGGGGTGGGAAACTACCATGTCCCACCGGTAAAGCAAGAAAGTGGCGGTGGAGACGGGTTAGAAATTTTGTTAAATATGGGACCTTGGTCCCACCGGGCGTGCGAGAAAGTTGGTTACGAATCTGCCATGAGGAAAGGATTTGTTGTTATTGCGCCCAGATTCGCCCACAGATTGAAAGGCCGGAAGGAAGGGATGCCTTCCGTGCCAATCTCCGGAGAAGGCCGGCTTCCTATGGGGTTGTGTTAAGATAAGAGTGCAGGGAAAGAGATAAAAAGGTACAGAAAGAGATAAAAGTGCAGAAAGGAATTCCAAATGTGATTGGAGTTGGGTGGGGGGAATAAGCAGCACGGCGACGAATCAATCACCACTACTAACAGCATTCATCTACAAACATACATTGAAACTACAGCTATCGGCGATCCTATGTATCCTCTATCTATGCATTCCGGGAATACTTGGCCACCAAATGCCGGAGTCCGAGTTCGGTACAACGACAAGCAATGACACAAGAAACATGAGGCAGAAATGACAAGGAGAGGCAGCATACAAGATAAAAGACAGTAAGCAGAGCCAAGTGTATGTTTATATTTGAGGCAAACGCACAGCTACAATTGTCCCCTAGCAATATATTCCCCTTCCACCCCCTTACAATGGAAAAGTGGTGGGTATTTATAGCCTAATTTTCCCCCGATTACATTCATGGGCACAAAGTCCCAGACAAGACAGTAGCTGACACGAGCGGCTGAGGAGCTGCTGATGCTGACTTACGTCAGGCAGGACTTTCCTTGCGGCATGGTGTTCCTGAAGGCGGTACGGCTACGTGGCGGCGCGTTGGGTCAAGTTTTTCGGTCGGCGAGGAATGCGGGTAGGTGCGGCAGATGGCACTTCACATCGGCTTAAATGGTGACAGATGGCGCCGGTAGTGAAGCCCATGCTTTGTCCTTGCGCGGTCAAGTCTTGGCTCGAATCCCGAAGGTGGATACTTGTCGGATGCTGAGGTGTGACACGTGTCTGCCTTGAAAGGCAGCTTATCCAACTTCGCCAGGAATTCGGGCGCTATCGGGTTGCGCGGGAGGAAAACAGCGCAGTTGGAAGGCCTTCTTGCCTTAGCAAATTTCTGAGTTGACTTTACCCAACTGCGCACCGGTCAAAGGGCGCACTCCGACTTCGCTGCGAAGTCGGGTTGCGCACCGGTGCTTGGCTGTCTTCATCCGCTGTTCGGACTACGCACTGGAAAAGGGGCGCACTCCGACTTGCTGCGAAGTCGGGTGTCGCCCGACACTTAGCCGTTTTCGCTGAGACCATTCCCCTAGTGCGCCCAGGAAGAAGGGCGCACCCCGACTTCGCTGCGAAGTCGGGTGTCGCCCCTGACACTTAGTCAAATTTTCAAATATTTCCTGTCTTGGTGCGCACTTCGGGTTCCCTACTGCGCTCCACTTGAGGGGCGCACTCCGACTTCGCTGCGAAGTCGGGTGTCGCCCCAACACTTAGAAACTTTTCAAGGTACACCTGCTGAGGTTCTACTGGGGGAAGAAAGGGGGAAAGAAGAAGAGGGAATGAAGCTGCGAGGAAGAGGAAGAAAGGGAGAAAAGAAGACAGGGAAAATGAGGAGAAGGGAAGGAAAAGAGCAGCTCACTTGCAAAAACCAAAAACATGGCACCCCTGTGCAAAATGTGGCAACAGAACCTTTAGATCAAAAAAAGCATAATCCACAATAATAATGCAGAAATTAAGGAAATGTAGAAATGAAATAACACAAGTGCTTATAAAGATCACTAAAAGGAAATATAGCAAACTTATATTATCGCAAGCCTCTTCAAGGAGGCAACCTCCTTAGAAGCAGAGCTTCGTTACAATATGAAAATATGAGATGATACATTCCTTTTCCCCCGTCTTTATAAAGACTCGTATTTACAAATAAGTAATTGTTACATCATTAAAATAATTCCTACTTACACAAGTAACTATTACATGATTCTCCTACTTACATCATTACTAATTCCTGCAATAGCGGTTACATCATAATGGGCCCATACACAATAGGCACCCAAGGTACAACATTACATAATGATAGTTAGGATAGGGTCCTAATAGAATGAAAATTATTTGTATATCCATGAGAGTTGAGGCCACAAAGACGAAGATGAAATTCATCATAGAACGAAGTTTGTTGGTGAACGAGGATCATTTGAGTCTAAAAAGTGACCAAATAGGCTTAAAAGAGGGTTGTTTGCCCCAAATAGGAGACTGTCTAGATCAAAGATATCATTGTATAAGCTTAAGAGGAGACTGTATACGAAATAGATGGCATTGCGTAAGCCTAAAGAGAGATTGTATGGGTCATAGATGTCATTGTTCAAAACCAAAGGGAGACTATTTATGTCAAAGTCATCATTGGGCAAGTCTAAAGGGAAGTCATTTAAATTCTTTCAGCCTTCATTGGCCCAACAAATTGGTTGTTTGAGGATTGGGGAAGACCATCAAAGCCAAAGTGGCTATCAAAACCAAAGAACTTAAAATCAACAAAGTTATGCCTATTGTTGAGGGCAAGTGAGAAACCTTCTAGTTCATCGTTTGACAAACAAACAAGTCGTCTAGACAAAGGACCTCATCAAAGTTGAGTGGGCATCATCAAGTGCAAGTCAGAAACCGTCTAGCTTGTTGTCTAACAAATGAAAAAGATCATTTAGATGGAGGACAACGTTCAAGTCAAACAAGGCATTGCCAAAATGGAGAATGATGCCATTCAAATCAAGTGGGACATCATCAAAACTTGCAAGGATGTCATCCAAAGCCAAGGAAACAAAGAAAAAAATGGTTAAGTCATTCGCATTGTCAAAACATGGGAGAATGTCATCCAAACGAAGATTGGGGATGTTTAACGCATGTAAGAGACCGTTTGACTAATGCAAGAGGCTCTTTGATGCACACAAGAGGCTGCCTAACTTAGAATTGACATCCAATTTGTAACCCTTACCGTCTAGAGAAGGGGAAAGGTCATCTAGTTCGTAAACCTAGTTGTCGGAGCTATGAGGACAGTCACCTGGCCTATGTAAAGTGGCATTCATTTGTATGAAAGAGACAATCAAGTCCCATAACTTGTCGTCTCACCAATGGGGTCATCTGGTTCAAGCAACCAAAAGGTAAAAATACCTCAAGGCCTTTTTGTGACCATTCCAGATAAAGTTGTCATCTAGTTAAAGAGGATCTTCATCCAAAATCAAAGAGATATGATGTAGACATTGTAAAGGGAAGAAGACAGTGTTTAAATATCAATTTGATCCATGCATGTGGTTGTTTGGGCTTGAGAAACCAATCAGGTCATGAAAATGGATATCTAGACGAAGTAAAGAATTGTATGAACTCAAGGGGCAGCCATCAAGATGTCAATAGCTATGCAAACAGTGAAAGTGGTCATCCAGAGTATGTGGAGTTGCCAAGTAGGGCATAGGACAAGATACTTGGAGCAAGAAAGCATTTGTTACAAACAAAGTGCAAGCCATCCTTTGCAATCAAGAAAAAAATTCCTTTAATTCTTCTTTGTCGTATGAAGGAAGCATGAAACAACAATTCCAATCATCAAAGTGAGGATTGTTGTCCAAAAATAGAATATGTCGACAAGACAGACTAGGTTCCCTTCACAAGACAAACTGCCATTGCTTAGGATTGAATAGAAGCCATCCAAGTAGTTTTGTAGAAGATATTCAATGTATAGGAAAGGTCATTAGACACAACAAAACTATCCGAGACAAGGAAAAAAACAATGTGTGGTCAAGTTTAGGTCATCCACAGTAAGGTGTAAATTGAAAGATTGTTGCAACACTACGATGGAGTGAGAAATTGCCAATGTGCAGCCACGGGAGTGTTTGTCACGCTGCCAAAATCACAAAATTTGTGCATTGGTTTGTTTACATGAGGACTTACAACAAAAGCGTCATCTAGAGTTCTACATTTGTCGTGTGCCAAACTACATGCATTGCCAACAAAGATAGATGAAGGATTTGCATAGGCATGTGCATGAAATTTTTTAGACTTGTCCATGGAAGAAGAAGATGGGACTAGTCGTAACACTCTGGGAAGATAGTTACAGCCATAGTTGAGAAAATCGGAATTGGCAAAAAATCGGCAAGGCAAAAGAATCGGAAAAAATCAGGAATCGGCAAAAAATGGGTAAAAAATCAGCAAAAAAAATAACCGAAGAAAATGCAATTTTTCATTGATAGACAGACCTTTAGTGTTAAAATGCGCTTTAGTGTTTTGTTTGGTGTGGTAGTAGGTAGGCAGACCTCTCTCTCCAGTTTGGAACAAACAAAATGAGGCAAAATGAAAAAAACAAACTATTTATGTCATTTCCTCTACCCATGCTGCGGCAGCAGATTTTTTAGGCAAAAAATCGGGATTTTATCAGCAAGGGCAGGAATCAGCAAAAATTGGGAATAATCGACATTTTTTGCAGATTTTCTCAACTATGCAGCAACAATTACAACCCTCTTGAGTTTGTGCAGTATCAAACACTCAAAGGGTTTCCTCATACAGGTGTAGATCTTGGCCTTTGAGGAGATCATGACACAAGTGAGAATTGCCATGACAAACCATGATAGGGACCTAGGTTATAGAGTGAATTCCACTGCAACAAAGGGCACACGATACTACAAACCACTATGCAATACCCCACAAAATCATTGCACTACCTCAAAGCACCACATGCATAACGACCATGCTCAACCACATTGCCAACATCACAACTGCCCAAGCAATATACGTAGCCAGAGACTCAAAAGGTGCTAGGAGCACATTGATAGTGTGTTGATGTATCTAGCCTTGGAGCAAGGGATCTTGTTTGCAAAAACGAAGAAACAGAGGCAACACGTGTAGACACAACTACAACTGCAAATAAGGCAAAAAGAGGATTCGCCCACTGCTAAGGGAAAAGGGAAAGTGAAGAGTGGAGATGATGAGCCAAAGACTCCAATTTTAGAGATTACCTAGACCTCACCAACTCATGAGAAATACAAGAAAATGGAGGAAGCTTGAGAACCGTCATACACTAAAGCAAGCATCATGATGAGCTTCGGTCCATCATACCTTACCTATCCCAAATTTTCACAAAGACACATTGAAGCGATGATTGATATACTGCGTTCATATGACATTGTGCAATGGAGGAGCAAGTTCTATGTAGGAAGGTAGACATTGCGAGTGACATACAGTCCTCATAACTTCACTCGAGTATTCAAATTCTTGGAATGCATTATAGACCTGTGATATTGAAGGAGGCTAGACGACATAGGTTGCTAGATTACCTAGCTGAGTATTGCGACATGGCTACCTCAACGACGAATGAGTTGGCAAGATTGTTGTCCGAAGGCAGGCGTGGTCTGAAGCTACAATTAATGTACAACAATGAGTTGAGGTGTGTAATGTGCCTGGTTATGTCTCGACTTTTGGTTGAACAACAAGCCTTGGAGATGACGACTTGGCTACTCCCATATATGCAAGGAATTCTGGATAGACTCATATTTGTTTGACCTTCATATTTGTCCAACAAAATTCTTAACATTTTGCCACTATAAAGAACTTTTCTATGGGATTCCATGTGATTGCATTGTTGTTGGATGTAGCACACGGACAACAAGTGACTCTTCTAGAATTGGAACCACCCATGGATATTGTTGTGGGGTTGCCCTTAATATTCCACTAGGTTGATGTAGCACCTATACAACACGCAAATAGTTTGCACTAGAAGAAGCAAAAGGTGCAATCAGCAAAAGAGGAGAAATTTGCACCAAAAGAGGAGGAAGAGGAGGGGGCCAATGATGAAGAGGAGTTTAGTCCCAAGTAGCCTTTACAGCAACAAAGTTGTGCCATGGAGGTTGTTCCACCATCACACACCCATGATACTACAAAGGAGGAGAGTGCATAGGTGGTGAACATTGAGCAAGTGACTATGCAAGAAAGCCCATACCAAGACAAGGCCACACAAGTAATCATGTAGTGAGGTGTTGTGCAGGACATTGTGCAATAGGATGACATCATACAAAAGCAACGCAATGACAAGATGAGGGGCACTATGGGATAAGAAACTATGTAGGTAGAAATCATGATGACAGAGGATTAGTTCTGTCATGAACTGGTGGAGAATGCAACAACTGAGCAAATAAAGGAGTGCACAAATATTGAGCCTATAGAAAATGCAGCAAAAGCTACAAAGATTACAGACTGAAGAGGCTCATCAAGATGCGCATAGTACACAACCCACCAACCTCATCAAGAAGTTATTCTTATAATAGGGTGATTTTGACAAGAACTCTAAGCTTGAGTTGCCCCCAAAGCAAGTTGCAAAAGGGTTTAGCCACTTCACAACTTCACCTACCTTGGAGATACCCATGCAGGAGGAGGGGGATTAGGTAAGGTTTAGATTGGACGCGAGGAAGTCTCTCTAGGAGAAGATAGTCCAAGAGGAGATCAAGTAGCAGCCCTTCTGGAAAGATGTGCAGAAGGGGAAGATTGTTGTTGTTGATCCAAGGTACGAGGGAGGTATGGATGATGAGACAAGGAGGGTGAACCAGAGTTGGATGCTGAGAAATCTCTTTACGACAGGACGATAGAGTTACCCGCCTTAAGCAACCTCGATGTTTCTAGAGGTTAGCTGATGCACATATTGCAATGTTCAATGATCATATGATTAGTGTGACGATACATACGCATGATGATTTTCTTACAAATTTGTTCCCTTTGGTCCAAAATTACTATCACAAGAATCTTTTTATAGGCATTTTAGTCACCAAATCCAAATTACAGTCAACAAGCAATAACATACACTTTGATAGTGTTTAAGAAATTGTTCACCAAACTAAAGACAAGTGCAATATCTTCAATTAGGTCCTTACTCTCCTTGTTATTTATTCATCTATGAATGCCCAAGTTTTTCGGACATCTGTTGCAAATACAAAGAAACACTTGGAAAAGGGTCTATGGCAGAGTTATTTGAAGACAAAACATAAAATAAATTGTTCTAGTTTCCAAGTAATTATAACAATGTCCGTACAAGGAAGGCCAATAAAGACCTAAAAGAACTACTTCAATGTTGTGGCATGAAGCTCCAAGTGCCTGTTGTTAGACACTTACTTGTCTCCTATAAGATACCTTAAATATCTTCTCTCATGTCATCCTTCTCAACGCTTGGTTTGTTCTCGTATTGTATATTAGTCCATTAATTAACAACAAAATCTTGAACTTCCAAATCTTCCTCTTCTATGCATGTATCATGTCCTTGTGGATGGTTTCCAACAAGAGAAAACCTACTATATTCTCCTACCATGGAAGCAAAAAAAAGTGAAATAGTTATATGCCTCAAAAATCAACACATTAAGGATACTCAGTTCACGATGTCTCTTACAACTGCAAACCATGATCTTGAAAGTGAAATTTTGCAATAGCATCAACCACCTACTCAACCTTCATGCCTGACCAGGTTATTGACCAAGTAAATAAATATTTGGTAGTGCATATAATGTGAACAACTTTGCCAAGAGATATTGGTAGGATTTTAGTACTAAAATAAGACTATCCAAAGTGCTTCAAAGTTCAAACTAACATCAGATCTAGACAATAGTCTACTTGCAAAATATATTGATGGCCCAACCATGTTTGCCTTATTTTGTTAGGGTAAAAACAATAGCAAAATTAGATGCATGTAGCAAACATGCAATTCCTCATTCTAGTTTTGGTGCAACTTACATTTCCTTAAAATATTTTTGTTGGTTCTTTGTCATTTTAATAAATTGTCTTTCTGTGTCAATATGTCCAGGGATATAATACTTTGGAGAAGTCCTTGACATGTCGCTTAGAACACCCTACATGACACACAAAGACAAAGTAACACTAACATTCCTTGAGGCTTCTATTTGCACCATTTCTCACATTTTATGCAGTCGATCATTAACTTTACTCTAAGAACTAGCTTTCTAAAGAAACTCCAAAAATATTACAAAACCATACCAAAAGGTAACAACTACTTTGGGTTAAACACCGACTTCACCCCTCTAAACAAGCACATGAATTCTAACAAAGATTACAAGTGTAATTTTGAAGGCCCCTAAATTGATGAATCATCCAAAAACACTTGGAAATTAACAATAGCAATTGCTCCAATCTCTAGATCAGATTATGACTCTTGTCCACAAGCCATCATAATACAAAAAGAATCATTAGCATCCCAAGTATCAATTCATTTCTTCAATTCTTCATTTCTCTTCAAGCATCAAGCAAAAAGAACAAGACCATCTTCAGGATCTGTATGTTTGACAAATTCTTCTACTTTGACATGAAAATCGGGAAGCTCTTCTATAATATTATAGCAACGAACTGATTTCTTATTTGCCTTCCTTTAACTTGCTTTCTTTTTTCTTTTCACATTTCCAAAGACTTCACAAAAGAAACACTTCAACTAATTCTCTAATATTTGTTCTTTTCACCAAATTCACCTATAAAACTTATTGACAAAAATTTGAAAAACAAATAACCTTACATCTGATGCAAATTAATTTAAACAAAAAAAGTACAATTTGATTCCATATCATATGCCAATTTGAAAAATCGAATTATCTTGCTATCATAAGTCAAACAATTTCACAAGCCCGAATCATCTCTACGATCTGGAAGACTTGAAGCATGCATCCACTAGTGTAACCTTGCATGCAAGGGTTTACTACAATTAGGGCTCTAATTTCATGCTAATAACAAACAATCCACTTTGAAACGTCCCAAAGCTCGTCTTAGATGAATAAACAATAGTTAAATTCGAAAAAAAACCACAATATGCTTAGAGAAGTCGCAAGCTTCATTGAGGTCCTTGTGGAAGCCACAAGAGAAGAATGATGTTGATAGGCTAGTGGCAAGATTTCCTATTTATGGAGAAGCTATTCCTTTTAATGTGCTCTGTTCACCACAAATGAAAATTTTCATAGAAGCTATAGTCTTTGGCAAATGATACACATTGCCCTGGTTTGAAACACTTAAAACCAGTCTTCTTGAAGAGGAGGTGCAAGGTATTACCATTGAATTGAATGAAATGAAAAATGTTGGAAAAATACAGGGTATAGAATACTAAGCGATGGCTGGTCTGATTCAAGGCAAAGACTTCTACTCAACATTTTGGCACAGCATCCAGAGAGAGCAATGTTTATTAAGTCCATTGACACAAGTAATGAGGTGAAAATTTCTCATTAGATTTTCAAATGCATCGAATCTGCTATTTGAGAGGTTGGGGAAGAACACATTGTCCAAGTTATCATGGACAATGAAGCAAATTGCAAAGGGACAAGTGAATTACTCATGGACAAATTTCCTCACCTCTTTTGGACATCATGTACAGCACATGCCTTCAATCTTTTGTTGGAAGACTTCTCAAAATTGGAGTGGATTAATGATGTTGTGGCCCAAGCAAGACAAATCTGCAAGTTCATAGTTGACCATTGCTTAACTTTAAGCTTGTTTCGTAAATTTGCAACGCGTGAGCTGCTCTCTCCAACTAAAACCAGATTTGCTTCCAACTTTATTGCTTTGCAAAAGATGGTAGAGGAGAGGACAGAATTGAAAAAGGTGTTGGTTAGCAGTGAATGGTTTCAATCTAAGATGTCCAAGGCGCCCATTCAAAAGAAATGGAACAGCTTATGTTAGGAAATAAATTTTGGGACAATGCTGAAAAGGTTTTAATGGTATGTGAGCCACTTGTTCGATTTATAAGAATGATGGATGGAGATAAATCTTGTATGGATTTCTATATGAAGGTATGGATAGAACAAAAGAAGAAATAAAAACAGTGTTAAAAAATGATCCTCAACAAGTTCAGCACATTTGGGAACTTGTGGACAACCAATGGAGCATGCTTCTCTAACTAGGAGGTTCAATCCAATGGGGAGTAGAGTTGTACACCATACTTCAGTAACAGAAGTTTGGTTGGATAAACATATATTAGGTAAATAACATTCTTTGTGAGGGTTGTCTCATACGGCTTATGGTCTCATGAACGTTAAAAACATTTTACCTTTACCTTTGCTGCTTGCATATGGCAGGTTGCTATTTAGATCCTGAACTAGTACATGTGAATCACAATGGACATGAAAAGATAAAATCAGGATTTTTGGCCAACATAGACAGGACAATTCGAAATGATTATGAGAAGAGGAAAGTGAAAGGGCAGCTCACTATTTTTAAGAATTAAAAAAAAAAGTTTGGCTTCAAGGAGACAAAAGAAGACAGGCTATGGATGCATCCAAGATTATGGTGGTAAAGTTATGGATCTTCTACTCCAAAGTGGCAGAAGCTTGTTGTGAGACGATTTAGTTAGCATTCCAATGCTTCAACATGCAAAAGAAATTGGAGTATGCATGATCTGATCCATACAAACAAAAGGAACTGACTTGGGGCTAAAAAGTTATCAGATCTTGTCTTTGTGCATAGCAATCTACAATTGCTTACATGCTCCCTTGCAAATGAAGATGATAGCTCTCATCTTGGAGAGGCATGCTTTGAAGAAAATCAGGAAACTATTGATGATGATGTTCAGCCTAATGTAGGATTAGATTCTGATAGCGTAGATGTTGAACTTGAGGCAGGTTTTGATGTTGCAGATGTTTAGTGTCTTTTCATCTTAGCATAGGATTAGATTTCCTCACTATTGCTTGTGTAGACATTGAAGTAGAAGCTGATTTTGATTTTTTAAGTTGGCTGTAATATGAACTTTTAGTATCTTCTTATTCAATGTTGAACTTGAATTTCATTTATTTTTTAATTTTAAAATATGAAATTTGAATTTCTCTATTTTTTTGTGTATTTATTTATATATTTTCATAAAAAAATTGTGAGATATATATATCAATCAATAGATAGATAGATACACCGAACTTTTCCTAACCAAACCGAACCTTCTTGAAAAAAACGAACCTCCAAACTTTTTGGCCTTCCGAACCTCCAAACCAACTGAACCAAACTTGGTAACTATGTTTTTTATTTATTTTTATATCTAGTTATCTATTTTTCTTTCACAAAACAAACATTAAAATATTCCAACAGTTCTTGTCCTATATCTTGTGACCTTGTGTGCCTTAGATCAAGGCTTTTTGTATCTCATGCCTCTTGACATTTCAAGCCAAATTTCTACATATCCTACGTCATATATTTTACATTTGGGGTTGTAGCCTTTCATATCTCAACTCTCACCATAGCGTGTTTTAGATTACATCTTTTTTTTATCTTGAGTTACACCCTTCTGCATCTCTTGTTGCACCTTTTTGTGCCTCACGTGGTACTCCTTTGCATCTTTGGTTGCATCCCTTTGTGTCTTGTGAAAAACAAATGCTGACGAGGATGGGCCAGATGACTACAAACATACATTGGAAGAAAATAGCCACTTGTAGCTTGGAAAACAAATTGCTAGAGGCCAATGCAACATGAAATTTTCAATACAAGGATCGCATGACATGGCAGGATGTGGTTCTGAGACAGCAGGATGTGGTTCCGAGACAGCAGGATGCATTTCCAAGACGTCAGGACGTGTCTCCAAGAAAGTCCCCAAAGCCTAGGATGTGTCCCCAGGGAACATAGCTATAGGCCAAAAGATTATTTCAGCCACAAGCCAAAAAGAGTATAGGTTGTGACATCTATAAAAAGTTGGATCATAAATTAAAAGTTGAACCACAACTTTGAAAGCTTTGATTCCACTTGTAAGGGACCAATAGGTCTCTTATGTAAAATCCATAATGGATTCAATATGTAATATAATATATAGAAGAGACGTGGATGATTTTCCCCTCAACCATATAGTAGATAACTATATAAATTATCCAAGAGAGTCCTCTCCTAATAACCAACCTTTTAATACATAACCTTAAATAATTTACAATCAAGACATACATTACAATATATAAACTTGTAATGTAAAATAAAAATAAGGGCTAGGGGTAGTAAAGGTTACATTGGCCCCAACCAATTTAAATTTTAGAAAATAAAAAAAAAATACATCCATATCCTAGAACTCTTTACAAGGTATTTTAAGAGTTTCCTACAATTTCTTGACAATTTTGATTTTGAAAACATGCTTGAAACATTAAACACAAAGTAAGAAAAGTTTCTGTTGTCACATTTTGCACGGGGTGCAATGTTTTCAATTTTTGTAAGAAAGCTGCTCTTCCCTTTCCCTCTTCCTCTCTTTCCCCTTCCTCTTCTCCCTCTTTCTCTCTCTTCCCTACATTCTCATTCTTCCCTCTTTCTCTTGAGCCCCTCAGTCAAATCTCAAAAATGACAACAGTTGCCCTGAAAAATGGCTTAGTGTCAGGGCGCAATCCGACTTCGCAGCAAAGTCGGAGTGTGCCCTCTAGTTGGAGCGCAGCAGGAGTGCAAAGTGCGCAGTGTGACAGAATCAACCAGAAGAACAAGTGTTCTGGGCGCAACCCGACTTCGCAGCTAAGTCGGAGTGCGCCCAGAACACTTGTCGCACTTGGTAAGCAGGCTGGCAGGAAAAATGACCAAGTGCTGGGGCGCAACCCGACTTCGCAGCGAAGTCGGAGTGCGCCTCCTTTCCAGGGCGAAGTCCGTACAGCAGTGTAAATCAGCTTCCACCGGTGCGCAACCCGACTTCGCAGCGAAGTCGAAGTGCGCCTTTGACCGGTGCGCAGTAGGGAGACAAACTCAGAAGTTGACTAAGGCATGAAAGGCCTCCCCAACTGCGTTGTTTTTCACCTACGCAACCCGACGGCGCTCTGATCCTGGGCGAAGTTGGATAAACTGCCTTTCAAGGCAAGCACGTGTCAAGCAGCATCATCCGACAAGTGTCCAACTTTGGGATCCGAGCCAAGACGTGCCGAGCACAAGGACAAGCATGGGATGCACTACTTATGCCAGCTACCACCTTTAAAGCTGATTGGAGGTTCTACCTACTTCAGCTACCCGCATTCCTGCCGATGAGAAGTTCTACCTAACGCGCTGCCACGTATCTGTACAGCCTTCAGGGAGACCATGTCGAGAGTACAGTCTTGCCCGACAAAGGCCAGCATCAGCAGTTTCGCGGCTGCTTTTGTCAGCTAATGTTTGACTGGGACTTTGTGCCCATAAATGTAATCGGGGGGTTCTCAGGCTATAAATACCCACCACATTTTCGTTGTAAAGTGGTGGAAGGGGAATGTCTATTAGGGAACCATTGTAGCTGTGCTTCTGCCTTTTAATATAATACATACACTTGGTGCTGTTATACTGTTTTTATTTTGTATGCTGCCTCTCCTTGACATTTCTGCCTTACGTGTTCCTGTATCATGGCTTGTTGATTTACTTCAGCATTTGATGGTCAGATATTCCTAAGGTGCATAAATCAGAGGATATATAGGGCAAACGTTAGTGGCAGCTTTCTGGCTATGTTTTGTGTTATAGTGTTGTTAGTAGTGGTGATTGATGCATTGCCGTACTGTTAGTTCCTTGGAGGGAATGTCTGTTGGGGAACCATTGTAGCTGTGCTTCTGGCTCTTAATACAAAACATATACCTGACTCTGTTCTACTGATTAGTGACAACATCCACAGTGGTGTGTTATGGTTATATTGGTGTTAGTAGTGGTGATTGATGCGTTGCCGTACTGTTAGTTCCCCCCACCCAACTCCAATCTAATTTGGAATCCCTTTCTGCATTTTTATCTCTTTCCCTGCACTCTTATCTTGAACCTCAAAACCCCACAGGAAGCCGGCCTTCTCCGGAGATTGGCACGGAAGGCATTCCTTCCTTCCGGCCTTTCAATGTTGGTTCGCGGGTCCTAGGGCGCAATAGCAACAAATCCTTTCCTCATGGCGGATTCGTAACCAACAGTTTCTAGTAATGGAAACAACTTTGCAAACATAGTTTGTAAGCATTTACCATGAATGTCCATACATATATTGATACCTACATTTAAATTAAAGATACAATATTTCCTTTTAAAAACTACTTAAAGTAAAACAATCATGTTAAACAATAATTGATTCTGTAATATTTACAATTGTTGAAAATGTTTCAAAAAGGCATTGCTAAATCAGAGCTCAACCCACTTTTTGGAATTTATGAATGATTTTTTGCATTTTAAAACAGAGCATATGATGAGTATTTACAGAATTACAGGTTGGAAAGATCATTTCAGCCGATGAATTTTGTTTTCCACGTTAACTACTAGTATCTTTCTTTGAAATTACAAGTAGTTGAATTTCATTCATTGAGGAAAATTTTCCATTTTTGGCTTTTTTGGAAACAAAGCCATCCATTGAAAGATCTGGAAATATTTTAGCATAAAAAATCAAGAGAAGAAACATTCAAAAATATGGGTCATACATTGGCATCTACATCAAGAACAGGCAGAGTACTTACTATGGTATCACATGGTGGATCTCCATGCATGGATTCCTGTGGAGTTGATGCAAAAGCAAGTATCTTCTTTTTGCTGTCATCAACCAATTCAGCATACAAGTGCTTTCCTGAACAAAAAATAGAAAGCCTTGGCTTCTCGCTTGTCCCGTTGAACTACACAACCAATAATAGATATCTCATCATTACAAGGAAAGTAATAAAATTGTATTGTTTTACCTCAAAGCTTCATCCTCACATGGACAGAAGTGCAACCAGTCTTCAACAATCACTATTTAATCTTCATATGTGTGAACGCCAATTAACACCAAATTGACATTTGAACAAAGGTAGGAATGAAAAATGCATAAGGTAATTTGAATTGCAAGAATAATTGATCACACTGTAAAATTTTAAAAGCAAAATTTGTCACCAAGACAAGCCAATGTAAAGAGCCTCCATTCAATTACACGTTCTGTGGATCCTCAGTGATAATCCAGTTGCCAGTCTATTTATACTCTTGCCTTCATTCCTTATCATAAGAAGCTTAAAACAAGCAACCTCTTAGCTCGGTTGGCTTGACTGACTTATATTCCTATTCTACATATTGGATAAACTGACAGAATAATTTGAGAACACGAGAAAAATAGATGCCTACCATTCAGGATGTAAATGATGTAAGTTTCCTTAGATTGCAAAGAAGGATAATTTTCAAGGAAGAAAGCGCTGGAAACATGGTCTGATAAATAAGATGGCAAAAATTTTAATATCTCTAATTAAATGTCCCTTGCAAATTTTAACTATCGCCAAATCTCATTGTAAATCACCTAGAACACTAGCATATAGTTCACAAAGTAGTGATTGGCAAGAAACTAGCATGAGAAAAGGTAGTGACAGCCACATATTACAGCTATGGAACAAAGGAAACAAAGATCTAGAGAAAACGCAAAAGTCTACCACTCAGAATGGAAAGAGACGAAACTCAATATATGAATCATAAAACCAGGTGGCCAAGACACAGGTTGTGAAGCAGTATTCCTGCAAATCTCAGTTTACTCTACTAGTGCATATGAAAAAACAAAAGATGAAGCAGAGAGGAAGATCCAATATTTAAGGGCAATACGTTGACTAGATGACAAGGCAGATAGTGTTGTCTATACCAGTGATAGAAAACTCTCCAATTTCTCGTGAGTTCCCGATTTTATCATGAGAACTTCAACTTAACAAAAAATTGTCAAGAACTTGGCAAAACTCGGCCATGCGGGGAAAACACTGAAAATGCAAACACAAAACTCGCTGAGATATTTTGTATGTTGTATTTTGTTGGTTTTGATGATCAAGAATTGTAATTGAACTCTTTTTTATGAAAATCTAATAGAAAATCAGCTTTCTAGCTCTTCAATTTTTGTTTTAAATGTATTTTTTTTCTAAATTAGATTATTTCCTTCGATTTGGTTTTTTCCAAGTTTCTGCTGAGTTTTCATGAGTTGCCCAGAAACTCTCCAAAATTGGAGTGCTGAGCTTTTGCCAAGTTGCAAGTTTCACAATACCCTAGTGAGATGAAGACCCAATTGGTCAAGAAGACAAAAAAAAGAGCGGCCACATGGAAACAACGACAATAGATTAAGCAATAATACAATAGATTAAGCACTAATAGATAGCCAATTGGTCAAGAGGACAGCTAGAGGAGTGATAATTGGGAAAACAATCCAATAGGTCAAGCACTAATATGTAGCTAGTTAACCAAGGCCTAATGTCTTGGAAAATCTGTTCCATTTTTGGGGGTGTATATGAGTCTCTATGTATAATTGAAGGAAAGACTTTGCATTCAAGAAAATGAAATTGTCAGCTTATTCAATATTGGTGACAACTAAGCCCATGAGGTTTGGATCAAGCTATGAGGAACAAAGAGTTTCACACCGTATACCAAGGTTCCATTCCCATGGGTGAACCTTAACATTTATCAAATGGCATGAGCTCAACCTGTTAAATACCTCAACTTTCAAGGAGGAGACGTAGGTTCAAATCTTGCTAGGCGATGCATGCATAATTGCCAAAATACCGTAACACGAACATGATGTAATAGGGGTGGGACCCATTTCAATCCCATATAACCCACTAAAAATTATTGGTGACAACCACTAGATTGGAAGGCATTCAAAATGGTTCTTATTATTTGAAAGAAAAAGAAGCTACAAATACTCAACTGACCATGGGCACCATATGGAAATAAGAGTATTAAGTCCCCTACCCTAGGAGTTGTAGCTAGGGAAAACAAAGGCAACAATACAATCTGCATTTAAATTAACAAATCTAAATACTAATATTTCAAACTTAGGAAGTATCTGCTCTAGACTTCACAAATAAAAATGAATTAAAAAGACAATGAAACAATCAAATGGCATTAGCTCAACCAGTTATATTCCTCGAATTTCAAGGAGGAGACCCAGGTTCAAATCTTGTCAAGCAATACATGCATAATTGCCAAGTTGTTGTAATACCACTATGTGGCCATGATGTAATACAAGTGGGAGCTGTTTCTATCCCATATTTAAAATAAATAAAAAAACACACAATGAAGCAAGCCCTCAAGTACAACAACAAATAGAGAGATGAATAAGGAATGCATAATTTTGATGAAATGAACCCTTTGGTTTTCAATTGTGTCTGGGAACTTGCAATCATAGCAATCAAACTCATGATTACTTGCTGTTGTTGCTCATCCACGAAACAAACCAAGTTAATGTATGTACCCTTGTTGACTGATGCCTATTAAAAAACCCAATTGATGAGGAAATATCCTATGTTATGTGGGGATGCATTCCTAGGACCCAAGGTTCAAGGTGTTCCACCTCCTAGGCCCTTGGGTCGACTATACCTAGGGCATCCCAGGACTCTAGGGGCCATCCTCAAGATAGGCCCAATCTAGATCACCTAAGCATCCCCAAGATGCTATGGAGGCAGCAAGACAACTCTCAAGCATCTTGAGGACACATAAGCATCTCATTATTTCTCTCTTAGCAGTTGCGTTTCTTTGGTAAGAGAATGAATATTTTCAAACACTCTACAAATGTTATTAGTTGAATAAGACCAGCACCAATTGACAGGACAAGCACAAGTTCAATAGTCACATCCAAATCTAAACAAGACACTTTTGTCATGCAATTTGCCACAGGGTTGTAGTAGTTAGAACTAGCCTTGCATGTCATGAGAACCTTGCTCTATTTGACATCCAAATTAGTCAAAAGTAAAAAACCAGCAATGGTTAAATTTGTTCCAGTGGTAATCTCAAGGACTGAACTTGTTTATAATGTCCCATTTGTACAATTTGCATTTTGGTTACTTACACACAGAATCTATATGGCAAGAAAAATGCATGATGTAGGACTAAATTAGGCAGTATCTTCCATAGTTGGAAAAATGGCTGATAAATTGCAATCTCATTTTTCTTGCAAGATTTTGGGGTCCACCATAAAATTACAACAATTGGCAATTTTTAGGCAAGAAATCATTAAATTCTCATAAATCTCTCGCAAAAACTCGCACAGGTAGAGCAGATGCAGAAAAACGGCTTTAAAACAGCAAAATAGCTCATTTTTTGCATTTTTCCCTCTCCTGCTCCTGACTGCAAGTTAACCGAACATTCTTAAATGTGTTTGGACAAGAATTTAATGGACTTAACACCTGTCTTTGAACATTTCATATCATAGAACAAAATTTCAGAGGTAGGTTTTTTGTATTTTAAAGTATTTTTAAAGGTTCTTTCGTTTTTTTCTTTTGGCTTTTTTTTCTGTCTTCTTTACAAGTCTAAGACATGGAATTCCTCTAAGGCCTTATCTTACAACTTAGACTCTTAACACTTACCTTTTTTTTTGAAGAAAAATATAGCTTTTGGGTGATGGCCAACGAATCAACAACAATGAGCCAAATCTAGGAAGACACCCGTTTTGAAAACAGAGCAGAAAAGGGACTTCGCCAAATCGGGTCATCTATAAATATTGCAGCAAAGACATGAGAAGAAGTGCCTATCACCTCAAATTCCATCATGTTGGGGTTCCAAACAGTGATGTAATGTGGTAACCAGCAGTGGCTGATACAGTCAGAAATGAGGTCAAGTCTTAGTTGTAGAAGAGGATAGGAGGGCAATGAAGGCAGAACAAAGAGAAGTTTAAAACTGCTTTGTTATGTTGTATTTTGTTGGTTTTTTATGGTCATTCATGATAATGACTTGTGATTATGCTTTTTTATAAAAATCTAATAGAAAATCAAATTCCTGGTTCTCTAAGTGTTTTAAATATATATTTTTGTGAATTATTTTGTATTTTTTTCAATGGGTTATATGGGATTGAAATGGGTCCCACCCGTATTACATCATGACCACATAGTGGTATTACTAACAGCTTGGCAATTATGCATGTATCGCTTGGCAATTATGCATGTATCGCTTGGCAAGATTCAAACCTGAATCTCCTCCTTGAAAGTTGAGGAATATAATTGATTGAGCTAATGCCATTTGATTTTGTGAATTAATTTATTTTCTTCCATGTTTTTTGCCCTCTATTTTTTTTATGAGTTTTTGCCGAGTTGGCAAGAACTCTCCAAAATTGGATCGCAAAGTTTTCTTGGGTTGCAATTTTTCCAACATCTTCTATAGTGAAGAGGCGTAACTAGGAAATGACTACTGAACTTGATTGCCAAAAGTTCCAATTAATCATAACTTACTCAGCAAAGGAATTCTCTTTGCTTGATAGCAAAGTCTTATCAAGATTACTTTTAAAACTTAATGGTCCTCAACAAACTAGTTAGATAGTACAAAGTACAACAAAGGAACAAGAATATATTCAAAATATATATACATGACAAAGGTATGATACCAAATGATGGTGAGTAGAGTAGGGGAATGTATAAATCCCTGTCAAGTACAATCAATGTTCTATGAAATTCCAGAAGGGGGACAGCAAGACAACTTTTTGGGATGGCAGGATCAGTTTAAGGATGGTGGGACATTGTTTTGTGGGCGGCGGGACGCATCTCCAAGACAGCCCTTAAATCCCAGGGCGAGTCTCCATGGAACATAGGTTGCAAATAGGAGGACACACCCTTTCATCATATCATCTCTCCTCATCTTAAAAAATTAAAAATTGGCCTCAAAGATAGAGCATAATAAATTGCAATGGAAGACAAACCTTACAAGATTTCTATTGATTAAAATCCTTCATCACTTAGATATCCCTGGATGTTTTTGGAATTTAGGCACTTGTCTAGTTGTTTAGGTATTGGTTCTACCACATAACAACTAGCAATATAAGATGGTTGCTACTCCTGAATCACCTTCTCCATTTGGTAATATGACAACAGTTGAGTTGTTGAACCCTTAAATCCATGAGGCACATGTTGTTTTGGCTCCCCAATGCAAACTCATGAATTTCATATCAATTTTTATTTTGAATCATTTCAAGTTCTCACGACCACCTGAAACCAAAAACTACATCCACTCCACCCTAAGGTAGAGCATATAAACTCTTTCAATCTCAAGGTTTTGCATTGATATTCCTATCTTAGTCCTAATTCAAACTTCTACGGTAAGCATTTCATGAGGATTAACAATGGCATTATTACTCATCCTAATTATTCCTCTTGGTTAACTTAGAGTATGCTCACATCAATTGTTTGTGAAGACGGACCACCATATTCCTTGAGAGGATAGCGTATGTCGTCTTTGCTCTATTCAGGAGGTGGAGACTAAAGAACAATTCATCTCTACGTGTCTTGTTTATTATGAGATTCAAGGGAGGTACTATTGCCTGTATAGAGACTCGTGTGGATCACTTGCCACTTTTTTCAGCTACTCTGACCAAAGATGCTTGGCTCTTTAACTCAAGGAAGCTAAGACTCTTGGGCGTCAGTCATTACAGGGGATACAAACTACTACTCGACTGATCACCTCATTCATTCACCCTACTCCTATAGTTGAGAGTAATAAGAACTCATTGGAAGCTACAGCTATCCAAAATATTAATGACAGATCTATGCGCCCTTTTCTGCATACAAGAATGGCTACTAGGGCTTCAGTTCTTTCTTCTTGTTTGCAATAGGACAATCTCAACATTGGGTTTCAGCCACTCGTCACATACAGAGGAGTTGTACACAGGCGCAACTTACTAGTTTCTTGTCCTCTTCTATTGGTTCCACAGCCATGGATGCTAGAAGAGTCTTGAGGGGTCGAACTCCATGTCCTCCCAGGATCATCCTACCAAGCCCTCTTAGTCCTGGCCATTCTTCTAAGAGCATCATTAGATCCTAAGTTGGCCCCTTTGGGATGGTTGGTGACAACAAGGACTGTGCTTCTACTTTACATCCCACTATAGATTAATGTTGGCGCTTGGATCCATTGGAGTTCCTTTCTATCTCTATTGTACCTCAACTTCTAGCTCTCTCTTAATCATTACTTTTAGTATGTTAGGGTTTATCCATTTTGGGTAACTCTCAAGGCTGTAATTTTATGCCATACAGTTGTTCCACTTTAGAGTAGTTTACACTAGATTCTTTACTCTAGTTTAGCTTATTTTTGTACTACTTTGTGGTTACTACAATGCATTGTAATTTGTAACAGCTCTTTCAATGAGCCCCATTGGCCTATTTTAGCCATCTGTGGACATTAATAGAATTATCTTACCTATCCAGAAAAGCTACTCCCAATCCCAGGAAAGAATATTAAATAATAAACCACCAAGGACCTGTAATGCTGCAATCTAAACACCTAACCCAAATGTAAAAATCTCTCACAAGCTCAGCTCTCGAATAAGATCCAGTGATTAAAATAATGTGAATATTTTTAAAATATTTGATTAGCACGTTCAGAAGGATACCATACTTGAGCCCATTTTACAAAATGGGATTGTCACTCTAAAAAAAATACAACCCACAAATATATGCAAAATGTTGGTTATTAGATAAATAAGACTTGCCAAAAAAATTGAAGGAAATCAAAAGATAACATGTTAGAATTGTTAACTATATCAGAAAGGGCGACCAAACTATCATTGGACAAGAATATACAAAATCCCTTCTCAAAGTCTCTTGGTCCACTGCTAATTTCCATTTTACTGAATACAAAATAAGCTTTGGGAATTTGAATTTCTGCTTATAATAAATCCACTGCACGTCAATTTCAACATTTGATATTTTGATTATAAATAAATTTTTCCTTTCATATCCTGATGAGATAACTGGAATCACCAAAAGTAAGGACAATATTGTAAATGGATTGAACATATCAGACTTTACTTAACATTTCACTCACAACTCGAAATGGAAAAAATAGTCTGCTAAACTGCAATATCAAGATACACTTAAGCATAGACCGATCAATCTATTCAAAACTGAGAGCCAATCCACCCAGAAGATTACTGTGTGATGTAAACAATATTTTGGCACATATAGTTTTTCAACCTTTTAAGTTTTAACAAGACCAGGTGGCTAAAACAAATGAGTGTATGATAATAATTATATTATTTTGGAATTTTAAACTTTCTTATGTCACTATATGTTTGTACCAATGCATATGGAATTAGCAAATAAAGCAAGTTGAATTGTTTTCAGTATGTGAGCTTTATAAAGTAAAATACCATTTAATTTCAACAAGTTCTAGGAAGCATTTCATGTTTTCAATGCCCTCCCAGGTAAGTGATATAACCTAAGAGGCTAAACTGCCGCTTCCAAATTTAACCACTGCTTCCAGACATGGGCAATACAGTTTGTAAACATGATTACAAATAATGCATTATAATATTCTCAATTCTGTACCTTTTTATGCAGCCTTCTGTTGCGAACTTTAGCACTTTCTTTTCGAGTTGGTTCTCTTGCTTCAATTCTCAATGGCAACCATAGAGGGTCTGTAAAGTATGGAGTTAAAAAAGATTTCTTCATATCTAAAAAATTCAACTTTAAGCTCTAAAGTTAAAGAGGGAAAAAAATAATGCCAGCAAGTAGAACTACAACCTATATGCATAAACTAAACTAAATTCCCCAATAGTAATAAAATCAATGATGTATTGCACTGTACATACGCTCCACATGATGATTGCAAGAATTTTAATATATCCTTTCAGTTTAGTGAAGAGAATTTACTTTACTTTGGAAGTATAATGGCCCATCAACAAATTTATTGGAGCATTTACGTAAAAGGCTCAAACTGTAGATAATTACATTAGATGATCTGAAAATAAAAGTATTAAAACCAAAAGCAAGAATAAACTGTCTTTAGTGTCTCAAATACATAGTGATCAGTTACAAGAGTTGATCCCATAACACTGTGACTAAGCCTCTGAAAATGCCTCTATTTGCATACTTCTGTCACAAAAGATTGTATAATTGTTGGTTACGAATCTGCAATTTAGGAAAGGATTTTGGTCTTTTGCACCCTAGATTCGCCCAGCAGATTGAAAGGCCGGGAGGAAGAGATGCCTCCCGTGCCAATCTCCGGAGAAGGTCGGCTCCTATACTACACTACTGGTGTTTGAGATAAGAGAACAGGAAAGAGATTTGTAAAATGCAGAAAGAAATGTAAATAGCATGTGGTTATGGTGGGAAAGAACAAGCAGCACGATTACTAGCTAATACCCAAACCAACAACAATCAAAACAAAACATGTAACAAAAACCAACACCGTTATTCCTTCCTATGTATCCTTCATTCGGTATTCCAGATTCACTTAATTGCCAATGCTTTAATCCAGAATGCAGAATTACAGCAATCAGAAAAATAAATGAATATAAGCAGAAATACTTGCAGAAGGCAGCATAAAAGAAAGAGACAAATGTCAGAGCCAAGTATGCTTTGAATTAGAAGCAAGTGTTTGATTACAGCAGCTTTCTTAGCAATATGTTCCCCCCCTTTTACAATGAAAGCACACTGCTATTTATAGCAGAAATTTCCCCCCAATTACAATGATGCACAGAACCCAAAGACTGCAAAAGCTGCCGAGATTTGACCCCTACTGGCCGTGAGCGTACCTGCAGCAAGATTCACCTGAAATTGGTACGGCTCCGGACAGATATGGTGGTTGAGAAGGCGCGTCTCGTTAATGCGGTAGGTGCAGTATAATTTGCCTCTGAAGACACCATCAATGCTCACCTACCCTGTCTTCGAAGTACGCCTTCAGCTCTGCTCTGACTGGCTCAAATCCCGAAATCCGCACGTTCATGACCCAAGTCTGAGGTTCGCCAAAATAGGGGGGGTGACAAAAGTCGCTCAAAAGAGACAGCGACCCCGGGAATCGCTCCGGAATGGAGCGAACCCGGGATGCATTTTGCCTTGGAAAAAACTGGCGACTTGGTCCTTTTCTGCTCACGATCGCTGAATGGGGGGGCGGCGACGGGGGTCGTCGAGAGACAGCAGTGATGACGGGAGTCACTCAACAACCGAGCGACCGGCATCGACATGCACCTGAATGCCTTAGAAGCTTTTAGAACCTCTCGCCCGCGGTCGCTGAAAAAATGAGCGACAACGGGAGTCGCTGCCAAAGTGGAGCGACCCACGTCAACATTTAAAAACTGCAACAGCTAGAGATCGCTGGGATGACGGAGATCGCTGGCAACTGAATCGACCGGCGTCAACCACACTTAGACATTTTTTGAATTTTCCCCTTGTTGCCCATGATCGCTGAAAACTGGAGCGACGACGGGCGTCGCTGGCAGAGTTGGGCGACGACGGGAGTCGCTCCAAAATGGAGCGACCGGCGTCGACCAACACTTAGAAACTTTTTTTATTTTTATCGCCCGCCGCGATTCGTTGGAAACAGAAGCGACGACGGGAGTCGTTGAAAAGGAGGGGCGATGACGGGGTTCGCTCCAGAATCGAGCGACCGGCGTCAACCGTCCATGCCTTGGGATTTTTTGAGGTCTTTGCTTGTTGCTGACGGGCGCTGACGCCGAGGGTTGCTGGAGGAGATCGGCGACGACGGGAGTCGCTCCAGAAGACAACACTTAGCAAGGCAGCAGTCTTCAAAATTTTCAAAATTTTCACCCCTCAGCAAAATGTGGCAACAATAATCAGGTGAATGTATTAAATCAAAAAATTAGTAGCCTCTTCCCTTAGAGATATATAGGTATCGGCAGTGGAATAATATGCAACAAGCAGATAGGAAAGACTGACATTGAAATAATCAAAATTTTGTCAATGTTCTTCCATTAAATCTGAAAATCAGTCGTATGTTGCAATTTATCCAACACTCCTCCCAATCCATTTCCACATTTAACAAAAACAAACTTTCTGTTACTTCCACAACAGACCAAACAACGGTCATTCATAAAGGTGAATGCAACTTTACCAATTTCTCCAGCTCTATCTCTATTCTCTTTTTACTCATTTGTGTGTCTCTATTTTAGGTGTGAAATTTTACAAACTTTTAATCTTGCTTCACATGTTTCTTCCATTAATCAAATAGAATATACAATAGTCATCAGGTACTTGACAGTTAGAAGGTAGTTGACACTAAGGTGTTCCTGGTGAGGCAGTATCAGACTTCAATTGATGGACTGGATACAATAAATGTATTGCAGATGCCAGCATACATTCTTTAGTTGCTCTCTAATCCCTCTCAATCGTCTCCAGTATCTTCTTGAACTCAAATATTATCAATGCCTGGTTTACGTATTGGAGTGAGACAAGCAAACAAAACATATGAATCTCCACATATGACCAAACCAGGTCAATGGGAGTGGATAGTATAACTGTGTTGTGTTAGAAAGTACAAGGGAATTGGGAAAAAAAAACTAAATAAGAAAACAGGGAGCAATGGGCCCATGAGATTTAGTGCAATTGGTTGGAAGTGAATAGTTACAAATTATAAACCAAGGTTCAAATCTCAAGAGTTAACCATAGGACAGTTTGGCCCTTGAGTTTAAAACAATTGGTGGAGATTGAGGACTTTCACACTTTAAACTAAGGTTCAAATCTCATGGGTGAACCTTAACATTTGCTCATGGGGTTTATAGCAATTGGTTAGGAGTGAAGAGTTCCACATCTTAAACCAAGGTTCAAAACTCATGGGTAAACCTTAAAATTATGGCGAGCCAGAAGCGAGTGCGAGCCAGAAGCGAGTGCGAGTCAGAAGCGAGCCTCACAAGGTAGCATGGAAGGAAAGACATATTTGAAAGCCCTTATTAGAAGTCCGTATGCCCTAGCCAGAAGTATGGATGCCCAAGATATAGATGAGAGGAAGAACGAATATATAGCAAGTTCGATCCAGGAAGCAGATATTACACCAGAAGTGATTATCAAGGATGAGATGATCGAGCATGATATAATGGTTCTTAAAAGCAAAGGGTTAATATGTAAGTTCCATGGATACTAGCCAGGGTTTTCAAAGATTCAAAATTGGATCAAGTGGAAGTGGGGATTGAATTCAAATTACTCCATGACTTTTCTTCCTAAAGGTTTTTTCCTCATCACTTATTCCAATTTGCAAATCAGGGATAAAATAATGAGTGGTGGCCCTTTGCTTAGGGGGAGAGATGCCCTTTATGTAAGACCAAGGATTGAGAATTTTTTTGTTGAGACAAAAACTATTAAAAAGGTTCTAGTGTGGGTTAGACTTTTTGTACTTCCATATCAGCTTATCAATAAAGATGTTTTGAGGAATATTGTAAATACCCTAGAGCATTTCACCACGAGGGATCAACTACTAAGGAACGAAAGCATGCTATATATACCTGGATATGTGTTGCTATGGATATTTCAAAACCTTTGCCATGGTCCATTAAGATTAAATCTGAATCAAGAGAATGGGATCAACAAGGGGATTATGAAAGCATTGCTTTCTGATGCCATAATAGTTATGAGATTGGACACATGGCAAAAGATTGCAAAGTGAAAACAATGAAGAAAGAGAAAAAAAATTGGTCATGAGACAAACTTCTTCAAGATAAAGCATGGAAATCATATTGTAGTAGAAATTGGATTAGACAAAGGATATTCCACTCCAAAAGAAGAGGCAAAGAAAGCCTATATGCAGCATCAGATGGAAAAGGCCACCATAGTTCACTCAAATCAACCATTGAAAGAAATAAAGAAGGATACAAGGGATGAGAAAGTACAATGTGCAAGTTCAAATTCAGAAGGAATTAAAGGTGCAAAGGAAGATGTGGAGAAAAATTTAAACAAAGGAGGTAGAAAAGGTCAAGTTTATTCAAGGTAAATCATCCTCTTTTTCCTCAAGTAGTATAAAATCCTCTCCTCGCAATAGAAATGAAAGTAGTGTAGAGGTTATCCCTTGCACTTCAGGGTTTTAAGAGAAGCAACATTAAGCAATGAGGATGGAGGAAATCCACAACAATTTAGGGTTTTTAAAACAGCATAAGAAGGTAATTACTATGGAGAAGCGTCCTTGCACTTTAGGGTTTCCAATGTTTTTGAGGTTATTCCTTGCAATTTAAATCCTTCAAAGCAAAACAAACCTATAGATGATAAGTCTCACTATGAATAGTGTGAAAAAATCAAAGAGATTGATGAAGAAGAAAGTGTTGGTGGGAATGAAAAAGAGAGAAATGAAATGAAATGAAATATTATTAATGTCCATGGTGGGCCAAAAAAGACCCAAGGGACTATAAGGACAATAATGACTGCTAGCTAGCAGGCTAAAAAGCCCAACAAGGGAAAAAAAATAACTAAGATAAATACAAGACACAACCCGACAATTGGGCCAAAGAGAAAGGGAAACGAGAAGGAAGAAACGAGAGGGGGGAGAGCTATAGTCCAGAAGAATGGAGTGCATGCCAAGAAGAACGAAGAGAGAGGGAGGGCGAAGGGAGCAGCCTAGGAGGGGCAAGCTCCAAGAACCCCCAGAAACTAATCTCTCCTAATAGTCGAGGCCGACGTATCAGTGATGAAGAAGTCCATGATCTCTCTGTCCATTGCTAGTTCGGGACCCTAGCAAATTGTGGGTGCGTTGTCTAGTGACCCTGCTTCCATCCAAACTGGATGATGTGGGACGTTTTCGTCCGATGGCACCTGATCCGTCAGAGCTAGTGAAGTACGTTGTGATGAACCGATGGTAAGGGGGGCGAGATCCATTTGGAGGAGAGCTTTTATGTCAACGAAACTGAGTTGTCTCCCTAAGAAAGAGTGTGAGACACCGTTGGTTCGAGTACCTGGAGAAGGTAGAAACAAATCGAGAGTTGTCCCTGAAAAGTCAATGGAATCTGCCTCGGATCTCATAGTAAATGGGAAAGCAAAAAATAAAGTGATGCAGGGTTTCAACTTCACCTAAGAAGCAAAACAAGCAAACCCGCTCCTCCATTGGAAGATGATGATCTGACTCAATCCGGAGTTGGTAAGAACACACCCTAAGTTGCCCAATCGGGATCCGAAGACTATGCATTGTGTGATGTTGAAGGTATTGTGGAGGAACTATTCTTGCCCTCTTGAATATGTAAGTACTTGTGATAGAAAGACAGCTTGGGGGAAAGAGGGGCAATAGGAGAGATCCATGTGCATCTAGTGTACTGGAGACTAACATCCTTCTGGATCTCGTGGAGCATCTTCTCCTTACTATTCCGAGAGGGGGGGAGAACACCCAAGGAATAAGGGGGGAGCCTGTCTATCTGTATTTGAATGTTGGCCAGGAGGGCAAAGACCTAAAAATATCACCCAAGACCCAAGAGAGGAATAACCAAGAAGCAAAAACAAAGAGAAAAGCAAACTCAAAGGGATATTGATATGGGAAAACAAAAGTAAATATCACTAGTGTTAACAAGAAGTGGGGTTAAGTGATCCAAAACTCAGAATTTTGACTGATCTGAAAACTCAGAATTTTGAGTTAAGGAAGATCAAGAAAGAGTGCAATTCAAAAATAACAGAGTATAACAAACCAGAACACAAGAGTATATAAGCAAAATAACATAATGATTTTATTGCTCAAAAAACAGAGTACAATGCAAGCAATCTCTGAGAAGAGATGTGAGGCTATAACATTGCATCCATTACTCATGCTTTTTACAGTCAGGGGTGCATCTCTCTTTATACAAGAATTGGTGTGTTGGAAATCCACCGTATTGAATATGGAAGGTCACCCATATGGAAATGTGGTGGTTCACCTTCCATGAGTTAGAAGGTCACCCATATGGAAATGTGGTGATTCACCTTCCATGAGTTACAAAGTGCATATTAAATGAAAATTACATACATATGACTTGTCCTTTTGTGTTTTGTCTTCTACTGATGTGTCAACATAGCTAGAGATGCATTTTGGCTACGAAAATCTAAAAATAGAAAATTACTATTTTTAGTAAGTATTTTGTTTTGCATTTTTTAGGGCCTCTGGAGCATTTTTCCACAAAATGTTGGCAACTATGAAGTTGCCTAAGAAATTGTTGTTCTCTCTCTAATCTTTCCAACGCTTCTTGAATGGATCAAAATAGAGTCCCGAGCACAAAGTTATGCCCCTAACAGTGCGGTTAGGATCAAAAAATAGATTTTCGGGCATTTTTGAGCATAAAGCCATGCCCCAAAAAGGTCACATGCCTAGATCATTCGTCCCCCTTGAAAAGCAATGGTCCCCATTGCATCAACTTTTGACATCAGGTGCAGAAATTGTTTCTTTATCTGATTTTTTGTGAGCCATTCCCCTTGGTGACCAAGTTGTCCTGCCTTGACCACTCTGTACATCTGAATGGACTGCCTTCTAGTGGTCTTGGTCCATGTGTCAACAATCTGATCCTCCTCCATTGGTGCTAAATTGTCTGGATTGAGTTCTTCAATGTCCAACTATTTTGCTACTATAGAAGTGTCCAATAGAGGTGGATGATAGGGCCTAAGAAGTTCAACATTGAAGATTGGATGCAAACCAAGATAAGATGGAAGATTCAATTCAAAGGCATTTTCTCCCACCTTCTTGGTGATGGTGTATGGTCCATAGTGAAGAGGTCTGATCTTCCTATGGGGTCCTACAAGTCTCTCTTTCTGAAGATGTAACCATACCTTATCTCCAACCTTGAATTGATGTGGGACCCGATGTTGGTCATGGCGTTGCTTGTATTTTTGATTTGTCTTTTCCAAGAGGTCATGGACTTGTTGTTGGATGTGTTGAATCTGTTCCATAAATTGTGCTGCCTTTTTTGCTTCTTTTTGTCCATGAGGTGAGTACTCCATGGGTTGCATAGGGAGAGCTACATCAATGGGTGCCAAGGGTTGGAACCTAAAACAGACATGAAATGGGTTGTGTTTGGTAGAGCTATGTAGAGCTCGATTGTACCCATGTTGAATGTAGGGGAGGCTCTCATCCCATGTGCGTGGATGCTTGGAATTGTACATTCAAAGAAGATGTACAATCAATCGATTCACAACTTCTGTCTGGCCATCAGTTTGAGGATGGAAGGTTGTGGACATGGTCAACTTGGTGTCCATCATGCTCCATAGGGTGGACCAAAAAATGCTTAGAAATCTGCTATCCTTGTCAGATACAATGGACTTTGGCAAGCCAAAGTTGAGCCACACATGACTAAAATAAAGCTTAGCAGTATCCTTAGCTGAAATGGATTTCTTACAAGGAATCATGATAGCCATTTTTGAAAAATGATCAACTACTACAAAAACACAATCATTACCATGCTTAGATGTGGGCAAACCTGAGAGGAAATCCATGGAGACAGATTCCCAAGGCTTGGATGGCACTGGCAATGGTGTATACAGTCCTTGCTTCTTGTTGGTTGGTTTGGCAATAATGTAGGGGTACATGACTTGATGTACCTCTTGACATCATTCCTCATCTTGGGCCAATAGAAGTACTTTTGAAGTACTGCCAATGTTTTTCCACCCCAAAGTGACCTGCTACTTTGTTGAAGTGTGCTTCCCAAATCATCTTTGAGCGCTCACTAGTTGGTACACAAATATGTCCCATGTGGTAGAGGAGGTTATCTTGCAAATAAAAATCAGAAACATGCTTACCCACATGAAGAGCTTGGTATGTATTTGCAAAATTAGAATCTACTTCATACAAGGTGGACCAATTGGAAGTATCATGCCCATAGGAATCAAGAATGGTGGTGAGTGCTATGATTGGAGGTCGGCTCAAACAATCTATTGTTGAATTGGCACTCCCTTTCTTATGCTTGATGATCAAATGAAATTGTTGTAGATATGTGGCCCACTTTTGATGTCTTTCATTCCTTAGCTTACTTTATGTTTGAATGAACTCTAGAGGTCTGTGATCTATGTGGATGATGGTTTCCTTGCCCAAGATGTAGTGCTTCCATTGTTTACATGCTTGGACAATGGCATAGAGCTCTTTGTCATATGTGGGGTATTTTCGAACTGCTTCATTGAATGTTTCATTATGATAGGCAATTGGATGCCCATGTTGTGTGAGAACAACTCCCAATGCGTACTTTGATGCATCAGTCATTACCTCAAAAGGTTGATGCAGATCAGGTAGGGAAAGTGTAGGAGTTGAACACAATTGGTCCTTCAACCTCTCAAATGCCCTTTGTTGTGTATCTCCCCAATGGAACTTGGATTTGGCACCTCCTTTGGTCACTTGGTGTAGTGGCCAAGCAATGTGTGAGAACCCCAATACAAATCTTTGATAGAAATTGGCAAGACCCAAAAAGTTGTGAAGCTCTGTTAGAGTCTTTGGGGTAGGCCAATCTCTAATTACCTGAATCTTCTTAGGATCAACATGGACTCCCTCTTTGTCAACAATATACCCAAGGTATTGAATCTTCGTCATGCCAAATGAGCACTTCTCCAAATTAGCATATAGCTTGTGTCTTCGAAGAATCTGAAGTACTTGTCGAACATGTTGTAGATGTTCCTCCCATGTCTTACTATAGATGAGAATGTCATCTAAGTAGACTACCACAAATGAGTTGGTGTAGGGATGTAAGATGTCATCCATCATCCTCATGAATGTGGTAGGTGCATTGGTCAAGCCAAAAGGCATAACCAACCACTCAAATAAACCCTCCTTGGATTTGAATGCAGTCTTCCATATGTCAATGGGCTCTATGGGTATTTGATGATAGCCAGATTTGAGATCAATTTTGGTGAAGAACTTTGCACCATGGAGTTGGTCTAACAAGTCATCTATTTGAGGGAGTGGATAGTGGTTCTTCATAATGATTTTATTCAAAGCTCTGTAGTCAATATAGAGTCTCCATGTTCCATCTTTCTTTGGAGCCAAGACAATTGGACTGCCACATGGTGAAGCACTTGGTATGTGCCCTTTTGAATCAATTCTTGGATCTGCCTCTTGATTTCATCATTTTCAAGGACTGATCTATGATAAATAGGTGCATTAGGCAAAGGAGAACTAGGAACTAAATCAATGGAATGCTTTACCTCACAATGAAGTGGAACCCTAGTTGGTGACTTGAACAAGTCATCATATTCTACTACAATCTGGTCCATCTACTTTTGTTGTGTAGGGCTTGCAATTGATGTAGCAATGGTCCTACTTTGTGGCTTGATCATCAAAAAAATGAATTTTCTTGTTTTGGCTATATCTTTGTGCATTGTTTAGCATTAATTAAAGGAAAAGAGGTAGGAGGAGATACCTTTGGTATCCTGTAACATTGACCTCTGATAGTGATGATGACACTTTGGGGCCTAGACTCATATACACCATGCCTCTTCCACATAAATGGTTGGCCCAAAATCACATCACAAACATCCAAGGGCACAACATCACACAAAACTTCATCTTTGAAGGGCTTGATGGCATAAGAGAGGAGACATTGTTGAGTGACATGAATGTCTCTCCCTTGTTGTAACCATCCAACATTATATGGTTGTGGGTGTGGTGTGATAGGTAGATTCAAATCCTTCACAATCTGAGTAGAAATTAGATTCTTTTGACTCCCACTATCAATAATGAAATGTAATGGCTTACCCTTGACCCATATTTGTGAGTGAAATAGGTGTTCCTCCTCTTGTGACTCCTCTGGTGCAGCATGTGTGGTGGCAATGGTCACATTTGGTTTGGCTTCCATGATTCGCTTCCCTCTATCCTCAGCTTATGGATGTGGAGGCGGTGGTGTAGTGGATGTAGAGGGTTGCGACTCAACAAATAATGACTGAATTGCTCGACACTCCTCCCTTGAATGTTGGTTGCTCTTGTGATAATCACACCATTTGCCACTCTTGGCCTTCGAGGGATTCTTTTCTTGGGAGTCTTTTTTTGCTTCCAATTTTGATTTTGGGGCTGACCCCCTTTATCCTGATTCTTTGGAGAGTCACTCTTGCCTTTCTTTGGCTGGTACTTAGTGTTCTAGTTTTTGTTATTTGCTCCTCTTTTCTATTTTTGTTTTTGTGCTTCTGCTCCAATTTGACAAGTTTATATGCCTCTCCCAATGTCTTGAATTCAAAGAGGTCCATGTCCTCTCGAATGTACCATTGCAGCCCATTGCGGTACTTGAGGATTCGATGCCTTTCGGTATCTTGAATACCTAGCTTTGCTGCCATGGAGTGGAAAGCATCAGTATAATCTTGAATAGATTGGTCTTTACCTTGACACAATTGTTGCCATCACATGTATTGGTCTTCATAGGCTCCCATAGGATAATATTCTTCCTTGATGACCTCCATGAAATTATCCCATGTGAACACTACTTCATCTTCATTCTCTTTTGTAACCTTATTACAATATGCTTCCCACCAATTTCGAATAGGTAATGAAGCTTTCAAGAGTGCAAAAGTGATTTTCTCATTATCGGTGAATTTATTTATAGATAAGTATGAAGATAATTGATCCAACCAATTTTCTAGGGCATCAACATTAATTTTTCCTTCAAAAGTAGGAATATCAAAATTCACCTGCACCTTAAAAGGTGTGGGAGCACTGAATGGTGCTAGGGCAGTGAGAGGTTGTGTAGAGGAGGTTGTAGAATTTGCAGTAGGGAGTTATTGAAGAATTTGAGCAAATTGATCCATCATCTCATTCCTCTGTTTCATGAGGGCTTCATTCAACATCTCCTTGAAAGGATTGACTGTCTCGATGTTGTCCATTCTAGTTCTCATCTGAGATCATTTGGAATGACAAGGGAGGTAATCAAAGGGATCTCACGTCTGATACCCAAACTTTCGATATCCTGATCTCATGTTTATGGACATACACTCAAAAGACAGACTGCTCTGATACCACTAATCCAAAATTCAGAATGATCTGAAACTCAGAATTTCGAGTTAAGGAAGATCATGAAAGAGTGCAATTCAAAAATAATAGAGTATAACAAATCAAAACAAGAGTATATAAGCAAAATAGCATAATGATTTTATTGCTCAGAAAAGAAGACAATGCAAGCAATCTCTGAGAAGAGATGTGAGGCTATAACATTGCATCCATTACTCATGCTTTTTACAGTCAAGGGTGCATCTCTCTTTATACAAGAATTGGTGTGTTGGAAATCCACCGTATTGAATATGGAAGGTCACCCATATGGAAATGTGGTGGTTCACCTTCCATGAGTTAGAAGGTCACCCATATGGAAATGTGGTGATTCACCTTCCATGAGTTACAAAGTGCATATTAAATGAAAATTACATACATATGACTTGTGTTAGGAGGTGAAGTCACTATACAGAGGGTTTAAGCCTACAAAGACTGTTGCTAGACGTCTAGGCAGCACTGCTAGACGTCTAGGCAGCAGTACTAGACGTCTGTAGCAGTACGAGACGTCTAGGCTGCTAGACGTCTAGGCAACAGTACTAGACGTCTGCAGCAGTACGAGACGTCTAGGCTGCTAGACGTCTGCAGTAGTACTAGACGTCTAGGTTGCTAGACGTTTAGGCAGCAATACGAGATGTCTACAGTAGTACTAGACGTCTGCAGCAATACGAGACGTCTAGGCTGCGCTGCCAGACGTCTGCAGCAATACGAGACGTCTAGGCAGCGCTGCCAGACGTCTGCAGCAATACGAGACGTCTAGGCAGCGCTGCCAGACGTCTAGGCTGCTAAACGTCTAGGCAGCGCTGCCAGACGTCTAGGCTGCTAAACGTCTAGGCAGCGCTGCCAGACGTCTAGGACAGACGTCTAATCGCGGAAGACGAACGGGTTCAGGTGCCTTCCTTGGGAGTTGAAACGAACAGTTTTTGGAGGCTTCCGTCGGGAGAGGAAACAAACAGTTTGGAGTCTTCCTTCTGCTCTATAAAAGGGATGTGATCCCTTGCATATGTTAATGTTGGTGAAAACGTTGAAAGACGTGAATGTAAAGTTTGCTGAAAATAATAAGAAAAGGAGTTGCCATTGCCCCGTGGTTTTTCCTGCACATTGCAGGTTTCCACGTAAATCTCTGTGTCACTTGTGTTGTTGTTTTCTATTCTCTGTTATTGTGTTTTCTCTTGCAGGTAGAAAATCTGAAGTTTTTCCTAACATCTGGTATCAGAGCTAAGGTTTTGTGCGAGTGGGAGCTGCAACAATGACAGGAGTTGTAACCAAGTTCGAGATTGAAAAATTTTATGGCAGGAACTTTGTTCTATGGAAGATGAAGATGGAGGATTTGCTGGTTCCTAATGACCAAGCTCAAGCCTTGTAAGGGATCGTGAGTAAACCGAGCAGCATGAAATATGAGGAGTGGGCAACGCTTGACAGGAAGGCGGTTTCTACAATCCGTCTCTACCTAGCGGACTCTGTCTTGTTCAATGTAGCTGAAGAGAAGACCGCAGAAACCCTTTGGCAAAAGCTTGAAAAGTTGTGTGAAACAAAATCAACAACAAATAAGGTTTTCTGAAAAAACAGCTTTATAGCTTGAGGATGAAGGAAAGTTCATCCGTAGTAGATCATTTGAATGAGTTTAATACTCTTATCAGTAAAATGGTTTCAGATAACGTGAAGATGGAGGATGAAGATAGAGCTATCACCCTACTTTGTTCCCTCCCGGACACTTGGGATCATATGGTGATGACCATCAATAATTCATCATCAGGAACTCTCAAATTTTATGATGTGGTAGCCGCTTTGTTGGCAGAAGAGTTGAGGTGAAAAACGAGTATGGAACCCTCAACCAATTTAGCCCTATCTTTGATCGGTCGATCCTTTGAGAAGAATAAACAAGGTAGAAAACAGTCCAGATCTAAGTCTAAAGGACATAAGCAGAAAGGAAAGTGTTGGCATTGTGGGAAGCCAAGACACTCAAAGAAGGATTGTTGGCAATTAAAGAATGGTGAAAAGCAAAATCAGCCATCAACTGAGGCCAGTGCAGCAGATTCAGGAGAGACGGCAACATGTGAAGCCTTTTGTATCAAGAATAAGCAGATCTGTTTTATATACCTGGGTTTTGGACTCAGGTGCATCTTTCCATGTGTCTCCCCACAGAGACTGGTTTGACAAATATCAGCCATACTATGGTGGAAAGGTCTATTTGGGTGATGATCACCCTTTAGAAATTGTGGGAAGAAGGGATATAAGGATCAGGCTGGACGATGGTAAACAAAGGATGTTACGTGATGTGCGACATGTGCCCGATTTGAGGAAGAATTTGCTCTCAATCAAAATGATGGATAAGCTAGGGTATTATGTCACTTTCAGCAACAACTACTACAAGATTACCAGAGGAGCTTTTGTAGTAGCAAAGGGAGAATCTTATGTGACCTTACACCGTTTATGCGGTGACACGGTGACAAATCATGCAGCAGCAGGAACTTCTATTCAGGATGCAGTAATGCTATGGCATCAACGCCTAGGCCATATGAGTGAAAAAGGCCTGAAAATTCTGCATGACAGAGGTATGCTTTCTGGGATTAAGTCTTGTAATTTATACTTATGTGAGCACTGTATTTTTGGTAAACATAAGAGGGTTCGGTTTATCGCAAGTCCCGGTAAGAGTTCTGATTTTATGCAACTTATACATTCGGATATATTTGGACCAGTCCCCACTCAGTCCTTGAATGGCGCCATCTATTTTCCGACTTTTATAGATGATTATTCTAGGAGAGTGTGGGTTTATTTTCTGAAGAAGTCGGAAGCTTTGCAGAAATTTAAAGAGTTCAAAGCTCGGGTAGAGAAGAGTTTGGGCAAGTCGATTTTATGTCTCATGCAGTGTTCCACGAGGACGCGTCCCCCCCTGAGGGACGTATCCCCTCGTCCCCCGCGTCCCCCAGCACGGGGGGACGGCATTGGGGACGTTTCCCCCGTCCCCCTTTTGGGGGACGGCTGGGAAACGTCCCCGGGGACGCCTGAGGCCTACGGCCTCCCGTCCCCGGGACGTCCCCTATTTTGGGGCATCCCTGGGGACGGCCAGCCGTCCCCGGGGACGGCTGGGTCCCTTTGGGGACGCTCGGGCCGTCCCTAGGGACGGCTGGGCGTCCCGGGGACGGCTGGGAACCTTTGGAAGGTGCCCAGCCGTCCCTAGGGACGGCCTGAGCGTCCCCAAAGGGACCCAGCCGTCCCCCATGGCTGGGCGTCCTCAGCCAAAAGAAAAACTAAAAAAAAAATTAAAAATGAAAATTTAATCTGTTCTTTAGTACATTGTAAGACATTTGTGTTCTTCAATCTGTTCTTTAGTACATTGTTGAAAATGATGACTTTGACTTTCCACAAATGAAGATTAAAGCAAAAATTACAGTATTCTAAAGCAAGTCCTCAGCCAATCTGTTCTATGAAGATTAAAGCAAAAGTTACAGTATTCTAAAATTACAAGTGAGGGATAAAGATTGTTGATATAATAAGCGGAGATCACTGAATAACATAAAGAGTAACAAAGAGAGACCCTACTCATACTAGTGAAAATTACTTAGAAAGAAAGGAAGTTTCTTAATGTCCGCAGATGATCAAAGCAGGTATTTGGACTCAAATACTACATTGTGTAACAACAGTCTGGAGAGAGCTGGAAATAGTGTTCCAAAGAAAAACCAAGAATACAAAATTAATAAGCATAAATTTACAAAATCCCTTTAAACAAGGTTAATCAAAATCTTTTGAGAAGGAAGCTGACAAGGAAAAAAATAGTTAAATTGTAGGATGTTAAAAAGTGAAACAAGCAAGTTTTACAGGACTCAGAACAGCGTGCCTCTTGACTGCATTTTTGAAAACATTTTTAGATCATGGCTTTGCATGTCTTAATTCAGGTTCATAATTCAGAAAATCATGTAAGGTAAAAACATGATGAAGCTGTTGGCTAGTAAAAGTGGCATGATAACTCTTACTGGAATGGCACTTTATTTGGTGGGGAAAAGACCCTGGTCCAAAATGCTTCTATTGCTGATTTATCTAATGTTCAAGAATGAAGATTTTGTAAAACAGATAGCATCCAATTAGATTCATGTTCACTGTTTTGCTTTTACGTGTGTTCCTTTGTTGCTATAAATGGTTATTGATTTGCTGCAAAGTGGCCTAAATTGTTTGCTTTGCATACACTTCCATTGAGAAAATACAGATGAGGAATGCTTGGCATCAACTTGTCTTATTCTTACAAAGAGACAAATCCCATTGAGTTTAGGACATTGACTTCAATGAGAAAATTGTAACTTTTGCTTTAGGACATTGACTTCAATGACAAATCCGCTTATTTTAGAATACTGTAATATTAGAATACTGTAACTTTTGCTTTAATCTTCATAGAATACTGTAACTTTTGCTTTAATCTGTTCTTTATGTTCTTTAGTACATTGTTGAAAATGATGACTTGTAAAAGCTGAATAATGTGGCATTCATTACTTGAGCAATAGCAACTAATTTGGTTAACTGTTAGAGATTGGCAGATTGCACTTGATATCCTTGGCTGAACCTTCAAGTTATATTTGTTGAAACAATTAAATGGCTGCACTTAGTAACTAATATCAATATGAATATCCTAATATCATTTTTGTTGTGTGTAGAATTCTGAATGTGTAGATTATTCTAAATTTCTAAAAAATTTCAATTTTCATAGTATTATACCAGCCGTCCCCCCAGCCGTCCCCTAAAATCGGCCTGCCGTCCCCTGCCGTCCCCCGAAACCCGTCCCCCCGTCCCCCAGGCTCGTGGAACCTTGGTCTCAGGTCAGATAATGGGGGTAAATATTGCTCCAAGGAATTTGATAAATTTTGTATGCAGGAAGGTATTAAGCACCAAAAGACTGTACCATACACTCCACAGCAAAATGGTGTGGCTAAGCGGATGAATCGCACAATCATGGAACGTGCAAGAAGCATGCTTAACGCAGCCATGTTGGAGAAAAAGTTCTGGGCAGAGGCTGTTAATACAACTGTTTATCTTATTAACAGGTCACCTACAACTGCGTTGGATGGACAGATTCCGGAGGAGGTTTGGTGTTGTAAGCCAGTTGATTACTCTCATCTGCGTACCTTTGGCTGTGATGCGTTTGCCCATGTACCCAAAGAAAAAAGGTCCAAGCTTGACCCGAAGTCAAGCAAATGTGTTTTTCTCGGCTATGGAGATATAGTGAAGGGGTATAGATTGTGGGATCCTACTTCCCACAAGGTAATTATTAGTCGGGATGTAATTGTTGATGAAAAATCCATGCAAAGGAAGGAGGTACAGCAAAATCCTAATGTTGTACCTGTTGAAGTAGAATTGAGTGAAGATGAACATGCTGAAGTTTTTGATCAGCATACAGAACAGCAAGTAGAACAGCAAGTAGAGCAACCACAACAGTCACAAGACCAAGAGCCACAATCGACAGACCATTGGGTTAGAAGATCAACACATCCACTAAAGTGTCCGGAAAGGTATTCTCATGTGTATCAGTCCTCTTTTTCTTTGTTAACTGATGATGGTGAACCTAGTTCATTTCAGGAAGCTAGAGAGTCTGAAAATGCAGAAAAGTGGAGGAAATCCATGGAGGAGGAAATCAAGGCACTTCGCAAGAGTAAAACGTGGGAACTTGTGGATCTCCCACCTGGAAGAAAGACTGTTGGAAACAAGTGGGTGCACAAATTAAAGAAGAACAGCGATGGGTTTTTGAAACGCTAAAGCTCACTTGGTGGCAAAGGGCTATGTGCAGAAGTCAGGTGTTGACTTTAATGAAATTTTCTCTCCAGTTGTGAAGATGACTACTATTAGAGTTCTACTTGCACTTGTAGCTGCACAGGATTTAGAACTGGAGCAGCTTGATGTAAAGACTGCTTTCTTGCATGGTGATCTCGAGGAAGAGATATATATGGATCAGCCTGAGGGCTATGAAGAAAGAGGCAAAGAGCATTTGGTTTGCAAACTGAAGAAATCACTGTACGGGTTGAAACAGGCGCCAAGGATGTGGTCCAGGAAATTTGACACCTTCATAAAGAGCCAAGGTTTCAGCAAGAGTGAAGTTGACCATTGTGCATACTATAAGAGGTTTGATGATGGCAGTTTTATCATTTTGTTGTTGTATGTTGAAGATATGCTGGTTGCAGGCCCTAGCATGAAGAAAGATCTGAAGGCTCAGTTGGCTAGGACATTTGAAATGAAGGATTTAGGAGCAGCAAACCAAATTTTAGGGATGAAGATACACAGGGACAGAAAAGGAAGAAAGATCTGGTTAAGTCAAAAGTCATATGTGGAAAATATTCTGCAGCGCTTCAATATGCAAAATGCAAAACCAGTTAGTACCCCACTTCTTCCACACTTAAAGTTGTCTTCCAACCAGTGTCCTAGAACGGAAGCAGAGAAGACAAGCATGTCTCGTGTACCGTATTCATCAGCAGTAGGAAGCCTCATGTATGCAGTAGGAAGCCTCATGTATGCCATGGTGAGCACCAGACCGGATATTGCCCAAGCAGTGGGAGTAGTTAGCCGGTACATGGCAAATCCTGGTAAGGAGCATTGGAATGCGGTGAAATGCATATTCAGATATTTAAGAGCCACTTCAGATGTTGCCATTTACTTTGGATCGACAGATTTGCAAGTTACAGGTTTTGTGGATTTTGATTATGGTGGAGATAGAGATGGGAGAAAATCCACTACAGGATATACCTTCACTCTTGCTGGAGGAGCGGTGAGTTGGGCTTCTAAGTTGCAGTTGTGGCTTTATCAACCACTGAAGCAGAATACATTGCAACAACTCATGCCAGCAAAGAGGCAATTTGGCTAGATCGATTGTTGGGTGACTTCAAGGTAATGCAGGAGAAAATTACGCTGCATTGTGATAGCCAGAGTGCTATTCAGCTAGTGAAGAATCCAACATTCCATGATCGCACGAAACACATTGATGTCAAGTACCACTTTATCATAAATGTGGTGGAAGAAGGTAGGATCCTGTTGCAGAAAATCGACCCTAAAGTGAATCCTGCAAATATGCTTACAAAGTCGGTCAAGATAGAGAAGTTTGAGTGGTGCAAAACTTCTCTGGGCTTGCTGAAAAAGTAACAAGGGCAGCATTGGGCAATTGGCACTGGATGAAAATCTTTGGCAGAAAAAAACCTTAATACTGACTTCACGTGGGAGAATGTTAGGAGGTGAAGTCACTATACAGAGGGTTTAAGCCTACAAAGACTATTGCTAGACGTCTAGGCAGCACTGCTAGACGTCTAAGCAGCAGTACTAGACGTCTGCAGCAGTACGAGACGTCTAGGCAGCACTGCTAGACGTCTAAGCAGCAGTACTAGACGTCTGCAGCAGTACGAGACGTCTAGGCAGCACTGCTAGACGTCTGCAGTAGTACGAGGCGTCTAGGCTGCTAGACGTCTAGGCAGCAGTACTAGACATCTGCAGTAGTACGAGACGTCTGCAGCTGTACGAGACGTCTGCAGCTGTACGAGACATCTGCAGCAGTACTAGACGTTTGCAACAGTATGAGACGTCCAGGCTACTAGACGTCTAGGCAACAGTATGAGACGTCTGCAGTAGTACGAGACGTCTCCAGCTGTACGAGACGTCTAGGCTGCTAGACGTCTGCAGCAGTACGAGACGTCTAGGTTGCAGACGTCTAGGCAGCGCTGCCGGACGTCTAATCGCGGAAGACGAACAGGTTCAAGCGCCTTCCTTGGGAGCTGAAACGAACAGTTTTTTGGAGGCTTCCGTCAGGAGAGGGGACGAACAGTTTGGAGTCTTCCTTCTGCTCTATAAAAGGGATGTGATCCCTTGCATATGTTAATGTTGGTGAAAACGTTGAAAGACGTGAATGTAAAGTTTGCTGAAAATAATAAGAAAAGGAGAAGTTGCCATTGCCCCGTGGTTTTTCCTGCACATTGCAGGTTTCCACGTAAATCTCTGTGTCACTTGTGTTGATGTTTTCTATTCTCTGTTATTGTGTTTTCGCCTAACAATTTGTCTTTTTGTTTTTTTTCTTTTACTGATGTGTCAACATAGCTAGAGATGCATTTCGGCTACACAAATCTAAAAATAAAAAATTGTTATTTTTAGTAAGTAATTTGTTTTGCATTTTTTAGGGCCTCAAGCATTTTTTCCACAAGCATGTCGACAACTATGACTATGACAAAGTTGCTTGAAAAAATTGTTGTTCTCTCTCTAATCTTTCCAATGCTTCTTGAATGGATCAAAACAAAGTCTCAAGCAAAATTTTATGCACCTAACAATACGGTTACGATCAAAAAAATAGATTTTGGGGCATTTTTAGCATAAAGCCATGCTGCAAAAAGGTTACTTGTTGCCACATTTTTGATAGGGGCGTAAATTTTATCAGGTTGTTGCCACTCTCCTTCTTCTCCGTTCTTTCCTCATATGTTATGGTGATTTTCCTTGGTGCTTCTGCAAGGTGTTCTGTTTTCGGTCCCCAGCTTCCATCAGGTCTAATGCCATCATCGGCATAAAAATTGTAAAACTTTACTAAGTGTTTCCCCCCTTCCCAATATCGCTGATTTTGTTGCGCGATTTCGGGCAAAGATGAGTTTTTTAGCGACTAAGGGTCGTGTTTCAAGGTGGCAGATTTGCCTAAGTCCTTTGAACCCGAGGTCGCTACCGCGCGCACTATCCGCCCGTCGCTATGGCACGTTTCAAGCGAAAAGGGGCACCGAGAGAGGAGTAGGCGGGCTCGAGATCGCCGTCGCGAAGAGAAAAACCGCCTAGCGCGCAGGAGTTTCCAGCGCTTTTGAGCCTGCGAGGTTGCTAAGGCTTTGAGCCCGAAATCGCTGTCGCTCTTCCCCAAACCCGAAGTCGCTCGACTTTCCTAGCGACATCCAGCAAAGAGGTTCCCGGGCTCGAAATCGCCAGCGCCAAGTAAAAAAGCCCGAAATCGCTCATTTTGTGAGCGCTTTCGAGCTCAGGCCAAAGTTTGCCTTGAATCATCATTCCCAAGATCGCCTTCGCTCTTTAGCGATTCTGGGCGCATCTTGCCTTTTCAACGATTTTCGGTTGTTGTCAAAGAGAGCGTTTGGGATGTCTTTCCCCTCTTCTCCGGGTCAGATTTTGGAGTTCGCGCTGATTAGACTTTGAGAGAGAGTAGCTGAGCATTAAAAGATAATTGTACTCCAGCTACCAAAGCTAGACGATAGCCCCCTTTTCAGCGACCAAGACTGTCAGAAGTTGTACGAGATCAAGTGAGAGCATACTGCAAGTACAGGGATGGCCTACCAAGATCAAATCTCTCCCCTTTTTGCAGCTTTTGCAGCTTTTGGCAGGTTTGGGGATCTGCGCTTCTCATTGTAATTGGGAGGGAAAAATGCTATAAATAGCAAGTGCGTCTCATTGTAAAAAGGGGGAAAAAGGGGATATCTTGCTAAGAAACTTCTCTAAGTTGTACATCTGCTCTTAATACAAAAGTATGTTTGGCTCATTAGTTGCCTCTATCTTGTATGCTGCCTTTCTTTAATATTTCTGCTTCATGTTGCTTATTTTTCTGATTGTTGTCATTCTGCATATCTGGATCTCAGCATTGGCAATTAAGTGTATTTGGAATAAGATAGAAAGGATACATAGGGTAGGAAAGTGCTAATGTTTCTAGGTATACATTGTTTTGATTGTTGTTGGTAAAAGCGTCTGGTTAGTAACTGTGTTGCTTATCTCCTTCACCCGAAGTACATCACATTTACATCTCTTTCTCGCACCTTTTAAATCTCTTTCAGCACCCTAAACTAAACTAAAAAACATAGGAAGCCGGCCTTCTCCGGAGATTGGCACGGAAGGCATCTCTTCCTTCCGGCCTTTCAATCTGCTGGCGAATCTAGGGCGCAAAGACCTAAAACCTTTCCTAGTGGCAGATTCGTAACCAACAGTTTCTCTGGCACGCCCGGTGGGACCCGAAGGTTTCCCACCCCAAAACAGAATCGAAGCATCGGTGTTCGCTTCATTGCTGTTAAAATCAGAACACCTGGCGACTCTGCATTACCTGAATATTCTCTGAGTCTGTAAGACTGGTCCAATACCAAAAGTGCCTTCATGCATACGAGAAGGTGGAGAGCTAGGAATCCGGGACAAGAGCCCGAGTTTTACGAAATCGACATCAACGCCGCTGGAGAGCACCCGAGGGTAGCCGATTACCAAGCTCAACAAGAAGTGGAACCTATAATTGAAGAAGTGGAAGAGATAGAGGAGGTTGAAGAGGCTGAGATCGAAGAACAACCTACAACCTCGGACGATACTGATACGGACTATACAACCGATCAGCTCGAAGAGGAGGAAGGAGACATGGCAGCCCAGAATCAACAAAATGCTGCTGATCTATTCCCGGCCGTCGACTCCACTGGGCCTCTTGCTCTAGCGGGACAGGATGCTGTCCCACCTGCTGCTTTGAAAGCTATTCCAACTTATGATGGGACTCGAAAGACGGCGTATGAGCACATTCAAGACATTCTGGCCTTGGCTGCGCTTCACTCCATCACCAATGAAAGTGTCAAGACTCGTCTGCTGGCGCTCTCCTTGCGAGGCAAGTTGCTATATTGGTACAGATCCCTGCCTGAAGGTGTCATTACTGGATGGCCTGCACTCGCTGGTCGGCTATGCAAGGGATTCAACGAATCCGCAGACCCATCTTCGTTGTTACATCAGTTCCAAACTATCCAACGGCACCCGCAGGAGGAAATCTCAGATTTTAATGTGAGATTTGCACGGTCCTTGAAAAGAGTTCCTCCTGAGCTTCGTCCTTCTGACGGACAAGCTGCTCACTACTACGTCAGGGCATTTGGCCCAGATATCAGCCTGGTCATTAAGTTGGCCCGAGTGGACACCTTCCCTGATTTGTATGAGGCAGCTCAAAGAGCGGAACTAGATATGATAAGTATAGGTAGGCTCCCGCACAAGGAGCAACCGCCCATCTACCCAGACTTTCCACAATCACAGTATCCACCAGCATCCGCCTCATCTTCTTCATATCCCGATCCAACCTGGAACCCCGCTCCGACAATCACTCATTATCCACCTAAGGTGCATCTCCCGGCTCAATCTGTTCCTCCGCTTGCATCTCAGCCCGCCATTAGCTCCGTTACCCCCACCAGCCCGACCGGTGCAAACCGTGGATATGCAATCCAAGATCCTGAAACAGATGGAGTCACTGACCACCGTCTGTCAGACACTGTCTAATGACATGGCCGTGATGAAGAAGAAGCAAGCCCAACAGGAGTTCGTTCCCAGGAGGCCCTACCCTCCTCCGACGCTAACAAGAGAACAGGCCGCCCAAAACCAGAGACCTCCTGCAAGGAATGCAGCCACCAACGCAGGACTCAGCTCTGCAGATCAAGTAACCTGGTGCTCTACCTGCAATGACCCTCACGGAGAGGATAGTTGTATGCTGCACCAACACTACCTCCAGACCCTCGCCGGTAGCATCCCCGAGGACGAAGATGATCAAGTGAATATGATCCGAGAAGAGCAAAACTTTGCGGTTTCCGAAGAGGATCCCGTTTCACTTCTGACTAAAGAAGGCAAGAGACCGATTGAGGTCGAACCTGCCCAAATGAAGCCATTGAAGGTATATGCTCGGAGGGAAAGGACACAATCAGCTGCGGGTTCGACCGCAAATGCTCCCAACAAAACACCCCCGCTGCCATCGGCCAAAGAGAAAGTACCTCTCACTAAAGCTCCAATAAGCCAGCCGCCTGTCGAAACACAGGAGCAGGCCCGAGAAAAGCTTCGGTACCCATCATTGACAAAACGACAAAGGGTCGAAGCAACTCAGCAGTACCGTACTAAATATGAGTTAGCAAAGGAGGTTGATGAATCGTCCACTGCCAAATATAATATCGTTGATGAGCTCAAAAGAACTCTAGCGAAGATTAGTATGTACGATGCCCTTCAGCTCCCGGGTCAAGTGGACTTATTGCAGGAATCCTTAAAGACCGTAAAAGGGGCAAAGTCGTCGCAACCCGTGCTGGCTCAACCCCTGACAACGTCAATCACTGGCAAAAATAGACCACCCCCGTTCTATTTGTCTTTACGAATGGAAGGGCATGTAGTACACAACTGCATGGTCGACTCCGGCGCATCAACTACCCTCATGCCAAGAGCAGTTTGTGAAGAAATGGGCATGGAGTACACCCGGAGTAGTCAGGGTGTTCTGCAACTAGATGGCACTCCAGTAAAGACGGTGGGCGTCATCAAGGACATCCCCATTCAGTTACATAAGGCCCCAGATATAACAATGATTCAGGAAGTTGTGGTTGTTGATTTAGAACCCTACTTTGGCATGTGCCTCTCAAGGGAGTTCACCGCCAAGCTCGGGGGATACCTCTCGCTAGATTATTCTCACATGGAAGTCCCTTTCAAAGGAAGAAAAGTCAAAATATACAACGAAAAGCCTTCCACTTTCCTGGTCGGGAAGATACTCGGAGAGGAACAGCAGGGAGAAATGATCCTAACGTCCGAGGAACTTGAAGAAATGGACCTGGTGGAGGAAACTATGGAACAATTGAGAGCAGAAGACGAATTCTCCTTGTTGGATTTCAATGCCATGATTGAGACGGACATAGCCTGCTACTCTGTTACCCAGCCTGAAAAGCCAAAGGAGACGATGAAAGAAGATATAGGTCCTGCACCTGATGAGTTATGGAAACTGTATTTTGACGGTGCCAGATGCAAGAATGGCGCCGGAGCAGGCGTCCTCTTAGTCTCTCCCTCTGGCATACAAAAGGACTACTGCTACAGACTGGCCTGGAGTTGCACCAACAATGCAGCAGAATATGAAGCCCTATGCTTGGGTTTGAAGAAAGCGGAAAGGCTCGGGATCAAACAATTGCAGATCTTCGGAGACTCAGAGCTGGTATGTAATCAGATCACCAACAAATGTGCCTCAAAAAAGCATTATCTCAAAGCTTATCGCAACCGTGTCTGGGATCTGATGGAGTCATTCGACTCCTTGAATGTCAAAGCTATCTCCAGAGAGAAAAACAAACACGCTGACATATTGGCTTCTGTTGGAGCCAGATACGTCCCGGCTGATGACACTATGCAAAAGCCGAAGCCGGTTCGTACTATTTACAGGCCTTCTATGCCTGATAAAGACACCCATTGGCAGGTGTTTGATTGTGATGAAGATATCGTCACTTTTATGATACACGAAGCAAGTTCAATCGAAGGTAGAGACCCTGATGACGAGCAATATGAGGGGTTGATACAGCTGAAGAACAATCATGTCCCAAAGGGACTAATAACCCTTGAGAGCCTGTTTGACCAAAATGACAGAGCTATATCTCACAGAATCAAGGTCGACGCCAAGCAGTATCGAGAGTTGGAACTGGAACCAGGAAAGACAATCAAAGTAGGGATAGACTGCACAGCGGAAGAGCTGGAACAGATTCGAGCCTTGTGTAAGAGATATCCAGACATTGTGGCTTGGTGTTATCAAGATCTCAAGGGGTATGACAGAGAAATAATCCAACACACCATAGAGTTGGAAGAAGGGGTTAAACCTTTCAAGCAGAAGCAGAGCGCTTAACCCCAAGATCGAAGTTATGATGAAGGCAGAATTGATGAAGATGCTGGAAGCCAAGATCATTTACCCTATCAAGCATTCCTCCTGGGTCGCCAATTTGGTCCCGGTTAGAAAAAAGAACGGGGACATCCGCCTCTGCGTTGATTTTCGCAATCTAAACAAAGCCTCTCTCAAGGATCACTACCCGCTCCCGCAGATCGACCAGATTCTCCATGTGGTCGCAGGAGCCCAACGGTTTTCCCTCTTAGACGGATTTTCTGGCTACAACCAAGTATGGGTGAAAGATGAAGATCAGCACAAGACAACGTTCACCACTAAATGGGGGACGTTTGCTTATCAACGCATGCCTTTCGGCTTGTCTAATGTCGGGGCCACATTTCAAAGGGCCATGGACCTCGCCTTTCGGGAACTTGCTGAACAAAATTATCGTCATTTATTTAGATGACATGACCGTGTTCTCCCACAAACGGGAGGAACACACTTCTCACCTGGAGCAAGTGTTTGAGAGATGCCGAGAATTTGGCATATCCATCAACCCCAAGAAATCTGTTTTCGCAGTCAAGGAGGGGAAGTTGTTAGGCCACGTTATTTCTGAAAAGGGACTATCAATTGACCCCGATAGAGCGGAAGCCCTTCTGAAGCTTCCTCTTCCAGTCAATAAAAAGGGGCTCCAATCTTTTTTTGGCCAAATCAACTTTGTGAGGAAGTTCGTTCCTGACTTTGCTCAAGTCATCAAACCTATGGCTGAATTGTTAAAGAAGGATGTTGATTTTCTTTGGACTGAAGAAAGAAAGAAAGCATTCGAAGAAATCAAAACTAGAATCTCTCAAGCACCTGTGCTGGTGAACCCGGACTATTCGAAAGATTTTATCCTATATGCGGTTGGGGAACCTGAGAGCTATGCTGCAGTCCTAACCCAAAAAGGAGACGATGGCGAGGAGCGTCCGATAGCCTTCTTGAGCCAGGTGATACAGCCACATGAGGAGAGATATAATTTCATCGAGCGGCAAGTGCATGCGGTCATGAGATCCTTGAGAAAGTTTAAGCACTTTGTCTCTCAAAGCCGGATCACAGTTTTCGTGATTCACCCAGACGTCAGAAGTTTCATTATTCAGGGTGAACCAGGCCACAAGAGGGCAGGGTGGATTACCAAAATCCAAGAATTTGACATAGAGGTTCGACCCACCAAACTTGTCCGAGGACGGGCATTATGCCAGGAGTTGGCTAGAAGTGCCGCCGCCGAAGTGTCCGCTTGTCAATGGGAAGACCCAGTGATGGAGGTTAACCTTGTCAATTCATTGCCTGAAGAAAGAGACTGGGCTGATGAAATAATGTGGTATTTCAATACGGGAAAGTGTCCAGATCAACTCACCCCCTCGCAAAGGAGGAGGTTCCGGCTTAACGCTCTAAAGTACGTTCTACGCCCCGAGGGGCTGTTTTATAAAAATATTGATGGAGTCCTTCTACGTTGTGTCAAAGGAACTGAAAAACAGAAAATCCTCGACGAATTCCATTCCGGAATGTCAGGGGGACACCTTTCGGGAAGGCCTACGGCCTTAAAGATAATAAAGGCAGGCTACTATTGGCCCACCATCTTCGCGGACACCCAGAAGGCTTGCCAAAGGTGCGAGAAGTGTCAAAGGTTTGCCGGCCGGAACAGAAATGCTCCAATGCCCTTACAACCCATACAGGTAGAATTCCCTTTCCAGCAGTGGGGATTGGACTTCGTGGGTAAAATCTCCCCAGAATCTTCAGCAGGGCACAAATTCATTTTGACTGCCACAGACTACTTCACTCGCTGGGCCGAGGCTATACCCACAAAACATGCCGATCAAGAGACAGTTGTTGCCTTCCTGGAGAGTTTGATAACTCGCTTCGGGATTCCGGAGGCGATTGTGACGGACAATGGTCCAGGGTTTAAAGGGGCTATACTGACAGAATTCACCTGCAAATACAACATCTATCATAAAGCTTCCTCCAATTATTACCCACAGGGAAATGGCCTCGCAGAGTCTACAAATAAAAAATTGATAAATATCATAAGGAAGACCCTTGAGAGAAATAAGAGGTCATGGCACTTACACCTGGATCAAGCTCTATGGGCAGATCGCATATCCATAAAGAAATCCATTAGAACATCGCCATATGCGTTAGTCTATGGGAAAGAGGCGGTTCTGCCTACCCACATTGAGATGCCTGCGCTCTGGTTGCTTGATGATGAAAAAGACAACCTGGATCCCCTTGATGCCAGATTAGCTCAGTTATTGCAGCTTGAGGAGCAAAGAGAGAGTGCCCATGAAGCTTTCATGAAGCACGCTAACACTACACGCAACTGGTTCTCTAAAGGGACCACAGCCCGAATTTTCAAAATTGGTGACCTAGTGCTCAAATGGGATGCATTAAAGGCAAAACCGGGCAACCATGACAAATTTGACGCCTTCTGGGAAGGCCCCTTTCAGATCGCCAGAGTCAATCAATTCAATGCTTTCGTCCTGAGGGACATGGAGGGTCATATCCTCCCCATTCCTCGTCAATGGCTTTCATCCGAAAGCCTATCGCAACTAAAACTCTCAGTTGAAGTTTCCCCCTTGTACATATTTTCCTTTATGCTTTTCCTTTTTATCCGTCTGTAAATATGCTTTTAAGTTGTTTTTTGTTCTTTAGGCTGTTGAGCCAAGTAGTTCGCCGGACCTGTGTGTCCGCAAGCTTTTGATGTTAAGATGCAGAAGCAGTCCCCTTCGCAAAAGGGAGATATGGGGATGGCCGAGAAGAGAAGCAAAAATCAGCCTGCCTGCCTTCGCTCGCTAAAGTGCCAACGCCCTGAAGTCGCTTCGCCTTTTGGGCGAAAACAGGAGTCCCTTCCAAGCTATGGCCGAATTAGAGACAAACAAAAGAAAATTTGCCAAGTCAAAAGGCCCGAGATCGCTCAGATTTTAAGCAATCCCAGAAGCGCTTTCGAGATTTGAGCGATTCAGAGCACAGAGGGGAACGAGTAAAAGAGGCCCGAAAATCTGCTAAGTGTGGGCGGTCTCGCTTTCGCTCGCTAAGTGTGTAAATCCTCAAGAGCGCTCCAAAGTTTCGATGACGGCGGGAATGGGTAAATTGAAAGAAGTTACATGCGAAATCCCGTCCGCGCTCGCTTTTAAGAGAGGAGCTCAAGGTCGCTCAACTTTTTAGCGATCTCGGGCACGCTCGAAAGTTTCGAGCGATATCAAGAAAAAATGCCCGAGCGCTTTTAGGCATAAAGGTCTCGAAAGCGCCCAAGTTTTCGAATAGGCTCGAAATCGCTTCTATTTTTTAGGGACAACGGGAGTCCAAGACAGGCGTCACCAGGTTCATGAAAGGGGCCAGAATTTCCCCAAGTGTGGGTTTCTCGCTCGCCAAACACCACTTCCCCCAAGCGCACACGTCAAAGCAGCGACAACGGGTAAGAGAAAAGGTCAAACATTTGCTTTGAATGGAAAAAGTCTCGCCTTCGCTCGCTATAAGGGCCCAAACCCGAAATCGCTCGGAATTTGAGCGATATGGAGGAAAGGACGAAATTATAAAGTGGGCCCCGTTTCTCGAGCAAGCGGCATAGAAAAGCGTGCCAAAAGGGGAACGAATTGCACGTATTCCATAAGTGCTTATTAAAAGGTGGACATTCAAAGGCGGCAAAGGTTTAAATGTTTACACTCCCAAGAGAGATCGTGTGCATGGCCACCCTAGCTCGATATCAACTCCTACCAACCCCGCGCTCCTCGCATTGAATTTAAGGTACTCGACTGCGCCACCTATTGAAGCTTCTACCTCGAACTCTCCATATAAAATAGCGCTCTCGCGAGGGCACTTGGTCAGTCGAATTCCAGCGCACTCTGGACTGGATTATACTAGCGCCATGGGAAAGAAAGAAGGACAGCAGAAAGCTGCAGCAGAAGCGCCAGCGGCGTCAGGCATGCCTGCGAGTGGGCAGAAGAAAGAGCAGAAAGATAAAGGGAAAGCTAAGTTGGCCGAGGCAGGAGAAGAAAAGAAGCCGCGAGTCGCGAAGCCGAAGCCAATTCCTCCTCCACCCTCTGACAGTTGGGTCAAGCTCAGAGATGGGATTTACTCCCAGAGTACCAGCCAGATAAGGCAGACAATTGACAAATGGCGGAATAAGTTTTCCCCTTCGAATCCTTATGCTGCGGCGTACTCGTCTAATCTCTACTGGTTCTTATGCCCCGAGGTACATCACTGCCCTGAGCTAATAGCGGCGATTGCCGAATACTATAGGTCGAACACGAGGCAGGTATGCGACCACCAGGGCAATGTCTTGTTTTCACTATACTCTGATACCGTTGAAGCGGCCTTCGCGTCGGGCATACAGTTGAATAAGGAAGACTATATTGTAAAAGGCGTCAACTTGGGAGAACAGACGGATAGGTATTCAGATAACCAGAGGATGCGGGATTTTATGAGCTCTCAGCTTCATGAGCCTATTCCACCGCGGCAATGGCCAAAACAGGGAAGGCCTCTGAGCGAATTCAAGAACACTAGCATATACACTATGCTGGCTTGGGTCTTAGGTCTTGGCTCGGACGCGACAGTCCTCCCATACCAGATTTCCCTTGCCGAGTGTATTCTGAGAGGAGAGTTCTATGACCCAAATGAGATGACAGATAAGACCAAGCCGATTTTCTTCAATTGGGCAGATTGCGTCACCCGGGGAATGCACCAAGATGCGGGAGTATAAGACCGGTGCGCGAGATGGTTTCAGGTACTGCTCGGCCTTGGCCTGGTTATTTTTATTTCATATGCACAGCCGCCTGCGGTCGCTCCCTGTACAACGCGAAGATGACAAAGGCGCACGGCTACCGGTCTATGAGTGGACCAGAGTTCTATGGAAAGAGGAATCGTACTACCAATTCAATATATCATTCTTGGGTCCAGCTCTCGCTCTACTTCACGGTTCATGCCCACGCGTCCCGCAAGCATTGAGGGACCAATTCAGTGATCAGAATTACGGCGACACTTTTCGCCTTACGCAGGGCCTTGTGATAAGGGTTTTCGGCTTCACGGGCAAACCTTTCTTGCTGCCCTATTATGCATCAGAATATCAGTTTGGCCTAGAGGTGTCTCGGCAGATGGATTATACAGACGCAAAATACGGTCAGGGAAGGAGAAAAGGCCATCTGTTTGAATACCCCATCACCTGGGCCGGGATCGAAGTTGACACCAATGGACAACATCAATACTTGCATGCCACGCTCTCAAGTTTCGGCTTGGTGGAGCTACCTCAAAAGTGGAAATACGACCCCTTGGACATCATAAAGGACTTCACCTCTCGCCAAGAGTTCCATGTCTGTCCTCAATTGGGGATTCTGGAAGAACGCAATAACCAAGACGAAGATCTGGAGTGGTATATCGAGGACATGCAGTCTTTCCCACCTTGGCATGACTTCTACTGCGTAGAGGTCGAGTTTGACCCTGGCCGAAATATAGGGCACAGGCCGAATACAGATGTATACAAGAGATTAGAGGCAAGACTGCAGAGGAGGGGTTGGAGACTGGACAAAATAGAAGAATGGTGGAAAATGCGTGTCAGAACCGGAAAAGACAAATCCGTGAAGGACATAAAAGACGACGACACCTTTTCCGACCTCTACGACAAACATCACGCCACGTGGCGGCCAGTGGTGTTTCGTCACATCGTTCCCCCAGGTCTTCGCCTACAAAAGGGGCAGGTCCCACCTAAGCAATTGCAAATGAGTGGTGAGGGCTCCAGTCAACAGTCGCGGGAAGAGAGGGTTCAGGGGCCCAGAATGCAGCAGCCGGCCGAGAAGCAACATGCTAAGGCCGCGTCATCCAAAGAAGAAGTACCCACGCACATGACCCAAGCAAAGCGGACTTCCTCGGCAGAAGTGTCCCCCGTGCTTCGAAAGAAAAAAGCTGTCAAGGTAACCGTGAGGCCCCCTAAGGCCCCCAAGAGTTCTATTAGTTTGACACCTATCACCCAAGAGGAAGAACTCGCACCTCTTAAGAGGAAGAGGTCAGAAAGGCCTAAAGAGCAAGGGCCTGCGCATGAGAAGGAGGTAGCACCACAGCCGGATACCACTCCGCCGCCCAAGAAGAGCAAGGTCTTAGAGACTGCTACAGAAAAGGACGATATATCTGCATTTGCGGGCGACCAGTGGATAGACCACGTCTTCGACTCACCGGCTCAGGCGGAGCCCGCAGGTACGTTTTCTGCCCCCTCACATACTGCCGAGTCAATGTCCGTGGCATCCTTAACCCCTGCTGCCTCATCCATCCCCGCCAATATTCCATTAGCTCCCAGCGCACTCGCCGCTCCCTCTCTCACTGAGCCCCACGCCGGTCAAAAGGAGGTTTCACCAGTCATACCTGAGCAGTCCCATCGTGGCCTATCCTCTGCAAGGCCTGATACCCTTCAAGCCCTGACCAAGACTCAGTTGGACGCCACCGTTTCGGCCTCGCCTCCCTTCCCCCACATTTCATCCGAACATCCCGAGGACTCATCTGTCGCTCCCGCCCAGACTGAGTCACCCCACAAAGAAGAGGAGCGCCCTTCCGCCGGTTCTCCGCGCCTGTTCATGAAAGAGGAGGTGTCACAACAAGGTCTGCCCCTGGCCAGGTCTCTTTTTGGAGACACAAGTCTGATCCAGATAATGGAGAGCCAATCCCTCATATCGCGGCCTAATCAGCCCGCCACATCTCGCCCGAAGCGCTCCTCAGGCAAATGGATGCAGAATGCAATTAAGCGAAGAGGCGAAGAGATCGCCACAGTCGAGAAGCGCATCAGGTTCGACTCAGAGAGCATGCTCCTGTACAAGGAGAAGAAGATTCCAAGAGTGAAGAAGCCCATAAAGGACATGCTTCCTGGGGACTATGAGTATAAGAGCACGGCCAAAAATCTGGATGAGGTCAGTTTCGAGAATGAGGCACTAGCTGTCCATGATGGGACTGATACATTACGCCTGAAATATTTCCAGTTGCAACAACGTTATTATGAGATGGAGAACGAGAAGATGAAGTTAGAAGAAGGCATGGCCAAGGCGCAGGCTCAGTTTGAGAATTCTGAAAAAGAGCGCCTGCAACTAAGAGAGCAGCTGGCAAGCCTTCAGAAGGAGGCATCGGATCATAAAAAAGTTGCCATGCGTCAAATCGAAGAGCTTCAAGATCAACTTCAGCAGACAAAGCAGGAGCTAGAAGAAAAGATTGTGGAGACGTTCTCCAAGGATAGTGTCAAACAGATCCGAACCAGGTTGTTGAAAAATTTCAGGCCGCGGGCTTCTAAAGCCCTCAGGGTGTTTGTATTTCTCACCCAGATTCAAGAAGCATCCGCACAGGGTAAGCCTGTGTTGGAGGAGGCAGAGCGTGAAGCAGATCGCTGGCTCGATCTGGCAGTCAAGGCAGGGAACCTTGAGCGCCAGAACCTCCAAGTACCCGCTACAGATTCCGTTGCCTTTGATTGGGCAGCCGCAAGGGCCACCTTACACACATTCTTTGAAAGATTTCAGAAGATTCAGAAAGCCAGGGCATTGCTGGACCTGTTGAACCAAGAAAAGGACATATGCTCGTCCCCTTTCCTGACTCTCTCAGCGCATGGATTCCCAAACTTCACCGATAGCGAAGGCGAGTGCTTGCCAAAAGAAGCTTTGCGCCAGTTGTGGGATACCTTCGCTGATGACACTTCTGAGATCGATGAATGGGAGGATCCTATCCAGCAAGAGCAAGTGATGGAGCTCACCTCAAAATTTTGTACCATTCGTTCTTGTTTGCTGGATTTGGGCCAGAGGGCCGAGCAGATGGGCATAGTTCAGCTGGAGACCTTCAAGTACCTAACTAGCGACATCCGTAATATGGAGCCCTTCTCTGAAAATGCATGGGCTCAAGTGCAAGAGACATATGAGCGCATTAAGGCTCGCCTTGCCTCCGGGGAGTTCACTCCAGACGAAGATCCAGAGGAAGGAGAAGAGCCATCAACAGAGGGTTCTCAAGGAGAAAATAACGAAAATCAACCCGAGGAGGAAAGTCCTTCGAAGGAAGAGCAACAGGATACAGAGCAGCAGGACCAGGGCCTACAGGAAAAGGAAACAGAGTCCGGGGGTGACTCCGGGCCCAAAGGATAAAGGCATGGATTCTTGCATCGAGGCGAGCTCGATACCCCGCGAGCCGCCAGAATGTTGCCACATTTTTGATAGGGGCGTAAATTTTATCAGGTTGTTGCCACTCTCCTTCTCCGTTCTTTCCTCATATGTTATGGTGATTTTCCTTGGTGCTTCTGCAAGGTGTTCTGTTTTCGGTCCCCAGCTTCCATCAGGTCTAATGCCATCATCGGCATAAAAATTGTAAAACTTTACTAAGTGTTTCCCCCTTCCCAATATCGCTGATTTTGTTGCGCGATTTCGGGCAAAGATGAGTTTTTTAGCGACTAAGGGTCGTGTTTCAAGGTGGCAGATTTGCCTAAGTCCTTTGAACCCGAAGTCGCTACCGCGCGCACTATCCGCCCGTCGCTATGGCACGTTTCAAGCGAAAAGGGGCACCAGAGAGGAGTAGGCGGGCTCGAGATCGTCGTCGCGAAGAGAAAAACCGCCTAGCGCGCAGGAGTTTCCAGCGCTTTTGAGCCTGCGAGGTTGCTAAGGCTTTGAGCCCGAAATCGCTGTCGCTCTTCCCCAAACCCGAAGTCGCTCGACTTTCCTAGCGACATCCAGCAAAGAGGTTCCCGGGCTCGAAATCGCCAGCGCCAAGCAGAAAAGCCCGAAATCGCTCATTTTGTGAGCGCTTTCGAGCTCAGGCCAAAGTTTGCCTTGAATCATCATTCCCAAGATCGCCTTCGCTCTTTAGCGATTCTGGGCGCATCTTGCCTTTTCAGCGATTTTCGGCTGCTGTCAAAGAGAGCGTTTGGGATGTCTTTCCCCTCTTCTCTAGGTCAGATTTTGGAGTTCGCGCTGATTAGACTTTGAGAGAGAGTAGCTGAGCATTAAAAGATAATTGTACTCCAGCTACCAAAGCTAGACGATAGCCCCCTTTTCAGCGACCAAGACTGTCAGAAGTTGTACGAGATCAAGTGAGAGCATACTGCAAGTACAGGGATGGCCTACCAAGATCAAATCTCTCCCCTTTTTGCAGCTTTTGCAGCTTTTGGCAGGTTTGGGGATCTGCGCTTCTCATTGTAATTGGGAGGGAAAAATGCTATAAATAGCAAGTGCGTCTCATTGTAAAAAGGGGGGAAAAAAGGGGGATATCTTGCTAAGAAACTTCTCTAAGCTGTACATCTGCTCTTAATACAAAAGTATGTTTGGCTCATTAGTTGCCTCTATCTTGTATGCTGCCTTTCTTTAATATTTCTGCTTCATGTTGCTTATTTTTCTGATTGCTGTCATTCTGCATATCTGGATCTCAGCATTGGCAATTAAGTGTATTTGGAATAAGATAGAAAGGATACATAGGGTAGGAAAGTGCTAATGTTTCTAGGTATACATTGTTTTGATTGTTGTTGGTAAAAGCGTCTGGTTAGTAACTGTGCTGCTTATCTCCTTCACCCGAAGTACATCACATTTACATCTCTTTCTGCACTTTTAAATCTCTTTCAGCACCCTAAACTAAACTAAAAAACCATAGGAAGCCGGCCTTCTCCGGAGATTGGCACGGAAGGCATCTCTTCCTTCCGGCCTTTCAATCTGTTGGGCGAATCTAGGGCGCAAAGACCTAAAACCTTTCCTAGTGGCAGATTCGTAACCAACAGTTACTTGCCTGGATCACTAAGCCCACAAATAAAAACAAAAAGTGATGGTAAAAATGATATCTTGCAATATCAGGGGCATGAATAAGACCACTAAAAAAGAGGTATCAGGATATTGGCAGGTTATTATAGCCAGCGCATTTATAGATATGGAAACTGGGTAGCAAATATTTTAGCCAATCGCAAAGTTTATTTTCATCTTGGCAAAATTCAAATTTAAAAAAGGCAACTGGACGAGTGAGATTTTATCTCTTAATAAAAACCATATCAAGGATTTGATTGCAGAAATGCAGTAGTTTGAAGAAGATGGCGAATATCTTTGATAGAAATGCAAATGAAGAACATATTTGATAAAAAGGCAAGTTGAATATAGTTTAATTAACCTGATGGCAATGCAATGAGGGCAATGTAATCTTTTGTTATTTTGATAGGAGTGGAACCCAATAGAAGCCACACATAACTTATTTTAAAAAAAAAAGCAATGCATCAGCAAGCTTAGGATACAGTTATGCTAAAATCCCGCATACAAGGAATGTCTATTGTGCCAAAATCTGCTTGGGACTTGCCCTAGCCTTGTTGGGATTTTTGTCTGGTGGGAGCATGCCCATGAACAGTTAAAACATGGTGCACCATCATAGCATTGCTCTGCCTTACCACTAAAGCATGGTCTACTAGACACAGCTTCTAGTATGTATTGCCCATATAGTTTGTCAGAGTTTGCTAAATAAATCCTTTGTGAATGAAATTAATTGAAAGTTTTTTAGAGCGATTTCATTAGTTTGACAATCTGAATGAGTCAATAAAATCATTTGAAATTATCTTTAAAAACGATCTAAAATTTTAAAAAGAAAAAGAAAGTAAAATTGTTTGTAGCTGACTTCAAATACCAACTTTAAAAAATAAAAATAAATAACATCACTATTTCAATATGCCTTTCAAGTTTCGTTTTAAAATCTTCATATGCATTTCAATTTAATTTTAGTTGTATTAGTTTTGTATTTAAGTTTATGAAATTGTAAATAATTACATATTTTTTTGTCTTCAACTTCATCTTGAATTTCACTAAAGTCTTACATGTGAACTTCTTCAAACTTCCTTGACAAACTTGGACAAAAACCTTCTGAAATACTCTTCTATGTAGCAATGTGGTGAAATCACTCATGGAGCACACGTCCCTCTCCAACCGACATAATTGGACATGATTTAAAGACCAGCTGCATTAACATAGAAACTCTCCAAAATGGTAATAAATTGTTCACATTGTCTGCCAGGGAAAGCCAAATCCATGACTTGCTTATATTAACCATCCCACGTAGCCAAAGCTTTAGCTATAAGATGAAGCTCAACATCAGCAAGAGAGGAACTAGTTCACTAAAACTCCCGTTACTAAAACTCCAACGGGAGACAGGGTAACCAACCACATCTAAACTTCATAAAAATTATGCAAGCAAACATTTAAAAAAACACACACCGATACTATAAAATTCACAGTTAAAACAATGCAATTCATTTTCATCCTTCTTCTTACCGGCCCTCTTATCTCACACTTGGCGCATCACTGTGATACATACAAGCTGATTTACACCATGTGCATGGCCCTTCCCGGCATATTTCATCTACCTTAACACCCAAATTTTAAAGACATTGTTCTCTCTACAGCCCATTACAAAGGCACTAACAAGGAAGGAAATTCCAATGTAGGAATATGCCAACTTACACTAGCTTTTTAACAATAGCTTGCATTACAAAAACCTAACAAAGACGCTTGTAACAATAGCTTGCATTACAAAAACCTAACAAAGAGGCCAGAGGGCTACTAGAAAACATGAAATTGGTATTGAGTTTCAAATGTAAAAGGAGTCTACCACAACCCTTTGAAGATTATTGACCTGTCCCATGTTTGGGATAGCTAGTCCCATAGATCAACACAATCAAAGCTTTATATTTGATTCTTGTTGTATTTTCATTAATTTCCACACCAAGTTTTAAACATAGAACTAAGAGCTTATGGGATCAAATGGTATTAGCTTAATAAGTTATATTTCTCAACTTTGAAGGAGGAGATCCATTCAAATCTTGTCGAGCAATATATAGATAATTGTCAAGTTGTTATAATACCACTATGTGATAATAATGTAATAACGAGACAAGCCTGTTTCAAAAAACAATTAAAAGTAAGAAGCTATAGGCTTACCACCGTGCAAAACATCTCTAATTAGGTCTCTAAGGATCGTATCACAACAAAGTGAAAAACCTAAGTGGTAGTCCTCACCTAAATGGTGTTGGTCGTCACACCCTAGTGTAAGAGGAATCACCCCAACCCATACACCAGGTTTGGTTCTCTTCAACCTTATTCGAGTCTATCAAAGGAAGAGTCCACCACCTGTGTTACCACGGTCCTGGGAATTCAGGAGACTAACTCAGTACCAGTTGCATAGCTAACAGAAGGGTTTGCCCTCCCCATATGGGCATCTCAGCTACTACATCAACCCAATCCATACAATAGTGCAGGTTCCGTTCAACCTTATTTGGGTCTACTGCCCTGCTGTGCGGGTTCCGTTCAACCTTATTTGGGTCTATCAAAGGAAGGGTCCACTGCCCAGCTGTGTTGTCACACCTAGGAGTTCAAGAGACCAACTCAGTACCAGTTACATTGAAGACAGAAGGGTCTGTCCTCTCCGGCATCGTCGACTACTACCCCTTGCTCATGACACTGCACTGCATCGAAAGTAAAGAATCCCACATACCTGTGAGTGCTGGCAAAGGGTTTAGTCCGTGATAGAGCTCATTAACCTTTCAATTCTTAAAGTTGGGTAGAGCAAAACCTTTTGTCCGCTATACAGAGGCAAGATTACTGGTTTTTACTGTTTGTCTGGGTGATTCATTATACTATTATGGGTAATCTTGGGCACATGAACTGTGCGTATCCCCTGCTGGAGAATTTCCCCACAACCAAGATTTAATATAAGAAACGCACATTACCACTTTAACCCTAACCCAAAACAGCTTAAACAAACAATTTAAGAAAGAAAAAAAAAAATGTTTTCCGGTCTTTCTATACAGACACTTGTAGTTGTAAGCTTTGAATTAAAATTAATATACATTTACCATTTAGCCCCAACTAATGAATAATTTAAAAAAAGATAATGCTTTTCACTCTTTCTACTATAAGGTTTACATAAACTTGTCCGACAGTTGTAGCTTAGGTGGTTGTGAGCTTTGCTTCCATTTGAGCTCATAGTTCAAGACTAAACATGCATACATAACCATTTTAGCCCTAACTGAAACAGCTTTAAAATAAGCAGTTTGAGGGAAAAAAAATGCTTTCCAGTCTTTTTATTATAAGGTTTACAGACACTTGTCCCATAATTGTAGTTTTAAGTGGTTGGAAGCTTTGAGGACAGCATGGTTCTTAAAATATAAGACGTATTATTAAAAAAAATAATGAAATGTTGAATAGAATTGATAAGCTCTCTCATATTTAAAAAGAATTTGTTTTTTTTTTAAATTCAAACAATGTCCAGCTAGTCAATTGACAATAAAACCCTCCAACTTCAACGACCACCCTTTATTCAGCAAATTCCATGACGGATACATTGAAAGGGAGTGCAAGACTAAAGAAAAGGGTATAAAAGAATAATAAAAGATAAGTTACGAAATAAATATTAGCACACAGAAACTAAGTAGAGTAGTTGTTTTTAATTTTTACAAGTGATTATCCAACTTCATTAGTATCTATACAATTTCATTCTAACCTGAGTTCTAAACCGTTAAAGCTGAATTTGATAATAATTAAAGAACTTACTTCAGATTGAAATTGGCACTAAGAATTGACTGTATGAAAATTTAGTTGGAAGGGCCAGAATTTAACGTACTTTTTGTAGTTGGAGGCGAGAGAAAAGCTGAAAATGGGAGGGTTTGTCGACTTTTGAGTGGACAATTAAGAGCGGAAAAAGCAGAAACCGAAGCAGCAGTCGCCATGGAAATGGGAAAGTTGTCGATGCTCTCTGTGTATGTGTAGGTATTTCTATTTGTATTTCAGTATATAAAACTTCGACATTGGCAACATTCAAAAATAAAAAATATAGACGGGGGATCCTGATGCTCTCTCTGTATGTGTAGGTATTTCTATTTGAATTTCAGTATATAAAACTTCGACATTGGCAACATTCAAAAATATAAAATATAGACGGGGGATCCTGCCAGCATTATACACTCTCGGTTGACATCATGTATGGTTCCCATAGCTGATTCCATTCGCTCTTAAATGGCAGTCGTTGCAGATAATTCTACTCGCATTTTTTCTAATATACGAGGGAATTGGGAGTAGATTAAACTATTGGACATTATAAATTCTAATATATAAGGGAATTGGGAATAGATAAAACCATTTGGTTTTTAAAAATTTTAAACATTATGTTTGTTTTAAGGTTTTTTTAATACATAGGAGAATTGGAGTCTATCTCTAACAGTGTTAGGTGTTGTTATTGTAAACCTTTAACATGTTTATTGGGGACCTTAATCTTTGGGGATGAACTCAACAGGATCCCAATCCTAGCATTAAACTGGCGCAGTCAATCTGCAAACACTTAACTACTACCATCAGCTTATCTCTAGGTATGTCATGGTTTGAACCTTGAACCTCTCCAAAGAAAAGCTAAAACCCCTAACCACTACATTGTCCTTATCAAATTATGTATGTTTAATGTTAAGAAAGTAAAATAGTGTAACCAGCTTATCTCTAGGTATGTCATGGTTTGAACCTTGAACCTCTCCAAAGAAAAGCTAAAACCCCTAACCACTACATTGTCCTTATCAAATTATGTATGTTTGATGTTAAGAAAGTAAAATAGTGTAACGTGTACGTATCAATGAGCTTGTGACACCCCAATACACCAAAAATAAATAAGGTTAACGAAACCATAGGTCATATCAACTATCAGGTGGTTAAAGAAACCATAGATCATAGGTCTCTAGGTATGTTGTGGTTTGAACCTTGGATTTCCTCAAAGAGGAGCTAAAGTTTTAACCACTAAGTTGTTTAAGGTTAAGAAAATAAAATAGATTGTAAGAAAAATAGATTGTAAAACCACGGTAAATGTGTGTGCGCGTATCGATGAGCTTGTGACACCCCAATACACAAAAAATAAATAATAAATCATATCAACTATTAAGTGGTTAAAGAAATCATAGATCATAGGTTATCTAGATATTAACGTGTGCGCGTATTGCTGAGCTTGCGACACCCCAATACACCAAAAATAAATAAGGTAAACTAAACCATAGATCATATTTTTTGATATATAGAAGCAATGGTTACAATCACGATTTTTAGTAACTACCAGCACAGCTGGTAGGGTTCAAACTATCTACGAAGGCTCCCAGGACTTCCACTGTCTCGGTACATGGTAACCCGGCGTGAGATGGGGACCGCCGGATGCACAGGGGTTGCACCGTCATCATCAATCTGGCGCACCACTCGGAGGAATCGGATCTGGGCTACTGTCTGTGCATGAACAAGCCCATGGGATTGGAACCTAGGTCTCCTCTCGGTAAGCGCCCCAACTTACCAATCCACCTAGACCCACGGACAACCATAGATCATATTAACTATTAAGTGGTTAAAGAAATCATAGATCATAGGTCATCTAGTTATTAACGCGGAACGAAATTCCAAATTTGTTGAAGTTACATAATACTAAGTATCGAGAGAGGTATTAAATTCCAATAATGGAATATATCACTAGACTTGCATGGTAAGAAAGTAAAATAGATTGTAAAACCATAGCAAATGTGTACTTATCAATGAGCTTGGGGCACAAAAAAAATAATAAGGTGAAAAAAACCATAAGTCATATCAACTATTAAGTGTTAAAGAAACCATTGATCATAGGTCAAAGTATTAAATTCCGATAATGGAATATGCCACTAGATTTGCATGTTAAGAAAATAAAATAGATTGTAAAACCACGGTAAATGTGCACGTATCAAATGAACTTGTGACACCTCAATACACCAAAAATAAATAAGGTGAACGAAACCATAGGTCATATCAACTATTAAGTGGTTAAAGAAACAATAGATTATATGTCAATGTGTGCATGTATCAATGAGCTTGTGATTCCAATTAAGTAGACAAACAGGTATTAAATTTCAATAATGGAATATATGTTTTTTTTCTTTTTATACATAGGAGAGTTGGTTACAACCACTATTTTTATTGATCAACGCAGGGTTTAAACCACAGGAACTGCTCTTAACAAACTTATCAGTCTCGTTCTTGTTGACCCAACGTGATATGAAGACCACCGGTTGCTTGGGTTTTTGTCGTTGTCGTGACACTCAGAGGATTCAGAGAAGACTACCTTTGCAAAGGGTTAGCTTGCCCCCAAGGTTTGAACCTAGGTTTCTTTTTGGTAAGTGCCCAGGTGTGTGCCCAGCCACACCTGCACTTACCAATCCACCTAGCCTTTGGGGTACAAAATATTAGGTTAGTGTGAGAAACCTCCAAGACCGACGCAAGGGCTGGACAGTCTCCTCTTAACCATGACTCCTCGTAAAGCCGAGAGCTATACTTATCAATAGAAAATTTAATACACAATCTTTGTGTCCCCTTTGCATCGCAGAGGTTCAAACCGTGGACCTCCTATTCAATAAGGTCAGACTTGCCTTCTCCATTTATGCTACAAATACGGACTCAATAATGGAATATGTTACTAGACTTGTATGTTAAGAAAGTAAAATAGATTGCAGAACCACGGTAAATGTGTATGTACCATAAGCTTGCGATTCCAATTAAGTAGACAAACATGTATTAAATTTTAATAATGGAATATGTTACTAGATTTGCATGTTAAGAAACTAAAACACATTGTAAAACCATGGTAAATGTGTACGTATTAATGAGCTTGTGACACCCCAATACACCAAAAATATATAAAGTGAAGGAAACCATAGGTCATATCAACTATTAATTGGTTAAAGGAGCTTGCGGCACCCCAATACACCAAAAATAAATAAGGTGAACGAAACCATAGGTCATATCAACTATTACGCGGTTAAAGAAACCACAAATCATAGGTCAATGTGTGCACGTATCAATAAGCTTGTGATTCCAATTGATAGTAAATTTATTAAGTTATATAATATTAAGTATAATAATGGAATATATCATTAGACTTGCATCATCGCATTAATCGGTTAAAAAGTAAGAGGATCAACATTAGGTCAATGTGTGCACGTATCAATAAGCTTGTGATTCCAATTGATAGTAAATTTATTAAGTTATATAATATTAAGTATAATAATGGAATATATCATTAGACTTGCATCATCGCATTAATTGGTTAAAAAGTAAGAGGATCAACATATGCCCAATCTCAATGTTAATAGAGGTGAGGAATCCCATAGAGTGGGATCAAGGACTTGCACCTAAATAGAGGTGAGGAATCCTATAGAATGGGATTAAGGACTTGCACCTTTAAACCTGCTACTCCATTGATAAAGAGTATGACAAATGTTTTGATATTTGTAAATCACTAAGTCCCACAACACAATTAATGTGAGATTTTTTATAAACACACTACACTAACAAGGTGGACAGGTAAATATGTACGTATCAATGAGCTTGTGACATCCCAATACACCAAAAATAAATAAGGTGAACGAAACCATAGGTCATATCAACTATTAAGTGGTTAAAGAAACAATAGATCATGGGTCATTGTGTGCACGTATCAATGAGCTTGTGGTTCCAATTGAGTAGAGAGAGATTAAATTCCAACCATAGGTCATATCAACTATTAAGTGGTTAAAGAAACAATAGATCATAGGTCAATGTGTGCACGTATCAATGAGCTTGTGATTTCAATTAAGTAGGGAGAGATTAAATTCCAATAATGGAAGATACCACTAGACTTGCATGTTAAAAAAGTAAAATAGATTGTAAAACCACATAAATGTGAACATATCAATTCGCTTGTGACACCCCAATACACCAAAAATAAATAAGGTGAACTAAACCATAGGTCATATCAACTATTAAATGGTTAAAGAAACAATAGATTACAGGTCAATGTGTGCACGTATCAATGAGCTTGTAAATTTCAATTAAGGAGAGAGACAATTTATTAAATTCCAATAATGGAATATGCCATTAGAATTAAGAAAGTAAAATAGATTGTAAAACCACGGTAAATGTATGTGTATCAATGAGCTTGCAACACCCCAATACACCAAAAATAAATAAGGCGAATGAAACCATAGGTCATATCAACTATTAAGTGGTTAAAGAAACCATAGATCTTGTATCAATAAGCTTGTGATTCCAATTAACAATAAATTTATTCAAAAGTTACATAATATTAATAGAATAACGGGAATATGTCACTAGACTTGCATCATCACCTTAACGAGTTAAAACGGTAAATTTATTCAAGTTACATAATATTAAGTAGAATAATGGAATATGTCATTAGACGTCAAAAAAGCAAGAGGGCCAGCCCTTCACACATGCCCAATTTTGATGTTAATAGAGGTGAGGAATCCCATAGATTGGGACCAAGGAATTGCACCTTTAAACCTGTTACTTCATTGGTAAAGAGTATGGAAGTGTTGGGATTTATAAACCACTTAAGTCCCACAACATAGTTAATGTGGGATTATTCACAAACACAGTACACTAACAAAGCAGATAGGTATTAACGTAGATAAAAACTTAGGCCTTGTATCAATGTTTGTTAAAAGGTATGATATCAAACAATTTTTTAAGAGATAGAGGAATCAAAAACAATCTTTGTCATACTATCCACGCATGATTCAAATCTAGAAAGCTATCACTATATTCCTTGCCTTACCTCGGCAAGATTTTTACTCCAAGTGAAGGAGACCCGCGGGCATGATTTGAATCTGAAAAGCTATCACAATAGTCCTTGCCCTACCTCAATAATATTTTATGGGGACCCTGGAGGGGCTTGGAATTGGAATCATTGACTTCAAGATGGCAAACACTCAGCGGAAATCGGACGGTCTACTACCACCGCCCATGATATCAAACAACTAAAAACTCAGCCTTTAAAGTAAAAAAATTATGTGTTAAAAATAAGGATATCTTAGGTCCGAGTTGTAGACCAATTGGTTCGACCAAACCCCGTAAGGGGGCAAAGGTCCAAGGTTCAAATCTCGGGCCTCGTCGGACTGAACACTTGTCCTTTTCTTAGTGCTTTCAACGACGTAAAATATTTAAAATGATTGTGGCATGGTGGTTATAGGGATGGACTCCGTGAAGAACTATGTGACGACTTCTGGAACGGATATCATTGAATACTATGGCGACCATAAAAGCCAGACAACCTGCTCGAATTCGTGGTGGCTACCGATCCTACCATGTAAATTCAAATATATATATATATATATATATAAAAAAAAATATATATATATATATATATATATAAATACAATTATATTATAAGGTGCAAAGTCCTAATTAGAGAAAAAATTCTTTTATTAATCTAACATAAAAGAAAGAATAATCCAAAATATATTATATTTATCAAAAATAAAAGGAAGAATAGTGCAATACAATTACATTACAAGGGATGATGTCTTTTGTTTTGTTTTTTTGCATGATAATAAGGGGTTGTAGTCGGGTCCCCCATCCTTGATAAATTACATCTATCTTCTTTAGAGCTTGAGAGTTTACAAATAGATGCACTTCTCATCTCAATTGAGATGTAATACCTAGAAACCTACATCATTTTACATAAAATGTCTGAATTCTTGATTTTTATTTTCTGGATCTTTTCAAATTTATGTATGAATACAATTAATCTATAATTTAGCAACTTTCTAGACATTTTCCTATAGCAGCCTTCACAATGCCAAAACTTCACCTCTACTATTTATGCCTTGCATCTTAGTAGAGTAATATTTCCAAAACATTGCACTATCATAGTCCGCTTTGCCAAATCTGGATTGCTAGTTTCCTTCCTGAAACACAAGCGCAACCACAAAAATTATAATAAATAGTCTAAAAGAAAACACATTACCGTTACAAAATAAAGCAGATAGTACTAATGGAAAACATTAAATTAAATCTTGATCATAAATTGATTCAGGCAATCAACATTTTTTTGTCAGCTTCAACTAAACTTCCTACTTCCTCTAACCATGGAAAGGAGAATTTAACTTCACGATCCTCAATCAAAACCCCTCTATTGGCTAGCTTATTAGCACATTTGTTTCTTTCCCTTTAATATATGTGTAAACCTGATTTCTTCAACCTCTTTAGCAAGATCCTGAATTTCCACAATTATCTCTTGTATGTTCCATGAAGCCTTTGCTTTCCTCAAAATTGCATTAATTACTATGAGAGAATCACCTTCCATCCATACTCTAATCCATTTTATTTGTTTATATATTTTTAACCCTTCTAAAGTTGTCCAAGCTTTAGCTTCATTATTTGTCTTAAATCCACTATTTAAAGCATAATGAGACAAAAGTTCTCCTCTATTATTTATAATTATTCCTCCTCCTCCTGGTCCTGGATTTCCTTTAGATGCTCCATCAAAATTAAATTTAATCCACTCCACATCTGGTGGTTTCCACTTTATATTCTTTGCCTTCTTTTTGCTTCTCTTATACCCAACATCATAATTCTATTTAATGACTTGACTCCATCTATCAAGGCTCTTTGCTTCCAAATTAGGGATTGGGTGAGTTGATAGGGTTGGTTTAGACTCCTTTATGGCTAAACATATCTTCTTTTTCATTACCTCTAAACTGCTTTCCTTTCCTTTTAATATTCTTCTAATCCTTTCTAGCCATATAGTTCAAAGTATTGTATCTTTTGATATATTTCATATTGTTTGTAAAGCCTTACTTTTATAAGTGCTTTGTCATTGCTTTAACTGATCTTCAATTTTGCTATTCATCACCATGCATTTTCCAAACATATTAAGAATCCATTTCCATAGATTCCAAACTATTGAGCAATGTCCCAAGAGATGGTCTATACTCTCCTCCTTATTACAAAAAACACATTGAGGGGGGCCCTGAAAACCCCTTTTCATAAGGTTATCCCAGGATAACATTATTTTATGACCTACTAGCCAAACAAACATTTTGACTTTAGGAATGCTTGGGCTATCCCAAATATCTCTCCATATTCTAATATCATTATCATTTTGTTGGTGTTGAACATTATATCTACTTCTTGTTGTGTATTCTCCTGAGCTATTCAACTCTCAAATCAATTTATCCTTGGTTTTTCTCAGAATAATCACAATTGTTATCTTTCTACTCAATTGCCTCCTAGCATCAATATCTTGTATACTAGTAAACAAATCTTCTTTCCATTTGTATCTTCCTTCTCGATCCTTGTACAAAATGTTTGAAACCCTATCACCATATTTGTCTTGAATCAATCTCATCCAAGGTTTCAAAATTGGATCTAAATTAAGTGGTTTTTTATCACACAAAGTATCCATCTAAATAGAAATTTTTTCTCTAGTTCCCACCACCCATATTAAACCTTTAATCATAAGATCAATAGATTTTTTTAAACCATTCCAAAGAGCAAAACCATTTGGTAGAGAGAATGAAGTAAATATTAAACTTGGGTCATTGGGATCAACATACTTAGAAGAATTCTTGCCCATTTTTTTTTAAATAAAGGGGTAAAAATTTATTGATAAGAAGACAAGATTACAGAGTACAGCGAATCCCCCAACCAGGACTCAAATAAACAACAAAACAGGCTAAAACCACCATATAGGGTTGAAACCCGAAGAAAACAACAAGAAAAAACCACATTAAGTCTAGAAATCCTTGTGGATCAACTCCCAAAGGTGTTGAGAGTCCCCAACCAGGAGACTCTCCCAGTTATCCATAATCCAAGGACCTGAAAGCTCAGAAGCCATTTTGGCCAAATAATCAGCAACCCCATTCTATTCCCTTGGTATGTGCACAAAGGAGATAAATTTGAACTCTTCACTAATTCTAAGGCCAAAGAGGCAAATTGCCAATTAATATCCACCAACCTTTTGTTGTTTAAAAGATTAACCAAAATTTGAGAGTCAAACTCGCAGATGCTCCTACGCCATCCAAGAGAAAACCCCCTCTGCAAGGCCTCAATAATCGTAAGAGCTTCCATAAAATTTTTGGAGTGAACACCTTTATAAATGGAAAAGAAAAATCTGACCACGCCAGTAGAGTCTCTCCCAACACCGCCAATTCCAGCATGTCCAGGATTTCCCCTGGACAACCCATTAGTATTAATTTTTAAAACTCCTCTAGGGGGCAACCTCCACCTACCATCTCTTTGAACTTTCTTGCTGAGCTAGGGAACCTTGCTAGGGCAAGAAGAGTTCGCACCAACCCCAAAGAGACCAAGGGCCTATCGTACCTTCTCCTCCCTAGAGTCCAAAAGAGGATCCACATCACATTTGCTATGGATAGTTTCCTGAACCATACACAAGATCCTTTGCCAGATCTATTGAATAGCCAAATGTCTACCCTAAAATATGTGATGGTTTTGTTCGAGCCAAATCTGTCATTTGATGCAAGAAGGACCCAAATTCCAAGCCACCTGGAAGAAGGGGGAATTGGTTGGAGGACTGATCAGATTGCTCCAAAACTCCACCAAGAAGAGCACATGAAAACAAGGATGGTTTCAGGCACTCCACCAACAGTGCCAAATGTCTCTGGAAAGGGAGCATTGGAAAAATAAATGAGAAGAGTCATCCTCATTATTACCACAAAGGACACAAAAAGAGGGACCCTGAAATCCTCTCTTCCTCACATTATCCCAAGTGAGTCATTTATTACGAGCAACGAACAAGAGAAAGAAGTTACATTTAGGCCAAGAAAATCGATTCCACACCTTTTTCCACCATGTGACAGGGAGGCTTCCGAACTTTTACATATCAAGAATCTGATAACCATAGGCTACAGAGTAGGTTCCCTTGGGATTAGGGTTCCAAGCCAAAATGTCTTTACCCCTCAACGAAGAGCAGGGGCTCCCCGTAAGAATAAGAGCAAGCACATCTCTGTCCTTGGACAATCCCCCTTGGGCCATTCCTACATATCTTTCCACTTGTACATCTCCAGATTACCAAAATGTTGGATACTTTTAAAGTCCTCTACACGAGACTAGCTCGCTTCCATGAAAAAAATGCTTAGGGAACGTAACATGGGATATTGAGTCAATATAGGAGGGTGGCCATCCCAAGAATCCTCCTAGAAAATAGCATTTGATTCCCTATTGTAAATCTAAAACAAAACCTGCTTAATTAAATTAGCCCTTCTTTTCAGAGTGTCCTAGATAACCGAACCTTTCCCAACCAATCTGAATTTAGGGATCTCAGCCTCAGAAAAACCTCTCAAGTACTTACAAGATAAGATTTTAGCCTAAATCTAATATTGAGAAGTACACCATCTCCAATAGAGTTTCACAGCCAAAGCCTACCAAGAAAGATTCGTCTGTTGCAACCCAAGGCCTCCCTCTTGAACCGGCCTACAAACAGAATCCCACCTAACCAAACTCCATTTAGATTGAGCAAGTTTTCCAGAACACAAAAATTGTCTTGACAAAGCATCCATGTAAATGAAGAGCCATATGATAGTCTAGTGATTCACCTTCCCTCTAAACTTATCAAGCATAGACCTCCGAGAAGATCTAGGAAGAGGATGAGACAAAATTAGAATACCAAGATAAATGAAGGGGGGAGTTCCAACCTAGAATCTTAGAATTATAGCAATCCTGGATTGGATAAGAGGATGGGTATTGAAGAAGAAAATAGAAGACTTATCCTCATTAATCAACTGCCTAGAAGCACCAAGATATATGTCAAGAGACCGTCTAATGTTTCCAGCTTCCCTAGTAGTGGCAACTCCCAGAAAAGTTGTATCATCAACAAATTGAAGGTGGGAAAGAGGCGGCAAACTGCTATCCCACTCCAACCCTAAATGAGACCATGCCTAACCTGATACTTGAGCATTCTTCCCAACCCTTCTACCATAATGATAAACAAATAAGGATATAAAGGATCTCCTTGCATAAATACCCTCGAGGCATCAAACAACTTCGATGACTCATTATTAACAAGAATAGAGAACGAGGAAGAAGAAACACAACTCATCACCCATCTAATCCATTCCTCCTCAAAGCTAAAATTAGTAAGAAATTTATGAAAAAAGGACCATTTGACCCGGTCATAGGCTTTGGCCATGTCCAACTTAATGAACATATATTTCTCCTTAGAAGTTTCCATCAAGTGAATAGCTTTCGTAGCAATAACAACCCCGTCCAGGATTTGCTGGTCAACAACAAACCCACCTTGATCCTTAGAGATGATTTTTCTCAACCATATTTTTAGCCTCTCAGCAATAATTTTTGTAATGATATTCTACACAAAATTGTAGAGAGCAATAGGCCTAAACATATACAAAGAATTTGATCCCTATTTTTGAAAATAAGCACCAAAAATGTAGCATTTAGGGCCCTTAGCATCTTTTTTTTCCCATTTTGGAACTCATGGACCACCTCCAAAAGATAAAATTTGATTAACTCTCAAAACTCCTGATAAAACTCAATCGAGAATTTATCTGGGCTTGGGGCTTTCCATTTTTTTATCTTTAATATAACATCTTCCAACTCCTCAAGGGAAATTGGGCCCATCAAATGCTCATTCATCTTTCTAGAAATAATCGAGGGAATACAGTTTACAAAAAGCTCTTCTTCCTCTTCATATGAGAGTGAGTCCTCCTTGAAGAGATAGTAAAATCACCTCCTAGTCTCTTCTGAAATCTCCTTGAAAGAAGAGAGAAGGGCACCCTGAGAATTCACAAGAGAGGAAATCAAGTTACCATTATGGTGAACCTTAACTGAGTTAAAAAAGAAGATCATTTTTTAATCCCCTTCCTGAAGGCCAATCCACTCAAGCTTTTTATTTCCAAAAAAATTATTCCCTCAGCTCCCATTCAGCAAGTTCTTTCGTAGCCTCAGATTCCTCAAAGAGAAACTCCTCCGTGAGTCCATGATCTCTAATCTTCCTTGAAGCTTCTTCCACCTTCTTAAGAGCCACCAACTTAGCCAAGGAAAGGTTCACAAAATTTATACTATTCCACCTCTTCAATTTATGCTTAACAAATTGTAGTCACTTCATAAAGGAATACATAGTGGTGCCATGAGAAGGTTTGTTATTGGTCCACCAGCCTCGCACAAAATCATGAATCTTAGGATCCCAAAGCCACATAAGTTGAAACTTAAAGGAATAATTCTTCTTTTTTTGATAATTATTTTAATAGATTAGCAGTGGGTTTTTATAGAGGATCCCAAAACCTTATGTACAAAATCAGCCTGGCTGGAATGTGCATCATGCCTTGTGGCTGGAGGAATAAAACTGATGATAGAAAACAAAAACTGCTAATTGCCCGAAGGCTACAAGTAGGGCCCTTATGCCTAAATATCCTGGAAACAAACCACATTTTACCAAGGAAAACAAAAATACTAGATGGAGAAATTTGACCATTGAAAGCAGAAATAGCCAAACCAAACGAATGACCTTCTGAAGCGGGGAGAACATCATGAGAGGATATCCGCATTGGCCAAACTCACCACCTCAGACGGGAAGCATGAGCGCCACACAACAGGACACGTGGTCGCAAGCCCTTTGTTGGCCATGTGGTCTGCCACGCGATTTCCTTCCCTGAAAATATGACACGCCTTCCACTTGTCACGTTGAGAGAGGAGCATCCTAGCCTCAAGAATGATGTTGTAGACCCTCCAAGACGGGTATTTAGAGCCTAGAAGATAGTTGACTGTATTGAGCGAATCACCTTCGACTATCAAAGGCCGAGGATCCTCGGAGAGGATCTGGATACCTTTCAAAACACTTTTGGCTTCGAAGAATTCTTCTTTAGCCCAAACTCAAGAGCAAAGATTTTGATAGGCCAATGATCAGATCCCCTACCCTCTAGAATCACAGAACTAGATCTTTTGTTATCACCAATCCAAAAACTAGAGATAAAAAATCTATCCAATCTCTTTGATATGGACTCTTCCCCACATCTTCTATTGTGCCAAGTAAATATCCCATTATTCGACTTGATGTCAACCAAGTTCATGGCCCGAATATGAGCACTGAAGACAAAATAAAAAGGCTCGAGACAATCAACTCCATCGCATTTCTCCTCTAGACAAGTGATAGAATTGAAATCTTCAACCAAAATCTATGGGTACAGGGGAGCCAAACTTCTCACAAAGCCAATGTGCTCCCACAAATTTACTTTACCATTATAATCAACAGGAGCATACACATTTGTAATTTAGATGGTTTCTCCAGATTCATTATCACGCCTGATCATTGAAATAGAACATCTACTGGAAATCCAAGTAAGAGGAGAGATCTTAACCGGATCCCATAAACAAGAAACTCCACCAACATATCCACATGCACCAATACACTGGCATTAGATGGTTTGACTCCCATGGGTACAGGGAGCCAAACTTCTTACAAATCCAATGTTCTCCCACAAATTTACTTTACCATTGTAATCAATAGGAACATACACATTTGTAATTTTGATGGTTTCTCCAGATTCATTATCACGCCTGATCATCAAAATAGAACATCTATTGGAAATCCAAGTAAGAGGAGAGATATTAATCGGATCCCATAAACAAGCAATGCCACCAGCATATCCACATGCGCCAATACACTAAATACGCTCCCTTCTAGATTTTCAAAAAACACTAAATATGGGAAAACCAATAATGTGTATTAATTTAGAGGGTTATCCAAGTTTTTTTTTTTGGCACTAAAAGACAAAATATCCAGAAAATAAAAATAAAAATATATAAATAAAATTAAAAAAATAAATAAAATATTGTAATTTCTTATCTTTAGGGCTTTAATATTTAGGGTTTGTTTTAGGGTTTCTTTTGAGATCTATATATTCCCTTGGTATCACATTGTAAAAGGGGGTGAAATCCAAGAATGAGAGAATAAAGCATTTGTTGGTTTATTTCCATCTATTGTGGTTTTTATGTGATTGGGAATTTTTTGCTTTGTTTTCTTTTCGTCACAGTTTTATGTGATTGGAGGTTCTTGTTCTGACCTCTTGCAACTACATTTACATTACCAAACTTATCTAAAACTTCAAAATAAAAATCCCAATTAACCCTATCATAGGCTTTACTCATATCAAGTTTTAAGATCATTGTTTTCTCTTTTCTTAAAGCTGTTGACTTCATGAGCTACTATGATCCCATTCAAAATTTGTCTCACTTTCACAAATCCTACTTGCTCTTCTGAAATGATTTTGTCTAACAATGGCCTTAATCTATTCGCAATCACTTTGAAATTAATCGTATATGCCATATTACATAGGCTTATGGGTCTAAAAGAATCAAACAATTCAACATCCTTCTTTTTTGGAATTAGGATAAGATATGTTGCATTTATTTTATAAGGTATGAATTGTTTTATCCTAGACTGTTCCACTGCCACCAATAAAGAATCCTTCACTATATCCCAATTATGTTGGTAAAAAGCTGCAAAGAGCCCATCTGGACCTAGGGATTTATCCTTATTAAAAGATAAAAGAGCTAAATGAACTTCTTCTATAGTAATAGGCTCCATCAGTTTCCTATTGTCTTCATTTGTTATGAGTGAAGGAACATCTTGAAGAAGTTTATCATTAATAACCATGGTCTCGTCTGAACCTAGAATATTTTGATAAAATGATTTTGCCTCTTTTCTAATTTCACTTTCATCTTCAATCCAAACCCCTTCTATTGATTTAATTCTACTAATTCTAGAAGTTGATATTTGTACTATAGCCATCCTATGAAAAAACTTTGTATTTTTATCACCTTCTTTTAACCAAGTTTGTCTTGATTCTAATCTCTAGAATTTCTCTTCCTTACAATAATATTATATTCACTAAGCAACTCCCTTTCCTGTGAAATTGGATTATTATCATCACCTTTTTGGAATTTTAAAAGTTTATATTTTAGTTCTTTTTTTCAAAAATATTTCCAAAGGTGTTCTTGTTCCATTATTTTAATCTATATGTCATATCTTTAATTTGGTTTGGAAGAGCATACAACCCACCATTACCTAAATAATTTCATGTTTGTGCTATCATATCAACAAATTAAGGATGGTCTTCCCACATATGCTCGTATTTAAAATATGATCTTTTTTTAATTCACTTACCACCATTTTAACTCTTATAGGCCAATGATTTGAACCAATCCTTGTTAAGGTATTAATTTTAGCAAAAGTTCCTTCATCTAGCCAATGATATAAGAGAATGCATTTGTCTAATTTTTCTACTATTAGGTTTTGGCCTCTCTTGTTGTTGGTCCAAGTATAGTTGTCTTCTTCAAACTCAACTTCCCATAGATTATTGTTTTGAATAAAAGTTGAAAAATCTTTCATACTTTAGGTCAATTTCCTAATTCCCCTAATTTTTTCATCCAACTTGGTTATGACATTAAAATCTCCAATGATAATGAATCTAGTTTATTGGTCTTTACTTCTCATAAATGCTTCAATACCACTCCAAACTTCTAATCTACCTAACTGAGTTGTAGGTCCATAGACATTGATAAGGATGAAACAAATATTTGCAAAGTAGCAAGTGACTAAAGAGGCTATCCAATGCATAGTTTTATGAATGGTTACACAAGAGGCTCTAGAAGGATCCCAACAAGTTAGAATTCCCCTAGTCACTCCTTTAAAATCCATAGCATCCCGTTCACATCTTGCCCATAATACTTTCTTAGTTTTTGAAACTTCTTTTGTCATTTTAGTTTCCTAGATACAAAGAATATCAGGTTTATTACTTAAACATAGGTCCCTAATACACTTCTACTTTGAGGGGGCATTAACACCCCTTAAATTCCATGAGATGATAATCATGTCTCATTAGGGGCTTTTGGTCGCTCTTGCGTATTACCGATATCATTTTGTTGTTTGGTAAAGAGAAGTTCAACCAACTTAGTTTTGTTCCTTTCTCTATGTTTGCTCTTGCTTCCCTGGATCTTGCTTGATATTTTGAGGGTTTTCCTCCTTTTACCTTGCCTATATCAGGAGTAGGTCTTATTATTCTATTCCTCAATATTCTTTCACAATTTTGTTTTTCATCATATTTATCCTCTCCTGGATCTATTATAGAAGCTTTTGACTTGTCTTGCTCATTTTCTGGTATTTCCTTATTAATGGCAGAGGTATTAACTTCTAAAATTGCATTTTATTTACCAAATATTTTCTCTTGAATGGTGCATGGAACTTCAAGAGAGTCTTTAAAATCTGATGAGACACATTCCTTAGGTTCATCGAGAATGTTCTTCCTTACATTAGGATCATTTTGAATAGATGATTCCTTGTTAATATGTTGAAATTGTTGTACTGTTTCCTCTAAGTTTTGATCTACTTTTTCTTCATAGGCTAAAGCCTCAAAAGAGTTGGTATTTCTTCCAATATCCTTCCTTATCGGTCTCCACTGTTTATTTTCTTTTATTTTTCTAGATCTATTTTTTGGAAGTTAAAAACCATCTTTATCCATAAACATTTGTAAGTTTCTCTTGAGATTTTCTACAAATGATTATGTTGGGCTCTTCTTAGAGCATGATCTCTCAATATGTCCCACTGCATGACATCTTCTACATCTAAAAGATATGTTTTCATAATCTATAGTTTGGGTCCTCATCCTTTCCCCATACTTAAGAATGATTGATTCTAGTAAATCTTTACTTATATCAATCCCAATATTCGAGCATAAATAGCCAAAAATCCATCTTTTGTTGTATATGAAATCTCAAGGAATTCTCCTAGAGTGTTTCCTATTGCCTTGAAGGTATCTATTTCCCAAAATTTAATGGGTAACCCAAACATCCTAACCTAGACTGGTACTAGGGATAGATTTATATTTTCAGGTGAAAAGCCTTCATACCGATGGGTAAGGAAGAGTCCTACTCTTCCCATAAATCAATGGAACCCTTTTAAGATTCTTTCTCTTTATTCCCTAGAACATAAAATGGCTAGGAAGAAACCTTTGGGAAGAAATAATAGAATCACTCCTGGAGACTTCCAACTCCTATAAATCCATTTTCTCAAAGTTGAAGCCCCTGGCCAATACCCATTAAATTTACCAAAAACTACCCTATCTTGGAGCAATGAGGATCTCTCTAAGGTGCAGTCACTAACCTCTACCACTATAGATGATTTTAAGGATTTAACTATAAATTGGTCCATGGAAAGGAAACTAAAACTCAAAATCTATTTAAATTTATCTGAATGTCCTATAGCAAATATAATACTTGATAAAAACTTTACAATTTTTTCATGCACAATTTCTAAGATAAAGAAAGAGAACAAAAAACTTAGCTGAAAATTCTTTGTCCATCCTGCTTTGCTGAAGTCCTATCCCTTCATTACTCTTCCCGTCGTTCGAAACCTAGCTGGAAAATATTTGCAATTTCATTTTTCATGACTTGAAAAATCGTCACTACCCTTGTTCCAAATGGTTGATTTCATAGGGTCGTATCTCCCTCAATATTTCTCGAATAACTCTTCGCGAAGATATGGCTCCTAAAAGATGAGACATTTTCCATAAGGGATGATGTCTTGGTTAGAGAATTAATCTAACATAAAAGAAAGAATAATCCTTTATTCAATAAGTGGTATTCCAAAAGTGATTATCAAGAACAAAATAATTAAGTACCATTTAATATTTAAAATAGTCTTAATAAGTAAGTTCAATGAGGCCTTTGTTCAATAGTTAAAACATATGGGTGATGCAACCCACACCAAGGTTAAAATCTCAATGGCACCAAAAGGTTGTATAGTTTGATGTGACTTATTATACCAAGGTAAAGGGCAACCCTTTCAAAACCCTCTTTTAAAAATATATATGTATGGTCATGGATATTTGATCAGATTTTTCAAAGATTTAAAAATTGATTGAAAGGAAATGAGATTAAATTCACACATTGCTCAATGGCTTTTATTTTAAAAAGGATTTTGTAATCATATTTTTCAATTCAAAAGTTAGATACAAAATATTGGATGGCAAGGAGGTTGACCTTGATTTAAGAACATTGAGTGAAAATTTTTCTATAAAGATAAATACTATCACAAGGTTTTTAGTCTAGTATGTTTTTTGGGCTTTGATATCAATCCATCAATATGGCCTAAGGGTGGAGACTTTGGAACTCTAAATAGAGGTCCAAGGTTAAAATCCTATAGAGGTTTGGGTTGTACATCATGCTCTAGTAATTGGAGTATGGCTGGATAATTATATATTAGGTAAACAACATCCTCTATGAGGGTCGTCTCATATGACCTATGGCCTCATAGATGTTAAAAACTATTTTATCCTTTTTTAAATAAAGCTATTTTAAAAATATATAACGGTAACACTTTAGGGGAGTTTATATAAGAGGCACTAACTTCTAGAGAGCAAAACACAATTGTGTATACATGAATATGTGTTGCCATGGATATTCTAAAACCTTCACCAAAATCCATTATGACCAAATCTAAATCAAGACATTGCTTTCCACAAGTGGATAATGAAGACATTATATTTAGAGGTTGCATATGATATGAGATTGGACACATGGCAAGATATTGCAAAATAAAAACAATTGAGAAAGAGGTGGAACTATTTTATCTTAAGATAATTCCAAATTTGAATTAAGGAGGGTCAAAATGTAATACAATATGGAGCATTTCAAGGATTTATCATTCTCAAATAAGAGAAAAAAAAGCCCTTATACCATATCAAATGGAAAAATCCATTGCAATTAGTCACAAACAAACATTAAAATAAACCAAGAATAATTTAAAATGAGAATCATAAAAGCAAGGTCATGACTCCTAAAATTATCCCCATCTTATTCACTTATGTGATTTTATGAGATCTTTTATAAATATAAGACCCATAATATTACTTATATTATGTCTATTTCAATCTATTTTTTAAAATGGCTATTAGATTTTATTTTTCAATGTTTTGAATGGATTTAAATTTTTTGATGAAGAATGGGTATAATTACAAGTCATTTATATCTATTTGTATTATTAAATGCTAACAAAATTTACCACAAAAGTGTTCCCTAAGAAATTGTTATAGGTAGATAGGTTATCACAAAATCGATAATTGTTGTGGAATCAAAAGTTTGTTGTGGAACCAATCACAACTTACCCATTCCATAAGATAGGCCAAATTGGATTGTCTTGTTATCCTTCAATCAATTGATTTTGCTATTAGGAGATGCATAACTAATATGGTCAAAGGATATGCCAACGAGATAACCAATCTTTGTCTTCTACAACAACAAAATATGTTGTTATTGTTTGATAGTTGTAACTACCAAGAATAAAACAAGCATTTATTCTCAAGTTATTAGATGGCTTAGATGTATTTCCCTAAGAACAATTATTTTGTTATCACTCTATTATTTTTCAAATAAGGTAGACTCCAAAGGGAACTCTTAGGTTTGACCTCAAGCCTATATAATCTAGACAATATGTGGGATCAAGAAAGAGATCTAAATGGATTATCATATGTTATTGTTTTAGTTGTTGCAATAACCGATTCATGGCTACGTAACTTTATATTGTGATGAGATTGAAGTTTCCTTACTTTTAGTAGTTATGTAATTATTCAAGTTAATAAGGAGGGCACATGGCTCACTCACAAAGAACAACAAACAATACCTTCCTCAAAATTAGAAACATAACTAATAAATGTTTTAATTAAAAAACATATATTAGATTGTTTATATATATATATATGTGTGTGTGTGTTATTTGTATTTTTTGTAAGATAAAGTACAACGGGTGGCACAACTGGTGCCACTCCCTGGGGGCACAACAAGGGGCTCCCTCCCTATGGTTTGAACTTGGGTAGCATGGATAACAGTCCAACGACATACCACTAGGGTGTTCCTATGGGATGTTATTTATAATTTCACTTATAGATGTTTTACATATGTAACTTACGTTAACAAGTGTGTCATTTAGATCATGCACTTTAGAGATTTGATCAAGTAGTTTTTGTAGCTATGATATTGCTTCTATTTTATCTCTTTCTGCAATTCTACACTTCTTCTATTTCCTCTCTTTTTGCACCTATTTGATTCTTCCTTCTGGTTGTACAACCTCCTAATGTTCTAGTAGGGAATGTTGCAAGTTTAGACCTAGTTGGGTTACTTCCATGTACCAGGAGAAATACTTTACAACCTCATGCACTTGTGTGGGATAAAGTATGATAATATATATCTTAGCTCTCAAGGTTGGAATTTAATAGTCTTAGTTGGTAATTTTCATTTTTCAACTATTAATAACAAATTTCAATCTTTTATAGATTCCTTAGTTTTATTATTTTTACATCTTGTCTTAATTTCCAATGGGTCAAATTCATCTCATTAGGTGCTTCAACCTAGTAATCTTATTGCTCACATATACATTGCATGCCACCTCATGAAGCTTACACTCTTAGATTGACAATTATTAAATAATTTATCATTGGGAGTCAAAATCCTTGAAAAAGTGCTCCAATTACAAATTATATAAGGAAGGTCACAGTTTCAAAATTTGCATTGAAAGGATTTCACAGTATTGATATAGAATCTTAAGAAAATTAGGCTTTATGAAGGTCTTCTTAATACTCCTTGGACATTGAGGGAGATCCTTATAGTTCATATATTGTGCCCTCAACTTATTAGTCATCCTCTTTTCCTTGGAAGTGGATTGTAGATTTTAGAGCCACTAGATGAGTAAATAAGCAATATTTTTTTATTTTTATTATGACCACTTGTATTGCATAGAATGGATTGTTATTAGTGATGATTCTATCCTTAAACAAATATTAACACAATATAGAAAGAATAAAATGAAGTTGCACAAAAATTCTTCAATAAACACTCTAATATTCAAATTTGTACATTTTACTTCAATACAATGTCATTTAAATATACATATATACATATATATAGGATGTCTCTTGGTTGTCTCAAGAGTCTCTTGGTTCTTCACATTCTCTCCAAATCCAGGTGAGAATATTTCTTTTTCCTTTTCTTAATTTTCACTTGCAATTCCAAATTTTGATTTTTATCTTACTCTTGTTCTATACTGATTTTTGTCTTATTTTGTCCTATTTTATTTTTTGTCTCATTTAATATCATAATTTTTAATATTTTCCCCCTTGAAACTGAATGGTGAAATTTGTATTCTCTCTAAGTGAAATAATTTGATTCCTTGCAACTTTGTCAAAATTTCGACATATTTATCTTTCAAATTATAGTGTTTCAATTCATTTTTTTTTCCTAAACTAAGGCTCTAATAAAATGATTCTTCAAATCAATGTTATTTGATTTTGTATGAAAAACAAGATTTTTAGTCATTTGAATTGCACTCATGTTGTTTAAATAATGGTAGTTTGTCTTTCTTACTTTTCACCAAGGGCTCCTAAGATCTTCCTCAACCACATTGCTTGTGTGTTTATTAATGTAGTTGCTATATGCTCTACCTTTGTTGTTGAGATTGCAATTATTGCTTATTTCTTGGAATTCCAACTTACCAATCCACTTACCAATGAAAAACAATTTCCTAATGTAGATTTTTTATTACTAATTAAGCCTCCATAATCTGAATCATTGTATTTAAATAACTCAATATTATTGGATGGAGTATAATGTATTCTCTAATTTAAAGTTCCCTTAATATACCTTAAAATTCTCTCAGCTGCTCTCAAATGATCTTCTAACGGATAACTTATAAATATTGAAACCAAGGAGATTGCATATGCAATATCTAGTCTTATTATTGCCAAGTACATAACATTGTCAATCAATTTTTTATACTTCCTCTCATCCACTCTTCCACTTCCATAATTCTTGCACATTCTTTCGCTTTATGCAAGTGGGACAATAACATATTTACAACTTTCTATATCAAACTTATTTAATAGATCGTGTGCATATTTAGATTGACAAGTGAAGATCCCATAATATGCTTAATGTACCTCCATGCCAAGAAAAAATGCATCAAATCCAAATTACTAATTTTAAATTCTTGTATCATGGATTGCTCAAATACTCTCTTCATTCTTGATGAACGTCCTACAAAAATTAGAACATCAACATATACGCAAACATCTAAAATACCATTACCTTCTCTTTTGTAGTAAAATGTAGACTCATTTATACTTCTCACAAATCCGCACTTCAAGAAGTATGAATCAATTCTTGAATACCATGTCCTTGGTGCTTGTTTGAGTCCATATAATGTATTTTTAACGTTTTTGAATTGGTAAAATGGAATTGAAATGGGTCATACTTATATCACATCATCACCACATAGTGGTGTTACAAAAACTTGACTATTATGCATGTATTGCTTGGCAAGATTTGAACCCGGGTCTCCCCCTTGAAATTTGAGGAATTGAACCTATTGACCTAATGTCATTTAGTAATGCTTTTTTAAACTTGTAGATATATCCTTCTCTACCTTTCACTTCAAATACTTGTGATTTTTTTATAAACACTTCTTTAATATTGATATTTAAAAATGCACTCTTTACATCAAGTTGATATACAGTCCATTTTTTTGGGTAGCCAAGGCTAAGACTATTTTTTTGTCTTGCCTTGCATTAAGTGCACATGTATCATCATAATATATGCCAATTTTTTGTGCATACCCCTTTGCCACTAGTCTTGCTTTGTGCCTTTTAATTGATCCATCACTATTGTACTTGGTCTTGAACACCCACTTCATTCCAATCACCTCCTTGTTCCTTGGAAGTTCAAACAACTCCGAAATATTATTCTTTTCAATAGCATTCATTCTTCTTTCATGGATTTGGTCCATACCATTCTTTGGGATGCTTCTCCAAAACTTAAGGGCTTCATTTTAATCTTGAATAATAATGCATAATTTACCATATTATCTTCTTGTTCCTTTTGCCTTTGTTCTTGGGCTTGTGCTTGGATTTTATGATCCTACATTGGTAACTTGGATGTGTTCATAATGTTCTCTTCCCTTTTATGTTTTTTTTCAAAAAATTATTGTGCCTCTGCCTGATGTTTGATCTCAAATTATGATAATATTTGTAGTCTTTTTTGTTTGTTGTTCGTGTACTCCATCAAAAGTCACATATTTAGACACAATGCATTTTCTAGATTTGGGGTCATAACATCTATATGCATTGCTTTCTTAAAAATAACCAACAAAAATACAAGCTTGACTCTTTGGCTCTAACTTCTCCTTTTCTTATCTTCAACATGAATATAATCCAAAAAAACAAAAACTCTCAAATGACTTACCAAAGGCTTCTTTACATACCATACCTCCTAAGTCATATTGAGGACCTACATTGTTTTTGCAACTACTTCAACCCATAAATGATTTATAAAACCTTTTTCTAGTACCAAGTTTTTTTCCATCTCCATGATTTTCCCATTCTTCCTTTTTGTCACTCCATTTTGTTAATGTGTATAGGCTAATGTCAATTATCTTCTTATCCTATGCTCATCACAAAATTGATTGAATTTATTGGAATAATATTCACCACCAATGATTATTCTTTAATGTTTTGATTCTATATTTGCTCTTATTGTCTACTATGGCTTTAAAGCTCTTGAATAATTCAAAACCATAACTATTATTCTTCAAAAAATATGCCTAAGTTTTTCTAGTATGGTTATTAATGAGAGTGATAAAGTATACGGATTTACCAACATTGGGTACATGCATTGGACCACAAAGATTTGAATGAATCAATTATAATGGATATGATGCTCTCCATGCTCTTCCTTTTAGAAAGCTCTCTCTATGATGTTTTCCCATTGTGCAACCTTCACATGCTTTACTTCTTAGGCTTGTGCTTGGATTTTATGATCCTATATTGGTAACTTGGATGTGTTCATAATGTTCTCTTCCCTTTTATGCTTATTTTTCAAAAAAATATTGTGCCTTTGCTTGATGTTTGATCTCAAATTATGATTATATTTGTATTATTTTTTGTTTGTTGTTCGTGTACTCCATCAAAAGTCACATATTTAGACACAATGCATTGTCTAGATTTGGGGTCATAACATCTATATGTATTGCTTTCTTAAAAATAACCAACAAAAATATAGGATTGACTCTTTGGCTCTAACTTCTTCCTTTTCTTATCTTCAACATGAATATAATCCAAAAACAAAAACTCTCAAATGACTTACCAAAGGCTTCTTTACATACCATACCTCCTAAGTCATATTCTATACTGCAGTTGTGAGACTTCTATTGAGGACCTACATTGTTGTTGCAACTACTTCATCCCATAAATGATTGATCAAACCTTTTCCTAGTACCAAGTTTTTTTCCATCTCCATGATTTTCCCATTCTTCCTTTTTGTCACTCCACTTTGTTAATGTGTATAGGCTAATGTCAATTGTCTTCTATCCTATGCTCATCACAAAATTGATTGAATTTCTTGGAATAATATTCACCACCAATGATTAGTTTTTAATGTTTTGATTTTATATTTGCTCTTATTGTCTACTATGGCTTTAAAGCTCTTGAATACTTCAAAAGCATCACTATTATTCTTCAAAAAATATGCCTAATTTTTTCTAGTATGGTCATTAATGAGAGTGATAAAGTATATAGATTTACCAACATTGGGTGCATGCATTGGACCACAAAGATTTGAATGAATCAATTATAATGGATATGATGCTCTCCATGCTCTTCCTTTTGGAAAGCTCTCTCTATGATGTTTTCCCATTGTGCAACCTTCACATGCTTTACTTCTTGCTTCTATACAAGGAAATCCATGGATCATTATTTAGCATTCAATAAATATAAGATTTGAAAATTCAAGTGATCATACCTTTGGTACCATAACTAGTTGTTATCCTCAATGGTTGTATGAAACAAATTGCTCTTTTCTCCTTCAAGCTTTAGAGGAAATATTATGTTCTTTGTCATAGGTACAACAACCAGTGCTTGGTTCCCATTTGCATTTTCATAGATGATGGACTCTTTATTCTCAAATACCATTTTATAATTTTTCTCTACAAGTTGCCCCACATTCAACAAATTGTGCTTCAAGTCTATTATGAAGTAAACTTTTTTTATATTTTTCTTTCCATCTTTTGTGCCAATTTGTAAGGTTCATTTTCCTTCAACCTCCAATTCCTTGTTGTCTCTAAGTTTCACCTTGTTCATGTGAGTTATCCAACACCACAAATCCTTATTAATAATCATATGATTTGAACAATCAAAATATAAATACCAAAAATATTTACTTGAAACTTCTTCCACATTACATTACAAGAACGTATTTTTTAAGCTTTCATCTTCTTCATGAGAAAAGTTTTCTTTTTTTCCTCCTTCATTGCTTGCCTTTACACTATATTCTCTTTCATAGTGTTCATACCTATTGCAATAGTGACATTAAAATTTTCTCTTATCCACAAATATCCCTCTACCTCTTCCATTGTAAGCTCCTTTACCATAGTCTCTTCCTCTTATAGAATACTGATTTTGTTGCTTCCCTATTTGACCTTGGGAATTGTAGCTTTGAGCTAGACCCATTATTTTTTTATACCTCTTCCTTGTAAGCAAAGCTTACTCCAATTTTTCTTCACCATTTTTAATTCTTTTTTCATTGGACATAATTGATCCAACCAATTAATCAAATCCCAGATTATTCAAATCTTCACATTCTCCAATAATCATTGCAATATTATTGCACTTTGGTGTCAATGTTCTCAACACATTTTTGACATTTCCTTATTGGTTCTTCATCATATATATCCATTTTTGCACAATGCCATGTACCCTTACACAATAATCTCCCATAATAACATTATCCTTCATTCTTAATTTTTATATTCTCTTCAATCTTTATAACTTCTCTAGTTCCATTTGAGCAAACCCTTGATAGGTTATCTTCAAAGTGTTCCAAGAGCTAATTTTTTTAATGGATCATATGGAATTGAAATGGGGCCCACTTGTATTATATCATCACCACATAGTGGTATTATAGTAAAGCTTGGATATTATCCATATATCGTTTGGCAAGATTCGAACCTAGGTCTCCTCCTTGAAATGTTGAGGAATCTAATTGGTTGAGTTAATGCCACTTGATTGTAGCAAGAGCTACTTGTATGTGATACAAAGCTAAGATATTTTTTGGTGCTTCCTCCATATTCTCTTTTCTATAGATGATAAATTACTCCTATCTACAAGTTCCTCATATTCATTTTCTATAACACTCCACACTTTCTTGGAAATCAACAAAGCCCTCATATTTATGAAACAATAATCATAATTTTCTCCTTTAGCTTCTCGGATGAGCAATGAAGCATTACCATGAGACATGACAACTACAACAATAATGTATGAAGCTTTCCTCCACAAACTTGAATTTTGAATTCTCTAGTTAAAGAGAATCAAATCCTCAAGCTCTCCACTTCTCCAATCTCCAAGCTCCAAGCTTTGATACCAATATGTGAGATGTGGTGGTATTCTAAAATAGATATTAACACAACATAGAAAGAAGGTAATAAGCATAAAAGCCCTCCAATAAACACTCCATCAATATTCATATCTATATATTCTCCTTCAGTACAAAGCCATATATTTAGATATAAACAATAGGATGTCTCTTGGTCATCTCAAGATCCTCTTGGTGCTTCACATTCCCTCCAAATATGAATAATATTTAATTTTTCCTTTTTAAAATTTTCACTTGCAATTCTAATTTTGTCATGTTCTTATTCTTGTCTTGTTTTATTTTTTGTCTCATTTAGTATCACAATTTCCAATAGATTCATCTTTGCAAGTTTTAGGTTGCGATGACATCATTATTGGTGAAATCAAATTTGGAGAGGTCCTTTATGTTTTTATAGATGAAACTAATCTTCCCTCAATTTATCACATCACTAATAGCAAAAAAAGAGAGTTTTGGTTGGATTGGTGGGTTGTTAAGAATATTGATGATAAATTTAGGGTGTTGATTAGTGTAGACACCAAATGAAGAACACAAGCTTATACTGAGAGGGGGGTGAACAGTATAAGACCACTTTTTACTTTTTCTTCCAAATCAATATTATGTTGTGTAAATATAGCAGTATCAATAGCAGTAATCAAAGCAATGCACAAAAACCATACACAATAGAGACACCACAATTTACGTGGTTCACCCAATGTGGGCTACTCCACGGAGAAAATATTTTACTAAAACTTTCTCAATCAATATCTTTGGGAATCACTCCCAATTACAATGTTTATGGATCTCTGTCCAAAGGAGATGCTGATCCCCTAATCTCAAGTTCGTGGATCTCTTCCATAGGAGAACTCTTTCCCCTTCTGCTCTGGCTATGTGATCTTCTAGAAGACTCTGTCTCTCTATTGCACTAACTGGTGGACCTCTCTCCACTTGAAGACTCCTCACTCAGATCTGTCTTCAACTGTGTTGGTTGTTGGATCTCTATCCACTGAGACTCTGTCCTCTGTACTCTGTCACCTCCAAAGCTCTATCAATAGGCTCACTAAGAACCTTCTCAATAGGCTCACACAGAACCTGCTTAACAAGCTCACACATAACTTGTCAAATTTGCTTAACAAGCTCACACAGAACTTGTCCAAATCTGCTCAAGCAAGCTCACCAAGAACTTGCCCAAATCTGCTCTAGCAAGCTCACCAAGAACTTTCCCAATTATGCTCTAGCAAGCTCACCAAGAACTTGCCCAAATCTGCTCTAGCAAGCTCACCAAGAACTTGCCCAAATATGCTCTAAAATCTATCCACAAAACTGTCCCAAAAATTATCCACAAATCTGTCCCAAAACTATCCACAAATCTTTCTCAAAACTATCCACAAATGCCTTCTCACAGGCTCAATCAATCATGCTCAAGTAGCACTCAAATCTCATCCACAAATCTATCAAGGCAAAGCTCAAAGATGAACTCAACAATGAATGGCAATGTACTCTTCAATGGATGACAACAATGATCCACAATGATCTCAACTCAACTCAACTCATAGAAGCATAAAGAGAATTGTTAGAGACTCAATATGTTCTAATCTCAATCTCAACTCAACTCAACTCAAATCAACTCATAGAAGCATAAAGAGAATTGTTAGAGACTCAATATGTTCTAATCTCAATCTCAACTCAACTCAACTCAAATCAATCTCAACTCAACTCAACTCAAATCAATCTCAACTCAACTCAACTCAAATCAATCTTCACAAGGGACAACTCTCTCTCACACAACCCTAGTCCAAGTATGTATCAACCAACTCAAATGTTTCCAACAATGCTCAACCACAAATCTCACATAACAATGATACTCATGTTCTTTTCTAACTCAAGTTCTTTCACAACCAATGGGCTTCAACAACTATGCTTATCAAACAAGGTTTAGACACAACTCTCAATTCAGAAAACCTTGAAGCATTCAACCAACCACTTTCGAAAAGGAAACCACAAACAATCCTTTTCCCTCCAATGATATTTCAGAAATCAACCACCATAAACAATCAATAGAAGAATGTGCCCATACCTTTTATGAAGATGAAAAAACCTCTTTGTAAATCTGCCACAATCACAAAATTCTTTTGCCAATCTTCACAAGGGTTAGTAGATCACAAAATAATCAACATTACTCCACTTTTCAATAATCATCACCAAGGCCTTTAATTGCACAACTTCCTTATCTCTCCTAAAACCACTTGTACCATAAAATAAAATAAATCAAAACATTGCATAACCTTTTCACTCCCAAAACCACTTATACCATAAAATAAAATAAATCACAATATTGCATACCTTGTCACCTCATGAAAGAATTAATCCTCTTGAAAAAGAAACAATGCAAACTTCACTTTTGGAACCCCTTTGCAAAATCAGAAATATCTCTTTACACACACCTTATTTCTCCTTCTAAATAAGTTATTCAAATAGCCCTCGAAATAATCTTTCCGACGATATATAATATGCCCCCTTTCCGAAATAAATTGAAACCTTTACATATATATATATATATATATATATATATAATATATATATATATATATATATATATATATATATATATATATATATATATGCCAACCTCCATTAATTGCACATAGGTCGGCCCTCCATTAATTTAAACTTAAACTTTAAACTTTAATATCTTCATCACCGGAGGTCCTTTTTCGATGAAACAAAATTCCACCTTGGATTTTAAGAAAATCCCTTTCCACATAAGCCCACCATGGTTTTAAATAAAACCTTTTATTTTGCCTGCCTTGGTTTTCATAAAAACCCTGTAAATAGCCATGCTTTCCAAAATATCATAAATGCTTATTTATGAAATATTTTGGCCACCAAAACCAAATGTGATCCATGTGACATCAATGACAACATAAAATGCCTCAAATTAACTCAAATTTCCAACAATCTCCCCCTTTGTCATTGATGGCAACACCTCTAAAGCAAAAACCACAATCACTGCAAAAACCATCTCTGAGAATCAAAGTTGCTCCCCCTGACTCAATAATCTCTTTGGAGGCTGCTCCCCCTAACTCAATGCTCTCTTTGGAGGCTGCTCCTCCTAACTCAATACTCTCTTTGGAGGCTGCTCCCCCTAACTCAATGCTCTCCCCCTTACTCAAATCCCCCCCCTTTGACATCAATGGCAAAAGGGACACCTATGGGGCTAAAAGATATGACTCTTAAGCTTAGCCCCCTCACCCCCTTCTCTTTTGAGGTGATTAATTTTGGGGTGGGAGTACTTTTACTCCCATATCACTTTGTTTCTTTCCTCTATCAACTTCCTTCCATGTTTTTCTGATATCCTTCTCTTGATGAATTACTTGATCTTCTTGTCTAGAACCTTTTTGACCTTCTTGCCTTGAACCTGTTTGGAATTGAGTCCTACACCATCTTGCAATATGCCCAAAGTTATTGCAATTAAAACACTTGATATTGTAGCCTTTGGTTGGTGCCCATGTCCTGAAATCATTCTTGAAATAATTTCCATATCCATTCCTTTCTTGAACCCTGTATTGTGAAGCTCTGTTTTCATGACCATTATGACCATGACTTCTGAATTGTGTAGCTCTAAAACCAAAACCATGTTGCTCATTTCCTTTGCACTGAAAAGCTTTATGACCAATCCTGTTACATGAGAAGCAATGTCCCTGAAAATCATACCTTCTCCCTTTGAAGTTTCTTCTAGCAAAATCAAACTTCTTTGATCCATGGATCCTGCAGTGTATAGCCCTATGTCCAAATCCATTACAAGAAAAACAATATCCTTGAAAATCCCTTTGTTCATGCCTTGGTTCCTCATACCTTTCTTGACCATTATCCTTATGATCATCTTCAACTTGTGCATTGCATCCTTGAACCTTCTTTGTAGTATCTAAAACTTCTTCCTTAGTTTCTTCCTTGCCTTTCTCTTCAAGAATTTCTTTTCCCTTTGAGCTTGATTCACCTATCTCAAAACAAGAACCAAACTGAATATTTGGAGCCATAGGAACTTTGGAACTTTCCTCACAAATCTTAGGTGCTTCCTTGCTTTCATATTTTAGAACTTCCTTTCCTTTTGAGTGTGATTCCCCAAACCTGAAATATGGGACCTTTGGTGCTTTGAAACCTTTCCAAAACTTGTGCAACTTATCCTTGGAGTCTTTCACTTCCAACCTTAAGGAAACAACTTCATGTTCTAATCTTTCACATTCTTGCTTCCTTACCTTTAATTGTTCAAGCATATCTTCTTCAATTTTCTTTGCCTCTTCAACCGTGATTTTTAGATCAATGAGATCTTGTAGGAGCTTTGCCTTTATCTTCTCATCCTCTTGTGCTTGAGCCTTTAGTCTTGAGTTTTCTCTTTTCATTTCTTCAAAAGCTTGTTCTGACACTTTCTTTTCTTCATGATCATAACTGTGCCTATTTTTCTCTTCATAATAAATTCTTACTTGAGATTCCTGCTTTTGATCTTCAGTAGGAGCTTCTTCTTTTTCATTGACTGAGAGACTTTCATTATTGCTGCTAGAAGCACTGATTGCTTCTTCCATATACAAGCTCTTCTTGTCATGCCTGCCTTGTTCATACATGTTTTCCTTTTCTTTTTTATTCTTGCATTCATCTTCACTATTTTGATTGTGCCTGTCTTCCTTGAGTTCCATTTCATCTTCACTATCACTGAAGCCATTGCAGTAACCTCGAGACATGATCGAGTTGACCACAAGCAGAATATTCTTCTTTTGAAACCTTGAATGCTGCCTTTTGAGCAACAATATCTTTGAAAATCCAGTCAAGTTCCATTTCCTCTCTATTGTTGCTATACCCATTTTGTGGACAATAAAATGCCCTGTGACCAAGCTTACCACACTCAAGACATCTTACTGATTTTTCTTCTTCCCTTCTTAGAGCTTCAAGATCGGATTCATTTTTCTTCTTAGATCTCATGGTTCTTCTTTTGCCTTTCTTTGCCATGTGTGTTCTTGTAGAATCTTCCCTCAAGTTGTTAGCCTTTTTGAAGGAACCCGCTCTGATACCAATTGAAGAACACAAGCTTATACTGAGAGGGGGGTGAACAATATAAGACCACTTTTTACTTTTTCTTCCAAATCAATATTATGTTGTGTAAAGATAGTAGTATCAATAGCAATAATCAAAGCAATGCACAAAAACCATACACAATAGAGACACCACAATTTACGTGGTTCACCCAATGTGGGCTACTCCACGGAGAAAATATTTTACTAAAACTTTCTCAATCAATCTCTTTGGGAATCACTCCCAATTACAATGTTTATGGATCTCTGTCCAAAGGAGATGCTAATCCCCTAATCTCAAGTTCGTGGATCTCTTCCACAGGAGAACTCTTTCCCCTTCTGCTCTGGCTATGTGATCTTCTAGAAGACTCTATCTCTCTGCTGCACTAACTGGTGGACCTCTCTCCACTTGAAGACTCCTCACTCAGATCTATCTTCAACTGTGCTGGTTATTGGATCTCTATCCACTGAGACTCTATCCTCTATACTCTATCACCTCCAAAGCTCTATCAATAGGCTCACTAAGAACCTGCTCAATAGGCTCACACAGAACCTGCTTAACAAGCTCACATAGAACTTGTCAAATCTGCTTAACAAGCTCACACAGAACTTGTCCAAATATGCTTAACAAGCTCACCAAGAACTTGTCCAAATCTGCTCTAGCAAGCTCACCAAGAACTTGCCCAAATTTGCTCTAGCAAGCTCACCAAGAACTTGCCCAAATCTGCTCTAGCAAGCTCACCAAGAACTTGCCCAAATCTGCTCTAAAATCTGTCCACAAATCTATCCACAAAACTATCCCAAAACTTGTCCACAAATCTGTCCCAAAACTATCCACAAAGCTTTCTCAAAACTGTCCACAAATGCCTTCTCACAGGCTCAATCAATCATGCTCAAGTAGCACTCAAATCTCATCCACAAATCTATCAAGGCAAAGCTCAAATATGAACTCAACAATGAATGGCAATGTACTCTTCAATGGATGACAACAATGATCCACAATGATCTCAACTCAACTCAACTCATAGAAGCATAAAGAGAATTGTTAGAGACTCAATATGTTCTAATCTCAATCTCAACTCAACTCAACTCAAATCAACTCATAGAAGCATAAAGAGAATTGTTAGAGACTCAATATGTTCTAATCTCAATCTCAACTCAACTCAACTCAAATCAATCTAAAAACTCAACTCAAATCAATCTCAACTCAACTCAACTCAAATCAATCTTCACAAGGGACAACTCTCTCTCACACAACCCTAGTCCAAGTATGTATCAACCAACTCAAATGTTTCCAACAATGCTCAACCACAAATCTCACATAACAATGATACTCATGTTCTTTTCTAACTCAAGTTCTTTCACAACCAATGGGCTTCAACAACTATGCTTATCAAACAAGGTTTAGACACAACTCTCAATTCAGAAAACCTTGAAGCATTCAACCAACCACTTTCGAAAAGGAAACCACAAACAATCCTTTTCCCTCCAATGATATTTCAGAAATCAACCACCATAAACAATCAATAGAAGAATGTGCCCATACCTTTTATGAAGATGAAAAAACCTCTTTGTAAATCTGCCACAATCACAAAATTCTTTTGCCAATCTTCACAAGGGTTAGTAGATCACAAAATAATCAACATTACTCCACTTTTCAATAATCATCACCAAGGCCTTTAATTGCACAACTTCCTTATCTCTCCTAAAACCACTTGTACCATAAAATAAAATAAATCAAAACATTGCATAACCTTTTCACTCCCAAAACCACTTATACCATAAAATAAAATAAATCACAATATTGCATACCTTGTCACCTCATGAAAGAATTAATCCTCTTGAAAAAGAACAATGCAAACTTCACTTTTGGAACCCCTTTGCAAAATCAGAAATATCTCTTTACACACACCTTATTTCTCCTTCTAAATAAGTTAGTCAAATAGCCCTCAAAATAAGCTTTCCGATGATATATAATATGCCCCCTTTCCGAAATAAATTGAAACCTTTACATATATATATGCCAACCTCCATTAATTGCACATAGGTCGGCCCTCCATTAATTTAAACTTAAACTTTAAACTTTAATATCTTCATCACCGGAGGTCCTTTTTCGATGAAACAAAATTCCACCTTGGATTTTAAGAAAAGCCCTTTCCACATAAGCCCACCATGGTTTTAAATAAAACCTTTTATTTTGCTTGCCTTGGTTTTCATAAAAACCTGTAAATAGCCATGCTTTCCAAAATATCATAAATGCTTATTTATGAAATATTTTGGCCACCAAAACCAAATGTGATCCATGTGACATCAATGATCCATGTGACATCAATGACAACATAAAATACCTCAAATTAACTCAAATTTTCAACACCAAAATCTAGGTATTTACAATTCACCACATAATTCTGCATGATAAAATATATGCCTAGGGTCTAAACTTAGGTATATTAATTCATGTACGCTTCCCCCACATTGCAGTCCATAATCCTGCATAATAATATATGCCTAAGTCTAAAATTAGGCATAAAAATCCTGCATATTATCCTATTTTCCAAATTTTAATAAATCTGGAAAATTCACCTAGAATACCCTACCTACCCACTAGACATGTGTCTTAGCCACCTCACTACCCCCATATTGCCACATATCATACACCCTTGTTCCCTTTGTACCTTCACATGGGACAACCCTTACACCTCACTCCACTTGCATCCACATCACCCCAGTTAAGTGAGACACCCTAGATGACTCACTCTAACTGCCCCCCTCCATTTGGCAACCCAGGATTGCCACTTGGCAGCTGTTAGTCAAAAAGTGACTAACTAAAGAAAAACATCTGATGCACCTTTTTGCATATTTTCCAAGAAGACCGAAGTGGCCCATATGCTAAAGATCAAAGAAAAAGCAAAACACCCCAAGAAGGAAAAAGTGTCGCGATATCGCGACATGTTGCATTTTCACGGTCCAAAGCAAAGAGAAAGAGCAAGGAGGAAAAAGTGTCGCGATATCGCGACATGTTGCATTTTCGCGGTCCAAAGCAAAGAGAAAGAGCGAGGAGGAAAAAGTGTCGTGATATCGCGACATGTTGCATTTTCACGAGCAAAAGCAAAGAGAAAGAGCAAGGAGGAAAAAGTGTCGTGGTATTGCAACATGTTACATTGTCGCGGCCAAAAGGGAAAAAGTGTCACGATATCGCGACATGTTGCATTGTCGCGGCCAAAAGGGAAAAAGTGTCGCGATATCGCGACATGTTGCATTGTCGCGGCCAAAAGGGAAAAAGTGTCGCGATATCGCGACATGTTGCATTGTCGCGGCCAAAAGGGAAAAAGTGTCGCGATATCGCGACATGTTGCATTGTCGCGGCCAAAGGGGAAAAAGTGTCGCGATATCGCGACATGTTGCATTGTCGCGGCCAAAAGAGAAAAAGTGTCGCGATATCGCGACATGTCTCATTTTCGCAGCGGGAGGCAGCAAAAGAGCAAAGTAAGAGACGAATGTCGCGATTTCGTGACATGTCTCATTTTTGCGACGGGAGGCAGCAAAAGAGCAAAGTAAGAGACAACTATCGCGATTTCGCGACATGTCTCATTTTCGCGGCTAGAAGCGGCAGAGGAGCAAAATAAGAGACGAATGTCGCGATTTCGTGACATGTCTCATTTTCGTAGCTGGAGGCGACAGAAGAGCAAAGCAAGGAAAGAATGTCGTGATTTCACGACATGTCTCATTTTCGCGGTTGGAAGCGGAAAAAGAGCAAAGCAAGAGACGAATGTCGCGATTTCACGACATGTCTCATTTTCGTGGCTGGAAGCGACAAAAAAGCAAAGCAATGGACGAATGTCGCGATTTCGCGACATGTCTCATTTTCGCGGCTGGAAGCGGTAGAAAAGCAAAGAAAGGAGAATGTCGTGATTTCGCGACATGTCTCATTTTCGCGGTTGGAAGCGGCATAAGAGCAAAGCAAGGAAAAAATGTCACGATTTCGCGACATGCCAGCTGTAAAGGAATAAAATGTATTTTTGGCAATCAAAGGCATGCACTGACACCAAGAAGTGATTTCTGACATGATTATCAAAAATCTAGGATAGAGCAGGCTTGCCGAGATGATTGAAAATGTGACAGGCTCGTCTAGAATCTAATCAGCAGAGGAGATATCTAATTCATAGAAGACTTGTTGTGTATTATTAGAAACTGCAGATGATTGCTTGTAAAATAGTAAGATGTACTTAGAAAAAGATACTCTTTTAGGGTATATATAGGGGTGAGCGACTCTAGAAAAAAGGTGTCGGCTCTTGGACGTTTACAAGCTTGATGTACATGTACTGGATTACAAGCAATAAAAGATTTCTTCTTCTGGATTCCGAAACTTCTGTGTGCAAGTGTATGTATCTGGTGTTTTAACTTTTATTCATTCTAAGTTTTATAATGTATTCGTTATGAAATCTGGACTGTGCACGTATAAATCTTGTTTCTAGAGTTGAACATTAAAAGATATTTACATGCTTTTAGACGAACATCTAAAAGTCACACTCGAGAATTCGTGTTTTCTATAAAGAAGATATAAAGAAAACTTCGAAAGTAGTAATCTGCATCATCAATGTTTGTTGTTGTCCAATCTGTACCGTGAGCAAAGTTTCTAGCTTAGGCTATATTTCCCTTATCTCTTGTTCCCCTTTTCTCTAAAAAACTCAAAGGAACCAGCCTTCTTTGGAGACTAGACAAATGATCTCAAGCAAGATCTGTCTATTCAATGTTGGCAAAGTCTAAGGTGCAACACTATTAACCGAAGGCAGATTTTGTTCCAACAGCAGCCCTGGCTTTCCACCTCTTATTTCCCTCCAAAACCAAAAATGCCTATAAAATTAACACCATTCCATAAAGCAAAGGAGGGCTGGAAAATACATCGTTACGCTAGTGAAATCACTGTAGGGAATCGTCAACAATCATGGAGTTCGAGCCATCGAGGTCCCGGATTTGAGTTCTCAAGGTTTTCTGCCATCTCTGCACAACCGCGCATCCGCGGTTACACAGTCCCAACCGTAGTCCTATAATTTTTTATACCGCACATCCGTGGTTACACAGTCCCAACCGCAATCTTGCGGTTTCTAAATCGCACACCCACGGTTACACAGTCAGAATCACGGACCCACGGTTCAACAGAAACTACCAAACTTATTTTGGCCATATCTTGCTCGTCCGGACTCGGATTGAGCTGAAATTTTGAGGGTAGGTTCCTGACATCCTCAAGAACATATCCACCAATTTGTAAGAAATTTGGAGCAGTAGAGATCAATAATTTATTCATTTGTTAGCAAGGCATTTTTAATTACTATTTCTATGTTCTATGCAAGCATTTCTTCAAGGGTTTTTATCTGTACTTGTTTCTAATCATGTATACAGGTCCTACTAACCCTTGTTTGAATTTCATGTGTGCAAGAGAAAGGTATTTTGAGAGCTATTGAAGCTAGAGTGGTCCCCACATCTAGGATACAAAAGCCCACTCACCAACTGGATTGGAGCTAAAGAAGACTGAAGGCACCATCTCCCATTGATGTACCAAATATGCCACTCTTCTTTTGCCTTGTTTGTGATATTATGAAACAAGCAAGCATTGTAATCTGACCCCTCATGCTTTGGGGAAAATCATTGTAAAAGAAAAGGAGGCCAAGGCTCCTGTGTATTTCAATACAAATTTAATATAAAGATTATTCCATTACAATCGCTTGTGTCTTCATTATTATTTGTTTGGTGTTGTCTTATTTTGCTTACAAAATGGCGATCACGGTGGGACCCCCTAAGGGTTCCATTTTGCTTTACCTTGCTTTTATCTAGTTACTGATCTATGTTTTCTACTTGTACAAGTTTTGGAAGTTTGGAGCACCACGGATCTACGGTTTAAAGCTGGAAGGAGCAGCGAAAGGAACACAGGTCTGTACCTTGTGCCATATTTTTAATTTTTTCTTTAGTTCTAGTTTTAGGCTACATTTAAGTAGATTAAGGGTCTCAGTCCTGTATGCCTTTGTGTGCACTTAGGTCTTAGAGATAGAAAAATTTACTTAAATCTTGCATTCATACACACAATAACAAAGCGAAATAAACGAGGATCTACATATGCATAGTAGGGAATAATCATGCTGCATGTACCAGGTTAGAAATAACCCAGGTATTTCTTTTTTGGGGTTTGGGCTTGTATTTGGCTTTGTTCTATTGACAGAAAGGACCCACACACCCGCGGTTGGGATTTCCCAAACGCGCACGTGCGGTTGGCAAACCGCGTACCCGCGGTTTACCAGAACTAACCACCCACCCGCGGTTAGCCCTGTTAAACAGAATTTGGTCGAATCTTACCTAAAGTTGCAATTTTTGCCCCTGATTTGATTTTGTCTGCTATTCTTTGTCTTCCTTATTTTCTGCATTAGGCATAAAAACATAATTGCATGTTAGATTTGCATCGCACAATAGAAAACAAAACCTTCACACACACATACACATATATCATCAAAACATTGGTAAGGTTGGATTTCATCACCAACCCCCAATTCAGACCGATGACGTTGGAATTCACCTCCTTCCACCGACTTTCCCCCTAGATCATCCTTAGACAGGATAAAAGCACTCTTTGATTTGGTATAGGTCACTTGTGTTCAAGTTGTCTCCCACTGTTGGAACGATTGTTGAATCAGAGTGGAAGAGCTAGGCGAACCCCCCACTAGGATTTAAGTGGTGTACCCTAGACTCTTTTGAGAAATAACGCTTGGCGCTAGTGTTCCTAATCACCATATTCATCGAGTTCTATTATTCTAATCCAAAAAGAACAAAAAAATCAAAAACTTCAAAAATCCAAAAACAATCAAAAAATCAAACATCGAAAAAAAAACTTAGCGCAAACTAGGACCAAAAACTTTGTGTGTTTATTTGCTTTGTGTGTTGTATTGCATTGTACTTTCATTTTAGTTACATATATTTTCATTTACACTTCACATATCATTCCATATTAGCGCATGGTAACTGTTGACACCTTTTTGTCACATTATACAAGGGGTAGAAGAATAGTAGAATTTTGTATAATATTTCCTTGTTGAAAGTTTTTTCTTTATATTTTAAGTTACAGCATTTTGGCTTTCCCTATCGCCCCTTTGTATATAAAAAAGAAGGAGAATGTGAAAAGAGCTTCGGGTCCGAAGCACTTCAAATCACCACTTCGGGTGAAAGCCTTGCGAAATAATATCGCCGAAGGAAATACAAAGATAACGCTTCGCACCCGAAGCATTTCCAGTAGACACTTCGAGCGAAAGTTTTGCGAAGCGGCATCCAGACGACTTCGTCGAAGGAGGAAAGGATAATCCGAATCAGCTAAGGTAAGGAAACCACTTTGGGCCCGAAGTGTTTCCAACACCTACTTCGGCTAAGTTTCACCCGAAGCGATCGGAGCCGAGAAGAATGAAAAGTGCTTCGGTCGAAAATTCCCCGAACCGTAGTTTTGAGAAAGAATCGGGCCGAAACATTTTCCAGTCGAAGCAGTTTCGCCAGCAAGGGACGGAGGGCCCCACTTCAAAGATGAAATCCGCTCGGCACTCGACACCCCCGAAGTAGTTTTGCGAAGTCCTATTTTGCGAAGACCAAATCAAGGAGAAACTACTTCGACCCAAGGATTTGGCGAGGCAGAGATATAGCGAAGCACTTTTCGGGCCCATGTTCCAAGGCGGGCAGCTTCCCAAGGTGATCGAAAGCCCCTTATAAATGCCCCATTTCTTGCCCGATAAGTCCGTCGACCATTTTTGGCAAACGAAAGGGATGTAACAATCCTCGAAGTAAAACCCGACGGGCGTAACGATCACTCAAGCATAGCATCCAAAGCCAGGGACACTCGGGCGACGCATTAAATGAATGTTTCCATGGTTGACCCAGTCACAGTTGCCAGTTTCGGCAACCGATTTGAAAACTCAGTCACAGCAACCACGAGGAGCCGATTTCTCAGAGCCCGAGGACGTACTCCGTCGTTTTTGTGATAATGATTAAGAGGGTCGGGTCCTCTATAAAAACCCAGGCTTTGTAATGTAAAAAGGGGGGAAATTTTTGCTAGAAAGCTGCTGTAACTTGATGTCCTGCGTTTAATACTAAAGACTTTTATACTCCATTTCTCTCTTTTATGCTGCCTTCTGTGCTTAATTCTTTTGTCTTTTCTCGTTCGCGTACTGAGACTCTGAATCCTGAATCCGATGTGCGATCGGGGATTGAACCCCTAAATTCGCCTTGAAGGATACATAGGAGAGGAAAAACGCCTTGTCGCTTTCCTTTATGTTGCCTGGTGGATTGAGGTTTCTGTTATTCCCTTATCTCAATCGTTGTTACTCTGAATCCTGAATTCCAGTGAGAGAGAAAGAGGAACCTTGCGAACCCGTCCAGAGGATACATAGGAAGTTTGGCATTTCGTTTCTTTCATGTTATTCTTGGTATTTCTTGCTGCTATTCGAGTTGTTAGCGAGTAATCGTGCTTCCTGTTCTCTCCCACCTTAAATCATCATCTTCTAACCCTTAATCTTTTTATTTCTTTCTCTAACCCTTACCCCTTTTTATTTCTTTTCCTAACCCTTACTCTGTTTATTTCTTTCCTGCACTCTTGTCTCAAACCCCAAAAGTAGATTAGTATAGGAGCCGGCCTTTCTCCGGATATTGGCACGAGGGGCATCTCTTCCCCTCGGCCTTTCAATGTTGGTCGCAGGTCCAGGGCGCACAAACCCACCGAAAGTCCTTTCCTGTGCGGATTTGATGACCAACAGTTTACGCACGCCCGATGGGACCTTAGGTCCCATATTTGAGAAAATTTCTAGCCCGTCTTCACCGGAGCCAGTAGTTCTAACAAGTTCCCGGTGAGATCCGGTCAGTCTCATCTTCTGAGTAGTAGTGAGAATCGATGCCCTCATTATCGAAAGACTCTTAGCATCTGGCGACTCTGTTTTACCCGAGAATCTCTGAAGTCGTGAAGACCAGTACCTAAACCTGGTTTTCGTAACCAAGAGCCCCCATGTTTTAAGAAAGTCTGAGTTCGGTGAAGCTCTGGCTTGTCTTCATCCGATAAAATCACCTAGCGACTCAGTCGAGCTGAAGATCCAGATTTCCTGGTCATAGGCGCCTATCAAATCTGAAAGAAGAAAGAATGTCCACCTAACGACTCCGACTCAGTGGCGACAACCGCGATTTCCACAGGCTACTGTCGTAATGGCTGGGAGAAGCTTTCCTAGCTGGAATGATCCAGGCCCCTGAATATCCAAAGCTACCATGAGATTCCCAAAAGTGCCTTGAAATCATTGACGAAATACAGCGGCACCGCGGGAATGGCCCGAGAACACCTTGAAGATGTTGCCGATTTAGTGACCCTCCATGACATTATCCATGAAGATGTCATGATCAGACTTCTTGTTCTATCTCTGGAAGGAAGGGCGCTGCGGTGGTACAGATTGCTCAGGCCCAAAAGCATCTGCTCATGGGATGACTTAGCGGGGGCATTGATCGAAATGTTCGATGGCTCTCAGGACCCCTTCCATCTCTTCGCATACCTCTCCACCATCAAGAGAGCACCTTCGGAGGGTATCACAGACTTCAATGTTCGATTCTACAGAAGTTGGAAGAGAATTCCACTGGAGATCCAACCGACGCCCGCCCAAGCCCATCTCTTCTATGTTCGGGCCTTCCACCCGGACGTAAGCCTCATTCTACTGCAATCATGGGAACGAAGATTCCCTCAAATATTTGAGGAGGCAGTACGAGCGAAACGGCTTCTGCTCCTATCGGGAAAGTAGTAGCGGAGAGAAACTCCGTCACTTCCTCCGATAATTACTGCTTCTATCCGGCCAACGCAGTACTCATCATGGGGCATTCCTCACACTGAGCCGAGGCCTGAGATGCAGTCATTTAGAGCTCGGGAGGCAGACCTCATACTAGCTCAACAATGGGAGTACGCAAGCATGGCCCACCCAATGAACAACACGGCTGCTTGCGATCTTCATCAAAAGATGAACCGAGGAGAGGAGCGGGCTCGAGTGGTAGAACCCAAGAACAAAGAGGGCACATTTTTGCACCCTTTTTGTATCTCAAGAGATGGCATGCAAGTGTTCAACCAAAGCTCATCAAGCCTATCCGATTCAGAGGATGAGCCCGAAGGGATTCTGGAGGACTACTCTTCGTCGGAGGAACCTTGTTACCATATCAGTGGGATGGAAGAACCTGTACCCGGCCTTTATTTCGAAGAATCTGTAGAATTCTGGCATTGGGTCTGGTATTGGTTTCGGCTATCCCTAAGACCAATGCCCCAAGAAGGCTTTCAAGTGGCGAACTTCTTCGCCAATAATCTAGGCACTAGCAGGAATGGAAATCGGCTGCGTTGCTTCCTGTTTGTAGCATGGACAACTTCGGGAAGGGTCCAGCCGAACTTCAAGGGTATGCTAAAGTACAATCAGATTTGGTCCAAACACTGCAAGTTTATCGGATAATTACCCGAAGCTGAATCCGTGGTGGCGGCATGCCGATTATGCCACAAAAAAATTGTGTAAATACTGTAAATAGTTCGGCTGGTAAATAAGGTGTTGCTCAAAGACTCAGGTCGAGTTTTACTTCGGCAGCTCCAAAAAAAAAAAAAAAAAGAAGAGAAGCTCGGGAACTGGGCGTACGAAGTAGCTGATAGAAAACAGCTCGTAGCAAATTTTGTTGGCCGAGCAAGACTCAGGCCGAGGACCGAGAGGTACTTCTCCAAGGGGAATCCAAGCGAAGCAGTGTCGAAGGAGAACCGACGAACCACTTCTCGAATGGAAAGCACTTCGAAACCAGTCTCCTATGAAGGGAACCACTTCGGGCCCGAAGCGTAAAAGAAACAGCTCACACCAAGGGTTCGCCCCGAAGCATTTCAACCCTGACCTCGACTTCACCAACCCAACGACGAAAAAGGTAGGGGCATTTAAAATGTGCCTAGGGGAACATGTCGACAGTCGCCTTCAAAAGCGTCTGAAGCGGGAGAGTTAAATGAAAAGGTGGCAAGTACGTCCTTTAAGGATCCGGTTAGGAGAAAAGTTCATGCTCGGGTACAAAGTGGTAGAGGGTCACGCTTCCAAAGAAAGCCGCAATCATCATAACACACAGCCCTATGTACCACTCCACCATGCGACGAATTAGACGAAGCGACGTGAAGTTAATTATGGCAAGTGCCATAAATACTGGTGGTTGCCTTCTAAGGCTATATAATGTAGACTCCAGTAGTGGAGAAGCTACTTGCTCGATAATTCATGCAAACTTCACTGCTAGCCTTCAAGCTCTCCTATCTTGCGCCTTCAAGCCTCCGAACCCCAGCACATTGCAGACTTCGCCGCCCTAAGCATCAACCATGGGAAAGAAGAACTCCAAGGAAAAGGGAAAGGAACCAGAAGTGGTGGCCTCCGAACAGCCAAAGGCAAGGGGCCATGACAAAGGGTAGAAGAAAGTTGATGTTAGCCGCCGCCCTGAGAAACAAGTCATGGGAGAAAGAGAGGATTTTGGGGATGAGCAGCCTGAAGAACCGCCAGTTGATGCGTGGGATAGGATCAGAGACACCAAGCCGTCGAGGAACATAGCTGAACTCAGGGAGCACCATCGAGTTCATGAAAAGCGAGGCTCTCGACGGACAACAAAAGAGTTGCCGCTTACTACTCCCAGATATACTGGTATCTGATGCCCCCCACACATCATTGCCCTGAGTTGATTGATGCCATCGCACGAAACTATCAGCCCGCCTCTAGGCAAGTGGTAGACGCCTCCGGCCACAAGTTGTTCTCCATTCTAAAGGAAGATGTCCACGCAGCCTTTGTGCCACAGCAGGGCCCTCCTAAAGGGTACACAGTTCGCAACGTTATTCTTAGCGAACAAATGGAAAGGTTCACGTCCTCCAACTACATGATCAATTTTTTGCAGCAGAGCCTCAAAAGCGGGCTCCCTTCGAGCAAATTGCCCCAAATGCCCCTACCCTTGGAGGCCTTCAAAAACGTCGACATCTTCTCCATCATTGCATGGGTGGCAGGCCTATCTACCGATGCTTCGGTGCACCCGTGGCAGGTGTCTTTGGTTGAGTGTATTTCCAGAGGGGAATTTTATGCCCCTGATGCTTTGAGGCCGAGCACCAACCCAGTATTTTTTGATCGGGCGAGAATGGGTGGCCGAGGACCCTACATACGTGGCTCACCAGCATGAAGAATGTTGGGACAAATAAGTACTTCTCGCCCTGTTCTCTTCTTGTTTGGTTATTTTTCTTTCATGTACATAAAAGTTTCCCTTATGTTGCTATTACGGCAAGTGACGAGGATGGAAATCCTCTGCCTGTATACCAGTGGACCCTTCTCCTATTGAAGACGGAGTCCTATTATTCTTTTAACCAACAATTTTTGGGACCCGCAATGCACATGCTAACGGGGTCTTCCCCTCGGGTTCCCCTCCTCCTAAGGGACAAGGTGGTACAAGAGAAGAGGGGAGACATTTTTCAACTGACAAAGGGGCTCGTAATTCGCATATTCGGCTTCGTAGGGAAGCCTTTCCTACTGCCAGTCTATCCCTCCGAATACCAGTTCGCATTGGAGGTCGCTCGGTAGAGCGATGCAACAAACGCCATTTATGGCCATGGACGAAAATGGGCTCACACCTGCGATTTCCCTTTCAAAATGGGAGTTATCGAGGTGTTTGCCCTCAAACAAAATGTTTTCTTGGAGGAGAAACTCACCAATTTTGGCCTAGTCCAGCTTCCTCAGCAATGGCTCTATGACCCCTTGGGGGTAATGAGGGACCATCTTCGATTTAAGAACTTCCACGCTTGCCCCTATCCAAAAATTGTGGAGCAAAGGAACAATCCTAATGGGAAGGATCTGGAGTGGCATTTGGAGAAAATGGAAACGCTACCTCCCTGGCATGAGTTCTACCCGATGGAGGTCGCATATGACCCAGTTCGGCACCCTCTCCCGAGCCCCAACTCCACCTTCTGGAAGAAGGCAAAAGATGATTTGAAGGAGGCAGTGAAAGATTAGGACGTGGCCCAACTAAGAGAGTGGTGGATAATGAGGGTCCATCATCGGAAGACGAATTCTTACGATTTTTTGTCATCTGACAAGGACTTCGTGGCGGTCTATGAGGCCAATGCCGGGACATGGAAGCCTCTGTCCTTCGTCGACCTCATTCCTCCAGCTATTCCAGGTTCGGGCGAAAGCCCAAGAAGAGAAAATAAGACTTCGGGGCCAAAGAAGGAGAAGAAGGCCAAAGCCACACCACGTAAACCACCTCAAGTACCTATGGGAGGCCAAGACACGAGCTTCGAAGAGTCAGAACAACCGCTGGTGAGAACAAAAAGGAAGAGGCCAGAGCAAGGCTCAGTGCCCCCGAACTATCCGAGGACCCGACGGGTTTGAGTGCCTCCATTGGACGATCTACACAGTCCGTCGAAACAAACATTGAAGGCGTAGTGCCACCAAGCGCCAAAACCGTCCCGGATATCAATGTCATCAATGTGGAGGAACTCCTCCAATCCGAAGGGGACGCTGAGGCAGAAACCATGGAGATTGAAAATGCCAAAGCAGAGGAAGAACAGGAGACGGCTGCACTGGAAGTCACTACAGCCGCTTCGCCAGGAGGGCACTCAGGTATGCATTCTCCACCCTTTGCTCAGGACTCACCCATGTCCACTACGGCCACGACCGAAGGTTCCCATCAGTCTCCCCCACAAGGCCACTCATCCCCTCACGCGTCACCCATGGCTAGTCCAAGTCCGTCCCATGATCTCGGCCGGGATAGGTCCATTGATGTCACTTCGCCCACTCACACTGCCCCTCCCTTGATTATGAGCAGAAGCGAAGGTATCACTTCGACGTCGAGCCCTACCACCCTTCGATCCCCCATCTCACATGAAGTGGCCCCCATTGCCGAAATGCCCGCTACACCCATCGTCGGACCTTCTGATGAGACATCCCCCATCCACTCCCTGTATTTGTTCACTCCTTCGGCTGGTGACCCAACCTTGTTTGAGTCTGAAATGTCCTTGATCAAGGAGCGCCCCCTTGCCGAGAAGCTGCTCCAAGCCCGACAGAATACCGACAAAATCTTGAAGGAGGCGAGAAAGAAAAGAGGGCGAGCGACGGCTCAAGTTGAAAAATGCGCCGTGTTTGATTTGAAAGCTGGGAAGATGCACAAAATCAAGAAGGTCCCTAAGGTTCAGAAGCCTCTGGATGAAATGACTCCAGCAGACTATGACTACCAAGAAACACCCAAGGACCTGGTGCATCTAAATGTAGACAATGAATCGGCATCCATGCATGTCCGAATTGAGACCTTTAGGGCTCATGCAATTATCGCCAACCAGCGCAGGATTGAGGCCGAGGCCGCCAATGTTAAGCTAGAGGAAGATTTGGTGAGGGTCCGCTCCAAGTTGGCAGAGGCCGAGGAGCAGTGCAAGGCCATAAAAAAGGAAACACGCGCCCTAAAGCTGCAAGTTCTACAGCTCCAGAATACTAAAGAAAATCAGGCGCAGAGACAAGCCAAAAATGATCTAAAGGCCAAGGAGCTGGAAGGCAGAGTTGCACAAATGCAAGCCCAGCTGTACGAGAAGGAAGACCTGACGGTGTTTGATAGGAGCAGAATTAAGGAGATTCATGCCCATTTGCTCAAGAATTTTAGGTCTCGGTGTTCCAGCGCCCTCACGATACTAACCTTCATCACCGAAGTCCAGCGCGCTATTGTCAAAGGAGGGCCAATCATTGATGAGGTCACGTAGAAAGCCAGGAGCAGGCTCAAGTTAGCCTTCGACGTCCAGAATGCGAAATATCAGGACTTGCAAGTCACTGCGATGACTCGGACGGCTAGGGATTGGTCCACGGCCCAGGCCATAGTTCGCGCCTTCTTTTCCAAGGTGCGAAAAGCTCAGAAGGCGAGAAGGCTCCAAGACATTTTTGACAACGAGCAACGTGCCTCGATGAATTATTTTTAGGACCTCTCTTCCTTGGGTTTCCCGAGTTTCACAGACGATGACGGGAACCTTCTGACTAAAGATGACCTCAAGCCAGTCTGGCTCCAGTTCGAGAGCGATGTCTTAGAGGTAGACGGGTGGGAGGAGCCGATCTCAGAGGGACAGATAACGGACTTCATCTTGAGATACTGCAAGATGGTAGCATGCCTAAACGATTTATTCATCAGGGCCAAACATGCTGACATCGGGCAGATTGATCGGTTTTGCGTTTTGGTAAAGGCATTACGGGATCAAGAACCATTCCAAAAGGGTGCCTGGGCTCATGTCCGAAGAACGATGAAGCGCATCCGTGATCGCCTCGAACCATCGCCACAGCCAGAAGCCATGCCAGAGGAAGAAGAAGAAGAAGAAGGAGAAGAAGAGCAAGAGGGAGGGCATACCGCAGAAACACCCCAAGAGATGGAAAAGAGAGAAGAATCCGGGGGAGACCAGTGACTCCGTAGCCCAATGGATCAGGACCAAAGGGTTCTTCCGTCGAGACGAGCTCGTCACCCCGTGAGCCGCCAAGAATGTTGACACCTTTTTGTCACATTATACAAGGGGTAGAAGAATAGTAGAATTTTGTATAATATTTCCTTGTTGAAAGTTTTTTCTTTTAATTTTAAGTTACAACATTTTGGCTTTCCCTATCGCCCCTTTGTATATAAAAAAGAAGGAGAATGTGAAAAGAGCTTCGGGTCCGAAGCACTTCAAATCACCACTTCGGGCGAAAGCCTTGCGAAATAATATCGTCGAAGGAAATACAAAGATAACGCTTCGCACCCGAAGCATTTCCAGCGGACACTTCGGGTGGAAGTTTTGCGAAGCGGCATCCAGACGACTTCGTCGAAGGAGGAAAGGATAATCCGAATCAGCTAAGGTAAGGAAACCACTTCGGGCCCGAAGTGTTTCCAACACCTACTTCGGCTAAGTTTCACCCGAAGCGATCGGAGCCGAGAAGAATGAAAAGTGCTTCGGTCGAAAATTCCTCGAACCACAGTTTTGAGAAAGAATCGGGCCGAAACATTTTCCAGCCGAAGCAGTTTCACCAGCAAAGGACGGAGGGCCCCACTTCAAAGATGAAATCCGCTCGGCACTCGACACCCCCGAAGTAGTTTTGCGAAGTCCTATTTTGCGAAGACCAAATCAAGGAGAAACTACTTCGGCCCAAGGCTTTGGCGAGGCAGAGATATAGCGAAGCACTTTTCGGGCCCATGTTCCAAGGCGGGTAGCTTCCCAAGGTGATCGAAAGCCCCTTATAAATGCCCCCTTTCTTGCCCGATAAGTTCGTTGACCATTTTTGGCAAATGAAAGGGACGTAACAGTCCTCGAAGTAAAACCCGACGGGCGTAACGATCACTCAAGCACAGCATCCAGAAGCCGGGGACACTCGGGCGGCGCATTAAATGAATGCTTCCATGGTTGACCCAGTCACAGTTGCCAATTTCGGCAACCGATTTGAAAACTCAGTCACAGCAACCGCGAGGAGCCGATTTCTCAGAGCCCGAGGACGTACTCCGTCGTTTTTGTGATAATGATTAAGAGGGTCGGGTCCTCTATAAAAACCCAGGCTTTGTAATGTAAAAAGGGGGGAACTTTCTGCTAGAAAGCTACTGTAACTTGATGTCCTGCATTTAATACTAAAGACTTTTATACTCCATTTCTCTCTTTTATGCTGCCTTCTGTGCTTAATTCTTTTGTCTTTTCTCGTTCGCATACTAAGACTCTGAATCCTGAATCCGATGTGCGATCGGGGACTGAACCCCTGAAATTCGCCCTAAAGGATACATAGGAGAGGAAAAATGCCTTGTCACTTTCCTTTATGCTGCCTGGTGGATTGAGGTTTCTGTTATTCCCTTATCTCAATCGCTGTTACTCTGAATCCTGAATTCCAACGAGAGAGAAAGAGGAACCCTGCGAACCCGTCCAGAGGATACATAGGAAGTTCGACATTTCATTTCTTTCATGTTATTCTTGGTATTTCTTGCTGCTATTCGAGTTGTTAGCGAGTAATCGTGCTTCCTGTTCTCTCCCACCTTAAATCATCATCTTCTAACCCTTACTCTTTTTATTTCTTTCTCTAACCCTTACTCCTTTTTATTTCTTTTCCTAACCCTTACTCTGTTTATTTCTTTCCTGCACTCTTATCTCAAACCCCAAAAGTATATTAGTATAGGAGCCGGCCTTTCTCCGAAGATTGGCACGAGGGGCATCTCTTCCCCTCGGCCTTTCAATGTTGGTCGCAGGTCCAGGGCGCGCAAACCGATCGAAAGTCCTTTCCTGTGCGGATTTGATGACCAACAGTAACAACCCATAGTCAAGCCAAAAAGTTAGCCTTAGTTCAGAGTCAGTTGCCCATCCCCATGGATCCACCTCAGGTTAGTCAAGTCCCTAACACTTCAGTGGTAGGGCAAGTTAGTGTAGTCCCTAATGCATCCCAAAACTTAAATATAGGGCCCTCAAGTAGTGCCCTTATTTTATATGGAGACATCATGCATAGGGCTACCCATACCGCTATTCCTAAGACCCCTAGGAGTGAGCCACCCACACCAATGGATGGTCATGTCACACTTGTAGACATGGACACCGTTAGGATGTACTTGAGTGTAGCTAGAATGGTTTTTCCATTACTACCACCACTTACCATTCCACCCCATACCATCCCATCATTCCATCAAGAAGTCACCTTCCCACACCCACAAAAGTCTAGCCAAGCCTTTGCAAATCCACTTTTTGAGCACACTGCTACCACCATAGCCCATACCCATCCATCATCATCTAATCAACCTCCCATCATCATACCAAATCAACAAGTCATTTGCACCAACCCCCTTTATGAAGCACCCATTAGTGTTGTTTCACAAATTCCTATGTCCATTCCATCCATAGCACCCATAAGCACCATGGTCCATAACCCCCCTCCTTCAGTAGCAATGCAATTCACCACCTACCCACCATCAACAACCCATCAACCCCCCACCTTCTTCACCCAAGATCCATCTTGGGTGTTGCGTCCCCCAACTATAACCATACCCACACATCCACTCAATCATATGTATGGTGCTCCATCAACACAACACACCATCATTCCACCATCTCTTCATCAACAACCACCATTTCACCAATGCACTATGCTTATTTTACAACAAATCTTGAATCGCCTCACAAGCATTGAGCTACAATTGAGTCATCATCAACTTCATAAAAATCACCCACCTCAACAACTTCATCAAAATCACCCACCTCAACAACCTCATCAAAATCACCCACCTCAACAACCTCATCAACCTCACCCACCTCAACAACCTCATCAACCTCATCCACATGGCCAATCTCATCCAAATCATCAACCTCGTACTTGGACCCCTCTATCCGAGCCCATGTCAATCATCTTTCAAAAGTTACAGGATGCAAAAACAATCATTTTACCTGACATACGTCCTGTAGATACCAAAATACATAAATCTAGGTCGTATAGAGAAGATCGTTATTGTCTCTATCATCGACAAGTGGGCCATAACATCAATGATTGCAAAGCCTTTAAAAATGTGGTCCAAGATCTTATCGACAAGGGGGTATTTTCCATCGAAAGTCCACTCATCACATCCAATCAAAACCCTGGTAGTCAACAGAACCATTGTGGGGATACTCAAGGCATCACACCTTCCCCATGCTCACCAAGCACAAAACATTGTGGGGATACTCAAGGTATCACACCTTCCCCATGCTCACCAAGCACAAACCATTGTGGGTCTCAGGATCCTTTGTGGTACCGAGCCCATGCTCCCAGTCACCAAACAATTTGGGGATGATTAAGGTATCACACCTTCCCCATCAAAAAAAAAAAATCTCCAAAGGGGGTATCCCTTTGGTCAACTCCATTCAAAAGGCCCCAAAGGAACCTAACCCCTTTGGTCAAAACTCATCTCAAAATGCTCCAAGGGAGGCACTCCTTTGGTCAAATTAGTTCAAAAGGATCCAAAGGATCCAAAACTCCTTTGGTCACATGCAATTCAAAAGGCTCCAAAGGAACCAAATCCCTTTGGTCACATTCCAGTTCAAAAACACCTAAAAATAAAAATTAAAAAAATATATTAAAAAATAAATAAATAAAACACAAAAACATGTTCATACACATTGCATTTTTAATACATCACATTCACAATCCCACTTTCATTGCATTCATACATTCCACTTCCATTGCATTTGCATATTCGTATCATTTGCATCCATTCATGTTGCTTACCATATTAATTGTCATCCACTCAGGTTAGATAATTGTTCATTCACTAAGTCTTGTTGTCTTAATTAGGGGCACCTACGGTCTAGCATTAGTCCAATTTCACCATCTAAGACCATGTCAAAAAAAAAGAAAAAAAAAGCTGCAATAAAACCCCATAGCACTTCATTTCTTTGGTGGTCTCTGGTTTGAGGAATCTCTAGGGGTTTTCGATCACTCAACCACTCCTAGTGATTTAAGCAACCTCCAAAAAATATGTTGAATTCTTTTAGGACCATTGCACATATATACACTAAGCAAATCTTGAGTATTGGGAATTGATTTCAAAAACATTCTTGAACCAAACACAATTTCACATCTTAAAAACATCTTGTGTCAAATAGGGATAACACCATACTTGGTAGGAACCTTGAGGTGAAAAGGGTCATCCTTGCTTGTCCCATTATGCAACATAGTCCATGACAACAGTGGTTTTCACTACTATCACAATTGCTTCAAATTCAAAAGATAGAGTAGTAAGGATAGGGTACAATTCTCATCACACTTAGGTTGAGAATCCGATTCCCCAAAGCTCTAAATATTTTACATCACACACCACTGATTAATTGGGTTGTAAGGATCGTACTACATTTCTAGTCAGACGGTTAAGTAGTCATCCCCAAAATTCAAGAAATCAAAAACAAAAATCATGGACTATGGAGTTAGCCTCCATCGGAGCTATAGACGCTTGACTGGTAGTGGAGTACGCTCATGCGTGGTGACATGTCTCTTTTAAAAAGAGACCTCTGACCGCTCATACGGACAAGCTAGCTTCTTGGTTCCAACCATAATAGGTTTACCCAATTTACTCAAGATGAGTTAATGAACTCAATTGCACACACACTGGTTCTTGATTGTCTTAGGTCATTACCATGCTCTTGATTCGGTAAATGAATTCACTGCACACACATTTGGTCCTAGAAGAATTAGGCAGCTTTAGTGAGTTTGTTTGATATCACTAGGATGTTTGAGTCTTTGCAAAACAACTCTAGATCCTTTATCCCTAAGGCAAACAAATTCATAAGCAAGTTTCCATTCCATACCACCATCATATTGTCATTTCATCCTACAAATTGTAGTCAAACCATAGTATCGTATTGGTGCCCCTGATTAAGCAATAAAGGTAAAGTTTGCTTAACAATGGTCCATAACTTCTTTGAATGACAATTAATAATGCAAAAGCATTCATTCATTTGCATACATCACCACCAATTGCATTCATTCATAAACACATTCCTTTCATCACATGCACCCAAAAAAAAAATCAAATAATCCATCATTATACATGTACATAAACAATCACAAAAACACCAACAAGGGGGAGTTCAAGGTCTTACACCTTCCCCAATAATCACATCAAGTAGTCAAGCAACTTGGGGGGTTCAAAGTCTCACACCTACCCCAACAATCACATTAAGCATTCACATTTCAAATCATCTGCTAGGTTCAAAAGGTTGCGCCCTTTTGTCAAAGGTTGCACCCTTTGCCTCGCATTCACAAACACAACGCATCCAATTCCATTTAGATCCTTGAGTGAACCTCGTATCTAGTGATATACTCTAGTCACCTAGCGGTTGCAGCGACTGGTTATCCATGCAATCTGGTAGGATGAGTAGATTACCATAAGGACACTCACAATTACATCAATGCAAAAGGCTCCAAAGGAACCAAGCTCCTTTGGTCAAATTCACTTCAAAAAGGCTCCAAAGGAATCAAACTCCTTTGGTCACATTCAATTCAAAAAGCTCCAAAGGAATCAACCCCTTTGGTCAATCCAATTCAAAAAAGTTCCAAAGGAATCAACCTCCTTTGGTCACATTCAATTCAAAAGGCTCCAAAGGAATCAACCCCTTTGGTCAATCCAATCAAAAAAAAAACTCCAAAGGAATCAACCCCTTTGGTCACATTCAATTCAAAAAAAAACTCCAAAGATAACACAATTTCTTTGGTCAAATTCAATCTCAACAAGGCTTTCAAAAAATTAAAATGCTATAATCTAAACCAAAAAAATGATTGATCCATACAATATGGTAGGAGTATATTACCATAAGGACAATTATCATTAACACAATTCAAAAAGCTCCATGGCATAACCTTTTGTCACATTCAATTAAAAGGCAAGGAATCACCTGGGCATCAATTAAAAAAAACAAAGAAAAACTCCAAAGATATCTCAATTCCTTTGGTCAAAAACAAATTCAACAAGGCTCTTGAAAGAATAGAAGTGCTCTCATCTCAACTCCCTAAGAAGGCCATGCGGTTGGACTGCTCCAAGGGATAGAGGTGTGCATTTCCTTCTTCCACTTAGCCTCAAGTGATCCTCGTATATAGTAACTTATCCTATATACCTAGCGGTTGCAGTGACTAGCAATCCATGCAATCCGGTAGGATGGATAAGTTACCATAAGGCCCTTGAAAAGTGATTCACCTCATGCAAGAAATGAATTGTTATCATCTCAATTCCCTAAGAAAGCCATACGACTGGATTGCTCCAAGGGATAGAAGTGCACAATTATCAACAATGGTCAAAATCACAATTGAAACAAAAACAAAAACAACATCCATTTCATTCCAACCATTATCATTTGTTTCATTGCTTTCATCATTTCATATCTTCTCCATCGACTCATCGCTTGAAGGGAAAGACAAAATCAACAAATTTGAGTTTCATAATCAAATTCAACACTCAAAACACTCAATCATGCAAATTACGCTCATTAAAATGAGCATCTTTTCCATGATTGGGGCAACACAAGTTGACCTTTATTTGTGACCATCTTACACAACTCCCCTTCAAATGCAAATGGCTACAAAAACATTGCAAAACCCTCCAAATCATCATCTCAAATCATCATCATCTTGAGTGAACCTTGTATCTAGTGGATTACCCTATACACCTAGCGGTTGCAACGACTAGCAATCCATGCAATCCGGTCGGATGGGTAGCTCACCATAAGGAAACTCATTCAAACATTCAACATCAAATCACTATGACATTAAATCAGCTAGGTCCCTAAATATTTGAGCTTAGATGTGTTCAAAATAGATTTGCACAAGGTTATCCTTCAACCCCTTCCGTTGGGTCAAAAGCGGAAAACAACCAAAAACAATTTGGTAATAATAAGAAATCACTTGAGTATCAAATTCTCGAATGATTGGTTCCTTGAACCCATCATTTGGAAGGAATTGCTAAAGTCACAGTGGAACAAGAACTCCAAACATGGTCAAAGATTTTACCACATATTTTGCACATCAATGAAACCAAAGGCAAATTCGTAAGAACACAAATAAACCCAAACTTGGGGAATCAAATTGATCAAAATGTCATACATTTGCATACACAATTCACCACATGCAATCATCCACCACCTTCTTCATCCACATTTGGTCAATTGGCTCGTGGGTTTCATCCTTTACCCATTCACCAATTGAGGGGGTAAGCAAACAAATCAAAATTTTCAAAAATCACCCATTCTTGTGCATCGAGAAGATTTGAGTCCATTCATCCAATAAAGATAGGTGTCATTTGTTTTTGCACCACATTGTGCTTTACACAACACGGTACAAAAAGGGGCATATGTAGACACCAAAATCTAGGCATTTACAATTCACCACATAATTCTGCATGATAAAATATATGCCTAGGTCTAAACTTAGGTATATTAATTCATGTACACTTCACCCACATTGCACACCACAATCCTGCATAATAATATATGCCTAAGTCTAAACTTAGGCATAAAAATCCTGCACATTATCCTATTTTCCAGATTTTAATAAATCTGGAAAATCCCCCTAGGATACCCTACCTACCCACTAGACATGTGTCCTAGCCACCTCACTACCCCATCTTGCCACATCTCATACACCCTTGTCCCCTTTGTCCCTTCACATGGGACAACCCTTACACCTCACTCCACTTGCACCCACATCACCCCAGTTAAGTGAGACACCCTGGGTGACTCACTCTAACTGCCCCCTCCATTTGGCAGCCCAGGATTGCCACTTGGCAGCCCTGGCTTGCCACCTCTCATTTCCCTCCAAAACCAAAAATACCTATAAAAGCAACACCATTCCATAAAGCAAAGGAGGGCTGGAAAATACATCGTTACACTGGTGAAATCACTGCAGGGAATCACCAACAATCACGGAGTTCGAGCCATCGAGGTCCCGGATCTGAGTTTCAAGGTTTTCTGCCATATCTGCACAACCGCGCATCCATGGTTACATAGTCCCAACCATAGTCCCACAGTTTCTAAACCACACATCCATGGTTACATAGTCCCAACCACAGTCCCATGGTTTCTAAACCGCACACCCGTGGTTACACAGTCACAACCGCGGACCCGCGGTTCTACAAAAACTACCAAACTTGTTTTGGCCATATCTCGCTCGTCCGGACTCGGATTGAGCTAAAATTTTGAGGGTAGGTTCCTGACATCCTCAAGAATATCTCCACCAATTTTTAGGACATTTGGAGTAGCAGAGATTAGTAAGTTATTCATTTTTTAGCAAGGCATTTTTAATTACTATTTCTATGTTTTTTGCAAGCATTTCTTCAAGGGTTTTTATCTGTACTTGTTTCTAATCATGTATACAGGTGCTACTAACCCTTGTTTGAATTTCATGTGTGTAGGAGGTAGGTATTTGGAGAGCTATTGAAGCTAGAGTGGTCCCCACATCCAGGATACAAAAGCCCACTCACCAATTGGATTGGAGCGAAAGAAGACTGAAGACACCACCTCCCATTGATGTACCAAAGAGGCCACTCTTCTTTGGCCTTGTTTGTGATATTATGAAACAAGCAAGCATTGTAATATGACCCCTCATGCTTTGGGGTAAATCATTGTAAAAGAAAAGGAGGCCAAGGCTCCTGTGTATTTCAATACAAATTTAATATAAAGATTATTCCATTACAATCACTTGTGTCTTCATTATTATTTGTTTGGTGTTGTCTTATTTTGCTTACAATTAGAAATATTGTGATGAGACAATGCATAAGCTTGTTCATGCTTTGACTCCTTGGATCAGAAGGGCTATGCTTTGACATTAGTGCTTAGTAAGTACTAACTTTAGTCTCTTGAAACACATGAGTTGTGTTTCACATGGTTCATGATATTCCATCCATTCATCTACATTCAAAACTTTATGAGGGATGTGTGTTGGGAAAATATCATCACAATAATTGGATTTGATCCATAGTGACATTTGTGGCCTTATGGCTATCCAGTTCATCATAAGCAATCATTGTTTTCTCATATTTATTGATGATTTTACTTGTGTTATTTGGGTCTATACCATTCAATTAAAAAATGAGACACTTGTCAAATTTAAGGATTTTAATGTGCTAATTGAAAATAACATTGAGAAAAATTTATATGGACTAATCAAAGGAGAGTATATTCATAATAAGATTAAGGATTTTATAATCTTTAATGGTATTTCTTGGTATCTAACTATTTAGTATACACTAACAAAATAGGGCAACTGAAAATATGGTTATTATGGAGATGAATCACTATATGACCCACATAAGGAAAGTGGATCTTAGACTTTGGACATGAGCAATATATTGTGCTACTTATTAGCTTTTAAGCCAAACTATCTCAGGATCCAATATAATTAAGCCACAATATCTTAGGTCTTAATATCAATAATCAAGAGTAGAATTAAATATATGAGCAATCAAATATATAAACTGGCCAATATAAATATAATAACATTCACTATAATATCAAATATGAATGTAAATGGCCAAAAATTAATCATGTAATAACATGAAAATACTTACAATAAAATTGCTCAAAATATGTATACAAGCTTTATTATCAATGCTTGTTATGGTGATCATTACAAACCATTTTTCCAATACATTGTATGGAGCTTTGTTTCCATAATATAAACATAAAAGATGATACTTCAATACTTCTCTATTGTACTCCTCACATATTTGGGAGTTGCAACCTTTCATATTCTTGACCTTTGGCTTCTCATATTGCCACTTGTACACTAGACTCTTCACTCTCTTCTTACATGCATACTTGACTCTATGACACTTACTCTCTTACATGCACTCCTAATATAAGAAACTTGTGCACATCCTCACATTACATATTTGCATACTTACATACATGACACTTGTGCACTTTCTCTCAATACACACTTGCACTCACTCTTACATGACACTTGTGCATTTCCTATACATTACATATTTACATGACACTTGTGCATATCCTAGATATTACATACTTACATGACACTGGTGCATATCGTACACATAGACACTTACATAAAGGGGAAATATAAATCACTCACCTAAACTATAAAATCAAACTCTAATCTATTACATATTTACATTTGTACCATAAAGGTACCATGGGGGTACATGTGCACGTACCTAATAATGTAATATTCTCCAACACTACTCTAGCATCAATAAGAAACATATTTGTGTCATCAAGGGCATGACTCCTTTCGAGGTATAGATAAGAGACAAACCTTTAGTTTTGCATTGAAGTGTTTGCAACAATTACTTGGGTTCATATTCCAATTGAGTTGTGAAACAAGCTTCACTCAAAGAGTCATTGATAAATATTTGTTGGATATGCTATGACACCGAATGGATATTGACTCTATGATCCACCTCATGAGGTTATGACCAAAAAAATCTCAAGTTGAATAAGACATCTCCTTATACAACTTTGAGCCTCATTTTGGCCCTTCTTGACAACACCTCTCTATCTTATCATATTACTTGATGTTGGATGTTAGTCTATTTCTCTTGGGTTCTACTTTGGTTTGTCTTCTAACCAACTAATTTCTTTAAATACTAATATTGATCCACTATCTCTAGGTTCTTCAACTAAGAAGGTTATCCTCCCTCTTTGAATGTTTTAATTATTGATGTTTCTTCTAGTTCTAGTGATGTGTAGGATTTTGTAGTTCCCAATTTTACTTCTCATGATGAGTTCCTGGCCCTTGACACTCCCCATAATGTACCTTTTCTTATACTCAAAGTTTTGAGAGTATTCTATAGGATGAAGACCCTACTTTGTAGCAAGAATGTCATAAGGAACCCCTTGCCTCGTTCTTTACTTGATAAGGTGAATAGTGTTGGAGATTTGACTATGTATAATTAGGTGAAGGGATGTCCTAAGTTGGAAGCAACTATGCAAGCAAAATATGTTTCTCTTTTAAATAATCAGACTCAAGAGTTGTCCCTTTAGCCAAGGGTAAAAATGTTGTTGGATGTGAAAGGGCATATAATACCAAATTAAGTATTGATAATTATATTTAAAAGCATAAGGATTGCCTTGTTGTAAAAGGTCTTTCTCAAAAAGGAGATGATTATAATGAGACTTTCACCTTTTTTGCAATCATGGGCTCTATTCAAAAAATTAATTGTATTATTGGTGCTAATCAATAGGAGGTTCATCAAATGGATGTCATGAACATTTTTCTATGTGGAGGCCTTGAAGTGGTTATATATATATAACCTGATCATTATGGAATTTCTTCCCCCATGATTCAAGATTTGAAGCCATGAATTTAAGAGTCATTTGAGGTGTTAGATTTGGATTTACTTACTTTTGGGGGCATTTAGATTAGTTAGTATCTTCCATCAATTTTTCTTTCTCGACTATAATATGCATTTGATCTTTTATAATAATTTTGGATAAAGGATTGTCAGCTAGCTTTCAACTCATTTGTTTCCTAAAGGAAGCTTGAGGGTAGTTATCCCCCTTCCTTAGCAAATGTTACTCTTTATTAATAATTGGTGGATAATATTCTCTATAATCAACAAGATATCATCATTGTTATTATTGTTTGTTCCACACATATATATAAACACCTTGTGAAGTCACTGAAATACTTTCAAATGGATTCTTCACTATATCAAAAATATTATTTACATGGAAATTTATTAGGTTATAAAGGATTTTTTTTTGTTGATTAGGGAAACCTCTATAATCCCTAAAGACGAAGTCAATAAGACCCCCCACTATCCAAGGAATTGAATCGGGGCAACCCATCGGAAAGCAACTCGACCGTTACCAACCGACCTATCCATTTTGGGCTCAAAATTTTAGGGTAAAGCATGGGTTTTTCAAAGGGGTCTTGGTCCGCTTATACCAAGGTTTGAACTTGGATCTTCTGGATGAAAACCCAAAGACATACCACTGCAGTATCCCTCACGGGACTATAAAGGATCTTTTTATTGTAAACAATTACATTGAGTATAAGTTCACTTAAATATATTATCTCTTAGCTCTAACCCAATTTTTTAGAGTTCTAATAAACAAGATGTTATATCTTTGTCTTCCATGGAAGTAGAATATTATAGTGCTATCCAAGCTAGAAACCATTTTAAATTGATATAGATGATTCTTGAGTATTTAGGCCTTCTTCAAATAGTTCCAACATGTTGGTTTGTGATAATCATAATGCTACTCACTGGTTTTGCAATCCTATGGGGCATCAATGGATTAATCATATTGAGCCTTGGTTATATTTTATTTGATAACTTTATTCTCAGGGTCAACGTCTACCAATACATATGGCATCAACAAAACTAGTAGATATTTTTATGAAGGTCATATTAAAGGTTACATTTAGTTGGTTGAAAGAGCGTGTTGGCATACAAAAGCTTCCATTTAGGGGGATGTTTAGTAATTTTTCTCTTTGCGACCCTTGTTCAACTTAAGATGGGATATTGAAATGTATTGATTTGTCACTTATGGATAATTATCATATTTATGTAATATATCGTACATGCATACAAGCCATTTCACCCTTGGAAAGATGACCCATGTATTCTCTTGTGGATCCATAACATGTTAGTTTGATAATTATCAAGATCCCTCCTATTGTATTGTGTCAATATAAATACTCCACACCCCCAACTATTTTTCAATTGGTTGGGAATCATTTCATTTGGTAGTGATGATATTTGGTGTTTAAGAGCATGTTGGCATAAAAGAGCTTCCATTAAAGGGGATGTTTTATAATTTCTCTCTTTGTGACCATTGTTCAACTTAAGATGGGATGTTGAAATTATTGATCTTTCACTTGTTAATCATGATCATAATATGTAATATATTATATATGCCTGCAAGCCACTTTACCCTTGTAAAAATGACCCAAGTATTCTCTTGTGGATCCACAAAAGTCCAAAATAACTATAGTGAGGGGCAATGTAAGGAAATAGAGGCTAGATGAAGCAAAATGCGACATTGATAAGTGGTTGATTTTGGATGGGGTAGAAAATTTAAGTTAATTTTAAGGTCTACGAGCATTATGCATATTAGAAAACCTCATACTTCTCTGGAGGAGGCACTCATGTTATGTCGTTAGCCTATATGGAATACACATACCCTACCTACTTTAAGACTCAAGCCTTAGACCTCCTATTTGAAGTACCCAAGCCTTCAACATCAAGCCCACTCAGGTTGTACTTTTTTAAGGTCCACAAGCATTTAACATGTCAAACCACTACATACTCCTCTAGATCCACTTTATGTGGGAGGAGGCACTTGTGTTGTGTCATTGTTTATTTAGATTTTTTAAGGTCCACGAGTATGTAGCATGTCAAACCACTACATACTCCTCTAAGTCCACTTTAAGTGGGAGGAGGCACTTGTGTTGTGTCATTGGCTTATTTGGTTTACATATCCCACTTGTCTTCAAATTTGAACCTTGGACCTCCAATCTAGAGTACACAAGCCTTCACCATCAAGTCCACCGGGAAGAAATTCTCCTGTTTAGTTGGTCTTGGTGTAAGATGAAAACATTGATTTAAGTTTTTAATGAGCAAAATTTAGGAATGAGGATAAATAATGCACAGTAGATCAAGTTATGGCCATTGGCTGACACTTCTCAAAAGAAGGTGATATGTTGAAACAATGGTGCAATGGTGGAAGGAAGAGTTAATGTTAAAAGTTATTTTATATGTTTGGCTATTGAAAGTTTAGCTATAAGTTGTTCTTTTAGTTTTGGAAGGTGTTACTTTTATTATGAATGATTTTCATCATTTTAAGTTGATATCAAAACTTTTGGGTTAAGTCAAGATGGCATGTATGTTTTGGACAAGCCTCTCATGAAGATGCTATGGAAATTATGTAAAACTTCACTTTTATTAATACAAAATTAGTATAAATGCCAAATGCAATACAAAGGTTTGAAAGTAAAATTTAATTTTTATTATTTATAGTTTAGTTTTTATGAAAAAAATTGTAAAATTAACATCCAACGTACCTTTGAAAAAAAAGTTTTCTCCTCCAAAAATTTTGGTATATTTGTATTTTATTGTTTAATTGGTTATATGGGGTTGAAACGGCCCAACCCATACTACATCATAGCCATATAGTGGTATTATAATAGTTTGGAAACTATGCACCCCCACCCCTACTACATCATGACCACATAGTGGTATTACAGTAGTTTGGCAATTATGCATGTATCATTGGTATAATTGATTGAGCTAATGTCATTTAATAATTTTGGTTTAATTTTAATTCCAACTTCAACTACATTTTTTCACCATTCTTTCGATTATTTTGAATTATATATATTTTTAAATAATATTTATAAAAAGGGATTTTTTCACCGTTCTTTCAATTATTTTGAATTATATATATTTTTAAATAGTCTTTATAAAAAAGGATATGTTAAGAAAACTTTTTTTTAAAATAAGTTTTATAAGTTTACACAAGTTTTTATGAGGGGTCTCGGTCCCCTCATACTAAGTGAGGTTTGAACCTTGGATCTCCTAGCCAAAGCCCTTACCACTACAATAAGCTTGCAACTTTTTTTGACCGTAGGGTGCCTAATGAGGAAATGCACACTAAGATACAAGATGAGATATAGCATTATAAGAGAAAGGAAGCTTCCTTTTCTTAATGGTCAATGAATTTTGTTTATAATGAAATTAGGACAACTAACTTTAGGACCACTATGCCTATTAACACTTGAACCTAAGCCTTCTTCATGGAAGATAACACACCTCAAACAAAATAGTAATGGGCTATCACAAATTTTATTTATAGTAGCACTAGGACAGCTTAGTTGGGGATACTACTAACACATATTGAGCCTTTATGTCCACAAAGACTTGAGCTTTGGCCTTACACATATTGAGCCTTTAGCTTTGGCCTTTTTTGTGGAAGACTGTCATTTTCTTACCACAAATTTTCAATTCATATTTCCAAAAAAAATATTTATAAAGTTGTAAACACATTTAAATTTCTTTTTAATTTTAACCTTGATTTCTTGAATTTTTTTAATATTTATTTAAAAATGCAATCGAAAAAAGTTAGTTTTGAAAAGCTTGTCTAAAAGAATTAAAACACTCTCATCAAACTCTTACTCTCAAACTCATCGTTAAAGATATCACATAATTGAAATGAACTTAAAAAAAAAAAAAAGGAAAAAATTATTAAAAAAATAATAAACTCTATTTTTTCTCTAAAGTTGAATCTCTTTTAAATTTCAAAGAGGGTGTGTAACTCCATTCAACATATCACTATATTTTAATTATTTTCTACATATTATCATGATTGCAAAAATTTGCATTGCAAGCTCTGTTGATGCTTCATTAAAATAATCATATAACTCTCGTTCACATAAGCAAACATAGGTAGAAAAATAGGTGCTAGCGTGTTGGTTATAGTCTCATAGGATTTGAATATACATAGAAAGGTTTTACGTGACAATGGAGTTAATACAAAGGATTTGCTTCAATCCATGGTAAAATGAAAATGTCCAAAAAATGAGTTTATCAAAATTATTTTTGATAGTGCTTCCAACAAAAATATATGGAAAACTAGTGGAGATGTTTTTCAAAATACAAAAGGTGAGAATACTAAAGGTAAAGTTCACCTCAATTACTCATAATCATATAGAACTTCAACTAAAAACTATGTAGAGGTTAACGTACTTCTTACAGGGGTTAAAGTTGCAATTGAAAAAAGATGGAAATATTATTTAATTGAGGGGGATTCATAAATTATCATTAATGTTATTAAGAAAAATGGATGTAAGGATTGGATAAAAATGATATTATTGATGATGCTCATCAATTGTTTGGGACAATCTTTTAAAAACGTGATCATATCTTCAAAGAAGGAATTCAGGTGGCAAATAATTTAGCTAACCAGTATGTTGATCTTTGCCTTGATGAAATTCAAATTTTAGAAGACAATTAGCCAAATGAAATTTTATCTCTTCATGAAAATAATTGCAAGGAGTAAGCTATATGGGCAAAGCTTATTAATAAAAAATGAAACATGGTGTAGCAGTTTAAAAAAAACACAAACTAATTTCTGATTCACAAGATCGCTTACACGCAAGTGAAGAGCATACTACTAGTGTTGAAGGCTTTCTAATTCACCAGATCCCTTACACGCAAGTGAAGAGCATACTACTAGTGTTGGAGGCTTTCTAATTCACCATAGCAGTTTGAGGAAGAAGAAGAATATATTTGATAGAAAAAGAAAGAAAAAACACCTTTGATAAAAGGGTAAGCTATGTGGGCAAACGATTTGATACTTGCACATGAATGTATGTTTGTTTGAGTGTTTGAATATATATGTGCAAATGTGTGGACATAAAGTGTTTGTAATACTTTTTCATGTAATGTTGTATGTGTATGTGACAAAATGTTTATAATAATGCACACATACAAAGTATTTGTAATAATGTACTATAATAAGGTATTTTTAATGTTTTATGTAAACAGGTAGTTTTGAGGTAGTTAGGTAGTTGTCAATTGCCTTTCGGTCTTGTCATATATATAAGTATGCATCTATGGGAAAGATGCTAGAGTGCTTCTTCTTGTGAAATGAAGAGTGTTGTTGGCCAAGAGTTGTTTGTTGGTGGATTGTTCATCACAACACGATGTATTATAGATAGTGCAAGATACACACATCCATTTGTATTTGTAAGAATTTTGTTTATATAAGTGGTGATGGAATTAAGTTATAGTGTGTTGTATTCTATTTCTATAGTCTCATTAATAATAACAACACAAAGATATAATAATAATGATAACTATGACTTAAAACCTTTAATGCATAGCCCTTACAAAATATACTAATTAATTACCCTACTATTTGTAAGACAAAATGTTCTCGTGACTGTACAAGTTAATCAACCCTTAAAATGCTCCTTCAAAGGGTAATGAACATCTATTTTCAATAAAATAATTGTTACTAGTCGTTACCAACAACTTAATCACATGTACAAATTTTCTTGTAGTTTCTTGTAGCTATGGAGGTACGAGTACAACGTAGATAAAAATATCATGACAAGTACATCAAGGAGTTGAGCCTTGTTACCAACAACTTGTGTTAAATATACAACTTTTCTTATAGTGAATCAAATGGCTATGGGTGTATTAATCCAACCTAGGAAGATAAAAATCTTAGAAAGGGAATAGATTACTTCAAGGAATTGAACCTAGTAAAAGTCGTACAAGACTACCCTCCATGTAAGCCTAAATGTGGGAGGAGTCAACCCAACTCATTCGTAAATAGGTGAGTCCCTTCAACCTAACAGTCCTAAGGCAGCCAACTTGGTGCCAAATGTTTGCCTAGCAAATGTGCTTGCCATACCCATAGGAGAGTCAAGTTTTTGCTTAGCATAAATCACCTAATGCAACTATTTTTTGGTAAGGCTTGAACCCTGGCTTTTAATGGCATCACTTCATCTTTGTCACTATGCTAGGTCCACCGACATTATGCTATCTAGTCCCCTATCCCAGGGAGTAGTAGTAGAGGCTGACGGGCAAGTACTCACAATTAAGAAGTAAAGTGCTTTGCCTACTAGAAATTTGCTCAAGATAAAACCATGAAAAGCAATGCAAGTGAGAAAGCAAACTAAAATAATGTCATTTTGGATTAAGTCATTAATCAACAGACTACACAATCAAATGCTAGCTTTCTAGCATTCTGTATGAGATGTGCTTTGAATACAAACACAGAAAGCTGAATAGATTACTTCTAAATATAAGAGACATAGAAGCCAATGTCTTTCAAAGGTAAGAACAAGGTAGGAAATGGATGAAAGTGAAGCTTGAAATGGGCAAGCAAATGAACTTGGAGAATTTTAAGTGTACATGGAGTGTATAAGAGACAATGTATAAAATGAGCCATTTACAGACCAGACCAATGGATGTCAAAAGCGGAGCAAACGAAAAGAAATGGGATAAAATGATGGAGAGTATAAAAGATGAGGAATAAAATTGGCCAATTACAGACCAAAGCGATGAATCTCAAAAGAAGAGCAACAAAAAGAAATCGATACAATTAGGGGCAAAAGGCTTATTTTGTATGGTTTCATGATTACACTACCCATATTGATTGGCTGGTTGCAGTAAATTTTGTATAATTTCCTCAAAACTTCTCAGACTTGAAACCATTTAATTCATCTTCCTTATCATTTATGACAAAAGATAAGGCCTACATACTTACAAAATCATTGAGAAAAAAACAGTTGTGGAAGGATGATGTATGTGCCTTCCTAATCTTAGTAGGACCAATGTGGCACTTAATAATACCCATTTCCTTGACTAAAGTAGTAGCTCTTAGTAGATGACAGAAACACAAAATTCTCTTTCAGTTTGTCCAGCTCAAAGCCTGTTGAATAAATTGGACTACGACGGAGAATGAATAATCAAGTAATATGTTACTAAAACTGATAAGATTCATGAGATTTATAACAAACCATAGAAATAAGTTTAATCCTATCCTTGTTTGTATACAATATCCTAATAATTTGAAACAGATTTTGAACACAAACAGGCAAATGATTGAAATTTCATCTACAAAATTTAACTTGATACTGACATGAAACTTTAGTTGAAATGGCCTTGCTTTAGAGAGATCATATTTTTTAAAATGTGCATAATAAACTTTGTTTTCTAAAGGGTTTGTCACACTCAGTAGAGAAGCTAAGAACCGCAAAATGTTGTGAACAATCTACAACACCATATACCTATTGACAGGTTTTAAGGCAGGCCAGCAGGAAGAGAGTAACCTCCTCCTCCATGCTTAGGTTCATGCTGGGCCAACAAGAACCCCTTGAGCAGAACCTTCCTTACGCTCTCCCTCCTTTTGGATCTCATCGTCTCCTTTCCTGATCCTGATCTTATATTTAGCTTCATAATCTGCAATCTCTTTTTTCTTATTCTGCAATACCTCTGTGAGTCTAGAAATTACCTCCTGCAATCCTTCTTTGTTCCTCTGTACGGCAGGCAAAACCTCTGCAATTGTCCTCTCAACCAAGACCCCACCTATCATTCGGTAGCACTTCCTAGCTGGATCCAAAGGTTGAATTGCCCCAATAACCAGTGAGTGTTCACTCAATTCCATCTCCAATTCTGTAATCTTAGAGTAATATTGGTTGAGTTCTGATCGCAGGACACTCCACTGGTTAGCAACTACTTGTTCATTGATAGGCTCTGCGCTACTGTCTATACCTTTCTCTGCCATTTTGCTACTAAATATCCGGTCAAGAATATTTCCTGCACATATTGGAACCCAAAAAGTTTCAGTAATGAGAAAAAGGTAGAGTTAGCAATGATATAGAAGAGAAACTGAAGCTTCTTATGTTTCCTAGGATCAAAGCAGATGTGGCAAACATCCATATTTCAGGATAATGATCTGCATAAGATTGAACATAATTGATTTATTTCTCCAACACTCTCCTGTCCACAGAGCTAAACAATCATTTCTACATCTAAAATCTCTAAAACTCAAATTTATTATTTATTCCTCAAATTCTTACATCATTATAAAATAATTCTTTAAGCTTTTCTAACTGGTAGTTCTTTTATTTGAGCCTGGAACCTATGTGGATTTGCTGCTATCATTGCTTGCAAACTTTGAAAGTCATATTTGCAAAAAAATAAAAACAAAATATGAAAAATAAAATGAGAAATTCAAACAAACATAAAATAAATTCAGCTAATTAAGTGGCATGAGCAACACCAGTTAAATACCTCGACTTTCAAGGAGGAGACCAAGGTTCAAATCTTGCCAAGAGATAATGCATAATTGCGAAGCTGTTGTAATACCACTATGTGCATAATTTCCCCTACAAAATATAAGTAGCAATGCAAAGGAAGCAAAAGAGCTGGGCAAATTGATATATTTAAACAATTCAATTTATGGAAATAAAAATCAAAGGAGTCCTTAAATGTCAGAAAAGTGCCCCAAAAGGACCGTGTTGTTCCTATAGCCCGAAAAAAAAAACTTTAAAAATTGGTTTACTTTTAATTTAGATGTTTCTCTGCTTCACAGCTGTCAAGTGAAATGAAGCTCAATCCCAAACCATCCCTTTGAATGTTTCCTGACAGTGTACTAAAGACAGGGCGATTGGTATGAGAAGTCCAGAGAGAGGGAACTTTCGACGAATACTTCAGTGTCTCCATGTAAAAGCTGATTAGCACAATCAGCCAGAATGTTTATCCATTTAATCTTTCACTATTTCCCACCAGCACATCTATAAAAGTATGATGGGCCCCACAAAACCAGCATCCTATGACAGTTGTTTCCTGCCACTCAATTTATGCAAGCTCTAGGGAAATATCATTGGAGATCTTCTTTACACTCTCAAGTGGCACAATTCCCTTAAAGAAATGAGATGAAAGGCAGTAGCTCATGCTGACCACACACTGCAATGGTTCATTGACCAGCAGCTAGTGATGCAAATTTATGTCAACTCAGCCCACAGACAAACAACAGGGGCAGCAGTCAATCTACAATCATTAAATTCATCCTAGCCTCTAAATTTCTGTTTCCCAAAGAAACCTCATTCCTGCCAATAAATCTGGGACCACTAATTAGGGCCTTATTTAATCCCCAAATTTTAATGTTGAAGTAGTATCAATATAGTGTGCACTTTAGTAAAGATGTCTGCATATGACCACCTAACTATGGAATCATAAGCAAGGTGGTAGAGGATTCACAAGATTGTCTCTATGGAATCTCATGATGAACAGGTGACAGGAAGAAGCCTATATGTCAGCAGACTGCTTCTGACAAAGGCTTGTCGGTCACTGCTGCAACATTAGAGAACAAGACACTTTCTGGATACAGCATCAGCATCAGTTAAATGATGAACAGGTGACAGGAAGCAACCAGTCCATAAGCAGGCTGCTCCTGACAAAGGCTTGTCAGTCACTGCTGCAACATAGAGAACAAGACACACTTTCTGGATAACAGCATCAGTAACAGTTAAATGGACAAAAAAGGTGGGGCCTCATGATACCTCTATGTAAATGTGGGAGAAACATTGGAATGAATGACCTAATCATTACAAGATTGTTCCAATCAGTGCTATTTCCCCTGTTATAACAAGCAATGAAAACATAGAAGCTGATTTTCAGTAACATGATAGGAGTGTTCTCCAAACACATTAGCTGGCTCCCTCAAAGTGCTCTTCTTGCTCCCACATTCTTTGAGTTGCATGGCCTTTTAAATGCAATCCAACTCTATATTGTGTGGCTCATTTTACTCTCACTAATTCAAACTAGAGAAGTTCCTTGACTGGGCCTCCTTCATGAGCAACAGGCTTGCATCACAGTTGTGTCAGATAAAGAAGAATCTAGACACCCACTTGAACTCTAATTTAGCTTGTGCAATGCTCGATCATAGATTTTCTCATGTGCAATAACACAAAGATATCTTCAGGCTCCGAAGTCCATGCCTCTCTAATACAACAGTTATACAGTTGTAGCTAAGACGGTGTTTGATCAAAGGTTAAGAATGTTTAGATCTGGATCCACCAAACAGTGAGCTTTCAGATGTGCTTCAATAGAAATAGCTTGGCATAATACAAGCTTTTTTACCATTTCTGCCCACATGCTTGTTGCTAGTGGAGAATTGTAGCAAGCACAGTGACAGTCACCAGTGTTTTCTGTAGTTTGAAAGTAGAAAGCCTCTGTTGTATTTGACGTATTCTCATATATGGCAGGCAATTTTACAGTATTTATGCCCAGTTTCCAAGAGCTTTGTATAAAATTCTGAATATAACATAAGCAGCAGCCCTAGCAGCTCCCAAATTTTGTTCCATTTCATTTCTTTTTCTCTTCCCTTTTACACTGTCCTAAGAATAGATGAATTAAGTTGCAAACCTGGAAAGCTAAAGCTATCATGCACACAAAGAGGTGTAGTTCAAGAAGCATTAAAAGTGTGCAAAAGATCCAATTGTACAAAGGAGGAAAAAGGCAGTTTTCAGGCCAATGCATGGTACGATGAAGAATGTAAAGGAGCAAGGAAATTTTTGAATGAACCATGTAAAGAAGAGGAAAACAAATAAAAACATACAAAACATTTGTGTATGCAAAATATATGAGCACAAGAAGAGAATAATTAATTTAAGGAAGCATGATCCGAAGCATTTCTGGAAGAAGCTTCAACAGAACAAGAAAAAAAAAACAGAGAATAATATTACAGCAGCCCAGTGGTTGGAGTATGCAAAGCAGTTACTGATGAGGGCATCTACTTATGGTTGTTATTTCCTAGGTTAGATTTCTTTTATTCTTCCTAGGTTTGATTTACGAATATCGTTTAGTTGGCAATTGTTGGCTATTCGTTATTTGTTAGCTATTAGTCAGCTAATGGTTAGGGTTTGTTGGCATTTTGTTAACGTTTCCTCCCTATTATTGCTCCTACGCGCTTTGGGCGTGTTGTTATGCAATTTAGGTGACCAGTTATGTATTTTGGGCATTTTCTAGCCTATATAAACTTTGCGTATGAATAAAGTTCTCAGTTGGATTTCGATCCCTCTCAGTTACATGAAGGTGTCCAGAAAAAGATACTCCTCCCACGATCGGCACAGCAGCAGAGTTGTTTACGTTAAAGGAGGTCAAAGGGGGTATTAAGAGGTTGGGAACAAGTAAAGCCCGAGATGTCAATGGACTACAAGCAGTATATAAGAGGGGGAATAGAAAACCTAGCATCACATATCAAAAGGTTATTTAATGGTGTCCTTCAACATGGGTCTCTGAAAGATTGGACAACAAGTTTGGCTATACCCCTCTTCAAAAGTGGTCATGTTAACAACCCTTAAAATTACCAAACCATGATGATCATCCCTCTATTTGCAAAGCTTTTCAGTGGTATGTTTAAGCACAAAATCAGCAAGTGGGTAGAACAACACAGAACAAGGGTAAAAGGACCAGGAGGTTTTAGGCCAAAATACTCAACAATAGATCATTGCATCACATTAAGACATATCATTGAAAAATATGGGAGGTAAAAGGGGATGCATATTGCTGTTTTGTTGACTTCAAGAAGGCCTTTTACACAGTGCCTAGAAGTAAACTGTAGAGTAGGATGAAGAACTAGACATACCAAAAAAATATAGGGCATCAGTCCTCGATTGTATGAAGAGGTTCGAGCCAAAATCAGAACATAAGGTCTCTTAGAATGCTTTGGAAGTGACAAAGGAGTTAAAAAAGGATGTCCACTATCTCCAACTTTATTTGGCTTATATATTGATAAGTTAGAAGAATGGCTAAATGTGAGTGGAGGGGAAGGTGTCCAGTTGGGCAGTTATGTGATGAAGCTACTTTTGTATGTAGATGATCTTATTTTGATTGCAAGGACAACACAAGGGTTAAGACAACATTAAAGGTGCACTGACTTGCTGACTTCAACCCTACATATGGGCATCATCAAAATGCACAATGGTGAGCAAAGATAGTTATAGTTAATTGAGGACTAGCTCACATTGGCTCAGATGTGAGGTAGGTAGATGGAAGAACCCTAAAGAGAAATAGAAAGAGAGAATATGCATCTATTACGCCTCAAGGGTAACAGAAACAGAGAAACACTTTATCTTGGAATGCAAAGCTTATAATAATATTCAAGATAGTTATGCTGATATATTAGTAGTGGATTCTATGTCTGAATTGTTTGAAGAAACAAGAATAGAGAAGCTAGAAGAATTTATCAGCAAGATCAGTTCTTCAAAAAGAGAGAATGATGATTCAACTTTGATTTTTCACATAGACTGGTTTACTTTTAAAGAAACAAATAAGATAAGATATTGTGTTTGATAATGAAGCTTTGTTGTCCCATAGGTTGTTTTGGCCTTGTGGACGTTAAAATCTTTCTTCTTCTTCTTTTTAACTAGATTAGCTCATTGATATATTTTAATTCATTCCAGTGCTCTCTAAGTGAATAAAAAGTTATTCTTCAGCTTAAGCTAAGAAGTAACTGGGTTCTTCTCCATTTTCTTCAGTTGTCTAGTAAGCTGAAATAGGACCGTTCTTTTCCATGAGTAGAATTTACAGGACCATAGCTTAACTGGATGGTTCTTAGAATAAGGAGGATTAATGTTTATTTGCTTCATCTTCCCATTTTTGGGATATTGGAATATTATGAGCTATACCCATTCATAAGATATGTCTAACAAGTCCAGAAGTGTGTTTCTTTCTAGGTTGTTCGCCCTGTTAGCTTTTATGCATAGGTACCTGGCTAGAGTAGTCAGAATCTCTGCTCATTTGTCTCCATAGGAGAGGATCATTTATCAAAGGATAATTAAAATATCCTGATCTTTTCAAGATCAAGCTAAATATTTCTCATAGAGTGGTGTTATACTTATAATAATATCACCATCTTATTCTTGCTAGAGACGTAAATAAATAAGTGCATCTTCTATCCATTTTATGTGCACTCTCTTGCTGATCCAATGCCTAGATTTATTTTGCTCTATCGATCATGGCATAAATGATCAAACCCTTACACCAAGTCAATCCATTAGCATCTTCCTCCCTTCATAGTAACTTGAACCTTCTGTCTAGACTTAATTTTTCAGATTTTTTTTTATATAATATTTCTCAGTACTTGAGTCCCAGGTTTAATAGATTATCATTCTCCCTCTAACCTACTGTAGAGGAACTTTCAAATGCAAAGAGAAAAACATTGGCTAGACCTATAGGTACTCTGTAATGGAGTTTTGGATACCACAGGGAGAAAAGAGATAAATAAAAAGCATAGATATCGACCTTCTTCTGGCTGCCTGCAGTAACAAGTCAGCATTATATGAGAAAAACACAAACACGGACCAATACAGCAAAATGCAACTATGAAGCCAATTCATTTCATTAAATAGGTCATTGATGAATTGTTTTGCCTAAGCTGCCTGTAACCAAAGTGCTATATGATCCTGTCTACGAACATAATTTTATAGAAACAGTGTGTCACATACAATGCAAAAGTATGCCCCAGACCTACCTCTAAGTACACCTTTCATCAAAACATGAAAGGAAGGAACTGATGAGTAACACCTTTCATCAAAACATGAAGGGAAGGAACTGATGAGTAACACCTTTCATCAAAACATGAAGGAAAAGAACTGATGAGTAGGTCAAATATAAAAGGGTATAGTTCTATTAAAAAGGATGTCAAAAATAGTCAGCAACATTAATTTGCACACCATGCAAATCACTTAGAAAAGCAAAATGGGGATAACTATAGAGATGATAGCATCTGAAAATACGCATAGGACAGAATGATCTGAGACTGCATATGAAACATATTTTAAAAATTATGACAAATAAGAAAAACAATAATCTAGAGTTTTCAACTTGGAAATTGGACTAAAATATGGCAACACCAAAAAGAACTTCCATTCTGGACAACAGACCAGATGGCATGAACCTTGGCCATAACCAGTGCTAAGTTTATGCTGGTCTAAGGTAACAATAGACTGTTATTAGGGAAGTTGATGTGCCATAAAGTTTTCAACTTGGAAATTGGACTAAAATATGGCGACACCAAAAGGGACTCCCACTGTGGACAACAGATCAGATGGCATGAACCTTGGTCATAACCATTGCTAAGTTTATGCTGGTCTGATGTAACAAAAGATTGTTATTGGGGAAATTGATGTGTCGTTAATTAAGCTGTTGAGAATCGAAATATGCCAATAGTCTTAGAAAGCCTAATCGACCTTGGGCATCAAACCAGGCTAAGAAATTACTCTCATCAAGCAAAAGAACAACACATGTTAGTTATCAGAAAGAACAATGATAGTTGTACACAGTTGGAAAACTCGCAACTCACAACTCGCGACAAACTCAGCACCCCAATTTTATAGGCAACTTGATAAAACTCAGTAAAAACTCGGCAAAAGAAAATATGAAAAAAAAAAAAAAATATTCAATTATTGTTCATTATTTCGTTATTGCCTTTCTTCATTATTGTTCATTTTCTTTCAATTTCCCAAATTTAAATTCTAATAGCATTATATTAGGAAGAGGTGACAAGTAGAATCTGTTTGGTGTAAATTTTCCAAACCCTAGATAACTGTTGTCCTATGTTCTTTTAAAATAAATCAGATCTGAGAATAATTTATTCAAACATGCAACAGTCACACAGATGGCTGGAAAACATAAACAGCGTGAACAGCGGAAGTTAAATATATTTCTGAACCTGAAATATTACAAATAAAAGAGGCTACAGCTACAGCAGAACACTTCTGCTCTCTTGCTGCTTTTCTAGCCAGCAAGCACTGTTCTTCTCCTCCTAAGCTTGTATTTTTCCTTCAACAATCTGTTCTCCTCCCATTCTTTTCTGTGTCTGTGTATCTAAAACACTCTTGATCTTCTCCTTTTATCCTTGAAAAAGGTAACCCTAATCTCTCTAACCCTAAGATTAGATCTCATCTCATCTTGAGATGTAAGGTTAAAAATAGAAAATCACTTAAGTGAATATCAAAATAGAATCACTTAAGTGAAGTACAAAATAGAATCACTTAAGTGAACTTAAAAATAGAAAATCACTTAAGTGAAATTCAAAATAGAATTAGAAATGTCTCGAACCACTTCTAGCACGTTCATACTGAAGCCTGTGCAAGAAGTTCCTGTCCGAGCTACATTTCTCAACACTCCCTCTTAGCGAGGAAGGAATTCTGCACCAATCCAAGTTTGTCTCTGAATGCTTCAAACTTCCCTTTCACTAAGGGCTTGGTCAGAATATCAACTACCTGCTGATCTGTGGGAATATACTGGAGCTTTACGGCTCCCTTCTGAATCTGCCATCCCATAGATGAAGCTAAAGACATAACTGCTCTAATGGAAGTGTATCTAGCGACTGGAGCAAAAGTCTCCTCATAGTCCACTCCCTCTTTTTGGGAGAACCCTCTCGCCACAAACCTTGCCTTGAACTTCTCGATGCTGCCATCTGCAACATGCTTAATTTTGTAGAGCCACTTGGAACTCACAACTGACTTCCCCTCCGGTCTTGGCACTATGTCCCAAACATCATTCTTCATGATGGAGGTGTACTCCTCCACCATGGCATCCCGCCAAACCTGTTGGTCTGTTGCCTCCCGAAAACTGGTAGGCTCTGAATTTATGATGTTACTCATCAATGCCATGTAGCTTGAAAACTTCCTTGGAGGTCTGCTCTCCCTAATCATGTTGCTAGGAGCCTCAACATACTCCTCAACATCCCTCAATGTCTGTGTAAGCCATTGAGGTCTCCTAATAGAACTGGAAGGGGCTAATGTCTCCACCTCCTCACCTGAAGGTTGTTGTTCTGAATTGGAAACCACTGGTGTCTTTGGTGACCCTGGCTCAACCTTCGGAGCTTCTTGCTCCTCATTCTCTATCACTGGAATAGGCTCATGGGACTTCCTGGATGCAACGTCCTCCTCAAACTTTACATCCCTGCTCACTACCTGTCTTCCTCTTCTCTGGAATATAAACCCCGTAAGCTTTTGAAGTCTCACTGTATCCTACAAATAAACCCTTCCTATTGGAGGGCTCCAACTTGGTCCTCTTCTCTACTGGAACATGGATATAAACTGGACATCCAAAGATGCGGAAATGACTCACCTCTGGTTTCACACCAGTGAATGCCTCCTCTGGTGTCTTGTCCTCCAAGATCCTGTGAGGACACTTGTTTTGGATGTAGACTGCTGTGTTGCATGCTTCTGCCCAAAGAAACATTGGCAAGCCCTGGTCATGAATCATGGCCCTAGCAGCCCCTATGATGGATCGATTCTTTCGCTCTGCAACCCCATTCTCGTTGTGGGTTGTATGGAACAGTCAACTCCCTCTTGATTCCTCGCTCGCTTGCAGAAACCATCGAACTCCTTGGAGGTATATTCACCCCCATTGTCCGATCTCAAGACCTTGATCTTCTTCTCCGTCTGGTTCTCAACTAGAGCTTTGAACTCCTGAAACCTCGCTAAAGACTTCATCCTTGGTCTTTAAAAAATAGATCCATGTCTTGCGAGAGAAATCATCAATAAAGGAAACATAGTACATGCTACCTGAAATTGATGCTACTGACATCGGTCCACAAACATCCGAATGTACTAGATCTAGTATCTTCTTAGACCTATGCTCATTGTTTGGGAAAACAACCTTGGCGTGCTTGCCAAGCGTGCACCCTCTGCATACTCCTTGTTGCTCAATGTTGAACTCTGGAAGACCTGTGACTATCTCCCTCAGAATAGGCAACACTCTATGATGCAAGTGCCCCATCCTCTTGTGCCACAAATCACACAAGTTGTTACTGCTATGAACTAGGGCTCGAACAGGTTCACCCTGCAACCTGTATAAACTGCCTTCTCTAACCCCTATTACTTGTGTTGTTTCCGGGCTAGATTCTTTTGGTCTAATAAGGACATGTTGGTTCTTGAACTCCACTGCATAACCCTTATCCTCCATAACCGAAACTGAAAGCAAGTTCTTCCCGAGACCTGGAACAAACAAAACATCATCAAAGTCTAAAGATTTCCCTGATTGGAGTCGAAAAGGAATGGTACCAATTCCTACAACCGGATATTTGGTATCATCACCAAGCTCAACCCTGAACCCCCGAGTCCTCGCTCTTGTAGACAGGTAAAACATTGTCGGGCTGATGTCATGTGCCGAGATGCCCCACTATCCACATACCAAGCATTCCTTGGAACCGTGTTGGTAGAAAGGCAAGAGACCAATGAGAAATCCTTCTCGAATTTGGCAGCAAACTCACTCATCTGAGTTTCTGCAGAGGCTGCTACCTGCATCTGTCGTCGCTTCCCTTTGCCCTTCTTGTCCGGACACTGTGATGCATAATGGCCGTGCCTATGACAAATGAAGCACTTGATCTTGCTCAAGTCCTTCTTCCCTGACTGGTGAGGTTGACTCCTCATTCTTTACCTCACCCTTGTTGGGTCCTTTACCTTTGCCCTTCTTGGTTTGCCCAAAAAGAGCTAGGTTATCGTCACCACCTTTCTTGTTGGCCTTTGACTCCATCCGAGTCTCCTCCTGGATGAAATCATCCCACAGTTTCTCAAATTTGGGAAGGTTCTCACGAGCACAAATGCCTTTGACAAATGGTTCCCATGAAGCTGAGAAACCATTAAGTGCCACGTTCACCAACTCTGTGTCTTCAACCCTCTCCCCTATTGCTGCCAATTGATCACGAATCTGTGTGATCTTCATTAGGTAACTAGTAACGGTGTCAGATCTGGTCATCTCCATAGATCTGAGTTTGTTCCGCAATATCATCTTCCTGTTTATGTTCTCGCTCCGGTAGAGGCTAACCAGGGCATCGAACATCTCCTTTGCCTTAGTCTTCTCGGATATGTGAGGAATCAGGTGATCCTTCATTGCATCCAAGATCATCCGCTTGGCCTTCACTTCCTTCTTTTTGTGAGCTGCCAATTCCTCGCGGATCTATAGGCAAAGTCACATCAGCCTTGACAATATCCCGGAGATCATTCTCTTCCAATAAGAACATTACCCTAACTTTCCAGGGCAAAAAATTGGAGGCACCTTCCAATCTATCCTCAAATCTGAGGCTAGCTGCTGCCATTTCTGAGATCTGCTGAAATATTAATGACTGAAATAAAACAGTCCTGCAAATAAGCTTAGTCCTTCAAGCCAAAAAAATATGAAACCCTAACTGCTGTTTTTTTTTATTTTATTTGCTTGAAACCCTAACTGCTGAAATATTAATGACTCAAAAAAACAGTCCTGCAAATAAGCTTAGTCCTTCAAGCCAAAAAAAAAAATGAAACCCTAACTGCTGTTTTTTTTTCTTTAATATCCAGCAGTGATCTACTGTTGTAAACCCTTGAGGATCTCAATCACAGAACCTAGCTCTGATACCATGTAAATTTTCCAAACCCTAGATAACTGTTGTCCTATGTTCTTTTAAAATAAATCAGATCTGAGAATAATTTATTCAAACATGCAACAGTCACACAGATGGCTGGAAAACATAAACAGCGTGAACAGCGGAAGTTAAATATATTTCTGAACCTGAAATATTACAAATAAAAGAGGCTACAGCTACAGCAGAACACTTCTGCTCTCTTGCTGCTTTTCTAGCCAGCAAGCATTGTTCTTCTCCTCCTAAGCTTGTATTTTTCCTTCAACAATCTGTTCTCCTCCCATTCTTTTCTGTGTCTTTGTCCGTGTATCTAAAACACTCTTGATCTTCTCCTTTTATCCTTGAAAAAGGTAACCCTAATCTCTCTAACCCTAAGATTAGATCTCATCTCATCTTGAGATGTAAGGTTAAAAATAGAAAATCACTTAAGTGAAGTATCAAAATAGAATCACTTAAGTGAACTTAAAAATAGAAAATCACTTAAGTGAAATTCAAAATAGAATTAGAAATGTCTCGAACCACTTCTAGCACGTTCATACTGAAGCCTGTGCAAGAAGTTCCTGTCCGAGCTACATTTCTCAACATTTGGTATAATAATAAAAGAATGACAATCAACTTTTACCATACTAGATTTTTAATAAAATGCAATTACAAATATTTTGCCTATTTTATCAAGTAGTCTCTTTCCCCAAGGGTACATGGAACTATTAAGAGATCTCTATATTTCTGTTGCATTTAGAACTTACGATTACCATAAATACCACGGTCACTTCTTAGAGATTTATGTGTGTGTAATTGAAATTTTGAAACTCCTCTAAATATAGAATACACATTATTTTCAAATTTATTAATAATGGTAGTTGCAAGCTTCTTACTGCAGTGGTACGGGCTTTGGCCTCTCTTTAAGAGGTCCAAGGTTCAATGTTAGGACCCTCCTAACGTAACTCTTAATCATATTATATATTATATTGTATTATAAAGGGACACATCCCTTCACCATTCACACCTTTTAGATAGATGTAAATAGGACAAGGAGGATGCTCCAAAGATCATCCAAGAACATTAATTTATTATATTGTGGGTTTCTGCCTTTCAATACAAACTGCGATTCTATTCAAACAGCGATTCTTTTCTGCATTCAATTCATATTTCAAGTTGCAGGTTCATAACAAGCTGGATCGAGCTAAAAAGACCTGAAATTTTTTCCCCACCCCGCTCTAGTTATTGACAGGCCATTACTCGGCAACGTTTTCTTTTCAGCACACATTCTAACCATTACTGACGGAACTGTTACACAGTAGGCCACAGTCGCCAGCAAAGGTAGCATACAGAATTTTTTGGACAGCATCACGCATTACCGGAGTTAGAAAACCCCAACAGCGAGTACAGGCGAGGAAAATATCATTCGGTGTGAACAAAGAGCAGCAAGTACGCAAAATTAAACGCGGCGGAGACGGACAATTTTTTCGACAAAACTAATTTCTGCATATTCAAATCACTTATAAACCAACCACACCCTAAATGGCCGAGGGAAGACGATCTCAAGACACAACGAAGGAGATTGCGAAGGAGGTTTCAAAAGAAATTACGAAAGAACTCTCGCAGTTTTCCAAGGAAATGAGAGACATGATGCAAGGAATGGCGTTTTGGAAGGACAATTTAGAAGATAAAATCGCTACCAAAATAGCAGACCTAACCATAAACATCACCAACTCGAATACAGATATATCCACTAAATTGGATGCTACAACCCATTCCATGGACTTAGTACAGCAAAATTTGTTGCTCATGCAAAATGGACAACAGAACACTACGCCACCACAACAAACATTAATAGGGGGACCACATACATCAATCCTTCCCCGTACCACAAAACTAGATTTTCCAAAATTTGATGGAGGCGACCCCACAAATTGGATATATAGGGCAGACCAATATTTTGCCTTATATCAAATTCCGGAGATTGAGAAAGTCCGTATCGCATCATTTCACTTGGAACAAATTGCTACCCAGTGGTATCAATGGTATGAGAAAACAAAAGGTCCGCCCACATGGATCGAATTCACAAAAAACTTAATGTTGCGATTTGGCCCCACTAAATTTGAAGACTTCACGGGAGCCCTCACTAAAGCTGCGGCAAACCTCCACCGTAAGGGAATACCAAGCACAATTTGAGAAATTGGCAAACCTTACAACGGGACTAGATGCATCATTCTTCCAAAGTTGTTTCATTAGTGGCCTAAAAGAAGACATTAGAATGGAGGTACAAATACAAAATCCTATCGATATGATGCATGCGGTGGCATTAGCACAAATGATAGAAGAGAAGAACAATAACCAAAGGCGAATAGGAAGAGTTTTTTCAGGAAAAACACCAAATACCTACACCAGCCAAAAACTGAATAAGGTCATGCCAATTAAACGAATTAGCCAAGAAGAGCTAAAAGAAAGACGAGAAAAGGGCCTATGTTTCCACTGCGACGAAAAGTTTACCCCCAACCACAAATGCATCTCACCGAAATTATATATTTTGGACACAGTTGATTGCACTCCCAAAGAGGAGGATGACATAGAAGTGGAAGTAATAACTGAGGTTGCAAGAAGAAAACCAAGAAGATAAAACAGAAATATCCTTTAACGCATTAGCGGGATACTCGATTCCACAAACAATGAAGGTAAAAGGGTATTTTAAGAAACAAAACCCTATTGTGCTCTTAGACTCCGGTAGCACTCACAATTTTATAGACCCCAGTTTGGCCAAACAAGCTAATTGCTTTATATATCCCTGCAATAACTTCGAAGTCATGATTGGCAATGGAGGAAAAATTGCATGTAAAGGCAAATGCAGGAATATCAAACTCACGATGGGGGAATATAACATGAAAGCGAGATATGTATGTACTACCATTAGGAGGATGTGATATTGTTTTGGGAGTACAATGGCTACGAACGCTCGGCAAAATTCAATGGGACTTTGAAGAGTTATGGATGCAATTTATACAAAACAACCAAACATACACAATTCAAGGTTTAAAAACAGGTCCCACACAAATCGTAAGTTCCCATAGAATGGAAAAGATTCTTCGAAAAGGAGGAAGAGGCATGGTTGCCCAACTATTTTCCTTGCAAAACACCACCGAAGAGCAACCAGAGGCACCCGAATTAATAGAACTCCTAGAGAAACATGATAAAATATTCAAAGAACCCGGAGGGATTACCTCCACAACGAAGCCATGATCATGCTATTCAATTACTTCCGGGACACCAACCTCCAAATATTAGACCTTACCGATATCCATACTTACAAAATACGGAAATAGAAAAATTAGTACAAGACCTACTAAGGGCGGGGGTCATTCGACCTAGTAGAAGTCCCTACTCTTCGCCGATCATACTAGTAAGAAAAAAGGATGGATCATGGCGCCTATGCGTGGATTTTCGCGCTCTCAACAAAATAACGATTAAAGACAAATTTCCTATTCCAATCATTGATGAACTACTCGATGAACTAAATGGAGCCGCATATTTTTCTAAACTCGATTTACGATCAGGTTACCACCAAATTCGAGTTAAGGAAAGCGATATACCCAAAACTGCTTTTCGCACCCACGAGGGACATTATGAATTCTTGGTGATGCCTTTTGGCCTCACCAACGCTCCATCCACATTTCAAAGTCTTATGAATAAGGTATTTTCTCCCTTCCTTCGAAAATTTATTTTAGTTTTCTTTGACGATATTTTGATTTACAGCAAGACATGGGAAGAGCACTTAACACATATAGCGCAAGCACTCAAAATCTTGGAAGAAAATCAATTATACGCAAAGAGATCAAAGTGTTCCTTTGGGAAGCAGGAAATTGAATATCTTGGACATATTGTCTCCAAGGAAGGAGTTAAAGTAGACCCCCGAAAAATTGAAGATGTGGAAAATTGGCAAATTCCAAAAACTCTAAAAGGGTTGCGTGGGTTCTTAGGATTAACGGGCTATTATCGCAAATTTGTTAAAGATTATGGGAAAATAGCAGCACCCTTAACAGCCCTACTTAAAAAGAATGCCTTCATATGGTCTCCAAAAGCGAATGAAGCTTTCATGACTTTGAAAAACGCCATGTGTACCACCCCCGTCCTAGCTATGCCAGATTTTTCCCAACCATTCATTATTGAAAGCGACGCTTCCGGATTGGGAATGGGAGCGGTGCTCATGCAAAATGAGAAGCCCTTAGCCTTTACTAGTAAAGCATTTTCCAAAAAGAATTTAGCACGTTCCACTTATGAAAAAGAAATGTTAGCTATGGTCCATGCTATCCAACATTGGAGACCATACCTTATTGGAAAACATTTCATTATCCGCACCGACCACCATAGCCTAAAATACCTTCTTGAACAACGGATAACCACTCCAGAACAACAAAAGTGGGTAACAAAACTATTAGGCTATGATTATGAAATCATCTACAAAAAAGGGAAAGATAACATGGTTGCGGATGCACTTTCCAGAAAGTTCGAAGAAACTTCACAATTACATGCTTTTTCCTGCCCCATCCCTACATGGATCGAACAAGTCAAGGATGAATGGTATGCGGACCCTACTATACACACCATAATTCAACAGCTACAACAAAATCCCATGAGTAAACCCCACTACTCTTGGCAAGGTAACATGCTCCGTTACAAAGAACGTCTGGTCCTCTCACCTACATCGGTTTATCGTCCAAAGCTTCTACATGAGCTACACGCTACACACCCTACTGCAGGCCACTCTGGATTCCTAAAAACCTACAAAAGAGTGACTAAATCATTTTATTGGCGAGGGATGAAAAATGATATCAAGAAGTTCGTCAATGAATGTGAAACATGCCAAAGAAATAAAGGTGAAACAGTGGCAACACCGGGCCTTCTTCAACCTCTACCCATACCAACCAGGACATGGGAGGATATTTCAATGGATTTCATTGAAGGTCTTCCAAAATCCGCAGGAAAAACGATGATCCTAGTGGTGGTAGATCGTTTATCTAAATACGCCCATTTTTTCCAGTAGCTCACCCCTATACCGCTAGTACTATTGCTCAAATCTTCCTTGACAATATTTTTAAATTACATGGCATGCCTTCTACTATCGTTAGTGATCGTGATCCCACTTTCACTAGTAATTTTTGGAAGGAATTATTTAAACTCCAAGGTACGCAACTTCGGATGAGCTCCGCTTACCACCCACAAACGGATGGTCAAACTGAAATTGTCAATAAGTGCTTAGAAACCTATCTCCGATGCTTTATTTCCACCAAACCCCTTCATTGGGTTAAATGGCTTCCACTAGTTGAATGGTGGTATAATACCACATATCACACAACCATAAAAATGACCCCTTTCGAAGCATTATATGGCCGATCACCCCCATCTCTAACCTCTTATCTTCCGGGAAGTACAAAAGTACCAGTTTGTAGAGATGGAGCTGGTCACTCGAGATAATATCATTCGCGCTCTTGAAGGACAATCTACATATCGCTCAACACCGCATGAAGCAACAAGCGGACCAACATCGGACTGAAAGGGTTTTTCAAGAAGGGGATATGGTATTTCTCCGCCTCCAACCATATCGTCAAACTTCATTGAAAATAAAAGGGTCGCAAAAATTAGCACCAAAATTTTATGGCCCTTATAAAATTCTACGACGTATTGGACCTGTTGCATATAAACTTGAATTACCAGAATCTTCCAAAATCCATCCGGTATTTCATGTTTCTTGTCTTAAAGCCGTAATAGGCACTAACATCGTTACGCAAACTCAACTTCCAGAATTTTCAGATAATGGAGCTCTCATGGTTGAACCGGAAGCTATCCTAGACCGACGTATGCGCCGCCTCCGCAACTGCACCATCACCGAGGTATTAATTCAATGGAAAGGTCTATCTACCTCCAGGAGGATGCTACGTGGGAGACGCTCCACCAGATTCAACAACAATTTTTGCAATTCCAGCTTTGAGGACAAAGCTTTTTCAAAGGAGGGTGGCATGTTAGGACCCTCCTAACGTAACTCTTAATCATATTATATATTATATTGTATTATAAAGGGACACATCCCTTCACCATTCACACCTTTTAGATAGATGTAAATAGGACAAGGAGGATGCTCCAAAGATCATCCAAGAACATTAATTTATTATATTGTGGGTTTCTGCCTTTCAATACAAACTGCGATTCTATTCAAACAACGATTCTTTTATGCATTCAATTCATATTTCAAGTTGCAGGTTCATAACATTCAAACCCCACTCAGTATGAGGGGACCAAGACCCATCATTAAAACCTGTGTAAACTCATTGAAAAAAAAATATTAATAATGAAACCCTACAAAAAATTGTCCGTAGTCGGAGAGAGAAGAAAACATGCAAAAATAAGGCCAAATGGCCTTTTAAAATTTCATTTTTTGCTAACTACCTGAGGCTATTGCTGCGTGTAGGCAATTTTCTTGGCACCAAGAAAAAAAAAACTTGCGATAAATCGTGGGAAATCAGCAATTTTTATTACTATAGTTGCACACTTCATACTTTGAATAGTGTTCATTTGTCATGGATTAAAAAAATGCAAATGGGTCGTACAAAAAAATTTCTAGGTATGGTTTTTCTCTATCATGAAATCTTGAAGCATGTGAAAGCCAACAAGAATCTATAAAGTGATTGGCTTTCCCACAAAGAGAGTAATCAAATCTTTAACAACAATTCTCTGAGTGGATCCTCTTATTGGAATGAAAAAGGCATTTCTAAGCCAACAACAATTTGATAAGTGATTATTTATCTCATAACCTAGAAGCATCTAGAAAGGCATAAATCCTTTTAAAAGATGTTTTTTCATTAAGTATTTATCTCCTTTCCAAATTTAGAATCTACCAACAAGTGAACAAGCACCATCATCATAACCATCCATAACTAATGCATACTGCACAACAAGAACAAGAACCTACAAGCCTTTGGATTTGAAGGATGAAGAGGTAGGTAAAGGTTAATTGCATCAAACATATTACTTATTTGATCTCCTTTATAAGTTTAGCATCTATCGACAAACAAACAAGACCAGCTTCATAACCATGCATAGGTACTGCATAATGCATGGCAACAATAAGAACCTACAAGCCTTTTCAAGATTCTTGCTATCCTGTTGGATACTCGCTCTAATTAAAAGAGATTGGCTTGAGCCTGTTGTCTCTTTTTCTACCTTGTTGATCATGATTATGGTCTTTCCTAACTTTCTTGAGGGCCCTATCAGTTTGCCTATTTTTGAATCCATTCCTCTTAAGGACCCTTTTTAAAAAACTTCTCTCTAAGCCGAGATGCTCTTCATCTTGATCTTTATAGCTCTTGTGGCTTAAGTAGTTATAACTCTCTCTGTCTAACAAGGGTGGTAATATGAGTCATCTTATGTAAAACTTTCAGCATGTCTTTCCAGTTTCCTATGAACCTTTCTCGCCAAGGCACCATCCCCCTTATGAGCAAGACACCTAGAAACGATAAACAATGATCATTTTTCAATCCCATAGAAAATTTTATCCTTGTACACCTTGTATTGAGATGATTGAGATATCATCTAACTTCTCCCACCATGCTGCCAATAAAGATTGCTGTTGTCAACTTATCTTTTTGACCAACATGCCCGATGTATGAAAAAAGGGTTATCATGCATGTAGAACGCATCTTTCATTTTGGACAGTTTGTGATAGAAACAAATAAAATGGATAATTATTTAAACTAAAAATTTTATACCATTTGAGATATAAATATTAATTGTGGCAAGCTATGCAACATAGAATGTAGAAATAGAATGCAGCACACTATGATATAATTCCATTATATATATATATACACAAAGGTACAAGATGGGAAGAACTTACACTGCACATATAGCATGTATTCTTCACAATTCAATTATCTGCAATAGTTCATGGTCTGGTTAAGTGTACAACATACAGACTTGCCTTGACCAACATCAACCAACATACATCCACAATTATCTCTACCTCTACTTGCTGATCAACATCCTCTAATATATGCCTCTTTACCAACACAAATGTATACATATAGGTATTATAAGATCATTTGGCAATTGGTAAGTGCCCATCTCCCACCGAACTACCCATGTACATCATAACATTAAAATATCCCACAACATTACATTGCATTTATTTCAACCACATATCGCCACATAGACACATGCAACAACACTACATAACAAGGGTTACATATGACAAACTCTATTTACAATATGATATACAACATGACTATGTTTGATTGTGCATGAACTCATGCAGATGTGACAGTCAAGCATCAATTTGTCTGCCTGCACAATAGACGAGGCAATTGAAGTCATTAGTGGCTTTACAACAAGAAATCACAATATTTGGAGTATTGAGTCAACTTTAGTTAACGAGGAATTATGGAATAAACAAAAGGAACTACAATTGGATTCACTCATCTAGCTTGGTTGCAAATCTATATATGAAATTTGAGAACAAATATTACATTCTCCCAAAGCTAAAGTTGTGACTTAGAGTTGAACATTTATTCAAACAAGCCTCATGGTAAGGAAAATTTGGATGAATTCTTGAACCACATTTATAAACAAAGGAAACAAAACAAATCTACCATGGTGGTGAATGAAGATAGGTATCTTTCTTTCCCCGACATATTCATTTCAAGAAAACCTGGTAGTTTGCTTGGTCACTAAGCTTATAAGAAGAAGACCTACACAGATTTGTATCTCTAAGACAATCACAACAAAATCCCTCTAAAAAATTAGCAGCCTTTATTCTTTTTTTAAATTGGTCATATGGGAAACAGGCCCCACCTCTACTACATCATGATCGTGTCACCATGGTATTTCAACAAACTACATAACATTTGGCAATTCTGCATATATATCGCCCAAAACGATTTGAACCTAGGTCTCCACCTTGAAAATCAACATTATTAACCACTTGAGCTCATGAAATTTGATAGCAGATTTACAAAATCTCAATTGTTACAACTTTGAAGACTTGAATAGTAAGGGCTTTAAAGGTTTCAAATGTGAAACAATTGATCTAGGAAAATATCATTTATCTAGGGTTATCTAGGGTTCTCAAATCCTTCAATATTTGGTCCAAAATTTTCCTATGGACAACATTTTGACATATGAACTTCACACTTTCAGAAGGCATAATTGCAAACAACACATTCTCAAACGACATGGGAGTTGCTTGCATCTCAGATGACATGGCTCTATTTTTCCCTAGCTCAATTGCAAATTGCAAATCCTAAAACAACAGGGCATTCATCTATACATAGTTAGTTGGTGCCTCATCAACACCCCTCTCTATCAATCAATCAATATACACACTTCAACATCAACCAACTCCTGGCAACACTCAAATTTGTGTTCAAACATTATGCTACTACTAGACAGCCTCTTTCTCTTGCTTGTAAATGGCCTCTTGTTGTCAAACAACAGCTAGGGTTCTAGCAATTTGCCCAAATGATCTACCCAAATTGCTTTGTGAATTTGACTCAAACAGCCTACCTAGTGTGGGTCTTGCCAAACAATAAATCTCTATCTGACAACCACGACTTCTTTCCCCACTACCAAACAACCTCTTCCTCATGCTTGCAAACTATCTAGACAACTTGGCGGATGCAAATGGTAACCTCGACCTAGACAATAGCACAAACAATGGCACTCTACCATGAACGACCTACTTAGACGACCTCCACTTGCTAGAACGGCAGGATGCCTCCTTCGAACAATAGATGACCTCCTCATATAGTAGACGGTCTCCTCTTGATGGTAGGACACCTACTGGATAGGCCTTTTTTGGATAGACGACATCCTCAAATAGTAAACTACCTTTTCCAAACAGCGGAGGGCCAACCTAAATGGCCTCCTCTAGTCAATAACCTCCTCCACATGGTTTATTCGGAGCTAAATACCTTTGGTTGAGTCTTTGTTAGCTTCAACACCAGTGTTTGTACAACTTGTTGCACATCCTCCATAACATTCTCAACCTCCTCCACTATAATCAAGTTTATAATACCTTTGCTTCTTGTTTGGGACTTTGACTCCCCTTAGGAATATCAAGCTCTCTATACATCATTAGTTTGTCTCCAACAATCTTGTGCAAAGTACACTTAGAAATGACATCTTCACCACTATATAATGAGTCTACCCTTAGTATCATACATAGTTTATCTATCACGACCCTCCTTGGCGAGACTTATCTTTGATATTGATTATGTATTGATGGATGGATTTTCAATGCTTAATCTTGTTTTATTTTATCAAAGATAAGTGGTTTAAATGCATTTTAAGTGTTGATTAGATTATGCTAGAATATGGTACTGCTAATGTTGTGTATGGTTGCAGGACCAAGTACCCTCGCAAGTGGATTGACATGGGACAACCATCGAAATCGAGGGACCAAAAAGGGAAATGATGGTCAAACAAAATAGTCTATGACAGCTCCAAAAGTAATTGATACCCTCATATAGTTGCATTTGCATAATTGTGTGTGTGCTTTGGATGTAATTATACCACAAGTTGTGAGATTGCTTGGGCAAAGGAGCCACCCTTAGTAGACAAGTGATGACCTGGTAGTCATCATGAAACCTCCTGCTTAAGGGTAAAGGTGTTATAATATATTTGGTTGATGCATTCTTTTATCATAGGTTGCATATGTTTGTTAATCATGTATTTTTTATATGCCTATGTTGATGCATGGAATATGTTGTTAAATGTTCTTTCCATAAGGGTATTAATATTTATGGAGGTAATATTAATACCCAATGTCGATGTTAATCATCAATATTAACATTTGACATTAAATAAAAAAAGGTATTAATATTTAGAGAAAAAATATTAATACTCAATATTTAAGATTAATTCTTAATATTAATTAGGGTGTATTAATATTTGAGAGGAAATATTAATACTTAATTAATTCTTAATATTAATTAGGGTGTATTAATATTTGAGAAAAGATATTAATATTTAATTAATTCTTAATATTAAAAATGATATATTAATGATTGTAAAAGGAATATTAAAGCAATTTTTTTAAGGTTAATTATTAGCATTAATCAAGAAAAGAATCAACTAAATACTTACGGTATTAAATGGATTTTATTTCCTACAATAAACGTTAACCCTAATTCTTTCTCCTCTCTTTAAGTCGGTGAACAATAAAGAGGAGTGGAAGAGTAAAGGGGATTTTCCCCTTTTGTAACGAGAAAGAAATTAAATGGAGGAGGGCAGCTGGAAAGATGAAGCTAGCAAGTAGGGGTTTGTGGAGAAGAAGCATAGAAAGAGAGCAGAAGGCCAGAGGATTAGACCAGGCAAGCAGGACGTCCGAAAACTTGCTTCTCGATAATGTTTTAACTTTTACGCTATCTTATGCATGGTTTGTTGGATTGTTCTCTGGATGATTGTTGTTCCTTTTTGCGGTGCAACCCAAGCTAGTGGGTGAAGTTTTAAAAAACTTAAATGATAAAATAGTTTTGCGGTAAAAAGAGGAGTAGATCCATTTGATTTATGGGTGATATAAGAGCTTAGACCCTTTTTATTTTGCTCTTGAATTTTTAATGGCTGAATCTTTTGCTGCAATAAGAAATGAGCTTGCGACCCAGGTGTTGTAGGTGAGTTGGAGAGGAGAGGGCAATCCTCCAAGGGAGGTCCCAGGTTCAAATCTCCACCCTACCAAAAAGCTGAATTGGGTATCTCAAATCCAATTGATAATGTTGGTGCGGGCAGGGTCGGGTGCAACCCCGGGTGACTTTGACGGTGTAGAACCCCCTGTTCGTGGTCTCTCAGACCAAGGCGGCTCCACAAGGGGTTTTTCGCTTATAAAAAAAAAGAAATGAGCTTGCTATATGTTTATGTTAAAAGTTATAACAATGATCTTATCCGGAGTGCTGCGTGCATCAAACACTACCTGTTAATGTTTTTATTTAAGTCATTTATGTTTGCCTTCATTGCTGGAAAAGATAACCTGGGCAGCATGTTTTATTTAAGTAATTTATGCTTGCCTTCTTTGCTGGAAAAGATGACCTGGGCAACATGTTTTTATTTAATTTATATGGTTATCTTCATTGCTGGAAAAGATGACCTGGGCAACATGTTTTTATTTAATTTATATGGTTATCTTCATTGCTGGAAAAGATAACCTGGACAACATATTTTTTATTTAAGTAATTTATATGGTCTTCTTTGTTGGAAAAGATAACCTGGGCAGCATGTTTTTATTTAAGTAATTTATGTTTGCCTTCATTGTTGGAAAAGATTACCTGGGCAGCACGTTTTATTTAAGAAATTTATGCTTGCCTTCATTGTTGGAAAAGATAACCTAGGCAGCATATTTTTATTTAAATTTAAATATGTTTACCTTCATTGCTAGAAAAGATAACCTAGGCAACATGTTTTTATTTAAGTAATTAATGGTTTGTCTTCTATGACTCTTTATTATATAATCATTTATGTGAAAATAAAAAAAATAAAAGAATAACAAAATGATATTTTTATTTGAGTTATGAGAATGGAAGATGATGTTTGTTATCTGGCTATGGAGCCCACTTTTAATGAGTATATATGGAAGTATCTCACTTAGTCTTGTGAATGGGCGTGGAGATGAATTACAAAGGGATAATTATGGGTTTGATTTGTGAAAATATATTGTTTGTTTTGTAGAAATATACAGTTTGATTTGTGAAAAATATTGTTTGATTTGTGGAAATATATTGCTTGTAAAGAAATATTGTGAAAAAATACTTATACATATTGGAGAAATATTTTGCTTGTTTTGCGAAGTCCTACTTGGATAAAGAAATTTATGGGGTTTCTTCATATATCAATATGTTTCCACAATATTTCTTTACAAAACAAGCAATATATTTCCACAATATATTTCCACAAATCAAACAATATTTTTCACAAATCAAACAATATATTTCTACAAAATAAACAATATATTTCCACAATATATATTCTACAAAACAAACAATATATTTTCACAAATCAAACAATATATTTTCTACAAACAAACAATATATTTCCACAATATATAAAAGGGAAACCCCATAATTTCCCCCTTGTAATTGGTCTCCACGCTCATTTACAAGACTAAGTGAGATACTTCTAGTCACTAAAAGTGGGCTCCACACCCCATATTTAACATTCAATTTAAAGAACAAACATCATCTTCCATTCCCATAACTCAAATAAAAATATTATTTCCTTCTTTTATTTTTTTATTTTCACATAAAATATTATATAATAGAGTCATAGAAGGCAAGCCATTAATTACTTAAATAAAAACATGTTGTCCAGGTTATCTTTTCCAGCAATGAGCAAGCATAAATTACTTATATAGAAACATGTTGCCCAAGGTTATCTTTTCGAACAATGAAGATAAGCATATAAATTAAATAAAAACATGTTGCCCAGGTTATCTTTTCCAGCAAAGAAGGCAAGCATAAATTACTTAAATAAAAACATGCTGCCTAGGTTATCTTTTCCAGCAAAGAAAGCAAACATATAAAAATATTCTACCCAAGTTATCTTTTCCGGCAATGAAACCAAGCATAAATTACTTAAATAAAAACATTAATAGGTAGTGTTTGATGCACCCAGCACTCCGGATAAGATCAATGTTATAGTTTTTAACATAAACATATAACAAGCTCATTTCTTATTGCAGCAAAAGATTCAGCCATTATAAATTCAAGAGCAAGATAAAAAGGAGGGTTTGAGCTCTTATATCACCCAAAAATCAAATGTATCTACTCCTCTTTTTACTACAGAACTATTTTATCATTTAAGTTTTCTAAAACTTCACCCACTAGCTTGGGTTGCACCGCAAAAAGGAACAGCAATCAACCAAAAAACAATCCAACAAACCATGCATAAGTTAGCTTAAAACAATACCGCGAAGCAAGTTTTCAGACGTCTTGCTTGCCTGGTCTAATCCTCTGGCCTTCTGCTCTCTTTCTCTGCTTCTTCTCCGCAAATCCCTACCTGCTAGCTCCCTCTTCCCAACTGCGCTCCTTTAATTTCTTTCTCATTACAAAAAGGGAAAATCCCCTTTACTCTCCCACTCCTCTTTATTGTTCACCGGATAAAAGAGAGGAGAAAAAAGCGTTTTCAAAAGAATTGCACACTCCTATTACCAACAAAGCCAAATTTAGGGTTTCTTAAAAACAACTATTATTTCCTAACATTTATTGCAGGAAATAAAAGCCATTTAATACCCTAAGTATTTAGTTGATTCTTTTCTTGATTAATGCTAATAATTAATCTTAAATATTGCTTTAATATTCCTTCTACAATCATTAATACATCCTTTTTAATATTAATAATTAATTAAGTATTAATATTTCTTCTCAAATATTAATACACCCTAATTAATATTAAGAATTAAGTACTAATATTTCTTCCTAATTAATATTAAGAATTAATTAAGTATTAATATTTCTTCTCAAATATTAATACACCCTAATTAATATTAAGAATTAATCTTAAATATTGAGTATTAATATTTCTTCTATAAATATTAATACCCCTTTTTTTAACTTAATGTCAAATGTTAATATTGACAATTAACATCGACATTGGGTAATAATATTACCTCCATAAATGTTAATACCCTTATGGAAGAACATGACGACTACTAGGTCATCACCTATCTACTAAGGGTGACTCCTTTGCCCAAGCAATCTCACAGTCGATGGTATAATTGAATCCAAAGCACACACACAGTTATGCAAATGCAACCATATGAGGGTATCAATTACCTTTGGGGTTGTCATAGACTATTTTGTTTGACCATAATTTCCCTTTTTGGTCCCTCGATTTTGGTGGTTGTCCCATGTCAATCCACTCGCGAAGGTACCTGGTCTTGCAACCATACACAACATCAACAATACCATATTCTAGCATAATATAATCAACACATAAAATGCATTTAAACCACTTATCTTTGATAAAATAAAGCAAGATTAAGCATTGAAAATCCATCCATCAATACATAATCAATATCAAAGATAAGTCCTACCCAGGAGGGTCGTGACAATCTTCATCTATTACCTTGGAAGTTTTCACAAAACATAACATTGATGGCACCTATTGTTGTAACAGTCTTGCTCTATGTTGTGCAAACTTGTCAAGTTCTCTTTAAATTCAAGGGTCATCCCTTCATCAAATGTTCTTGCAATTACCACAAACTATCTAACCTCCATTTATATACTCACTCCACGCTAAGTCTCGTTTATTTCTATAATCTTTAAACAACCACATCATCTCCTTACAAAGGGCACTTAGGGATGTTCTTGCCTTGTCATGCTTGTTCTTCATGTCATGCTCATTCTTAGAATTATTGTTGTTGTCACTCTCATCTTTGAAGTCACACTCATCACTCATTGCCCAACCTCCACATCTAGGTAATACCTTAAATCATCCTCCGAGTTGCTCTTTCTCAAAGTTGTCATTCTCATCTTCGGATTCACCCTCTTCATTAACTCCTTGACTTTAAAATTTGAATGATGTCTTCACATCACTTTCTAAGTTCATGGCACACACAAAGGCCTCTTGATATGATGTTGGAGGGAACATCTTGGTCTTCTTCCTACACATAGGAAGAAGCCTCCATGAACCACCTCTTCAATGCATTTGATGGTTTCTTTTCCAAATGGTTGACCAACCTCTTCAACCTCCAGTTGTAAGACCACACAAACACCGACTCGTATTACTCAATTCTATGGATTTTTGCAATGACTTCATTGCCATCAAAACACAACTTTAATTCCTTTACGAAGACTTCTCACAACTCCTCCCAAGTCTAGCCCTTTCCCTCTAGCAATTCCATGAACCAATCCATTGCAATTCCAAGTAGTATAGCAAGGAATAACCTCCCCCTATCTGCTTTGCTTTGCTACCCATTTGCCTTCCCCATTGTAATGCAAATTTTCCAATGTTTCATTGAGTCCTTTGTTTAACCACCATGAAACATGGGACACTTATGCGTCTCACCACTATTGGTTGTTGTTGTGACTGATTGATTCAACATAGGCAATGGTTGCTCCTATGTCAAACTCTCATCACGTGCTTCATTGAACTCGTCATATTGCAATTACTTCTATTTGAATTCACACACACCATCAAACATGCCAACTTGTTGCTCCAATTATGGACTCTCGTCCTGCTCACCGTTGGACACGCTAACCTGTATTTACTCCAATGCTGAACTCCAAGTAGTATAGCAAGGAATAACCTCCTCGAATCTACTTTGTTTTGCTACCCATTCGCCTTCGACATTGTAATGCAAATTTTCCAATGTTTGATTGAGTCCTTTGTTTTACCACCATGAAACATGGGATACTTATGCATCTCACCAATATTGGTTCTTGTCGACATTGATTGGTTCAACATAGGCAATGGTTGCTCCTATGTCAAACTCTCATCATGTGCTTCATTGAACGCACTATATTGCAGTTGTTCCCATTTTAAATTCGCACACACCAACAAACATGCCAACTTGTTGCTCCAATTATGGACTCTCTTCCTGCTCACCGTTGGACACGCTAACCTGTAGTTACTCCAATTCTGAACTCCAATCATGTACATACTTGAACAAGCCATCTTGCATTTGCTATGATGTTAGACTCCCATCCTGCTCACCATCAAACACGCCATATTGCAATTGCATTGATGCAAGATTCCTATTACATTCATTGTCTAACACACAACTTGCTTCAATCATTATCATCCTTCCCTGTCAACCCAAGTTTTCTTATTTGTTATACTCCTCATCACTTTGCCATTTGTCACACCTTGTATCATGACTCATGCATTTGTCAACGTCATCAAGCATGGCTTCATCACACCTTGATTTGCGCTTTGTGTAGTCACACATGCCTTCATCTACATCATAACACGTCTTGGTAGTGCCTTAGGTCAACATGCACGCCTTTGTCATGCCTTGCATCATGAGGCATGTCTTATGTCATCACTCACGCCTTCATTGTGCACTCAGTCATCACTTGGCCTCTTATTAACTTCAACAAAGAAGTATGCATCACTTTTCGTGTCAAGCTCCCATCTTCCCCTCTCTAGGGGGCAAAGGGAGACTTTGATTACAACGCTTGTAAACCACATTGTCATCGTTGTGTACCTTTTCAAGCAAGATGCCCCTCACAACTCCATGTTACTTAGTTAAACCTAATTTCGTAGAAGCAACAATGCCAAAACTTGGAAATAAAATGCAACACACTACAATATAATTCCATTGTATATAAAATAAACAAAGTTACACAGCGGAAATAACTTGTAGATACATGTGGATACACTCCACACACAACATGCATCCTTCCCAACCCAATTATCTACAGTACATCATGGTCCAATCAAGCGTACAACACACACAACTTGCCTTGACCAGCAACGACCAACATACCTCCAAAAGCATCTCTAACTCTACTTGATGATTGACATCCTCTAAGATTTGCCTCTCTACTACCATAGATTCGTGTACATATATTTATTACAAGACTAGTAGATGGTTGACAACTGTCTAATTACCACCAAACTAACTATATACATCTAAACATTAAAATACCCCACAATACTACATTACATTTACTACAACTGTCTAACTACCACCAAACTAACTATATACATCTAAATATTAAAACACCCCACAACACTACATAACATTTAGTACAAACACATGTTGCTACATACACACATGCAGCAACACTACATGACGGTAGTTACATACAACAAACTCTGTTTACAATGTTATATGCAACATGACTACGTTTGATGGTGCATGTCCTTATGCACTATGCCCTCATGCAGACATGATGGTCAAATGTCAATTCATTTTCCTACATAATAAAATAAGCAATTAAAGATTAGAATAACAACAATATTAAACCAAAAGATAAGGACTAGGGTTTGAGAGATTTTTGCTGCCAGAGATGGACTGTCAGAGCGAGATCTGAGCAGAAGAGCAAGATCTAAGCGGGATCTATATTGTGAGATGAAGATTTAATTTTTTGCAAAGATTGTCAATGGAGGGAGAGAGGGTGGCCCCCTAGGACCACCCGGTTTTGAAATTTAAGGGGGTGGTTGTGAGTTCTTCAGCATTTAGCCCTGATAGAGTTGGTAAAGCGTACAATTCCTTGAAAAAGGCTTGGGCTAGTGCGGGGGGTTCAATGTCAGTGGGTGGTGTCGAAAAGGTGAACGACTGCCTTTGTTGCAAGGAGGAGCGACCACGGATTCAGGTGCAGCTTGAAGTGGTGGCAAATGAGGTAATTTTCTTACAAACCAAGGCCCTTATTTGCAGATTCATTGGAATTAGGGCAAACCTAAGAAGGATTTAGGGATGGACACCGCGATACTGGAAAACTGAAGGCAAGTATGACATTGTTATTTTTGCAAACGTGTATCTTTAGTTATTTTTGATAAGGAGGAGGATCGAAATAAAATTTTCGAGGGCAGCCATTATTTCATGGGCCAAAAGAAGCTATACATGAAATTGTGGCACGCAAGGTTCAATCCAACAAAGGACCTGCCGTCAGTTGTCTTAGTGTGGACCAAACTTCATTGTTTGCCTTTGGAGCTTTGGAAGGAGGAGATTTTTAGAGATATTGGCGAGGCCATAGGGACCTTTGTTTCAGTCTCTGATCTTATGAAGAGAAGGAATTTTACTACTTATGCTAGGATTTGTGTGGAGTTGGATATATCCAGTCCTCTCCCGGATTCTATTGACATCCAAATTGGGGAGGTGGTACAGGTTCAGGCTCTTGACTATGAGGTGATCCCCTTCAAGTGCAAACGCTATCATCTTTATGGTCACTTGGCAAGGGATTGCCCCAAGAATACTAAGATGAAGCAAAAAGAGGAGGAGCCCCATCAAGGGAAAGGTGTGGAAGTGGGGGAGGAGGATGGTTTTCATGCGGTTATAAACAGGAAAAGATCAAAGGTTGGTGGCCAGAAGGGTAAGGAGCATTTGGAAGTTCCTTTCAAAAATCAGTTTGATATCTTGGGATCTAGGTCTAGTGAGGTGGATGTGGATGTTGTGGGGGGGAGGATTGCCCCTCTCATGAGCAAGTTGTTCAAGATGATTTGGTGTCGTTCCCTTGTAGCGGGGGTGAGGCCCCAACAAAGATGTGCAATTCGAAAAATTTTGGAACTCAGAAGGGGGTGGCTAGGCCCTTGGAGGAGTCGATTCTAATGAAGGCCAAGGTTGCAGTTGAGGATGATACGAAGAGGGAGGAACAAGAAGTAATCCTTTAGGGATTACATCAACCGCACCAAGGAGGGAAACAACATGCAACTGGAAGAAAATCGGAAAAGGACAAGCAAGATAAGGAAGGGGAGCATTTGGTGGAAGCAAGGATTATGCGAACTATTGATTCACATTTCAACTCTTTCTCCAAATGATGATTATTTCGTGGAATGTGAGGGGCTTGGGGACGAAACCCAAGCAGAATGTTGTAAAGCGTTTGATTAGATAGTATACAAGGAAAATACACCAATGGTTTGTCTTATTGCAGTTCTAAGGAGTCCTCCTCTAATATGTCGTTCAGTGTTTAGGTGCAGCAATGCTCTTTTATGCAATTTTTGTTTATGCTCTAATTGGGCATTTAGCCTCCATGGGATTATAGGCATGTATATTTGGAGGCACTTCCAAGCTGTGGCCCATGTATGGAAGGCCTTGCGACTATGTAATCTGGTTTTTGTTTAATAAATTTTTTTTTCGTGCCAAAAAAAAAAATAACAAAATAGACAATTAAAGTTTTTAGTGGATTTATAACAAGAAACCACAATATTTGCAGTATTGTACTTCTAATTGGGCATTTAGCCTCCATGGGATTATAGGCATGTATATTTGAAGGCACTTCCAAGCTGTGGCCCATGTATGAAAGGCCTTGCGACTATGTAATCTGGTTTTTGTTTAATAAATTTTTTTTTCGTGCCAAAAAAAAAAATAACAAAATAGACAATTAAAGTTTTTAGTGGATTTATAACAAGAAACCACAATATTTGCAGTATTGTACTTGAAGTCTGCTTTAGTTAAAGAGAAATTATAAATGGAATTGTAATTGGATTCCCCTCATCTAGCTTGGTTGCAAATTTGTATATCAATTTTTTTGAGAAAATTGCCATACATTACCTTCCTCCAAGGCTAAAGGTGTGGCTTAGAGGTTTAACAATTTATTTAAACAAACTTTGTGGTTAGGAAATTCTTGAACCACCCTTATAAGAGAAGGGAACAAATCAAATTTACCATGGTGATGAAAGAAGATAGCTGTCTTCCTTTCTCAGATGTCTTCATTTCAAGAAAACCCAGGTAGTTTGCTTGTCCACCAATTTTATAACAAGAAGACCTATACAGATCTATATCTCTAAGATGGTCATCCTTCTAAAAAATTAGCAGACTCGAATACTCTTTATTTAATTGGTTATAAGGGTTTGGAACAGACACTACCTATATTACATTATGACTGTGCCACCATGATATTTCAATAAACCACATAGTATTATTTGAGAATTATGCATATATCACCTGACAAGATATGAACCCAGGTCACCACCTTGAAAATCCAGGTTTTTAACCACTTGCTCATGCCATTTGATAGCAGCCTTGAACATTTTATTTGTAACGACTTTCAAGGTTTCAAATGATCAAGGGAAAACCCATTTCTCTAGGGTTTTCAAATTGACGCTTGCAAAGCACTTTCACAAATCCAAGCATCACATTTGTGTCAAAAGCACAAAGTTCATCGCTACGGACGATTGCTATGGAAAGCACAAGATTACAAAAACACTTGAATAGAGAAACATACAAGTAATCTTAATAAAGATTATGCTTTAGGAACGAGTATTTCTTGTTCTATTCTAAAATAAAATCGTAATTTTGATAATGGAAATTAGATTCTTACTATATATCAAGGATCGACTATATATCAAGGATCGATAGTACCATTTCTTTAGGGCAACATCATACTTTCCTCAAGACTAACACCTGATGCTGGGCTCCAAACAGCAAAATCATTAATTAGAATGTAGCATACCCAGTCAAACTTCTAAAATGAATGAAAACTGCAAAAATCTAAATCATTTAATATAAACTCAATGTCAACTACGACAAAACTGTTTGCACGATGACCCCATTATTCTTATAGACAAATATTATAAAACTGGCTATATGTGAATTTGAGGATATCCCATGGATAAGGCACATGCTGTTAGCTGTTGGTGCTCCTACTTAAGGATGTATGACCACAACACTATCAATTTGGCACCATCCAATCCAAATATATTCTGAAGCTCTAAATGCCATTAATAAAATTCTTTCTGCTCCAATGACGCAAAAAGTAACTCTAAATTGCTTAACATTGTACAAAGGCACCAATGTTATCAACCAGAAAACAAACTATTCTCAGGTTGAAACAGGGCTTACAGGTTACAAAAATGACATGAGAAGGTTATCTAACAAATACCTAGAACCTTGAAATCACTGACCACTCAACTATTTCTTTCCCAATATCTAAATTTTAAGGAAAAAATAAAAATAGAAAACCAAGATCTATAATTTTTATCCTACAATAATTTGCTCTTGGCAAGAAGTTTTCCATGTAAATAGCAATATGTTAACAATATAACAGAGCAAAAAATATGCCATTTTCAATGTACCAAATACTTGAGGATGGATCTCCTAAGAAAGGGTTATGGTGGTGGCTTCCATGTGTCCATAAAAACTGTCTAAAATCAGTTATGTAATCCTCTTTTTCATTTTAGAGTCTCTGTTGGCTGAGCCTGTATGTCTGAAATTGCTTTATGTGCATCTTACTGCTGCTGTCGGGGTAAATTTAAAGCAGCTATTCAGTGTCAGCAAACCTCAGAGTGACACCAACCCAGGGACTCCGTCCTCTAGAGCCAAGAAAATAGAATTCACCATATCCAAATTATTTAAAAAAAGGTTAAGGGTGTATGTTGTTTAAGCTGTTAGGGGTAAGAAACTCAATCCCTTCATCCTCCCTTGCATAGGAGTTATATAAGGTAACTTAACAATATAACCCACTATATAGAACCTTTTTTGGCTATACAAAAACTATGGAAGAAGATCAGGATACAATTCAACAGTTTAGGGAAACAATTTGACAACAAAATGCAGCCATAAAATCTTTGAATCATCAGCTACTGCAATGGAGGCAGAACTCTATGGCACCATATCAATATTTGAAAAAGCAGTGTTGTAGTTTAAACTAACAAACACACATGTGACTAACAGATCCAAGGAAGTAGGAGGCAGGAACTCCAACATGTGTATCCACAACAAAACACTTTTTTCAATGTCATCTGTGTCATGATATATATTCCTTTATTAATTCCTTATTGGGGCATCTTTTTACCAATAGGGGCATCTACTAGTATTTTACCTTTAGTTAAAAGAGTGATACTAAGTGAACAAAAACTAATTCAATTTATGTGTGGACGATGATGCATGGTGTCATTCTTTAATCAACTACTGAAAATTATTTATAGGCAAAGAGGTCAATGCTTACCAGTCGTATCTCTGTGTAGATAATTGGCAATTACAGGGAAACAACTCAAGAGGACCAATGCCGCCCTTTTCCTTCATGTCTTATATCCGTTGAAGTGACAGAAAATACCTATTGCTTTGCCAGATTGTTTTGGTTTATCAATTTAATCATACCAAAAGTTGGTGCCATTTGATTTCATTTACTTTTTATACATTTCAACTTACATGAGCTGGAACGATGTGGAATTTAATTATTGCATCTTGTAAGTTTCGCTTGATGCACCCATAAAAGTCTAAAACTCTACCTCTGTTTTTGTCGTTTATAACCTAGAGGAGTTTATATTACTCATTTGATAATGGGTGGCCTATTAACGACCAGAACTCTACACACATCTCAACAACTTTTTAGAAATAACGAAGTCAGAGGCTACAACATAAGCGCATTAACTTAAATTAATGCTGCACAATCGAAGTGAATTGAGTCTTCTCTTGAGAGAATATTTGTTTGAAAACCTAAACTGGGTTTCAAACTCTTCTATAACTTTCATTTGCTTCCTAATTCCGTGTACTGCCTTTACTTTATGAGGTGCACGGGCCATGGACAACTCCTAAACCAGGGTTGCATGTAACGAGGTATAGAAATTATCATATGAAATCTAGAATTTAATTCAGCCAATAAAAGTCTTTCCAACTTCTGGCATGATTACATTGATAAACCAAGACAATCCGGCAAAGTAATAGATATTTTCTGTAACTCCAAGGCATAGAAGACATGAAGGAAAAAGGTGGCGTTGGTCCTCTCATGTAGTTTTCCCCTAATTCTCCAATTATCTACAGAGAGATACTACTAATAAGCATTTACAACTTTGTCTATAAACAAATTTTCAGTAGTTATAATGGTAATTTACCTGACCCAACTTTCTATAGCCGAAAAAAAAAACAAATCATTTATAATGGGTTATAATGGTAATTTAACTTACCCAACTTTCCTTGCATCTGTGCCTACATCCTAATTAATGTGCATGGCCTAGAGAAGATTAAACAAAAACGCCAATCCAAAAGTAGCTTCTTCTCCAACTAGTAAGGAACTTTCACAAAGCAGTGGTCGGAATCTGAATGACAGGTATCATTTTATGTTACCATACCTTCAGCACAAAAACACATCAATTTGCCATTTTAATTTACAGGGTATTAGACCCAAAGCAAAAACTATCTATTCTTAAACATAGATTGTGAACTGCTAGAAATGGGAGCAAGCAAAAGGTTAGTGATGGGTTTTACTCTAAGACAGATTTCGCTCATGTCCAAATAATTTTAAAAGCAAACCTATTAATGAAGAAGAGGACATTGGGGTATAGAAATGAATTCCTTTTCATCCAGCCTGTCCTGTACTGGTAGCTCGAGTGGTTGTGAGTTTTACCCTGATGTAGGGAGGCCATAAGTGGTTGTGAGTTTTACCCTGATTTAGTAGATCATAGTTTGAGATACTGGACATTTATCAGACTTAAATGTAATGAAATGTTGAACAAATACAGTACCTCTTGAAAATTCAAAACGGGTTTGCCGGGAAAAAAAAAAGAAAAAAAAACTTTGATCAAGCCCAACTGTAAATAAGGCTTCCTTGTCTCCCATGGAAATCCTAAGGAGAACTCATTCTAGGCTGAATTAGGGGAATACCGGTTTTGCTAATAGATCACTAGGAAACGTAGAATTTGAATGAATTTATACCATATATACATAAGAGTTTATAAATATATTAAAAAAAATATTAACATCACATCCCACTGAAAACATGAAAGTCCGATACAAAACTCACAGAGAATGCAGCCTGGCTGTGTGAATTGCAGGCGGCTTCTTTAATTTCTCGCTTTTCTTTCTGCTTCCGTCCCTTTTATTTCGAAATTAGAGCGATCCCTGGCTTTCCCTTTAATGGGGAAAGCACCTTGGAACCGATGTTTATATAGCATATGACGCAACTATGGGTTATGAAAATCAAGTGAAATTTGTTTTATTTTTTTAATTTTCTTAAAGTAGGGTTTTGAGAGGTTTTTTTTTTTATTTTATATTAATTTTTTTTATTTGGTTATTGTGAGAAACTTTTCCACACACCCACCCTTCACACACTCGTCCACACCACGGTTTGAGTTGAGGAGTCTCTTCCAATCATGATCCTTCGTAAATCGGAGAGCTATACTTATCAATAAGGAATTTAACACAAAGCCACCACACACCCACCCCTCACACTCGCCCACGCCACGGTTTGAGTTGAGGAGTCTCTTCCAATCATGATCCTTCGTAAATCGGAGAGCTATACTTATCAATAAGGAATTTAACACAAAGCCACCACACACCCACCCCTCACACACTCGCCCACGCCACGGTTTGACTGGTTTGAACCTTGAACCTCCCGAAGAAGAGCCAAAGCCCGAACCGTTGTGTTGCACCCCAGGTGCTTATTTTATATGAATTTAGTTACCATACGGTGACTTATTTTATTTATTTTTAAATGTTTTTTAATTTTTTTTTAAAAGATACAGAGGGAAGTTGGTTAAACCACATTATTTTTTTGCAATTGACAAGTGCAGCGTTCAAACCACATGGATTCCTACTAACAAGCCTATTTTAATTTGTTGTTGTTGACCCAGCCTATAGGAAAACCATCGAACGCCGTTGTCATCGGTCTGGCATGCACTCAAAGAATTCAGAGTAGACTACTAGCTTTGCAAATTGGCACCCCTGAACCTAAGTCTCTTTTTTTAAGTTATTAATAATTAGATACGGCCTCACTTAGGACTAGGGAGTCCCATCCCAACCATAAAAAAACCATCGGACATTGAGGATTCATATCGTTGTATCGATATGGCACACACTCAAAGGATTCAGAGCAGACTACTACCTTTGCAAATTGGCACCTTGAACCTAGGTCTCTTTTTTAATGTTATTAATAATTAGATACGACCTCACTTAGGGCTAGGCATTCTCATCTCAACCATGACCCCTCATAAAGTCAAAAGCTAAGCTTATCAATAGGGCTAAACACACACCCATTCACACACTTACCCCCTCACACACTCACCCATGCCCCAATTTGAGCCTTGGACCTCCCGAAGAAGAGTTAAATCCCAAAAATGTTATGTTGTCCCCACGTGACATATATAAATATTAACTCTCCTATATAACCAGAAAAAAAAAAAAACATTTTAAAAATTAAATCAAGTGGCATTGGCTCAACTGGTTAGATTCATCAACATTTAAGGAGGAGACCAAGGTTCAAATCTTGCCTAACTAGTTAAATTCTTCAACATTTAAGGAGGAAACCAAGGTTCAAATCTTGCCCAGTGTGATACATGGATAATATCCAAGCTTTGTTGTAATACCACTATGTGGTGATGATGTAATGCAAGTGAGGTCAAATTGAACAAAAAAAATATTTTAAAAAATAAAATAGTCAAAGCTTAGTATATCTATATTATTGTTTTTTTTAATATTGAGGGAGATACGACCCTGTGAAGTCAACCATTCGGAACAAGGGTAGTGACGATTTTTCAAGTCGCGAAAAACAAAATTGCAAAGTGCGAAGGATTAGGGTTTTTTCCTAAAAAATATCTCATCTTTTAGGAGCCATATCTTCGCGAAGAGTTATCCGATTCAGCTGATTCTTGGACCAACTTGTGCAGAATTTGAATAGCTTTAAAATGAGTGGTCATATGCAAAAATCTAAGCAATATTGAGGGAGATACGACCCTGTGAAGTCAACCATTCGGAACAAGGGCAGTGACGATTTTTCAAGTCACGAAAAATGAAATTGCAAATATTTGCCAACTAGGGTTCGAACGATGGGAAGAGCAATGAAGGGCTAGGACTTCAGCGAGGCAAGACATTCTATCTGGACAAAGAATTTTTTAGCTAAGTTTTTTTCCCTTTCTTTATCTTAGAAATTGTGCATGAAAAATTTATAAAGTTTTTATCAAATATTATATTTGCTATAGGACTTTCAGATAAATTTCAATAGATTTTGAGTTTTAGTTTCCTTTCCATGGATCGATTTATAGTTAAATCCTTAGAATCATCTCTAGTGGTAGAGGTTAGTGAGCGCACCTCAGAGAGATCCTCATTGCTCCAAGATAGGGCAGTTTTTGGTAAATTTAATGGGTATTGGCCAGGGGCTTCAGCCTTGAGAAAATGGATTGATAGGAGTTGGAAGTCTCCAGGAGTGATTCTATCATTTCTTCCCAAAGGTTTCTTCCTAGCCATTTTTTGTTCTAGGGAAGAAAGAGAAAGAATCCTAAAAGGGGGTCCTTGGTTTATGGGAAGAGCAGGACTCTTCCTTACCCATTGGTATGAAGGCTTTTCACCTAAAAATGTAAATCTATCCCTAGTACCAGTCTGGGTTAGGATGTTTGGGTTACCCATTGAATTTTGGGAAATAGATACCTTCAAGGCAATAGGCAACACTCTAGGAGAATTCCTTGAGATTTTAGATACAACAAAAGATGGATTTTTGGCTATTTATGCTCGAATATTGGTCATGATTGATATAAGTAAAGCTTTACCAGAATCAATCATTCTTAAGTATGGGGATAAGATGTGGATCCAAACTATAGATTATGAAAACATATCTTTTAGATGTAGAATATGTCATGAGGTGGGGCATATTGAGAGATCATGCCCTAAGAAGAGCCCAACAGAATCATTTGTAGAAAATCGTAAGAGAAATTTACAAATGGTTATGGATGAAGATGGTTTTCAACTTCCAAAAAATAGATCTAGAAAAATAAAAGAAAATAAATAGTGGAGACCAATAAGGAAGGATATTGGAAGAAATACCAACTCTTTTGAGGCTTTAGCCTATGAAGAAAAAGTAGATCAAAACTTAGAGGACACAATACAACAATTTCAACATATTAGCAAGGAACCATCTATTCAGTATGATCCTAATTTAAGGAAGAACATTCTCGATGAACCTAAGGAATGTGTCTCATCAGATTTTGAAGACTCTCTTGAAGTACCATGCACCATTCAAGAGAAAATAATTGGTAAAGAAAATGCAGTTTTAGAAGTTAATACCTCTGCCATTAATAAGGAAATACCATAAAATGAGCAGGATAAGTCAAAAGCTTCTATAATAGAGCCAAGAGAGGATAAATATGTTGAAAAATAAAATTGTGAAAGAATATTGAGGAATAGAATAATAAGACCTACTCTTGATATAGGCAAGGCAAAAAGAGGAAAACCCTCAAATTATCAAGCAAGATCCAGGGAAGCAAGAGCTAACATAGAGAAAGGAACACAAACTAAGTTGGTTGAACTTCTCTTTACCAAACAACAAAATGATATTGGTAATATGCAAGAGGGGCCAAAAGCCCCTAATGAGACATGATTATCATCTCATGGAATATAAGGGGTGCTAATGCCCCCTCAAAGCATAGGTGTATTAGGGACCTATGTTTAAGTAATAAACCTGATATTCTCTGTATCCAGGAAACTAAAATGACAAAAGAAGAAGTTTCAAAAACTATGAAAGTAGTTTGGGCAAGATGTGAATGGGATGCTATGGATTCTAAAGGAGCAATAGGGGGAATTCTAACTTGTTGGAATCCTTCTAGAACCTCTTGTGTAACCATTCATAAAACTAGGCATTGGATAGCCTCTTTAGTCACTTGCTACTTTGCAGATATTCATTTCATCCTTATTAATGTCTATGGACCTACAACTCAGTCAGGTAGATTAGAAGTTTGGAGTGGGATTGAAGCCTTTATGAGAAGTAAAGACCAAGAAACCCGATTCATGATCATTGGAGATTTTAATGCCATAACCAAGTTGAATGAAAAATTTGGGGGAATTAGGAAATTGACCCAAAGTATGAAAGATTTCTCAGCTTTTATTCAAAACAATAATCTATGGGAAGTTGAGTTTGAAGAAGACAACTATACTTGGACCAACAACAGGAGAGGCCAAAACCTAATAGCAAAAAAATTAGATAGATGCATTCTCTCAGATCATTGGCTAGATGAAGGAACTTGTGCTAAAATTAATACCTTAACAAGGATTGGTTCAGATCACTGGCCAATAAGAGTTACAATGGTGGTAAGTGAATTAAAAAATATCATATTTTAAATATGAGCAGATGTGGGAAGACCATCCTCAATTTGTTGATATGATAGCTCAAACATGGAATTCTTTAGGTAATGGTGGGTTGTATGCTCTTCCAAACCAAATTAAAGCTATGACATCTAGATTAAAAGAATGGAACAAGAACACCTTTGGAAATATTTTTGAGAAGAAAGAAGATCTAAAAGATAAACTTTCAAAATTCCAAAAAGGTGATGATAATAATCCAAGCTCAGAGGAAAGGGAGTTGCTTAGTGAATATCATAATATTTTGAGTAAGGAAGAGAAATTTTGGAGATTAAAATCAAGATAGACTTGGTTAAAAGAAGGAGATAAAAATACAAAGTTTTTCATAGGATGGCTATAGTATAGAGATCATCTTCTAGAATTAGTAGAATTAAATCAATAGAAGGGGTTTGGATTGAAGATCAGAGTGAAATTAGAAAAGAGGTAAAGTCATTTTATCATAATATTCTAGGTTTAGAGGAGACTAAAGTTCTTAATGATAAACTTCTTCAAGATGTTCCTTCAGTTATAACGAATGAAGACAATAGGAAATTGATGGAGCCTATTACTCTAGAAGAAGTTCATTTAGCTCTTTTCTCTTTTAATAAGGATAAATCCTCGGTCTAGATGGGCTCTCTACAACTTTTTACCAACATAATTGGGATATAGTGAAGGATTCTTTATTGGTGGTAGTGGAGCAGTCTAGGGTAAAACAATACATTCCTTATAAAATAAATGCAACTTATCTTACCCTAATTCCAAAAAGAAGGATGTTGAATTGTTTGATTCTTTTAGACCCATAAGCCTATGTAATATGGCTTATAAGATTATTTCCAAAGTGATGGCGAATAGATTAAGGCCATTGTTAGACAAAATCATTTCAGAAGAGCAAGGAGGATTTGTGAAAGGGAGACAAATTTTGGATGGGATCATAGTAGCTCATGAAGTTATACATTCAACAACTTCAAGAAAAGAGAAAGCTATGATCTTAAAACTTGATATGAGTAAAGCCTATGATAGGGTTAAATGGGATTTTCTTTTTGCAGTTTTAGATAAGTTTGGTTTTGGGAAGAAATGGGTTAGATGGATTAAAGCTTGTGTCTCTACAGTTTCTTATTCAATGTTGGTCAATGGGTTAGTGATAGAATATTTTAAATCCAAGAGAGGCCTTAGACAAGGAGATCCTCTATCTCCTTATTTGTTCATTATTATGGCAGAAGTTTTGAGTAGGAACTTAAAGAAGGCTTACAAATATGGGCTTATAAGTGGACTTAAGGTTAGTAATAACATCGATAACATCACCCATCAATAGTTTGTAGATGATACAACCCTTTTGGAAAGGCAAGGATAAATGAGGCCAGAGCTTTGAATAACTTTTTAAAAGAGTACGAAAGAGCTTCAGGGCAAAAATTTAATAGGACTAAATCCAAAATTTACTTCCTTAACACTCCTGCTAATATCAAAGCAAGAATTTGTAGGTTGCTTCAAATGGAGGAGGTAAATTTACCAACAACTTATCTAGGGATGCCTTTATTTGAGGGGAGAATGAGGATAGATTTATGGAATCTAGTTATTAGTAAAGTTCAAAATAAACTTCCAGCTTGGAAAGGTAGATGGTTATCGTTAGCAGGAAGAGTGCAGTTAATTAAGTCAGTCTTACAAGCCATTCCAACATATTATATGTCATTGTATTCTATGCCAAAATCAGTTGAAAAAAGTTTAATCTATATTATGCGATCCTTTTTATGGTCAGGTTTACATGATAAAAGGAAATTTCCTTTGGTGAAATGGAGCAAGTTGTGTGATGATAAAACTAGGGGAGGTCTTGGTTTAAGAGTTCTTACAGATGCAAACTTAGCTCTTAGGGGAAAAGTTATCTGGAGATTGTACAAAGAGAGTCAAAGACAATGGGCAAGAATTCTTCTAAGTATGTTGATCCCAATGACCCAAGTTTAATATTTACTGCATTCTCTCTTCCAAATGGTTCTACTCTTTGGAATGGTTTAAAAAATCTATTGATCTTATGATTAAAGGTTTAAGATGGGTGGTGGGAACTAGAGAAAAAATTCTATTTGGATGGATACTTGGTGTGATAAAAAACCACTCAATTTAGATCCAATTTTGAAACCTTGGATGAGATTGCTTCAAGACAAATATGGTGATAGGGTTTCAAACATTTTGTACAAGGATCGAGAAGGAAGATACAAATGGAAAGAAGATTTTTTTACAAGTATACAAGACATTGATGCTAGGAGGCAATTGAGTAGAAAGATAACAACTGTGATTATTTCGAGGGGTGCTAAGGATAAATTGATTTGGGAGTTGAATAGCTCAGGAGAATACACAACTAGAAGTGGATATAATGTTCAACACCAACATAATAATAATGTCACTAGAATATGGAGAGATATTTGGGATAGCCCAAGCATTCCTAAAGTCAAAATGTTTGTTTGGCTAGTAGGTCATAGAAGAATTTTATCTTGGGATAACCTTATGAAAAGGGGTTTTCATGGCCCCTCTCAATGTGTTTTCTGTAATAAGGAGGAGAGTATAGACCATCTCTTGGGACATTGCTCAATAGTCTGGAATCTATGGCAATGGATTCTTAATATGTTTGGTAAATGCATGGTGATGAATAGTAGAATTGAAGATTGGTTAAAGCAATGGTAGAGCACTTATAAAAGTGAGGCTTTATAGACAATATGGGATATATCAAAAGATACAATACTTTGGACTATATGGCTAGAAAGGAATAGAAGAATATTTAAAGGAAAGGAAAGTAGTTTAGAGGTAATGAAAAAGAAGATATGTTTAGCCATAGAGGAGTCTAAACCAACCCTATCAACTCACCCAATCCCTAATTTGGAAGTAGAGAGTCTTGATAGATGGAGTCAAGTCATTAAATGGAATTATGATGTTGGGTACAAGAGAAGCAAAAAGAAGGCAAAGAATATAAAGTGGAAACCACCAGATGTGGAGTGGGTTAAATTGAATTTTGATGGAGCATCTAAAGGAAATCCAGGACCAGCAAGAGGAGGAGGAATAATTAGAAATAATAGAGGAGAGATTTTGTCTCATTATGCTTTCAATAGTGGATTTAAGACAAATAATGAAGTTGAAGCTTGGGCAGCTTTAGAAGGGTTAAAAATATGTAAACAAATGAAATGGAATAGAGTATGGATGGAAGGTGATTCTCTCATAGTAATAAATGCAATTTTGAGGAAAGCAAAGGCTCCATGGAACATACAAGAGATAATTGTGGAAATTCAAGATCTTGCTAAAGAGTTTGAAGAAATCAGGTTTACACATATATTAAGGGAAGGAAACAAATGTGCAGATAAGCTAGCCAATAGAGGGGTTTTGATTGAGGATCGTGAAGTTAAATTCTCCTTTCCATGGTTAGAGGAAGTAGAAAGTTTAGTTGAAGCTGACAAAAAATGTTGATTGCCTAAATCAATTAATGATTAAGATTTACTTTAATGTTTTCCATTGGTAATATCTGTTAGAATTAATGTAGTGTGCAATAATGTGCACTATGCCTTCCTTGACACTTGTCAGTTTCACTTGACAAGTGTCATGTGTTTCATATAGGCCTTCTACCTATATATTGTAACCATTTGTATCAATAAAAGAATCCCATTAGTTTCACTCCCATCATTTGGTATCAGAGCGGGCTTTCCCTGCCCTGTGAAACCTCTTGAGGGGGGATTTCCCTCATGGAAATCCTCCCTCCCCCATGATTTTTTTCTTCCCAATTTTTTTAAGTTTTTTTTTTACCGAGGGAGTATGCTCTCCATAATTTGATGGATCAGAAACCAGATGGTAAAAATATTAAAAATTGGGAGGTCATTTTATTTTATTTTTTATTTTTTTTCTTTAGTTTTCCATGCACATCCATTTCATTTGGAGGTAACCATATTTCGGGTAGCACGGTTTGTCCTTGGAGCTCTGCGAGCAGATCTGCACTGGCAGCAAACTATTTTTTTCGGAGCACTTTGAGGTCCCTATGGATTCGATCGGATGATTTCTACAGGGAGGTGGTGCCCTCCAATCTAAACTTCACCGTCACAGATCTCGGCTCGTAGATGGAGGATGGCAAAATCACAATATTTCAAACGCATTGGGAGTCATCTGCAACAGAGGAGCTTGATGAGTTCGCAGTCCCTTCTGCAAGTGATGGTGTTAGTTTTCTTTGACGCAGCGAAGCCTCTGCTATGTCCCATGGCCCGATCTCGCTCCACAGCATCGCAGCCTACACCTTGTTCTCTGCCTCCGCCAGACGTCAAGCTTAGGCGTGACAAGCCCGTGAGCCAGATATTTCGGCACCATATAACCATTGGCGTAGCTATGCCCCAGGATCGAAACTGTGCCTGATCCCTTCCCCTTCCCCAGCAGCGTCTTGAAACAACACTTGACAGAAAGCCCTACGGGTTTCGATAGGTGACGGAGTCGACTGTTTGCAGGTCGAATATTCGAAGTCGATGCATGAGGGCGTCAAAAGTTGTTTCAGGCTCTAAGCTTGGTAGATCGACATCGACGTATGCTTCAAAGTAGTTTAAATTTTGGCCCTAAGCAGATCTTCACCTATTGCCATTGCATTGAATCTTATATTTTCTAAAGCGGTTCAGATTTTTTTTAAGCTGGGTTCAATTTTTGCGGAGTGAGATACGACATCCTAGGGAGCCATGGTTTCAGTTCTTGTGCAGGGGAGGTGCGCTACCAAGCGGATCCGAGTCCAGATCCGAAAATGTCACCCAGATTGCTGGATCGGGCGTTCACTCTGACCTTCGACGCCTTTGACTAGAAATTCGCCACTCGAACCTTCGACCGCTTTGATAATTCTGGCAGAGGTGTTTTGCAGGCCGAGGGCGCTCTTCCTTTATTGCTAGGGCTCGACCCAGCCTTGGTCTGAGTCAATTCTGTCCAAATCTTGAGCGGTCTCCCGCGGCTGCCTGCGTATAAGCCGTCGAATAGTCTTTTGATTCTTGATTCAGAGTGAAAAGCGTCGAAATTTGTTTGAGAATTTTTTGATTGAGAGTGAAAAGCTTTGAAAAGAGGGCTTGAGCGGTATATTGATATACAATGTTGTGAGAGCTGGAAGTGGACGATGCAGGGCGGAGCAGCAACGCACATCCCAACGGTGCCACCTGGAATGGCGTGCACATCGGCGAGCAAGGTCTCGGGTTCGAGATCGTTGACGTCCAGTACAAACACGATATCGAAGACGGCTGAGGAATTAAGCGGAAAAGAAATAAAAGAGGGGACCAGAAGAAAATAGGAGAGAAAATAAATTTGTGTGTTTCAGTGGTTTTCAAAGTGGTTTTCTTGGGCTAGTTGTTTGTCGTAGAGATGGAGATCAAGCCAATTGTTCTGATGGGGCACTACGAGATGGGGCGCCTGCTGGGGTAGGGCACGTTTGCCAAGGTGTATCAGGCAAAAAATGCAGCAGACTGGGCTACAGTAAACCGCTGGCGATAAAATAAAAATTCATTTTTTTGAAAAAATCACCATGAGATAATATAATGAGGGGGTAGATTTTTAAAAAATGCATGGCCAATATAATGTTTTTACTTTACGGAGAACATGGTCATGTAATGTTTTAAAGTCGAAGTGGAAGGCTTATATAACCTATGTAATCTCCCTGCGAGGGAAAATTGAGTCTGTTTTTTTTATTTCGCCACAGTGCGATGCCAGAAATATGATATTCCTGCAGACTATTTTGCTGCCTTAGATAGGCATGATGGTTTTTTCTCATGATGAAGGCCCCTTTGATGGTGGAATATAGGGGTATTTATAGTCGTTGGAAACGTTTTTCCGCGACGAACACAATGGTGGTGTCATATTGTAATTTTGAGGCTGTTTCAATTGAGTTTTTTAGCCTCAAAATTTTTCTACCTTGGAGTGCACTTTCGGTTGTACCCGACACTCCCAAGGCACTTGTAAGTGAACCTAGTATCTAGTAGTACCCTCTATCTACTTGGCGGATGTAGTGGCTGGTTACCCATGCATTCCGGTAAGATGAGGAGACTACCATAAGGACACTTATTCTATGGACTACAGACATAGACACCCTAGATTCTATCCGAGGTTTTTCCGGATCTACTTCTAAAGACTACAGACGAAGACACTTCAGAAGATTCTCTTCTTCTCCTCCATATTTGGCATCTATGGCTCATTTTATTGTATTGAGTGCATTTTCGGTAGAGACCGACACTCTTATATGGCTCGTTTTTCCTTTATATTAAGGTGCATTTTTGGCAGAGCCCGACACCTTCTAGATTGAGTTCACCATGAGGAGGGATTTGATATTCGTGGTGAATCTAGTCAGTGACCTACGAGAGGCAACATCCTCTGAGGATGACCTGCAGAGGCAATAGACCCATAAGTGGCTGACCCTGAGGCACCCATGATGACCCTGAGGCACTTAGACGGCTGATCCAGTGGCAATAGACCCGTGGAAGTGGCTGACCCTGAGGCAACAGATCGAGATGTATACACAGTGAATCTAGCATTATTCACAGTTTGAGAGCCAAGCGCAAAGAGCACGAGCCTAGACCAAATCAGCAATAAGAGAGGATAATAGGTTATTTTAGAGAAGTCAACATTGAGGGGAATGTTACCTAATGTTGACTTGTTTTTTTCTTTAGTTAGGATAGTGCACATTAAGGGGGAATGTTAGAATTAATGTAATGTGCAGTAATGTGCACTATGCCTTCCTTGACACTTGTCAGTTTCACTTGACAAGTGTCATGTGTTTCATATAGGCCTTCTGCCTATATATTGTAACCATTTGTATCAATAAAAGAATCCCATTAGTTTCACTCCCATCAATATCTACTTTATTTTCATTTAGACTATTTATTATAATTTTTATAGTTGCACTTGTGTTTCGGGAAGGAAACTAGCAATCCATATTTGGTAAAGTGGACTATGATAGTGCGATGTTTTGGAAATATTACTCTACTAAGATGTAAGGCATAGATAGTAGAGGTGAAGTTTTGGCATTGTGAAGGTTGGTATAGGAAAATGTCAAGAAAGATGCTAAATTTTAGAATAATTGTATTCACACAGAAATTTGAAAAAATCCAGAAAATGAAAATCAAGAATTCAAACATTTTATGTAAAATGATGTAGGTTTCTAGCTATAAAATCTCAATTGATATGAGAAGTGTATCTATTTGTAAACTCTCAAGCTCTAAAGAAGAGAGATGTAATTTGTCAAGGGTGGGGGACCCAAGTACAACCCCTTATTATCTAGCAAATATATATATATATATATATATATAATTTTTAAACTCTATTATATTTTTTAATAATATTTTATGTATAAATAATATTTATTTGTTGAGTTATCAAATGCCATCGGTTTAATGGGTTATATTCTTCAACTTTCAAGGAGGAGGAGACCTATGTTTGAATCTTGTCAAGCTATACATGCATAATTGTCAAATTGTTGTAATATCACTACATGGTCATGATGTAATAAAGATGGGATCCGTTTTAATATCATTTAGTGAATTGAAAAATATATATTTATTAAGGAGCTAGAGTGAAATCTCATATAATTGTTGGTCAAATATCTGCCTAATCAACAAACACTACGTTTGTGCACCCTAGATACGACCAACATTGAAAGGCCAGAGGAAAGAAATGTCCCCCGTGCCAATCTCCAGAGAGGGCTGGTTCCCAAACTAAATCCTACACTGGTAGAAGACTAGGGATGCAGGAAAGAAATTGGAAAAATGCGGAAAGAAATGGGAAATATGGCCACAGGCCGAAGTGCAGGATTTGGGGCAGACTAACAACAAGAAAATCACCAAAGCATGAAATAGCATTTAACAGAGGAAAAAGCAGCAGAATTTACTTATAAACTTGCAGTAACAACCTTCAGAATAACACTCCAACATTCACTCCCTCACTAGCAATATTTAAATCCAAATGCAGAATTTAAATCTAACAACAAACAAGAAACATGAATGTAAAATAGAAGTGCACAGTACAGAAGGAAATTGCACACAAGATCACTTGCAAATTCAGAAGCCTGATGCCTTGTATTAATGCAGAGAACTTGGAGAGTATTCTCGCAAAGTGTCTAACCTCCTTTTACAATAGAAATTCCATTAGTATTTATAGAGGTTTTCGCCTCTTTCATTTAATGCACAAGGGAGCAAAATGATCTCGGATCAGAAACAAAAATGAGAAAATTCCTCCTCGAAATCATTGAAAATCCCTTCTTTAGAGACAACGATCCATCTTTCAGGGAATAATTCCCAGGAAACCAACAACTCGAGCGTCGGTGCACAGATAATTTGGAAAACATTGAATGCTTTGGAAATGTCTTTACGCCTTGGAAATCATGAAAATTCTCCTGCTCCTCTCGCACAACTTCTTTTCTACTCGGGATCCATGATTCGAGTTACTCATTTCCACCATTATTTAATGTGTATAAATATGGCACCCTTGGAGGCCTTGACCGTGATCCATTTCACCCAAAAATTACCTTCGCCTTTTGACAAAATCCGCTTTGCCTCACCCTCCTTCAAGCGCTCATGATCCTTTCTTTAAAACGCGTTCGCCCATAGGAGGGGCGAACAGGATGTTCACCCCTCAACTGGGGCGAACACGAATGTGTTCTCTTTGCAGGGTACGTTCGCCCAAAGGAGGGGCGAACAGGATGTTCACCCCTCAACTGGGGTGAACGCGATGCCACTTTGCTTTCGGCGAACATAATTGCATTTGAATGTTGGAGCACATTCGCCCAAAGGAGGGGCGAACGGGACGTTCGCCCCTCAATGGGGAAGTGAATGTGTTTAGCCGTGCTTCCTTTGCTTCTCCTTGAGTTTTTTCAAATACTTTGTCGTTTCGTTCACCCGAACCTAGGGCGAATGGGGCGTTCGCCCCTTGCTTGGGGTGAACGCGTTGATACTTCCAAAATAATGAACTTCTTAAGATTCTTCATCAAATCATTCATTGTTTGTTTTTATTTACACAGGCCCAAAGATGCTTTCATTTTTAATATACTCATACCAAAGTCAAAACACTTATAGCACCAATACAAAAAAGTACATAAGGAATAGATGAAATTGTTTTGAAATAAAAGTTGCCATAGATAAACAAAATTGTATCATCATAATGCATCAAAATTCATCAAAATATTCTAAAAAATCTCCAATGTGGCAAAGTGTAAAATTGCCAATATTTTTGGTGACTCACGGGGTATCCAGCTCGCATGGATGCAAGTGATCCCAGGCCTTTATTCATTGGGCAATGGAGTCTTTGGTTGGTACCTTCATTGATGCTATAGATGTCTTTCGATGAGCCTCTTCTTATGCGTGCTCCTTCTCTTTCACTTTTGCTGCTACCTTTAACACCTTGGCTCGCTTCGCTTCCTCTGCTGCCTTCTCCACCATTGCTGCTCTGCTTCTACCTGCTCCTCCTGCTCTTTGATGGTTTTAGTAATGACCTCATAGGCGGTGACCGCCTCTTCCCAAGCATGAGTAGAGAATAGGCAAGGGACACTGAGGGATTCATAAATGAAATGCAGATTCTGAACATCCATCAAACTGAGGCACTTTGCTCGTTGAGCCAACTCGTATAATGATAGTTCTAAGCACGTATACTTCTGCATCAAGGGCAACACCTGTACTTCTATGAGAGGCTCTTCCCAGGCATCAATTTTAGAAGTATCTTCAATGAACTTCTTCTAGAGCTCTTCCAGCTGTTCCATGGGAAGAGGTTCTCCCCAATTATCCACAAAGGTCAGGAATCCCAACTCATCAATGGTCTCAAAATGAGACATGGAAATAGTATGTTCACGTTCAATAGTGTTGAGGATGGCCCGTACCTCCCATACCAGGTCCATGCGCTGGAAGTAACTACGCAGTGTAACTTTCACCTTAGACCAGGCGTAATCCATCTCGTTGAGGGGGCGAATGTGCAAATTGGTATTAATCAAAGCCTGTATCTTTACGACCATCTCCATATAGGGTGACAACATCTCCTCAGTGGTATCAATTAATTGTTGTCCCTAATTGAATCTGTATCTATACCTCCCATAAATATTGTAGCACCTTAACAGCTTGCGCGACCAACTTTTCACAATTTTGTGCAGAGCGAAGGTGGGTTCCCTTGACGTTATCGCACAAAAATCTTGTGGCTTGTACCACTTTCTCAGCTAACTACTTCTTCACATCTTCTAGCTGCTGTTGAAGCTTGTGCATTTCAATCCTAGCGGCATCATGCTCCTTCAAGTGAACTTTGACCTGCTGGCGCAAATAGTCATTCTCAGTAGTCGTCTTCTCCTCTTGGGCTCTGCTTTTTGCTAGGGCATTTTTGAGCTCAATTACTTTGTTCTGATTTTCAAAATATTTCTCCTTAAAATGCTCACCATGTAGGTACACTGAGCTCATATCTACTTGAATGTTACCCATATTTTCCATAGGATCTATCCATGTAAGGTCTTCTATTATAGTCTCAAAAATGAGATCACCCGACAATAACTCTCCTTGGGGCTTCTGAACCAATGGCGTAATTGTGGTAATATGAGCCTCCTTCGCGATGGGATCAAAAGTAACTTTTTTAATCGATCGAGCTAGAGCCAAGGCCTCTTTGCACCACATACTCTTCAACCACTATGAAGAGCTCAAGTGTGCCCGATTGATCTTCTCTACGTCGGGCTGCTTACGGGCCACTTGTACATCAAGAACTATCTGCAGCTCCAAAAATGGGGTGAAAGGAACCAAAATGTCTGAGCGACTGGGCCCAGTAGGAGTGGATGACATGACTAAAAGAGGTGGAATAGAAATGGCGGTCTTGGTGGAGGAAGCGGGTTCAGCTGCAGTTACGCTTACTCTGGGAGGAGCTTGCATACTTACAGCCTCAATGGCGGTGGAGGGGGAACGAAAAGAGATGGGTGCAAAAAGGGATTCGGCCCTGACGCATATGAACTGAAAGAAATGAAAGATGAAGGAATGGGAATAGAGGAGAGAGCAATAGTGACTTCGAGGGTGGGAGAAGATGAAAATGAAATAGATGTGGAGGGCATACCGAAGGGTGGAGAAATGGAGATCGAGGATGATGAAAGTGGAATAGATGGAAGTGAAATAGAAATCACTACTTGCTCCATAGAAGAGGAAGGGGAAAGAAAAGATGTACCTTCGGGCGCAAGCACCATGTGCTGCGGTGATGGAGGTGGCTACAAAACTGCTTCTTCTTCTTGCACTCCCACCCTTTCTCCAATGTCCAGAATCTCTTCTTCATTCATTACTTCGACATGAGAGCTTTTTGACTGTTGATCTTCCATCGATGCTTGAGCCATTGAAAAGACTTCAGCAACTTTGGTTGGGAGCTCCTCCATGGGTGCAGGTTTTACAATAGTTGTCGATACATTAGTAACCATGGGAACAGTTACAACTGACATTGTAGAAACTACAACAACTGAAACTATAGGGGCCTCAATGGTAGAAGTCATAACTGCACTAGACCTTGGCCTTTTCGCCACCTTTGGAAATGGTGGCACCTTCGGTAAATTTTGCTTTTCGGGCGTGGGCATCTCCTCTACTTGTCACTTTGTTCGTTGAGACCTCCTTTTGAAAACATATTGTTGCTCTTCTTCCTCCGGGGTCTCATCTTCAACTATGGGCCGCTCTTGCTCAGTCTCGCCTTCGCCACTATCAGAATGCTGAAAGCTTTGTGACAAAATATTGGTGAAGGTGACGGGTTGATATGAATTGACAAATTCATCGTAAATATCTAAAAATTGCTCATCTAATTTCAACCCGTAAGCAGTAGTCGGCTTCCCATGGTGAATCCGCATAATCCACCAATTCATTATCTTTTCTTCAGTCCAGTCGGGTTCGACTTCCTTAATAGAACTGAATAAGCCTGGTGGAGGAATTTGAGTCTTATTTTTGGCCAGATTATATTCTGCCTCCTGCTCATAATAATCATGCCATGGCGGGAGGGTCATCATTTTTCAATATGCCAGTTCATGTCCGACCCATCAAAATTATTTCTCCTCTTCTGAATATCCGATCGAGGACAACAATGAAATGACTTAGCCTTCACAATAGCTAAGAATTTTCCCAGAGGATCATATCACCAGTGCTGCGACAATTCAATCAAACCCAAATCCTGGAGTGCCACCGTCAAGAGCCTATTCTGCCCAACTTGGCTCACTTCTATGCTACCAAATTTGAATGACATGTTGCATGTGGTCTTCTTTCCATGCCCAACTCCATATATATCATTCACATGATCAGTCTGGTGCACAACCTCCATAGCAAACATATGCTCCATGGTGAAATATGGTAACAAAAATGGCTTACCCGTAAAACCAAAAATTTGCACGACTACGCCCTAGGTAAGCAAGAAAATGTTGCTCTTCTCTTGCGCGATGATTAGATCCCTCAAATTTTGTGGTACTCTTTCATAGGTACCGCAGAGCAACTCTATCGTCGGCCCCAAAAACCAACTATTAAAGTTGTACACCGACTCCCTCCTTGTCAAAATGGGAGTCCACATATAAATCGGCAAAGGCTCATTCTTTTCACCCAGCTGCGTTACTGCAATGAAGGAAAAACGCTGCTACAATTGGAAAAAGAAAAACCATACTAAAAATGATGTATGCAAAAATGACTTGGACTCTCCGGTTTGCATTTTTTCCAACTGAAAGTTTATCCTTCGAGAAATGAAGTCAGCCCAATCAAAGAAAATGGGATTGCCACCTTGCCTCATGGCAGAGGGAGAATAAAACTCTACTTTACAAATACACTGTGAAACAACCACCTGCCACTTATGCACAGTTTCATTCGAAGGTAATCCAGCGACCCAAGACAACATGGAGTATATATCTTGACTCTTGAATTCTGAGAGTGGCTTCGACAAGTTTAGGAAGCTGCCCCATCTGTGGCTCTTTAACAAGTTGCGTCTCCATAAATTGGTGCATTGTCACTGTGGAGACGTACCTATCCTCTTGCTCGTCAATATGTAGCTTTTTATGCACTGCATAAGAGGGGGACTTCAATCCACAAGCGAAGGCCTCCCGAATTTCATCCGGAGTAATGGTAAACAGAATCTCCCTCCTGGCATTTCTTACAACCCTAGTGAATGGGTCATAGAACTGGGCGATGAGCTGCACCAGCTCAGGGTATGGATGAACGGGTGAACACAAATACCAGGACAACTACGAATGATATGGCACTATTAGCCAGCTATTTGATGACACCCCTTGACTCACAGCAACTTCTACCTCTTGCCTTAACCTTTCGATTCCTTTGTGTGTGATAAGGCAGTCTCCAATTTCTGCCATGGTATCCTCGTATGGGTCTAAGTCCACATAATCATTTTTTTGAGCCCTTTTAGCTCTAGAGCCGCCCTCCTTCTTCTTGATTTCTTAGGCTCTGTAGCCTCTACGACGTCCTTAGGCTCCTTGCTACGTTTTCCCATTTTCCTTCTCTCTGACAAATTCTCTGAGGAAACTCTAAAATATTCTGCAGCTACAATCACGAATAGCAGTAAACAATTTTTACAAATCAAATATAAACTATGCCTTTTACCTCATGGTTTTTATAGAGCCCTCTGACATCTACCGTAGTAAATGCGAAATTAATTGCAAGCACTTTTGGGAGAGAAAAGGTATCGAACTACTAGCCTGGCACCATTCCCAATGTCTCAATGACTTCTCTTTTGATTCACTATCGGATCCTCCTCGAAAAATGTGCCCTGCTCACCATGTAATTTTGTTGGAAATTGTGCCCTAGCACCTCAAGCTTGTTGGGAAAGCTAAATTGGCCGCTTAACAACCAATCATTTAATATTCGTTGCTTCTTGGAAAATAAAAATTGGCACAATGCACGTTTTAATTTAATGCTCTTCTATCAGTGCTCTCACCCTCCGATAGCTGACACGTACCCAAGGGCACTTTTCATTACACAACATGCTTCCAAAACCGCTGCAATCATTTCCTCCTTCCGGTAAAATCACTTCGGGTGCAAAGCAATTTCATCCTTCCCTGGCGACTTCAAAATTGAGGTCAAAACGTCATGCTTTACTTAATTTGGGCGCCTTCGATCTGTTTGAAAACCCATGGCGAATAGCTCCTTTTAAAAGAAAACTTCGTTTGCTTCTGCTTTTCGCATGTACTTCAAAAATCAGATTTTTCTTTAAAAATAGCTTAAGGTTGCTTTTTTTTTTTCTTTCTTTTCTTCCTTTTTTCTCTTTTAAAAGCGCTTTATAAAAAACAAGCTTTGAAAAGCATGCGCTTTTAATTTTAGACTTATGCAAAAACAAACTTTGTCACCTTTCTTGGCGCGTTCACCCATAACAAGGGCGAACGGCCCGTTCGCCCCTCTCTTAGGGTGAACACGATGTCAATTCACTGTCGCCGAACTTGTCATCAATTTAAGTTCACCCCTCTAGAAAATGAATGACCAAGCTTTAGTTTACCAGGGGCGAATGCATTTAGCACATAATACATCGTTTGTTATTTTACCCCAAAACTATGTGTTGCCAGATGAAGACGTTTCTTAGGCGAAGGCGTTCCTTAGGGAAATATTTTACTTTTCGGCAATTCTTAGTCACCTCATTCTTAGGGCGAAAAGCCCTTTCACCTACTCTTGAGGCGAATGCCCTTCGTGCTTTTCTTCTTCTCTTTTTTTTTTTTACTATATATAACATATAAATCATCAACAAACTAAAACAACAGTACTTAAAAAGGATATTTACATATGTACATAATGGTACCTCACTAAAATATCATCATGAAATATAGGCCTTCAAATGAAGGCCATTCACAGGGATGGGGAGATCATAACCCTCCATATCATGAAGATGATAAGCATTTGCTGAATTCACCATGAAAATCTGAAAAGGGCCTTCCCAGATAGCATCGAACTTATGATGATTCCCTGGTTTAGCTTTCTTTTCATTCCATTTTAAAACTAGATCTCCCACCTAAAAACTATGGTCGATCATTTTCTTTCCAAACCACTTCCTCATCTCTTTTGTATGCTCGAAAAATACCTGATAAGCTTGTTCTCTGTTCTCTTCTAACTGCAGCAACTGTGCCAACCTTGCACTCATAGGGTCATATTCTTCATCCTCATCCTGGAACAACTGCAATGTTTGGAGTACTAGCAACTCAATATGTGTAGGGAGGACAACTTCTTTCCCATAAACCAAGGCATACGGGGAAGTCTTGATAGATTTCTTCACTGAGATACGGTCTGCCCAAAGAGCTTGATTCAACAATAAATGCCAGCCTCTCTTGTTACTGCCCATTATCCTTTTCAAGATTCGTAGCAAGTTCTTGTTAGTGGATTCGGCCAACCCATTCCCTTATGGATAATAGTTGGATGATGTCTTCAAATAAATGTCGTATTTGCTAGCAAACTCTGTAATCTTGGCCCCAATGAATGGAGTGCCATTATCGGTCACAATAGAATCTGGTATGCCAAATCGAGTAATGAGCCCCTCTAGAAAGGAGATAATAGTAGCTTGATCGACCTTCTTAGTGGGAATAGCCTCCGCCCATCTGGTGAAATAATCGGTCACCATCAGGATATACTTGTGTTCCATGAAAGAATGTGGATCAATGATGCCAATGAAATCAAGACCCCACTATTGGAAAGGTGCTTCCACTTGAATTGGACGTAGAGGTAAAGCTCCTTTCCTAATCCTGCCAACATATCTTTGACAACTATCACACTATTGGCTTATTTTATGAGCATCGATGAACAAAGTGGGCCAATAATAACCCGCTCGGATAATTTTTAAAGCCATGGGCCTGCCTGCATAATGCCCTCCAGATAGCCCAGAGTGAAATTCCTCCAATATCTTCTCCTTTTTGGATGCTTTTACACACCTAAGAAGAACTCCATCAATGTTCTTATGATATAATCCATTAGGCAATAATACATACTTGAGCGCTTGTAGCCTGAACCTCCGATGTTGTGAAGCATCGAGGTGAGTTGGACATCTCCCAAAAGTAAAATAATCAACCAACTCTTCTATCCAATCATGGTCACTCGCAGTAAGATTTGCACAAATTGCTTCACCTATGTCCTCCTTGTGAATCACATCCAACGTCTCAATGACAACACTCTTAGCTAACTCCTGGCATAAAGCGCGCCCATGAACTAGCTTTGTCGATCGGATCTCCACATCATATTCTTGAATTTTAGAGACCCATCCTGCTCTCTTATCGCCTAGTTCTCCTTGTAGTATAAAGTTTTGAACATCAGGATGAATAACATAAACAATAGTCTTGCTCTAAGAAACAAAGTGTCAAAACTTTTTCAATGATTTCATCATGACATAAACCTGCTTCTCAATGAAGTTGTATTTCTCCTGATGTGGTGCAATAACTTGGCTCAAGAAAGCGATTGGATTTTCTTCTCCATATTCTTGTTTCTGAGTCAACACTACAACATAGCTTTCATGCTCACCTACTGCATAAAGAATGAAGTCCTTTGAATAGTCAGGATTAATTAAAACTGGAGCTTGGGTGATTCTTTCTTTGATTTCTTAAAAAGCTCATCTCCTGACTTCCGTCCACTTAAACTCAACATTATTTTTCAAAAGCTCAGTCATGGGCTTCACAACTTGGGCGAAATCAACAATAAACTTGTGGATGAAGTTAATTTGATCGAAGAAAGATTGTAAGTCTTTCTTATTAGCAGGTAGCGGCAATTTCATGAGTGCTTCGGCTCTTGCAGGATCTATCACCAATCCTTCTTGTGAGATTACGTGACCCAACAATTTCCCTTCTTTGATGGTGAAGATCGACTTCTTTGGATTGATGGAGATTTCGAACTCATGACACTTCTCAAACACCTATCTTAGATGAGCAACATGATCTTCTCTGCGATGGGAAAATACAGTCATATCATCGAGATATATCACAATAATTCTATTCAGTAACTCATCGAAGGCGACGTCCATGGCTCTCTGAAAGGTAGCACCGACGTTCGAGAGACCAAAGGGCATCCACTGGTAGGCGAATGTACCCCACTTGGTAGTGAATGTCATTTTGTATTGATCCTCGTCTTTCACCCAGATTTGATTATATCCAGAGAAGCCATCTAATAGTGAGAATCTCTGAGCATCGACAACCACATGAAGAATTTGATCTATCTGGGGTAGAGGGTAATGATATTTGAGCGATGCCTGGTTCAGGTTGCGAAAATCAACACACAACCTTATGTCTCCATTCTTCTTCCTTACTGGGACCAGGTTCGCCACCCAGGTCGAGTGCTTAATCGGGTATATAATCTTTGCCTCCAACATCTTCAACAATTCTGCCTTCATGAGCACTTCGATCTTAGGATTGATAGGACGCTATTTTTGTCAAAAGGGTTTTACCCCCTCCTACAGTTCTATGGTATGTTGGATCACATTCTTATCATAACCCTTTAAATCTTGGTAACTCCATGCCACAATGTCGGGGTACTCATAGCACAGGTTTTTAATACCTTCAAGTTCATTCGACACACAATCAATCCCGATCTTGATAACCTTTTCAGGTTCCAACTACAATTCCTTGTACTCCTTGGCATCCACTTTAATCTTGTGCTTATCAGCTCTATCATTTTGATCAAATAAACTTTCCAATGAGATTAATCCTCTGGGAATGTGATTATTCTTTAATTGAATCATCCCTTCTTTCTCTTCCTCAGCAAGTACTCTGTCATCCACGCTAGCAGCTTCTCTGAGTAGGAAATTGACTATTTGTTCATCATTGTCGAATACTTGCCAATAGAGATTCTTGTCTGGAACTGAAGGTCTATAGATCACTCTGACTATCTTGGGCTTTCGGACCACTTGCTCTATGGGGGAATAATTTGCACCAAGGGAAGCTAAAATATCAGCATGTCTGTTCTGCTCCCGAGGAATCGCTTGAATGTTCAAAGCTGTGAAAGCTTCAAACAAATCCCAGACCCTATTGCGATAAGCTTTCAGGTAATGCTGCTTTGATACACACTTATTGGTGGTCTGATTAACAATAAGCTCAGAGTCACCAAAAATCTGTAGTTGCTTAATGCCCAACTTTTTAGCCTTTTTCAATCCAAGGCACAATGCTTCATATTCAGCTACGTTGTTTGTACAACTCCAAGTCAACCTATAAGAATAAGTATTTTGTATACCTTCGGGAGAGATCAATACGACACTAGCTCCTACGCCATTCTTACATCTGGCACCATCAAAATATAGTTTCCATAACTGATTTGTGTCAGAAGTCTGTGAATCGGGAACTTGCTTTTCAGCTTGCTCTAGTTTAGTTATTGTGTAACAACCAATGTCCGTTCCGATCATTGCATTAAAATATGTGAGCAAAAACTCATCCTCCAAGTGAAGCTCACCCAATGCTTCTCCTACCAAATCAACTTCTTCTAGTTCTTCAGTCATCATGTTCACTATGCCTGGAGATTGTTCTTCCTCTTCTAACCTTTCAATATGAAAAGGTGAAGGTTTTTCATTATGGATACGAATCCATTTTCCTTTGAATGGTATCTCCAAATGTGAATAGTCCAAGGAAAGGTATCCTCCCAGCTTAGCTATGAACTCCCTTGAGAGGCACATGCTAAAGTATGGCTCCAAGTCAACTACTACCACTTCTTGGATGACGGTGATCTACGACATAGTGTGGAGGATAATAGGGATGTCTTTGATAACCCCCACTATTTTGATCGGAGTCCCATCCAATTGCAACACTCTTGGACTACTTCTCATATATTCCATCCCCATCACTTCACATACTACCTTTGGCATGATAGTAGTTGCAACTCTAGAGTCGATCATACAATTATGTACAATCCACCCTTCCATTCTTAGTGATAAATAAAATGGGGGAGGCCTATTTTTTCCTATCATAGAAGTGGGTAGCACTTGCGCTAGGACCATTTGAGAAGAATTTTTTTTTGATCTTTAGCAGTCTTCAAGGATTCTTGCAACAAATCAATTTGTCCTGGCAACTATAGCGCATCATACAAGCTAACTTCCCCCCCCCCCCCCCCCCCCCCCCCCCCCCCCCCTCTCCTTCCCTCCCCCCCCCCCCCCCCCTCTTTTTTTTTTTTGCGCGGCGCGGCGCACACCTTTCTTTTCCCCCCCCCCCCCCCCCCCCCCCCCCCCCCCCCCCCCCCCCCCCCCCCCCCCCCCCCCGCCGCCCCCCCCTCCCCTCCTCCCCCCCCCCCGCCCCCCCCCCCCGCCCCCCCCCCCCTCCCCCCCCCCCCCCCCCCCACCCCCCCCCCCCCGCACCCATATCCCCCACACCCCCACCCCCCCCCTCCCCCCCACCACCACCCCCCCCCCTCCCCCCCACCCACCACCCACCCCCCCCCCCTCTCCCTCCCCCCCCCCCCCCCCCCCCCCCCCCCCCCCCCCCCTTATTTTTGGGGGGGAACCGCCGCCCCCCCCTTCTTATAATTATTTTCTAGTTTATTGAACTTTACTTCCTACAACAACGCCATGAGGGAATCATGATTAGATGGTGGAGTGGTAACTAACAAAGTTAAGGGTGCTTGCGGTGCAGGTAATGCCAAGGGATTTAGGGGTGCTGGCAATGCTAAGAAAGGGACAGGCGCTAGAAACTAGGGAACTGATTGAGTTGACAACTGAGAAAAACCTAAGACCGAACGTTGCGGGACAAGGATTGGAGCAACATGAGGTGGGCTAGAACTCCATGAGGGAACTGGGTACATGGAAGGCATGGGTTGCAAAAATATGCTTGAATACAAATATTATGGAAGGTCAGGAACAATGGGCATAGTCATCTTTGGGGGAAGCCTACCTATAGTAATCAAATCAGATTTGGCCTTTTGAGCTTGCATATACAAGTCTAGAAATGTAGTCACATTGGCCTACCGTACAACCATACCAATTTTGGTGCTAAACACCCTAAGATAGTAGAATGCAGCTTGCTCATGTGTGGGTCATAATCCATCAGGGACTCTTTGCTAGCTTCGCACGAACCTGACATTGAAATCAACTATCTCTTCTTGTGGATGTCTCTGAATCATCGTAAACTGGTGCAGCAAAGAGTATGGATCAACTTGTTCATGAAAATTTTTAATCAACAACTCCGCTAGCTGATCCCATGATGTAATGGTACCAGGTTGCAGTGATCGGTACCAATAAAGCAATTTTCCTCTCAACAATAATACCAACAATTTTATCATTACATCTTCGTCTGTTATGTCATGGATGGTCACCAAAGAAGCCACATCTTGAATATGTTCATATGCAATTTTATCGATACCATCATAGGTCGGAAAAGCTTTCAAAGCAGCTTGCGGGACCAGATTCTATGCTTGCAGATTCAAAGCTCCTAAGCTATTCCATGTTGGGAACTACCTTGGCGGAGAGTTTTGAGCCATATGGACTGGTATATGGGGTGTAGGCTGAGGAACACTAGTGGTTGTATAGGGTGGAGGTTGTGGAAAACTTGTGGCAGTACTTACTGGGCTTATAGGAGCGAAACATACACCCGCTAACCGTGAGGATGTAACAGATGGTATGTGGGATATATGGGGTAATGAGGATGTACGTCAAAACGTGGCTAATTGAGGATGTTCCCCCAACCTTTGAATATCAAGTTCGTAGAACTCGATTTGATGATCTAGATTTTTGGCCTTCGATCTTGTATTCATGAGACACAACTTTCGCTGCTCTCACATTCAAAGATTTCTGAGTATAGTCGAGTCGCCAGATGTTCTAATGTTATAGCACAAAGGCAAACATCAAACCTTCATACTATTGGAAGTGGAAACTTTGAGGTCCCACCGGGCGTGCCAAAAATTATTGGTCAAATATATGCCTAATCAACAAACACTGCGTTTGTGCGCCCTAGATACGACCAACATTGAAAGGCCGGAGGAAAGAAATGTCCCCCGTGCCAATCTCCAGAGAGGGCTGGTTCCCAAACTAAATCCTACACTGGTAGAAGACTAGGGATGTAGGAAAGGAATTGGAAAAATGTGAAAAGAAATGGGAAATATGGCCACAGGCCAAAGTGCAGGATTCGGGGCAGACTAACAACAGGAAAATCACCAAAATATGAAATAGCATTTAACAGAGGAAAAAGCAACAGAATTTACTTATAAACTTGTAGTAACAACCTTCAAAATAACACTCCAACATTCACTCCCTCACTAGCAATATTTAAATCCAAATGCAGAATTTAAATCTAACAACAAACAAGAAACATGAATGTAAAATAGAAGTGCACAGTATAGAAGGAAATTGCACACAAGATCACTTGCAAATTCAGAAGCCTGATGCCTTGTATTAATGCAGAGAATTTGGAGAGTATTCTCACAAAGTGTCTAACCTCCTTTTACAATAGAAATTCCATTAGTATTTATAGAGGTTTTCGCCTCTTTCATTTAATGCACAAGGGAGCAAAATGATCTCGGATCAGAAACAAAAATGAGAAAATTCCTCCTCGAAATCATTGAAAATCCCTTCTTTAGAGACAACGATCCATCTTTTAGGGAATAATTCCCAGGAAACCAACAACTCGGGCGTTGGTGCACAGATAATTTGGAAAACATTGAATGCTTTGGAAACGTCTTTACGCCTTGGAAATCATGAAAATTCTCCTGCTCCTCTCGCACAACTTCCTTTTCCACTCGGGATCCATGATTCGAGTTACTCATTTCCACCATTATTTAATGTGTATAAATATGGTGCCCTTGGAGGCCTTGACCGTGATCCATTTCACCCAAAAATTACCTTCGCCTTTTGACAAAATCCGCTTTGCCTCACCCTCCTTCAAGCGCTCACGATCCTTTCTTTAAAACACGTTCGCCCATAGGAGGGGTGAACAGGATGTTCACCCCTCAACTGGGGTGAACGCGAATGTGTTCTCTTTGCAGGGTACGTTCACCCAAAGGAGGGGCGAACAGGATGTTCACCCCTCAACTGGGGTGAACATGATGCCACTTTGAATTCGGGCGAACATATTTGCGTTTGAATGTTGGAGCACGTTCGCCCAAGGGAGGGGCGAATGGGATGTTCGCCTCTCAGCTGGGCTGAACGTGAACGTGTTTAGTCATGCTTCCTTTGCTTCTCCTTGAGTTTTTTTAAATACTTTACCGTTTCATTCGCCCGAACTTGGGGTGAATGGGGCGTTCACCCCTTGTTTGGGGTGAACGCGTTGATACTTCCAAAATAATGAACTTCTTAAGATTCTTCATCAAATCGTTCGTTGTTTGTTTTTATTTACACAAGCCCAAAGATGCTTTCATTTTTAATATACTCATACCAAAACACTTATAGCACCAATACAAAAAAGTACATAAGGCATAGATGAAATTATTTTGAAATAAAAGTCGCCATAGACAAACAAAATTGTATCATCATAATGCATCAAAATTCATCAAAATACTCCAGTAAAATCTCCAATGTGGCAAAGTGCAAAATTGCCAACAATAACCAATTGAAAAAAAATATTGTTGAGTTGGGAGCGAACTTCACTAGGTAGCATGGAAGGAAAGCCATAGTTGAAATCCCCTTGAGCCTCACTAGATAGCATGGAAGGAGTGAATATATGAGAAGTTCAATCCAAGGAGCAGATATCACTAGGTAGCATAAAAGGAAAGAATATATGGCAAGTTCGATCCAAGGAGCATATGTTACACTAGAAGTGATTATTAAGGATGATATGAAGGGCAAGTTTGATCCAAGGAGCAGATGTTGCATTAGAAGTGATTATGAAGGACGAGATGATCAAGCATTTTATAATCGTTCTTAAAAGCAAGAGGTTAATATGTAAGTTTCATGGATACTAGTCAAGGTTTCTAGAGACTCAAAATTAGATCAAGTGGAAGTGGGGATTAAATTTAAATTACTCTAAGACTTTTCTTCCCAAAGGTTTTTCCTCATTTTTCTAGTTTGAAATTCAAAGATAAAATAATGGGTGGTGGTCCATGGTTTAGGAGGAGGGATGCCCTTAATATAGGATCAAGGATTAAGATTTTTTTGTTGAGACATAAATTACTAAAAAGCTTTAAGTGTGGGTTACACTTTTTGGACTTCCATATCAACGTATCAATATGGATATTTTGAAGAATATTAAATTTACCCTAAGGGAATTCATTCAAAATAATCAACTACTAAATAGTGAAAGCATGCTATATATACCTCGATACATATTGCTAGGGATATTTCAAAACCTTTGCCACAATCCATTAAGATTAAATCTAAATCAAGAGAATGGGATCAACAAGTGGAATATGAAAACATTGCATTCCGATGCTGCAATTATTATGAGACTAGACACGTGGCCAAGAGATTGAAAAGTGAAAATGATGAAAAAAGAAACAAAAAGTTTTGGTCATGAGAAAAACTTCAAGATGAAGCAATAAAATCATATTTTAGTAAAAGTTGGGTTAGATAAAGGATATTCCAATCCAAAAGAAGAGGAAAAGAACCTATCTACGTCATCAGATGGCAAAGGCCACCATAGTCAGAATAAACAAAGAAGAATATAAGGGATGAGAAAGTATAATGTGCAAGCTCAAATTTGAAAAGAATTAAAGGTGTAAAGGAAGATGTGGGGGAAATGTTTAAAACAAAGAAGGCAAAAGAGGTTAAGTTTATTCCAAGTAAATTATTTTCATTTTCCTCAAGTAGTATAAAATAATATCCTGACAATAGAAATGAAAGTGGTGTAGAGGTTATCCCTTGCACTCCAAGGTTTTAAGTGTGGCATCATAAATAAACTAAGATGAATGAAATCTATAACAATTTAAGATTTTGAAGAAGAAGTGGAAACTAAGATGAAAGTGTTGGTGGGAATTAAAAAAGGAGAAGCCCTAAGAAGCAAAGACAAAGAGAAGAAAAATCATGGATATTGATATGGGAAAATAAAATCAAAATGACAAGTGCCAATAAAAAGTGGGCCAAAGCCATATATTGGAGGAAAAACTGCTCTGCTAGGGTTTGATGAGGAAAAACTGCTCTGCGGGGATGGCAGCAGTTTCTGGAGGAGGTCTGAACAATTGGAGGAATGTTGTGATGGCATCGGGCCCATCACAGAGCGTGCATGCTAGCGATGTTTTTTCATCTAAAAATGATTGGAAGGAACAAGATTTCCCATTGCATGTCGGGAATCGCTTGTTAAAGAACAATGGATGTTTGGAACGATGTGAAGCCAAGCCGGTTCTAGTGGTTCAACCAGACTCGGTGGTGGAAGATGTGGAGTATTTAACCAAACATGCGCTTATTGGCAAATTTATGGGCATCCAAATTTCTCTTCCCTTTGTGGAGGCTTGGGTTAGGAAGACTTGGAACCCTGAAGGTGACGTGGAGGTGATGTTGAGTGCGAATAGCTATTTTATGGTGGTTTTCTCTTGTCTTGCGGATCGTAACAAAGCATTTGAAGGGGGTCCCTATTTTTGTAACCAAGCGGGACTCTTTCTTAAACCCTGGCATGTGGGTTTCAACCCGTCAGAGGAGCGGTCATCGCGGGTTCCAGTGTGGGTTCGGCTTTCGTGGCTCCCGTTGGAATTCTGGAGAAATGACATCTTGCATATGATTGCCCTTCTTCTTGGGAAGCCGGTTGGACCATCACAATAGACGATGGATAAAAAGGTAATCTCTGTTGCCCGTATCTGTGTTGAAATTGATTTAAACAATCCTATTCCAGATTCTGTTGAAATACAGTTTGGATCGACTACATGGGTTCAACAACTTGACTATGAAGCTCTTCCATTTCGTTGTCGGATCTGCCATGAATACGACCACCTGCAAAGAAAATGCCCTAAGTTTGTCCCACCCGTGGCTTCAAATCCTGGGCCCTCTCGGTCTGCACAAAATTTGGATAAAGGAAAAGCCTCGATAAAGGAAGGGGATCGGGATAAGGAAGGCTTTGTTCCGGTAAAACCCCAAAACAGAGGAAGAAGGGCAAAAAGAGACCTTAAGGATAGCCAACCAGATGCTCTGCTCAACCATTTTGAAATACTAGATGATCTTGATCAGTGCATGGAGATACCTAAAACGTCGCTACCTGATGCAGATATAACAAGGCCGAATCAGATGTCTCTTCTTGAGGTGGAACCTAAGGAATCAGATCTAGGGGGTTTAAATGAAGAACAAAGGGCTTTGGTTCTGAGTATAGGTGATATGGTTGGCTCTAGCCCTAGAAGGGAAACTATTTTGGAAAGTGGCACAGATTTAGTTATGCCCTCTCCTACTCAGGCACTGATGCAGTCATCCTTGGACTACAAAACTCCTACGGTGTTGGGATTGCAGCAGAAAATAATTAAAAAAGGTGCTTCGGATAAGAATATGAAGGTGGGTCGAAAGAAAGACCAGGATAAAATTAAGTTAATGGGGGAGACTTTGGTGGAGTCAGGCTTGGTGAGAACATTGGACTCCCATTTTTCTAACCCCCAGAAATGATTATCCTTTCATGGAATGTAAGGGGGTTGAACAACATCCCCAGACAAAAAGTTGTTCGTGATTTGGTTCATGTTCATTCTTCGGATGTGGTGTTTATTCAGGAGACTAAATTGGCTACTGATAGTATGTTCAATATTGCTCCCAAGTTGTGGAGAAGGGGTCAATGCCAGTGTATTGGTGCATGTGGATATGTTGGTGGCATTGCTTGTTTATGGGATCCGGTTAAGATCTCTCCTCTTACTTGGATTTCTAGTAGATGGTCTATTTCGATGATCGAGCATGATAATGAATCTGGTGAAACCATCCTACTTACAAATGTGTATGCTCCTATTGATTACAATGGTAAAGTGAATTTGTGGGAGCACATTGGCTTTGTGAGAAGTCTGGCTCCCCTGTACCCATGGATTTTGGTTGGAGACTTCAACTCTATCACTTGTCTGGAGGAGAAACATGGTGGGGTTGATCATCTCGAGCCTTTTTCTTCTATCTTTAGTGCTCATATCCGGGCCCTGAACTTGGTTGACATCAAGCTGGATAATGGGATATTTACCTGGCACAATAGAAGATGTGGGGAAGATTCCATCTCAGAGAGACTGGATAGGTTTTTGATCTCTAGTTTTTGGATTGGTAATAACATAAGTGCTAGTTCTGTGATTCTAGAGGGTAGGGGATCTGATCATTGGCCTATCAAACTCTCTGCTCTAGAGTTAGGGCTAAATAAGAATCCTTCCTTTAAGTTTCAACTTATGTGGCTTCGGGATCCTAAGCTTCATGATTTCATGCGAGGCTGGTGGACCAATGGCAAACCTCCTCATGGCACCACTATGTATTCCTTTATGAAGCGACTACAATTTGTTAAGCATAAATTGAAGAGATGGAATAGACTAAATTTTGGGAACCTTTCCTTGGCTAAGTTGGTGGCTCTTAGGAGGGTGGAAGAAGCTTCAAGGAAGATTAGAGATCAGGGACTCACGGAGGAGCTTCTCGTTGAGGAATCTGAGGCTGCGAAAGACCTTGCTGAATGGGAACTGAGGGAAGAATTTTTTTGGAAATAAAAAGCTCGAGTAGATTGGCTTCAGGAAGGGGATAGGAACATGACCTTCTTTTATAACTCAGTTAAGGCTCACCGTAATGGTAACTTGATTACCTCTCTTGTGAATTCTCAGGGTGCCCTGCTCTCTTCTTTCAGGGATATTTTAGAAGAGACTAGGAGGTATTTTTCCTCTCTCTTCAAGGAGGACTCCCTCTCAGATGATGAGGATGAAAAGATTATTCTAAATTGTATTCCCTCGATTATTTCTAGAGATATGAATGAGCACTTGATGGGTCCAATTTCCCTTGAGGAGTTGGAAAATGTTGTATTCAAGATGAAAAAAGGGAAAGCCCCGAGGCTCGGATGGATTCTCGATTGAGTTTTATCAGGAGTTTTGGGAGTTAATCAAATTTGATCTTCTGGAGGTGGTCCATGAGTCCCAAAAGAACAAACAGATGCTAAGGGCCCTAAATGCTACCTTTGTGGTGCTTATTCCCAAAAAAGAGGGAGCGAATTCCTTGGATATGTTCAGGCCTATCGCTCTCTGCAATGTTGTGTATAAGATCATCACAAAAATTATTGTTGAGAGGTTGAAGATATGGTTGAGCAAAATCATCTTTGAGGAGCAAGGTGGGTTTGTTGTTGGCCGACAAATCTTGGATGGGGTTGTTATTGCTACAGAAGCTATTCACTCGATGGAAACTTCTAAGGAGAAAACTATGTTCATTAAGTTGGACATGGCCAAAGCCTATGATCGGGTCAGATGGTCCTTTCTTCAGAAAGTTCTTGCTGCTTTTGGCTTTGAGGAGGAATGGATTAGATGGGTGATGAGTTGTGTTTCTTCTTCCTCGTTCTCCGTTCTTGTTAATAATGAGTCGTCGGAGTTGTTTGAGGCCTCAAGGGGTTTGAGGCAAGGAGATCCTTTATCTCCTTATTTGTTTATCATTATGGTGGAAGGGTTGGGAAGATTTCTCAAGTCTCAGGTTAGGCAGGGTCTCATTCAGGGGTGGAAGTGGGATAGTAGTTTGCCACCTCTTTCCCACCTTCAATTTGTTGATGATACTACTTTGTTGGGAGTTGCCACTATCAGGGAAGCTGGCAATATTAGACGGTCTCTTGACATATATCTTGGTGCTTCTGGATAGTTGATTAATGAGGACAAGTCTTCTATTTTCTTCTTCAATACCCCTCCTCTTATTCAAGCTAGGATTGCTCGCATTCTAAGATTCCAGGTTGGGACTCCCCCTTCATTTATCTTGGTATTCCGATTTCATCTCATCCTCTACCTAGATCTTCTTGGCAGTCTATGCTTGATAAGTTTAGAAGGAAGGTGAATCACTGGACCGTCATATGGCTATCCTCTGCAGGTAGAGTGTTGCTTTTAAAATTTGTTGTTCAAGCTTTACCCATTTACAGGTGTTTTGTGCAAACAACTCCCTCTCATTTCATCAAGGACATGGATGCTTTGTCAAGATAGTTTTTGTGGTCTAGAAAACTTGATCAATCTAAATGGAGTTTGGTTAGGTGGGATTCTATTTGTAGGTCGGTTCAAGAGGGAGGCCTTGGGTTGCGATAGGTGGCTCTTTCTGGGTAGGCTTTGGCTGTGAAACTTTATTGGAGATGGTGTACCTCTCAAGATCAGATTTGGGCTAAAATATTATCTTGTAAATACTTGAGAGGTATTTCTGAGGTTGAGATCCCTAGAGTCAGCTTGGTTGGGAAAGGTTCAGTTATCTGGGACACTCTGAAAAGAGGAGCTAATTTAATTAAGCAGGGTTTGTTCTGGATTTGCAATCGGGGATCAGATGCTCTTTTCTGGGAGGATTCTTGGGATGGCCACCCTCCTATCTTGACTCAATATCCCAGGTTATGTTCCCTAAGTGTTTGTTTCTTGGAAGCGGGTTGGTCTCGTGTGGAGGACTTTAAAAAATCTAGTCTTTTGGAAATATGGAGATGTACAGGTGGAAAGATCTGTAGGAATGGCCCTAGGGGGATTGGTCGAGGATAGAGATGTGCTTGCTCTTATTCTTGTGGGGAGGCCCTGTTCTTCGTTGAGGGGTAAAGACATTCTGGCTTGGAACCCTGATCCCAAGGGAACCTACTCTGTAGCCTATGGTTATCAGGTTCTTGATAAGCAAAAGTTTGGGAGTCTCCCTATCACATGGTGGAAAAAGGTGTGGAATAGATTTGCTTGGCTGAAATGTAACTTCTTTCTCTAGTTGGTAGCTCGTAATAAATGCCTCACTTGGGATAACGTGAGGAAGAGGGGATTTCAGGGTCCCTCTTTTTGTGTCCTTTACGGTAAGAATGAGGATGACTCTTCTCATTTATTTTTCCAATGCTCCCTTGCCAGAGACATTTGGCACCATTGGTGGAGTGCCTGGAACCATCCTTGTTTTCATGTGCTCTCCCTGGTGGAGTTTTGGAGTAGTCTGGGTAGACCTCCGACCAAGGCCCCCTTCCTCTGGGTGGCTTGGAATTTGGGCCCTTCTTGCATCATCTGGCAGATTTGGCTCGAACGGAACCATCACATCTTTCAGGGTAGTCATTTGGTTGTTCAACAGATCTAGCAAAGGATCCTGTGTATGGTTCAGGAAACTATCCATAGCAAATGTGATGTGGACCCTCTTTTGGACTCTAGGGAGGAGAAGGTACGGTAGGCCCTTGGTCTCTTTGGGGTTGGTGCGAACTCTTCTAGCCCTAGCAGGGTTCCTCAGCTCAGCAAGAAGGTTAGGAGAGATGGTAGGTGGAGGCCACCCCCTAGAGGAGTTTTAAAAATTAATACTGATGGGTCGTCTAGGGGTAATCCTGGACATGTTGGAATTGGCGGTGTTGGGAGAGATTCTGCTGGCGTGGTCAATTTTTTCTTTTCCATTTATAAAGGTGTTCACTCCAACAATTTTATGGAAGCTCTTGCGATTCTCGAGGCCTTGCAGAGGGGGTTTTCTCTTGGCTGGCGCAGGATTATCTGCGAGTTCGACTCTCAAATTTTGGTTAATATTTTAAATAACAAAAGGGTGGAGGATGTTAATTGGCAGTTGGCCTCTGTGGCCGTTCAGATTCTCAGAATGAGTGAAGAGTTCGAATTTATATCCTTTGTGCACATTCCAAGGGAATGGAATGGGGTTGTTGATTACCTGGCCAAAAGGGCTTCTGAGTTGTTGGATCCTTGGATTATCGATAACTGGGAGAGTCTCCCATCTGGGGACTCTCAACGCCTCTGGGAGTTGATCCACAAGGATGTTCAGACTTAATGTGGTTTGTTCTTGTTGTCTTCTTCGGGTTTCGACCTTGTCTGGTGGTTTTAGCCTGTTTTGTTGCTTATTTGAGTCCTGGTTGGGAGCTCAGCTGTACTCTGTAATCCAGACTTTTTATCAATAAATTTTTACCCCTTTATTTAAAAAAAATAAGTGGACCCGAAAGTGATATCTTGGAATATTTGCAAGCTTACTATAGTGGTAAGGGCTTTGGCCTCTCTTTAGAGAGGTCCAAGGTTCAAACCCCACTCGGTATGAGGGGACCAGGACCCCTCATAAAAACCCGTGTAAACTCATTGAAAGTTGTAAGCTTACTATAGTGGTAAAGGTTTTGGCCTCTCTTTAAGAGGTCCAAGGTTCAAACCCCACTCAGTATGAGGGGACCATGACCCCTCATAAAACATGTGTAAACTCATTGAAAAAATTGAGTTTTAATAGTTACAAACTTACTGCAGTTGCAAGGGATTTCACCTCTCTTTGAGAGATCTAAAGTTCAAACCCTGCTTAGTATGAGGGGACCGAAACCCCTCATAAAAACTTGTGTAAACTTATTGCAAAAAAATGATATATTGGAATATTAGAGGTATGAGTAAGACCTTGAAAAAAGAGGTATTAGGGAATTGATAGGTTATAGCTAGCATATTTATAGATATGGAAACTGGGTATCAAATATTTTAGCTTTTCACAGTGCTGATTTTCATCTTGGTTGAATTCAAATTTTAGAAACAATTGGATGAGTGAGATTTTATATCTTAGTAAAAATGATATCAAAGAATTTATTGTGGAAAACTAGCAATTCAAGGAAGATGATGAATATCTTTCATAAAAAATATGAGTTGGATATGATTAAATCAACTGGATAGCAATGTAATAAAAGCAATGTAATGTTTTGTTATTTTATTGGGAGTGATACCAATAGAAGCCACACATAACTTATTCAAAAGAATTATTGTCAATATGGGAGTGAGTGTGAACTAGGAGTGAGCCTCACATTTTCTTCTTTTAGAAAGCAAGTGTCATGGGTGTAAGCAGGAAGCATGAGCAAGAACCAAAGTGTCAACACTACTTATCCTAAATCTTATGAGAAACTAAAAAAATAGAGGATTTAAGTAAAGAATCTAGGTAATATGATAGGAAAGTAATTTTTGAAAGTCCTTATTAGAAGTAAGGATGCCCTAGTTAAAAGTAAGGATGTCTTAGTTGTACATACAAATGCCCTAATTATAAATAAGAGGAAGAGTGAATCTATGGAATACCCTATCTCAATGGTAGATAGTACACTAGAAGTGATTATCAAGGATGAGATGATCAAGCATGATATAATGGTTCTTAAAAGCAAAGGGTTAATATATAAGTTCCATGGATACTTACTAGGTTTTTTGGAGATTCAAAATTTGATCAAGTGTAAGCTAGGATTAAATTCCAATTTATCCATGACTTTTCTTTCGAAACAATTTTTCTTTGTTATCTCCTCCAATTCATAAATAAGGGATAAAAAATTGATGGTGACCTTTGGTTTAGGGGTAAATATGCATTGTATTTAAGACTATAAAGTGAGAATTTTTAATCGAGATAGAAACTATTAAAAGGCTTATAGTGTGGATTAAGCTTTTGGACTTCCTTATCAACTCATCAATAAGGAGGTTTTGAAGAATATTGGCAATACTCTAAAAGAGTTTATCCAAGAGGGACAAACTATTAAGGAGAGAAGACATATTATATACACATGAATATGTGTTACCATGGATATTTTAAAATATTTCTGCAATCCATTAGGATTAATCATGAATCAAGAGAATGAGATCAAAAAGTATATTGTGGAAAATATTACAATTCGATGTTACAAATATTATGAGACCAAAAACATGACAAGATATTACAAAGTAAAAATGATGGAGAAAGAGATGAAGGTTTTTGCGTATGAGACAAACTTCAATATGAAACAAAGAGATCATATCATAGTAAAAATTGGGTCAACTCAAGTATTTTCTACTCCTAAGAATGTGGTAAAAAAACCCTCTACATCATCAAATGATAAAGGTCATTACAATTTACTTGAATCAACCACTATAAGAAAAATGACAAAAGGGATGAGGAAGTCAATGTGCAAATTCAATTTCAGGAGTTAAAGGTGTGAAGGAATATGGGGAGGCATATTTTAAAGCAAATGAGGTGAAGGATATCAAGGTTAATCCAGGTAAATCATCTCCATTTTCCTCAAGTAGCATATATTCTTCTTCTTGCAATAAAAATGAAAGTACTATAGAGTGTATTCGTTACACTTCAGGGTTTTAAGAGCAGCATAGTAAAGAAATGCATATGGAGTATATCCATCAAAATTTAGGGTTCAAGATAACATAAAATCCTTGTACTTTAGGGTTTTCAAGGCAACACAAAGAAGAAAGTGTTTATGAGGCTATTCCTTGAATTTTAGATTTTTTTGGGCAACATAAATATTTAGAAGATAAGTCTTATTATGAATAATATGAAAAATAGAAGAGGTTGATGAAGATGAAAGTGTTGGTGGGAATGGAAAAATGAGAGGAAGGTTATCAAAGCATGAACAAAAATAAAAAGAAACTCAAAGGGATATCAATTTGAAAATCCAAATAAAAATATCAAAGGTATTTACAACAAGTGGGGCTAAGCCCAATAATATAAATAAAATGTGATGATGAAAATGGTATTATAGAATATTAGGGGCATGAATAAGACCCCTAAAAAAATAGTGACTAAGGAATTATAATTAAAGGTAAAGTAGTTTTTAACATCCATGAGGCCATAGGTTAGATCCTCGTGCAGGCTGTTGTTTACCTAATATATAGTTCTCCCACAATACTTCATTTACCAAAGCTTGGTGTACAACCCTATCCCCTATAGGATTTAAACCTTAAACTGCCTATTTAGAGTATCAAAGTCTTCGCCATCATACCCACTTAATAGGTTGTTATAGTCTTGAGTTTATTGTAATACAAGAAAAAAAATAACTACTAAGGAATGTAAGTATGCTTTAAAAAGGATTTGGAAGATGGGGGATTGTCTGATAGTTTCTTCTATAGTACAAATGGGATGGACAATTGTTAGAAGCAAAATGTAATTGGGTTGTTGGACTATTTTGCAAAAAAAAAAAATATATCAAAGTCAGGGTTATAAATGTATATTCTCCAACTATAGTTACTCCTCATGAGATATGTTGGAAGGACCTTAGTATATTTTTGCAAATGATGATTCATAATTATTATCTATGGATTGTTGGCGGTGACTTGAACATGGTTCTCTCCTTTGGAAAAGAAGGGTGGTACTCCTATATGCTCTAAATTAATGCAAGATTTTGCTTAATTTGTCGATTCAATTGGCCTTTAGGTTGTTATTCCTTCAAATTTTCAATATACATGGGATGATAGACACATTGGGAAAACTCATATAGTAGAAATATTGGTTAGATTATTGTTATCCAACACATGGTTGCAAATAGAATATACAATCTCTTCAACTATTTTATTGCAAGCATATTAGATCACAAAACCATTCTTTTAACTTGGGATTTACTCAATGATGGTCATTCAAAGTCATTTTGCTTCATTTTATGTGGCTCCAAGACCTTTATTTACTCTTGATGGTTATGTTATGGTGGTATGAAGCTTTTAAAGGATCATGTATGTACAATTTTGTTTAATAGATGAAATATCTAAAGGGAAAATGAAGATTTGAAATATCAAATCTTTTGGTAAAATATTTAAAGAAAAAAATTAAATTGAATCTAAGCTAAAAAGTTTACAAGAGGTTGTAGAAATTAATGGAATGGACCAAGATTTTAATATTCAAGAAAAATAATTACTTTCTAATTATCATAATATCTTGAAAAGGATGAGTCATATCACTTCCAAAAAAATGTAGAGAGTTGGCTCAAGGAAGGAGATAGAAATACCAATTTCATTTATGCTATAGGGAAACAAGTTATTTTTATTGCATCAAAAATATTTCAACGCTAGAAGGAAGAAATATTGAAGAAAAAGATATAAGGAATGAAGCAAATAATTATTTCAAAAATAATTGTTAGATATTGGGCAAGATAAGGAGACACAAGGTAAGATTTTGCAAAATATTCCATCAATTATCACATAGGGACAAGTTGAAAGCTTAATGAAGAATATAAATATGAAGGAGATACATAAAGCAAGTTTATCTTTCCATCCTAACAAGGCACCTAACCTTGATAGATTTCTTGCAATTTTATTTCAATTTTTTTGGAATTTATTGAAGAGTGATAAGTTGGTTGCAGTCGAAGAGGCCCAAAAAAGGAAGGCTACAATAAGTGAGATCATTGCTACTTTTATTATGTTGGTTCCCAATAAATATGAAACAAAATATTTTGATGATTTTCATCCTATAAACCTTCTAAAAGTTTGCTTTACTTTTTGTTTTCCTCTTCCTTGTGTAGCTCATTCAAAATTTTCCTTACTACTTTGCATTATTCATCATACCATGCATTGCCAAAAAAACTATGTTTTTTAATGTTTTTAAGACTTTGATATTTTGCACCTCTTTTAATGCTTCTTGAATTCTACCTCATTAATTCATGGCTCTTAATTACCTTATTTATTTTTAAATTTCTTCTTTTTGTACTTTTTTTATTGCTTACTTAAAGATTAAAGAATTCTCTTGTATCATAAGAACAACTCCTTGAAGCGAGGATTGTTGTTAATTATTTAAAACCTTCACTATTTGAATTTTTCAAATCTATCAAGAATCCTCAACGTCTTCCTTCATCATTTTCCTTAATAAGTCCTATGAATAAATGACATAATCTACAACATTTGCACCATTGCAAGTTTACATGTGTATTTTTTAAATTTATTCAACTTATTCATACCATTACAAATAATCAAACTATATATGTTACACAACCTAAAAAAATTCACCAAATTGAGTGATGATTCCTTTATCCTTTAATCACCTTTCCCATTTGTGGTCTTCTTTTTCTTCTAGCCATAGTAGGTTAATATGTATGTGTTCAATATTGTATAAAACATTTATTTGATTGCTTGTTGCCCTTGCATTGACATATTTTATAAATAATATTTTTTTGAGTCTAAAATAACTTGAAAAATATCTCTTTATTGCTACATATAGGTCCTCACAATCCATTCCATATTTTTTTTATAGAATTTTTATGCTTGTGAAGTAAACTAGCAAGGTGCACTTTTATATGTTTTTTCACTTTCATCTACTTTAGTCCACTTATATTGTTTATTTAGGTATTCTTTCTCCACTTGTATAATTTTATCCACGATTATTTTATTAACACCATTATTCCTTCGTGCCTTTGGCCATTTTTTGTTGCTTCATTCTATATTGCTACTTTTTATAACCTTGAAGGATTGGAGTCTTATAATTTTCATTCCTGTGACTTTATGTGAGAATAATGATATCTCTTCCTTTATCTATGGGTCCTAAGTTGGATCCTATTCTCTAAGGATGTCCTCTATAACTCTAACATACCATATTTAATTATTCCCAAGGATCCAACTTTTTATCTATTTCAAAGTAATTGGTTTGTGGTATACACTCTTTTGTTTTTGTACTATGCCCATTTAACTTCATTCCTTGCTATATTTACGTTCTCCAAATTTTGGAATAATTTTTAATTTATTTTTGGATGCTAATATTTATAAAATTATTCAAAATATAATTGTGAAGAGTAAGAGTAAGTTTTAATTTTATAATTGAACTTTAAGTTTAGTCTATTAATTTTGAGGGTAATAAAGACTAAGAAGTGTAGACACCAAAATCTAGGCATTTACAATTCACCACATAATTCTACATGATAAAATATATGCCTAGGTCTAAACTTAGGTATATTAATTTATGTACACTCCACCCACATAACAGTCCACAATCCTGCATTATAACATATGCCTAAGTTTAAACTTAGGCATAAAAATCCTACACATTATCCTATTTTCCAGATTTTAATAAATCTGGAAAATTCCCCTAGGATACCTTACCTACCCACTAGACATGTGTCTTAGCCACCTCACTACCCCCATATTGCCACATATCATAAACCCTTGTCCCCTTTGTCCCTTCACATGGGATAACCCTTACACCTCACTCCACTTGCACCCACATCACCCCAGTTAAGTGAGACACCCTGGGTGACTCACTCTAACTACCCCCCTCCATTTGGCAGCCCAAGATTACCACTTGGCAGCCCTGGCTTGCCACCTCTCATTTCCCTCCAAAATAAAAAATACCCATAAAATCAACACCATTCCATAAAGAAAAGGAGGGCTGGAAAATACATCGTTACGTTGGTGAAATCACTACAAGGAATCGTCAACAATCATGGAGTTCAAGCCATCGAGGTCCCGAATCCGAGTTCTCAAGGTTTTCTACCATATCTACACAATCGCGCATCCGCGGTTACACAGTCCCAACCATAGTCCTACGATTTTTAAATCACACATCCACGGTTACACAATCCCAACCGCAGTCCCGTAGTTTATAAACCACACACCCACGGTTACATAGTTAGAACTGCGGACCCACGGTTCTGCAAAAACTACCAAACTTATTTTGGTTATATCTTGCTCGTCTAGACTTGGATTGAGCTAAAATGTTGAGGGTAGGTTCCTGACATCCTCAACAACATCTCCACCAAATTTTAGGACATTTGGAGCAATAGAGATCAGTAATTTATTCATTTGTTAGCAAGGCATTTTTAATTACTATTTCTATGTTTTCTATAAGCATTTCTTCAAGGGTTTTTATCTGTACTTGTTTCTAATCATGTATACAGGTGCTACTAACCCTTGTTTGAATTTCATGTGTGCAGGAGGCAGGTATTTGGAGAGCTATTGAAGCTAGAGTGGTCGCCACATCCAAGATACAAAAGCCCACTCACCAATTGGATTGGAGCTAAAGAAGACTGAAGGCACCACCTCCCATTGATGTACCAAAGAGGCCACTCTTCTTTGGCCTTGTTTGTGATATTATGAAACAAGCAAGAATTATAATATGATCCCTCATGCTTTGGGGTAAATCATTGTAAAAGAAAAGGAGGCCAAGGATCTTGTGTATTTCATATCTTCTCCATCAAATCATCGCTTGAAGGGAAAGACAAAATCAACAAATTTAGTTTCATAATCAAAGTCAACACTCAAAACACTCAATCATGTGAATTACACTCATTAAAATGAGCATATTTTCCATGATTAGGGCAACACAAATTGAATTTTATTTGTGACCATCTTACACAACTCCCCTTCAAATGCAAATGGCTATAAAAACATTGCAAAACCCTCCAAATAATCATCTCAAATCATCATCATCTCGAGTGAACCTTATATCTAGTGGATTACCCTATACACCTAGCGGTTGTAGTGACTAGAAATCCATGCAATATGGTCGGATGGGTATCTCACCATAAGGAAACTCATTCAAACATTCAACATCAAATCACTATGACATTAAATCAGCTAGGTCCCTAAATCTTTGAGCTTAGATGTGTTTAAAATACATTTGCACAAGGTTATCCTTCAACCCCTTCTGTTGGGTCAAAAGCATAAAATAATCAAACACAATTTGGTAATAATCAGAAATCACTTGAGTATCAAATTCTTGAACGACTAGTTCCTTGAACCCATCATTTGGAAGGAATTGCTAAAGTCACAGTGGAACAAGAACTCCAAACATGGTCGAAGATTTTACCACATATTTTGCGCATCAACGAAACCAAAGGAAAATTCATAAGAACAAAAATAAACCCAAACTTGGTGAATCAAATTGAGAAAAATGTCATACATTTGCATACACAATTCACCACATGCAATCATCTACCACCTTCTTCATCCACATTTGGTCAATTGGCTCGTGGGTTTCATCCTTTACCCATTCACCAATTGAGGGGGTAAGCAAACAAATCAAAATTTTCAAAAATCATTCTTGTGCGTCGAGAAGATTTGAGTCCATTCATCCAATAAAGACATTTGTTTTTGCACCGCATTGTGCTTTACACAACACGGTACAAAAAGGGGCATCTGTAGACACCAAAATCTAGGTATTTACAATTCACCACATAATTTTGCATGATAAAATATATGCCTAGGTCTAAACTTAGGTATATTAATTCATGTACACTTCACCCACATTGCAGTCCACAATCCTGCATAATAATATATGCCTAAGTCTAAACTTAGGCATAAAAATCCTACACATGATCCTATTTTCCAGATTTTAATAAATTTGAAAAATCCCCCTAGGATACCCTACCTACATGTGTCTTAGCCACCTTACTACCCCCATCTTGCCACATATCATACACCCTTGTCCCCTTTGTCCCTTCACATGGGACAACCCTTACAACTCACTCCACTTGCATCCACATCACCCCAGTTAAGTGAGACACCCTGGGTGACTCACTCTAACTGCCCCCGTCCATTTGGCAACCCAAGATTGCCACTTGGCAGCCCTGGCTTGCCACCTCTCATTTCCCTCCAAAACCAAAAATACCTATAAAATAAAAACCATTCCATAAATAAAAGGAGGGCTAGAAAATACATCGTTATGCTGGTGAAATCACTGTAGGGAATCGTCAACAATCACGGAGTTCGAGCCATCGAGGTCCTAGATTCGAGTTCTCAAGGTTTTTAGCCATCTCTGCATAACCGCACATTCGCGGTTACACAGTCCCAACCGTAGTCCCACAATTTTTAAATTGCACATCCACGGTTACATAGTACCAACCACAGTCCTACGGTTTCTAAATCGCACACCCATGGTTACACAGTCAGAACCGCGGACCCGCAGTTCTGCAGAAACTACCAAACTTTTTTTGGCCATATCTTGCTCGTCCGAACTCGGATTGAGCTGAAATTTTGAGGGTAGGTTCTGGACATCCTCAAGAACATCTCCACCAATGTTTAAGACATTTGGAGCAACAGAGATCAGTAATTTATTCATTTGTTAGCAAGGTATTTTTAATTACTATTTCTATGTTTTTTGCAAGCATTTCTTAAAAGGTTTTTATCTATACTTGTTTCTAATCATGTATATAGGTGCTACTAACCCTCGTTTGAATTTCATGTGTGCAGGAGGTAGGTATTTGGAGAGCTATTAAAGCTAGAGTGGTCCCCACATCCAGGATACAAAATCCCACTCACCAATTGGATTGGAGCTAAAGAAAACTGAAGGCACCATCTCCCATTGATGTACCAAAGAGGCCACTCTTCTTTGGCCTTGTTTGTGATATTATGAAACAAGCAAGCATTGTAATCTGACCTCTCATGCTTTGGAGAAAATCATTGTAAAATAAAAGGAGGCCAAGGCTCTTGTGTATTTCAATACAAATTTAATATAAAGATTATTCCATTACAATTGCTTGTGTCTTCATTATTATTTGTTTGGTGTTGTCTTATTTTGCTTACAAGAAGTAACACAACATAAAGTCAAATCCCATCTGACATAAACACAAACACAAACACAAACACATAATATATGTGACCCAAATGAATTATCTTGATCTTAAAATAAATTACATTCTATAATAATCCCTTTAAAAATAATTTATTTGACTTAATGAAAAGCTAAATATTTCTTAAAGTTAAACTTAATTGAACTCATAACCTTGTAATTATGGATATGAGTCCTTAACTAAGAGTTAAATGAAGTGCAAAATAATGATTCATCCATATTTTTCATAATATTTAAAAAATTTAACATGGGCTTACCATGGAGGAAGGCAACAAGGAGACTGGCGTTGGGAACCAGGGTTTGTAGGGCCTAGGATAGGACCATGGGGTGGGTCTTTCGATGATGCCAGGTGGACAACAGGCCCCAGAGGTTCTGTAGAAGCCTTTTGACCTAGGAGCATGGTCATGGTCAAATATTGTGAAAGGAAATATGAAGGGTGTGGATTTTCATTTCGATCTTTGCCCTGAACAAGGAAAACTCCGCATCCCGTCCGAACTCATGGCCTTGACGATGGCTCATGGTGCCTGGAATCTGGTTGGGAAGTTTATAGGTGCTCACCCCGATTTGGATGCCATTCAAAAATGGGTATTCTTGAAGTGGCACCCATAGGGGCATATGGAGATAGTTGCATTACCTCGAGGGTTTTTCATGATAAAACTTAACTACAAAGAAGACGTTGATCGTATCCTCTGGGGGGTCCATGGTTTTTTGGGCGATGAGGCCTCTTTTTGTGAAAATGGGGACCAAATTTTAATCCAAATACTCAGAGCATCCATAAGGCTTCGATATGGGTAAGACTTCTAGGCTTACCTTTTTAGTTTTGGCATGAGGAGGTTCTTCTGGGTATTGCAAAAGAGATAGGGGACTTAGTTACCATCAACCCAGCAACGAGAGCCAAGTCAAGGTTGATCCATGCAAGGATGTGCATGAATGTTGATTTGGAGTCGGAGCTTCCTAGTTCTATTGAACTTATCTCAGATTTGGGGAACTGGATGTAGGAGATTGAATACGAGAATAGGCCTCCCTTTTGTAATATGTGCAAAAAACTAGGGCACTCGACAAAGTACTACCCTAACAAAAAGAAGGAAAGTAATCTGTGTCGAGTGTGGCAACAAAAGGAGTCCTCCGACCCAAAAAATAATCATATGGAAGAACCTAACTCTTCGAAGGAGAATATTTTGAGCCAGACTGAAACCCAGGAAGTCCCACTTGAAGTTTTAGAGCCTCAGACAATAGAGGAGGGAGAAATCTTGGAAAACATCGCTCAGGTAAGTCTTCCCACTTCAAACCCTTTTAATCCTCAAAATGATATTCCTCAAGAAAATTCCTTTGCGTGTCTAGGGGATGAGTTAGATGATCCTATTGATGTATGTGTCAAAATCCATAAAGAGGTGACTGAATTAGATAAAGACCTAGTTGCTTCAGAGATCCATTATGATTTAAATCCAAAAAATGGCCCTAAAATCCCCCTTGGGTGGGGATAAGGAGATAACTTTGTTTGATGCTAGAAATAAGAAGGGCAAAGAATATGCTACTCCTAGCAGAGTTACTAGGAATAAAAAAAGGGGTCGATAGATGTAGGATATGAATCCAAACATGGGAGACCCACTAATCAAGAGATCAAATTGAGAGAAGTAGTTGTAGAGATTGCTAATGGCACCCAATCAACTCTGGATCTAGGTGGGGGGAAGAAGCAAAAATCTAAACCCAAAAAATGAAGGTTATCTCTTGGAATGTGAGGGGTCTCAATGCCCCCTCTAAGCATAGAGTAATACAAGCATTGAGGAAAGAGGTCAACCCGCAGGTTATCCTGTTACAAGAAACAAAGCTTGATGAACCACATTCCAAAAGCATTAAGCAAATAATATGGAGAGGTGTTAATTTTGTAGCATACCCTATAGTAGGGGCCTCTAGAGGCCTTCTGTGTATTTGGGATCAAAACAAGATTGAAGGAAAATTGATTGTATCAAATGAAAGATTCATAGCTATCCATTTTTATGTAAAGGAGGTGAATCAACAATGGATAGTCACTAATGTTTATGCTCCTAACATAGTGATGGGTAGGAAACACCTTTGGAGGGATTTAAGCCAACTTAGAAATACCTTTTCTGGCTTACCCTGGGTACTAGCGGGTGACTTCAATTCCCCCCTATACCCATCAGACAAGAAGGGTGGCATTTCTTCTATTTTGGAAGGAATGATGGACTTTGCCCAGTTTGTGAATGACAATGAACTTATGGATGTCGAACTGAGAAGGGCCAAGTATACCTAGAGCAATAGGTAACTAGGGGATCAATTAATTCAAATCTAGTTGGACTAGTTTTTGCTATCTAAGGAGAGTCTTCTAATTTTTGGGGACACAACCCTTACCACCCACCCAAAAATAGGATCTGATCATAACCCCTTGGTGTGGGAGATGGAGGAACAAAGGAGAATCTTCAAAAGCCCCTTTCATTTTGAGAAAATGTGGTTGCTTCATGAGGGATTAGAAAGCAGAATCTCTGAATGGTGGAAACAAGTTTTTACAGGTAGCAAATTAACCCAAGTTGCTAAGAAACTAAGATACATTAAGAAGAACCTTAAAACTTGGAACAAAGATGTTTTTGGTCACCTCCTTAAGAAGAAATCAAACCTGAAGCAATAGTTATTAGACATTGAACTAGCCTTGCAATATGTGAACCTGACTAATGAAATCTAGGACAAAGAAAAGAATATGTTGGCTGAGTATCATAACACCCTAGCCTATGAAGAGATTTTTTGGCACCAAAAATCTAGAGTAACTTGGTTAAAGGAAGGTGATCGAAACACCAAATTTTTTCATGTTTCTACTTTAAGGCATAGAAGTTATAATCAGATTAAAGAAGTTGTCAAGATGGATGGTTCGATCATTGAAGATCCCATTCAAATCAGAGAGGAGGTAGTCAATTTCTTTCTCAATCTAATAGGATCGGAGGCTCCTACTGATAATGCTTCAACTATTGCCATGCTGCAGAACATTCCATGCTTGGTAACAAATCAACTTAATGACTACCTTCTCAGCCCCTTCAAAGAGGAGGAAATTAGGAAAGCAATTTTTGACATGCATGGGGATAAAGCTCTGGGTCCAGATGGTTTCCCAATTGTATTCTTTCAAATATTCTAGCATATAGTTGGGGCAAAAGTTACTTAGGCTGTTATGGAGTTTCAAAGAACTCAACATATACCCCAGGATGTTAATTCGACCTTCTTGGCTCTAATCCCAAAGGTGGTAGGTGCGAGGTCTTTTTCAGATTTTTGACCTATAAGCCTTTGCAATACCTTATACAAGATTGTGTCCAAGGTTTTAGCCAATAGAATTAAAATTATTCTTCCCTTTATAATTGATCCCCAACAAGGGGGCTTTGTAAAGGGCTATCAGATCCTGGATGGAATTATTACTATCCATGAGGTAATTCATTCCATTGATAGGAGTGGAGATGCGGGGATGTTGTTAAAACTTGACATGAACAAGGCTTATGATAGGGTATCCTAGGATTTTTTAATTCGAACTATGACCAATTTTGGTTTCCATCAAGAGTGGATCAATCTTATCAGGGCTTGTATCTCTTCAGCCATGTTCTCAATCTTAGTAAACGGTTCTACAGCAGGGTATTTTCAAAATAGGAAAGGACTTCATCAGGGAGACCCCTTGTCTCCCTACCTCTTCATTATCCTTGTTGAAGCCCTAGGAAGAGCGATTTTAGCCACTACAACAAATGGGAATATTGATGGCATTAAACCTGCTTCTGTTATGTTTCCTATCTCCCACCAACAATTTGTGGATGACATGATCATAACCACAAAATCCTCCATTCCACAGGCTAGGGAACTAAAGTTGATCTTGGAAAGATATGAGCAGGCAGTCGACCAAAAGGTGAATTTTGATAAAAGTAAGGTTTATTTTTTGAACACTCCTGGTCCTAGATAGGTAAGAATAGCAAGACTCTTCGGTTGTAGTATTGGGGACCTTTCGACTACCTATCTTGGGATGCCCCTTTTTAAGGGAAGGATGATTGAAGTGCTATGGAATCTAGTGGTTGAGCGATTAACAAGAAAGCTTTCGGGATGGAGAGGCTCTTTGCTTAGCTAGGCTGGCAAAGCCCAACTAGTAAAGTCCTCATTGCAAAACATTCCAATCTATTTTATGTCTTTATTCAAAATGTTGGCTAAGATCTGTGATAAAATAGAGCAGATTTAAAGAAATTTTTTGTGGTCTGGGGTAAAGAATAAAAAAATAATGGTGTTGGTTGCATGGGATAAGGTTTGTACAAGAAAGGAAGTGGGAGGTCTTGGCTTTAGGAAGCTAAGGAGAATGAACAAAGCCTTGATGGGTAAATTAGGATGGAAACTTGTAACTAATGAAAACCTCAATTGGGTCCATATACTAAAGGCCAAATACCTTAGGCATACCTCCAACTTTATTGGGGAAGAGGACCATCTGAGAGGGTCAAACTTCTGGAATAACCTTTAGCTTATCAGATCATTGCTTAGACAAGGTAAATGCTAGCAGATTGGTAATGGCTCCCAAGTCCACTTTTGGACTGATAAATGGCTGAAAAACACTCCTCTTTGTGAGGATCCAAAGTTTGTTGGGTTAGAACAAGTTGTGTCTACTCAATATGGAAACTTGGTGCAAGACTACATAATTTTTTATGAGTTTGGAAAATGTTGGAGACACCTCTAGGTGGATGGGCTAGATTTAAGGAACCAATAGAGATTGAGGAAGCTTAACAGGCTTCTATAGGTCTACTTTCTTAACAACACAAGACATTTTGATTCCCTCATCTAGAAGAACCAAAAAGAAGGTGTGTATTCAGTTAAATCGGGCTACTACTTGTTGGAAGGGGAGGGCCTAGGATGGATGCCAACCTCAAGAGTATGGATCAAGGATTTAATTCCTAAGATTGCATACTTTTACTAGCTCTCAGTCCAAAACAAGATCTTAACTATGGATAATCTCCACAAAAGGGGGATGATACTTCCAAACAGATGTGTGTTGTGTGAAAAGAATGAGGAGGATACAAATTACCTTTTTTTAGAGTGTCCCTTCACTATTGATCTCCTAAACAGAGTCCTTAGCAAGTTTCAGGTTGCATGGGTTCTCCCCAAGTCACTCCTAGACCTTTGTATCCAATGGGAATCCCCCTTCAGTAGTAAGAGACTAAAAATATTATGGAAGTTAAGCCTTCCCCATGCTCTATGGGGAATCTGGAAAGAACGTAACCATCGGATCTTCAAGGATAGAAAAAGAGATTGTCCCTTAGTTGAGATCAGATCTACCAATGTTGTGGTGGAAAATCTCAAAATAATTAAGTTTAAAGATGCCTGGGAGTTTGATCGAGAGAAAGAGATAGTGTGTGGTTGGGGCTTGGAGTTCAGAGCTCGTAGTCTGGTGCCACCCCCAAATCCTTCAAGGGCTCAATCAAGATGGAAGTCACCTCCCCTGGCTGGTTAAAGTTAAACTTCGATGGAGCAACGAAAGGGAATCCTAGTCGAGCTGGGGCAGGTGGGATCTTTCGTGACCATAAGGGCATGGCAGTCTTGGCATATGATGAACCCCTAAGGGAGCAAACAAACCATTTTGCTGAAACCAGGGCAGGTTTTTTGGGACTATTTCTCATTGAGAGGCTTAATGTCAAAAATATGATTGTTGAAGGGGATTCACAAAATATTATCAATATTCTGAAAGGTAATCAACCTCCTAGCTAGAATATTGTAGATATGATCTCAGAGGCTAAATGTAAAACCATCCCCCTGGAGAATGTTCAATTCAACCATGTATATAGGGAAGCAAATGGGACAACTGATTGTTTGGCGAACCTAGGAGTGTTCTTGGATGGATATCAGAGGTGGGAAAGGAATTTGCCTGGTCAGGTCCAAGAGCTAGTGAAGGTAGAAGCCCGTATCTATGAAGATCACAATGAGAACAGGGGTTAGCTGGTTTGTGGGGCTCATCAAGTTTTTGTTGATGATATAGCATATGTATACCTAGTGGGGTTCATAAAGATCTCTTGATGGATGACTGTTGTGTTTGTTTTCCTTCTGTCTGTTGGAGTTTTGTGTCATGTAATGGTTGTTCTTGTTGTTAGTTCCTTCCGTTTGTGAGCTCTTTCTATCTTTCTAGTAGGTTCAGATCTTGTTTGTCTTGCTTCTATTTCAGTTGCAGAGCTTAATGGAAAAATCTTGAAAAGGTTGTAAAAGGTTTGGGGAACCTTTCAAAACCCCTTCCTTCCAACATAATAATAAAAATTTAAATTTTAGTTTAAAAAAACATAATTGGACAATAACAAAAATAATTTTATAAAAAATAATAAGAATTAATAATGATAAAGTAATATTCAATTTGGTTAAATCCCTTAACTTCCAAGATTGGTTTATTTCCTCAATTTACAAAGAGATCCATATTCAAATATTGCCAAGAGATACATCCCTTTCTGCCAAGTTGTTAAAATATCACTATATGGTCATGATGTAATGCAAGTGGGGTCCATTTCAATCCCATATAACCAATTTAAAAATATTTTTTTCTAACAAGCTTTCTCCCACACACCCTGTTGTGGTTTGATAATAAATCTTCCAAAAGAAAGCCCAAATCCCAAACCACTAGTGTCCCACACAGACAAAAAATAATGTTTCACTTCATTTGTTAATGTCTTTGTTAATTTTTAAGTACATGTTATGTTAAAAATACTTAAATTAATAAATACAAATTTCATTGGGCCAACCTCCTCCCCTCCTGGAAAAAAATCGGGATATATTAGCATGCACTCACCATTATATGGGATTGAAGCGGGTCTCGTATTATAGAGTGATTATGTTATCATAAAATTTCAACAAACCACATGGTATTTTTTTACAAGAACATGATTGACAGATGCATATACCACTTTGTAAAATTTGAACCTAGGTCCTTATCTTAAAGTCGAATTTTTAATCACTTAAGCTCATACTATTTAGTTGTTACTTTATCACTATATTTTTTGATTTATTATATGGAATTGAAATGGATCCACTTGTATACATCATGACTAGATAGTGGTATAACAACTTGACTATTATGCATGTCTTTCTTGGTAAGGGAACAACAAAGTCTAAAGAAGCTCTATTAGAAGTGCATAAAGACACACTAAAAGAAGGGAATAAAAGAGAAGAGCATGAGGAAGGATTTAAAATAGAGGAACAAAATACTGAAGAATCAAAGAAAATAGAATCTTAGGTTAAGGTTGCAACATATTGCCACCCACACTACCATGAGCGATAATAATCTTGGAGGCGTGACTTAGGGCATTAATATTATTATGGATATATATGAAGTCAAGTATGGTAGTGTTTGACAGAAAAAGCATAGTGATTATAAATTTTAGAGTGGTGCAAGAACATCAAGGAACAATAGAACCAATTTTTCAAAATATCTTAGTAGAGCAACATAAGCATGGAGGCAACATAATAGTTATGGAGATTCAAGTGATACAATGGAAACTTGGAATCATCGAAGACCACTACCAATCAAGATTTTTATTGGGATGGATAGATGATCAAGATTGGTACTAGTTGTTAACATTGCTTAGAAGATCATATCATTTAGCTTCTTCTCATATTTCAAGGATGAAACATATATAAGGAGGGTGGAATGTAAAGGTACCTAGAAATAGGTATATGGAGATATGATATTATATTGTATAAGGGTATTATGGATAGTTGGCATAGGCCACACAACCCAAGATTGAATATTATATTATAATAATGATTGGGATGAGGGTTTAGTAGTCGACTCTCCAAAATAGAATTATAATATGGGTATATAAAAAAGGAATATTGGAATTGTAGTCATAATTATTTATATGAATTGTTAATTGTAGTCATATTTGTGGATGATTGATTTGGTATTTTTGCTTAACGATGAATGATTTTTGTTAATGAGAATAAAGTTTCATAACAAATGCAAGGTCACAAGGGGTGTTCGATTGAACTTCAATTTAATTGAATAGGATTTTTATTGAACCTTGTATGTTTGCACCATTTTCATTTTTTGTGCTCTTGTATTGCAACCCTACTAACAAGTTTTCCAACAACCATATTGGACACTACAAGTTTGACTTATTTTTAGATGGGTTCCATTTTTTTCCTAAAAAATGGTGCTCCCTAATCTTGATCATGACTTGTCTCATGTTATACTAGTCAATTCAGGCTACTGTGGTTAAATGTGTAGTGGGAGACGATGAAGGCTCTAAACTCGCTTTCAATTACTCTAATCGAGCATAAGACAAACAAATTTATATTTGAGACACTCTTGGTACTGCCAATACTACTAATATTATTACCCAAATAGTTATCAATGATTAATATTTCATATATTATGACAATGAATTATTACCATGCTTATTTGGGTATTAATGGGTGCATAGTGTTCAAGTATATGAGTACTTTGTACAACGTATATCAAGTGGATGACGTAGGATTCAAAGATTGTATTAGTCAGTCAAATGTAAAAACATTCAACAATGGGAATGATGAAATAAACTTGATAAAAGTAGGAAGGTATTGATTCATCTATGTTGTTGGAACCCAATACGAGGAGAACATGAAGCTTGTGATCAAAAGTAATCTAAAGGTTCTATGTAATGGTTTGACTGAACTGTATGACATCACACATGTTCAACTAAACAAATTTGAATAAAAAAGATTAATTATGTATAAAAAATATTTGGCCCTAAAGGGGGTCTCATTAGTATGCACTCACCCATAACAAATTTAAAACGATGAAACAATTAGATTATAATGAGTAGATGTGAGCCTCACCTTAAGTTTTTTTCTACTCTAAACATCTAGAGAAATTCAAATAATGAACGATTCTCATCAAGGAAAACTAGGTATCAAGTAAGGAATTCATTTATGGAAGCCTTATTTGGAAGCAAGGATGCCCTAGTTGAGGAAAAAAAGAAGAATAAGTCCATGTTAATCTTTATCAAAGTGATAAAAATTTTCACCATAAGTAATTACTAAGGATGAGATGATAGATCATGGTATAATGATTCTTAAATATGTACGTTCAATGAATACTCAACAACTTATTCAAAGACTTAAAAAAGGATTCAAAGGATGTGAGGTTTGAGTTCATATCATTCTATGAATTTTGAAAGATTTTTTTTCTCATTATATTCTCCAATTTAAAAGCCAAGGATGGGTAGCAATGAATGGTTTAGAGAGATGAGTGCCTTGCATTTAAGACCATGACATGATAATTTTATTGAGAAGATAAAATCCCTTAAAGGACTTTCAGTGTGGGTCAATATTATTAGACTTCTATATCAACTTATCAATAAGGAAGTTTTGAAGAATATTAGTAATGCTATAAGGTATTTTATTTGTGAGAAGTAAACTACTGAGAAGTAAATACATGGTACTTATAACTGGATATGTATTATCATGTATATTTTACATCTTCTTCGAAATACACTAGGATTAAAACTCAATTAAGTTAATGTGATCAACAAGTGGATTATGAAAATATTGTATTACAATATCACAAATATTATAATACTAGGCATATGGAAAAATATTGCAAAATGAAAATGACCAAGAAAGATATGAAAAGTTCTGGTTATGAGATAAACATAAAGATAAAGTAAGGAGATCATATTATAGTAGAGGTTTTTCTCTTCTAAGATGTGGTAAAGAAAACTTCCATACCTTATCAAATTATGAATGTTGTCATGTTCTATTCAAAATAAACATTAGAAGAAATAAAGGACACATGGGATGAGGAATTGGAATGTGCAAGTTCAAATTTGGAAAAAATTAAAGTTGGCAAGGAAGATCTAGAAGAAAAATTTAAAGTAAATATGGAAGAAGATAATTTTTTTCCAGGTAAATCATCTTTGTTTTTCTCAAGTAGTAGAAAATCATATCCTTGTGATAAAAATGATATTATTAAGTTAGTCTCTTATATTTTAGTTTTTAAAAGGCAACATAATAAATAAACTACTATGGAGGATATCCATTGTCATTTAGATTTTCTAGGACAATATAAGAAGGTAAGTACTTAGGTCCGAGGTGTAGGCCAATTGGTTTGACCAAACCCCGTAAGGGGGCACAGGTCCAAGGTTCAAATCTCGGGCCTCGCCGGACTGAACACTTGTCCCTTTCCTAGTGCTTTCAATGGCATAAAATGTTTAAAATGATTGTGGCATGGTGGTTATAGGGGTGTATTGCGCAAAGAACTATGTGGCGGTATTCAGGTGGACAACACATAATACTGTGGCGGCTATAAAATCTGGACAGCCTGCCCAAATTTGTGATGGCTACCGATTCCAACATGTAAATAAAAAAAGAAAAATAAAATAAGTACTTTGGAGGATACCCCTTGCACTTTCATATTTTTAAGGCAACATAAAAAAGAAAACTTATTTTTGAGATTATCTCTTACAATTCAAATTCTCTATGATAGCACATATAGAGTGATAAGTCAACTTATGAATAGTTTCAAAAAAATAAGAGATTGATGAGGACAAAAGCATTGATTAAAATAGAAAAAAAAAAAGAGAAAGACCCTTAAAGTAGAAACAAAGAGAAAAGAAAGCCCAAATGAATATTGATTTACAAGGTAAAATAAAATATCATAAGTATTAATAAGAAGTAGGGCTAAGCTCATAAATGAGAATAAAGAGTGTTGATGAATTTGATATTAGTAATATGTGGAATGTGAATAAGACCTCCAAAAAATAGTTACCAAGCTATAGTTATATGAAAATTTGGTTGTGATCAATATTGATATGAATGAATTTGATGTTATAACACTTCAAAATCTTCTATTTTTATCAACTAATCTCCTAGTGGATATTTTGAATCATTTCATGGACTTTGCCAACGTGACCCACTATATTCTTATCTAATTATTATTCTTGTTGAGGCATATGTAAAGGATTTTTCAAGGGCAATAATATGAGAAAAAATAAAGATAATTAGGTTGCTACAAATAGTACCTTTGAATCTCATTTCAAATTTGTTGATGATACTTTTATTTTGGGTAATCCCTAAGTCAATAACACCATGGAGTTTAAAACGATATTATCATGCTATAAGAAGGCTACTAGAGAGTTTGTTAATACTATAAAATCTAACATCTTTTTCTTTAACAATTAGCTTTATTTACAACAAATTACTATGGATATTTTTGGGCTTAGATTTGGAATGTTGACATTAACATATTTGGGTGTTCCTTTGTCTAATATAGGAAAGAAGACGGAACTATGGATATCAATTTTAGATAAAATGAAATATTATTTTGCAAGTTGAGAAGAAAGGTTCTTAACCGAAGTCAAATCCCCATCGTAACTGTTGTTGTGTAGGAGGTATGAATTATTTCTCTGGTTGTTGCCAGCGAACTCTGCTCTGGGATCGATCCTGTGACTTGTTTTTTGACTAAGATCACTGGTTTTGTCTATCGGGGCGATTCTATTGCTGTTGTTGTCGGCCTAGCTATTGAGGTTGCTGATGTTGTTTTTGTCCACTACGGGAATGACTCCGACTCCTATTTCTTCTCCTTCAATTTTAGGGTGAGGGATTGTGAGAGTTGGGTCGAGAGGAAACGATAAGATCTGTGACAAGTTTTATGAGCTCTTGGATCTCAAAAAAGAGTGGAGCGCACTCCTTTTTGATGAGGGAGTCCACTAAGGTGTTGGCTTCATCCATGACAGGGGTTTTGAAAGGATCTCGTAACCTTTTACAAAAAAATGAAGGTTGGGAGAAGAGTTCCCAATCGAAAAAAGCCAAAGAAATAGACCCTCAAGGATCTAATGGAGAAAAAAAGCTAAAACATAAAAAGAGAAGCCCACACAAGAGCAAGAGAGGAAGCCACACGGGCAAAGAAGAGAAGCCCTCACAGGGGCAATAGAGAAAACCTCACAGTTACACACAAATTTGAAAAGGTTTTTTTGCACAAGAGAAAACCTCACAGTTACACACAAAAATGAGAAGGGTTTTCCTGCATAGGAGAAAACCTCACCAATTTAGAAGGCCCAAAAAAAAGAGTGAAGCAATACAGTGCAAGGCCATCCATAAATGAAAAAGGACCAACCATAATGAATTAGGATCATCCACAAAGGAAATGAGACCATCCGAAAACCAACACAGGTCCATCCACAAACCAACCTAAGGTCATCCGCAAAACAACACTAGACCATCCGCAAAAACCTCCTTGAGAATATATATATATACATATTGAAAAATGTTTTCTCGCCTAGGGAAAAACACACAATTTTGGAAGGCCCAAAATGCAAAAAACTCCATAGGCCTAATGCCAGAACACCAACACCGAGCAGATCCATAAAGATAGTCCATGTAGGGTCATCCACAGGCCTAAAAATGGAACAATTGAAGGAGATCACAACAAGCCATGTGATATCCCAATGAAAAAAGGTGAAGCACAACAAAAAACAAACCCTGGTAAAGAAGATGCCCCCAAAACAAGAAGAAGATCAAGCACAATACAATGTCAAGAAGTCCTTCATTGCAACAAAAAATGGTCCTCCAACTAGACAAGAAAGAGCTGTAGGTAAGACCATGCACAAAGTACCCGTAAATATTTAAAAAACCCTAACCCTACCACCAAAGGAAAACCCACAAAACCCTTCTACAACATAAAGTAGCACATGGTCCCCTCCAAGACCAAAAAAGGAAGAGAAAGAATTTGTCAGAATTCCTTGGACATGAGCCTCGAACCACCAACCATGGGAATCACTCGACTATGAACAATAAAATTTGGGTCTCATTAAGATCAGAAAAATTTGTGAACGACCATCCCAACAAGCAGATCAGATGGAAAGAATCTGCTAGAAACATTGAATCACCATCCATGAACTGTAAAAACACTCAACTAGGAAAAATTGGGGCCTCCCCCAAGCCCCAAAAGACCAGTGAGTGACCATCCCGATAAGAAGAACAAATGAAACAAATCTACTAGAAACCCTACACCACAAACCATAAACCATAAACCAAAAACCATGGGAATCACTCAACTGAGAACAATCAGGGCCTCCCCCAAGCCAAGAAAAACTAGCAAATGACCATCCCAGCAATCATAACGAATGAACTGAATCCCACTTTGAAGCAATGCCACGATCCAGAGAGGAAAAAAGAGTTTTACCTACAGGTAAAGTATATGGCCCCATCACATGGCCAAAGGAAAAACTGCAGGGAAGAACTCCACTAGCCCCCCAAATCAAGTAAGAACGAAACCCCCCCAAACAACATCGAAAAAGCAGGTTTGATTGACCACGCAACACTACCCAATAAGACTTCCTAGAACACCTTAGGAAGATGTAGAAAAGATCCTGGAGGCCCTCCAAGCACCAAGAAGAGACAAGAAAGGCTAGAAATCCTAGGAAAAATAGGATATCTACCTAGAAATCTAGAGGAAAGTAGGAGATCCACCTGAAAAACCCTAGGAAGAGCCAAGGAGGGAGCAAGAATTTGAAAAGGTGACCTCCCACCCAGAGTGGGAGGTCTCTTGCTCGCCTCCTGGCTTGTCCCAGAAATAAGGATTTTACCAAGGTTGGAATATTACTACACATAAAGGATAGACATTACATTCTATCCCTATATATATGATATCACTTTCATGATTGATAGTAGGTTAAGATTCAAATTTGATAAAACTCAAAGAGATTTTCTTTGGAAAGGATATAAGAAAAAATTCTAAATATTTGCTTTACAAGTGGGATAATATTTTCAAAGGAAAGAATATTGGAGGGACATTCTTGTGAAATCCCAAACTTATGAGTTTGGCATTAGGGGTAAAAATTCAATAGAGATTATTCAAAGATCAAGGAAAGAGTTGGAAAACAGTATTACTTCTACAATATATAGGTTATGTTGACACAATACAATTGTTTAGGAAATGAATCCTATGTAGAGGCTCAAAAATAGGAAACTTCATATCAGATGGATTGTAATTGATTAAGATATATATTAGATGATCAATTAAAAGAGGAATTCTATAAACTTTTACTGATGCTTGGTTTAAGCCTTAACCTCTTATTTCTAATATTAAATGACAACTAGTAGCTTTGACGTGTTTCACTTGTAAAGATACAAAGGTCAACAATTATATTACTATGAGCAAAAATTTTAGATCATGGATTTCTATTAACAACCTAGTTGAAAGAGAGTACCTCAAACAAATAGGATAAGATGTTTCCAGAGTTATTAGTTGTCTTTTTTTTATGTAGAAGGGTGAGTTGGTTTAAAATATAGCAAAAAATAGTTTGTACTTGGTCAAGTTGGGATATAAAGATTTAGAGCAATACGAATTTCCTACTCCTAATGATTTCCCTTGGAAAAATGTTTGGTCACTTAGGATTTTATTGAAGGCTCAACATTCCTTTGGTTAGTAGTCTAAAGCAAGATTCTTATAGGTTGAATTCTAAAAAGAAGAGAATATCATAGACCTCTTAGGTGTTCTTTGTGAAAGAAGGATCTAAAAACATCAAAGCACTTACTTGTGCATTGTTTCTTTGCTTACATAATTTAGGATCACTTCTTCAAAAGTACCAAAGTATATTGGATAGCTCCATAATCAATAAAAGAATTCACAAATGTTATATTAATCATTTCAAAGGTAGAGCATTATCTATTCTTGTTAGTTTTCTAGATAGATTAACTTGCATAAAGCTTTATCTAGGATCAAGTATAAATCATATCAATTCCATACAAGATAACAATGAATCACAATATTGGAATAACAACAATTTATCATAAATTTAACTCAAATATATTAATACCCGGTGTTGTAGGTGAGTTGGAGAGGAGATGGCAATCCTCCAAGGGAGGTCCCAGGTTCAAATCTCCACCCTACCAAAAAGCTGAATTGGGTATCCAAAATCCAATTGATAATGTTGGTGCGAGCAGGGTCGGGTGTGACTCCGGGTGACTTTGACGGTGTAGAACCCCCTGTTCGTGGTATCTCAGACCAAGGCATCCCCACAAGGGGTTTTTTGCTTAAAAAAAAAACTCAAATATATTAAAAATTTACAATAATGATTTAGATAGATTATATTGCAAGGATCTTCATCTCCAATATATTAATTTACATGACTTTTTAATACTCTAACTATTGCTCTCCTCAATCATTCAAGAGATCCATCCTTCCATATTCCTGTCATTAAAAAAAAGAATTCTCATCTTGCCACATATCAATGTGACTTAATTCTTTCTCTTAACGCTTTGCACTTTCTCTTATATTGACACAAACATTATATAACATATAAATCATTCTATAAAACTAATATTTACAAGGGGGCCAAATAATCTAATACTTCTAACACACCTCTATATTACATTATTTGTTCAGAAGTCTTTTACCTTCATTCTTTGATTCTTCTTTGTCTTCATTTTTTATCTTTGACTTTGGCATGACTTGATATATGTAATCTTTATTAGGTCTGCCTTTGGGTCAATGTATCTGAGTCACCTCTAGGTCACTGCTTGTGGGTCTATGCCTTTGGGTCACTATTTTTGGATCACTACCTCTAGGTCTCTGCCTTTGGGTCACTACTTCTAGGTGACTGCCTGTGGGTCTCTACCTATAGGTTACCTCTAGATTATCGTTGCCTTTAAGTCACCCACTAGAACATTCATAAGACTATAATAGGTGAGTTTACTATAGGCCATATTCCAATATGTGCTTAGGTTATAATTATTTATTTCTTTATGACAAGACTGACATTATTCTCAACAAAATTTGATCATACTTAGTTTCCTTCTATAGAAACCATACAATATTCTTTTTATCTTATCCTATTCATTCATGTTTATCCATTCATAATCCATTTTTAATTTGTAATATTTTTTTTCTTTTTGTAGATAAAATACTTGTGAATGATTATGTCCTTCACAAATTTTATAACAATGGAGATTCCAACATTTCTCTATCTTATGTCCATATCTACCACAATAATTACATCTATTCCGTGCTGTAGGATTACTTTTTTATTTTTTCTAATTAATTATTTCTCGTTTGTCCTTCATTGTTACTAGTGTTATCAATATCTCTTATAGATTTAATGTCACTATTTTTTGTCACAAATTTAGTCCTTGATTCATTGTTGCTCGTTTGTCCTATATATTCAAGACCTTCACATTTTGGTCTTATTTTTGGTACAATTGGCTTTGTCATTTCTTGTCCATGTTTTTGTAAACCTATGACTTTATATCTCATTTTACTTAATAATTTTGAACTGATCCCTTTAGTATACCTTTCAAAATAAACAAATCCATCATCACACTAACTTCTTTCAATATCAAGATAACTTTAAACATCATTATTCCTGTCATCATTTGAATCCATGTTATCATCAATTTTAATAGCATAAGCTTTCTCTGAACAATCATGAACTATATTCAAATCCTTTGTATGACATGTAATATCTATTTTTGGAATAAGTTCTTCTATCTTTATCATGAATTCTAAGTTATCAGTATCACTGCTTGCATCACAATTTTTATTTTTATGAGGATCACAACATGGATATTTTTCTTTTTGATAAAGATCATTAATATCACAACATACATTTATCATCAAGGACTTTAATATGATGGAATCATAACATACATTTGTTGTTATAGCTCCTAAATCATTTGTTTCATTGGTAACATAAATAATCTTGTTCTTCAAATCTTTAATAATTTCCTCTTATACTTTATTCTTGTCTTTAAGGAATTCACTAGAAAGTAATGCCATATACATTATCTTTTCTATATAGTTAGGTAATGTAAAAACACCTTTAGAGTATTTATGTGCTTCATCAAACTTTGAACTTAGATAATTACCAAACATTGAAAATTTTTCATCTTTGGCTTCTCTCATAATTGATTGTAAGACCCTTTTTACCTTTATTGATATATCCTTTTGTCCTTCAATTTTTTCTATCATGTGTTGTATATAATATTTTAGACCTTTCATTGTTTTCTTAGTCTCTTATAGTGAAGCATCTTGAATGTCCATTTGTTCTTTTTAAAAATATAAAATGTGTTTCTCTTTTTATTTATTTTTGACAACTCATGTTTTTATATTTATATTTTTTGATCATTTTTTTTCTTTTTGCTTATATTTTCCTTGACATGTTGCACTAAAAAAATTACTCTTAAATTTATAAAATCAAAAATTTAAATCCTTTGGAGTAGAAAAACTTATTTCTCCAAAATTTAAATAAACCAAATATTTCTAAATTTCTAATTGCAAACTTCAAATATCAAATTTCAAAAATATTAAAATTTCAAAAAACTTTGAGAGGAGAAATCCTTATGACTTCCTAATTTAAATTATAATTTTTAAAAATATCTAAAACAAAAATTTATAATATCTTCACAAAGAGTTATTTGATTTAGCTGATTCTTGGACCAACTTGTGCAGAATTTGAATAGCTTTAAAATGAGTGGTCATATGCAAAAATCCGAGCAATATTGAGGGAGATACGACCCTGTGAAGTCAACCATTCGGAACAAGGGCAGTGATGATTTTTCAAGTCATGAAAAATGAAATTGCAAATATTTTTTAGCTAGGGTTCGAACGATGGGAAGAGCAATGAAGGGCTAGGACTTCAGTGAGGCAAGACATTCTATCTAGACAAAGAATTTTTCAGCTAAGTTTTTTTCCCTTTCTTTATCTTAGAAATTGTGCATGAAAATTTTATAAAGTTTTTATCAAATATTATATTTGCTATAGGACATTCAGATAAATTTCAATAGATTTTGAGTTTTAGTTTCCTTTCCATGGATCGATTTATAGTTAAATCCTTAGAATCATCTCTAGTGGTAGAGGTTAGTGAGCGCACCTCAGAGAGATCCTCGTTGCTCCAAGATAGGGTAGTTTTTGGTAAATTTAATGGGTATTGGCCAAGGGCTTCAGCCTTGAGAAAATGGATTGATAGGAGTTGGAAGTCTCCAGGAGTGATTCTATCATTTCTTCCCAAAGGTTTCTTCCTAGCCATTTTTTGTTCTAGGGAAGAAAGAGAAAGAATCCTAAAAGGGGGTCCTTGGTTTATGGGAAGAGCAGGACTCTTCCTTACCCATTGGTATGAAGGCTTTTCACTTGAAAATGTAAATCTATCCCTAGTACCAGTCTGGGTTAGGATGTTTGGGTTACCCATTGAATTTTGGGAAATAGATACCTTCAAGGCAATAGGCAACACTCTAGGAGAATTCCTTGAGATTTTAGATACGACAAAAGATGGATTTTTGGCTATTTATGCTCGAATATTGGTCATGATTGATATAAGTAAAGCTTTACCAGAATCAATCATTCTTAAGTATGGGGATAAGATGTGGACCCAAACTATAGATTATGAAAACATATCTTTTAGATGTAGAAGATGTCATGAGGTGGGGCATATTGAGAGATCATGCCCTAAGAAGAGCCCAACAGAATCATTTGTAGAAAACCACAAGAGAAACTTACAAATGGTTATGGATGAAGATGGTTTTCAACTTCCAAAAAATAGATCTAGAAAAATAAAAGAAAATAAATAGTGGAGACCAATAAGGAAGGATATTGGAAGAAATACCAACTCTTTTGAGGCTTTAGCCTATGAAGAAAAAGTAGATCAAAACTTAGAGGACATAGTACAACAATTTCAACATATTAACAAGGAACCGTCTATTCAGTATGATCCTAATTTAAGGAAGAACATTCTCGATGAACCTAAGGAATGTGTCTCATCAGATTTTGAAGACTCTCTTGAAGTACCATGCACCATTCAGGAGAAAATAATTGGTAAAGAAAATGTAGTTTTAGAAGTTAATACCTCTGCCATTAATAAGGAAATACCAGAAAATGAGCAAGACAAGTCAAAAGCTTCTATAATAGAGCCAGGAGAGGATAAATATGATGAAAAATAAAATTGTGAAAGAATATTGAGGAATAGAATAATAAGACCTACTCCTGATATAGGCAAGGCAAAAAGAGGAAAACCCTCAAATTATCAAGCAAGATCTAGGGAAGCAAGAGCAAACATAGAGAAAGGAACACAAACTAAGTTGGTTGAACTTCTCTTTACCAAACAACAAAATGATATTGGTAATACGCAGGAGGGGCCAAAAGCCCCTAATGAGACATGATTATCATCTCATGGAATATAAGGGGTGCTAATGCCCCCTCAAAGCAAAGGTGTATTAGGGACCTATGTTTAAGTAATAAACCTGATATTCTCTGTATCCAGGAAACTAAAATGACAAAAGAAGAAGTTTCAAAAACTATGAAAGCAATATGGGCAAGATGTGAATGGGATGCTATGGATTCTGAAGGAGCGGTAGGGGGAATTCTAACTTGTTGGAATCCTTCTAGAACCTCTTGTGTAACCATTCATAAAACTAGGCATTGGATAGCCTCTTTAGTCACTTGCTACTTTGCAGATATTCATTTCATCCTTATCAATGTCTATGGACCTACAACTCAGTCAGGTAGATTAGAAGTTTGGAGTGGGATTGAAGCCTTTATGAGAAGTAAAGACCAAGAAACCCGATTCATGATCATTGGAGATTTTAATGCCATAACCAAGTTGGATGAAAATTTTGGGGGAATTAGGAAATTGACCCAAAGTATGAAATATTTCTCAGCTTTTATTCAAAACAATAATCTATGGGAAGTTGAGTTTGAAGAAGACAACTATACTTGGACCAACAACAGGAGAGGCCAGAACCTAATAGCAAAAAATTAGATAGATGCATTCTCTCAGATCATTGGCTAGATGAAGGAACTTGTGCTAAAATTAATACCTTAACAAGGATTGGTTCAGATCACTGGCCAATAAGAGTTAAAATGGTGGTAAGTGAATTCAAAAAAATATCATATTTTAAATATGAGCAGATGTGGGAAGACCATCCTCAATTTGTTGATATGATAGCTCAAACGTGGAATTATTTAGGTAATGGTGGGTTGTATGCTCTTCCAAACCAAATTAAAGCTATGACATCTAGATTAAAAGAATGGAACAAGAATACCTTTGGAAATATTTTTGAGAAGAAAGAAGAACTAAAAGATAAACTTTCAAAATTCCAAAAAGGTGATGATAATAATCCAAGCTCAGAGGAAAGGGAGTTGCTTAGTGAATATCATAATATTTTGAGTAAGGAAGAGAAATTTTGGAGATTAAAATCAAGACAGACTTGGTTAAAAGGAGATAAAAATACAAAGTTTTTTCATAGGATGGCTATAGTATAGAGATCAACTTCTAAAATTAGTAGAATTAAATCAATAGAAGGGGTTTGGATTGAAGATCAGAGTGAAATTAGAAAAGAGGTAAAGTCATTTTATCAAAATATTCTAGGTTCAAGAGGAGACCAAAGTTCTTAATGATAAACTTCTTCAAGATGTTCCTTCAGTTATAACGAATGAAGACAATAGGAAACTGATGGAGCCTATTACTCTAGAAGAAGTTCATTTAGCTCTTTTCTCTTTTAATAAGGATAAATCCCCAGGTCCAAATGGGCTCTCTGCAACTTTTTACCAACATAATTGGGATATAGTGAAGGATTCTTTATTGGTGGCAATGGAACAGTCTAGGGTAAAACAATACATACCTTATAAAATAAATGCAACATATCTTACCCTAATTCCAAAAAAGAAGGATGTTGAATTGTTTGATTCTTTTAGACCCATAAGCCTATGTAATATGCCATATAAGATTATTTCCAAAGTGATGGCGAATAGATTAAGGCCATTGTTAGACAAAATTATTTTAGAAGAGCAAGGAGGATTTGTGAAAGGGAGACAAATTTTGGATGGGATCATAGTAGCTCATGAAGTTATACATTCAACAACTTCAAGAAAAGAGAAAGCAATGATCTTAAAACTTGATATGAGTAAAGCCTATGATAGGGTTAAATGGGATTTTATTTTTGCAGTTTTAGATAAGTTTGGTTTTGGGAAGAAATGGGTTAGATGGATTAAATCTTGTGTCTCTACAATTTCTTATTCAGTGTTGGTCAATGGATTAGTGACAAAATATTTTAAAGCCAAGAGAGGCCTTAGACAAGGAGATCCTCTATCTCCTTATTTGTTCATTATTATGGTAGAATTTTTGAGTAGGAACTTAAATAAGGCTTACAAATATGGGCTTATAAGTGGACTTAAGGTTAGTAATAACATAGATAACATGACTCATAATCAGTTTATAGATGATACAATCCTTTTTGGAAGGGTAAGGATAAATGAGGCCAGAGCTTTGAATAAATTTTTAAAAGAGTACGAAAGAGCTTCAGGGAAAAAAGTTAATAGGACTAAATCCAAAATTTACTTCCTTAACATTGCTAATATCAAAGCAAGAATTATATTTTGCTTCAAATGGAGGAGTAAAATTTTCCAACTTATCTAGGGATGAATTTATTTGAGGGGAGAATGAGGATAGATTTATGGAATCCAGTTATTAGTCAAGTTTAGAATAAACTTCCAGTTTGGAAAGGTAGATGGTTATCATTTGCAGGAAGAGTGCGGTTAATTAAGTCAGTAGTACAAGCCATTCCAACATATTATATGTCATTGTATTCTATGCCAAAATAAGTTGAAAAAAGTTTAATCTATATTATGTGATCCTTTTTATGGTCTGGTTTACATGATAAAACGAAATTTCTTTTGGTGAAATGGAGCAAGTTGTGTGATGATATAACTAGAGGAGATCTTGGCTTAAGAGTTATTATAGATGCAAACTTAGTTCTTAGGGCAAAGTTATTTTGAGTTTGTACAAAGAGAGTCAAAGACAATGGGCAAGAATTCTTCTAAGTAAGTATGTTTATCCCAATGATATAAGTTTACCAAATTGTTCTACTCTTTGGAATGGTTTAAAAAATATATTGATCTTATGATTAAAGTTTTAATATGGGTGAAGGAAATTGGAGAAAAAAATTCTATTTGGATGGATACTTGGTGTGATAAAACACCACTCAATTTAGATCCAATTTTGAAACCTTGGATGAGATTGCTTCAAGATAAATATGGTGACAGGGTTTCAAACATTCTGTACAAATATTGAGAAGGAAGATACAAATGGAAAGAATATTTTTTTACAAGTATACAAGATATTTATGCTAGGAGGCAATTGAGTAGAAAGAGAACAATTGTGATTATTTCGATGGGAGCCAAGGATAAATTGATTTGGGAGTTGACTAGCTCAGGAGAATACACATCAAGAAGTGGATATAATGTCCAACACCAACAAAATAATAATATCACTAGAATATGAAGAGATTTTTGGGATAGCCTAAGCATTCCTAAAGTAAAAATATTTGTTTGGCTAGTAGGTCATAGAAGAATTTTATCCTGGGATAACCTTATGAAAAGTGTTTTTCATGATGTGTTTTCTGTAATAAGGAGGAGGAGAGTATAGACCATCTCTTGGGAAACTGCTCAATAGTCTGGAATCTATGGCAGTGTATTCTCAATATATTTGGTAAATGCATGGTGATGAATAGTAAAATTGAAAATTGGTTAAAGTAATGGTAGAGCACTTATAAAAGCGAGGCTTTACAAACAATATGGGATATATCAAAAGATAAAATACTTTGGACAATATGGCTAGAGAGGAATAGAAGAGTATTTAAAGGAAATGGAAGTAGTTTAGAGGTAATGAAAAAGAAGATATGTTTAGTTATAAAGAAGTCTAAACCAACCCTATCAACTCACCCAGTCCCTAATTTGGAAGAAGAGAGCCTTGATAGATGGAGTCAAGTCATTAAATGGAATTATGATGTTGGGTACAAGAGAAGCAATAAGAAGGCAAAGAATATAAATTGGAAACCACTAGACATGGAGTGGGTTATAATGAATTTTGATGGAGCATCTAAAGAAAATCCAGGACCAGTAGGAGGATGAATAATTAGAAATAATAGAGGAGAGATTTTGTCTCATTAAGATTTCAATAGTGGGTTTAAAGCAGATAATGAAATTGAAGCTTAGGCAACTTTAGAAGGGTTAAAAAAAAAAAAAAAATGAAATGGAATAGAGTATGGATAGAAGGTGATTCTCTCATAGTAATAAATACAATTTTGAGGAAATGAAAGGCTCCATGGAACATATAAGAGATAATTATGGGAATTCAAGATGTTGCTAAAGAGTTTGAAAAAATTAGGTTTACACATATATTAAGGGAAGGAAACTAATGTGCAGATAATCTAGCCAATAGAGGGTTTTTGATTGAGTATCGTGAAGTTAAATTCATCGTTCTATGGTTAGAGGAAGTAGAAAGTTTAGTTGAAGTTGGAAAAAAATGTTGATTGCATGAATCAATTAATGATTAAGATTTACTTTAATGTTTTCCATTGGTAATTTATGCTTTATTTTATAAAAAATTTGTATTTTTATTTAGACTATTTATTATAATTTTTATGGTTGCACTTGTGTTTCAGGAAGGAAACTAGCAATCTAGATTTGGTAAAATAGACTATGATAGTGCAATGTTTTGGAAATATTACTCTACTAAGATGCAAGGCATAGATAGTAGAGGTGAAGTTTGGGCATTGTAAAGGCTGCTATAGAAAAATATCAAGAAAGATACTAAATTTTGGATTAATTGTATTCATACAGAAATTTGAAAAGATCCAGAAAATAAAAATCAAGAATTCAAATATTTTATGTAAAATGATGTAGGTTTCTAGCTATAGCATCTCAATTGAGATGAGAAGTGTATCTATTTGTAAAATCTCAAGCTCTAAAGAAGAGAGATGTATTTTTTCAAGGGTGGGGGACCCAAGTACAACCCCTTATTATCCAATTTTTTTTTTTTTAATTTTCAAATCTTATAAAATATTAAAAAAGCTTATAGCTCTTTAGCATTCAAAAGCTTACAACTCCCATTCTTTAATAAAAGATTCTTAATTTTTTGTCTTTTCTCCATCTTAGACAAAAATTAACTTTTTCTATATTTTATCTATATATTTCCCTTTTCAATGCTATAACCTCTGTGAGATATATGTACTCACATGCATTCAAAAACTTTTGATTTTATATTTTGTCCAAGCTCCTACTTGTCCATATGTGTTGGATATGGTGATAATTTTAGAGTGGTGCAACAACATCAAGGAAAAATAGAACAAATTGTTCAAAATATCTTAGTAGAGCAGCATAAGCATGGAGCCAACTTAATAGTTATTGATATTCAAGTGACACAATGGAAACTTGAAATCATTGAAGACCACCACCAATCAAGATTTTATTGGGATGGATATATGATCAAGATTGGTATTAGTTGTTAGCATTGCTTAGAAGATCATATCATTTAGCTTCTTCTCATATTTCAAGGATGAATCATTTATAAGGAGGGTGGAATGTAAAGGTACCTAGGAATAGGTATTTGGAGATATGATACTATATTGTATAAGGGTATTATGGATAGTTGGCATGGGCCACACAACCCAATATTGATTATATTATATTATAATAATGTTTGGGATGAGGGTTTAGTAGTCGACTCTCCAAAATAGAATTAGAATATGGGTATATAAAGAAGGAATATTGGCATTGTAATCATAATTACTTATATGAATTATTACTAGTAATCATATTTGTGGATGACTAATTTGGTATTTTTGCATAACGATGAATGATTTTTGTTAATGAGAATAAAGTTTCATAACAAATGCAAGGTCACAAGGGGTGTTCGACTAAAATTCAATTTAATTGAATAGGCTTTTGATTGAACCTTGTGTGTTTGCACCATTTTCATTTTTTGTGCTCCTGTATTGCAAACCTGCTAACAAGTTTTCCTACAACCTTATTGGACACTACAAGTTTGAATTATTTTTTGATGGGTTCCATTTTTTCCCTAATAAATGGTGCTCCCTATTATTGATCATGACTTGTCTCATGTTATACTAGTCAATTCAGGCTACTATGGTTAAATGTGTAGTGGGAGACGATGAAGGCTCTAAACTTGCTTTCAATTACTCTAATCGAGCATAAGGAAAAAACTTTATATTTGAGACACTCTTGGTATTGCCAATACTACTAATATTATTACCCTAATAGTTATCATTGATTAATATTTCATATATTATGACAATGAATTATTACCATGCTTATTTGGGTATTATTGGGTGCATAGTTTTCAAGTATGTGAGTACTTTATACAAGCATATCAAGTGGATGGCGTAGGATTCAAAGATTGTATTAGTCAGTCAAATGTAAAACATTCAACAATAGGAATGATGAAATAAACTTGATAAAAGTATGAAGGTATTGATTCATCTATGTTGTTGGAACCCAATACGAGGAGAACATGAATCTTGTGATCACTACCATGGAAAAGGTAGTGGCATATGGGACTACAACAATTGTCCCAATATTGTTGGTCTCCACTTTATCCTTCTTACCAATAAAAGTAATTTAAAGGTTCTATGTAATTGTTTGAATGAACTATATGACATCACACATGTTCAACTAAACAAATTGCAATAAAAAATGATTAATGATGTACAAAAAATATTTGGCCCTAAAGTGGGTCTCATTAGTATGCACTCACCCATAAAAAAATTAAAATGATGAATCAATTATATTATAATGAGTATATGTGAGCCTCATCTTAAGTTTTTTTTCTCTAAACATCTAGAGAAATTCAAAGAATGAATGATTCTCATCAAGGAAAACTAGGTATCAAGTAAAGAATTCATTTACGGAAGCCTTATTTGGAAACAAGGATGCCCTAGTTGAGGTAAAAAAGAAGAATAAGTCCATGTTAATATTTATCAAAGTGATAAATATTTTCACCATAAGTGATTACTAAGGATGAGATGATAGATCATGGTATAGTAATTCTTAAATATGTACATTCAATTAATACTCGACAACTTATTCAAAGACTTAAAAAAGGGTTCAAAGGATGTGAGGTTTGAGTTCATATCATTCTACGACTTTTGAAAGAATTTTTTTTCTCATTATATTATCCAATTTAAAAGCCAAGGATGGGTAGAAATGAATGGTTTAGAGAGAGATGTGCCTTGCATTTAAGACCATGACATGATAATTTTATTGAGAAGATAAAATCCCTTAAAGGACTTTCAGTGTGGGTCAATCTTATTAGACTTCTATATCAACTTATCAATAAGGAAGTTTTGAAGAATATCAGTAATGCTATAAGGTATTTTATTTGTGAGAAGTCAACTACTGAGAAGCAAATGCATGGTACTTATAACTGAATATGTATTATCACGTATATTTTAAACCTTCTTCAAAATCGACTAAGATTAAAATTCAATTAAGTTGATGTGATCAACAAGTGGATTATGAAAATATTGTATTACAATATCATGAATATTATGAGACTAGGCATATGACAATATATTCCAAAATGAAAATGACCAAGAGAGATGAAAAGTTTTGGTTATGAGATAAACTTAAAGATAAATCAAGGAGATCATATTGTAGTAGAATCTAGCTTAGATCAAGGTTTTTCTCTTCTAAGATGTGGTAAAGAAAACTCCCCTACCTTATCAAATGATGAATGTTGTCATGTTTCATTCAAAACAAACATTTAACGAAATTAAGGACACATGGGATGAGTAATTGGAATGTGCAAGTTCAAATTTAAAAAAAATTAAAGTTGGGAAGGAAGATCCAGAAGAAAAATTTAAAGTAAAGATGGAAGAAGTTAATTTTTATCCAAGTAAATCATCTTTGTTTTCCTCAAGTAGTAGAAAATCATATCCTTGTGAGTACATAATAAATAAACTACTATGGAGGATATCCATTGTAGTTTAGAGTTTCTAGGACAATATAATAAGGTAAGTACTTAGGTCCGATGCGTAGACCAATTGGTTTGACCAAACCCAGTAAGGGGGGTGGAGGTCCAAGGATCAAATCTCATGCCTCGTCGGACTGAACGCTTATCCCTTTCCTGGTGCTTTCAATGGTATAAAAGGTTTAAAATGATTGTGGCATGGTGGTTATAGAGGTGGATTGCGCAAAGAACTATGTGGCGGTTTTTAGGGCAGACAATGCAGAATACTGTGGCGGCTATAAAATCTGGACAGTCTACCCAAATTCATGGCGGCTACAAATTCCAGCATGTAAATTAAAAAAATAAAAGAAAAACAAAAAGAAGGTAAGTACTTTGGAGGATACCCCTTGCACTTTAATATTTTTAAGACAACATAAAAAAGAAAAAAAAAATTTGAGGTTATCTCTTACAATTCAAATTCTCTATGATAGCACATATAGAGTGATAAGTCAACTTATGAATAGTTTGAAAAAAATAAGAGATTGATGAGGACAAAAGCATTGATTAAAATAGAAAAAAAAAGACCCTTAAAGTGTAAACAAAGAGAAAAGAAATACCAAGTGAATATTGATTTACAAAGGCAAAATAAAATATCATAAGTATTAATAAGAAGTAGGGCTAAGCCCATAAATGAGAATAAAGAGTGTTGATGAATTTAATATTAGTAATATTTGGAGTGTGAATAAGACCTCAAAAAAATAGTTACCAAGCTATAGTTATATGAAAATTTGGTTGTGATCAATATTGATATGAATGAATTTGATGCTATAGCATTTCAAAATATTCTATTTTTATCAACTAATCTCCTAGTGGATATTTTTGATCATCTCATGGACTTTGCCAACGTGACCCACTATATCCTTATGTAATTATTATTCTTGTTGAGGCATACGTAAGGGATTTATCAAGGGAAATAATATGAGAAAAATAAATATATTTAGGTTGCTATAAATAGTACCTTTGAATCTCATTTCAAATTTGTTGATTATACTTTTATTTTGGGTAATCCCTCAGTCAACAACACCATGGAGTTTAAACCGATATTATCATGCTATAAGAAGGCTACTAGAGATTTCGTTAATACTATAAAATCTAACATCTTTTTCATTAACAGTATGATCTATGTACAACAAATTATTATGGAGATTTTTGGGCTTAGAGTTGGAAAGTTGACATTAACATATTCGGGTGTTCCTTTGTCTAATAAAGAAAAGAAGGAGCTATGGATATCAATTTTGGATAAAATGAAATATTGTTTTGCAAGTTGGGAAGAAAGGTTATTAACCAAGGTTGGAATATATTTTTTGATTGGTAAGAGGGGTTTTGAAAGGATCCTGTAACCTTTTACAAAAATATGAAGGTTGGGAGGAGAGTTCCCAACCAAAAAAAGCCAAATAAATAGACCCTCAAGGGTCAAATGGAGGCAAACAACTCAAACAAAAAAAGATAAGCCCACATAGGAGCAAGAGAGGAAGCCACACAGTAAAAGAAGAGAAGTCCTCGCAAAGGCAGTAGAGAAAACCTCACAGTTACACATAAATTTGAAAAGGTTTTTTTTGCTCAGGAGAAAACCTCACAGTTACACATAAAAATGAGAAGGGTTTTCCCGCATAGGAGAAAACCTCACAGATTTAGAAGACCCAAAAAAAAGAGTGAAGCAATACAGTGCAAGGCCATCCATAAATGAAACAGGACCAACTGCAAACGAATCAAGATCATCCACAAAGGAAATGGGACCATCCGAAAACCAACACAGGTCCATCCACAAACCAGCCTAGGGTCATCCGCAAAACAACACTGGACCATCCGTAAAACCTCCTTGAGAATATATATATTTGAAAAATATTTTTCCACCTAGGGAAAAACACACAATTTTAGAAGGCCCAAAACGCATGCCAAAACACCAGCACTAAGCATATCCACAAAGGTAGTCCACGTAGGGTCATCCACAGGCCTGGAAATGGAATAGTCAAAGGAGATCACAACAATCCATGCTATATCCCAACAAAAAAAGGTGAAGCACAAAAAATAAACCCTGGTAAAGAAGATACCCCCAAAACAAGAAGAAGATCAAGCATAATACAATGTCAAGAAGCCCTCCGCTGCAACAAAAAAATGGTCCCCCAACCAAACTAGAAAGAGTTATAGGTAGGACCATCCACAAAGTACCCGTAAATATGTAAGAAACCCTAACCCTACCACCAGAGGAAAACCCACAAAACCCTTCTACAACACAAAGTAGCACATGGTCCCCTCCAAGACCAAAAAATAAAGAGAAGAAATCCATCAGAATTCCTTGGACATGATCCTCGAACCACCAACCATGGGAATAACTTGACTGTGAACAACAAAATTGGGGTCTCACTAAGCCTAGAAAAAGTAGCGAATAACCATCCCAACAAGAATATCAGAAGGAAATAATCTACCAAAAACCCTGAATCACCAACCATGAATCGCAAAAACACTCAAATGGAAACAATCGGGGCCTCCCCCAAGCCCATAAAGAACAGTGAGTGACCATCCTGGCAAGTAGAACAAATGAAAAAAATCTACAAAAAACTCTAAACCATGAACCATGAACCACAAACCATGGGAATCACTCAGCTGAGAACAATCAAGGCCTCCACCAAGCCTAGAAAAACCAACGAATGACCATCCCAACAAGCAGAACGAACGAACAAACTGAATCCCATTCCTAAGCAATACCACTATACAAAGAGGAAAAAAGAGTTTCCCCTACAGGTAGTAAAGTACATGGCCCCATCCCATGGCCAAAGGAAAAACTACAGGGAAGAGCTCCACTAGCCCCCCAAACCGAGCAAGAACGAAAACCCCCGAAACAGAAATGAAAAACTAGGTTTGATCGATCACGCAACACCACCCAATAAGACTTCCTGTAACACCTCAAGAAGATGCAAAAAATATCCTAGAGGCCCTGCAAGCACCAAGCAGAGACAAGAAAGTCAATAAATCCTAGGAAAAATAGGAGATCTACCTAGAAATCCAGAGGAAAGTAGGAGATCCGCCTGAAAAACCCTAGGAAGAGAGAAGGAGGGAGTAAGAATTTGAAAATATGACCTCCTACCCAGAGCGGGAGGTCTCTTGCTCACCTCTTGGCTTGTCCCATAAATAAGGATTTTACCAAGGTTGGAATATTACTACACATAAAGTATAGACATTACATTCTATCCCTATACATATGATATCACTTTCATGATTGATAGTAGGTTAAGATTCAAATTTGATAGAACTCAAAGAGATTTTCTTTGGAAAGGATGTAAGAATTTTTTTTAAATATTTGCTTTACAAGTGGGATAAAGAATATTGGAGGGACATTCTTGTGAAATCCCAAACTTATGAGTTTGACATTAGGGGTAAAAATTCAATAGGGATTATTCAAAGATCAAGGAAAGAGTTGGGAAAAATATTACTTCTACAATATATAAGTTATGTTGACACAATAAAATTGTTTAGGAAATGAATCCTATGTAGAGTCTCAACAATAGGAAAATTCATATCATATGGATTGTAATTGATTAAGAAATATATTAGATGATCAATTAAAAGGGAATTTTATAAATTTTTGCTCCGATGCTTGGTTGAAGCCTTATCCTCTTAATAAAATCTTGAGTTTTGGGAATTGACTCCAAAACATTCTTGAACCAAACACAACTTCACATCTTAAAAACATCTTGTGTCAAAGAGGGATAACACCATACTTGGTATGAACCTCGAAGTGAAAAAGGTCATCCTTGCTAGTCCCATAATGCAACATAGTCCATAAAATAGTGGTGCTCACCACTATCACAATTCCAAAAATAGAATAAAGAGTAGGAAAAAATCCCTAACAAAAAAATTCTAAATATATTACATCACACACCACTGATCAATTGGGTTGTAAGGATCGTACTACATTTCCAGTCAGACGATTAGGTAGTCATCCCCAAAAATTAAAAGATAAAAAACAAAAAAGTCATTGACTATGGAGTTAGCCTCCATCGGAGATATAGACACTTGACTGGCAGTGGAGGACGCTCATGCATGGTGACATATCTCTTTTAAAAGAGACCTCTGACCGCTCATATAGACAAGCTAGCTTCTTGGTTTCATCCATAACAAGTTTACCCAATTTACTCAAGATGAGTTAATGAACTCACTTGCACACACACTGGTTCTTGATTGCCTTGAGTCATTACCATGCTCTTGATTCGATAAATGAATCCACTACACACACATTTGGTCCTAGAGGGATTAGGCAGTTTTAGTGAGTTTATTTGATGCCACTAGTATGTTTGAGTCTCTACAAAATAGTCAGTCTTCCATATCAACATCCATATCTTCTTCCATATCAACATCCATATCTTCTTCCATATCAACATTCATATCTTCTTCCATGTCAACATCCATGTCTCGTCAAAAGATATTCATCCCATATGCCACCAAATTTGGTGCCCTCAATTAAACAACAATGCTAGAAAATAGCCAAGAAAAGATCTAAACTATAAATGATCATTAGCACATTTCATCTTGCATTAATCATCCATACATGCCACCTTGCATTAATCATCCATAACATATCATATGCATTAATCATCAATATAAACATGCATTACACAAAAGCATTCACATAAACACATATAACACAAAAGGTAAAAGCCATGTATATATATATATATATATATATATATCACATGTACAATGAGTGCCCAAAGGCTACATACAATAGAGCACCAAGGCTCATATACAAAAAGTGCATCTAAGCACTAGCTAATGCCTATGAGAGGACCCCTACGACCTAGTAGGAACCCTAGACCTAGAACTCTGCCTAGACTCAACTGGCCTAGATGGCTCAACCATAGAGGAAGATGGAGGATCTAGCAATATGATATGATGCACCATACATAAATCCTCCAAGGAATGCACATATGCCTCGCTAGCCCTGAGTCACTGTAAGTTCAACCCGTGTCGACGCTCTTTGCCTAGAAGCTCTACCTGAAGCCTCATGATCGTCTCTTGATCATTTTCACTAGCTCCTCTCGTTGCCTGATCCGCCTGCATTTGAGTTATAGTTGCATCCTATGCACTAAGCTTTGGCCATAGCTGTGCTACAACCTCATTATGAGACTACACTAAAGCCTCTCACTCAGCTCGTAGCTACTCTATATCTACTTGTAGCCTCACCACCTTTGATATCTCCCCCATATCATCATCCTCCTCCTCATCCTCCCCTCCACCAACCATAGGAGTCTACTGTGTTGCACCCCTCGATCTCCTCCTCCGACTGCTAGCTCAAAGATATCTCAATCGCTTCGAAGCCTCATTAGACTCCTCAACATCATCCCCACCATCAGTCACCACCTTAGGTACCCATACTGGCTGGGCACCAAACCATGCCACATACTCGGGGTCACCCCCACATCATCCACATTAGGGACCTCTAGCTCCTCATCATCCTCAACCACCTCCCTCCATGGAACCACACATGGAAGCCCCACCTCCTCTCAATACCTCCTATAAAGCACCGACTCATCAGGTACTCCCTGTGGTAAGCCAAACTACCGCAACACCCATGAGAACTGGAAGTACTCCACCTCACTCCATATCCTCCCAACTATCCACCTCGACTGCCTCACCCATCATAACTGCTCCCTATCCTCGGTCCACATGGTCCCCCACCAAGGCCTCCATGTCACTTGGGTGGACGTTAGTCCAACCCACAACTCTTGGTACCACTAGCTAGATCACACCGGATGACTCGATTGTACCTCCTCTACCACTACCCATCTCCTAGCATAGGGCTACACCCTATCCCAATCACTATAGGGAAGATCCTCCGATCATGCCACACTAAAGTGCTCCCATCCCCAATACTAGAGAAGAAAGTTGCATCCCAAGCCCTTCCTCTTTCACCATGTCACCTCATATAGCTCCTGGTACACCTGCACCAACAAAGTAGGAGCCCATGCATATCATTGTGGTGTAGTGAGCAAATCACTCACCAATCCCAATAGGTTCCATGGGAACCTACAACCAGTACTGTTGGAGATCACTATGTTCGCCAACACGAACATCACCAAGGTCGGGAGGGGCTCCAACTTCTTGGCCACATACATGGTCAAGTATGGAATTCCCCCACACTCCACCCTCACCTCCTCCCACCTATCTCCAAACATCTTGCTCATCTAGGCCTTTTTATCATAGCCCACCTCCACCTTCAACCCCTCCACTGGCACCTTGAGAATGTGATACACATCCTCAAGGGTAATGGTCACCTCCCCAGTCGGTAGCTAGAAAGTCCCCCTATCCGCATCTCATATTTTAGCCAAAGCTAAAAGATACCCATCATCCACCCTCACCACATCCAGTCGGGCCGCATCCTCCAGCCCCATCGCCCTCAACAAACTCCAATCTACCTCCAACAACAATTTCCTCATCCCAGGAACAAGAGGAGAAAATCGGTGTCGTGGCTCCAAAATCCACAACTGCAGCAATAAACACATTTCATGAGCATTAATAAAAAAAAAATAATAATAACAATAACAAAAATTTGCACAACATAAAAAAGTCTTCAAAAACATTACCTTGGCAAATCTTGCCTCTGCACCAACCACAACACTCATTCCCTCCACTTCCATAGCTTCTATGCCAAAATTCCACTACCTCACTTCACTCCTCACTCCACTCCACTCCTCAGACGCAGCTTCTCAAACTTGAAAACGCACAAATGAGCTCCATTTTCCAACCTGCAGGCTATTTATAGCAATTGCAGGTGCACTGAAGCACCCTGGGGTGTTTCAGACATGCTAAAGTATGCATGGGCATTTTAAGATATGTTGAAGCATGCATGGGTATTTTCTACAACACGAAAGTGCACCAGGGCATTTGCTGGACCTCAAAAATGCATGCGGGCGTTTGATGCATAAATCAAGAAAAGGTAAAATCGATCAAATCGGTAGCTTACCTCCTCCAAATTTCACCAAATTTCACCCACACATCAATTCCATCATAAAATCAAGTTTTGTGAAAACAAAAATTAGTTTGGACGCATAATTTTTGTTTATGACCAAAAGTCATAAAAGCACAATTTCCAATTACAAAATGTATCAAACTGGTCCAAATTTTTACAAAATGACCATTCTCATCATCTGCATCATAATGCCCATCATCCCACCAATTTTTGTGACAATATGAGTTGATTTGGCACATTAACTTGAATTTTGTGTCCAAAAGGCATAAAATTGACCAATATGCTATCCAACGTTCGCCAATCAGTTCTATTTTTCACAAATCATCACATTTCCTCATTGAAATTTCAAATTTTGCCAACATCATACTCCATCATCCATTTATTTCCACATACGTTGAATTTTAAGTGAATCTTGTATATAGTGGTTTGTTCTATATACTTGGCGATTGCAGCGATTTGTGTCCATGCAATTCGGTAAGATGAATGAATCACCATAAGAACACTTGGTCATCATCATCATTCCATATCTCCTAGTTCAAAAGCACAATCAAATTTGGTTCCTCACATTTCAAGTGAAACTCTAACAAGATTAATCTTGCTAAATAGCTATCATTGATGGCCTAGTTCATGGGGCTTAAAACATGGACAAAATTACATCACATCATTTCACATTTCCTTGATAGTCATCATGGCGAATGGCTTTAGCTAGGGTGATTGGTTCCGATCCTAGGAATTATCTGACAATCACTAGTTGGCCCTCCGAAGTTGACTACCTTTACCTTTTTTTTGCATCTTCATATTGCATATCAATGAGGCCATACGGTAAAATTTATTCAACATCACGGAATCACCCCAAATTTGGGGTAACTAAATTTGATTCTGATTTTCCCACAAAGGGATACATCTCACATGATCATGACATCTACATTTGGCACAAAACCCTTCATATGTTGGGGTAAAAATAGACGCAATCATCAACCACATTTCTCCCAAAACCCTTCATTTGTTGGGGCAAAAACATACACAATCATCATCCACATTTCTCCCAACCCCCTTCAACCGTTGGGGTAAAAAATGGTCGCACATTCCATCATTCTCATTTCCTTATTTGCACAACATTTCTTCTTCAATTCATTCTTTTTCAATTGGCTCGTGAGCTTCATCCGTAACTCATTCGCCAATTGAGGGGGTAAGCTATGCAATAACTCCAAATTATTTATTCTTTTGCCTTCAATTTTATCTCCACATTCCAACAAGAGAGAGAAGTTGCTTCTACACCTAGCCCGATCAGGTGTCTCGTATTTTTGCACCATATTGTGTTTCACACAACATGGTACAAAAAGGGGCATCTATAGACACCAAAATCTAGCCACTTGTCCTCCATCCATGCTTTCCCGCCATCTATTTATCCACCATCCCTATTTCCCACCATTTTTGACCATTATTCATATTTATTTATATATATTTATTTTATATATATTTAAATATAATATTTTATATTATATTTTAATATATGTTTAATAAATATATATTTATAAAGTGAATTATTCCTAGCCATCCAATCTCATCTAATCTCATCCATCCATTTACCTTAATCCATGCCACATCCTAGATTGATTGTCCACCCTTAGATATGATTTAATCTCAACCACATGATTAGTGTCGTTGAAACCCTAAAGTATGCCCTAAGTTGGACTATTAATATGAGTCATTTTAAGACTCAACCCTTTGGAAGTTCTCTAGAATCCTAATTAGCTAGAAAGTGACCTAAGTTTTCTAAGTGCCTTAGAGTTCCAACTAAGCCTTTAGTGCCCTAACCCTACATTTTTCCCTAATCCATCTACCATTCCTCCATCACCTCGCTCACCGTCATCATCACCGCATCCCTCGCCCTCATAAAATCTACTTTTACAGATCTGATCTAATCTCTCGAGTGCCTTGTTGTGCTCTGCAGACTTCTCGAGTGCCTTGCTGCATTTCGTAGAACTCCCGAGCACCCTACTGATCTTTGTAGACCTCCTGAGCACCCTATTATGCTCAAAAGACATCTCGAGCACCCTACTGCACTCCAGAATAATCCATGGGTATTTCAAAGCCCTATTTTGATGTCAAACAAGATCTTCGGGTGTCGCTAGGGCACACCCTCACCATCGACCTGCAATAGATCCATCCATCAACAAACAATAAGCAAGAGTAAGGTAAATTCATTTATGTTATTATATTTCATATTGTCTTATTCTGTTCACATTTCCATTGCTATAACTAGGGTTTTTAAGTTATGATTTCTGAGGGCTCACACTATGGAGCCCTCATTTGTTATTACTAATTCTATGGTTTCTTTGTGTGTAGGCTTTGAAAATACATCATAAGCATTGGAAACCTACTTAAGATGGAGTGGCCCGATATCGGATACATAGAAGCCCACTCAACCTTGTTGGGAGCAAAGACGCAATTGAAGACACCACCAGTTATTTGTGGCTAGGATTTCGGAGAACCCTAGCAAAGTTTGTAATATTGTATCAAGGGATTCTTGGATCCACTATTGTAACAATGAATTTTCTAGGCTCCCTCCCTTTTATCAATAAAAATTTCATTTTGTTGTGCAATATTTGATTCACTTGAGTTTTGTTTTATTTAGCATTGTTTGGTGTCACATTTTTAGCTCTACATGCACCATTTTCATTTTTGTGCTATTGTATTGCAGCCCTGCTAACAAGTTTTCCAACAAACTTATTGGAAACTACAAGTTTGAATTATTTTAAGATGGGTTCCATTTTTTTCCCTAATAAATGGTGTTCCCTAATCTTGATCATGACTTATCTCATGTTATACTAGTCAATTCAGGCTACTGTGGTTAAATGTGTAGTGGGAGCCGATGAAGGCTCTATACTCGCTTTCAATTACTCTAATCAAGCATAAGGTAAACAAATTTATATTGGAGACACTCTTGGTACTGCCAATACTACTAATATTATTACCCAAATAGTTATCATTGATTAATATTTCATATACTATGACAATGAATTATTACCATGCTTATTTGGGTATTAATGGGTGCATTGTGTTCAAGTATGTGAGTACTTTGTACAACACATATCAAGTGGATGACGTAGGATTCAAATATTGTATTATCCAGTCAAATGTAAAAACATTCAACAATAGGAATGGTGAAATAAACTTGATAAAAGTAGGAAGGTATTGATTCATCTATGTTGTTGGAACCCAATACGAGGAGAACATGAAGCTTGTGACCACTACCATGGAAAAGGTAGTGGCATATGGGACTATAACAATTGTACCAGTATTGTTGATCTCTACTTTATCCTTCTTACCAATAAAAGTAGTTTTAAGGTTCTGTGTAATGGTTTGACTGAACTGTATGACATCACACGTTCAACTAAACAAATTTCAATCGAAAAATATTAATGATGTACAAAAAATATTTGGCCCTAAAGTGGGTCTCACTACTCACCCATAACAAATTTAAAATGATGAATCAATTAGATTATAATGAGTATATGTGAGCCTTACCTTAAGTTTTTTTTTACTCTAAAAATCTAGAGAAATTCAAAGAATGAATGATTCTCATAAAGGAAAACTAGGTATCAAGTAAAGAATTCATTTATGGAAGCCTTATTTGGAAGCAAGGATGCCCTAGTTGAGGTAGAAAAGAAGAATAAGTCCATGTCAATATTTATAAAACTGATAAATATTTTCACCATAAATGATTACTAAGGATGAGATGATAGATCATGGTATAATGATTCTTAAATATGTACGTTCAATGAATACTTGACAACTTATTCAAAGACTTAAAAAAGGATTCAAAGGACGTGAGATTTGAGTTCATATCATTCTATCAATTTTGAAAGAATTTTTTTTTTCTAATTAAATTCTGCAATTTAAAATCCAATGATGGGTAGCAATGAATGGTTTAGAGAGAGAGGTGCCTTGCATTTAAGACCATGACATAAAATTTTTATTGAGAAGATAAAATCCCTTAAAGGAATTTCAGTGTGGGTCAATATTATTAGACTTCTATATCAACTTATCAATAAGGAAGTTTTGAAGAATATTAGTAATGTTATAAGGTATTTTATTTGTGAGAAGTCAACTACTGAGAAGCAAATGCATGGTACTTATAACTGAATATGTATTATCATGTATATTTTAAACCTTCTTCGAAATTGACTAAGATTAAAACTCAATTAATTTACAAGTGGATTATGAAAATATTGTATTACGATATCACGAATATTATGAGACTAGGCATATGGCAAAATTTTGCAAAATGAAAATGACCAAGAGAGAGATGAAAAGTTCTGGTTATGAGATAAACTTAAAGATAAATCAAGGAGATCATATTATAGTAGAATCTAGCATAGATCAAGGTTTTTCTCTTCTAAGATGTGGTAAAGAAAACTCTCCTACATTATCAAATGATGAATGTTGTCATGTTTCATTCAAAACAAACATGAGAAGAAATTAAGGACACATGGGATGAGGAATTGGAATGTGCAAGTTCAAATTTGAAAAAAATTAAAGCTGGGAAGGAAGATCTAGAAGAAAATAAATTAAATATGGAAGAAGTTAATTTTTATCCAAGTAAATCATATTTTTTTTCCTAGAGTAGTAGAAAATCATATCCTTATGATAAAAATGATATTATTAATTTAGTCTCTTATATTTTAGTTTTCAAAAGGCAAGATAATAAATAAACTAATATGGAGGATATCCATTGTAATTTAGAGTTTCTAGGACAATATAAGAAGGTAAGTACTTAAATTCGAGGTGTAGACTAATTGGTTTGACCAAAACCCGTAAGGGGGTGGAGGTCCAAGGTTCAAATATCGGGCCTCGTTGGACTGAACGCTTGTACCTTTCTTGGTTCTTACAATGATGTAAAAGTTTAAAATGATTATGGCATGGTGGTTATAGGGGTGGACTACGCAAAGAACTATGTGGTGGCTTTTAGGGCGAACAATATAGAATATTGTGGTGGCTATAAAATCTAGACAACCTGCCCAAATTCGTGGCGGCTACAGATTACAACATGCAAATTAAAAAGAAAAAAGAAAAAAAATAAGGTAAGTACTTTGGAGGATACCCCTTGCACTTTAATATTTTTAAGGTAACATAAAAAAGAAAAATTATTTTTGAGGTTATCTCTTACAATTCAAATTCTCTATGATAGAATATAACAAAAAATTGTTTCTACTTGGTCAAGTTGGGATATAAATATTTAGAGCAATAAGAATTTCCTACTTCTAATGATTTCCCTTGGAAAAATGTTTGGTCACTTAGGATTTTATTGAAGGCCTCAACATTCCTTTGGTTAGTAGTCTAAAGCAAGATTCTTATAGGTTGAATTCTAAAAAGAAGAGAATATCATAAACCTCTTAGGTGTTCTTTGTGAAAGAAGGATCTAGAAACATCAAAGCACTTACTTGTGCATTGTTTCTTTGCTTACATAATTTAGGATCACTTCTTCAAAAGTACCAAAGTATATTGGATAGCTCCATCATTAGTAAAATAATTCACAAATGTTAGATTAATTATTTCAAAGGTAGAGAATTATCTATTCTTGTTAGATTTCTAGATATATTAACTCACATAAAGCTTTATCTAGGATCAAGTATAAATTCATATCAATTCCTTACAAGATAACAATGAATCACAATATTGGAATAACAACAATATCTCATAAATTTAACTCAAATATATTAAAAAAATTACAATAATGATTTAGATAGATTATATTGCATGGAGATTTATCTCCAATATATAATTTTACATGACTTTTTAATACTCTAACTATTGCTCTCCTCAATCATTCAAGATATCCATCCTTCCATATTCCTCTCATTAAAAAAAGAATTCTCATCTTGCCACATATCAATGTGACTTAATTATCTCTCTTGACGCCTTGAAATTTCTCTTATATTGGCACAAAAATTATATAAAATTTAAATCATTCTACCAAATGTCCTGATCTGCTTCCCTACTTCCCCTTCCCTTGGTTCTGTCCTAGTGCCTAGGCACTTCCTTCTTAGCTGGATGTTTTTGCAAATGATCTCCTTGGGGTGGGAGGTCATTTTTCCTTTTGTCTTCCCCTCTCCCAGCTTGATTGAGGGTTTCTTTCGTGTGCCTTTGTTTTAGGACGTCCTTGGGACCTTCCCTAGATTTTTTGTGGTGCTTTAGGGATCTTTTTTCCATGGTGCTCTCAAATATTTCCTAGATTTGTTGTAGGTTTCTACTTGGAGCTGGGTTTCAGTGGTTTTATAGTTGTGGTGCGTCACGGCTTTGGGAGTGGGGCTTGAATCCATCTTAGTGCTTCTTGAGTAGGTTTTCACATCTTTTTGGTCTAGGAGGACCACGTGCTTCTTTCCTATGGATTTGCTCTTCGGGTTCCTATATCTGGTCTACGTGGTGGGTTATTAGCATATATTTATTGGCTTGGTGTGGCCTCTACTTTGCTTTCTACTGAGATCCCACTGGTCTTTCTTTTTTGATTCCCAAAATATATTTGATAGCAGAGTTGAAAGTTGTCTAGAGTTTCTTGCTACATCTTTTGGTCTTGGGGAGGATCTGTAATTATTGCATACAATATGTAAATGTTATGGCTCCTTTAGTTTGGGTTCCCTAGGACCTTCCTGCCCTCTTTCTCATGGCTTATAGTTCTATCTCTGCTGCTTCCTCTGTTTCCTCTAGTTTTCGCATAGCTCAACCTCATGTGCAAGGGGATTTCATGGCCTATGGAGATCCTCAAATTTGCTTCTCCATTTTACAAGCCCTATATGGGATGTTGTTCTAGCTCTATTTTCCTACGTCCATGTGCTTATCCTGGCCCTCCTTGAGTGGGACGATCCTTCATGGTGGTTCCTTTGCTCCATCTGGTTGTTCGGGGTGGTTTTCTTGCTTGGTAGTTTTGTTTCTGGTTTTTCCTTGGTGGGATACTGATCTAATTTTTAACCTGAGCGAGTTTTTCCAAATTGTATTCTTCTTGCTGAGGTGGAATTTTTCAAATTTCCTACTTTGGATGGGATTTTTAGATATTTATAGTTTAAATTTTTCTTGGGTGGGTCTATTTTTAATTCCTTCTACAGGATTTTTTTTTGTACTTTTCCATTAACTGTCCTTGTGGCCTTCCTTGTGGCCTTCCTTGTGGCCTTCCTTGTGGCCTTCCTTGTGGTCATCCTTGTGGCCTTCCTTGTGGCCTTTTATTTGGTCTATGGACCTATTGTAAAAAGGTTTTGGGCCCCTTTCAAAACCCACTTCAATGAAGTTTTAACTTATCAAAAAAAAATATTTACAAGGGGGCTAAATAATCTAATACTTCTAACACCCCTCTATATTACATTAATTGGTAAGAAATATTTTTACCTTCATTCTTTGATTCTTCTTTGTCTTAATTTTTTAGCTTTGACTTTGACATAACTTGATATATGCAATCTTCATTAGGTCTTCCTTTGGATCAATGTATCTAAGTCACCTCTAGGTCACTGCTTGTGGGTCTTTACCTTTGGGTCTCTGCCTTTGGGTCACTACTTCTAGGTCACTACCTCTGGGTTACCTCTAGATTATCATTTCCTCTTGGTCACCCACTAGAACATTCATAATACTATCATAGGTGCTTTCACTATAGGCCATCTTCTAATATATGCTTAGGTTATAATCATTTATTTCTTTATGACAAGACTGACATTATTCTCAGCAAAATTTGATCATACTTAGTTTCCTTCTATAGAAACCATACAATATTCTTTTTATCTTATTCTATTCATTCATGTTTATCTATCCATAATCTATTTTTAATTTGTAATATTTCTTTTCTTTTTGTAGATAAAATATTTGTGAATGATTATGTCCTTCACAAATTTCATAACAATGGAGATTCCAACATTTCTCTATCTTATGTCCATATCTACCACAATGATTACATTTATTTCCTGCTATAGGATTACTTTTTGCTTTTTCTAATTAATTATTTATTTTTTGTCCTTTATTTTTACTAATTTAATCAATATCTATTTTAGATTTAATGCCACTATTTTGTCATAAATTTAGCCCTTGATTCATTGTTGTTCGTTTATCCTATATATTCAAGACCTTCACATTTTGGTCTTATTTTTGGTACAATTGGCTCTGTTATTTCTTGTCCATGTTTTTCTAAACCTCTGACTTTATATCTCATTTTACTTAATAATTTTGAACTTATCCCTTTAGTATGCCTTTCAAAATAAACGAATCCATCATCAAACTAATTTCTTGTAATATCAAGATAACTTTAAGCATCAATATTCATATCATCATTTGAATCCATGTTATCATAGATTTTAATAGCATAAGATTTCTCTGAAAAATCATGAACTGTATTCAAATCCTTTGTATGACATGTAATATCTATTTTTGGAATAAGTTCTTCTCTCTTTATCTTGAATTCTAAGTTATGAGTATCACTGCTTGCATCACAATTTTAATTTTAATTTTGATGAGGATCACAACATGCATATTTTTCTTTTTGATGAAGATCATTAGTATCACAACATGTATTTATCATCAAGGACTTTAATTTTATGGAATCATAACATACATTTGCTTGTCATAACTCTTAAATCATTTGTTTCATTGGTAACATCAATAAGCTTGTTCTTCAAATCTTTAATCATTTCCTCTTGTCTTCTATTCTTGTCTTTAAGGACTTCATTAGAAAGTAATGTCATATACATTATCTTTCCTATATCATTAGGTAATGTAAAAATACCTTTAGGTCTTTATTTTCTTCATCAAACTTTGAATTTAGATACTTACCAAACATTGAATAATTTTTTATCTTTGGCTTCTCTCATAATTGATTATAAGACCCTCTTTACCTTGATTGATATATCCTTTTGTCCTTCAATTTTTTCTATCATGTGTTGTATATAATATTTTAGACCTTTCATTGTTTCCTTAATCTCTTATAGTGAAGCATCTTGAATGTCTATTTGTTATTTTTAAAAATATAAAATTTGTTTCTCTTTTTATTTATTTTTGAAAACTCATGTTTTTATATTTCTATTTTTTGATCATTTTTTTTCCTTTTTGCTTATTTTTTCCTTTCCATATTGCACTATAAAAAATACTCTTAAATTTACAAAATCAAATTTTCAAATCCTTTGGAGTAGAAAACCTTATTTCTCTAAAATTTAAATAAACCAAATCTTTCTAAATTTCTAATTGCAAACTTCAAATATCAAATTTCAAAAATATTAAAATTTCAAAAAACTTTGAGAGTAGAAATCCTTATGACTTCCTAATTTAAATTATAATTTTTAAAAATCTCTAAAAAAATATTTTATAATATCTTTGCGAAGAGTTATCCAATTCAGCTAATTCTTGGACCAACTTGTGCAGAATTTGAATAGCTTTAAAATGAGTGGTCATATGCAAAAATTCAAGAAATATTGAGGGAGATATGACTCTGTGAAGTCAACCATTCAAAACAAGGGTAGTGACAATTTTTCAAGTCGTGAAAAATGAAATTGCAAATATTTTCCAGTTAGGGTTCGAACGATGGGAAGAGCAATGAAGGGCTAGGACTTTAGTGAGGTAATACATTCTATCTAGACAAAGAATTTTTCAGCTAAGTTTTTTCCCTTTCTTTATCTTAAAAATTGTGCATGAAAAATTTATAAAGTTTTTATCAAATATTATATTTGCTATAGGACATTCAGATAAATTTCAATAGATTTTGAGTTTTAGTTTCCTTTCCATGGATCGATTTATAGTTAAATCATTAAAATAATATCTAGTGGTAGAGGTTAGTGAGAGTATATCAGAGAGATCCTTGTTGCTCCAAGATAGGGCAGTTTTTGATAAATTTAATGAGTATTGACTGAGGGCTTTAGTCTTGAGAAAATGGATTGATAGGAGTTGGAAGTCTCCAGGAGTGATTCTATCATTTCTTCCCAAAGGTTTCTTCCTAGATATTTTTTGTTGTAGGAAGAAAGACAAAGAATCCTAAAAGGGGATCCTTGGTTTATGAGAAGAGCAAAAGTCTTCCTTACCCACTAGTATGAAGGCTTTTCACTTGAAAATATAAATCTATTCCTAGTACCAGTCTCGGTTAGGATGTTTGGGTTTCCCATTGAATTTTGGGAAATATATACCTTCAAGGCAATACGCAACACTCTAGGAGAATTCCTTGAGATTTTAGATACTACAAAAGATGAATTTTTGGCTACTTATGCTCAAATATTGGTCATGATTGATATAAGTAAAGCTTTACCGAAATCAATCATTCTTAAGTATGGGGATAAGAAGTGGATCCAAACTATATATTATGAAAATATATATTTTAGATGTAGAAGATGTAATGAGGTGGGGCAAATTGAGAGATCATGCCCTAAGAAGAGCCCAACAAAATCATTTCTAGAAAATCGCAAGAGAAACTTACAAATGGTTATAGATGAAGATGGTTTTCAACTTCCAAAAAATAGATCTAGAAAATAAAAGAAAATAAACAATGGAGACCAATAAGGAAGGATATTGGAAGAAATACCAACTTTTTTGAGGCTTTAGCCTATAAAGAAAAAGTAGATCAAAACTTAGAGGACACAGAACAATAATTTCAACATATTAACAAGGAACCGTTTATTCAGTATGATCCTAATTTAAGGAAGAACATTCTCGATGAACCTAAGGAATGTGTCTCATAAAATTTTGAATACTCTCTTGAAGTACCATGCACCATTTAGGATAAAATAATTGGTAAAAAAAATGTAGTTTTAGAAGTTAATACCTCTGCCATTAATAAGGAAATACCAGAAAATGAGCAAGACAAGTCAAAAGCTTCTATAATAGAGTCAAGAGAGGATAAATATGATGAGAATTTTTTTTATGAAAGAATATTGAGGAATAGAATAATAAGACCTACTCTTGATATAGGTAAGGTAAAAAGAGGAAAACCCTCAAATTATCAAGCAAGATCCGGGGAAGCAAGAGCAAACATAGAGAAAGGAACACAAACTAAGTTGGTTGAACTTCTCTTTACCAAACAACAAAATGATATTGGTAATATGTAGGAGGGGCCAAAAGCCCCAAATGAGACACAAGTATCATCTCATGGAATATAAGGGGTGCTAATGCCCCCTTAAAGCAAAGGTGTATTAGAGATCTATGTTTAAGTAATAAACATGATATTCTTTGTATTCAAGAAAATAAAATGATAAAAGAAGAAGGTTCAAAATATGAAAGCAGTATGGGTGAGATGTGAATGGGATGCTATGGATTTTGAAGGAGTGGTAGGGGGAATTCTAACTTGTTGGAATCCTTCTAGAACATCTTGTATAACCATTCATAAAACTAGGCATTGGATAGCCTCTTTAGTCACTTGCTACTTTGCAGATATTCATTTCATCCTTATCAATGTCTGTGGATCTACAACTCAGTTAGGCATATTAGAATTTTGGAGTGGATTTAAGCCTTTATGAGAAGTAAATACCAAGAAATTTGATTCATGATCATTGGAGATTTTAATGCCATAACCAAGTTGGATGAAAATTTTAGGGGAATTAGGAAATTTTTGGGACTGAAACTGATGGGATTTATTTTATTGATACAAATGGTTACAATATATAGGCATAAGCCTATATTCAATACATGACACTTGTCAAGAGAAACTGACAAGTGTCAAGGTGAAGTCATAGTGCACTTTAATTCTAACATTCCCCCTTAAAGTGCACTATCCTAACTAAAGAAAAAAAAACAAGTCAACATTAGGTAACATTCCCCCTTAATGTTGATTTTTCTAGAACAACCTATCATCCTCTCTTATTGTTGATTTGGTCCAGGCTCGTGCTCTTTGCACTTGGCTCTCCAACTGTGAATAATGCTAGATTCACTGTGTATACATCTCGGTCTGTTGCCTCAGGGTCAGCCACTTCCATAGGTCTGTTGCCACTGGGTCAGCCGTCTAAGTGCCTCGGGGTCATCATGGGTGCCTCAAGGTCAGCCACTTTTGGGTCTGTTGCCTCTACAGGTCATCCTCAGAGGATGTTGCCTCTCGTAGGTCACTGACTAGATCCACCATGAATATCAAATCCCTCCTCATGGTGAACTCAATCTAGAAGGTGTCGGTCTCTGTCGAAAATGCACCTTAATACAAATGAAAAATGAGCCATATAAGAGTGTCGGTCTCTGTCGAAAATGCACTCAATACAATAAAATGAGCCATAGATCCAAATATGGAGGAGAAGAAGAAAGAAGAAGAGAATCTTCTGAAGTGTCTTCGTCTGTAGTCTTCAGAAGTAGATCCGAAAAAACCTCGGATAGAGTCTAGGGTGTCTATGTCTGTAGTCCCTAGAGTAAGTGTCCTTATGGTAGTCACCTCATCTTACCGGAATGCATGGGTAACCAGCCGCTACATCCGCCAAGTAGATAGAGGTGAATACTAGATACTAGGTTCACTTACAAGTACCTTGGGAGTGTCGGGTACAATCGAAAGTGCACTCCAAGGTAGAAAAACTTTGAGGCTAAAAAAACTCAATTGAAACAGCCTCAAAATTACAATATGACACCACCATTGTGTCCATCGCGAAAAACGTTTCCAACGACTATAAATACCCCTATATTCCACCATCAAAGGGGCCTTCATCTTGTGGAAAAACTATCATGCCTATCTAAGGCAGCAAATAGACAACATCGCTCAATGACGGCATCACTTTCAGGCGGAAAAAATAGCATTAAAACTTCCCTCGCAGGGGAATTACATGGGCCATCAATCCTTTCACTTCCACTTCCTATGTGGAAATAACATGAATAAAAAATGCCAATCATGCCCCAATGTTCAGGGGATTCAAAGCCCCATACAAATCAAGACATCGGGCTTACCCAGGAAGCCCTTTGACCATCTCCCTGAGGTCAAACAAAACAGGGGAAATGCGCCCATGAAAGCATTTAATAAAGGGCCATCCCATGACCATACAATTCAAGATTCCCCCACTAATAAAATGGGATCTTAGGATATTGCGAAGGAGTGGAGATATCAAAAAAATGGTGACCGTCAAGGAAATGCTCTTTTTTAATGGTCGGGAGATTCCAATGGCTTTCAACCTATGCAAAATAGAAGCAGTGACGCAGCGAAAGCGTGAATATTACAGCGGCCACGGTGTCCACCGAGCGCCAGTTGGAGGTGCCAGCTGGAGGGACCCCGCGTCATGTATGACATTGTTTGAATGCATTTTGGGGAATAGTTTAAAATATGAGACGAGGTGGACACACGACGACACCTCTTCTCGATGTTCGCCAATAATTTCCAATGCGTGTCGAGCAGCGATGACCTAACAGGTGCGCAAGCATAATTTACGAAGATATTTTCTCCGATCGGTGCTCCATGCTTGAGGAGTTCGACGTGAGTGGGAATTTTTGAATGATAGTATTAACTTGAGGTTGATCTATTCAGCGGTGACATGTAGGATTTTCTCCACATGGACGCAATGCCCAAACAACGTGTCACAGTACCTCCACGGTGGCCCTCGATCCATCAACTCTGGAACTTCTCGTTGCTGCTGTCGTTTGGTTCCTCGTCTGCAAAACAGCCATCCCTGATCCACGAGCTCCATGACAAAAATGTCCTCACTATACCAGTTTAGTCGTCCTCCAGTCGGGAGCGCCTTCTTATGTTCTCTACTTTTCTCAACAATTTTGACCTACTTTTCTTCTACGCTCCCCTGCCATGCTCTGCAAGCTACAATCCGCCTGAGCACCGTAGTGGCACTACATCACCCATAAAATGAATCAATCTGCAACCCTTAACTCCATAAAGCACCACAAAGCAACATCCATCGACATTGTATACTTGGATTGATCCCGAGGACTCCTCTCTAGAGGAAAAATACATAAGCAAAAAAAACAATAAACCTCCATCACGCACAGCGGGTTGACGAATAAAAAAACTGGCTTTCCATGCTTCTACTGAGATCAGTGCATGCTCCACCATTGCCGTGTTCATAATCTGTCAAAGACGGGTCACTGGACTACTCCAACATGCTGGACGCCCAGTTGGACGCAGCGGTGGCCGCCATGACGAAGTTGGGCTACCCACAGGTGAAGCTCTCGTGTCTCTAATGATAAACTTCCCTGTAAGAAGACAAACAGCTGGCAGTGTACAGTATGCAAGCAGTGGCAGTGAAAAAAAAACAAACTCCTCCTTGATTGCTACAGCTTACGAAAAAAACACCACTATCACCAAAAACATCCATCGCTCAGGAAAAATATAAAGCAATCTGTGAAACTATAACAACATATCGTGATCTTAACAAGCGTGGCTGGCAGTTTCAAACGTCCAAATTCTCCTTAAAAATAAAAAAAAATAAATGTCCCCCTTTTTTAATAAAATACCCCACTTGTGGAAATTGGTGGGCCCATTATCTGCTTGGGGATCTTCCACGTTCTGGACGTCGATTCAGGCGACGCCAGTAATCAAACAATGAATATAGCAACTAGTCATCGCACCAATCTATCAACTAGTGTGCTGCAATCTCATAGGTGATACATAAAATCCATCGTCCTCTTGATGACGAACATCCACGTTCCAGCTGTAAACGAAACCACATACTACGACACCCCACACCAAAAAAAATCATGAACTATCAACTGTGCCTTTAGATAGTGGACAGGAGATTAAACTCTGAGTTGTTCGCCACTCAGCAACCAAACATAACACCAGTTTGCATCAACTCACGAACTTTCATTTTTCACTCATGGGCGCTGCCAGCACCGGTAAAACCAACATCATGAGAGCGCCAAATCTGAATCTGCTCGTCCACTGAGTTAAACTGGAAGTGGCCACGAAATGAGACCAATCCTAGTGGCAAGGCAACTGCAAGTGTTTCTCCCCAGCTCTGGAAATCTGCAATTGGCATTCTAATGACTCACAATCACCTAGGTGCACTGAAATATGGTTTTTAGGCGATGTCCCTCTTTGAATCCCAGTCACAGGCAAAAAAAGGACTATTAAAACAGCAACAGTGCATATTTGATGATCTTCAAAGCTTTATTGTCGCAGTCTGGTTATTGTTGCAGTTCAGTGATTCAACGCACACGAGACATCTATAGCTCATCATCTACAGTTTTCCACTCTGAAACTTTACGTAGGGACACCAATAGGCTGGATCTCCTCGATGAACAAGAGGTCACCGGATATAAATACTTCACGATCTGCATTACCACCAGATCTGCATTTTTGGTGATAAAACAGATAAATCTTCTTCGGTAGGAAACGAACCTCAACACAGAATAAATGGCCCAAAGTTGTGTGAGGTCCGGCGGTGACACAGCGGTATCCACGAAGAACGAAGTCCTTGAGCTGCTTACGTCCTCCAAGAGAATCGGTGGGTAGGGAATAGCGTTTTTCATCTCCAGTTGCTACAATGGATCTCCCGCCATGCCATCATAATAGCAATGGATCTGGGTTGTAGTGTAGAGAAAAAAAATATTTCCCGAACTTAAAAATTCTTACCATCTGGTTTCTGATCCATCAAATGATGGAGAGCATACTCCCTCGGTAATTTTTTTTTTTTTTAAATAGGGAAATAAAAAAAATTAGGGGGAGGGAGGATTTTCATGAGGGAAATCCCCCCTCAAAGGGTTTCACAGGAAACTGATGGGATTTATTTTATTGATACAAATGGTTACAATATATAGGCATAAGCCTATATTCAACACATGGCACTTGTCAAGAGAAACTGAAAAGTGTCAAGGTGAAGGCATAGTGCACTTTAATTCTAACATAAATTGACCCAAAGTATGAAAGATTTCTCAGCTTTAATTCAAAATAATAATCTATGGGAATTTGAGTTTGAAGAAGACAACAATACTTGGACCAAAAATAGGAGAGGCCAGAACCTAATAGCTAAAAAATTAGACAGATTTATTCTCTCAGATCATTGGCTAGATGAAGGAACTTGTGCTAAAATTAATACCTTAGCAAGGATTGGTTCAGATAAATCGCCAATAAGAGTCAAAATGGTGGTAAGTGAATTCAAAAAAGATCATATTTTAAATATGAGAAGATGTGGGAAGACCATCCTTAATTTGTTGATATGAAAGCTCAAACATAGAATTATTTAGGTAATGGTCGATTGTATGCTCTTCCAAACCAAATTAAAGCTATGACATCCAGATTAAAAGAATGGAATAAGAACACCTTTGGAAACGTTTTTGGGAAGAAAGAATAACTAAAAGATAAAATTTCAAAATTCAAAAAAGGTGATGATAATAATCCAAATTCAGAGGAAAGGGAGTTGCTTAGTGAATACCATAATATTTTGAGTAAGGAAGAGAAATTTTGGATATTAAAATCAAGACAGACTTAGTTAAAAGGAGATAAAAATACAAAGTTTTTTCATAGGATGGCTATAGTATAGAGATAAAATTCCAAAATTAGTAGATTAAATCAATAGAAGGGGTTTGTATTGAATATTAGAGTGATATTAGAAAAGAGGCAAAGTCATTTTTATCAAAATATTCTAAGTTCAGAGGAGACCGAAGTTCTTAATGATAAACTTCTTCAAGATGTTCCTTCAGTTATAATGAATGAAGACAATAGGAAACTGATGGAGCCTATTACTAAGAAGAAGATAATTTAGCTCTTTTCTCTTTTAATAAGTATAAATCCCCAGGTCCAAATGGGATCTTTGCATCTATTGACCAACATAATTGGGATATAGTGAAGGATTCTTTATTGGTGGCAATGGAACAATCTAGGGTAAAACAATACATACCTTATAAAATAAATGTAACATATATTACCCTAATTCCAAAAAAGAAGGATGTTGAATTGTTTGATTCTTTTAGACCCATAAGCCTAAGTAATATGGCATATAAGATTATTTCTAAAGTGATGGCGAATATATTAAAGCATTGTTAGAAAAAATCATTTCAGAAGAGCAAGGAGGATTTGTGAAAGGGAGACAAATTTTGGATGGGATCATAGTAGCTCATAAAGTTATACATTCAATAGCTTCAAGAAAAGAGAAAGCAATGATCTTAAAACTTGATATGAGTAAATCCTATGATAGGGTTAAATGGAATTTTTTTTTGCAGTTTTAGATAAGTTTTGTTTTGGGAAGAATTGGGTTAGATGGATTAAAGCTTGCGTCTCTACAATTTTCTTATTCAGTGTTGGTCAATGGATTAGTGACAAAATAGTTTAAAGCCAAGAGAGGCCTTAGACATGGGGATCCTCTATCTCCTTATTTGTTCATTATTATGGTAGAAGTTATGAGTAGAAACTTAAAGAAGGCTTACAAATATGGGCTTATAAGTGGACTTAAGGTTAGTAATAACATTGATAACATGATCCATAATTAGTTTGTAGATGGTAAAACTCTTTTTGGAAGGTCAAGGATAAATGAGGCCAGAGCTTTGAATAAATTTTTAAGAGTACGAAAGAGATTTAGGGCAAAAAGTTAATACGACTAAATCCAAAATTTACTTCCTTAACACTCTGCTAATATCAAAGCAATAATTATAGGTTGCTTCAAATGGAGGAGGAAAATTTTCCAAAAACTTATCTAGGGATGCCTTTATTTGAGGGGAGAATGAGGATAGATTTATGGAATCCAGTTATTAGTCAAGTTTAGAATAAAATTATAGCTTGGAAAGGTAGATGGTTATCGTTAGCAAGAAGAGTGTTGTTAATTATGTCAGTATTACAATCCATTCCAACATTCCATCTATTCTATTTCAATATCAAAAGCAACAGAAATCTAATTGAAGTTAGTTTAACCACAAGAGAAAAAATCTCACCAAATTCAATTCCCTCAACTTGAGAAAATCCTTTTGCTACCAGGCAAGCCTTGTACTTCTCCAACTTTCCTACTACATTGTACTTCTTCTTGAATATCCACTTACAACCAACCAGTTTTCTTCCAAGGGGTAATTTTACCAATTCCCACCTCTTATTTTTATCGAAGGACTCCATTTCTTCCTCCATAACCCTTTTCCAAGACTTATTCTCACTTGACTAAAGTACCTCCTTTATAGTCTTGGTTTCTTCATCAGTAACTGATATATTAAATGCAAAACAAATATTTGAAGGGCTATACCTTTTTGGGAGTCTTCTCACTCGATCTGATCTCCTCAAACTTGGAGTTCCAGGTTTTGCATCTTCAGCTTCCTCCTCACCTTCTTCCTCTAAATTTTCCTCTTCAAACTCTCTCTATAGTTCATCTTCTTCTATAGCACTAGGTTCTACCATAGGTTCTTCCTCCTATTCCAATTTTACTTGAACTATTTTAGGTTCTTTTCTTGGTTGCATTTCCTATTTTGGAACCCCTTTTGTTTCTCTAAATATCACATTACGATTGTAAACAATATTTTGTGTTTATGGGTTCCACAACTTATATCCTTTAACACCAATACTATAACCCATAAATATGCATTTTTCATATTTATAGTCTAGCTTAGTCCTTTTCTCTTTTGGGACATACATATAAGCATCACAACCAAAAACCCTTATATGACTAAGAGAGGGTTTCTTACCAGTCCACACTTCCTATGGAGTCTTGTCCACCAAAGTTGAGGTAGGAGATCTATTGATGAGGTAACAAGCAGTTAACATGACTTCTACCCAGAATTTCCTTTCTAACCCTACACCACTTAGCATGCTTCTAGCCTTATCCATCAATGTTTTGTTCATCCATTCTGCAACTCCATTCTGTTGTGGAGTATACAGAGTTGTTTTCTACCTTTCTATTCCATAGTCCTTGTAAAACTGCTCAAATTCATTAGAGCAATACTCACCACCATTGTCACTTCTCAAAACCTTTATCTTTTTCTCTATCTAATTTTCTACAAGAGCCTTAAACTCTTTAAATTTATTGAAAACATCATATTTGTTCCATAAAAATATACCTAGGTCTTTCTTGAAAAGTCATCTATAAATGTAACAAAATAGATAGATTTACCTAATGATGGTACTTTTGTAGGTCCAAACACATCACTATGAACTAGATGTAAAATTCCTTCAGATCTTGTAGCACTACTAGGAAACTTGACTCGGGTTTGCTTTCCAAAAACACAGTGCTCACAAAAATAAAAATTTAATGGGCAATCAAAAATTCCTTCAGCCATACCTTTCATTTTTAATGTTTGAAGGTCTTTCTCACCAATATACCCCATGCATTGATACCACAACATTATCTTCGCTATAGGAATACTCGAAGCCACTTCTACCGTATTATTCTCCTCTACAACTAAAGAGTTATTGCAATCAATACTTACAGTGCTAGCCTCAAGTCTGAACAGAGTTCTTGTATGAAATCCCCTTGCCAACACCAAGACTCCACGAACCATCTTGCAACTATCCTTATTGAATACCATAGTCACACCCACGTCATTCATCTTACTCATGGATATCAAATTCCTTGCCAAACCTAAAATATGCAACACACCAGGAAGGGTTTTAATTCTTCCATATTTTAACCTCAACTTGACTCTTCCTCGACCTATTATTTTATATGTCGAATTGTCTCCCAAGAAGACTTCACCTCCATTTATCTTTTCATATTCATAGAACCCCTCCCTATGAGGAGTCATATGAAAGGAAGCACCTGAGTCAATCAACCATGAGTCATGGCATTCACTTGAGCATGTTGCAGCTAAGAATAAGTCCCCTAAATATTCATTTGTGGTCTTCATTTCTATAGAAGTTCCTTCATCAGATGATCGACTATTATCAACCTTTTTAGATCTACAGTCTCTTTTATAATGCCCTATTTTACCACACTTCTAGCATTTCCTCTTTTTTGGAGCAACAAATTTACCCCTAGATCTCGATTTCCTTTCTCCTGATTTCTTTTTGCTTCTTTCTTGAGAATGACCTCTCACAACCAAGGCATCCTTCTGATGATAATCCTTAGAATATTTTCGTCTCATTTCCTCAGATAGCAATGTTCCTACTATATCCTCTACTTTCAATGTAGAAGTAGTATTGGTGATAGCCATAACTAGGTTATCCCACGAATCAGGTAATGAATAAAGTAAAGTAATACACTTTTCCTCTTCATCCATTTTTACTTCAACATAGTTTAATTGACTTACCATAGTGTTAAAAGCATTCAGATGTTCAACCACAGAGTCACCATCATTCATCCAAAGTGAATACAACTTCTTCTAGAGAAAGAGTTTATTTACCAATGACTTTATCTGATACAAAGTTCCCAGCTTATCCCATAATGACTTTGTCGTGGTCTCTATCGATACATTCAACAATATCAAATCAGATAAGCACAATCTGATAGAACTCCTTGCCTTCCTATCGATCTTCAACCAATCCTCATCTATCATTGATGTTGGTTTTATTCTCGAGACCACAATCCACTGATCTCTATCAACCAACAGATCCTCCATCTTGAGTTTCCATAACTCAAAATTCTATCCATTAAAATTTTCAATCTCTACCCATGTGCTTCCCATCATTTTCCTTTGCCCAGATTCTTTCACGTATGGCTCCCACTCAAGAATTAATTTATCACAGGGTTGAAACCCTTACTCCTCGAACAAAGCTAAAAAACCTAGCTCTGATACCAAATGAAGAGCAAAAAGGCCTCGATAAACTAAATCTAGAAAAATAGTAAATACAGAATCAAAGGAAAAAAGAAGAAGATAACATATACACACATAACACAATATTTCACTTGGGAAACCCTTACAGGAAAAAACCTAGCACAATAATATCTCCTTATTGTATAAACTTAACCATCTCCAATACAATAATGTTCATCTCTCATCTCTCTTCAAACCCTGATGCAAGTGCAATTAAATAACAACACAAGAATAAATTTTACAATACCATGGGCGAAAAACCATGGGTTCAAATATTTAACCCTAAACAACCCATATGGGTCTAAAAATAGCTTAAAAAACCCTAAAACTCCATAGGGGATTGTCGCCCCAAACCTTGACGAGGATACATGGAGAGTGTCCAATACCTTTTAGAGTTAACCTCACCAGAATAACATGGAAAATATTCAACATATTTCCAACATGATTTGGACAAAAATGGGTTAGATGGATTAAAGCTTGTGTCTCTATAGTTTCATATTCAATGTTGGTCAATAGGTTAGTAATAAAATCATTTAAATCCAAGAGAGGTCTTAAATAGGGAGATCCTCTATCACCATATTTTTTCATTATTATGGTAGAGGTTTTGGGTAGGAACTTGAAGAAGGCTAACAAATATGGGCTTATAAGTGGACTTAAGGCTAGTAATAACATTGACAACATCACCCATCAATAATTTGTAGATGATACAACCCTTTTTGGGAGGGCAAGGATAAACGAGGCTAGAGATTTGAATAACTTATTAAAGGAATATGAAAGAGCATTGGGGAAAAAAGTTAATAGGACAAAATCCAAAATTTTCCTAAACACTCTAGCTAAAATCAAAGCAAAAATTTGTAGGTTACTGGAGGAGGAAAATTTGCAACAACTTATCTAGGGATGCCCTTATTTGAGGGGAGAATGAGGATAGAATTATGGAATCCAATTATAAGTAAAGTTCAAAATAAACTATCGATATGGAAAGGTAGATGGTTATCATTAGTAGGAAGAGTGCAACTAATTAAATTAATCTTACAAGTCATTCCAAAATATTATATGTCCTTGTATACTATGCCAAAATCAATAGAAAAAATTTAATCTATATTATGCAATCCTTTTTGTGGTCAGGATTACATGATAAAATGAAATTTCCTTTGGTGAAATGAAGCAAGGTGTGTGATGATAAAACTAGAGGAGGTCTTGATTTAAGAGTTCTTATAGATGCAAACTTAGCTCTTAGGGGAAAAGTAATCTAGAGATTGTACAAAGAGAATCAAATACAATGGGCAATAATTCTTCTAAGTATGTTGAGCCCAATGACCAAGCTTAATATTTACTACATTCTCTCTACCAAATCGTTTTGCACTTTGGGATGAGTGGTGTTGCATATATTATTTCAAAGTTTTTGATCTAGATGAATTGGGAATTGATCTAACATATTATGTTTTAAGTAATCTATTGATTTAGATTGAGTGGTTTTTTATCACCCTAAGTATCCATCCAAAAATCGATAGAAAAAAATTAATCTATATTGTGTGGTCCTTTTTGTGGTTAGGATTACATGATAAAAGGAAATTTTATTTGGTGAAATGGAGCAAGGTGTGTGATGATAAAACTAGGGGAGGTCTCAGTTTAAGAGTTCTTATAGATGCAAACTTAGCTCTTAGGGGAAAAGTAATTTAGAGATTGTACAAAAAGAATCAAAGACAATGGGAAAGAATTCTTCTAAGTATGTTGAGCCCAATGACCCAAGCTTAATATTTATTGCATTCTCTCTACCAAATGGTTTTGCACTTTGGAATGGTTTAAAAAATCTATTTATCTAGTGATTAAAGGTTTAAGATGGGTGGTGGGAATTAGGAATTGATCTAGTGATTAAAAAAAAATATTTGGATGGATACTTAGGGTGATAAAAAACCACTCAAACTAGATCTAATTTTGAAACCATGGATGAGATTACTTCAAGATAAATTGGTGATAGGGTTTCAAACATTTTGTACAAGGATTATGAAGGAAGATACAAATGGAAAGAAGATTTTTTTTACAAGTATACAAGACATCAATGCTAGGAGGCAATTGAGTAGAGATAAAAAAAAATATAAAAAAAAAAAAGAGAAAGATAGATTTGGGGGGGGGGGAGAAAGAGAGAGAGAAGGAGAAAAGAAGAGGAAAAGAAAAAAAAAAAAAAAAAAAAAAAAAGAGAAAAAGAAGGGGGGGAGGGAGGGGTGGGGGGGGCCCTCCGGTCGTAAAGTGTTTTTGTGTGGGGGGGGGGGGGAGAAAAGAATTGTGTCGGGGGGGAAATAAAAAGGGGGGGTCTTCCCCCCCCCCGCGGTGTGTTTTTGGGAAAAGGGGGAGGGGAGCGCCCTTCTGGGGAGCCCCTCCCAAAAGGTGGGGAAAGTGGGGGAATTTTTTTTTTGTTTGGTGGGAGGGGGGAGGGGGGGGGAGGGAAAAAAAAAAAGAGAGAAAAAGGAAGGGCAAGGCTTTTAAAAGGGGGGGCTTGCGGAAAAGGGGGGGAAAAAAAAAAAGAAAAAATTTGGGGGCTGTGGGGGGAAAGAGGGAAAAAAAAAATTAAAAAAAAAAAAAAAGAAATAGAGGGGAAAAAAAAGGAGGGATGTTTTTGCCCGGAGGGGAATCTAAACCAACCCTATCAACACCCAATCCCTAATATGGAGACCTTATAGATGAAGTCAAGTCATCAAATGGAATTATGATGTTGGGTAGATTTGAAACAAAAAGAAGGTAATAATACAAAGTGGAAAGCACTAGATGTGGAGTTGGTCAAATTAAATTTTGATGGAGCATTTAAAGGAAATCTAGGATTAGTTGTAAGAGGAGAAATAATTATAAATAATAGAGGAGATATTTTGTCTCACTATGCTTTCAATAGTGGATTTAAGATAAATAATGAAGCTAAAGTTTGGGTGACTTTAGAAGGGTTAAAAATATACAAACAAATGAAATGGAATAGAGTATGGAAGGAAGGTGGTTCACTCATAGTAATAAATGCAATTTTAAGGAAAGCAAAGGCTCCATGGAATATACAATATATAATTGTGGAAATTCAAGATCTTACTAAAGAGTTTGAAGAAATCAAGTTTAGACATAAAATAAGGGAAGGAGACAAATGTGCAGATAGGCTAGCCAATATAGGGATTTTAATTGAGTATCATGAAGTTGAATTCTCTTTTCCATGGTTAGAGAAAGTAGTAAGTTTAGTTGAAGCTGACAAGAAAATGTTGACTACCTGAACCAAATAATGATTAAGATTTACTTTAAGTTTTCCATTGGTAATATCTACTTTATTTTATAATATTAATGTGTTTTCATATAAACTATTTATTATAATTTGTGTGGTTGCACTTGTGCTTTAGGAAGGAAACTAGCAATCCAGATCTAGTAAAATGGACTATGATAGTGAGATGTTTTGGAAATATTACTCTACTAAGATGCAATGCATAGATAGTAGAGGTGAAGTTTTGGTATTGTGAAGGTTGCTATAGGAAAATGTCAAGAAGGATGTTGGATCTTTGAATATTTGTATTCACACAAAAAATTGAAAATAAAAATCTAGAAAATGAAAATCAAGAATTCAAACATTTAATGTAAAATAATGTAGGTTTCTAGCTATAGTATCTCAATTGAGATGAGAAGTGAATCTATTTTTAAACTTTCAAACTCTAAAGAAGAGAGTTGTGGTTTTCCAAGGGTGGAGGACCCAAGTACAACCCCTTGTTCTCTAGAAAAAAATAGTGATTTGAAATGACTCGTGAGGGATACCGTAGTGGTAAGTCATTGGGTTTTCATCCAAGAGACCCAAGTTCAAACCCCAAGACCAGGACCCCTCATAAAAACCCGTGTAAACTCATTTTTCTATTAAATGGCATTATTTTAATTGGTTTGATTCCTCAACATTTGAGGAGACCCACGTTCAAATCTTGTCAAGTGATACATGGATAATATCCAAGCTCTATTGTAATACCACTATATGGTGATGATGTAATACAAGTGGAGCCCGTTTTAATTTTATATAACCAATTGAAAAAAACAATACTAATTTGAAATACTAACAAAGTCTAAATTATAATATTATAAAAATATTACAAAAGTATTAGTAACTAAAGTCAATTTCATTAAACAAAAATTAAAGGAACAAAAAAGTCTTAAACTTTATATCTTAAAATATGGTATGGAGTGAAGAACTATCTCCTCCTCAAATTCAACAAACAATCATATGATCACAATTTAGTGCTTCTTCAAAACAAGCAACTTATCTTTTATGTTAGAAATATAAGTCATTAAATTTGATAGCCTCAACCTTAAATTTCTTAAAGATAAGGTTTATCACTTTGTTTATGGTGTCACATAGTGATCATTTTTTTCCCTTCTCTTGTTTTAACATTTTTCACTCTTCAAATAGGAAATTCATAATAGAAAAATCTATAGACCATTCAAATCACAGTTTTTTTTATCTTAACCTCAAAGAAATCCCATTATAAACTAATTGAGACATGAGAAGGATCATTGTAAGGCCAACTTTCTTTTAATCTTGTTAATCTCCTTCATAAATGGAATTAATATGTTTTAACTTTTCTTCCCTATAATAAAAACTACCCAAAATCATAATAGTCTTAACATAATACATATTGACAATTCTACTTATCCATATAACACATCTCCCTGTGCAAAATATTTGCCAATCAAGTATTGTAAAGTTAGATCTAAGTAAATATATGTTAACATAATGATGTATCTTAATGAGGACATCATTTAGGCATAGGATTATTTTTATGTTTTTAGGCTTAGTTTATGTTTAATATTTTCTAAAGTCTAAAGTCCTAAGTATAAGTTAGAAAATAATTTGCAAATACTATTCACAAATTTTAAGTCGACACAAGATGTTGGTAAATATGGACGACATAGTCTTTGGTTAGTATTTGTTAGCTTAGTCATAGTTTCTTGTTAAGTGACTTAGCTTAAGTTTATCTTTTTGTTAGCATCTTCCATTTTTGGAAGATTATGGTTGTAAATGTGTTATTTAAGCACCCCTTAATAATGTTGGGACTAATATGAAATGAACAAAATGAGATATCTTACAAATGAAACAGGGTTACAATATATAGGCATAAGCCTATATGAAATGCATGACACTTGTCAAGTGAAACTGACAAGTGTCAAGGAAGGCATAGTGCACATTACATTAATTCTAACATTTCCCCTTAATGTGCACTATCCTAACTAAAGAAAAAAAAAGTCAACATTAGGTAACATTCCCCCTTAATGTTGACTTCTCTAAAAAAATTCTACATCCTCCTTTATTGTTGATTTGGTCTAGGCTCATGCTCTTTACGCTTGGCTCTCCAACTATGAATAATGCTAGATTCACTGTGTATACATCTTGGTTTGTTGCCTCAGGGTCAGCCACTTCCACGGGTCTGTTGCCACTGGGTCAGCCGTTTAAGTGCCTTAGGGTCATCATGGGTGCCTCAGAGTCAACCACTTATGGGTCTGTTGCCTCTACAGGTCATCCTCAGAGGATGTTGCCTCTCGTAGGTCACTGACTAGATCCACCATGAATATCAAGTCCCTCCTCATGGTGAACTCAATCTAGAAGGTGTCGGTCTTTGCCAAAAATGCACCTTAATACAAAAGAAATACGAGCCATGAAATACAATAAAATTGAGCCTTAGAATCCAAGTGTGGAGGAGAAGAAGAATAGAAGAGAATATTCTGAAGTGTCTTCGTCTGTAGTCTTCAGAAGTAGATCCGAAAAAGACCTCGGATAGAGTCTAGGGTGTCTATGTCTGTAGTCCCTAGAATAAGTGTCCTTATGGTAGTCACCTCATCTTACGGAATGCATGGGTAACCAGCCGCTGCATCCGCCAAGTAGAAAGAGGATAATACTTGATACTAGGTTCACTTACATGTGCCTTTGGAGTGTTGGGTTCAACTGAGAGTGCAATCCAAGGTAGAAAACTTTGAGGTTTAAGAACTCAAATGAAACAGCCTCAGAATTACAAATGGACACCACCAATGTGTCTGTCTCGAAAACATCTTTTGAACGACTATAAACATGGCTATAGTCGGATCTCAATAAGTCTTCCATACATGGGAAAAACAACAACATGCCTCTCTAAGCAACAAATAAACCTCGCATTGTGGTGGAGTAAAAACATAGTCTACAAATTTTCCTCACAGGGGAATTACATGGGCCTTTCCATCTTTGAAATATTTATAAAACACCCTTTACAATAGTTTCCATATAATTTGAAGAATAAAGTGGCTTCCTCTACTTTTCATAAGATGCCCCCTTACTTATCAAAAAATAAAATGTTTCATGTTTTAAATAAAAGGCCCCACCCATGATTTATGAAGCAATATTTAAAAGAGGAATAAAAAAAACAGCCACTGGGGATTTTCACCATCACTCGAATCTCCCTGACCATGTCGTTCGCCGTCTTTAAATCCCTCTGTGAACAGCCTCCACGCAGGCCATGAGCAGATGCACCAATCGGATCCCCGACTCCTGGGTGCCGCCATCATCGTCGTTTACCATAGTGGTTGTCGGCTGTGCTAGAGCGTAGCGGATGACCGCCTATTGTGGGGTTCCCGACTGCCCCAGACTCGAACCCTCGCCGCCTTTCCGGTTGTTGCTGCCATCGCCGCCGCTGAGTTGGGCTCCTGTGAAAACAACCTTAGGCTTCTGAAATTGCCTATTATCCACACAATGAATCGTTTTCTTATATAGCACCACCACACATCTCCATCACATAGCACCAATTACAGCGATGTGGCCAAATCAATCGTGAATCGACAAACCGCTACCACATTGCCGACTTCGACTCAAGAATCAATTCACACCCGTATAAGCGGAGAGTCATCTCCGTCTCTTGGTCGTATCTTCATAATTAAAGTAATTTACTACAACCTTCTAACTTAATTTTTTTAACGTTGGAGGGTTTGGCCCATTGGTCAAAGCACTCCCTTGGGAGGGTGGAGACCATGGTTCGAATCACTTAGGCCTCATGGCATGTCATGCCAACATCGTCAACTATGTTAAAAATTTTACCCGATGCAACTAGATGTTATAGTGGCACTAAGGAGTAAGATTTGAACCCACAAAGAGGCAAAGAAAAATATAATGAGTTATTGATTCCTCTAATATGCAAAAAAAGCTTTATTTTTTCCAAAATTTGATATTTAACACGTAACAAATTACCAAAAAAAAAAAGTAATGAACTCCACTAAAGCCTTTTTTTAATAGGTTGAAAAGTTGGGGACACATCGGGGGCCATCCTCCCCGTGAATTGAACTTGGGTCTCCATTAGGAGAGCCAAATACCTTTTGCCATTGCGGTATCCCTGTTGAGACTATTAAAAATATTATTTTTTTTATTAGGGTAAAAAGGGGTTTTAGGGTCCCCAAACCTATACATCAAGTTGTGTAAGATAGTACAATATGTTGCAACAGCCTTATAAAATACTATCATCCACTTACTACTATAGTTGAACCTTAGAATACCGCATATCGATAAAACAACTTTCAAAACATGACAAATTAGTAGACCACTTCCAAAATAGAAACTTAAAAAAAATATAGCTACCACCCAATCATAACAAAAACAACAATCCATAACCATTGGGGTTGTTGCGGAGTTTGTAGCCAATGGATCTTTTGATTGTTTTTCTTCTGTAGCATAGGTTCTTCCTCCTTCAGAGTGGCAAGATATGAGAATGAATTTTTGCACTTTAAGCTGCTAAGGTAATATTTAGTTGTAACATATTTTGTATGATCTTCATTTGTAGAAAACTGACTGTCACCGATTGTTTCATATTTAAATTCAAAAATACTATCTAAAGTGTTAATCTTTTCCATTGTTCTAACTAGATGGTCTTTAGTAACCATTTATCTTTTATCAATAATCTGATTCGAATTCTCATTTTGGGGTTGAGTCTTTTGTTGCTCACTTGAATCTTGTTGGACAATTGGTGTAGCTAGAGGATGAGCTTCTTTCTTGTGAACTAGGAAATTTGAAGGTTTAGGATCATTTGTGTGTAGGGTCTTCTCCTCCACCAAGGAAGAATCAAAGCATGATTGGATGATCGAACATCTCTTCTTCAAGTGGCTATATTTTTTATAGTCATAACATCTTAGGGAGAAGTTTTCATATTCAATATTTTGGATCCATTCCCCTTTGTTTGAGGAGATAGTAATGGATTGAGGCCAAGGAATTGAAACATCCATCCAAACCGCTAATCTTGCTTTACTCATATTAATTTTATTGGATAAATTTTCCTCTATTTGGACATCCATATACTAGAATGAACCAATGGCATTACCAATTTTGACAAATATCTTCTCTCCCCAAAACTCCATAGGGAGAGCATATAGATTCACCCATACTAGGAAGCCATTAAATTATTCTATAAGGGGGTTGAAACCGGGAGTCCAAGGTCATATATAGACACCCCTTTGTTCGAAAAACAATTGTATCTATAATAGGTTACCCTATCTCTATCTGCTAAATCATAAAAGAAATTTTATGGTAGCAAAGTTACATGGAATTTATTAGACTACCAAAGTTTAATGTATCCTTTGAGCTCCTCAAGGCCTGATCAAACCCCTAAGTTTACAGATAATTATTTAGGATTCATGCCAACCCAAATTCAAACTCCAAAATCTTGATAGAGGGCAGAGGTTCATCAGAAAGCTCCACCCACAAACCCAAAGATCCTTGAGAGATATTTCTTCTGACCAAAGATGCTTTCTCACAAACTGAAGTGACTAATATCCTCTTAAGTACAACGAGCAGGTTGTAAACAACCCTCTTTCTGCAATGCTTGACTACACCTAAGGTTTACATCCCTTTCGCTTCGTACCATCCTCATGTCCTCTTGAGTACAATAAACGAGTTACAAACAACCCTCTTCCTACAATGCTTGACTGTACCTAGGGTTTGCACCCCTTTCATTTTGTTCCATCCTCATGAGTAGAACGAGCAGGATACGAACAACCCTCTTCCTCACTAAAATATTTTAAACTTAATGTTTTTTTCAAATTTTGATATTTAATACATGAAAAAAATACCACCATAAATCATAAAACTTAATATTTAAAAAATATAAAATGTTCAACTTTAGAAAAAAAAAGAATTTAAATAAATATTATACTTTGAAAATCTTATTTCATTGAACACATTTAAAATGACACTGCAGTGGTTTGGGCTTTGGGCTCTCTTCTAGAAAACCCAAGTTCAAACCACGGGGTGTGTGAGCTAGCTTAAAAAAACAACACATTTAAAATAATAAAAGGTAAGTCTACTTTAAAACTTAGAAACTAAATTAAATTTAAAGCAAAAATACATGTACATATTTTAATTGTTTTGTTTTAAACCATTTCAAACTCTTGGTCTCATAGATTGATATCATTTTATTCATTTTAACTATAAAAAAAACTCTTACAAATGTATCGAGAGGGATACCATAGTGGTGAGTCCTTGGGTTTTCATCCAAAAGATCCAAGTTCAAAACCCAATATAAGGGAACCAAGACCCTTTATAAAAACCCATACTTTATCCTAACATTTATTTGTCTTTGGGTTTTCATTCAGAAATCCAAGTTTAAACCTTGGTAAAAAAATAAAATAAATAAATCTACTTTTTAATTTAAAAATTAAATTATATTTAAAGTAAAAATAAATATACATATTTTAATTATTTTCTTCACTATTTCAAACTCTTGGTCCCATAGACTGATATCATTTTATTTGTTTCAACTATTAAATACAATTTTATTATGAAAGTTTCGAGAGGAATACTGAAGTGGTAAGTCTTTGGGTTTTCACCCAAGACACCCAAGTTCAAACCTCACTATGAGGGAACCAAAACCCCTCATTAAAACCCACACTTTATCTTAACATTTGTCCCATGAAGGATACCGACGTGGTATATCTTTGGGTTTTCATTCAGGAGACCCAAATTCAAACCTTTGTACAAGGGGACCAAGATACCTTGTAAAATCCCATATTTTTAAAGGTTTTGTGAAGGATATTGTAATGGTATGTCTTTGGGTTTTCATTCAGAAATCCAAGTTTTGTAATGGTATGTCTTTGGGTTTTCATTCAGAAATCCAAGTTCAAACCTTGATAAAATAAATAAATAAATAAATCTACTTTTTAATTTAAAAATTAAATTACATTTATGTAAAAATAAATATACATATTTTAATTGTTTTCTTCACTATTTCAAACTCTTGGTCCCATAGACTGATATCATTTTATTTGTTTCAACTATTAAAGACAATTCTATTATGAAAGTTTCGAGAAGAATACTGAAGTGGTAAGTCTTTGGGTTTCACCCAAGACACCCAAGTTCAAACCTCACTACGAGGGAACTAAAACCCCTCATTAAAACCCACACTTTATCTTAACATTTGTTCCATGAAGGATACCGACGTGGTATATCTTTGGGTTTTCATTCAGGAGACCCAAATTCAAACCTTTGTACAAAGGGACCGAGATACCTTGTAAAATCCCATATTTTTAAAGCCTAGAAATGGCTAGGTTAGTTGGTAGTGATCAAGTGCTTGCTAGTGGTTTGAGACCCAAGTTCAAACCTCGATAATAAATAGTAAATCTACTTTAAGTTTAAAAATTAAATTGCATTTAAAGTAAGAATACATGTACATATTTTGGTTATTTTGTTTTAAACCATTTCAAACTCTTGGTACCATAGACTAATATCATTTTATTCATTAAAGAAAGCTCTATTAAACAAGTTTTGAGAGGAATACTCTAGTGGTAAGTCCTTGGTTTTCATTCAAGAGATCTAAGTTCAAACCTAGTACGAAGGAATTAGGACCCCTTATAAAAATCTGCGAGGGATACCATAGTGGTATGTCTTAAGGTTTTGAGAGGAATACCCTAGTGGTAAGTCCTTGGGATTTCATTCAAGAGATCCAAGTTCAAACCCTAGTACTAAGGAATTAGGACCCCTTATAAAAATTTGCGAGGGATACCATAGTGGTATGTCTTTGGGTTTTCATTTGGACACCCAAGTTCAAACCCTAGTACAAGGGTTCGACCCCTCATAAAATCCCATGTTTTAAAAGCCTAGAAAGGGATAGGTCGATTGGTAGCGATTAAGTGCTTGTTGGTGGTTTTCATTCAGAGACCTAAGTTCAAATCCCAGTAATAAAAAGTAAATCTATTTTAATATTTAAAAAATAAATTACAGTTAAAGTAAGAATACATACACATATTTTAATTATTATTTTTTGGTTGATTTGGGTAGTGTGATTAATCCCTATGATCGATGCATAGGGCTTACACATATTTTAATTGTTTTTTTTTGGTTGATTTGGGTAGTGTGATAAATCTCTACGTACCATAGTGGTATGTCTTAAGTTTTTGAGATCTCTACATACCATAGTGGTATGTCTTAAGGTTTTGAGAGGAATACCCTAGTGGTAAGTCCTTGGGATTTCATTCAAGAGATCTAAGTTCAAACCCTAGTACTAAGGAATTAGGACCCCTTATAAAGATCTGTGAGGGATACCATAGTGGTATGTCTTTGGGTTTCATTTAGACACTCAAGTTCAAACCCTAGTACAAGGGTTCGACCCCTCATAAAATCCCATGTTTTTAAAGCCTAGAAAGGGATAGGTCGATTGGTAGCGATTAAGTGCTTGTTGGTGGTTTTCATTCAGAGACCTAAGTTCAAACCCCAGTAATAAAAAGTAAATCTATTTTAATATTTAAAAAATAAATTACATTTAAAATAAGAATACATACACATATTTTAATTATTTTTTTTTGGTTGATTTGGGTAGTGTGATTAATCTCTACGATCGATGCATAGGGCTTACACATATTTTAATTGGTTCTTTTTGGGTTGATTTGGGTAGTATGATAAATCTCTACGATCGACACATAGAGGGTTGAGCAGTCTCCTCCTAACCATGACTCCTCGTAAAGCTAAGAGCTACACTTTTCAATAGAGAATTTAACACACAACCATCACACGCACCCTATCACACACTCGCCCACGCCGCAATTTGAACTTTGGACCTTCCAAAGAAGAGCCAAAGCCCAAACCATTGTGTTGTCATCCTTGGGACTATTTTAATTATTTTTATTTTAAAAGGTTTCAAACTCTTGGTCCTATAGATTGATATCATTTTATTTGTTTCAACTAAAATTTTATTATGAAATTTTTGAGAGGAATACTATAACGGTAAGTCCTTGGGTTTTCATCTAGAAGACCCAAGTTCAAACCTCGGTACGAGGGGACCAAAAACTTTCATAAAAACCCATACTTCATCTTTTTTTTTTATTAAGTAAATACTTCTTATACATACACATATCCATCGTGGGGTTGAACCCGGGTCACATCATCGATAATGCAAGTGGCGTCCTTGCCGGTAGATCGTTAGAGTTACTATTCTATGGTAACTATTATATTACCTCATTTGGTTAGTTTGGTTATCTCCCTAGATTAGATATTCGTTAATATCTAATTATTAACGAATATTATTTGTTAGTATTATTTTGTTAGTTGTTAGCGTCATTAGCTCTACCTAGGCTATTCTACGCCTACTCTATCTAGGCTATTCTAAGCCTATGTATTGTAATATATACTTAGCTATTATCAATACAATTGTTGCTCACTTTTACATGGTATCAGAGGGGGACCTGGGCAGGACCTTGGCAGTTTGAGGCGGCCCGTAGTCTAGATCCGGCATGCTTCTTGAGGTGGCCCGCAGATTGACTAGCTCGCTACCCGAGGAGGCCCACAGGCGCACAGATCCTAAGGAGCGGGATCTGTTGACGTAGCCCGCAGGCTCGACATCTCACGCCATAAGGTGGCCTAGGAGAGGGCTCACAGGCCCATGTCACCAAGCGGGGAGAAGGCCCGCAGGTCCGACAGCATTCTACTATTAGACCTGACAGGCCGACAACTGGCAGCGGCTCAGACCCGATGATCGGGATCTGTGAGGGCAGGAGCGCCCTTCGATCTTCGACGACCAGATCGACGACCTAAACTGATGGCACCCACGCGACCTCTGGCACAGACCCTGAGGCGTTGACGTGGCGGACAACAAGACACGACCTCGGGCACACATCTCAAGGCGTTGACATGGCGAACAACCACTAGATCGTACGCGGACACGTGGGCCTGACTGGACCTCAGGCACAAAACCTGAGGTTGATCGAACGCGAACCCGACTGGACCTCGGGCATGAAACCCGAGGTTGACCGGATAGACAACGATGCGATGCGTGGCAGACAGGCCACGCACCACCAGGATAGACAATGTGGTGACACGTGGCAGACAGGCCACGCGCCATCGGGCGCGACGTGTGGCGGACTGGCCACACACCGCTTGGCGCAGCAAAAAGGCGAGAAAGCGTCGATTGCTCGAAGGCAAATGAAATAAAAGGGGCGCATTTCCCCTTTTATCCCGCTAAACATTGCCTGTCGCGGTGATGTGGGATTAAAAACCCAAATCTTTGGGTTTCCCCACCCCGACGGGAAATAAAGGGAAGGCATTCCCTTCCCTTCCCGTCGGGCGACGTAGCCCGACTGGCAGGAGCGCCAGTCGGCCGCTTAACAGTCGCGAGGTCGGGAGTTCAACTCCCGTCGGCCCCAAAACACCTTTTGCAAGGCGCGACAATAAAATGGACCAAGTAAAAAAAAAAACAAAAGGTCAAAAATTCTTTTTATTTTTTTTGTAGATTTTTAATTATTTTTTAATCTTTTTCTTTAATAATTTAATATATTTTGTTTAAAATCAATTTTTTTTCAAAAATTACATTGATTTTTTACCAAATTAAATTTTATTATTAAATAAATATGATTAGATTTATTAAACTTCTGCATTAAAATAGAGAATTAAAAACCTATTTTTTGCAACACAAACAAATGAGTGCTTTTGTTTTTCCATAAAACGGAATATAAGACATAGAAGAGCAACTTTTTATTGCAAAATTAGGGAACCTTAATTCTTCTCAAACCTTGTTCATTTAGCATACAATAAAGGTTCAAACCTGAATTCTTTTTTTGCCAAATTGTAACACAAGGAGATTGAATTTTTTTGTAAAATTCAAAGGCAAAGTGTGCATTTGTTTTCTCCAAGGGGAGATATAAGACATAAAATTGCACATTCTTTTTTGCAAAAATTTGAGAAGAAATTGTAACCTTGGGTCCATCAAAAACTAAGTCGTTTGTCGACTAGTTCTGGAAGCCTTCCAAATGCGGGTCGTGTGTGGACTTGTCTTGGAAGGAGTGCTCAAAATTGTTAATTTTGCAAGATTCAGGGGAGAAGACAACATTGTACTTCTTTTGCAAAATTGGAAAACAAAGTAGGAGACATAAAAATATCATTTTTTGCACAACACATTTTGTTGCAAAAATTAAAAGGTGCATTTTCGATTTTACTCGACACATTTATTGGCAAATTAGGTGCATTTTCGGTTGCATCCGACACCTAGGTGATAAGAATTTTGTGGGAATTCTTGTTTGATTATTGCATTATTTTTTTTGCAATTATAAGTCATAGAATCAAGAACACACTAAACCCCAAAATTTCACAAATTTGTGTAAATCCTTGCACAGATTTAAAGCCAAAATTACTTGATATTCTCTCCTAAATCAACAAAACCCCTAATTCACTCTTATTTGTTTGGCTTAAATTCCTCCAACTTTTCATCCTTCATGAAGGGAGTTAAGGCAGGTGCCATTAAATATCTGTTTGAGTGAATTATATTTTGATACTCTTTTAGGGTAATCAAAAGAAAGAACAAGTTTTTTTTTAAGGAACCTTAAAAGTTGCAATTCTTTGCACTAAGGGGGGATAATTCCTTTCTTCCTTCAATCATAGATTTTGTCAAGAGGGAGATAAAACTTGTAAAGGCAATCAGAAAAGTAGAAGTCATCAACATTACACCTTTTCTTTTAGACTTCCTAATAGCAATCATGCTTGAAGTACTTACAATAAGAAAGGACAAATTGGTGAACTTTTTTGATCAAATTGCCTAGAAAGCATAGTTTTGCACAAATTGTAAAAATGACAACCAAGACACCATTCAGTGTTGGTTTCAAAATAAGAAAAACTAAAATGCTAAAGGCACATCACAGAAGCCATATTTCTAGTGAAGTGTCTCATTCTAATTCTGTTTCTTGTTTAATGATAGCACAAGGAGTGCTAAATTGCTAAAACAGTTTTGTAGAGGGAAAACATGTGTCCCTTGGGCAAAAACACCATTTTCTCTCTCTCTTTTTTAGGCTTCATAAATAGCATAAGTATTTTGTTTGAAGACCTTACAATAAGGGGTGCTTGTACCTCTTTTAGGCTTCATAAATAGCAAAATCTAGGTGTTTGAAGTACTTGTAACAAGAGGAGAGACTTTTTGTGATGTAAAATTGTCTAGGAGGCAATATTTGTAAAATCCTTCACAACACTCTTGAGTTGCATACTTTTTGCAATTGAGGGGGGATATCCATTTCTTTTCTTCATTGATTTTTGTAAATAGGGAAGATGACTTATAAGGGTGCATTTTCGGCTTTGACCGACACCTTAGTCACACTTCCTTCATAAATTAATTACACTATGTTTTGCAACAAGAAGGGGGAAACTTATAAGGGTGCATTTTCGGGTTTGACCGACACCTTATCTACCTTATATTTTGCAAATTCATATTGTAGATGAATGAACCTTGTATGAAGTGATCTATTCTACTACACCTAGTGATTGCAGCGGCCGGTTACCCATGCAAATTTGGTTGGATGATGTGATTACCATAAGGACATTTGTTGACATGAAGACAAAACGAGGAATGACCCATTTTTTGCTTAGGAGCAGCCAGAGCACTGTGACTGAGCAAAGAACCAGCAGATCAACATCTTCTTCACTGTATTGGGGTAGTTATATACTTTACCCAAATATTGTTGTATGGGGGGATAATAGTGTAGCTAGTAGTTATATTATTACCCAAATAATGTAATAAGGGGGGATGTTAGAGTTACTATTCTATGGTAACTATTATATTACCTCATTTGGTTAGTTTGGTTATCTCCCTAGATTAGATATTCGTTAATATCTAATTATTAATGAATATTATTTGTTAGTATTATTTTGTTAGTTGTTAGCGTCATTAGCTCTACCTAGGCTATTCTACGCCTACTCTATCTAGGCTATTCTAAGCCTATGTATTGTAATATATACTTAGCTATTATCAATACAATTGTTGCTCACTTTTACATAGACCACAGCACACAGATACCCATACTTCATCTTAACATTTGTCTCGCGAGAGATACCATAGTAGTATGTCTTTGGGTTTTCATTCAAGATATCCAAGTTCAAATCCTTGTACAACGAGACTGAGACCCCTCATCAAATCTCATGTTTTTAAAGCTTAGAAAGGGATAGACTAGTTGGTAGTGACCAAGTGTTTGCTAGTGGTTTTCATTTAAGACACCCAAGTTTAGACCCCAGTAATAAAAATAAATCTATTATAAAATTTAAAAATTAAATTACATTCAAAATAAGAATACATGTACATTGTTTTTTTGTTACATAGAAGAGTTGGTCACAACCACCATAGTATTATGTCTTTGGGTTTTGATTCAGGATATCCAAGTTCAAATCCTTGTACAACGAGACTGAGATCCCTCATAAAATCCCATGTTTTTAAATCCTAGAAAAGGATAGACCAGTTGGTAGTGACCAAGTGTTTGCTGGTGGTTTTCATTTAGGACACCCAATTTCAAACCCCAGTAATAAAAATAAATTTATTATAAAATTTAAAAATTAAATTACATTCAAAATAAGAATATATGTGCATTTTTTGGTTACATAGGAGAGTTGGTCACAACCACACTATTTTTAGTAACCGACAAACGCAAGGTTCAAACCACACAGGATGCTCCCGCCAAACCTATTAAGGTTCAAACCACACAAGCTGCTCCCACCAAACCTATTCTGCCACATTATTGTTGATCTTACGTGAAGGGGACCATCGAACACTTGGGTTTTCTATCGTAATCATCAGTCTGGTGTGCACTCAGAGGATTCAAATCATACTACTACCTTTGAAAATAGGTTACCTCTAAGTTTTGAACCTGGGTGTCTTCTTGGTAAGTGCCTGGTTAGACAAGCACTTACCAATCCACCTAGCCCTTGAGGGTAATACATGTACATATTTTAATTGTTTTGTTTTAAACCATTTCAAAATCTTAATCATTTAGACTGATATCATTTTATTCATTTCAACTATTAAAGAAAACTCAATCATAAATGTTTTGAGAGGAATACTCTAGTGTTAATTCCTTATATTTTCATCAAATAAACCTAAGTTTAAACCCCAGTACAAGGAGACCAAAAACCCTCATAAAATCCCACACCCTACCCTAAAATTTGTCCCATGAGGGGTACCATAATGGTATGTATTTCGGTTTTTATTTAGGAGATCCAAATTCAAACCTTGGTGCAAGGGGACTGAGGCCGTTCGAAAAATCCTACATTTTTAAATCTTAGAAAGGGATAGGCCAATTGGTAGCAATGGAGTGCTTGTTGAGGTTTTCATTTAGAATATCCAAGTTCAAACCCTAATAATAACAAGTAAATATACTTTAAAATTTAAAAATTAAATTACATTTAAAGGGTGAGTGCGTAGCCGAGTTGGTGTGAGGCAGCCAGTTGAGGAATGTGATCCGTACGATACAAATCCACACAACTCCGATTCAAATCACATTGGTTTACCATAAACCCTTTTAAGGGTGAGTGCATAGCCGAGTTGGTGTGAGACGACCAGTTGAAGAACATGATGATCCATATAGTGTGGATCCATGCAACTCCGATTCAAATCACACTGGTTTACCATAAACCCTTTTAAGGGTGAGTGCAAGGTGACCAATTGAAGAATGTGATCCGTATAGTGTGGATCCATGCAAATCTGTTTCAAATCACATTGGTTTACCATAAACCCTTTTAAAGGTGAGTGCATAGCTGAGTTGGTGTGAGGAGGCCAGTTGAGGAACATGATCTGTACGATGTAAATCCACACAAATCTAGTTCAAATCACACTGGTTTAGTATAAACTCTTTTAAGGGTTAGTGCGTAGTCAAGTTGGTGTGAGGTGGCCAGTTGAGGAATGTGGTTCATATGGTGCGAATCCACGCAACTTTAGTTCCAATCACATTGGTTTACCATAAACCCTTTTAAGGGTGAGTGCGTAGCTGAGTTGGTGTAAGACGGCCAGTTGAGAAACATGATCCGTACGGTACGGATCCACATAACTCCGGTTCAAATCACACTAGTTTACCATAAACCACTTTAAGGGTGAGTGCGTAGCCGAGTTGGTGTGAGATGATCAGTTGAGGAACGTGATCCATATGATGTGGATTCACACAACTCCAGTTCAAATCACACTGGTTTACCATAAACCCTTTTAAGGGTGTGTGTAGCCAAGTTGGTGTGAGACAGCCAGTTGAGGAACGTGATTCGTACGGTGCATATCCATGCAACTCTGGCTCAAATCACACTGATTTACCATAAATCATGATCTGTACGATGCAGATCCATGCAACTCCGGTTCAAATCACATTGGTTTACCATAAACCCTTTTAAGGGTGAGTGTGCAACTAAGTTGGTGTGAGATAGCCAGTTGAGGAATGTGATATGTACGATGCAGATCCACACAACTCTGATTCAAATCACACTGGTTTACCATAAACCCTTTTAAGGGTGAGTGTGTAGTCAAGTTGGTGTGAGGCAGCCAGTTGAGGAACATGATTTGTACGGTGCAAATCCATGCAACTTTGGTTCAAATCACACTGGTTTACCATAAACCCTTTTAAGGGTGAGTGCGTAGCTGAGTTGGTGTGAGACAACTAGTTGAAGAACATGATCTGTATAGTGTGGATCCATGCAACTCCAGTTTAAATCACACTGGTTTTTCATAAACCCTTTTTGCTACGATCAAAGGCAATGTGACTTGACCCTATGACCAGTTTTTAAAAAGGAAATGTAGTTATTGATTCCTCTATGTATCAAATATATATCTATATATGTATATATTTTAATTGTTTTGTTTTAAACCATTTTTTTAGCTACATAGGGGAATCAACAACAGTCTCTATTATAATATCCTCGTAGACACAGTTCAAATCTAAAAAGCTACCACTATAACGCCTGCCCCACCTTGGTAAAGTTTTACTCCAAGTGAGGGGGACCTCGGAGGGGCTTGGGATTGGAGCCATCAACCTCAAGTTGGCAAACACTCAGTGGAAACCAGTCGGTCTACTACCTCTACACAACTCAAAATCTTGGTCCCATAGACTGATATCATTTTATTTGTTTCAACTCTTAAAGATTTTTTTACAATAAAAAGGCTCTGAATCTATTAAACTTGAGAAGAGATTACAATACTTACAAGGTCTGACCACAAACAAAGGAAACCAGGACATCGGGCAGCTCACCCATGGAGCCGACAATGCTTGTACACCAATCTAGACAACAAAAACATACATCTCTAAAAGGCCTGGAACAAAAACAACAACAAAAAGCAGGGAGTTGACATAACACTTCCTCAACTCACAACAGAGACATGAACAACAAGACTGGGAACCTCACAACCAACTCTTTCCTCCAAAGAACTGCACTCTGTCTCGATATACCTAAACAACAAAGGACAACAAATAACCTGAATAGTTGAGAGAAGAAAGCTCCAGAGAGAGATTCTTTATTTTTTCAATGATCAATTAGAGCAATGGTAAATCTGTAGATTTTTGGCAGTTAAGTGTGCGACTGTCTTTGCTAATTGATCTGCATCCGAGTTCATCTCCCTATAAACATGGTGAATTTGGAAGGACTTAAAGAGCTTTGTCAGGTTAATCACTTCCTCTTTCATGTCCTTAAGGACCAAATCATCTACTTGCCAATTTTTCCCTAAGGATTCTGTGATTAACGTGGAGTCACCCTTGACAGAAATCTCTGTGACCTTTTCTTGCAAAGCAATTTTCAATCCTCTCAATAGGGTTGCCATTTTTGCGTAGTTGTTTGTGTTCAACCCTAACCCTTCAGAGAAGCAGATGACCTTTTCCTATAAGGGCCATACTAGTTTCCCCCTACCCCTGCTCTACCCGGATTTCCAAGGGAAGATCCATCAAAGTAGAAGATCATCGTAGATTCTTCCATAATGTCAGTAGTTGTTGTTTGTCTCAGAGGAACGAACTGATTCAAATTCAAACCAAAGACCTCCCAAATTTCTTTTTGCTCCCTGGTACAATGTGGAATTGCCAGTACTTTAGTTGGAAATAAAGTAACAGCCTATTCACCTACATAACTGATTAGATTTGCCCATATTCTTCCCGAGTTTATGACCTGATCTCTAAAGCATTTGTCATTACGGGCCTTCCATAACTACCACATCAAGCAGAAAACCATAGACCTACATAGTTCTTTGACTGGTAAGTAGTTAGTCATTTGATTCAACATCTCTACAACATCCATAAAGCACTTTAACTCCCAAGTAGGGCATTTAAAGAGCTTTAGCAACTTGGTCCAAAGATCTGCTGACACTAAACAATTAAAGAGTAGATGATTTAGAGTTTCTCCTTCTCTTTCGCAAAGGTGACATCTGTCTGGACCGATCACTCCCCTCTTTCTTAGATTCTCAACTGTTAGAATCGCACCATGCACCACCAACCATCCAAACATCTAGATTTTTAGAACCACCCTGGACTTCCAAACGTGCTCCATTGACACCTCTAGGGAATTCTCTTCGTTGTCCTGAGCAGTTAAGAACCTATACACAAATTTTGTTGATAGATTCACTGGTCTTTCATTCTCCTTCCATGTTGGTAGATCTGCCCCCTCTTGGAGAAAAATTTTCCTGCTACCCAAGTGCTCTTTTAGATAGTTAAAATCATCTTTCAAGGGTTCTGGACAGAGGTCTGCCAAATCCATTTTAAAAACACAATCTCTCCACCCTGTTGTGTGGGTCATTTTCACAAAGAAATCCTTGACTTTGTAAATGTTTTGTTGTAAGAAATGAATCCTGATGTTGTTTAGATCTGTAAATGTTTCTAGGGGTTTGGACCCAGCCAAGGACTGAGTGAAAATATTTAAGTCACCTTCTTTCACCACCCAAGTTAGATTCTCCTTAATGATCTTCAACCTTGTCAAGATGTTTGACCAAATTTTGGTACCTCTCTGTCCTGGATTGAGGTTCAATAGAACATATTTTGGTCTACCTCCGCCATAGTATTTCTTCAACAAAAGGTTGGCCCAAGGAGCCTCAGAATTGAGCAACATTCTCCAAGCAGTTTTGGTGGCTAAAGATTGGCCAACTTTGTCGAGTTGTCTTATCCCCAGACCTCCAAACTTTTTGGGTCTGCAAATCTTATTCCAATTCACAAGGTGATATTTCTTCCTACTAGTTTTGCCTCCAGACCAAAGAAAACTTTTGAATTCTTTTTCCATTTCACTTATTACAGACTTAGGAGCTAAAAGTAAGGACATCCAATAAATGGGGATTGCAGACAAGGTTGCCAAAATTAGCGTTCTTTTACCTACTAGGTTCAAAAATTGATTTTCCTAGCTGCCTACTATTCTTTTTATTTTTTCTACCAGATAAAACCAGTCCGCAACTTTGTGGTTGCCAATTTTGATAGGAATGCCTAGATACTTGATTGTTGAATTGTCTTCTCCTACTTGGAACTGAAGAATTCTATAGATTTTCCTCTTTGGATGGAGTGGTGTATTGAGGAAAAAGATGAGACTTTTTTCCTTGTTTATCACACTCCCAGAAGCTGAAGTGAAATCTGTCAGAATGTTTTGGATAGCCTTGGTTGTTTGAATGTTGGCTAAACCCATTAACAATGTGTCATCAGTGAAGAGGAGATGAGAGGTTGTTTTCGCATTGGTAGTAGCACTTAAGCCTTAAAAATTTTGCTTTTCCTGACTTACTTGGAAGGATCTACTCAGCCCTTCTGAGACTAAAGCGAACAGAAAGGGCGAGAGAGGGCATCCTTGATGAATGCCCCTTGACGTCTCAAAGAAGGAGGATGGGCCCCCATTTATTAGAACTGCAACATTTGGATTACATATGCATCCTTGCACCCAGTTCATCCATAGATCATTAAATCCCATTTTCTTTAGCACCTTGCTTATGAATTGCCTATCCAACCTATCATAGGCATTCGAGAGGTCCACCTTGATTGCCATAGCTCTGTTTTTATTCATCACTGCGGAATGTAAAGTTTCTTGAGCTACTATAATATTGTCTTGTATGTGTCTACCCAGAATGAAGCCACCTTGTTTGATATTCTGTAAATCTTTTTTTGGGGGGTTGTTTTTTTTTTTTTTGGTTTTTTTTTTTTTGGTTTTTGGATGGGTTTGTCAAAGGCTACTGCATCTCTATTTTTGGGAATGAGTGCAATGAAATAGGCATTGATAGCCCCTAAAACCACACCATTATGTCTGGATTCTTCAATCATTTTGACCAAATATTCCTTTATGATTTCCCAATAGGCCTTATAAAAATTAACTTGAAAACCATCAGGCCCTAGAGCCTTATCCAAGCTCATACTCTTGATCATCTCATAGACCTCTTCCTCTACAATGGGTTTCTCTAGTTCCTCATTCATTTGCAGTGTGACCAAATTTAGAATGCAATTGAGGATTCTTTGTTGAGCTTCTTCATTGTTTTCTATCCCCTCATTTAAGGACTCAAAATAATTGATTGCTTCCTTCTTAATTAATTCTTGATCTTTGACCTCCTCTCCCTTTGAGTTCTTGATCATGGAAATCTGATTGACTCCCCTTCTTTGGCTAGATGCCTTGTGGAAGAAGGATGTGTTTGAATCTCCTTTTTGAAGCCAAATTCTTCGAGATTTTAGCCTCCAAACCTACTCTTCTCTCTCCTCTTCCTCATCAATGATTTGTTTCCATTTTTGCTCTTCTTGGAATAAATCATCTTCCCAACCTTCCTCCAAGGCTTTCTGCTCGGTTTGAAGTAATTTTTCTCTTGTCATTCTCACTTGTTCTTGTTGCTGAAATCTGATATTTTGGGTCCATATCTTTATACCTCTTTTTACATTCAACAACCTCTTATGGAATTGATACATTTGAGACCCATGATTAGGGGCACCATTGTCCCACCAGAATTTGACCCGTGGGAGAAACTCTTCATGCTCTATCCACATGGGTAGAAATTTGAAAGGAGTATTTTTTACTTTCAAAATGAATTGAAGTTCAACAACCACTGGCCAATGATCAAAGCTAGTGCCTGAGACTACCCTTGTTTCCACAATAATGGAGTCGGTGATTAAGCTTTCGGATAATAGAAACCGGTCCAGCCTTTCAGCAATCATCACTTTCCCTTTCCTTTTGTTACTCTAGGTAAACCAACCTTCTTTGGGTGGAATGTCAATGAGTTCAAATTGTTGAATTCCCCCAATAATTTTGGATCGAACTTGATCATTGTTGTTGAACCATCCTCCTTTCTTTTCATTCCTATCTAGAACCGAGTTGAAGTCTCCGCCCAAAATGACATGCTGATTTTGTAGAGATTCCACTAGATTCCACACTTGATGCCACAGTTCAAGCTTGGCAACAATATTATTTGGTCCATAGAGGTTAATTAAATTGAAAGTTATCTTTAGGGATGTTTCAAGGAATTTTAAGCAGATCCAATTGCTTCCTAATATTTTTTCCATAATTTCAAAGGTATTGCTTTTCCACATAATGGCTAATCCGCCTGACTGCCCACTTGCACTGATTGCCATTATTTTACTACCTTTCCAAATCTGATCTTTCACCTGTATAAAATCTTCTTCATTCATCTTTGTCTCTTGGATTATGATAATATCTGGTTTTTCTTGGCTGATTTTTTGTCTCAAAGACGTTCTTTTTTTAGGGGAGCCAAGACCCCTAATGTTCCAAGAAAGAAACTTCATTTAGCTGATTTTTTCCCTGCTCTCATCCTGAGTCCTTTGTCCTCAAGTGTGAGTTGGGTCCCATCAACAATCGATTCATGAGTTTGCTTCTCCCACATTGTTTTACTATTGGGTCTACCTATTGTTTTAGGTGTGCCTCTTGTATCTATTTCACATTGGGTTTTTTGGGAAGTCATTTCAATGTCATGTACAGTTTGAGTTTGAAGTGACCAGTTTGGGTTGTTCACATTATCCATTTCAAAATTATTCTCAAAAGGGATAAAGTTAGGGGAAGAGGAATTCAAACCTGGAACAAGAGATGTTTGTCCAGATTCTATAATGTCGACCCACTACAAACTGAAGTCACTTTGGGATCCCTCTTTTTCGTTGCTTTTTGATTTTCTATTTTTTCATTTAGATCCTCTTTCGTTCCTCCTTCATTTCGTTGATTCCCTTTGTTGAGACTGTCTTCAATTGTGTTCGCTTCGGATCCCCCAAATTGCTATAGTGCCTCGAATTTGTTGGAGGTTTCCTTTGGAAAATTTTGTTGTGAGGTGAACAACCCTGATTTGTTCTGCCTCTATCCTCTTTTGTTGTGGACCTGTTGGTAACCATCCTTATTAATCTCTTTCACCTGATGTTCTTCTAGAGGGATCTTAGGACAATAATGGGTAAAATGGTCATACTCATGACACTGGATACATTTGAAAGGAAGACATTCATAATCTAATTTTTGTTCAATCTGGAAGGAGTCCACATTAATCATTATTGCTTATGGTAATCCAATTTCAATGTTTACCTGGACACAAATGTGGGTCACTACCGAATTTGCACCATTGTTCTCTGCACCTTTGATGAATTTCCCCAATTTATTGCCTATCTCCTCCAAGACTGAGTTCTTTCTCAAAAACCTAGGTAAAAAGGGTAAACAGACCCAAATTGGCACTTCCCTAGGGTTCTCCTCTAACGGGTTGAAGTTGATATGCCATGGGGCCAGGTACAAACCACTTCTGCTCATGAAGTAAGGGCCCTGCTCAAACACCTTTTCTCTATCCTCTAGGGAGCTAAAAACAACAATGAAAAAGCCCCTACCTTCCATGGAAATCTCAATGCTTCCTTGCACCTTTGGCATCCAATTGATGTCAACCCAGGCCCTAAGTGCAGTATCTCTAGGCCACATTCCACAAAAATGACCAATCAGTGCCTAGTTATTCAAAAGAACAATTTACTCACTGACTTCTTGGATTCTCACTTCCATTGATAGATTGCCATCCAACTTTTTCCCAAAGACCTAGTTTTCCTTCCTCTTTTTCGTTGATTTTCTTGCCTGGGATCTTTGAACCACCCTCTATGCTTTAGACAAAGCCACACTTGATGAGCCTCCTACATTTTGGGCTGGGAGGGGTGCCATGGCCCCCTAGAAGCACCTTCCATAAGTTGTAGATACTAGGATAACATCGAGCGATGCACAGACCTACTAGGATTTGGAAGTTCTATCATAATCCTACATCCTCTTAACGAAATATTAAAGAAAAATTGATTATGAAAGCTCTAAGAGAAATACCGTAGTGGTAAGTACTTGGGTTTTCATCCAGGAGATCCAAGTTCAAATCCTGGTACGAGGGGACCAAGACCCCTCATAAAAACTTGCGCTTTACCCTAACATTTGTCATGCAAGGGATACCATAATGGTATGTCTTTGGATTTTTATTCAAGAGATCCAAGTTCAAACTCTAGTGTAAGGGAACTAGAACCCCTTGTAAAATCTCATATTTTTAAAGCCTAGGAAGCGATAGGCCGGTTGGTAGCGACTGAGTGCTTGTTGGTGGGTTGCCTTGATTCGATTCCCTTTAGGGTCCTATTGACTTTCCTTTTACCTAGTGGAATAAGGATTATAAAATTTTCCTACGCAAAAAAAACAAAAACAAAAAAATAATTATATATTAAATGAACAACATAACGTAGTAGGGGAAAAATGCAACGTTTCGGACTTTGGCTATTTTTTGAAAGATCTAAGGTTCAAACCACGACGTGTGTGAGACTGTATATTAAATTCCTTATTGATAAGCTCAAATCTTCCCTTTATGAGAGGTCATGGTGGGATGGGGATACCAACCTTGAACGTCGGTTGCAAAAGTTTATCAAACTAACCAAATTATAAAAAAGATTATTTCATATAGCTTACCTCACATCATAAAAAATGTTAAAATGAAAAAAAAAACATCTAAACAATTTGGATTAGTTATGAAGATCAGAGATGCATTGTCGATATTCTCTTGCAATCCATTCCTAGCATAATAAATGAGGATATAAACCTTAAGCTTCTAGCTCCATTTTTTGATGAGGAAATTAAGGAAGCCTTGTTTAGCATGGAGCCAGACAAAGCCTCGGACCCGACGCCTTTCCCCCTCGTTACTATCAAGCTTTTTGGGACATCGTAAGTGAGGATGTAATTTTTGCTGTTAGAGAATTCCAAGCAAGCAATCATATCCCAAAAGGTATAAACTCTACTTTTATTTTTCTAATTCCTAAGAAGCAAACCCCTGAATCTATGGGCGACTTCCAGGCCAATCAGTCTGTGCAATGTTTCTTACAAGATCCTAACTAAAGCCATTACAAATAGAATGAGAGATATTCTACCCCGCATCATAGATCCATGCCAGGGAAGCTCTATCCAAGGTAGGTCAATCTTGGATGGAGTTATCACAGTTCATGAAGCTTTGCACTCTGCTCATAAGACTAACATGTCTGTTTTTGCCCTCAAGCTTGATATGAACAAAGCATTTGACAGGCTAAATTGGGACTTTCTGATTGTTGTCGTCCTTAAGATTGGTTTTCACCACCAATGGGTTAATTTGATCAAAGAATGTATTTCTAAAGCATGGTTCTCAATTCTAGTTAATGGAACAACTGCTGGTTACTTTCAAAGTCGTAGAGAAATTCGGTAGGGGACCCTATCAGCCCCATGTTATTCATCATTGTGGCAGAAGCTTTAGGCAGAACCATAAAAAATGCTTGCAGTTCAAGGCTAATATCGGGAATCAAGGCAACATCTCTCACTAGGGCTGTTTCTCACCAACAATTCGTTGATGATACCCTTATATTGACTAAGGCATCAGTGGTTGAGGCCAAAATAATTAAATACATCCTGCAACTCTACGAGGACACTGCTGGTCAAAAAGTTAATTTCAGTAAAAGCAAGTTATATTTCTTGAACACCCCCATTCAGAGGCAAGGAAGGATTGCAAAAATTTTAGGGTGTGATATAGCAAACCTCCCCACTTCGTATCTTGGTCTCCCTCTTTTCATTGGTTCTCCGAGAGAGTCAATGTGGGACAGGGTTATTGAAAGAATTCAAAAAAAACTTGTTGGATGGAAAGGTCATCTTCTATCTCAAGCAGGAAAGCTGACCCTCACTAAGGCCTCTCTTCAGAGCATTCCAGTCTATTTCCTCTCCGTTTTCAAAGCCCCTGTGAAGGTTTTCCAGAAAATTGAGAAACTCCAAAAAGAATTTTTATGGACTGGATCAGAGGAGAAAAAAATGATACACCTTGTAGGATGGACCAAAGTGTGCAGACCCAGGGAAAATGGGGGCTTAGGTCTGAGGAGAATTGCTCATATAAATTTAGCTTTACTAGCTAAGTAGGTGTGGCGTCTCATTTTTGGTGAAGAAAATGAATGGACAACTATCATCAAATGAAAGTATCTTCAAAATATGGAATTTCTAAGTGACTCAGTTCCAATCAGAGGTTCTGCTTTTTGGAAAGCAATTCTTAATTGTAAGGAAATCATCAAAAAAGGTTTAAGATGGGTTTTAGGCAATGGTGAGAGGATAAATTGCTGGAATGACAGGTGGGCTAAGGACGAACCACTGACGCAATATCCTAACTTAGCCCGAATCAGAGATATCACATAAGAACTCATTGGCAGAAAAGTCTTCGATTATATGGTTGAGGACAGAGGTAGAATGAAGTGGAAACAAATAAGAATTCAAGGATTTCAAGCGGAATCAAATGATCTTTGTAACATTCTTGGGCAACAGTTTATCCCCATGAGACCCAAGGAAGATCAAGTGACCTGGGCTCCTACGAAAAACGGGCAATTCACTGTTAAATCAGCTTACAAGCTTCTGCTTGATGACGAGGATTTTGTCCTCCAAAAGGACTTAGTTTGGATAAAAAATTTAATTCCAAAAATTGCAGTCTTTTCATGGTCTGGTTATCCAAGGAAGAATTCTAACCATTGATAATATGATGCGTAAAGGTATTTGTATCACTAATCATTGTTATCTATGCAGGGCTAATTGGGAGACCATTTATCACATTTTCCTTGAGTGCCCTTTTTCCTTGACTGTCCTAAGTGGGGTTTTTCAGGCCTTCAATATTTCATGGGTTAAACCAGCCATCGTACTTGATTTGTTCGTCCAGTGGCCTTACCCCTTTTCAAGCCAAAGACTTAGATACATGTGGAAAATTTGTCTCAATCACTATCTTTGGCAGGTGTGGTTAGAAAGGAACCATAGAGTCTTTAATGAGTCTATCCATGATCATCAAACTATCATTGCCAGGATCCTATCCTTTGCCAACGAGAATGTGAACCTTATCCCTTTTGATAGCTGTAAACCTCATCTACAGGAGACCATGATTGCTCAATATTTAAGCTTAACCTTGTTAGATGAGTCTGTGCCTAGGGTAGTCAACCCCAGAGCCAATGTTAAGTGGTCTCCACCTCCTACGGGTTGGTTTAAGCTTAATTTTGATGGAGTAGCTAAGGACAATCCTAGCAGAGCAGGTGCTGGTGGCATTGTGCGAGATCATAATGGGAATATGATGCTTGCATTTTTTGAATATTTGGGAACAAGGACGAACAACGAAGCTGAAGCTAGAGCTATGTGGAGAGGCCTTCAAATGACTCAAGACTTAGAAGGCAATTTGATCGTAGAAGGAGACTCTATGCATGTTATAAATCTCCTCAATAATTGGAAAACACCTCCTTGGAGGATTAAAACAATTGTTGAAGAGGCTAGGATCCTTTTCCAGGGAAGACAGGACAAAAAAGCCCAACATGTCTTTCGGGAAGCTAACAAAATTGCTGATAAGCTGGCCAATTTGGGTGTCGATGGTGACGGACTTTTCAAATGGGAACATGGTGTCCCGAGTGAAGTAGAGGAGCTTATTCAACAAGAATGCCAAGAATGATAGTCAAATTTACCAACAGGGAAGGCACTGTAAGTTCGAAGGCTAGGAGTATTCCCGTCTCTTTTTTGAATTGGACTCACAATAAAAATTATCTGAGTTGTCAGTCTTCGTGGATGTTGCTTGGAAATACCACAAAGACTAATGGGGACAATCACATGTCAGATAACATGGCTCCTAGTCGTCTTAGTAATTTGAGGTTGGTTGATAATCATAGGGAAGGAAAGAAACGACAATATAAGACTTCAAACCAAAGCCACGTGGACCACCAGATAGCCACCACCATAAATCTAGCCAGCAGGTTCACTTCTCCAAGGCTGATTGGCCAAGATAGTATGTGGTACCAAAGCATGTCATATACGAAAGAAAGCAATTACCAAAGAATTATTAAGAGTAACTGTCAATACAGAGCTTGTGGGAGTTTTTTTCAATACTCTGCTATGTGTGTCTGCAGCTTTTTGTTTCTCCATTGTCTCAAGGAAGGGATCCGTGTCTGTTTCTTTTTTGTAATTATGATGCATGTGTGTTTTCTCGGGGTATACCCAAAATGTTGTATGGGAAGTTTCTTTTTGATAACAAGCTATGTGCCTTACCGGATGTAATGGCTTTGGCGGCATGTAGATTTTACATATATAGGATCCTTAGTAAGGATATGTTCATCAACAACCCTGGGCTGATTTTTGTAAAAGGTTTTGGGTCAACCTGTAAAACCCGGTATTAATGCTATAGTATCTTATCTACCAAAAAAAAAAGAGATGCATTGCCCTTTTCATTCGAGAATTATTCAATCTCAGTAAATAACTACTTAGTAACAATTTGCAAAAGATAACAAGATCTCGACTTATCACTTCATTCTTCCAGCCTCTAGAGGCCATGACCAAGAAGCACCAGGGTGATCACAGAGATACAACAAGATCAATTCGTCATCGCCTCCAACAAAAAACATATACGATGACATCCAACTCTTACATCACTCACTCATCTTCAGCCTTGAATGTTGGGAGTAATCCTTATCCACATATCTTGTATATCATATGTCATCATGTTTACTGTTTTTCTTACTTCTCTGGAGCTGCATTAGGCACTCCCATTGCTTTGTAGATGTCCTACTTTACAGTCCTATTAACTTCTTTTGGTCACCGATAGACATTAATACAAATTTAAATATAACTTACCCTACATTAAAAAAAAATGATAAAAACTACTTTAAAATTTAAGTCCATATATGCCATATTTTCTAATGTTTGTCACCTTCTCGTCAAACCTCAAATCTTTTTGAATGATAGGTGTTGTGCTAAGCTGTTTATCCCGCAGTCACACATAAGTCCCTTGAATAACCATGAAAGCTCTTAAAAAATTTTAAAGCAGTTGAAACAAAACAAGATAGCCCTTCCCATGATAAACTTCTTCAGTTTGCAGGAGAACCGCTTGATGTAGTGGTAGAATACAAATACCTGGACATAGAATTTCATGACAAACTTAATTGGAATACATGTAGGATGAAAAGAACTCAAAGTGGCTGGAGAGCACTATATGCACTTCAAAACAGGTGTAGGAATGCCGAGTTGTGGGACTGGAAGACCATCAAGGTCTTATTTGGCCTACTTGTTACACCGGTTCTGTTGTATGGTTGCGAGGTGTGGGCGAGTGGCACAACAAATGCAAAATGGAGGCAAATAGAAAGGATTCAAAAATATCTAATCACAAACTTTCTCAAAATTAAGGCCACAACCCGTTATGAAATTATTCTAGCTGAAACTGGAATGTTCCCTTTAGAAGCAATTGCTATGACCAAGTCGTTATGTTACTTGAAAAAAACGAGAAAAGATGACAAATGATAGATGGCCTAGGGCAGCTAGGGACGAAGAGTTGCATAGGCGAAAGAATACGTGGATGAAACAAAATCAGAAATGGATGAAACGTTGGGAAATCAACATAAATGAATGCCCAAATGTCAACAAAGACATAAAATATTATGTGAATGAAAAGTTTAGAAGTGGAACGTGGAAAAATGCAAGCAGGAAAAGACAATATTATATTGCAAATTTTAACCCAACGTATGACCACAAGGAAAAGCGTATATAGGCGCTGAAATCAAGTGGAAGGAAAAAATACTCATTGCTCAGATAAGGACTAGCTCTCATAGGCTTAGATGTGAAACAGGGAGATGGACAACGCCCAAAGAACAATGGGAAGAAAGGATATGTACTCTATGCAGCACAGGGACAATAGAGACAGAGGAACACTTCATCTATAAATGCCCGAGTTTTTCAGATATACGTGACAAATACAAAGAAACACTTGGGAACGAGTTTATGACAAATTTATTTGAAGACAGTAAAATAAAAAGAGTTGGAGAATTGCTAACACAAATCAGCAGGAGAAGGAACAACCTTCTCAAAGATATTAAAGATCATAATATGATTTGAGTAATTGTACTTCAATATTTGAGGTCCCATAAACCATATTTAGTTCTCGCGGATGTAATTAAAATCTTTCATTCATTCACAATACACATTACATGTTTAGCGACGAGCACCTTTTAGTATAAAGCTCCGGATGAATTTGCCGATATATCCGGGATAGACAAAGTAAAAAAATACTACCAAGGTAGATCACTTGTTTACCGAGGTTGATGAAAAATAAAACAGGGCATTGCTGACAGGTGGTTCAAACGGGCACTTACCAACGTTTCAAGAAATGAAGAAAGAACAACATATACATTTCTTACAAAGAATTGATGAGTAAAGAAGCCAAGCCACTTCACTCGCGATTCATTCTCTGGACTTTTGAACAGGGCACAACAAGAGAGAAGAGGGACAGGGAGATCAGACGGACTACTTAAGCCTGTTCCCAACAACAAATGAAATTTATTATAAGGTACCCAATTCCCACTTTCTGTTTCTCTGACGAGAATTCATTTTCTATATATTGTATTCTAGAATCTCTTTACACTTTTGTGTTGGGTTTTTTAATATACGTTGGACCCATTTCCGAAATTCTATTCAGCTAAAAGTTCTTTATCTCTTCGTTTGATATTGAATAACAGTGGTTAATAGTGCCGACGACATTTCTGCAGAGTCATGAAATCTAACAGCTTTTAATAACAGTAAAACCAGGGTGGGTTATTCATTGCCTTTTAATTCCATAGAAGGGTTTATGCTTTTCTCTGTGCAGATAAAATTAGTTTTAGTATCGGAACGGGTTGCCATTTATTGGGAACTCTCAGATTGTAAGTGACCCACTTTATACTTGTTGTTTTAAATCCATGGTTCAATCGATGGGGATTCCTACGGAGGTGGTTGAATTATAATTTATTTGGATTCTGAAGACGGTGCGACTGGGGGAATGCACCAGTCGTCAAAGGCCAAGCGATCCAGGTGAAAGTGGAATTTAGGTGAAAGTGGAATTTTTTATTAGTCTCACCTATATTACATCGTGCCCATATAATGATATTACAACTGCTTTGCTATTATGCATATATTACTTGAAACCTGGGTAGGAGCAATTACCCCAGCTCTGCAAATGGTAAAAGCCCAATAGTCTCACGTCTGCATATCCAAGACGATTTTGCATGTAGGCTTAAAGATACAGATGACACTTTGGCCTCTAGCAAGAGCACTCATCCCTTCAATCCAGTTTTAATATTGCAGAAGACACCTGTGGGAAAAAAAACCATCCACAGAGGCAACTACCCTCAAGATTGTTTAATTGAATTTGAGAACCTAATATCAGCGGCTGTATACTACACACCAATTTTGATATATTGTTATATGGTCTGAATGACTGGTAAAATGTAGGAGAATAAAAATGAAAGCATTTTTGAGAAAAGATCGGACAAGCTACATTAATTGTTCATGATGTGTCCCATAAGCTAATGTATGGGTTGAATAGAAATATTGTTGCTACCTTATCTTGTCCATAGTGTTTCATGGTTGCATGTTTGAATGCCCAAGATTTGCTGGATGAGAAGGGTTAATGAAAGACTGAAATATGTAAAGGAAAAGGAAAAAAGAAGAGAAATATACACAAATACAGCCTTCCAACTGTGTGAATCAGGAAGTTGAGTATGAGTATGAGGTATTCTGTTGGTCTCATCCATTAACTGTTCCAACTTCCAACAATGTTCTTTTTAATCGGTTATATAGGATTGAAATGGGTCCCACCCATATTATCTCATGATCATATAGTGGTATTACAACAGCTTAGCAATTATGCATGTATTGCTTGGCAAAATTCGAATGTGTGTTTCCTTCTTGAAAGTTGAGGAATATAACTGGTCGAGCTAATGCCATTTGATCAACTTCCAATAATGTTAAACGTGTAATGTTTTGAATTTTCCCCCTTTTTTGTCAATATTCAGCTGTCCTGAAGAATTTGATAGAACTATGTAGAACTGACATTTATGTTTTTCATTCCTCCCTGCATTGCCAATGGAGAAAACCTATTTAAATAAAGAATAACATATATAGTCAACGTTTTCATGAATGGGACTCCTCTATTCAAGCAACATCCTTTGACTTGAACCATATTAGATTTGAATATTATCATTCTGAATGACTAGCTGTTGCAAAGAATGTAATTGAACAATTTTGAAGATAATATGGTATACATGGCCACTCTTGCTGTTACATCCATGGTTTACACACATCATTGTACCTTACGAGTTTAAACTCACTATTGCATTAGCCCTACGGCCTACCCAAGGAAGACAGGAGGCTGGCAATTAACATGTCTGAAATTGTTACTTTTGATGGAGAATGCAATTTGCATGTGATGGTACCAACATTGGATTTTCAGTTTTTATCTACAGAAGAATTTGAATTTCTTGTGTTAAGCAATGAGACTTCAGTCAGTAAAATCTTATTTCTTTGTGCCTACATAGATGGATAGTCACATTATCTAGGAGTGAGGTTAAGTTGAGATTTGAAATCAGTAGGTGAGACTGATCTGTTTGTCATCTATATCAATATTATTTTAAGGTAAATGTTAGAGCATGAAGCATGAATAATGTGCCATATAGTCACTTTGTTTTCGTAAATGTGTTTAGTCATCATAATTTTATCTTGTGCATAAGCAGGGAAACTGGGGTCTATTGCTTTAGATTTTCAAACAAATTAATATTTGAGTCCCAGGAATCTGTTTGGTAAGTTCAAGTTTTCAACCACACACTATATCGTTCCCTATAGTGTTTGACTGCTACAGGAATTCCATTTGAGAATATCTTGGAGGGGGGAAATTAATTAGATTCTACCACGTCAATCCAGTGAACTCCCATAGACCTTATCCAAGTGTTAGCAAACAAATTCCAAACCCTTAAGGTCATTGCTTTAGTCTCTCCCATAGAGCTTATCCAAGTGTTAACTAACAGATTCCAAACCCTCAAGGTCATTGTTTTAATCTTTAATACTATATTAAAAAATCCACTGTTTCAAATTAATCAATCATTCACATAATGATGCAAGAAATTTGGAGAAGAAAGGAAAAGTCAAGGATCCTCAAGATCCATATAAGATAAACTCAATACTCTCGAAGATTAGCTTGATGATTACAATGATCAACTGATATGCCTTTACAAAGTAATCATAAAATATCTTAATGTTTTTTTTTTTTTTTTGAATTTACATGGTGGAATCGGTAGCTGCCACGAATCCGGGCAGGCTGTCCGGCTTTTATGGCCGCCACAATATTCTGTGCTGTCCGCCCTGGAAGCCGCCACACAGATCTTCGCGCAGTCCGCCCCTATAACCACCATGCCACAATTATTTTAAACCTTTTACGCCGCTGAAAACACTAGGAAAGGGACAAGCGTTCAGTCCGGCGAAAAATATCCTAATGTTAAAATACTATGTCACATGCTTTTAATGGGGTTGGGGGACAGTGGGGATGCAAAAAGGGGATGGCTAGGAGACACCCTAAATTTTGGCAAAAAGGGCATGACAATGGGGATGGCTATATAAATATTATGAAATATAGAAATATAAAAAATAAATATTACAAAGGAAAAAAACATTTTAAAATGCACAAATTTGAGTTAATCATTGGTTTTCTTGTTACAAGTCAACAATAATAGACAAAATGAAAATACAATGATATATTATTTGGAAAGTATAGTGACTGGTTCAGTGGGATGGGGCCATTGGACTGCCAAGGATGCTCTTCATAGTATCATGTTCAACTTTTCGTTTTTGACAATCCTTGTTCCGATTATCCATAGCTATCGCAAAACATCCAAAAATATTATGTGGCAATGTCATGCATTCACTGTATGTAAATAAATGGATTGCAGAACTTCTTTAAAGATCCATATAACATAAACTCAATACTTCAGAAGATTTAGCTTGATGATTACAATGATCAAATGATATGTCTTTACAAAGTAATAATAAAATATCCTAATGGTAAAATACTATATCACATGGAGTACCCTTTTAATGGGGTTAGGGAACAGTGGGGATGCAAAAAGGGGATGGCTATATAAAAATATAAAAAATAAATATTACAAAGGAAAAATCATTTAAAAATGGACAAATTTGAGTTAATCATTGGTTTTCTTGTTACTAATCAACAACAAATAACAAAATGAAAACACAATGATGTATTATTTAGAAAGTATAGTGACTGGTTCAGTAGGATGGGGCCATTGGACTGCCAAGGATGATCTTCACAGTATCATGTTCAACTGCTCGTTTCTGATGACTCTTGTTCTGATTATCCATAGCCATCGCAAAAGATCCAAAAATATTATGTGGTAATGTCATGCATTCACTGTATGTAAATAACAGATTGCAGAACTTCTTCAAAGATGCTAGAATTGTTTATGTCATCTTTCAATGAAAGCTATACAGGCACCCACAAATTTGCATTTTTGTCTCACTAAAATGTCTTTAAGTTTTGGAATATGGGGGAATTAAGTTTCCAGATTTCAGTTGTTTATCTAATCTGACAACTCTCTATATTATGCAAACAACTCTCCATATTTCAGTTGTGCACGGACCCATCCACATGTGTTCATATCTTTCTATATTAAGGTTATAGATTTAAGCTGCAAGACATTAAATATTATATAGGAGACACCTAGGTGTCACCCTGTGCATCCCCTGCACGTTCCTGCACAAATGAGTTTAAGGGGGAGATGCTGTGGGGATGTTTTCCAGCTGTCCCCTTGTCCCTACTGTGTCCCCCTGTTGCCATCTCCCTAGGCAACATGTCCCTGTGGGTATACAACCTTGGGGACACATTCTTGTGTAACATAGGTAAAATATGATTTGATTATAAAGCTATAGTAGGTTTACATATTCCAACAACATGCATGTCAGGGTACACAATACCTAGACTTGGATAACGTAGTTTAATCGAACATTTCAAAGTTTCACCACTTATTTCGCAATTTCGCCAATTTATTTCATAATTTCTCCACTTTACAGTTCTATTTTTCGTATGTTGCCTGGGAACTGAACCTGGACCTTCTCATTGGAGCCCACATATTTTAATCACTTGAGCTCATTGCTTCCCACATTTACATTGTCTTTCTTGTGGTATTTATCAAAATAAATCTCAATTAGATTATTTGCTCAATGCAAACTATTAGTTAGACATTATATTTATAATCACATTGTAGAATTTGTATGGTTATTATGTTAATTCCATGTTCTTTAAACGTCTTTTCTCCCTTACTTTTGTGGTTGTGTAATTCAATGTTAGGGAAAATATTTCATATAGAACCATATGCATAACCAAAAATTATCTATTTGATTGACCATGTCAGATGGGGTCGCTAGATGGAGTGATAGATGGTAATTACTTGGACACACAGTTGTTAGATGCTCATCTTTCTTATCGAGAAGATGATGAAGATGGTGATGGTGCTCGGATTCTCTATAGAGCATCATTTGAAGAGTTGGAAGAAAATTATGTGAACTATCAGACTCTGCTATGGCTTTTATTTTCATTACTTTTGATTTTGGCTTGGGGAGTTGGTTTTATAATGTTACTTTATTTGCCACTGAGAAGATACATTGTGCGGCAAGAATATCGATCACGCAAGTTGTACGTCACTTCAAACGCTATAGTTTATAAGGTCTGCTAATACTATTATCTTGTGCCTATGCATGATATTTAGTTTTCAATTGAGATTTTTATTTTAACGCTTTCAGAAATGCAAAGTCAATCTAAGATTATGCTTTCTTGAGATATTGGAAATTGAGTGTACTATTTTGTGCCGTTCTGGAATGTTTCTAGTCATGGAATGATAAACATGTGATGCTAGAGACATTTATATTTGACACCAATCCATAATTCTCTAGTGATAAATGATCATTTTGGCCAAGTTGGCAAGATTTTTATTGTTATTGGGCTATACTTGAATTTAAAATAAATTCTTCATCTTGGGGACAAACTCCTTGGTAAAAGATGAACTCTTGCAATTTTTTTTAAATTTTTTTTTTCATATTTACAATTTGTTAGGATATTAATCCCTCTTATGTTGACTTTTTCTTTGTTAATTTTGGCACTAAAGGAAGCATCAAGGGATAGTAATTATAACACTGTGTCAGCAGATTTTTGAGTTTAGCATTTGCACCATAGAAGAAGTTATTCTTGTACTGTTCGTCTCATTGATGTTGTTGCATGTAGAGGACATCATTGTCATTGGAACATGATTCTAATAATATGTCATCAGAAGGTTTGTTGCATGGCCTGAAAGGCTTTTCTTCAATTCAATACTCTCCTTCTATTGTTTTTGGTGTCCTTAATTATCCTTTAACCTACTTTTCCATCTTATTGAATTTTTATGCTTCAAGTTAAACTTATTTAGAATTGTGTAATTTTCACTTAGTTACCCAAAAATCATATACACCATGGTATTGTATGCTTCTAGCCTTTCAATAAAACTTAAAAATTTCTTCTTAGAATTTTTGCCCTTTTCCAGACTAAGGGTCATATTTTTTTATATTCCAAGTTGTTTGCGCAATGTATCTATCACATATAAGAAGTATTTTAAAACTTCATATCTATGATTTTTTTTCAATGAGTTTACACATGTATTTATGAGGGGTCATGGTCTCAACTTCATATCTATGATTGCAAGCAGTAGTTTAGATTGTTTTCATGTAATTTTCAGGTTTTCTTAGAATTGCATTTGATGCACGTGTCCCGACCCTTAGAATGTCTAGTGCATATATTATTTTATAATGTTTGTTAGTGTCTTTTTTTTTTTTTTTTTTTTTTAAAGCGAAAAACCCCTTGTGGGGCCGCCTTGGTTTGAGAGACCACGAACAGGGGGTTCTACACAGTCAAAGTCACCCGGGGGTCACACCCGGCCTTGCCCGCACCAACATTATCAATTGGATTTTGGTTACCCAATTCAACTTTTTGGTAGGGTGGAGATTCGAACCTGGGACCTTCCTTGGAGGATTGCCCTCTCCTCTCCAATTCACCTACAACACCTGGGTTGTTAGTCTCTCTTTTGGATATGCTAATCCTACATCAAATTAGGAGCTCATACACTGAAAGCAAGTTGAGGTTAAAAGTCCTAGTTTTAAGATGGCTAATTAGTTAATGGAATATTTCAATATCCAGAATGTTCAGATAATCTTTTGGATATGCCATGGTTGAAGACAAGTAAAGCATTCGGATTGGTCTGGCTTCCCTTGCACTTATACATAGAATGCTGACATTTAAAAACTTCAAGTGGGATAACCTCTCAACATGTTCACAACATTTCAGTAGGCACATAAGAGTACCTTTGTATCAAAGAATCAAGGCAACTTCTCTATTTTAAGAGACATAGTAAACCAATATTTTTGCCTATAAACATAACCCCAATCACTATATATATGCTCTTTATTTATTTGAGTTAATTTGGGACTTTTCCTCCTAAAATATTTAGTTTTGCATGTAGGGTTGGCATGAAACATCTTAGTGGATACCCCCAACATGAAAAGTCTTGACTTGCATAGCGCCTCTATTGTATAATCAACTTATGCCTAGATAAGATAAGTGTGGGTCAAAATTTTGCCCACATATATAGTCTCTGCAATTTCTGCTAACGTAAAATCTAAACACAAGTCCGGACTTGTTATTGTTGCATGAGCAGGCTACTGGAAGTCTAGATGTATCTATCTGGGCCCGAGTTTTGAGTCAGTTAAGTCTTTTCATAATGGACGAATCCACAGAAAGCTGCCAGGAAGCAAGATGCTCTAAATTGGGTCAAAAAATTCGCTAAGGTTCCAGTAATGCGAATCCAGAAGGGATCAATCCTGGACTTCGGGAAACATAAGGGTCGGAATGAGGTGATCCCGAAGTTTTATGTGTTGATGTCATACCTACCTACGCAAAAGTCCGGAAAAGCGAGTCCGGGTGGAAGGGAACGATTATGGAATAAAGGAAGCCTGGAGTGACGATTCTGGGATTTTTGAATGGTGACGTCATCTAAAGCCTTCCAAAATCCCAGGCCTGAGAGAAACATGATCCCGGAATCCTTGAGTAATGACGTTATCAAAACTTTATGAGAGCCTAGTCTCATTTCCAAAGCTTCTAAAGCAATCAAAAGAGCCCAATAACACCTCCAATCTCTAGGAGTGAGTAGAAGGCCCTTGGGCACATCCCTTTCGACAAGATTCACACGTCACCATGCCGCTCATATCAGAACAGTCATGCTTTGTTGGCACCTCTGATAGGTTGGCGTAATAACAATGCATAGTGGCAAAAAGCTGAAATTGCCAGAGATGCTTAGGCCTTTGAAGATGCTTAAACGTCAAGCCCTAGGAGGAGATCGAGACCGGCCACGTGTTTACTAGAATCAAGACAATTGAGCTAGGTTGAGCAAGAAAGTGATGGCTACATTCTTCAAGCGTGCAATTCAGACCGTGCCCATCCACGTCAAGCTTGAAAAGGTCTTTCACTGTAATGATCAAGGCTAACGGAAAACATTGTAAAAAATCTTATAAATAGCTGAGATTTCCTCAGCACAAGGCTTGACTCTTGAGCATTTGCCTACAATATGTTGTATATTTTTATTCTGCTATCAATATAAGCAAGAAGCTGTTTGGCCTCCATTGGACATAGTGTTTCAGGTTTTTATATGAATGGGCATTGTGCATCTTTATACATTTCTGTTAATGCTTTATTGTTAATTTATTCTATTAGGCAAATTCTGTTGTAATTGGGTTGCTGTTTGGATTATCTCCTTAGAGTTCTTGGAATGTTTAAGATGCATAATCTTAAGTGTAATGAATTTTGTGATGCTCTTAGTCTCTTCTATGGTTGGTCGCTTTGTCTTGGCTTGAATGTAGGGTGCTTGTATAGCATATTTTAATGCTGTTAAGCTATATCCCGACCATATTGCAAACCGTTCCCTTAACCCTTATCTTCCCTCTAACCCTCGCATTTCTTCCTTTAGTCTTAAATCCTTTCTTTATATTGCTAAGTTTTAAGGAACCGGCCTTCTGCGAAGGTTGAACTTTGGAGAAATTCTAGTCATCCAATCTTGGCTGAAATCCAGGGCGCATTTCCTAGATTAGGCAGATTTCGGTCCAAGAATAAGATAAGATAATTCTACTAATGTCCACGGATGGCCAAAGTAGGCCAATGGGACTCATTGAAAAGAGCTATTACAAATTATAATGCATTGTAGTAACCAAAAAGTACTACGAAAATAACCTAACTAAAGTAAAGAATCTAGTGTAGATTACTCTAAAGTGGAACAACTAAATGGCATAAAATTACAACCTTGAGGGTTACCCAAAATGGAGAAACCCTAACACGCTAATAGTAATGATTAAGAGAGAGCTAGAAGTCGAGTTATAACAAAGAAAGGAGTTATGGTGAATCCAAGCATTGACATTAATCTATAGTGGGATGTAAAGTAGAAGCACTGTTATTGTCATCACCATTTATCCCAAAAGGGCCAACAAAGGATCTAATGATGCTCCTAGGAGAATGAATTGGACTAAGAGGGTTGGTTGGATAATCTGTTATTGTGGAACCAATATAAGAGGACGAGAAAGCGGTAAGCTATGTCTGTCTGCAACTCCTTGGTATGTGTGAGGGGCAGTCGAAACCAATGCTAAAGAACTACAATCCTATCTTGTCATAAGCAAGAAGAAAGAACTGAAGCCCTACTAGCCACTCTTGTATGCAGATAAGGGCACACAATTTTGTCATTAACATTTTGGATAATTGTAGCTTCAAATGAGCATTTATTACTCTCAACTATAGAGATAGAGTGAAAGAATGAGGTGATTAGTCAAGTAGTAGTCTGTCTTCCCTGTAATAATTTATGCTTGAAGAGTGATAGCTTCCCTAAGGTAAAGAGCCAAGCATCTTTGGTTAGAATAGCTGAAAAAAAGTGGCAAGCGATCCACTTGAGTCTCTATACAAGCAATGTTACCTCCCTCAAATCTCACAATAAATAGGACAACTATGTTAGGAGGTGAAGTCAATATACAGATCTTCGATGTTCTTCAACAGAGTGGTGCAGCTTATAGCGATCCTTTCTCGCGCGCCCAGGGGTTTGGGGGCGGATCCCCCGAGGCTAAACAGATGACCGTACAATCGTACGATGTAATGTCCCCTTCTCTGCAGTAGATGGAGCAGAGACCTGTTAGCCTAGTCACAGGGGTCCCCTAGGCTAAACAGTTTGGTTAGGGACTCAGCTTGGCGAGAATCCCAACATTCAGAGGGTATAATTCTACCATTTGCAAGTGTTGACCTTGGAAAAGGGTCGCTAGGCAAAGTGAAAGGGGACATGTTTTAATGTTAAGTTATAACTTTAAGTTATAAAGTGTTATAACTTAAAATCATAAAGTTATTTGTCTAGGACTTGGGCGACCACTTTAATGACATTAAGAGACATCAATTAAAAATTATAAAATAATGACTTGTGGAAACCTAAAATGGGCGCCCAAACCCTAATTTGATGTTCTCTTTAAATTGGCTTTTTGAGGCTCATTTGTGCATGGAAGAATTTATGTTTTTTGGAGAAGCTTTTCAGGGATTTTCACCAGAAGATCACAGGGCTTGTTGAGAGTGGATTTCTCAGCAGGATTATCAGTTTCAGATGTGGAAGATCATCTCTAGCTGATCATGGATTGAATTTCTCAATACAGAGGAATTATTTGAGCTTACCAGAGGCAGACAAGGGTTTGCTAATTTATGAAATCATCTGGGTTGACAAACTGACCATCTGGGTTGTATTATTTTGGCCATATTTCTTCTGGGTCAATGTCATTTTGATTTAGTTTGGAGTGTTGGATGCCATGTTGGAGCTGGTCGTACAACATATGGGCGCCTAGGGAACCGTGCCATTTGTTCATAGCTGAGAAATGCATCCTTGAATCATTCTGGGCAATTTACCAATCTATTCAGCTCACCAGTTAATCATTTTAGTGGCATTTGGAAGTCATTTGGAGTGGGGCACAAATTTCTAGACAAGGTCGAACCTTTCAGCCAGCCGTACATCTATTTCCAGCCACCCCGGAGTGCGTGCAAAAATAAACAGGGCATCATTTCACAAGTTTGGGGGTCACAACTTGGGCGGCTACATTGGGTGGTCCTTCTGCACTTTACGGTGACAAAATCGGAGTACCAGAGCTCAAGTTATGAGCAAATGAATGCTACAACTGTACTTTTCCTATGTAATTTTTGCAAGTACAGTACTGTACTTTTCAGGTCAGAATTAAATAATAAATAATTTCTTCCTTGCTCAGCATTTGTTGTCAGTTATTCCTTGCGTATTCTGTTATTATGCATGATGATCATTATATGAACGCAAAAATTCATCAAAATCCCTATTGCAACCTTCAAATCAAACAAAATCACAAACTGAAAACTCAACACATAAACCTCAAAACTCAAACCAGCAAGTTGGGGTGTATATTATAGTGGTATCAGAGCCACTTTTCCTGCCAGCCTGTGAGTCATCATTACATGAGTGAAAGAGACAAATGTGCCTACGAAAGAGAAAAGAAAAAAGTAGAGCAAGACAAATTGGATTGGCAGTTTAGATATAAGCAGTGGCCTAAACCACCTCCAGGACAAAGGATTACTGAGATTTTGGGTATATCTGCAGACTCATCTTCATCAATTGCCATGGGGGACAAAACCAATCAAGATGAAATAGAAAGGAAAATGGTTGATGATATTAGACAGACACAACATCAAATGCGGCATAGTTTGGATCAGTTGGTTGGGTTAATGACACAACAGGTACATGGGATTAACATACTGGTGAACAATGCACAGAACCCACAGAATGAACCAACTAACACAGGACAAGGAGCAGGTAATGAGGAGTCGGTGGCCAACAGGGGAGGTACACCTACCAGGATAGAGAGAGTTAGTAGCTCTAGGCCATTCATGCCAATATTTCTACCACGTCCAGAACCAATTGTTCCTCAACCAGTTGAGGAAGAGCCAGAGCCTACAGTGGTAGACCAGTATAGATAGTACAGAAAGGAATGGGATGAGCTTGGCCCAGAATTTTAGACCCTTATGTCATTCTAGGACTTTGTGGATACCAAAAATAGACAAACTCCTAGGAATAGGGGAAGGCCTATTCATCATGGACAACAAGGACAACAGGGTCAAGGAGAACTTGTGCAGCATACGCCACATGGACGCCAGGAGATTCAAAAAAATATTAGAAAAATCCATATTCCTTTCTTTGATGCATCTGGAAAAATGATAGCCAAGGCTTGGGTCTAGAATATGGACACATATTTGTAGTTGAACCAGATGATTGAAGATGATGCCATCAAATTCTGTACATTGCATTTGGAGGGCATTGCTCACGATTGGTGGCATCACGGTATGCACACTCTAGGACATGATCGAGTGAATACTTATGCTGAGTTCACAGAGAGACTCCAATAGAGGTTTGATAAAAAGGAATAGGAGTTGGAGTTCAAGGAGTTAACTCATTTGAGGTAGTGGGGTTCAGTTGACTCCTACATAGCAAAATTCCAGAGACTATCCATCATGGTTACAGATATGTCAGAGAGACGGTTAGTAGTCCTGTTCATGGATGGATTGATGGAGCCGTTATGGGGTTGGGTCAAAGCCTTTAACCCAGGCACATTGCACGATGCTATCAAACAGGCTCGAGACATGGAGGTCACAACATCCAGGACTAAAAGCCAGTTCAAAGGCAAGGAAGTCAAAGATTTCAAGAAAGATAGGGACCAAAAACCATTCAAGAAGGAAACTGACCAGCAAAAGGGAACATTTAAAAAACTAGATCCTAATACCCTTCATGAACTCCGAAAGAAGGGGTTATGTTTTACATGCCAAAAGACTTGGTCCCCGGGGCATAAGTGTGAATTTAAGGGGAAGTTGCAGCTGATAGAGTATCATTCAGATGATGATAATAATTCTAGAAATTTTGATCAGCGATCAGAAAGTGAGGACAACGATGGTGAACAACCTCCAGAAGAACAAGAAACCACCCAGGATCAAGCAGGAAAGGAGAGTAATACTCTAGCTCACCTCCATAGCATCTAGGGAGCCCAATATTTATGGGTACGGGGTGTACTTAAGGGGCAACGTGTGGTGACTTTGATTGATACTAGAGCCACACATAATTTTATCGATGAGGGGTTGGTTGCACGAAGGGGATTGGAGATAGTAGAAGTAGATACATTCAAAGTCATGATCGTAGATGGATTCTCCATTACTTGCACCAGGAAGGTGCCACAGTTGAAGATTGCATTGGGGAATTATGAGGTATGTGATGATTTCTTTGTGGTCAACACAAAGAATCTAGACATGGTACTTGGTATTCAGTGGTTGCGTACGTTGGGAGATGTCATCTTCAACTTCTAGAATATGGAATTGAAGTTTAGATCTGAAGGTCGACAAATAGTGTTGAGAGGGATGACATCAGGAGGAACTCAAGTAGTTTCCTTCAAACGGATGGAGAAGCTTATGAGACATAATCAGATTGAGTGGGCAGCCCACTATGTTATCCTACCTGCATCTACAGAGGAGAATAAATGAACTTATCATCCAGACATCCAGGCTTTGCTTACCAAACATAGCAAAGTTTTTAGTAGCATACCACCAGGGGTACCACCAGATAGAGGGGTTGAGCATATCATCGAGTTGGAGGAAGGTACTAGCCCTATTATCATTACTCCATACCGGCACCCGAAGAGATATAAGGATGAGATAGAGAAGACCATCCATGAGTTGATTGACATGGGGCACATCAGACCAAGCAAGAGCCCATTTGCTTCGTCTATGGTTTTAGTGAAGAAAAAATATGGCACTATGCGTATGTGCATTGATTATCGAGCGTTGAACAAAAAGATAATAAAAAACCGATACCCGATACCACACATAGATGAGTTATTAGATGAGTTGCACGGTGCAGTTTATTTCACCAAGATTGATCTGAGATCAGGCTATCATCAGATCCGGATGAGGGAGACAGATGTGGAGAAGACTACTTTTCGGTGCCACTATGGGCATTTCGAGTTCTTGGTTATGCCATTCGGGCTAACCAATGCACCTGCCACATTTTAGTCCTGCATGAACAGGATTTTTTAGAGGCAGTTGAGGAGATTTGTGTTGGTGTTCTTTGATGACATTCTCATATACAACCGCACATGGGAGGAGCACCTGAGGCATCTGGATGAGGTGTTGAGTATTCTGGAGGTAGAGTCTCTTTTTGCTAAAGAGACTAAGTGCGAGTTTGGGATGACCGAGTTGTTATACTTAGGTCATATCATCAGTGCTCAGGGAGTCAGGATGGACCCTGAGAAGATACAGGCTATATTGGATTGGCCGCCTCCGACCACCCTTACACAACTCAAGGGTTTTTTTGGGTTGTGTGGTTTTTACCATAGATTTGTCAAAGGATTTTCATAGTTGGCAGCACCTTTGATAGACCTTACTAAAAAGGGAGCGTTCCAGTGGTCAGACAGGGCACAATAGGTATTTGATAGATTCAAAGAAGTCATGAGCAACTGTCTAGTATTGGCCATTCCAGACTTCACCAAACCTTTTGAGGTGGAGTGTGATGCATCAGGTGAAGGTATTGGAGCAGTGTTGATGCAGAACAAACATCCAATAGCCTTTGAGAGCTAAAAATTGAGGGGAGGAGAGACCAACTATTCGGTGTATGATCGGGAGATGCTAGCCATCATGCATGCGCTGGCTAAGAACAGACAGTATTTGGTGGGCCGGAGATTTATTGTCAGAACTGACCACAATAGCCTCAGATACTTTTTGAGTCAGAAGGATCTCAATGACAGGCAGATGAAGTGGATCAGTAAGATACAGGCCTATGACTTTGACATTGAATTTGTCAAAGGGAAGAAGAATGTGGTGGCAGATGCACTATCTAGATGCCCCCACTTGTGTTCATTGGTAGAGATTACTGAGGATTGGAGGCCCAAGCTTACAATAGATTATGCCAAAGATGATTTTGCTCATCGGATCTTGGAGGGTACATAGGACGATGATAGGTATGTTGTCAGGGATGAGGTGATTTACTATCGGGATAGAATTTGGATCACATCATATTCCAAGTTCAAGAGATAGATATTCAAACTTCTACATGATACACCTATGGTAGGACACCCTGGCTACTATAAGACCTACAAGCAGATCAGGGAGAGGTTTGCTTGGAGAGGGCTTAAGGATGATATCTTGCAGTACATCCGAGAGTGTTCTATGTGCCAATAAAACAAATACGAGCATACATTCCCTGCTGGTTTACTTCAGCCACTCCCCATTCCTTCACAAAAGTGGGAGAGCATATCCATGGACTTTGTTACAGGACTTCCCAAGGTGCAGGGGAAGGATTGTTTATATGTGGTGGTAGACAGACTCACGAAGTATGCCCATTTCTTCGCCATCACCATAGGGTTCACAACAATGCAGGTGGCTGAGCTATTTTTCAGGGAGGTATTCAGACTGCATGGCTTGCCTAAGACCATTGTCAGTGATCGAGATAGTAAATTCATGAGTCTCTTTTGGTAGGAGCTATTCAGATTGTGTGGGATAGAGCTGACACCGAGCATGAGTTATCATCCTCAGACTGATGGACAGATAGAGATTGTCAACAAATGGGTTGAGGGATATCTGAGGAATTACGTGTCAGGATAGCAGAAGGCATGGGTTAGATGGTTGCATTTAGGATAATATTGTTACAATTCATCCTATCACATGTCGATTAAGATGTCACCATTTATGGCATTGTACGGGTATGAAGCACCCAACTTCATGGATTTGGTTTTAGGTGACAGTCGGGTTCCCAGGGCCAAGGATTTTCTGTAGGAGACACAGGATATCATGCGTTCACTGCAAGAGAACATCAGACAGGCATAGGAGCAACAAAAGAAATATGTTGATCAGAAGAGGATTGAACGCTCATTTGAGATAGGTGACATGGTTTATCTAAGACTGCAGCCATTCAGGCAGTCATCGCTGAAGAGGAGTGGAGCTGAGAAGCTTAAGCCTCGATTTTATGGCCCATTCAGAGTCTCACGACGTGTGGGTGAGGTAGCTTATGAGCTGGAGCTACCTGAGAGTAGTAGAGTGCATAATGTGTTCCACGTATCACGCCTCAAGAAGGCATTGGGACACAATGTCACACCCTCGACAGATTTACCACCTCTGGATGAAGAGGGCAAGTTGGTATTAATTCCAGAGGTAGTAATTGGGTAGAGAGAGCGTACCCTCAGGCGAAGGACTATAAAAGAGTATTTGATCAAATGGAGGAACTTACCTGAGGAAGATGCCACTTGGGAGGGCGATGCTATATTGCAGACTCCAGGATTCCAATTGCTTGAGGACAAGCAATTTCGAGGAGGGGAGACTGTAATGTCCCCTTCTCTACAGTAGACGGAGCAGAGACCTGTTAGCCTAGTCACAGGGGTCCCCTAGGCTAAATAGTTTGGTTAGGGACTCAGCTTGGCGAGAATCCCAACATTCATAGGGTATAATTCTACCATTTGCAAGTGTTGACCTTGGAAAAGGGTCGCTAGGCAAAGTGAAAGGGGACATGTTTTAATGTTAAGTTATAACTTTAAGTTATAAAGTGTTATAACTTAAAATCATAAAGTTATTTGTCTAGGACTTGGGCGACCACTTTAATGACATTAAGAGACATCAATTAAAAATTATAAAATAATGACTTGTGGAAACCTAAAATGGGCGCCCAAACCCTAATTTGATGTTCTCTTTAAATTGGCTTTTTGAGGCTCATTTGTGCATGGAAGAATTTATGTTTTTTGGAGAAGCTTTTCAGGGATTTTCACCAGAAGATCACAGGGCTTGTTGAGAGTGGATTTCTCAGCAGGATTATCAGTTTCAGATGTGGAAGATCATCTCTAGCTGATCATGGATTGAATTTCTCAATACAGAGGAATTATTTGAGCTTACCAGAGGCAGACAAGGGTTTGCTAATTTATGAAATCATCTGGGTTGACAAACTGACCATCTGGGTTGTATTATTTTGGCCATATTTCTTCTGGGTCAGTGTCATTTTGATTTAGTTTGGAGTGTTGGATGCCATGTTGGAGCTGGCCGTACAGCATATGGGCGCCTAGGGAACCGTGCCATTTGTTCATAGCTGAGAAATGCATCCTTGAATCATTCTGGGCAATTTACCAATCTATTCAGCTCACCAGTTAATCATTTTAGTGGCATTTGGAAGTCATTTGGAGTGGGGCACAAATTTCTAGACAAGGTCGAACCTTTCAGCCAGCCGTACATCTATTTCCAGCCACCCCGGAGTGCGTGCAAAAATAAACAGGGCATCATTTCACAAGTTTGGGGGTCACAACTTGGGCGGCTACATTGGGTGGTCCTTCTGCACTTTACGGTGACAAAATCGGAGTACCAGAGCTCAAGTTATGAGCAAATGAATGCTACAACTGTACTTTTCCTGTGTAATTTTTGCAAGTACAGTACTGTACTTTTCAGGTCAGAATTAAATAATAAATAATTTCTTCCTTGCTCAACATTTGTTGTCAGTTATTCCTTGCGTATTCTGTTATTATGCATGATGATCATTATATGAACGCAAAAATTCATCAAAATCCCTATTGCAACCTTCAAATCAAACAAAATCACAAACTGAAAACTCAACACATAAACCTCAAAACTCAGACCAACAAGTTGGGGTGTATATTATATACGACACAGGACCCTTGCAATTAATGTAAGCGGCAATTAATTAAACGCGGTTGTTAATTAACACGTTTTGGATGTATCTCGACTTTTCTAGAATCTTCTCTTGTTTTCCTATAAAAAGGAATGACCCCTTGTATTTGAAAAGATAGAAGAAAGGGTGCAAATGTGAAATTTTTCCTTGAGATTAATAAAATATCATAGCTACCATTGCCCCGTGGTTTTACCTGCACACAACAGGGTTTCCACGTAAATCTTGTGTATTGTTTTATTGATTTTTTAGCTTGCTTGCTTTTATTTTCTAACAAACTGAAGATGAAATGTTCTTCAATCTCCACCTCCCCAATAGAGCAAAGACAACATACAATATCCTCTTGAGGAACATGGTGATCCGTCTCCTTTTGTCGTTGATGTGAGCTTACTTTGAGTTGACCAAGAGGAATCCTAAGGCTATGTGTCCAATGTTGCTCGACATAATTAGGACAAGCAATAATGCCATTCTCAATCCTCATGAAATGTTTAGTGTAGAAGGCCAACTTAGGACTAAGAGATTGAGATGGAGTGACCCAAGTGATTTGAATATATTATCGATAAACATCATCTTTGGCTACTTGATTAATTACCCTCTTATTAGAAAGAGGGTGGGGAGGAGCATTTAAAGAGTATTTGAATGGAGGTAATTGATCTATGGAGATGCCAACTAGTTGAAGAAGAGAAATAACTTCTGAGTACTATCAACGATGACAACTAAAAGAGCCCTAGAGTTAATGCATTTGAGGAGCAAAGTGCCAAATATGGGTATCTCTCTTGGCCTGAGGTGTAGTCACCCATGGATCTAAGGCGATGAAGCTGAAAAATAATTTTGAATATGCTCTCAAGGCAAAGAGGATGAGCGCCAAACTCAGCCTAAACAATACATTAGGGAATTGTTCTTTTACATCGGATAAATCGCTAAAGCAAAATAGTTTGGACCCTCTCAATGTGAGCCCAATCAACACACCCTAGACTTGGACCCCAAATCTTAGATCCATAAAGGATTGTGGGTTTGATGATGCAATCAAAGAGGTGCATCTTTGTAGGTATGTCTTGGAAGTGCTATTGGAAGGATTGGCATTCCAAGATTGAGAGAGATGTGTATCCCTTGCAAAGACATGACTGTGAAGCTAGCCAAAGATTAAGGGAAGGACTTGTAAATTGAACCCCCAAGTAGGTGTAAGTAGTGGTGATCTCAATGGACTTGCCCTTATAGAAGAACTGAAACTTAGATAGGGTACTCTTTGATGTGTACAAGATCATCACCTTAGTCTTGCTAAGATTGGTTGCTAGTTGTTTTTAAGTCACAAAAGCGAGCAAGGGCATCCATTTGTCTTTGCAGGCCCTTGGGAGTATAAGCAAGAAGAACATCATCTACAAAAAATAATAGAGCTATCAAGACATGATGTAGAAGGCAACCATTGTGTTTTGATGAATATATTCTTCAAGATCATTAATGTAGATCCCAAAGAGTGAACTAGAAAGATGACAAACTTGTCTAACGCCAATGGTGCTCTAGATTGTTGGCGATATTACATTATTTGGTCATGTATGTCTGGAAATTTTTTTTTTAAGTATTTAGTTTAGGTGTATTATTTAGGTAAGTGGTCTTTTTCTTTTTTTAACATAGACATCCTCTAAGAAACCAAAAGCTATTCGAAAACGACCAACAACTACCTCATATAGTCTCTTGATGGTAGTGATAAAGAGCTCCGAGATGTCGATGTCATGTAGTCTTTGAAATAAAAGATGCCTAGGAATGGTGTCAAAGGCCTTTCTAAAGTCCACAAAACAACAAAATACTTTAGAAGACCGTTGACGAGCCTCCTCAATAATAGCCTTGAGAGTGAAAACATGATCAATAGTTTGATGATCCCTTCTAAAACCAGCCTGCCCTCTCGCTCTAAGCTTGCCCTGATCCAATAGTTCTGAGAGTTTCATATTCAAAATTGTTGCATAAAGCTTAGCAAATGTGTGCCCAATCATGATAGTTCTGTAGTTATTCGGATCTGAATAGTCCCCAGATTTGTGGATGGGGTGGATAATATGTTGTGACTAGGAGGCAAGGAACCCAAAACAAACAACCTCATTGAATAATTCTACAATGGGATAGCCAAGAGCTTCAACACCATACTTCAAGAACTCAGCCTGAAATCCCTCAAAATCAACAACCTTGCTAGTGCTTAATTTATGTATAGCTCTTTTGATGTCCCTTGAAGAGAAGAGGTGACATGATGTTGGGGGGGGGGAAGAGATATGAATGGTGGGCTGCCTTGGGATATCATATAAGGAATTAGCATGGGAGACCCAGGACTTGTCATTGATGCACATGGGATGGGGCTTCCTAGGAAGAAGAGTGCGCCAAAAGGCTTTGGGAGAGTGATGAAGAGCATCTAGAAGCTCACAATGCATAGTGACAAGAAACTCTTGCTTCTTATGTCAAATGAGGCATTTATATTCCCTTCGAGTGGAAGATATAGTTGTAGGCTCATGGATAAGAGCAAAACAGAGCTTCCGATGCATGGACTTACATTCCTCATCATACCAACGATTCATGGGGCAAGCACCAATGCGATGAACAGGCTTTGGCTGAGGAAAAGTGTGGGGAAAGGAGTCAAGGGCTGCATCCCATAACGTACGAGACAAAAATTCATATTTGGTTGTTGTTGTGGTGGAATTAAGAGAGTAGTATTGGGACATCAATTGGGAGAGACGAGCAGCATAATCATTGGCCAAACACGGATCAAAATGAATCATGGGATGGTTGGTAGGATTGGGCAATGGAGGAGGAAAAGACAGAGAGGTAAAAGAGGAGGAACTCAGGGAGAAAGTCAACATTGCATGATCAGCCAAGGGAAGCTGACTAAATACCTGAAAGCCATGAATATCAGAAAGCAAAGTCCTGTTGGTGATGACATAGTCAACCACACTTGCACCTCTCACATGCGGAAAACAAGTGAACTAGAGAGAGGCCATGTGACTCGCACAACTGAATCAAGTGTTTTCCATAAGCTGTAACAAGATGCTTCTCATTTGCAAAGGTCCTAGTGAATGCAAGATCCTTGGGGTTGAGTTCGAAGAGACAAAACTCATCCTCTGTAAGATCATGAAAAGGTGCTTGGTGGGTCCTAGTGTGGGCATTGAAGTCACCTAAAAGAATGACATCACCCACTGATGAATATGTAGAAATCTCTAGGTAGAGATCCAAGTATGGGTCACCATCAGAGTGGATGGCAAAAGTTGACGATGCTAGAGGAAAATAACATATTGCTATGAAGATGTCTCTAAGAGGGGGTGGGCCCCTCTTGATCTGAAACCACATATATTTGGAGTGCTCATCTGATGCGACCAATGACACATGTTGATGAAGGCAGTCCTGAATGAGGCATGCCACACCACCTAAACCACGAACGCCACTTGATCGACGTGTCTCGTGCCTAAAAGCAAAAACCCAAAAGTAACCATTGACTGGTGGAAGAGATTGTTTCGGGCTCTCATGGGTCTCTATGATAAAAACAAGATCTTGTGAAGAAATAACATCCTAGAATGTACCTGGGGAAGACCATATTGCCCCATTACAGTTCCAACAAGCAACAAAGAGGCTACTATTACCTATTGGGACCCGAGAACACCTTCATTTTACAGGCCAAGGACGTGACCACCATGAAGGAGGGGAGTCACAAATCACAACTTTCTAGTCACAGATAACTGCCCACTTGTCCTTTTGAGCAGCTATCACTTGTGCACGTGCTTTTTGTAGTTCCTCCATCTGAAGATGTGTGAGGTCCTCATCCAAGTAAATTTTTGTGGACAAAGTAAAAAGTTTCTTCTTGGCTCTTAAAGCCCTCAAATGTTCCTCAAATGAGCAGAATCGGATCAAAAGAGTGCCATCAGGGGCTACCCAAGCCCGATCAAGGATAATATCCTTGATATCCAATGTGTTATGCAAAAAATCATGGCCTACCTTTAAGGGATCAATAGGCTTTGGAAGACCTCGAACTCGAAGGTTGAGTTCTTTGGCTTGACGTGCCCTTTCCTCATCAAATTTGGCTTGCATTGCTAACTCCACAATGGGAGAAGTCTTTTTCCCCTTAACCACTTGAACCCATGAATTATGTTCTTCAACTTGTTTTTGAAGAGATTGTTGATGAGCATTTGTCTCGTTTTTGAGATTCTCATGTTGGACAAGGATCTTTGTTTGCTTATGTTGTATATCACAAATGACCTCTTGGAGATGGTGAAGATCATCAATTGGAGATGCATGAGTTCGTTCAGATTTTTCTATTTTGACAATCTTTTCACCTTGTTCTTGGACTTGACGTTGTAGGGCCTCAATGGTAGTGTCCTTCACATGAAGCTGGTTTTGGAGTTGTGATATTTGTCGTTGAAGCTCAATGCCAAAATGCTTGACTTCTACAATCCATTTGGTGAGGCGATTGTACTTGAGTTTGGGAGTTAACATTATTTGAAGAGCATGTGAAGGTGGAGTTTCCATGTTAGATCAGAAACCCCAACTCCAGTTAAACCTTGGCTCCAATTTTCGTTGGAGAAGCAAACCTAGAAAACCCTAGCTCTGGTTTCCACTTGAGAAGCAAACCTAGAAAACCCTAGCTCCGGTTTCCATTGGAGAAGCAAACCCTAGAAAACTGTGGCTCCAGTTTCCGCTTGAGAAGCAAACCTAGAAACCTTGGCTCTAGTTTCCGCTTGAGAAGCAAACCTAGAAAACCTTGGCACCAGTTTTTGCTTGAGAAGCAAACCTAGAAAACCTTGGCTCCAGTTTCCACTTGAGAAGCAAACCTAGAAAACTTTGGCTTCAGTTATCACTGGAGAAGCAAACCTAGAAAACCTTGGCTTCAGTTATCAGTGGAGAAGCAAACCCATAAAACCCTTGCTTTGATTCCCATGAGGAAACAAACCTAGAAAACCTTGGTAGAGAAGCAAATCCATAAAAGCCTAGCTCCAGTTTTTGTTGCAGAAGCAAATCCAAAAAACCTTGGCTCCGGTTTTTGCTAGAGAAGCAAACCTAGAAAACCTTGGTTATGGTTTTCGTTGGAGAAGCATACCTAAAAATTGTGACTCTTGTTTCTGCTAGAGAAGCAAACCTGAAAAACCCTAGCTCCGGTTTTCATTGGAGAAGCAAACATAGAAAACCCTAGCGCAAGTTCCCTTTGGAGAAGCAAACCTAGAAAACCCTATCTTTGGTTCTTGTTAGAGAAGCAAACCCGGAAAATCTTGGCTACAACTTGGCCTATGTTGTTGCAGCATGATCTCAAATTCACCTCATCCCACCTTCCTTTAGTGAGTCTGGCACATATCAATCACGAGAGGAAATTTAAATTAATTCTTCACCTCCTTTCTCCTTCCTTTCAAGCTTCGACATCTCTTTATCTCCTTATCAAATGCGCATTGAGAAACTTAAAATTAATTCACCTTCACCTTGTACTTTTCTTCATGAGTCCAGCACCTCTTGATCTTGTTACTGTACATACATTTGATAATGGGATTGAGAGGTGCTGAACTCATGAAGGGATGTTGGAATGGGGTGAGCATGAGGTCTTGCTTCTGCGAAATAGGCCTAGTTGGAATTCAGAGACAAGTTGTCTGATAATAAGATTGAGAGGTGTGATCAAGTGAATATGAAGTCATATAGGTAAGTTGGATTCTAGGTACAAGTTATGTGTGTGACAAGATGCTGGTACTACATGCAATATTTCAAGATCCATTGTAAACCATTTTAAACATTGTAATCTATTCTTATGTCAACCAAGATTGGATATTTTGTCAATTACTATAGGCTTTTTTTTTCTAGGGTATATTATTTGAAAATGTGATCGATGCATGAATGCTTTGATTAATATCAATTTTGAATAACATGATGAATGATTGAATAAGGATTTTGATAGGGCAGGTGTTGAGAACCAAAGATTATTTGCAGAAAAATGAGTTGAATGTGTAGAGATGCAGGAGGGATGAGCAGGTAAGATGCACTCAAAAAAGAGGGAAGTCAACATATTGGAACCTCTCAAACTAGGGCTGATAGAATTCATGGCAGAAATCCTAGTTATGGCTTCGACCATAACAACAAAAGGACACAAGAAAGGAAAATGAAAGAATTAATGTTCTGGGCCACATTGTTGGTTCATTGAAAGTAGTGAGGATAGGGTAAGGATAAGGTATGACAAGAACGTGAAAGATAAATCATACAAAGAAGGAAGGTTTCAGGGACAAGAAAAGAAAGCTCCATTTCACTTGGGGTGATTTTTGAGGCATGACTAAGCAGGGAAAACAAAGTGGGTGAGGGTTCATTTACTCAAAACTGCTCTTCAGGCCCAGCCAAGTAAAAGGGACAATGAAGGGGGAGGAATTGTTTCAGGTCAAAGTTCTCACAAGTATCAATGACTCATGGAAAAGTGTGTACTCTATAATGATGCATGGAAGTGGCTGCTAGTGCTAGTCTATAGCATGGACATTTCTGATATTGTGATTGAACGAATACAGGGACAGAAAGCCTGTTTGAGGTTAGATTGTTTAACCAAATCAGTTTGTTAAAAATTCCAATAAGATGGGAAATTAAATGATCTATCTGGTTTTTATTTTAGAGGGAAAACAGGGAGAGGAATCTGGGTTGCACTGTACTAAGTATTCAACAACATCCATAGTTCCAGGACTCTACTGGACTTGCCTAAAGCTTGTGAGTTCAAGCCAAGTTAGGTGCTGGGTGAGCTCCCGGAGCGATACTTGACTGCGGCTTGGCAACTATGTAAAGACTTGTTGTGACATAGGGAGTCCCTAGAAGACTCAGCAATTCTGTACATGGGACTGAACGATGCCTTGTTCTTAAGAACTGAGGAAGAAAAACACATACCTACCTTTTTCTGGAGAAATTGATCTCTGTGAGCAAAATCTTGTGCCAAAGACTAATTTTTTGACTATCAAAAACACTGAAATACATCTTTCATCAGCATATTTTATTGAAGATTTTCTCTAGCAATTTCAATTTTCAGCTGTTTAGTTTATTTTTGTGAAAGTTTCTATATTGGGCAGATGGTTTTCTCCTATTTTTCATCAATAGGCAAACAATTTCTGCAGTGGCCAGATATTTTCAATGGTGGACAGCTGAATTTCTCCTAATTTAACTAGTGGGCAAGTATTATAGCAGTGATGGGTATTTGTTACTCTCCTATTTTAACCAATGGGCAAGAATTTTCAGTAGAGGACACAGACATTTGCAATTGTGGGAAAAAACTGGAAGAGCATTTTGTTTTCATCATCTTTTTTTTTTTTCTTCTGTTCATATTTTCAAGGCTTTGCAGGTATTTATGCTCTTATTTAGTTATTAGTTTGCTGTCTTCTTTTTATAAAACATTGGACCAAGAGAAAAGAGAATAGGAAGATTTTATTTGCTGTTTCATTCTCCCAAACCCTACCACAGAGAGAGAGAGAGATCGTATACTATTTGTCTTGGAAAGAGGTGAAAAGGTGTTTATGTGATCAATACCTTGTTATGAAGAATGTTCCTTTGCTAGAACTTGAGTTTTTGCTTTAGACATGAACACAAGGCCTTGTGGACCTCTTCGTACCTTCTTTCAGTAAGGCAAAGCACTGAATCCTAGGTCCCATTCTTCATGAGGGATTTATATTCCTCTCATATAGCCTCTTTTCACTCATGAATACCGTTGTCATCCGCATAGCATTGTAGACCAAAGTATCCTTTATCCAAGCCACAAGTTCAAGATTGGCCCTATGTTCTCTTTAGGTTATGCATGTTGGTTCATGGATGTTGACGTTGGTTTATGATTTTGCTTTGTTAGTAAAAGGTTGTTGCTAGAAGACCTTTTATGTCGGGAAGAAGTATCGTTGTGTTCTTTAATATTGATAACATCTTCATTCTCACACTTGTCATGACCATTATTAAATAGAGATCAACAAAATATGTAATACATTTAGCCTCAAGCAATGTAGTACCTGAAACATTCTCATGAAATGTTACATCCTATTGATTATGATCTTGTTTTTCTTTGGATCGTATGGGCCATTGTTTGGATCCCATAGGTGATAGGCTTGATAATTCTTGGACTATCCTACCATAATCATTGGATGACTCTTTGTGTCCAACTTCTTCCTTGAGTTTCATCCAAACTTTGATATATGCAAGGAATCCAAATTTCTTCAAGTTAAAAATTATGGGCTTCTGTTGAGTGTCACATCTTTGATGACCTTCATGGAAACCCTACTGAGAAGATAATTTGCTCAAGTGATGGCCATTCAAAAAATTTCCTTTAACTTTTAATGTTTGAGTATGCATCTTGCCATCTTAGTCAAGGTCCTATTCATCTTTTGATGACTATTCTAGAAAGGGATATAGGGGCACCTCCGCTACCAAGAGACTCCACTTATTCTCAGGAATCTCTCAAAAATGTTTTTGACATACTCATAACCTTCACGAACTGAAGGCATTAATAACATTTAAGAATGTCATCTATATTTTCGTATTACCGTGTTCCAAAATTTGCACAATAGAGTTATTGGCATAATGATCTCTCTCTTATTAGCCTTCTCTATAGAAGAAAGCAGTCTATCACTACTATCACTTTTGGCTATGTGCTAAGTACAACCAAAATTCACAATTCATTCCTTCTTTGGGTTGTTAGTCTATAAGGATAGCAAGGATTTACATGTCTTATAAGAAATAGTTTCCTTAGTAGCATTCTTGACTTTACCATCATACTTATTTACATACTTTAAATTCTTGAAGTGCTTGGACGGGGGCTCGTTAGCTTTACCAAAATAAATACTTTTGTTCTTGCCTTGTACACTTTCTATGAATATAGAAACTATAAATAAGTATGATTTATATGTAACATGGCATTTCCCTTCGAAAATTCAATATGATATCATTGGATGAGGCTTTTTATATGAAAATTAATAATTTACATCCACACAGCCCTTTTGTCTTGCTCCTCTATTAAGCACTTTTAGTTAACATAGATTATTGAAATCGAATCATCAATGTTGTAAGACAAGTTTATGTCAATAACTTAAACATGCAATCCATATGAAAAAGTAAGTAGGTTTGGAATTCGTTTGGTTTTATTATGTCTTGGGACTTGGTCTACATTCGAAAACTATATATAGTTTGTACAATTTTACACTCTTTGTCCTAATTTGCTTTTCTATTCTATTGACTATATGTGCCAATATAAATCTTCTACCATTGATGTGAAATGGTATATGAAGATCTAAAGCAGCTTATCATCCTTTTCATGGCACATGAAAGCATCGTTAAATTGATTTAAAGTTAAACTATGTTGCCATACCCTATAGAGACAATGTATATTATTTGCTATGTCCCATGAAGTTTCCAAAATGGGGGCATCAGGTGGGATGTATTTTGGGGACATTGGATGGATTTTTGGGGCATCAGGTTAAGTCTCCAAGGCGACCTCGAAATCTTGGAATGTGTCCTCGTGGAACATAGATTATTTATGGTAGTGCATACAAGGGCTTTATTATCAATCCATTCTAGGAATTCAATAATTCTTATAATGGCTTGTGAGTGAAATCTTTGGATTTTGTATCTTTGACATATTCCACATATATCTCATCCCCTTTGGTGTCCTCTTTAGAAGTCTCGGACAATAAAATTGTATGCAACACATTGTAATATAATTCCATTATACTAGAATAAAGGTGCACAATAGGAAGAACTTATGGATATATATAAATACAACATATATCCTACACATTGTAATCAATTGCCATACATCTGATCTATTTGAACTGCTTAGACCACACACACATATGACAAACATAGATGATGAATACGCCTTGACCAACCTCTCTACATACCTTAATTAAGGTAGATAACGTACATAGAGTTATCATGAGCCCGTTAGGTGGTTGGCAACTGCCCAACTTCCACTAAACTACCCGCACAAATGAAACAATAAAATTATCCTTAAATACGTTACACAATATTTATTACAAACATATGTCCATGTTGCCATGTATACACATACAATGCCATGTGATAATAACGCATTCCAAATTCTATTTACATGACACTAACATGGTGACATGGTGCATCCATCCATGTGCTCATGCACTCATGCAAACATGACGATCAAGCATCAATTCGTCTTCCTATATGTACCCCTTCCTTTAGACTACTTGTCTTCCAGTTGACAGGCTTAAACAACCATTGGGGTAGATTCTCTAGCTGCCCTACCTCAAGCACTTGTCAAACTCCTACTTCTAACTATTTCATACATCTACTACATTTAGTTTTATAACACACCTTATATAGTGAAATTATTTTTTCTAATTGTTTGTTGCGCTTTGTATAGTTGGACGCAATGCATGTTTGATAGGCAATGCCTATCGCCACCTGTGTCGGGGTTCAAGGTCCCAAACCCCTTGTGAGGTCGAGGGGCGATGCCTTTCACACTTAATGGCATGTGCTCAACCCACTTTGATAACCTCTTACTCATTCTTGGAGACAATGTAGACGGTCTCTTCCTTGTACTTGTAGATATATGACAACCTTGACCTAGATGAGAGCCCAAACAATTGCACTCTAGCCCCTATTGACTACTTAGATGACCTCCACTTGTTGGAATGGTAGATGACCTCCTTGGACGAGAGGCGACCTCCCTCGACGGTCTCCTTTGATGACCTTCTCTTGTTGGAATGATAGATGGCCTTCCTCGGATGGTAGACAACATCGTCTAGATTACAGAGGACCTCTTTTGACGACCTCCTTTGCTGAAATGTAAAATTCTCTCCCCTAGACCACAATGGCTCTTGATAGCAGATGACCTACTTAGACGTTAGATGACTGGTTTCTCTTGGGTTGTTGAATGCCTTAAAAGGGCTTGAACTCTCTTCCAATAATTGTATGAAGGGCTTCCTCTTTTTGAAAAATTTAATATCAGCGTTTGAAGGGAAATTGTAGACAAGGGATTCTAGAGGAATATTGCGCCCTCCTTCTGGAGTTTTTGCGCAGGATTTGGCCTTAGATACTGCCACGTCTTTTTCCTCCGCCGCCTCGGGCGGTGGCTCTGCCCTTTACCTCATGGCGGCCGCTCACTCGGCAAGCTCAGTTGATCCTGCCGTTGTCGGAGCTCAATCTGAAAATGTACCAAGAGGTAATGCTGCTCTTCTTCAAGTTGTTATCCCTGCTCATGAATTTCAATCTGCTTGTCAATGGTTTGAATGTCATCACTTGGTGGGGTATTTTCTGGGTAGAATCCCCAATGATACTTTGCTTCGTACCTGGGTCAACCAAGTTTGGGGTCCTTATGGTGTCAAGGTTTCGAATGTTCAGAATCTTACCAAAGGGTATTTTTTGTTTCGCTTTGATGACCCTGTGCATGCACAAAAGATGTTGGCTAAAGGACCTTGGACGGTTAGGAATTCCTTGCTTATTTTGCAACCCTATACACGGGATTTCACTGTTGCTAAGGTCTCTTCCCTGGAGGTTCCTGTCTGGGTCGAGTTCCCTGGTCTTCCCATTCCCTTTTGGAATTTTTTAGATAAACTGGTTGCTCCCTTGGGAAAGTTTATCTGTTTTGAGCCTCCTCGTTTCTTCTCAGCCCGACCCACTAGGAGGGTATGCATCAAGCTTGACCTTTCCAAGGATTTACCTGAGGAAATTGAGATTAATGTTGGAGATTATACCCACAGACAAAGGGTGGCCTATATTAATCTCCCGAATACCTGCTTTCGTTGTCAGTCAACTGCCCATAAGATAAAATATTGCCCACTTATGGCAGGTAAATTCCAACAAAACCCTCCTCCAGCTCCTAATAATTCTTCTGTTCAGGCACCTGGTGCCTCGACATCTAGTGCTCAGGCAGCTAGGGTTACTGGGGGGCAAGAGGAATGGCAGGTGGTTAATCGATGAAACCGCTCCCAGAGTGCATTACAGTCTCAAGCTCCTGAGAGTGCTTCACAACCCCTTTTGTCACACTCTGCCCCTGTTGTCACACCACCAACTTCTGTGCCTCAGGATGTTTCTGTTCGACAAGCTCCTATTGCTCCTCCAGAAGTGCAATCCATTTGGGTTCCTCCAAATTTTGCTCAAGTTGTGACGGCCATGCCGAGTTCTACTACCTCTCCGAAGGAATATGTCTCTGATGCCTTCCGAAAACCTTCATCAGAAGGTCAGTCTGGGTATAAAGTTCATCATTCTCGTAGCCCTCCGAGAAATAATCTGCATTATGATAAGCACCACCAAATGGAGGAGGCTTCTCGTGTTTACCAGGATGGTCAGGATCAGTATGCTTCTAACTCCTTCGGGTCTCTTGTTCAGCTGGGAGCCTCTGAGGATGTTCTGGAACTTTCGCATACTGACAGGTCTTAATGATTTTCTTCTCATGGAATGTAAGAGGACTGACGGATCCAGTCCGTAAATATATGATCCGTAGTGAGATGACTTCTGTCACTCATAAGTTTGGCAATATTGATGTGATGTGTTTACAAGAAGTGAAAGTTTCTAATTTTAATCTGCAGTGTATCTATAATTTTTTGTGGCCTCGTGGTGTTTTCCATGTAATGAATCATTCCAGTGGGATAGGTGGAGCTGTCACTTTTATTTCCCCAAAGTGGCACTCGAATATTGTGACGTGGGGAGTGGATCCATCCAATCAAGCAGTCTGGACTTTGTTGGAATTACATGGTAAATCATTTGGAGTTATTAATGTTTATGCTTCGAATAATGCTCCAGAAAGGTGTGCCTTGTGGTGGTGGTTGGCTTTGTCTCTGCCTCTTGCCACATGGGTGATGTGTGGGGATTTTAATATGGTGGAAAAGCCTTCTGATAAAGTTAGTTTATCTCCTAACCGTTGGTGTGCTGGGGAGCGGGAAGCTTTTTATTTTATGAAAAATAAGTTGAGTCTTAGTGATCCTAATATCTATTTTTCTCCTGCTAACTTTTCTGAAGCTCAATGGTTTACATGGTCAAATTTTCAAGCAGGCGAAGCTAGGGTGTTAAAACGCCTTGATCGAGCCATGATCTCTTCCAGTGAGACTTTTAAAATTGCTAGGGTTTCACCTTCTCAACCTCCTATTTTGGTTATCCCAGGTACTATTTTGTCTGATCATGCTCCTATTATTTTTTCTATGGAAGCCATTCTTCATCAGCCCCGACAATTTCAGACCCAGTTTTATCTTAATGTTTCCTTCCTTCATCACCCGGCTATGAAGGCTCATATTTGTAGAATTTGGAATTTGCTTCCGAGACCCTCTGGTGACTTTGGTTGGGTTTCTTGGTGGAATGCTGCTATTTTTAGAACCACCTCTTTGCTTCGCACTTTGGGAGTGGAAGTAGCCAAGAGGAGGAAGAAAGCTAATTTGGTTTTGAAGTCAAAATTAGTAAAAGTTTCTGTGCAGCTTGAGGCTAATCCTTTTTGTTCTGATCTTCAAGCTTTCATGGCTGCCCTTCGACATGAGCTTAAAAAAGTTGATATGTATGAAGCCAAAGGAGCACAATTAAGAGCCAGGATGCATTGGTTAAAGGTGGGTGACAAAGTCTCTAAAGAATTTTTCAAGCGCCTTCGCCCACCTGCTCATACTACCCAATTCACTGCTCTGCAAGTTGATGGTCAAAGGTTCACATCTCTTGATGATATTTCTGGAGCTTTTGTTAATCATTATCAAAGAGTGTTTGCTTCTCAGGGCCTTACCCATGATAGAGTGCAAGCTCTAGAATCCTGTTGTCAAGTCATACCTACTAAGCTTACTCAAACTCAATGGGATTTTTGTGATGCACCTTTAACCCTGGAGGATCTCAAACAGGCTCTGTCTCAGATGGCAAATGACAAAGCACCTGGATTAGATGGTTTCCCTTGTGAATTTTATAAAGAATGTTGGGACTTGGTGGGTTCTGATTTGCTGCAAGTGTATAAAGAGGCTATGCTTACTGGGTCATTGGGGAATCTCATCAACAAAGGTAATGTTAAGTTCATTCCAAAAGGGGGAGACCCTGAACTTATTTCTAATTGGCGGCCAATCACCTTGCTTAATGTCAGTTATAAGATAATTGCCAAGGCTTTAGCTCTTAAACTCAGACCTATTCTTCCTGAGATAATTAGGCCTGAGCAGACTGGTTTTGTTCAGAATAGATATATTCTGGATAATGTTATTGTTGTTTGGGAAGGGATGGAATGGGCTAGATCCTCTGGTCAGGATGTTCTTTTCCTTAAGATTGATTTTGAGAAGGCTTATGATAGAATAGAATGGTTCTTTATTACTTCTATGCTAAAGGCTCTGGGGTTTGGCCCTTATTTTATCAGGATTGTACTTATGTTATTCAAAGATGCCTCTGCTGTGTTAACTCTGAACAAGAGACAATCTCAGAATATTCAATTAGCTCGTTCTGTCAGACAAGGTTGTCCATTGGCACCTTCTTTGTTTATTCTTGCTGTTGAGGCCTTTGGTTATCTTCTAGCTCATAGATCTGCTCAAGGATTGATCAAGGGAATTTATCTCCCTTCCTCCCCCAAGCAGTTGATTAATGGTCATTTTGCAGATGATTCTTTCTTGACTATTGCAGAAGATGAGATCTCTGTTACTCATGCTTTAGATTATCTTCATACATTCTGCTTAGCTTCTGGCTCTAATATTCAATGGAGAAAAACTTCTTGCTATAGACAGTCTGGAAAAGATATGCCTCCCTGGTTAGCTGATAAGCCTTGGAAGTGGATTCAACCTGGGGAAACCTTTAAATTTTTGGGTATTCCTTTTGCTTTTTTGGGTTCTCCTGCCCGTTTGTGGGATTATGTTGTTCAAAAGGTTGAGAAGAAGCTTCTGTACTGGTGTACCAAAAAATTATCCTTAGCTGGCAAGTTTCAGATTTGTTCCAAGGTATTGGCCTCTACTCATGTGTATTACTCTTCTTGTTGGGTCCCTTCCAAGACTTGTTATGCCAAATTGGAGAAGTTGCTTCGAGATTTTCTGTGGTCCAATGTTGTTGGTAAGAAGGGATTTCATAGGGTGGCTTGGGATATTTGTTGTCTTCCTAAAAAATTTGGAGGAATGGGATTGTTTGACTGTCAGCGACAAGGCTTTTCCCTCTGTGCTAAATGGATTGTGAGAGCTTTACAGGGGGAGGAAGCCTGGAAACTTTTAATTCGTCACTGCCTCTCCACGGGGCTTCCTTTTGGTAAGAAGGTGTGGAAAGGGCTTGATTTGCAAACCATTCTTACAACCCCTGTTCCAATAAATATTTTTGGGTCCTTTGTTATGCAAAGCATTTGGAAGGCCTGGGAGGCCATTAAACCCTGGATTTCTTGGAAAGGTCACAAGGGGAAGTTGGGGGCTTCAATACCTTTGCTTAATGTCTGGTGGTCTTCGGCCATCACTTTGCAGGGGACTCCCCTTGCTCAAGTCCAGTGGATACATGCTCAGAAATTTTATAAACGAGGTATTGCTCGGTTATCTGATTTCATGGATTTTCATTCAAGGTCTTGGATACCTTGGGAAATTTTTAGGAATTTTTTTGGTTTATCTTCTGCTGATAAGACTACTTATGAGGTTGTTATTGATTCCACTCCTTTATCTGTTTGGGGTAAAGTTTTTCGATATTATCAGAAACCTTGGTGGACTGATTGGTCTTGGCCCAAAGATGTTTCTCTCACCAAGTATAAACCTCATTTGGGATACTCTTGGCTTTCCCCTGTTGTGCCTATGGCTGAGAAGCTTAATTCTAGGTGGGATGTAGTATCTCTTCAGTCCAGATGGAGTCTCAGATTTAATACACTCTGGGCAAAGTATCTTGAACCTAAGCAAGCCTTTTTTGCTTGGAGTTTATTGTTTCAAGGGCTTCCTATTGGTCAACGGCTTAGATATTTGGGTGTGAATGATATTTCCTGCAGATCTTGTGGAGCAGAGGAGGATGTGCATCATCTGTTTTGGTCTTGTGTGAGAGCTCAAGAGGCTTGGCAGTGGATTTTCTCTTTTTTCAGACCATATATGATAGGTCCCTGTTCTTGGGTGAATATTTTGTTAGGGGATCCACTTGAGTTTTCTGAGAAGCTTGTTCCTGTGTGGCATATCTTTAGAGTGGGGATTCTTTTTCATTTGTGGAAAACTCGCAACAGAGTGATTTTTAGCCAGCAGGAGCCTTCTTCTACTTTTTCTCTTGCTGATAAGTATCAGGTTTTCTATGATTGTTGGCTGCAGATTTCAGTGCAAGCAGAAAAAGTGAATATAGAGCTTCATCACTTACGGGACCTTATTGATCATTGGGGTAATGCTCCTTGTGCAGTGAATCTTGTTCCTCCAGCCCCTACACAACAATGATGCATAGTCTATTAGTTGTTTTTTTAGGCAGTTCTCTGTTTGGTTTTCTTGTGAACTTCTGTAAGTTATTTTGGTAGCTCTGCTAGTTGTTTAGCACACAGTTAGTGTGTTGGTTGTGTGCTCGGGGTGTGCTAATTCCACCCACCCTTTTTTTGTATGATTAAGCCATTTTAATATAATGTTTTTTTCATCCAAAAAATTATCGACTTCTTTTTCTAACTGGTTCATGTAATGCTGTTCCCATATAAACTGTTTATTTCCAGTGGCATATTCCTATGTTGGAATTTCGTTCCACTTTAATACCTCATGCCATTTCAAAATCCTATGAATGGCTCTTTTCTTTTGTCAAAATGGAGCATTTACGGACTAATATAATTGTACAATGCTGGAATGAGGGTTTTGTAGATACTCCCTTCCTCTTGGTTGCACACTATTCTTTTTTTCATTTAGGAGAATGTTGGTGACATCGTCAATGTATGTGCAAGTTACTTTTTCAATCCCATTTTCTCTCTCATATGGAAGTATCTCTCATTGAATGATACCTAAAATAAGGATGATCTAGTTGGCTAGTCGGCATTGTTGACTTCGTTAATCGAGTTAGACTAGTTGGCCTCATTTTCTCCATTGACTGAATTAAACTAGTTGGCCTTGTTAGTTGTGTTGGCGGGGTTGGACAATTCTGTTTTGTTAGTCATGTTAGCTGGTTGACCTAGTCGACCTTGTTGATCTTGTTGGCTAGATCAACCTCGTGACTATGTCGTTTGGATTGGTTGGATTGTCCATGTTGGCTAGGTCGACCCTATCAACCTTGTGGGATAGGACAATTGGGTTTGTAACATTGGCCTTGTTGGCTTGGTTGATCGGGTTGGCCTTGTTAGACCTTCCAATGACCAATATCCAGTCAACACTCTCTTTGGCCAAAAGGTGGCCAACAACGACACCCCCAATCCTCTCTTTGAATGAGGTTTTGCACGTATGCCTTCTTTCGAATGATTCAATATTGCAACCAACATTCTTTGCTTTGCAGATGGTGTCCATTTCCCAATCAATGTTCATTCTTCAAGTGACACCTCTAATACTGGGAAACTCAAAACTTTCCATTCAAACGACATGCTAATCCTAAAACCCTCAGGTTGCTTTTTCTTGGACGGTGTCTATAATCAGTTTGTCCTCTTTCTCACAAATGTTAGCTTTTATAGTGCCTTGCATAATGTCTCAAAACTTGTTTTGAACAATGTTCTCGAAGTTAATCCATTCTGTTAGTGAGCATTACAAGCCAACCTAATTTGTCATGTTCTCTGTCTTCATTCGAACTAAGGTTCATTTCTACTTGTACTGTATATGCATTTTAGCTTGTTGTGACATCCTTCATCATCTAGACGACAGGTTTCCTTACTCAGATGGTAGCCTTCATCATCTGAACATCTGTTTCCTCCTTTCGTTGACATCCTCCATCGTCTAAACCACCTTCAGCCTCAATCACACAACCTTCAACCTTTTTTTGACAGCCTAGTATGTCCAGATGGCATCCTATATTTGGACTACACACTTCTTCTTGTATGGTGTCAGACAATTTTGTTCCACTTCTGTTCTCATCCTTTCTCTATCAATGAAAGCATTCAGAAAAATAGCTATATCTCCCAAGATTTCCAATTCCTACTAGACAAATTCCATGTTGGAGTCATAGGTAGATGCCTTTGACTCTGTCGGTGTTTGCATTTGCAAAACTCATGCACATCCACCATGGGGCACTCTTACCACCTTGATTGAAATCAAGTTTTCATTCCCCTTTGCTTCCCATCTAGGGCTTTGACTCTTCTTTAAAATCTTGAGCCTTCTACACATCAATGGCTTGAGCTACTTGCATTACTCTGAGAGTCTCATTTAAAGTGCCCCTAGAGATGAGATCTTTGATACTGTACAATGGGTCTGCCCTAAGTATCAAATGTAGTTCGTCTTTCATAGACAAACAATTTGATACATGAATGAACATCATCTTTGCATGAGCACATAAATCTATGTGCCATGTTCGTTGAATTATTGTAAATAGAGCTATTGTATGTAAGTATTGCCACATAGTCTAGTGTTGGCATATGTGTATGTGGCAATAAGTGCTTGTAACAATGTAAGGTAATATAATGGGGTATTTTAATGTTTTAGGGTGTATTGATAGTTTGATGGTAGTTAGGCTATTGCCAAGGGCTCTTACTAGTATCGTGATATCTATATGTATGCATCTATGTTGGTAGAGAGATGTTGGTTAGAGATGTTTGTCGAAGTTTGATGTTGGTCAATGTTGGTTAAGACAAGTCTGTGTGTGTTGTATGCTTTGATCAAACCATGATTTATTGTAGATAACTAGGTTGTGTAGGATATAGTGTGTGCAATGTTTTCATATGTAAGTTATTCCCATTGTGTACCCTCGTTTATATATTTATAATGGAATTGGAGTGGGTTTTATTCTATTTCTACATTTTGGCATTCTTGCCTATACAAGGTTGGGTTGAACTTGGTGAGATGAAACTGTGATGAGCATATCACATGAGAAGGTATGCAATGACGACAATGTGGTTGCCAAATAGAGTAGATTAAGTGTTCCTTTGCCCTCTCAATAGGAGGGAAGATTGTTGTTTTCAAAAGAAAGTGAAGTAGACTTGTTGGTTGATGCCAACGAAGGGCCAAGTGACAAAGTTGTCCACAACAAGTGACATCATGAAGTAGTGCACAAGGGAGTTAGTGACAAAGGCCTGCTTGACAATGCAATGTGTGATGAAGGTGTGTGTGACAATGCAAGGCATGAAGGCATGCATGACAATGCATGGTGCAGTGAAGGAGTGCATGCTAATGCAAGGCATGATGCAGGTCCAAATGACGAGTCTAACAAAGGATAAACCCTTGGTTCGGCAAGAAAGGTTGATAGTGATTGTAACTGTTGTCACATTTTGCACAGGGGTACCAATTCTGAAAATTTTGTAAAATTTGCTGCTATACCTTCCCTCTCTCTTTCTTTCCAATCTTCTTCATGTTCTTTGTACTTTCCTGCTGTCTATTTTCAGTTCTGCATCTTTGGTATTTCAATGTTTTTCCAGCAGTTTCAGTAGATGGGCAAATTGCCTCAAAAATTTCTAAGTGTTGAGCCCGCCCGACTTCGCAGCGAAGTCGGACGACGCTCATTGTTTCTCCCGACATTGGCGATCAGTGATGTTAAAATAGGCAAAGTATTATGTGTGGAGACTGGCGCCGTCCGATAGCGCCAAGTTGCGCTGCGCCGTCCGACTTCGCGCCTGTTTTGGTGCGCCATCGGGCGGATGATCAAAAGGTGAAAGTTTTGCTAAGTGTGGCTTCCTTGCGCCGTCCGACTGCGCTGCTCCGCCTGACTTCGCGCCTGCTTTTGTGCGCCATCGGACGGGAAGAGTAAAATGCAATATTTGGCTAAGTGTTGGCCGCCCAACTTCGCTGCGCCGTCCGACGTCGCGTCCCTTTTCCAGCGCCATTGGGCGGACAAAGAGGAAATATACTCAAGTGAAAATTTCCTAAGGCAGGAGCCTCCCGCCGTCGCTGAATTCAGCTTGCGCCGCCCGACTTCGCGCCAGTTTTGTGCGTCGTTGGGCGGAAGGAGAAAATGAAAGAGAAAGTTTCTAAGTTCAAGCCGTCGCCTCTCCCTTGTCAGCAAGATATCAGTAAGTGACTTCGGTCATTCCCCCTTTATCAGCAGACTTCAGATCAAGGACAGGTGTGCAGTTTCGGGATATACGTCAAGATGGGACAGAAGGTGTGCCACTAGAGTACAGAGTAGATGAGCATTGAAAGATAAACTATACTACATCTACCACATTCAACCAGATTTGACTGCTCACCTACATGATCCCCACGGAGCTGTTACATTCTATGTAGACCTTGCTGCAGGTACACTCATGGCCCGCAGAGGTCAAATCTCAGCAGCTTTTGTCAGGTCTGGGACTCTGTGCCTAAATGTAATCTGGGGGGAAAATTCTGCTATAAATAGCAGGCGCATTTCATTGTAAAAAGGGGGAAGAGGGACATATTGCTAGAGAGCTTTTGCTGTATCAGACACTTGCTTCTAATTCAAAAAGCATCCTTGGCTCTATTACTTATCTTGTTATTTTATGCTGCCTTCTGTTAATATTTCTGCTTTACGTTCATTTATTTTTCTGATCGCTGTAATTCTTATTCTGAATTAGAGCATTGGCAATTAGATGAATCTGGAATATGAAACTGAAGGATACATAGGAAGAAGTAATAGTGATAGTTTTTGTTACATGCTTTGTTTTGATTGTTGTTGGTTTGTGTACTAACTAGTAATCGTGTTGCTTGTTCCCTTCACCCGAAGCACATGACATTTACATCTCTTTCTGCATTTTTATAATTCCTTTCCAACACTTTTATCTGAAAAACCAAGTAGATTAGTATAGGAAGCCGGCCTTCTCCGGAGATTGGCACGGAAGGCATTTCTTCCTTCCGGCCTTTCAATCTGTTGGGCGAATCTAGGGCGCAATAGATTAAAATCCTTTCCTTGGTGGCAGATTCGTAACCAACAGTAACAAGTTGTGTATTGGACGATGTGCATGATGGGAGTCTAGCATTAGCAAAACTATAGATTGGTCTGCTTGATGTTAAGTGGGACAAGAGCCCGACATCGATGCAATTGCAGGATGGAGTGTCTAGTAGTGTGTGTGAGTAGAGTTTGACACTAGAGCAACTATAGGTTGGCGTGTTCGATGGTTAGTGGGACAAGAGTGATATCTTAAAAATTATAGGTTGGTATGTCTTATGGTGTGTTGGACTAGGATTTTTGTGTGGTGTGTTCAATGATGCATGTAATGAGGGAGAGATATGTGAACAACCATTGCCTATGCCAAATCAACCAAGCATGAGAACGACCAATTTTGGCATAATGCACTAGTTCCCCATGTTTCATGGTAGTGAAATAGAGGACCTTGTTAGACATTCGAAAATAGGCCTTCCAATGTGCAAGGCAAATGGGTGGATGAACATAGCAGTTTGGAGAAGGTTATTCCTTGTGACATCATGTGAAATTGTAGTGGATCAGTAGATGGAATTTCTAGAGGGCAAGTACTAGACCTCGAAGGAGTTGTAGGAAGCCTTCGAGAAGGAATTTAAATTGTTTTGCAATGACAAAGAGGTTATTGTTGAAATCTATAATTAGAGCAAAGTGAGATAGAATTTGTTTAGTCCTACAATCGGAGGTTGAACGGGTTGGTCACCCTTCTAGAAGATCCATAAGACATAAAAAAGGTGGTTTGTGGAGGCCTTCCATTGTATCATAAGAAGATCATGGTGCTCCCTCTGATTTCATACCAAGAGGCCTTTGAGTGGGACATTAACTTAGAGAGTGACACAAAGACATCATCTCCATGTTGCGGTTGGAAGATTAGTGACGATGACAACTCTGAAGATGAAAGTGACCTCTAAGGTGAGAGCAACAAGCAATGACTTTGAAAATGAGTGTGACATGGAGAATACACGTAATGAGGAAAAATTGACGGTGCATTGCATGACAACCACCAAAGCAATGCAAGATGCCGAATTGAGTATGATACCCAGGGCACACCCATTGTGCAATGTTGATGTCATATCTAGGTGCACTTCGCATGAGAATGTCAAGTCAAGGTGAGCCAATATGTGCGGAAGGTTCGAGTAGCTTGAGAAGATTTAAAGCCCTAGACAATAAGCAAAGGGCATCATGAACTTGATTACAATTGAGAAGGTTGAGCGTGTGTTGAACGTGTGGCATGTTATGTTATCTTCGACGTTGGTGTAGTCAAAGGCATCTACTTATGACTTAGACATGGAAGTTTTAGGGTAGGAACTAGAAACCTTGGGAAATCTTGGTGTTTTTTCTTTTGAATGTTTTTCTCTACAAACAAAGGATGAGAGCAAGACTGAATCAAGCAACGTATTTGAAGATGAATGTGAGGAACAATATTGTCTAGATGATAGAGGATGCCATTTAGACATGTGGGGTTGTTAGGGTGAATATGAAAGCTGTGGGATTGAGGATGACAACTATCTAGATGATGAATGATGTCGTTCGAATGAGGTGGTAAGATTTTCAGATGAGGAAGGATATTTAGGCGAGGAAGCCTGCCATCCAATGAGGGGTTCACACCATATGTTGAGGGTTTCAATACATCGGAGGGGACTTTTAGATCTTCAGTATTTGAGAGAAGGCTATTAGAGGTCAAACCAACATCATTTGAGGGTGTGGCAAAAACATCCAATTGCAAGAACTGCTTGTTTGATAGGAGCAAGCCATTTGGAAAGTGAGTGTTATTTGAATGAGAGGGAGCATTGTCATAATCAAAGTTTTGGGTTTCTAGTATATTGGATGTTGTTTGAGTCATGGTGTATGCCATCCAATTCATTGTCATCCAAGTGAAAATGTATGCTAAGTGGAAGTGTATGCCATCGGATTGAAAGAGGGGACCATCTAGCTAGACAACTAGACCGTCTGGGCCAAGGAGGCTATCGTCTTGGCAGGTCCAGGTGTTGTTTGGTCTTGACAAGTAATCATGGACAATAAGTGACAACTTGGTATAATGGTTCGGACTACCATCTAAGGTTTTGTTGTCTAGAGGAGGATGTTTGGAGTTTTGTTGTTCAGAGGTAGACCTTCTAGTGTGTTGCTAATTGGAACCCAACTGTATGGTAGACAATTATTTGGCTTGCTATTGTTGTCTAGCTTTTTGCTGTCTTGCTCGCTATATTTGTCTAGCTTGTTACTGTCTGGCACCTAGTTGTCTTGTAGGCAACTAATGGGCTTGTTGCTATCTTGCTTGTTATGAACCTCTCTTCTCATTAACAATAAATCATTCACCAATATGTAAAAATATCAAACATGCATCCACAAATAAATTCCACAATAACAATCCACACAATAAAATAGAGATTGATAATACCCTTGAGGTAGGGCAACACCGTACAATGCTCCTTATTGGAAGGAAACCACTCCACAAGATCTCCAGCTCCACGAGCCAAGACTTCTACAAAGAATACTTCATATGACTTCCTTTACAATTGGGGGTACATCTCTCTTTATACAAGAATGTGATGGTTCACCTTCCATGAGTTACAAGGTCACCCATGTGGTGGTTCACCTTCCATGAGTTACAAAGTGCATAATATTATAATATGGCACTATGTTATATATTATTATAATTTTATGTGTGACCCATGCCATAATACAATATTATATTATATCCCCACATTCATATACTTAGGTACCTAACATTCCATCCCCCTTACAAAAATGTTTCGTCCTCGAAACATAGGAAGAAACTAAATAATATGATCTTCTAAGTGAAGATGAGAATTGGTACCGATCTTGATCATCCATCCATCCTAGTGAAACTTTGATTGGTGGTGTTCTTTGTTGATGCCGATATGCCCTTATGCCACTTGAATATCCATAATTAACCCTTGGGTTCCATGTATGTCCATCATAGCTCCTTTGTTGCTCTATGCCTTGTCTCCATGATTGTTGCCTCTCATGGTGGTGTGGATGGTGATATACTCCAACCTTAGCTTGTTCTACTTTTTTTGACTCTTCTTTCTTGCTTCCCTCATTTGGTTTGTCCCTTGCTTTTACTTCCTTGATTTCTGCTATTGCCTCCTCCTGAGATTCTATTTCAGGTTCTTTTGCTTGTTCTTCAATTTGTTCCCCTACAATAGCTATCCTTATACTTGAGAAATATCTTGTAATGTTATCTTCTTCTTTCTATACCATAACTTCATGAACTTCTTTTGCACATTAATATTAATAGTACCCAAAGAATGCAACCAAGGATAACCAAGAACAATATCCATATCACCCATCTCAATAGCATAAAAATCTGAATGTAAAACATATTTATCCATGGTGATCTTCAAATCTTCAAAAATCTGAACATCCTCACCCTCAAGCTTTATGTTTTTAATTTTTGTTGTTGGAACCTGCAAACTGTTAGCCAAGTCCCTACTGATGAAGTTATGCTTGCTGCTAGGGTTTATGGAGACAATAACATTTTTCTTTTGGATGCAACCATGAACTTGCAAAATAAATTTTATATTCAAACAAATCTTTTTGAACATTGTTTGGCACCAAAGGTGTGATTTCCTTGGCCTGCATATTATTATCATTTTCCTTTAATCCCCATTTGCTTAAAAATGCAACTTCAAATTCTTCCCTTGTGTATATATTTATGAGCATCCACAAAGTTTGAAAACCAAGAGTAAGCTTCTCCTCCCAAGTGAAACAAAATATTCACTTTCCATTCTATCTGATAAAAATTTAAAGAATTTTTTTCCCAATTCATCAAGTATTCCCTAGCATCACTATCCTCCTTTCTAATGAATAACTCCATGACCTCAACCCAATTTTTTTTCCAAGCAGCTAGGGTTTTAAATAACTGGAAATTCTCAAAAATAAAATTTCTGAAATCTCATCTATTTCCTTCTTCAAACAATTAAATCTGCAGATTTTCTTCAAAACAAAACAAATGGCAACTGATTTGCTTACCCGGATTGAGAGAGATGAATTTTTTTCCCTTTGCATGAATTTTCCATGCAGCCCAAAAACAACATCAAAAGCCCAACTTTCAACAGTTGTAACTCCCTCAATACTTATCAGAATTTAACAAGTGACTAGTTTTTTTGTAGTACTCAAAATAATCTACATGCTGGTGCAAAAATCTTCTGAAAATGACTGCTAAAAAATTAATATGAATTTTTTTCTTTTGAAAAAAAATTTGTGCAGCCAAAAAACAGCACAAATACCTCAACTTCAAACAGCCATAACTTTCTCAATACTTATCAGAATTTAACAAATGAGCAGTCGTTTTTGTAGTACTCGAAACGATCTACATGTTGGAACAAAAATATTCTGAAAATGACTGCTGAAAAAAAGATATGGCCCTTGCAAGATGTGACGTTTTTTTGGAAAAATGTGCCCTAGCTTTGCAAAAACAACCCCACTTTGCCAGAATCGCTGCTCTGATACCAAATGTTATGAACCTCTCTTCTCATTAACAATAAATCATTCACCAATATGCAGAAATATCAAACATGCATCCACAAATAAATTCCACAATAACAATCCACACAATAAAATAGAGATTGATAATACCCTTGAGGTAGGGCAACACCGTACAATGCTCCTTATTGGAAGGAAGCCACTCCACAAGATCTCCAACTCCACGAGCCAAGACTTCTACAAAGAATACTTCATATGACTTCCTTTTACAATTGGGGGTACATCTCTCTTTATACAAGAATGTGATGGTTCACCTTCCATGAGTTACAAGGTCACCCATGTGGTGGTTCACCTTCCATGAGTTACAAAGTGCATAATATTATAATATGGCACTGTTAATTATTGTCATAATTTTTTGTGTGACCCATGCCATAATACAATATTATATTATATCCCCACATTCATATACTTAGGTACCTAACACTAGCTTGTTGTTGTCTAACTTATTGCCGTTCAACACAACATTGTTTGATGTCAAGGGAAGTGATCTATCTATCATCAAGGGGAGTGTCCCATCTAATGTCAAGTGAAGCGTGTTGTTTAACATCAATGGGAGTGTGCTGTTTGATATCAAGTGAAGTATGCCCTCTATCGTCAAGAGGAGTGCTCTATTTGATGTCAAGTGAAGTGTGTTGTCTACCTTCAAGGGGAGGTGTCTTTAATGTAAAGTGAAGTGTGTCATTTGTTGTCAAGGTGAGTGTGTTGTCTAACCCTGCCATTTTGAGGAGGCCATTCGTAGGGTTGTCTAAGGCATCTCATTTGTGCTTATTATCTAGGGCATGCCTTTTGGGTGTTGTTGTCCATTGTTGGTCTTCTAAGGCTGTCATCCGGGGCTGGTTGTTTGGTCCTACCCTTGGGGACTGGATGACAAAAACCACCATCCAAAGATGGTTATCTGGGCCTGCTGTTTGGGGGTGGCTGTTAGAGGCAACCATTTGTGTTGTGCGTTGTCTATAGTGCATACCATTACTGAGGTAATCGTCTGGGGTTCCTGTTTGGGTTGTTTGGTAGCATTAGAGCAACAAATTGAGCATTGCAAGTGGGTCGAGCAGAGGCCAACAAAATGCTATTCGTGGGAAAAATGCAACTTAGACAACAAAGGAATTAGCTATTGGGTTGTTGAGGTTTTGGCACATTGCCCTCAAACCCATGCAAATATTTGTGAAAGGCACTTCCTCTCAACCCTGCAAGGGTCCTCTTACCCTTATGACCCATGACATTGGTGATGATAAGCATTGCTCATCATATTTGTGATGTGGCCGACTTCATGCAACAAAGTAGTGGGAGAATGTTTTGTTGGTAGTGGTTTACAATGTTGCATGTTGCAGAAGATGTATGGAGTAAAATGAAGCAAGAGCACGACAAGAGATTCAAGTACTGTGTTTAGTGCTTCTATCCTAGTATTCAGTAGGTATGTCAATGGGTATGTTGACAAGTATCAAGGAGGGGATAGATGTAGGTGTTTGATTTGATACTTGAACGAATGTCGCATCTACATGAGTGCAGTAATAAATGCACCACATCAATTAAATGATTGTAATGTAAAGAGTTGTTGTAAGTATTGTCACATAATATAGTGTTGTCATATGCATACATAGCAATAAGTGTTTGTAATAGTGTGATGTAATATTATGGGGTATTTTAATGTTTGGTGTGTATGGGTAGTTCGGTTATAATTAGGAAGCCAACAATTGCCTAGTGATCTCGTGATAGCTATATTTACACATGTATGCTGGTAGAGAGATGTTAGGTAAATATGTTCTTTGATGTATGATGTCCTTTGATGCTGGTCAAGACAAACATGTGTGTTGTATGTTTGATCAAATGATGATGTATTGCAAATAATTTGGTTCTGCAGGATACATATATCTCTAAGTTATTCCCATTGTGTACCTTTGTTTATATAATTATCATGTAAATAGTATTGTATTGTGTTCTATTTGTACATTGTCTATTGCCTTAGCAGGTGTCACAAAAGGCACCACTAGTGGCACCTCTTGTTGGAGTAGTTTCCCTCTGTGTCACATACACTTGCTGAATGGTCTTCAAATTTAAGGGATGTTTCTTTGTTGAATGTCCGTCTTCTTGACAATTATCACATGCTATCTGTTTTGCTTCTTTGGAGTCATTGCACCTTGAGTCTCATTCATTTATGACTTTGTTAAACATGCACATTATCTCCTTTCAAAAAGCACTTGGGGTAAAAGCAGGGTATTCGGACATAGTTTTAGCCTATTTTATGACACTAGTTTCTTAAAAAATGCAGTATGCTCAACTTCATCAAGGAATAAATGCTATTGTGGTTGAAAATTAGAGGAAGGTGTAAATTGACAGAACATACTAAATGATGTTTAGCATAGGAATATGATTTTTGTTTTTAAAGAAAAAGATAGATAGATATATTAAATTATGTATTTTGGTAGAGCTTGTTTTTATTTTTTAAAGCTTGATTAGGACAGACCATAGATAATTCCATATAACAAGAGTATTTTAATAAATATTTTATGGATACGTCTAATACACAAATAGATCTAGTGCAAGATACAATTTTCATGATTTCATTGTCAATATTTTAATTATTATTCATTTTCAAATCAGAAGTATAAATTATTGAAAAATTGTTGTGAGGATATACAGTATGTTAGATTTTATAATACTATCCAAAAGCAGTTTGAAGCATAGCATTCACATCAGATGCAAAAGAGCATAGAAGCAAATAAGAGAGCATATAGATGAAAGAAATAATAAAGGCAAACAAAATAGAATGAAGGGTTTCCCATAGGCTCCCCCACAATATTGTATCACATAAACTGATATAATGGATGAGCAATTGGGGGGTATTTATAACAGATACCTAATCCCTAATAACTACAAACCTCAAACCAACATAATTTGGCTTAAATGTTAAATTACAAGATATTAACCCCTTAATGAAGGTTAACCATACGAGTGGTTTAATCAATACCGCTAAGGGTGAATACACCAAATTATGCCCATAGGCTTACAAACCATGTCTGTAGTTTTACAAATCACATATGCCCTTAGGCTTACATCAAGAGCATCCGTAGGCTTACATCATCATTGTCATCCTTGACCAATAAGATCACATTACATATTCAAACAATACCCATCATTTGAGTTAAGGGCCAAGTAGGGGAGACATTAGAGATGGTCACATCTCTCTCCCAAAATGGATGCTCTAATGGAATTTTGCTTGGTGCTCATTGTTTGGATCTTCATAATCTAATAGCTTGTTGCCTGTCTTCAAGAATTTTGCTTCAATCTTTTTCAATCTTAATATGCATATACTCAATGAGTGTCCTTCCTTCTTACATTATTCACAGGTATTTGACTTCTTTAAGTACCTTAAATTGTCCTTGGGTTGCTGAGCCTTAGCCTCCACTAGTTTGAAGTCCTTCAAACGGGCCTTTATATGAGGACGTGTAGTACAGTGGTGAGTATTTTGATGGTTGGAGGAACAGTTGGAATGACAGATTTGAGGAGCCAACTGAGACTGCAGTCATTGCTGGTCCAAACACAATTGATATAGACAATATGTACAAGTCTAATTGTATGGCATATATCAACTTGCACTTGTACGACAAAGTCTTAACATGCACTTGTACGACAAGTGTTTGTACAACACAGTCACAATCCACTTGAACGGAAAACTCCAACAACTATCACACCTGTCGGCAATGACTTGTACGATAACAACTTCGTCAACACTCCTCGTACAACACTTTGTGATGACCCTCATATAACACTCTGATGACAATACTTGTACGATGACTCTCATACAATTATTCTAGACTACAGCTTTCGTCTGCAACATTGCACACATAGAACTTGGTATGCACAATGCTACACTAATAGTCCCACACAAACATACACACACACAAATGGAAATGGAATGTCATTGCATTATAACTACCTATATGGAACTTGCATTACATATATGTTTGCACTTGTAGTACACAAATCACACAAATGCTCTCATGTCACAATGCACTTTTGGATTCCTCATACTTTCCAATGTACAATGCTTCTCTCTCATACCATGACGATTGAACAAAAGAATGGGGGGTCCTTTTATGCTTATGGGTCAGCAGTTAGCAGCAATTGCCGCTTGGACACCTTACCACTTAACTACCCTCATTCCTATTATGCGACCATTACATTAGCTGTACATTTTATAAATTCAAAATATTAACCTATGATGTCACCATTCCTGACGTCATCTAATAAAATGACATTTCACTTTTATTTCATTTGCGTTTGATTTGACTTTCATGTGCATTGATTTTACATTTCATTTACATTACAATTTTGTGCATATTTGCACTTATTTTCCTATCTAAGTACAATATTTGCTTCATTTATTGTGGCAGTTGTCTAGAACTAGCTCCTACATCTGCCCTCCCCTTTAGATTGGTCGGTGTCCTCGTCGACGACTGTCTCTGCTCCTGTGGGGGCTAGGATTCTGTTGATGTTGAGGAGTTGGACCAGGTACGCCTCCCAGCTCTTTGATTTGCAGTTTGAGGTCCTCCGTCTCTCCTTTCAATCTCTTGGCGTAGCTTAGATACCAGGTCCACTACACTGCTTAATTATTCGCTCTTTGCTTGATTTCTGTCAACTTTGCCAATATCTTTTCCCCCCTCTTTGCAAAGGCAGCTTCAACCTCCTTCCTTGCTACATTAGCAAACCTTCTTTGCTATTTTTGCATCATGCCTGCAATTGCCAACATCTCATCCTTTTTTGCAATTAGCTGATCATTAACCTTAACTTCTTCGTTCTTCTTCTCCAACATCTGTTCCCTCAATGAACATTCAGATTTCAGCTGCTCGAACCGCTGATTCTGTTTCGCCTGAGCATTTATTCTCTCCTTAACTTCCTTGTTTAGTGCTGGTAGCTCTGCTTTAGCATTCTCTTGCATTTGCTGAAGTCTCTCCGCCCACAGGTTAACCTGTTCCTCGATAGACTCCTAAATTTTCTTTACTCTTGTAGCTAACCATTGAACTAGGTATGCCAAAAAATTAACCTTGGCATACGTCTTCACCAACTCAGGGGCAAGTTTCACATACTTTACACTTGCTTGATCCATTGGAGTTTGGACAAGGTGCCAAATTCCCCTCATCTATATGCACCCTGGTTGGCTGCCTATAGATTGTCCAAGTTCCCTCTGGCAGGTTTACTACTTCAATCATGTATCACACACTACCAGTCTCTAGCTCCCATGGCTGCCGCTGATGAACATTGGCAAGCTCCTTCATCTTCTCCTCATCCTGAGCCCATTGTACTAACTTGCCTAATTCATTTTCTACCATCAACTGCCATCATTGCCAATCTCCAACACATCCAACTTGGAACTCCATCCTTGCTCTATCCAAGGCTCTAGACATCTTTTTGAAAAAGGTATCAACTTGTTCATTGATACAATCCCCTAGAGCTAGTGGTCTCTTGAAATTCGACACTTCTATAAGGAAATGCTCACTTGTATCCAACTCCATGTCCGTATCATCTTCGGTGGTTGTTTCCTCTCTACCTTCTCCACCGTCACCTCTTAGGTTGATTAGTCTGTTGGCTGCCTTGCCCTACTTTACCAGTCATGCTACATCCATAGTTCGTTCTTCAGTAACCGCTTCTTGTACTCTTCTGTTGTTTTAGTGATTGACTATTTTCTCCTCTATAGAAAATTCGGAACTGTAATGTAGATTGCTTTCCTTTCTCTCCTTGCTCCATTGGTACTGTTCTCCTTGCCAACTCTATTGTGGATGTGATCTCAATGTCTACATGCTCATCCAATGGAGGTGATCTACACAGATCCTCTTGCTGCTCCAAAGGTGCTAGGGTGTTGAAAACGTCAGGTGAATTAATGTTTTCCACCTGTTCATCTCCTACACCTTCCACTGCATCCATTGTTGTTGTCTCCTCTTCTACATCCACAACAATGATTGGTTCCTGTTGTTGTGTTGTTCTCCTTTCTTCTTGCTGTCCACCGTGCGCAACAGTCTCCTTAGGCTGCTGCTCATCCACTGTAGCCCTCTCCTGAGTCATCTTCCTGCTTGTAGTGCCTCCTTGCATAGTCTGACTGCTTGACTACGCAAGTTCTTCTTGTTGCACTACTCTCTATGGTCTTCCATGCTGCTCGCTTCTACCCTCCACTGTTTGTTCTACACTGCCACCAACCACGGTTACAGACGTATCGGGGACGGGGGGACAGGGGGACGGGGAAATGGGTTTTGAGGACGACAGGGAACCACAAGGCGATTTTGGGAAACGGTTGGGGGATGGCAAGTATAATAATATTAAAATTTTTAGAAATTTTCATGCGGTAGTGTGCCTTCTATTGGGCTATCAGTTTCTGTATCTGATGAGTTGCCCTCATCATCCAAGTGAAGAGCCTCCAATGGAACTCCAACCAACCCCTCCTGATCCTCATCCTCATCAGTCTTACATCCTTTGGATCAACATCCCATCGTGTAGTTGGAGATTGCTTGTACTCCAACTTAACTCTCTCACGAAGGCGAAGAAAGCTATGCACTGCAACTAGCTTCTCCGCTCTGCGAGAGGTAAGCCTGTTTCTCCTCACACTGTGGGTAGTGTGTTTTTTCAAATGCTTGTAATGAGTGTGTTATGAACTTTTTTAGGGTTTGGGGGGTGGAGACTTTTGTCGCTCCCACCCTCATGTTTAAGCTTTAAAATAAAAAAAAGTTGAGTTTTTTTTTTTTTAATGTTATATGAACGTCTAGTCGTCCCCCATGACATCCCCTCATAGCAGGGGTACTGGGGACAATCCCCCATGGCCTAGCGGCATCTCGGGGATTACCCGCCTGTCCCTCCCAACAGGGGGACAACGGAGGAAACGTCCCCACGACCTGGCGGCGTGTTGGGTGTGGGACGCCCCGCCTGTCCCTTCCAATAGGGGGACGATGGGGGAAACGTCCCCCATGGCCTGGTGGCGTCCCAGGGTTGGGATGCCCCGCTTGTCCCTCCCATTTCCCCCACCATCCCCTTATTGGGAGGGACACGCAGGGTGTCCTCGAGACATTGCCAGGCCGTGGGGGACCATCCCCGGTACCCCTACTGTTGGGGACGAAAGGGGAACGGGGATGCGTTCCCAGTGGTGGGGGATGCGTCCTGTTGTGGCTGATCCACAACACACCCCAAAATTGGGGACCCACTTTTTTTTGCATGTTTTCAAGGAAGATCTCAGTGACCCAGATGCTAAAAATCAAGAAAAAGGCAAAATTGCACAAAAATGAAAAAGTGTCGCGATATCGCGACATGTTGCTCTGTCGCGGCCAAAAATGAAAAAGTGTCGTGATATCGCGACATGTTGCTCCGTCGCGGCCAAAAATGAAAAAGTGTCGCGATATCGCGACATGTTGCTCCGTCGCGGCCGATAATGAAAAAGTGTCGCGATATCGCGACATGTCAAGCTTTCGCGGCCCAGGCAAGCAGGAAGAGGCATTGATCGAAAATTGTCGCGATTTCGCGACGTGTTGTGAAATCGCGGACCAGAGTGGAGAGAGAAAGACAGAACGGAAAATTGTCACAAAATTGCGACATGTCACAAAATCGCGGTCAAAACAGTCAAACAGGGCAAAGCACTAAAAGCGTCGCGATTTCGCGACAAAAAGCAACAAAGGGGCACGAAGCAGAAAAACGTCGCGATATCGCGACAGGAAGTAGCAAAGGGGCCCGAAATAGAAAAGCGTCGCGATTTCGCGACGGAAAGCTGGCAAAGTGGTACGGAACAGAAAAGTGTCACGATTTCGCAACAAAAAAAGCAGCAAAGGGGCACGAAGCAGAAAAGCGTCGCGATTTCGCGACAGAAAGCCGCAAGATAGCTCCAAATGAAAAAGCGTCGCGATTTCGCGACAGAAAGCAGCCGAGGCGTACGGAGATGAAAAACGTCGCGATTTCGCAACAGGAAGCAGCCGAGGCATACGGCCATTCTGGCAGAGTTGCAGAGCCAAAGGCGACAGGCCATTCTGGGCCTGCTATTGGAGCAATTTCCTTCACTTGTTCTGGTCTTATCAAAACTGGGACAATTCTGTCATTGTAATTGATACATTTATTTAATACAGAATTACAGAGAGTTGCATCTCACTGGCAAGAAAGGAGGAGTTATTTTTGCATGCAAAGATTGAATGTTTATCTTTCCTCTTTCAGATTTTCTAGGTTTATAGGTGAAGTTTAATGCGAGTTCTCTCGGTTGCTTCATGCGAATGCCTAAATCTGAAAATTATAGTTAAGACCCTAGAAACCAGCACCTGGCTTATCTGGATTGTGCGAGTTTGCGGGTTCAATAGGTTAGGTTGTGTGCAGAAACCTCATTATCTTCGGTTTTGCCAAATTGAGATCGTAGCACTCTGAGCGTAGTTTAATTCATTCTTTTTGTATTATTTTCTTTTCTTTTCAGTTCTTTATTTTACGTATTTTAATTACCTTCATTTAAATAAGCAAATTGAAAGATCTACCAAAGCTCGAAATCAAAATAGATTTGTTATAAAGATTAATTCACCAGAGTCCATTGTAATTTCATAATAGAATAAACCAGAGTGCCCCTTGTTAACATTCACTTGCAACATTAAGGTATTCCCAGCATTTAAATTGAACAGCACTATTGGTATAAAAAGGGCTAACGTAAAAGGAACCTTGGAGAAATTATCTGTGGAATTTCTTTGCAAGCAGAGGATTTGGGACTCGGATCCTACCGGAGAGTATGTTTTCACAACTGGGTGAAAACACAACTCAACACGTCCCCATGGAACATTGCCACCAACACCTGCTATGGTCTGTTGTGGGGATTGCTGATCTTCTGGCTAATGTTGTGCTTGAAGTTGAGTCTCCATCCATTGCTACTCCAACCTCCAATATCTCTTTTCCTTTTGCATCGACTCTATCCTTGGTTGTGTTGTGGCTTCCTTCGAATCATCACTTCATTTCTTGAAGGCTTCTATACCTTCCTCTTCAATGTCTTCTTTTTCATTGGAGTGCTTGGCTTTGTCAGTGGCATCACATTGATTGACCAAAAAATTGTTGGTGCATGCTCTGGCATATCCTAGGAAGATTCAATTTTGGAATTCGTACCTTTGCATGTGTCATAGCATTCATCATTAGTGCAATGGTGTGGAAAGCCATTGAAAAATTCCTTGTATATTGCATCAGGAAATTCCTAATATGGTATGACAAATACGATGCCCAATCATATGCTATGCCAGTTGTTATCCCTTGCACATAGGATATGAGCCAAGTGGGCATTTTCGAGGCTCTTTGTTCTCCCGAGAGTTTCGACGTGATGATATTCATTGCACACTCTAGTTCTGACGTCTTCAATTGTTGCATCTTCACTCCGTGCCTCCCATGCTTCAATAACTTTGCTGCCTCTTCTGAAGTGATGTCGGTGACCTCATGGATCATCTCCCTCCACCGGTTCATGTCCACTGACTCCTTTTTGACCGGTATTCCATGATTCGACAACCCAAACGTCCTTCTGAAGTTGCCTTTTGAAAACACTACAGTTACGTCTTGGTCACCAATTCTAACTCTACTGGCATTCTGCTGTGGATTGTACATCTGCAATATTTGCAAGAAGTAATCTTTGAAAAATTCTTTGTTAAAATTTGGAATCTGCAGTATAAAATTTACTCTTGCATTCTTAAATGTTGTCCTCAATGGATGATCCTTCGGACTCTTCTCCCACCATGTTTGACAAAACTCTCCTGTTGGTTGTACCCATGTGATGTCTTGCAAGGGCACTATCATCCTCTCCTTTCCCTTGCTCTTCTCCCCCTCCTTGAGGCGAAGCCTCCACTTCTCGCTCCTCCGGAGTGCTAGTCCTTGGCCTTCCTTTGGAATGTCCAACATGTTGCCTGCTGCTATCTCATTCAATATTTGAGCCGTGTTCTCTCCCTTCCACACGTGTGCTTTTCAAGACCTCTTCTTGCACTTCCTTCGACACCTCGGGAATGAGGTTCTTCCAGCTTCATTGGGTCAGGTGGAGCCCTTCTCTGCTACTGGTCCACTCGACAAATTCTCTCCTTGGCCGTTTCTGCATCCTTCACTCCTCAGCAACTTTGACTAGCTTTTGCTTATGCTTGTACGACACTCGTCGTACACGTTCTGTGTATACGGCCCCTGTCGTACACAACCTCCTACTTGTATGCAGTCACTCCAGGCTTGTATGACAACTGTTCAATTGTCTACTTGTACGACACTACACTTTGAAATATGACAGTGTCGTCCCTTCCTTGCACCTGTACGACCGACCTTTTGCACCAATCTGTATGGCGCTATTGTACAAGTTCATTGCACTTGTACAGTGATGGTGTCTTCAACTAGCTGTTCATTCTCCTTGTACGGTCCTCCAACTGCTTATACGATAGCCTCCTTTGCCCTCTGTCTTTGTGCACAGACTTGGTGTCTTCCTCACCGTCAACTTCAACCTATGTTTGTATGGCTACACACACCTGCAAACCTTTGCATGTCTTCTTTGCAAACGTTCACTTCAATGTCCTTTCATACAATTGTATGGCTTCATACGACTGCAATTGCTGTTCTTGCAAAACCCTCTCCACAACATTGGCTTTTGCAATTTCTTCCTTGTGTCACACAAAAGCTTCTCAAGGCACGTTCGTCAGTTCTGCACTTCTTCGTCAGTAGTTTCCCCCTTGTGTTGTCAGCTCCTATATTAGCATTGGTCCTATATCTGCAATGTACTTGCACACGCTTCATTTTAGCACTATGTCTTGCATCCTCTCGCCTTTAGCTTCGTACATGTACTCTTCGTCCTCCCTTCTTCATCAGACATTGAGCAAAATGCAATGCTCAAGCCTCCCTAATGCATAAATTTATAATTTGGCGGGGTTGGTGCCCATTCATAACTGAATGTTAACTGTCACCTCGCCACCTTGCATGTAACTGACATCGCATTTTTTCCTTTTTCATATTTTTTTTTATTGTTTATCTTCGTTGTATGATTCGTACAACCATGCAGACTATCACTTCTACTGCGTCACCTGTTGACAAATAGCTTTCTTCCCCTTGACGATTTCCTTCATGCTCTGTAGTACAATTCCTTGGATTTGTATGATGGCCTATTCATTATGCTATATTTGTATGGAGATTTGCCGTACCATCACCCTTGCTTTCATTTGTATGGTAGTCTACCGTACCGTCATCTCCAGTATGGCCAATTGGACTTGTATGATCACCTTGACATGTACGAAAAACCCTGGTTGTACGATAGTAATCACTTGTACGACCACCTGTCGTACCACCTTGTCCATTTGTACGATTGTCTTGACTTTGACATGTACAACCACCAATTATACGATAGTTTGCCATACAAGCACCTTGACTTGTTGCGCTTGTACGATAGGATGTCCTGCCTCTTCCTTCTGCATTGCGTCATTGTCTTTGTTCTTGTCTCATCCAATTCGGTTCTTCATTATTCTGTCTTTGTCTTCTCCTCCGTGACGATCTACCAAACTCAAGACATTTCTTTCTACATTTCCTTCCTCCGGGCGGGCCTCCTTGACTTGGGACTGCCTATTCCTTCCTCCAGGCTGTTCGAGGTCCATCCGTGCTCTCCTTTGGTTCCTCTATCGTCTGTTTCTACAATATCTTTGGTTTGGGATGGCAACCAAGAGGCAGTCTTGACGGGACATCCTGATGGTTGCACGGTAACTAGTTGTTTGTAATGCCACCAAAGAATGGTCTTGATGGGCCATCCTGTCGATTGCGTAGCCTAGGGATAGTTGGAGGGAAAAACCTTCCCCTCAAACTACTGGGAGGGAGGCCAACCAACCTCCTCCCTTGGCCGGGCAAACTTAGACGGTCGAGAAGACCTGACGGCCCTCCCAAACTGCCTAAGCTGCCTATTTCCTGTACCAATGCTGGAGTGTCTAGTAGTCCTTGCGAACTACTTGGACCTCTTGCTTCATCATTTTCGTTCACTGACGGATCTTCCAACCTTCTTCTCATCTGCCTTCCCTCCTCGGAGTTAGTCTGTTGGTTACTTCTTTCTTCTACTTGGGGAACTGGTTGAGGTCTTGGTGTACTCTTGACTCGTCTCTTGAGTCGTGAACTTGAGCTTGAACTACTAGAATCATCAGAGCTTGTGGAAAACATACTACTGGTATCTGTTCACCAATTCCTCCCATCTTCTTGAGATGTAGGTGTTTCAAATATGTCTCTCCACAATATCTCATTTGCCTCTTGTCTTCTCACTCTTCTTTGCTCAAGATCATCCAACACTTCTTGTCTTCTTATTTGTCTTGCTTCAAGATCCTCTATCATTCTTGTAGTTTGTTGATCAATTTGTTCCCTCATTTGTGCATTACGCCTTTGAAGTCGCTCACATTCCTCTTGCAACTATTGTGTTTCAAGGCGTATTCGTTGGTGTTGAAGACCAACTCTTGCTAGCAAACTCATTCCCTCATACTCACTGCCATCACTCCGAGGTTCATGATTGGGTGGCTCTCCTCCATTCTCCATTGCCACCAATCGTTGTTCCTGTGCTTCTAATGTACCTGGGAATCTAACATGCACCCGTAGTCTTCTCCGTTCCATTGGATGAGGTTCCAACTCTTCCTATTCAATCATGGGTTGCTCTCCATTTTCAGTCCCAAACAACCATCCCAGATCCAATTCTCCTTTTTCTTGTGATGCACCATTTTCTTCATTGGTCCTACTTGGCTCTCCTCTTTCATGGACCACTATTCCTTCAAAACTTTTTGAAGACTATTGTGGTGCTTCAACTAGTCTTCCTATGGTTTCCTCTTCAGCTGGTTCGAGATTGACCATATTGACTTGCGCCTTCACTTTATATGGCTTTAACCTCGACCCATTAACCGTCTCGGGACATTATGTCCCGTCCAACTTTTGCAACTTTACCGCACCATTATCCATCATTTCTACCACCTGGAAGGGCCCAAGCCATAGGGTCTTCAACTTCCCTGGCTTGATTTCACGCTTGCCATTAAACTTCAATACCAAGTCACCTGGTTTCAGCTTCATCTTTCTTAGGTGCTTGTCATGCCATAACTTTCTCCGCCGTTGGGCAATCTTCGTTGCCCACTGAGCCATCACCCGTTTCTTGTCTAGTTGTACAAGTGTCATGAGCCTCTCCTCTAGGCTCTCTTGGTCTCCCAAACGGTTTTGTACCGCCACCCTCAAACTTGGTACCAGGAACTCTACTGGCACTACTGCCTCCTGCCCATACATCAACTGGAATGGCATGTGGTTTGTTGTCGGCTTGAATGTTGTTCTATATGCCCACAGAATAGCTGGCAACCTTTCCTCCCAGTCGGCACCTTCTACACCACATGTCTTATAAATAATTGAGACCAAGACTTTGTTTGTCGCCTCCACTTACCCATTTGCCCTGGGATAATATGGACTTGACAATGAATGCAAAATCTTGAACTCAGTAGTCAGCTTTTGAATTATTTCATTGACAAAGTGTCCTCCTCTATCACTTGTCAGTTGCAAGGGTATGCCAAACCTTGTAATGATTTGCTCATAAAGGAATCGTGTCGTACTCCTTGCAGAATTATTTGGCAATGCTCTTGCCTCCACCCACTTTGTCAAATATTCTGTGGCCACCACAATATACCTGCATTTTCTCCTTCGGCTTGTTCTCAATGGTCCAACAAAATCGAGACCCCATCTCTCGAACAATTCTTGCAGCTGCGATGGGTACAATGGCATGAAGTCCCTCTTCAGTGGCTTCCTGGCTCGTTGGCACGTATCGCATGCTTTCACATACTCCCTAGCATCGCGATAAAGGGTGGGCCACCATAGCCCTGCCAAAAGTACTTTCCTTGTTGTTGCATCTAGCCCCATGTGCCCTCCTACCAAACCTTCATGAGCCTCTCTAAGCGTTGTATTCACTTCTTCGTCCATGACACATCTCCGCAAAACTCCATCAGGTCCAATTTTGTATAACAAGCCTGCTATCAATTGGAATGGTGTCGATTTGATAATGATGCATTTCTTTTCTGCTGTCATCATCTCCTTTGGCAGCTCTCCTTTTGACAAATATTCTCCAATATGTTTGTACCATGATGGTACTGCACTCACAACAAACAAATGAGCGTTTGGAAACTCGTTCGACACTCCTTCTGTAGGTTCCCTTGAGCGAATCCTTGACAACTGATCCGCTATCACATGCTTCTTTCCGGGTCTCACCACTACCCGAAAGACAAACTCCTGCAACGTAATGAGCCACCTGCTAACTCGTCCGTGAATAGTCGGCTTGTTGATCAAGTACAACAATGCTTGATGGTCTACATAGAAAGTGAAGGGATTGGCAAGCAGATAGTGTTTGAACTTTTGAATTGCATATACCATTCCCAAGGCTTCCCTCTCCGTCGTGTTGTAATTCTTTTCCGCTTGTGACAACAGCCGACTTGAAAAGTAAATAGGCTGATCAAGCCCAAATTGCCCCTCCTAGGCCAACCCGCATCCAATTGCAAAATTAGATGCATCCACGTGGACATGAAATTCTTTATCCCAATCTGGAAACACCAGAATGGGCGCGCATACCAACTTTGCCTTCAACTCTTCAAAGGCCTTTTGATGCTCCTCCATCCACCTGAAAGGAACATTCTTGTGCGTCAAGACATCCAATGGATGGGACACTTGTGCAAAATTCTTAATAAATCTCCTATAATACCCGACATGTCCTAAGAAGGACTTCAACGAATTGACGTCGTACGACTCCTCCATGCTCATTACGACTCATATCTTGTCGGGGTCTGTCTTCAATCCTTCTTTGCAGACAACATGTCCCAACAACTTCCCATATGGGACCAACAATTTGCACTTTTTGGGATTCAATGACAAATGAGCATTCCTACACAAACTCATGCATTCCTCCAATGCCTTCAAGTGCTCGTCTTTTCTCCCATATAACGACCAATCATCTAAGAAGACCTTAAACTTCCCTGTGGACATTTGCTCAAAGATATACAAGATTATCCTTTGAAATGTAGCTGGAGCATTGCATAAACCAAACGACATCCGGTTATATGCATATATTCCATTCTCCACTACAAAGGTTGTCTTCAACTTATCCTCCTCGACAATATTGATTTGATTGTAGCCCGAGAATCCATCCAAAAATGAATAGATCTCGTGCCTTGCTACTTCTTCCAATATTGAATCAGTAAAAGGAATAGGGAAGGGATCCTTGATTGTTACAACATTCAAACTTTGAAAATCCACACAAATGCAGATTTGGACATTCAAACTTTGACAATCCACACAAATGCGAATTTGGCTCGCCTCCTTCAAGGTAATGACGATCGACGACACCCACTCACTTACCGTGACCTTGAAGATTATACCCACATCCAACATTTTCTGTATCTCTGCATCTCCTCATTGGTTGTGCACTTGGAATCAATGGGATTCGATGTACACACAACTCTGGTGGGATCCCTTTCAGGTCCTTGTATGTCCATGCGAAGACATCCTTATATTGCATAAAATTTTGAAAGCGACAACTTTCAATACTGGATCCCAATCATCTCTGCAATGGATAATCTTCTCTTCATCCTTTTCACCGAGGTTTACCTAAACCATCTTCGGACCTTCATACTGAATGGTGTCAGGTTCATTTGCTGCCTTCAGTACATCAATCGGGTGTGTTGGCTTCTCATCAATCACCATGTCACCAATAGTGTACTCTGCAAAGTTCTTAGGAAATGTCCATTTCTCCTTCTCTTCCTCTTTTGGTGCAGACTTCTTCTGACTTGATTCGCTAACCTCATACACAGTATGTCTTCTTTCATCATGGTCATCTTCCTCTTCCGCTTGAATACATAGACAATGTGGGAGAAAAATTTCATAATCCTCCATTTGCCAATGGAGAAGTCCATTGTCTGAATCTTCATCATCTTCCGTACATTCTTGAAGTTTCAACACTCCCTCTTCATTCGGCTCGTGTCCGCTATCATCATCTAATGATGAACTCCCTGATTCATCAGATGTCGCAATGTCTTGACTTACGGACTGATTCTTCAAATTTATCATATATTTGTGTTGTCCCTTCTTGAATGTAAGACGATCTTTCTCCCAATTATGATTCACTTTTGCCATACGTAGCCATCCATGCCCCAACAATGCATCATAGGCCGGTTTCTGCATGGCAATTACCACAAAGTCCATGATGAACTCCTGGTCAGCGATCTTCACTTTTTGGGCTGTCAACACTCCCTTCATTTCAATGCCATATTGGTCTACACCATACAATCGGAAATTTGGAGACCACAAAAATGGTGCTCCAATGTCTCTCCAGGTCTTCTCAGGCATCACATTCACACTAGACCCTCCATCAATGATCACTTGCGTCAGCTTGTGATTTAGCAACTCCATATGAATCAATGCCGGCTTCTTCCTAGCTTCAATCATCAACACCGTTGGATCAATGAATTGATCCCTTCTTATCGTTGGTACTTCATGATGGCATCGTGGCTCCACAACTCTTCTTGTTCATGCCATCTCTCCTACCTTCACATAAAGCTCAGGTATTGTGCCAAGCAAACTGGACACCTTCACCTCAACTGTTGTGTTCAGTACTTGCGCCACCAATTGCTCTGTTGATGATGAATGTACCTGTTGGTTACGAATCTGCCATGAGGAAAGGATTTTTGGTTAATGCGCCCAGATTCGCCCACCAGCATGAAAGGCCGGAAGGAAGAGATGCCTTCCGGGCCAATCTCCGGAGAAGGCCGGCTCCTTTTGGGGGGGGGGATTTAAGCCAAAGGGAACAGGAAAGAAATAAATGAACGGAAAGAGATAAATGTACAGAAAGAGATTACAAATATGTCCAAAGGTTGGTGGGGGGGAACTAACGATGCGGGAACACACCAATCACCGCTACTTACCGCATACAAACACAGAGCATGACAAGGAACTGCAAAACCTAGGCGTACTTCCGATACACCAGCAGCGTATGCACAGCTTCAATAGCTCCCTAGCAAACATTCCCTACAAGGAACTAACAGTAGGGGATCGTATCAATCACCAGATACGTACACCGACGGGGTAGAAAGTAAACCTAGAGATGTCGAGCCGGTATATGTGTTAGGTAGAGAATTTAACCGCACGACTTCAATGGCTCCCTAGCAAACATTCCCTACAAGGAACTAACAGCAGGGGATCGCATCAATCACCAGATACGGGCCAACAACGTCACACACAACTGATGGAACTGCTACCAAATTTATAATGAATGCTTTAAATAATGAAGTACAAAAGGTGCTTTAAGCAAGCAATGCTAGAGGAACCTGATCGCCAAATGCCAAAGTGAATTAACGAGCAGCGACACAGGTGGGCCTAAGGCATATAATGAAAGACAGCATAAAAGAATAAAGATAGTAGAACAGAACCAGGCATACAGATTGTATTCATAAGCGTAAGCACGGTTACGATAGCACGGTAGTTCCCTAACAAACATTCCCCTTCCACGCTTATAATGAATTTCGGATGGGCTTTTATAGCCCGAGTCCCACCCGATTACATTAATGGGCACGAGTCCCGATCAAACATGAGTCGACGGAAGCGGCGAAAGAGCCGCAAATGCCGACCTTTTGTCGGATCGGGTCGTACCCGCAGACATGGTCTTCCTGGAAGCCGGACAGACTACGTGGCGGAGTCTTGGGTAATTCTTCAAGTCGGCAGGCTTGGTAGTAGGCTGGAGCAGGTGAAACCTCGGATCAGCTTTGAATGAGGCTATTTAACGCAGCGGTGCAGGCAGCCCATGCTTATCCCTTTTGGTCGGCGAGTCTTGGTTCAAATCCCGAAGCTGGACACTTGTCCGATGATGGGTTATGTCGTGTGACACATGCTCGCCTTAGAGGGCGGTCTATCCATCTTTGCTTGGGATCGGGGCTCCTTGGGATGCGTGCATAAATCAGTGCAGTCGGGGAAGGCCTTCAAGCCTTGGTCAAATTCCGGGTTTGTTCCCCTATTGTACACCTGTCAAGGGCGCATTCCCGCTCCGTTGAGAAGTCGAACTGCGCACAGGCGAACACTGGTGTCTGCCGCCATATGGACCTGCTCCGGCATTTTACCTTTTTTCTGCATTGACCTGTCAGTCTGCCAGTGCAAGGTGCGCCCAGGAGGTGGGGCGAAGTACGCACTTCGCACCAAAACTGGGCGAAGTGCGCACTTCGCACCAAAACTGGGCGAAGTGCGAACTTCGCACCAAAACTGGGCGAAGTGCGAACTTCGCACCCAGACTTAGCCAATTTCAGATAGACCCGCTGGAAAGCTGGAAAATCAACTGGGGAACTCCATGGAAAAAGGGGGGAGAGAAAGAGAATGGGAAAGAAAAGGAAAGGGAGAGAAGTGAGAAAAACGGAAGGAGGAAAAGAAGAGCAACACTGTTACAAAACAACATTGAAGACATTGCACCCCGTGCAAAAATGTGACATTTCTGGCGGCTCGCGGGGTGTCGAGCTCGCCTCGGCGCAAAGAATCCATGCCTTTATCCTTTGGGTGCAGAGGAACTTGCCTCCCCTGCCTTTTGCTGCTCTAACTGTTCTCCTTGCGGCAACTGTTCTTCAGATTCATCTTTGTCAGTCGCCTCCTCAGCATCTCCTTCTGAAAGGTCTCCATTTCCTGCTTCTGCCTCGCACATGCGAGTGTATGCCTCTTGGGCAGAACGCCAGGCTTCCGCTTCGAATGGCTTGCGGTCAGCTATGTCTTCTAATGCTCCGTGAAAAGCGGCGACCGCGTGCGGGTCGATGGTGAGGTATCTTTTCTCTAACTCCCGAAAATAGGAGCGGATCCTGGAATATCCGGACACCATCCGAGTGACTTGATTGTCTTGAATTGGCTCAGTCCAGCTATCAATTTCAGCTGTATCTGCCTCAAAGGACTGCCAATTCTTCTTTACCCGATCTAGGGTGAGGAGCTCGCCATTCTCAACAAAACCTGGACACCCAAGTTCTGAAAGAGCGTGAAAGGGGGCCAGACAGATATCTTTTTCATGCCCGAATGCATCAAGCATTCGTCTGGCCACTCTCACCTCTTCAACTTTTCTAAAATATTTGTGCAAGGTCACCCTTGCACCTGCCCATTCTGCAGCGAATGAGGACACGGGGGAAAAAGGACGCCGTCGCGCTCGCGCTCCTGAAGGTTTATCGCCAGGTCCAGCCATTGCTTTGCCTGGCGCTCGGCCTCCTCTACCACAGGCTTTCCCTGGGCAGAAACTTCTTGAATCCTTGATGCGAAGTCCAGGACGCCGTCGCGCTCGCGCTCCTGAAGGTTTATCGCCAGGTCCAGCCATTGCTTTGCCTGGCGCTCGGCCTCCTCTACCACAGGCTTTCCCTGGGCAGAAACTTCTTGAATCCTGGATGCGAAGTCCAGGACAGCCGCTTGAGATGTTTTTTCTATAAGCTGCGACTGTGCCTGCTTCAAAGACTCCTGGAGTTGAGAAATCTGCTCCAAGGCTGCTTTCTTTTCGGTTGCGGCCTGTTGCTGAGAAGCGGCTAGCTGGGCTTTGAATTCATCTGTTTCTCGCCGCGCCGCTTCCAGTGCTCAGTGGACCTAGATAGGTCCTCTTCAAGTTGCCTTACTTTATCCTGCAACGCGAAAAGTTCTTCCTGCTCCTCCAGACTCTTGACAAAGAGATTGTTAGCTTTGCGCATGATCGTCTGAATCTCATACTGTTTATCAATGTCGTCAAAGCTTTTCTCCTTTGTCTGGAGCACGTAGTCCGCCTTAGTCATTTCTCGGAGAGGCTTCTTCACTATTGGGATTATTTTCTCCGTTGTAATCACTCTCCTTCCAAAATCATACTTTGCGTGTTTTGCCGGGGCGGCTATCTCTTCATGTCTCCTCCGCTTCAGGTCTTGGCGGAAAGAGACAGAATACTCTACGGCTCTTGTTGCCAGGGGCAAGTCATCTGAGTTCTGGAGGTCGTCCATAAAATCTGGTTCCCCTAGCCTAGGGATCTGCTGAGACGTCTCTCCTGCGGGGATGGGATCAGGAGGAACCGGACAGACCTTGGAAGAATCGGTCGCTTGTGGGGGCGACCGGGAAACGGAAATGGGAGATGCTGACACTGTGAGGGTTTGAAGCGGCTGAGGCGGAGGATGTGATGGTGAACGGACAGCCTCAGCACTAACCTCGGGCGAAGGGTTTGGAGTTGTGCTCAGAGAAAGAGAGACGTTAGGGTTCTGAGCAAACTGGTCGAAAGAGTGGGGGCCGCTAGAAGGACGCGGAGACGGGGAGGAGGATGTGGTCATGGCTCGCCCAGATTGAGCGGGGAGCGGGTGGAAGTAGAAGCGGGTGAGACTAGAGAGACGAGGGACAGCAAACGTACCTGCGGGCTCCGCTCGAGCCGATGCCGGGTGAATGTCTTCGCTTATTGTCTCGGCGGGCGGCTTGGGACTGCCCAAAGGAACCGCCTCTGCGGCGGCGGGACGCGGGCTGCGGCTCTGCGGCCGGTCGTTGCACTATCAGGCTAGGTCGCTTGATTTTCTCAACTCTCCTCCGCTTCTTTTCTTCTGGAACAACTGTCGGATCAGGGGAAGGAGACGAAGCAGGTGCAGCAGGCGCTGATGCTCCCACGGTAAACTTGTACCGGGGTTTGACTTGCAGAAGGTCTGCCGCGACCGGTCTGCTTTACGGCGGTCTTGGTGCTTTTCTTGCCCGAGGAAGTGCCTCGGCGCTGCCTCGGCTAACTTTTTCGCCTTTTCAAGCGCCGCCTTAGGAGCCACGAACCGCATTGGATCGGCTCTGGTACTTGCTGGGCCGGCGCTGGCAGTTGCTGAAGTGTACAACTGTTTGGGAGGAGACCCACTTTTATAATCCTCAAAGGGGCCTCGGGGAACGTAACCTTGATATGCGAACGGCCGCCAGCTGTCATGATGCTGGTCATAGAGAACCGAGAAGTCGTCATCTACGGCCAGGTTTCTCCTTGTGGATTTATCGTGCTGCGTGCGGCATCTCATTTTCCAGCATTCAATAATCTTTTCTTTAGACCAGGTTAAGGCCTGCAATCTTGGACAAAATTTTTTGAACCCTGGAGATGAGAAGTGATGGTCCCGGTTTCTCTTGGGGTCATATGTCACCTCCTCGCAGTAGAAATCCTGCCAAGGGGGAGAAGCTTCCATTAATTCAATCTCCCAGTCAAGGTCCACATGGACCACGTCGCATCTATCTTCGGTTATGTCCCGGGGGCACAGATGTGCAAACTTTCCCCTTATCCCATGAGGGTCATACTTCCAGCGCTGCGGCAGCAAAACCAGGCCAATCCGGGACAGCGCTTGCTCTAGGTAGACATGTTGTCCTACCTCGATAATCTCAACATTGGCCCAGGAAAGAGGATATTGAAAAATCTGTCCTCTTTTCTTCCCTAGGCCAAACTCTTCTTCCACATAGTCCATCTGTCGGGCAACTTCCATCCCGAACAGATGCTCTGAGCACCAATAGGGCAGCAAATAGGGTTTGCCCTTGAATCCGTAGATTCTATCACAATCCCTGCGTCGGTCCGAAACGTCCCCGAGCTTCTGATTTATCAAAGCACTCGTCATTTCTCTCGGGGGACGGGGGATTTCACTTTCGGTGAAGACTGACATGACGAATCCCAGAAAGTTGAAGTTGAACTTGTAGTAGGACCCTTTCCGGTATAAGTCATCCGTCCGGTTATAGACGGGCCGGGGTTCTCCCTTCTCGTTAACCTTCTTCGAGTTCGGGATCGGCATTTGGGGGTGCAGATGGTACAAACAAAGCCAAACCAGAACGGAACTGAAACGAAAATTGGTTGACTGGCGCTTCTGGATCTTCAGCAGACTGGAATGAATGGCGTAAGCCAGCCAGTCTGCCCAGTCAAAAGAGATGGGGCGTTTTTCGCTCCGCTGCGCCGCTGGTTCGTAAGATTCTCCACACAGGAGGCATTCCACGGCGCCGGTGCAGTACGGGTGCACCAGCTCATCGGAGTCGCAGTCGAGGATCCATGCCAAGATGGTATATAGATACTTGCTCTGAAATTTTACCAAAGGCATGGGGCCAGTCGGCCATTGTCCGGCTGGAAGCGGGGCGTTGAGCTCCGAATTGAGGAAATCCCTCATTCGCTTGGTGTGCGTGAAACGTCCCGCTTGTTCGCCCAAATTGATTTTTTCTGAGGATGGTGCCGGAGTCATACTCCAGCCCTGGGGCGAAAGTTGGCTGCACAGTCTCCCTGCGCAGTGCGAATAAGGGTTTGCCACTGGAACTGCAGATTTGCCGGGAAGATGGTTTATAGTATCTGACAATTAAGTCTATCAGCTCCGGGCATTGGTGGACGGGAGGGCACATGAATCGAAGAGGTTTGATTTGTACGCCGCTCCAAAATGATGGGAGGGCGAAACCTTGTCGACCCGGCTCTCCACATTCGCTCTCGGCTGAGTTAGGCTCATGGAAAACGAGCCGTCCACATATCTGCCCGGGTAATTCACCGGAGGTGGTGGGGATTGCCCACGCTGTACCTTCTTCGTCCGGGCCTTTGACTTTTTCTCTGGCGGAGGATCGCCTTTGAAAACTCCCCGGCCGCGGCAAATCGCCCGGTTCATTGCTTCGCTGGATTGCGGCGACACGGGCATTTTTCCCTTGTCCATCTCTCCGAGTCGACAATAATGACAGGTTCGAGTCATGCTGCAACAAATTTCGCTATCGGAGGAATAATTAGCATCTGTCCGAGGAATAATCTCTGCAATCTGGAATGTTGGCATGATTCTGACCCCCTTTTCTAGATAAAAACAGCGCCATTAATGCAACGCAGGAGGGGTAGGTCGGCTGAGTTAAAACCCTTGGTGGCCGCGCAGGAGAACGTTTAGGAAAAGACGCGCCCCGGCAGCCGTGCCTTGCTTTTTTAGTTGCGTTTTCGCTTGAAAAACGCTCAATCATTAACTCAGCGTTGGGGACTGCACCATGGCTGACGTTGCTGCCACCACTTGGGCACGCTGATTAAGACAAAACCTTCGGTGCGGAAACCCACATTAAAACAAGTGCAAACGCGCATTGGGCCCAGCTTGGGGTTTTTGAATTTTTTTATTATTCTTTAAACCGCGTCCCAATACTGGCCCGGAAAACTAGGCGCAGCCGGACTTCGCCCGAAGTTGGGCACAGCCCGACCTCGCCGGCGAAGTCGGACTTCGCCCGAATTATACTGGCCCGGAAAACTAGGCGCAGCCGGACTTTGCCCGAAGTTGGGCACGGCCCGACCTCGCCGGCGAAGTCGGACTTCGCCCGAATTTCGGGCGAAGTACGAACTTCGCGCGAAGCGCGTGCTTGAACTGTTCTACCTCTGTTTTTAGCTGCGCCCAAGGTTTGGGCGCGATCTGGGTTTTTGCCGCCTTTCATCTTTAGATGGACTTCGCACGGGCGCTGGCCGCTTTGTTCGGACTTCGGCCGAAGCTTGATGCGAAGTGCGAACTTCGCGCGAGTTCGCACTTCGCCCAAGCGCTGAGCGCAGCCGCGCACTTCGCACTGGCGCCGGCCGAGTCGGACTTCGGTGCGAAGTTCGTACTTCGCACAAACTTTGCGCGTAGTGCGTACTTCGCACGAAGGGTTGCGCAGTGCGGACTTTAGTCTGCTTCAGCTTTTCTCGGACAAACTTCGCAATTCGGCTGGGCCGAAGTCAGGCTTCGCTGCGAAGTCGGACTTCGGTCAACACTTAGTCGATTTTTGCTCTTTTTTCTCCTTTCTTTTTCTGCATAGCCGAACTTCGCCCCTCCTGCGGGGCAACGACAGACTTCGTTGCGAAGTCTGTCTTTCTCTCCCATGCCGCATTTAAGCTCAAAGAAGGAAAAATAAACTGAATGCTAAAACTGGAAACTATACATGCGGGGAAAAATAAAAATACAAGGCAAAATTTTTACAGGGAAGGGCCACTCGGGCGCCTTCAACAACGATAAAGCTTCAAGTGGAACCCGTTGACGGGGATGGGGAGGAGCTGACCCTCCATATCCGAAAGTATGTAGGCATTGAACTGATTCACCCGGGCAATCTGATAAGGGCCCTCCCAGAGAGCGTCAAATTTTCCGTGATTACCCGATTTTGCCTTGTATGAGTCCCACTTCGACACGAGGTCCCCGACTTCGAAAACTCGGGCAGTGGTGCCTTTGGCAAACCAGCCTTTAGTGGCTGCAATGTGATCCGCGAAGGCCTGGTATGCACTTTCTCTGTCTTCTTCCAACTGCAGGAGTTGGCACAACCTGTCGTCTACCGGGTCTCCGCTGCTCCTGTCTTCGTCAATCATCCACCGGGCGGGGATTTCAATGTGTGATGGCATAACGGCTTGCTTGCCATAGACGAGCGCATAGGGGGACGTTCCGAGGGATTTCTTGAACGCAACTCTGTCCGCCCATAGCGCCCGGTTCAAGAGCAAGTGCCAAGTCCGCTTATTTTTTTCAATGGTCCTCCGGAGAATTTTCAGGAGGTTCTTGTTAGTAGACTCGGCAAGGCCATTCCCCTGCGGGTAGTAATTAGAAGACATCTTGTGATAGATGCCAAGGCCGCTGGTGTACTCCGTGAGTACAGCGCCTACAAATCCCGGACCGTTGTCTGTCACAATCGACTCTGGAACCCCGAAGCGGGTAATTAGGCTCTCAATGAACCTGATGACCGTTTCTTGGTCGGCGTTCTTGGTCGGGATCGCCTCCGTCCATTTGTGTGAAATAGTCGATGAGTCGTGAGAATAAACTTGTGGCCGGCGGAGGAGTTAGGAGAAATTACCCCAATGAAGTCCAGACCCCATTGCTGGAACGGAACTTCGGCTTGAATCGGTTGAAGGGGCAGGGGTGCTTTTCTGTTTCGGCCAGCATACCTCTGGCATTGATCACACTTGGCGCAGACCGCATACGCGTCTGCGAACAGAGTGGGCCAATAGTATCCAGCCCTTATTATTTTCAAGGCCGTTGGCCTTGAAGAATGGTGACCCCCAGGCATCCCGGAATGAAAATCTCCGAGGATCCTAGGCTGGTCAGATTTTATGACGCACCGCAACAGGATGCCGTCAATGTTTTTGAAGTAAAGCCCCTCGGGGCAAAGAGTGTACCTTAATGCACCTAACCGAAATCTCCTTCGTTGTGAGGCGTTTAGGTGATCAGGACATCTTCCGGTGCAGAAGTATCTCACCAGTTCATCTGTCCAATCACTCCCCTCCGATAAGGAGCTGGCTAGGTAGACGCGAGTCGCTGTGTCCTCCCACTTACAGGCGGAGATGCCGGCTACAGTGCTTCGGGCCAATTCCTGACACAAGGCTCGGCCTCTGATAAGCTTGGTGGGCCGTACTTCGATATCAAACTCCTGGATCTTGGCAATCCATCCCGCTCTCTTGTGACCCGGCTCCCCTTGCAAGATGAAACTGCGAACATCGGGGTGAATCACGAAGACAGTGGTCTTACTCTGGGAGACAAAGTGCCTGAGCTTTCGAAGGGACTTCATGACCGCATGGACCTGCCGCTCTATAAAATTGTACTTCTCTTCGTGTGGCAGAATCACTTGGCTTAGGAACGCGATGGGGCGCTCCTCACCGTCGTCTCCCTTCCGAGTCGGAGCTGCAGCGTAACTTTCGGGTTCTCCCACTGCATACGGGATGAAGTCCTTGGAGTAGTCCGGGTTTGTCAACACCGGAGCTTGCGCAATTCGAGCCTTGATTTCCTCGAAAGCTTGCTCTCTCTCAGCAGTCCATTCGTAAGGTGTATCTTTCTTCAACAGTTCGGCCATAGGCTTGATCACCTGTGCGAAATCCGGAATGAACTTCCGCAAGAAGTTAATCTGACCGAAGAAGGACTGCGAGACCTTTTTTATCGGTGGGGCTCGGCAAGCGAACGAGGGCTTCGCTCTGTCGGGGTCAATGGCGAGGCCTTCCTCGGAGATGGCATGGCCCAACAACTTTCCTTCCTTTACCGCGAAGACGGACTTCTTCGGGTTTATAGAGATGCCGAATTCTCGACAACTTTCAAATATCTCGCAGAGGTGCGAAACATGATCTTCTCGTCGGTGAGAGAAAACAGTCATGTCATCAAGATAGATGACAATAATCTTGTTGAGCAGCTCTCGGAAGGCCAGGTCCATGGCCCTTTGGAACGTGGCACCAGCATTGGATAAGCCAAACGGCATGCGCTGATAGGCGAACGTCCCCCACTTCGTGGTAAACGCCGTCTTATGCTGGTCTTCTTCTTTGACCCAAATCTGGTTGTAGCCGAAAAATCCATCTAAAAGTGAAAATCTCTGGGCTCCAGCAACGATATGCAAAATTTGGTCGATTTGGGGAAGCGGATAGTGGTCCGGAGGGAAGCCTCGATTTAGGTTTCGAAGTCGACACAGAGACGTATGTCGCCATTCTTTTTCCTCACGGGCACCAGATTCGCGACCCAGGATGAATGTTTGATGGGGTAGATGATCTTGGCCTCCAGCATCTTCAAGAGCTCGGTCTTCATCATGGCCTCAACCTTTGGATTTACGGCCCTTTGCTTTTGTCGGAACGGCTTGGCGCCATCCTCTAGCTCGATGGTATGCTGGATGACAGATCTGTCATACCCCCTCAAATCTTCGTAGCACCGAGGCCACGATGTCGGGGAACTCCTGTCCACGGTGATCTAATCTGCACCAGTTCCTCCGACGTGCAGTCTGTTCCGACCTTGATGGTTTTACCGAGTTCGAGCTCCGGGTCAGCATACTGCCTCGGGTCTACTTTGATCCTGTGGGATATTGCTCTGTCATTTCGATCAAAGAGACTTTCTAATGTAATCAATCCTTTTGGGACGTGATTATTCCGTAACTGTATCAACCCCTCATATTGCTCGTCATCAGGGTCTCTACCTTCGATTACACACACTTCGTTAACCAGGAATGTGACGATCTCCTCGTCACAGCTGAATACCCGCCAGAAGGTATCCCTATCAGGCACAGAAGGCCTGTAAATGGTGCGGACCGGCTTCAGTTTCTGGACGACGTCTTCAGTCGGAACGTACCTGGCTCCAACAGACGCCAGAATATCAGCGTGCTTGTTTCTCTCACGCGATATTGCCTTAACGTTCAATGAGTCAAACGATTCCATCGAGTCCCGGACCCGATTGCGGTATGCTCTAAGATAGTGATGCTTAGACGCGCATTTATTCGTAACTTGATGACACACTAACTCCGAATCTCCGAAAATTTGGAGATGCTTGATTCCGAGCCTTTCCGCCTTTCGCGGACCCAAGCACGGGGCTTCGTATTCCGTCGAATTGTTAGTACGGCTCCGGAGCCGGCTCGTAGGCATAGTCCCTCTGGACTCCGGTGAGAGAAACCAGGAGGACCCCTGCACCGGCGCCATTCTTGCAACGGGCGCCGTCAAAGAAAAGCTTCCACAGCTCTTCGGGTGCAGGTCCTACCTCCTTCGCAACGGACACGTCAAGCTCCTCGGGCTGCTTAATGAAATAACAGCCACTGCTCTGTCTCGATTACGGCATTAAAATCCCGCAACGAGAACTCGTCTTCTAGCTGTAGCACTTCGAGAGCTTGCTCGGTCAGTTCTACTGTCACCAGTTCTTCTTCTGACAATTGGACTATGCAGTCCATCTCTCCGCCGGGTATCTTGTCTACTAGAAAAGGGGAAGGCTTCTCATTGAAAATTTTCAGTCTCCTTCCTTTGAAGGGCACTTCCATGTGCGAGTAGTCTAGAGACAGTACCCGCCCAACTTCGCGGTGAACTCCCGAGAGAGACACATGCCGAAGTAAGGCTCCGAGTCAACAATCACGACCTCTTGGATGACCACAATGTCGAGAGCTTTGTGCAGCCGGATAGGGATGTCCTTTATGACACCAAGCTGTCTTGACAGGGGGTGCCGTCTAATTGCAACACACCTTGGCTGCTCCGCATGTATTCCATCCCGATCTCATCGCGAGACGGCCTTCGGCATCACGGTCGAGGAAGCACCGGAATCCACCATGCGGTTGTGAACTATGTGCCCTTGCATCCGTAAAGACGGATAAAAGGGTGGCGGTCCTGTTCTTCCCGGTGGTGGAGACCGTCAAAGGTTGAACCAGGACAGCGAGTCGCATCCGCTGCCGCTCTTCATGTTTTTTAGTGATTCTTGCGACAGATCTACCGGCCTAGAAGCGAGAAGGGCATCGTACATGCCGATTCCGCGGAGAGTCTTCTTTAACTCGTCTACAATGCTGTAGCCCGAGGTACTAGCTCCTTCTGCTGGTTTAGCCGATTCATACTTGGTCCGGTACTGTTGGGTGGCCTCAACTCGCTGTCTCTTGGTCAGAGACGGGTACTTCAGCTTTTCCTGGGCTTGTTCTTTGGTTTCGGGTGGGGGCTGAAGTACAGGAAGCTTAGTGGGAGTTGGGGCCTTTGTTGGAGGCTTAGCTGGAACAGCAACGGTCTTTGCTGGAGAAGGTTTAGCGGGAGCTTTATCTTTGGATGCCTTCTCCTGGGCTGTGTAAGGCCACAGTCGCTTGTACGGTGGCGGCCCATTGGGCTGCGGTCTTTCTCTTCTCGTGTATACTGCAAAGGTTTAGCCGCGTCCGCGGCTTTCTTTTCTTCCTTGGCGGGCGTCACTGGGTTCTCTTCCGCGAGGGCAAAATTGGCCTCGCCGTCCAAGATCATGTACAACTCATCGTCTTCTATAGCGTTGTCGGCCAAGGTCTGGATGTAGTGCTGGTGCAAAGTGCAGTCTTCCTCCGAATGCGGGTCATTGCACGTAGTGCACCAGTTGACCTGGTCAGGAGGACCGAGTGGGTCATCTATAGCGAGCATTTCTCGGAGGCGGACGCCTCTGCGGTTGGTTTTCCGGGGGCTTTATCTTTTGTCGGTTCGGCGGCGCATACGGCCTTCTAGGAGCAAAGTCCATTTGGGCCCGCTTCTTTTTCATAGCGGTCATGTCATTGGACATGGCATGATATCCGGAGGCCAAAGCCCGCACTTCTTGTAGAATCGTGTTCGGATCTTTGCTTGTCGGGAGGCGGCAAGCTGTGCCGATGGAGGCAAAGCGGCCAATGGAGGAGGGTTAGAATAAGACGCATACTGCGGGGGAGCAAGAAGCGCTGGAAAATGCGGAGCGGGAGGAGGCGGATGAGGGTAATGCAACTGAGGCGGGCCGTATTGAGTTACGACCGGCGCCGGATTCCACTGCGGCTGGGGTTGCTGCCCCGAAGTAGACGGCACACCACCGAAGCGAAGGATACTCGTGATCTTGGAAAGTCGGGATGAATCGGCTCTCGCACTGCGGACGGAAGCTCTGCCGATGGAGATAATGTCGGCTCGACTTGTCTGGCAGCTTCGTACAGTGCGGGGAACTCGTCAATTCGGGCGATCTTCGGCGACGAGGCATATGTCCGAGTTGAAAGACCTCGGATAGTAGTGAGCAGCCATGCCGGTCGAAGGCCGAAGTTCGCGAGGTACCCGTTTCCGAGGATCTCGCAAACCTAATGTTAAAATCGGACACTTCCTCTTGAGGATGCCTCTGGATTGCTTGGAACTGATGCGATAGAGAGGTAGGATCAGCGGACTCGTTGCATCCTTTTACGAGCCTCTCGGCAAGGCGGGGCCACCCGGTGATGGATCCCTCCGGCGGCGATCTCCACCGAGTGAGAAGCTTTCCCCTCGGGGAAAGGGCCGGCGAGACGGGTCTTCACACTTTCATCGGTGATGGTATGCGGTGCGGCCGGGGCAAGGATGTCCTGGATGTGCTCGTACGCCGTCTTACCGTAGCCGTCGTATGTGGGAATAGACTTTAAAGCGACAGGGGGCACGGCTTGGCGACCGATCGGGGCCAAAGGCCCTGTAGAGTCCACCGCCGGGAAGAGATCATCGTCATTCGGCTGTTGATCAGCCATTTCTTCTTCTTCTCCGCCATCGGTTGTGTACTCGGTATCGGTACTTTCCGAGGATACGGGATTTTCCTCTTCCTCGGCCTCTTCTACTTCGTACTCGGCTCTTCCGACCTCAGCTTCGGCCTCTTCTTGGATCTCAGCCTCGGCTTCGTCGAAACGAGCTCGCGGATCAGCCAGCCTGGGTATCTCGCCTCGAGCGTGGATGTCTTGTTCGTAGAACTCAGGCGGGCTTCTCGGATTTCTTGTTCGCCACCTTCTCGTGTGCATGAAGGTGACCGGACCGGTCTTCTAGACTCAGAGGATTTGTTCGTGCAGAGTCGCCAGGTGTTCAGATTTGGAACAGCAATGAAGCGAACACCGGTGCTTCGATTCTGTCAGGGGTGAGAAACTTCCTTGTCTCACCAAGAGCTCAGGAGCTGTCAGCGCCAGGTGGAGACTGATCAGAAAATCTCTCGTCAGATGTAGGACCCGTGTTCCGCCGAGCGGGTCAGAAGAACTGTTGCGCTAGGTGGAAACTAGATGGGTACTCTTTCTTTAAATCGTGGGACAAGCGTCCCACCGGGCGTGCCAGAGAAACTGTTGGTTACGAATCTGCCGTGAGGAAAGGATTTTTGGTTAATGCGCCCAGATTCGCCCACCGACGATGAAAGGCCGGAAGGAAGAGATGCCTTCCGGGCCAATCTCCGGAGAAGGCCGGCTCCTTTTGGGGGGGGGGATTTAAGCCAAAGGGAACAGGAAAGAAATAAATGAACGGAAAGAGATAAATGTACAGAAAGAGATTACAAATATGTCCAAAGGTTGGTGGGGGGGAACTAACAGTACGGGAACACACCAATCACCGCTACTTACCGCATACAAACACAGAGCATGACAAGGAACTGCAAAACCTAGGCGTACTTCCGATACACCAGCAGCGTATGCACAACTTCAATAGCTCCCTAGCAAACATTCCCTACAAGGAACTAACAGTAGGGGATCGTATCAATCACCAGATACGTACACTGACAGGGGTAGAAAGTAAACCTAGAGATGTCAGAGCCAGGTATATGTGTTAGGTAGAGAATTTAACCGCACGACTTCAATGGCTCCCTAGCAAACATTCCCTACAAGGAACTAACAACGAGGGATCGCATCAATCACCAGATACGGGCCAGCAACGTCACACACAACTGATGGAACTGCTACCAAATTTATAATGAATGCTTTAAATAATGAAGTACAGAAGGTGCTTTAAGCAAGCAATGCTAGAGGAACTTGATCGCCAAATGCCAAAGTGAATTAACGAGCAGCGACACGAGGTGGGCCTAAGGCATATAATGAAAGACAGCATAAAAGAATAAAGACAGTAGAACAGAACCAGGCATACAGATTGTATTCATAAGCAGAAGCACGGTTACAATAAGCACAGTAGTTCCCTAACAAACATTCCCCTTCCACGCTTATAATGAATTTCAGATGGGCTTTTATAGCCCGAGTCCCACCCGTTACATTAATGGGCACAGAGTCCCAGTCAAACATAAGCTGACAGAAGCGGCGAAAGAGCTGCAAATGCTGACCTTTTGTCGGACTGGGCTGTACCCGCAGCATGGTCTTCCTGGAAGCTGGACAGCTACGTGGCGGAGTGCTGGGTAATTCTTCAAGTCGGCAAGCTTGCTAGTAGCTGGAGCAGGTGAAACCTCAGATCAGCTTTGAATGAGGCTATTTAACGCAGCGGTGCGGGCAGCCCATGCTTATCCCTTTTGGTCGGCGAGTCTTGGTTCAAATCCCGAAGCTGGACACTTGTCCGATGATGGGTTATGCTGTGTGACACATGCCTGCCTTAGAAGGCAGTCTATCCATCTTTGCTTGGGATCGGGGCTCCTTGGGATGCGTGCATAAATCAGTGCAGTCGGGGAAGGCCTTCAAGCCTTGGTCAAATTCCGGGTTTGTTCCCCTACTGTACACCTGTCAAGGGCGCATTCCCGCTCCGTTGAGAAGTCGAAGCTGCGCACGAGCGAACACTGGTGTCTGCCGCCATATGGACCTGCTCCGGCATTTTACCTTTTTTCTGCATTGACCTGTCAGTCTGCCAATGCAAGGTGCGCCCAGGAGGTGGGGCGAAGTACGCACTTCGCACCAAAACTGGGCGAAGTGCGAACTTCGCACCAAAACTGGGCGAAGTGCGAACTTCGCACCCAGACTTAGCCAATTTCAGATAGACCTGCTGGAAAGCTGGAAAATCAACTGGGGAACTCCATGGAAAAAGGGGGGAGAGAAAGAGAATGGGAAAGAAAAGGAAAGGGAGAGAAGTGAGAAAAACGGAAGGAGGAAAAGAAGAGCAGCACTGTTACAAAACAACATTGAAGACATTGCACCCCGTGCAAAAATGTGACAACAGTACCTTAGGTACTTCTGTGGTGATTGGCTTTTTCAGCTTTTTCTCTAGCAGAAGTATTTATTGTTTAGCCTTTTGCATTTCTTCTTCTATCAAATCATGTGCTTCCTGCCACCTGTAATAACCCTCCCTATCTAGTTCTCTAGGGGTTTGCCAATTCTTAACCCTTTTCGTGAATTTTTATATACAAAATCACAAACACAGAGCAATCCAGAATTCTCGAAAATATTGCTTTATTCTTATATTAAAACTAGGGCACAAATTACAATGCAAATACCTCAAATGCTGATGAAACCCTAGCTGCTCCGTACTCTATAAATGATGATGAAGGCTCAGCCCTTCTGATGTGAATACTTGTGTGGTGTCCCGACTCCAAATATTCCCTGTATAATCTCTGAATGACCCCGTGTGGTAACCCAACTCCAGAAGTCTTTAAAACTGAAGTCCAAGCCGCAATCCCCGTGTGGAAATGCCCAGATTGACCTGAGGGTAATCTTGCAACCCCGAAGCCAATGTCCCTGTAAGAGGTTGTCGTCTCTCACAAGCTCCAGAATCTCTGTAAATGGCTCTGCCAAAGAGTCCTCCAAAAAACTAGAGAGAAAAATAATAATCTTTGCATATCTCCAAATGAACTCAAAACCTCCTTTTATCTCCTCCATAGGTCAACTTAGGGTTAGGTCACTTTTAGGGTGAGCAAATATAATTTTATCAATTTTTAATTCCACCTTATTTCTCCTTAATTTATTCACCCCCTTATGCCTAGGCTTAACGACTTTTTAAGTCGTCACTTAAAATGGCCCCTTTTAAGTATAAAATGATTTTATAATAAAAATAAAGTCACTGACTTTACAAAATTAAATTAAATAATCACTTTATTAATTTTATCTTCGACCATTAAAATTTCCAACCTCTGCCCATCCGAATTGAAATCCGCGAATGGTTTTGGACACCCATTTCATCGAAGAATATCACTGCACCTGTCTTTTGTCCACTTGAAACCCTAAAAACGGACATGGCTAAAAATAGTAACTCTGATCAAACAAATCTCCGAATGAGCCCAAACGACCATCAATCACTAGCTCTCTGGGTACTGACAAAGATTTTGATATCTCCAATGGCTCCCCTCCATCCGACTTAGCCTACGGGAGCTCGTGTATAGGCTAATCTGCTCTGCACTTGACTGCGTAGAAAAGGGGACATTACAGTCCGCCCTTCCCAAAGATTGCTTGTCCTCAAGCAATACGTATACATACTCCAGTCAGATGCTACATCCCGGCTGAGATCACATCAAATCCCCTGGATCCCATAGCAACCTCAAAAAGGAACCGCCACGCTGACGCTGCGCCACTTTGATCATCACTACCCCTCTGACATGGTTAAGTGGCAGAAGTCTCAACTGCAATAGCATGATGAAATCTCTCTCCAGTCTGGCACTGACATGTCTGTCTGAGCTGAGATGTAATATCATGTACCACGACATACCGAAGGAATCAACGTCATAGATTACTGCAAACACAATGCTGGAAGTGCCTCCATAGTCATCACCTAACCAGCTCAACTCGGCGTTCACACTCCTGGAATCTCCCAGATAATCCCATGTAGCCCAATCTACTGCAGTCAATGTAATATCCTCTGGAAATATAATGTCCCTCATCATACTCAACCAAGTAGGGTGTAAATGTATCTGTATAATTCCTGAAAGATCAACCACACTCCACTCTGGCAACTCAATAGGAAGCTCAGCCTCACCATCAAAACTGGTATGCCCATTATGACTGCACCCTGTGCCAAGTAACATCTCATGCATAGGTGACTCAACCAGGCCTATCTTTGCACTTTCACGGATTAAACTGACCCCTTGAGAGGGCACTGTGTTCAAATAAGAAGTAAGATACTCCATGTAATGCCAACCAAATTGTGGATCCATCTCCATCATGTAAATGTTATGGCTGTCCGAAAAGCGAACAGCGGCATATCTCTCATACCCATGATCAACTATTGCCCACAACATGCTCCTACCATCGCCCTCGATGCCCATCAAGGCAAACATACGATCCTGGGTAAGAGAACTCAACTCCTGGTCATCCGCATTAGGCTGGAGGATGCTCATGGAATCACCCTCAGACTCATGTCGGAGTAGACACCCTGTCTCAAACAATGTATCCTGATGATCTATTACAGTAAATGAATCAGCACTCTGCATCTCAAAAAGCGGATTGCCCAAAAATGTCACATGATCCATCTCATATAACGGATTGTCAGTCCATCGGAAACAGTTATCTCCCTTGTGCTTATCAAGGTTATTTTGCTGATCCCAAATAAATCTGAAGAATGTCTCATGATGAAGACATTGCCCTGAACTGTCATCCCAGAAACTGAAAACACTGTCAAGCTCTGTCACCAAACCGATACAACCGGCCCCGGTAACTTTGTCGAGCTCTGCCACTCTATAAAACAATCCATCCCTCAGAGGAATTCCTGGATCCCATAGCCAAATAGGGATTTTGTCATTCCCGAAATTTAATAATTTCTGCTGTGCCACTATGACTACAACTGAATTATTCTGCAGCTCAACGGAGTACCCATTCTGGACTGACAAACGAGGAACCCAACAAGAAATTGATTCTACCACTATAGGGAAGAGCACCTCATGCCAAGGTGATACATATAACTCCTTATACCAACCCTTCTTCCCATTCATATATGACATGGTCAAATCATCAACATGTGGATTGAAAGAAAAACTATGAGCATACCTCACTATACAGTCCATCTGAACTTCACCAACTGGTTCCATGGAAGGGTCTATACAATCACCTGTGCTACAACTCTCAACATTCTGCACACAGAAGTCAGGAGATGTTTCGCCAATCATAACACAAGGAAATGAACCTGCATCAGCATCATACTCGAGCTGTTCCTTCTGAGTGGTTGTAACAGTTGACCAATTTTCTTCTTTGTGAACAAAACTTAACTCAAGGTTAAGTTTGTTAATTATCTTCTCCTTTTTGGTGAGTTCTTGGTACATCTTTTCTGCAGTTTGGATAGCCAAATCCCTATCAGATAACAATTGCAAGTAATCAGATTTTATTTTCTCCAAAGCATGCTTGATAGTTTCTACCTTAATAGTTTGCACGCTTTCAATAGAGGAGATATCAATCAACCCTATCTGCCTATCTTTGAGCTGAGCTGTCCTCAGAAGATATTCAACAAAGTTGTGTGTGCTATCCAAATGGGTTAATGTTTGGACAATCTTCTCTTCTGTAACCTGCAACTTATCCTTCCAACTTTGCATTGTATCAAGTTCTGGATTGTGATCAGCAGCACACAATAAAGTTTCTGATTTACCATCTTTGGCATAATGATCAAAATCAGCATTCCTTTTGACACTACACTCTCCAACTTCGTGCACTGAAGTTAGGACTGACTCATGCTCAACCCAAGAATTATCAACTGCATGCACATCCTCACCAGCTGCTGATTTAACAATGTCAAAATCAGCATGCTCTATGATCTCACCACTATCACGAAATTCATTATGCCCCTCACCAAAATGAGATCCACAAGATGAATTAACTTCATCTTCATCAATTTTGCCCTCCTGTACTTCCACACAAGTTTCTTGAAGAGGTGGCATGTTTATATTTTGAATTTCAGCAGTCTGAATGTTCAGGTCAGCACCCTGATCAAAAGGAAATTTGTCTCTATTAATCTTCTCATTTACTTCATCAGCATAACTCTCCAACTCATCAGGAAAGCCACCATCCAACCACTTGCTGGTCTGTTCTGTTTCTAACTTTAACCAGGAGACATCTTCATCGACATCGATCTCCTCATCAAATTTGGAGTCTTCACCATGAAAAAAAACACCATGCAACAATGAACTGTTGCCAGGAAAAATGCAAGGCTCATCATACCTTATGTCCAAGGTCTCACAGAGCTCACCGGATTGCTCTGGAAGCAATTCCACAATTGTTGTCCTGTCATTACCCTCGGTACTATAGTTGTCCTGGGACTTGTGGGTTATGGGCCCACATATATGTCCAAGTGACCACTCTTCTTGGCAAGTGAAGCAACGCTGTTCTCTTCTCAATTGATTCTTGCTTTTGAGAGGTAGTCCTTGCATCTGTAAGTCACTCGGTCTCTTTTCCTTCTCCTGTTCCTCCTGTACCAAGAGAGGTTTCAGCTTCTTCTCACATTGCTTGGAAACATTGTCAACTAATTTACGTGCAGCTGAAGAGGTAATCTTTCCTTGCCTCAAAACAGCCATCAACTTGGGCAAGATGGGCTGGGTAAAGTCATCACTTTCCTCAATGATGCGTACCATGATAGTTTGCATGTAAGAGGATATAATGTCTTCATGATCTTCACTGATAGAAGCCATAAAATGTCGAAACATCTGGAAACTAAGATCAGCACAATCTAAATCAAGCAAAACGACATATATTCTAATTTTTGCCATCACTTCCAAAATTCTAACCTTCTTACCATAGGATCGGTCCCTGATGTTATTCAAACCATGAAAACTGTCAACCATCAGCTGTAATCCCTCCTTCATGATGTCGTCATTGTAGGGTGCTTCCGGAGCTGTAATCCTTATGATCTCACTGAGACAAGAGGTGACTGCAAGTCTCACGTCCCTGTCTGCATGTCTCATAATCCAATGCTGGCCTAATGCAACTATAGGTACTTTCGCTGCCCAATTCAAAACCTCACGATCAGATTGATCTAGTTCAACTAGACATGTATCCATTTCCTTTAGACTGTCAAGAAGAACATCTTTTGACAATTTCTGGGACTCAAGTTGTTTCCCCAAAGCATAGAGCTTACAACTTACATCCATTCTTTTATTGATATGTTCTGCAGATTGAATCTGTTTTCTGTTATTGGATGTGTGATGCTCAACCTTAGCCTTAGAGGGAACCATAGGTGCTGACTTAGGTGACATAGCTACTGTCAACTGCTTTTCCAACTTTTCTGGGACAGCGAGCTCAACTTTATTAGCCGCAATATTAGCTGCAATTTTAGGATCTTGTAAAGTATTTTGTTCAACTCCAATTTTCTTCGGCAACTTTATGAATGAAAAATCAACCTTATCCTGAGGAAAAACTGAAGGTAGAGAAATTTGCATCATTGCAGTTAATTGATTGATGGATTTTTGTATCTCACTCTGAGTCCTATCCCAATCACGCTGTCTCCTAGACCAATCATTATAAGACTCCATGAATCTGAAATTTAATTAGGCTTCCACAAGCTGGCAGAATAGCCTGAGCTCTGAATTAACAATACCCAGAACTCTTAAAGCCCAAATCAACCAAATGGGTATTCAAATCACCAATACCCAGAAACTGGAAACCCTAGATTTGAAAACGACAACCAAACCCTAACTTCCAAGTCTGACAAATACTCACGGCAGCTGAATTTTTTTTTTTTCACACATTACTTAAATCATTTCTGAAATGTTCAGCAAACCCTAAACAGGCTGGCAGGAAAAACCAGCTCTGATACCACTGTAATAACCCTCCCTATCTAGTTCTCTAGGGGTTTGCCAATTCTTAACCTTTTTCGTGAATTTTTAATATACAAAATCACAAACACAGAGCAATCCAGAATTCTCGAAAATATTGCTTTATTCTTATATTAAAACTAGGGCACAAATTACAATGCAAATACCTCAAATGCTGATGAAACCCTAGCTGCTCCGTACTCTATAAATGATGATGAAGGCTCAGCCCTTCTGATGTGAATATTGTGTGGTGTCCCAACTCCAAATATTCCCTCGTATAATCTCTGAATGACCCCGTGTGGTATCCCAACTCCATAAGTCTTTAAAACTGAAGTCCAACTACAATCCCTGTGTGGAAATACCCAGATTGACTCGAGGGTAATCTTGCAACCCCGAAGCCAATGTCCCGTAAGAGGTTGTCGTCTCTCACAAGCTCCAGAATCTCTGTAAATGGCTCTGCCAGAGAGTCCTCCAAAAACTAGAGAGAAAAATAATAATCTTCGCATATCTCCAAATGAACTCAAAACCTCCTTTTATCTCCTCCATAGGTCAACTTAGGGTTAGGTCACTTTTAGGGTGAGCAAATATAATTTTATCAATTTTTAATTCCACCTTATTTCTCCTTAATTTATTCACCCCCTTATGCCTAGGCTTAACGACTTTTTAAGTCGTCACTTAAAATGGCCCCTTTTAAGTATAAAATGATTTTATAATAAAAATAAAGTCACTGACTTTACAAAATTAAATTAAATAATCACTTTATTAATTTTATCTTCGACCATTAAAATTTCCAACCTCTGCCCATCCGAATTGAAATCCGCGAATGGTTTTGGACACCCATTTCACTGAAGAATATCACTGCACTGTCTGTTGTCCACTGAAACCCTAAAAACGGACATGGCTAAAAATAGTAACTCTAATCAAACAAATCTCCGAATGAGCCCAAACGACCATCAATCACTAGCTCTCTGGGTACTGACAAAGATTTTGATATCTCCAATGGCTCCCCTCCATCCGACTTAGCCTACGGGAGCTCGTGTATAGGCTAATCTGCTCTGCACTTGACTGCGTAGAAAAGGGGACATTACACCACCTGCCCTTCTCCTTGATAGGATTTGGGTATTGCACGACCTTCCTTGGCTGAGCTCTTGCCACCACTAGCACATGTTTGTCCTTATTTTTTTTGTCCCCTACAACCTCCTCTATGTTAATAAAATTGACATTTTGTGTTCCACTGAAACTCTCTTTCTTTGGGCAATTCACCTCCTTGTGATTGCTTGGTCTGCACCATCCGCACATACGTTCTCTATTGCTGTTTTTGGTATTTCCTCCTACCAGTGGGTTTTGACAATTCCTTGCAAAATGTCCCGACTGCATCTTCTACATTGGATTATGGGCCTTCCATCTGAGTCATATTGTAATCGACTCTATCCACCCTGTTGCCGATTACCTTGCTAGGGTTGCCTTCCTCCACAACAATTATTCTTGTATTCATTACTCATTGCTCCTTGTCCATTCTTTAAAGTGTTAGGTTTTTCTTCTTTTTGAACTGTCATCGTTTGGTGCCTTGCACTCCTTAAATTGAATGGACAATCTCCAACTGCATGCCCTATGGCTTCACATATGTTACAATAGGCATTCCTTGGACAATTCACATTTGTGTGCCCTTTTGTCTTACAATAGCACCAAATTTCCTACTCTTTCTTCTTTTCTCCCTTCACTTCATTTATCATTCTTTCGAAGTCCTTTTTCATTGCTTGGATTACTACATGCAAATCATCTCTGTCACTATCAAAATCATCACTTCTGAAATGACTTATCTCTGTCGTTTGCTTTGCTTTGCTCTCCAAATTTATATCTCTTTCATATGCTTCTTGATAAGTGGTAGGTGATACTACCTTCATCTTTTTCTTATATCTTGGCAGCAATCCATCAAGGAACCACCACTTTTGCAAACCATTTGTTGGTTGTACTTCCATTTTATCAATTAGTTCCTTGAGTCTCCTATTATAGGACTTAATATCTTTGTCTTTCTTTTGTTTGGTAGAATATATTTCTCTAATGATTTCAGTATCATCTCTCAATAGCTTGAATTCCTTCTTGAATTCATTAGCTAGATCTTGCCATGTTGTGAAGGGATTCGTTCTTGCCCTTTTTAGATGCTAGTCCATTGCAATTCCTTGCAATGTAGCTAGAAACAGTCTTAACCAAGCATCCTTGTCATCCACTCCATTGGCATGCCATATAGTTACACAGGTTCCAATGTGATGTTTTGGGTCCTCTTTTCCATCACCTATAAAAGGTGGGCATTTCTGTTTGCCTGTCGTTGCGGCAATGTTCATCATTGGTGGTTGATTCTCTTCTCTTGACTCTTCCCCACTTAGTGATGCTTCACTTGGCACTTCTCATGGTGCTTCTGTTCTTGGTGTTTCTTCACTAAACAACTCCTTACCTACAAACAATCTGTGATCGCTTACTAGTGCACTCGTGCTTCGTGACCTACTTCGCAAATATACGAGCGTTGATTTTGTCTCTGCACACTCTCTCGTGGTTGCTTTTGTGCCTGGATCCCGTCCTCAACACCTCTTGGCAATCTCCCCCGCTTTTGTGCTGGTGTTACTAGTTGGTCAACCTTGTCTCTTTGTGCACTCTCCATTTTGGCGCCTCGACTTGGGCAAACATCTTCCTCGGTCCACCCTTCATTTGCTTGCTACACCTCACCTCACACGTCGTCCTTTATTGTCAAGAATAACGTATGCCACCTTTCGTTCTCATCATTGGAACTATCCTCCTTTTGACGATTCAAAACACGTTCCACCTCCGGTTGTTCAAGTTTTGTTGTTTGAGACTGCACTTTTTGGTTGGCAATATTTTTCTCAACACGACGCTATTGGGCAATTCTTTGACTTCTCACAGGCTGGTCTTGACTTCTTTCACGGTTACGTCTCCCACATCATCGCGACAAGAAATTTGTCATCCACCTCTCTAAACTTCACACATGCTGGTTCGAACTTCAAACGACAACGATGCCAAATGTAGCACTCGTTGCTACTTCAAACTTCAACATACAAAATGATCCAACTTCGATTCAGTAATGACTTTAAATGTAGCATGGTGGTGAATATTTCGACGGTTGGAGGAACAATTGGAATGACAGATTTTAGGAGCCAATTGAGACAATAGTCATTGCTGCTAGAAGCACAATTGACATAGACAATTTGTACAACTCTACTTGTACGATTAATATCAACTTGCACTTGTACAACAAAGTCTCCACATGCACTTGTACGACAAGTGTTTGTATGGCACAAGCACAATCCACTTGAACGACAAACTCCAACAACTGTCACACCTATTGACAATGACTTATATGACAACAACTTCATCAACACTCCTCGTATGGCAACCTTCCTTGTACGACACTCTGACGACAATAGTTGTATAGTGACTCTCATACAACTATTCTGGACTGCAACTTCTGTCTGCAACCTTGCACACACAGAACTTGGCACATACAACCTAGCAAACTGCTATAATAATAGTCTCACATAGACATACGCATGGAAATGGAATGTCATTGCATTATAACTGCGTGTACAACACTTGCATTATAGATATGTCTGCATATGCAGTACGCAGATCACACAAATGCTCTCACATCACAATGCACTCCTGGAATCCGCATACTCTCTGATGTCCGATGCTTCTCTTGTACCAGGATTATTGAACAAATGAAAGGGAGGGGTCCTTTTATGCTTATGGGTCGGTAGTTAGCAGCAACTTCCGCCTAGACACCTCATTACTTAACTACCCTCATTCCTATTATGTGACTGTTACATTATCCGTATATATTACAAATTCAATATATTAACCAATGACGTCACCATGCCTGACATCATCTAACAAAATGACATTTCACTTTTATTTCATTTGCATTTCATTTCACTTTCATGTACATTTGATTTTACATTACAATTTTGTGCACATTTGCACTTATTTTCCTATGTACAATATTTACTTCAATTACTTTGGCAGTTGTCCGGAACTAGCTCCTACAAAGTGCTCCACAATTCTTCAGAGCAACTTCATATTGAACAAGAAATTTGAAGAGACCATTAATAGTTATAGGCTGCGGATCCTTCATAGTCATTGCATTCACATGAATCACTAATCCAACCATTTGGAAAGATGAAGTAAGATTTGAAATAAAAAATTTTACATATTCTTCATCCGTCTTTATTTTTCCTCCTGCAGTAGCTATATCTGTTGTAAGGCATTAAAGCGGGATATTTATGCTTCAATATTATCACAGTTTAAAATCTTAAGACTGGAGAGCTCCGTTTCTGATATGCTGACTTTAGTGGAGTCTTTTCTTCCATTTAGATCCTTCAAAGTAGTCCACACCTTGATGGGATCACTCAAGTATTTAATATTAAAAAGTATATTTGGCTCCACCAACGTAAAGATTAGACCAAGAGCTTCTTCATTCTTTTTAGCTAGTGCTTGTTTGTTAAGACCTTCTATGCCATCATTAAAAGCGAACATTAGATTTTTACTTCTAAGTAGACTAGCCATTTACACTGATCAAGTGTTGTAATCTTACCCATTAAGTCAAGTAACATATGCTAAAGGATCCATATTGCACAAAGAAGGCCTACAACACTATAACAAGTCCTTGAACTGATGTCAACAATGCGTAGAGCTTGAATAATTGTGCAATTTAAGGCCCAAAATACTTCGATATGCAAAAGTTATGGTGTTTGGAAGATAGGGATAATTAGCACTCAAAATTAGAGAAATATCAAATTTCAAACCTTGAAGGAACATTTGGTCAATCGAGTCTGCCACTGGCCGCCTGCTAATTGGATAACCTTTGCCAACTGTTTGCCAACAGGCTTTTGGCTGAGAGGAAGACACTTGGAATGAATTGATTGGTTGCCTTTGTGTGTATGTGTATAAAATATGTTTGACTATCCATGTCAGTCGATGGATAGAATGCGAGCAAGCTTGAAGGTGGGTTTCAAACCAGGGCCCTTCACATGGGGAGCCCTCTAGGCTCACTAGACTAGCTAGGCACCCCATAGTGCCTTTAGAACTTAAAAGACACACCCACCCCTTGAGGTGAGTGAAGGTGCTAAGCCATGTTGCCCTTTCAACACCAAAAGAGAAGTGTTGAGACTTGAAGCCTCAACCTCTTCGACAAATGTTTTATTTGCACATGGACTGTCCAATATGCCAACATTGTTGGATGAGATGTGATTGATGCCTCGGTAAGGAAAAATATTTGTGATCACAAAGATTGCATTGTGAATACCCAAGAGGGTTCGAACCTATGACCACCTAGAGAAAATGACATGAATGCCTCCAAGGTGGCTGCTATACCAAGTTGTTGGGTTGTGGAAGAAAACACCATGGCCTAATCATGTCATGGCATGTCAGAGAGAGTTGAACTTAAAAGAATGTAGTTGAGGGGAATTGAAACTGCAACGTCTTGAAAGAAGAGACATCGACATTTTGCTTTGGGTTGTAGTTGAGAGGAAATGAAACTGCGACGTGAACGGATTTGTAGAAACCTGCAGTAGCTCGCTACTATGATCATGCTCCGAACAAAGGTCTATCGCACAAGCTAAGACAGAAGACAGAGTAGGGCAAAAATCAAGAAGAATTGGCTTAGTGGATGGAAGCGGGAGAGCCTTGCTTTGGGGGGCGCCATGCTCACGGAAGAGTTCTGCTCTGGGGAGCCTTGCTTGGAGGGAGCCCCGCTCCTGGAGGACCCTTGCCCAAAGGAGCCTCGTTTAGAGAGAGCCTGGCTCATAAAGGGAGCCTCGCTTGCAGGATCCTCGCTTAGAGGGAGCCCTGCTCAGGGGGAGCCCTACTCATGGAAGAGTCCCACTCAAAGGGAGCCTCGCTTGGAGGGAGCCTTGCTCGGGGGAGCCCCACTAAGATAGAGCCTTGCTCAAAGGGAGCCCCGCTTGGAGGAGCTCCCGGCTCAAAGGAGCCCCACTCATGGAAGAGCCCCGCTCAGAGGGAGTCCCACTCATGGAGGAGCCTTGCTTGGAGGGGTCTTTCTTAGATAGAGCTCAGCTCACGAAGGATCCCTGCTAGGAGCCCCGCTCATGGAGGAGCCTTGCTCGGAGGAGCCGCTTGGTGGGAGCCCCACTTAGAGGGAGCTTGCTCATGAAGAAGCCTCGCTCAAAGAGTTCTCAACGCAGAGGAGCCTCGCTTGTAGAGAGCCTTTCTCAGAGGAGCGTTTCTCAAAGGAGCACCTCGCTTTTGGCTTGCCCCTCTTGTTGATTGCCTTGCTTCGTGTCTATTTTTAGCAACGAGATGAGGATGGTGTGTCACCTCATAATTATCATTGAGATACATTGTATGTAGTCCATACAGGTTCAAGTATAAATACAAGTGTCGGTTTTGGTCTTCTACACTCTCGTGGTTGCCCTAGTGCTTGATTCTCGTCCACTGCACCTCTAGGCGTTCTCCCCCGCATTTGTGCTAGTATTCTTGTTGGTTACGAATCTGCCATTAGGAAAGGATTTTAAGTCTTTGTGCCCTAGATTCGCCCAGCAGATTGAAAGGCCGGAAGGAAGGGATGCCTTCCGTGCCAATCTCCGGAGAAGGCCGGCTCCTATACTAATCTATTTGGGGGTTTTTAGATAAGGGAACAGGAAAGAGATTATAAAATGCAGAAAGAGATGTAAATATCATGTGTTTCGGGTGGGAAAGAACAAGCAGCACGATCACTAGCTAATATCCAAACCAACAACAATCAAAACAAAAGCATGTAACAAAAACTATCACCGTTAATCCTTCCTATGTATCCTTCATTCAGTATTCCAGATTCAATTAAATGCCAATGCTCTAATCCAGGATTCAGAATTACAGCAATCAGAAAAATAAATGAACATGGAGCAGAAATACTTGCAGAAGGCAGCATAAAAGAAAGAGACAAATGAGAGAGCCAAGGATGCTTTGTATTGATGCAAATGTTTGGTTACAGCAGAGCTTTCTAGCAATATGTCCCCCTCACCCTTTTACAATGAAGTTCTTCTGCTATTTATAGCAGGAATTTCCCCCCAAATTACAATTATGCACGGAACCCAAGACCTGCAAAAAGTGCATGGATTAGACCTCTGCTGTACTTGCAGCAAGGTTCACCTAGAATTGGTACAGCTCCGGACAGATTTGGTGGGTGAGATGTCAAGTCTGATAAATGCGGTAGGTTTGGTACAGTTTGCCATTCAATGTTCACCTACCCTGTACTCTGGCAGCACACCTTCTGTCTCATCCTGATAGGTGCGAATCCCGAAACTTGTGTGTAGTCCTCGGTCTGCGGTTTACTGACGTATGGGGGCTTGACCAAAGTCGCCGGCTGAAAATAGCGACCCCGGGAGTCGCTCCAGAATGGAGCGAACCCGGGACACACCTTGACTTAGAAATTTTGGCAACTTGGTCCTCTTTCTCTCATTTGCTGATGTGGGGGAGAGACGACGGCGGTCGCTGAAAAAAGGCAGCGACGACGGGAGTCGCTCGAAAAATGAGCGACCGACGTCGGTCGCTACCTTGGTGCCTTAGCCAAATTTTGAACTTCTCGCCCGCTATCGCTGAAAAATGGCAGCGACGCCCGAATCGCTCCAAAACGGAGCGACCGACGTCATCCTTGAGTGCTGCCTTTACTTGAATCTTGCTTGGCGACGGCGAGTGGCGACGGCGATCACGGGTGGACCTGAGCGACGACGGGAGTCGCATTGGAGCCGGCGACACTTAGAATATTTTTCTTTTATCTCTTTTCTTCCTTTGCCCACGGTCGCTCAAAAAGGGGAGCGACGACGGGAGTCGCTCGAGGGATGAGCGACCGACGTCGGTCGCTCCCAAGCCAACACTTAGAAATATTTTGCATCTTTTCCCCTGCTGAGGTTCGCTGGAGGCTGCGGCGATGACGAGCGTCGCTGAAAAATGAAGGCGACGACGGGGGTCGCTCGATCTTCAACACTTAGAATATTTTCACCATTTTCTCCTCGTCTACCTTGTCGCTTGAGAATGCCGTCGATCGTTGGAGGGGAGAGGCGAAGCTGGGAATCGCCCGAAAGAGGGAGCGACTCCCGGAATCGCTCCAAAATGGAGCGACCGCGGGAGTGCCCCATACTTAGAAATTTTTGGGCTTTTCACCGAACTTGCCGAAACTGATGGAATACTTGGAAAACAAAGCATGAAAACAGAAAATGGAAGACATGAAACATGGAAACTGCATGAGCAAAGCTGGAAAGGAAGGAAGGAGGGAGGCAGCAGCAATTTTTCAGATTTTTTCAGAATTTGTACCCCTTAACAAAATGTGGCAACATTCCTGGCGGCTCGCGGGGTATCGAGCTCGCCTCGATGCAAGGACCCATGCCTTCATCCTTTGGGTGCAGAGTCATCTCCGGTCCCTGCTTCTTTTGCTGCTGCTGCTCTTGCTCAACCTCTTGCTGCTGCTCCTCTTCTGCACTGTCCTCTGCGGACTCTTCTCTTGAACCTTCCTCTGAATCCTCACCAGACTGCTCCTCGCCTTCTTCTTCTTCTTGCTCTGGGGGATCAAGGCGATCGCGGACATGCTCATAAGTGGCCCGAGCCTGGGCCCAAGTTGCTTCCTGGAAGGGCTCTAGGTCCCTGATATCCTTCAGCATACGTTTGAACGCCTCAACCTGGAGCATGTCGATCATGTTGAATCTTTCTCCCAATTCATGGAGGCAGGTGCTGATTTTGCAGAATCTAGACACCAACTGTGTAACCTGCTCCTCCAGAACTGGATCCGCCCAGTTGTCTATCTCCGATGTGTCCGCCTCGAAGGCTTCCCAGATTGGCATCAACTCCTCCCTGGGCAGGCAGTCTCCATCTTTAATGAAGGTTGGAAACCCGAGTGAATCAAGGGTTTGGAAGGGAATCAGGCAGATGCTCTTCTCCTTCTCCAATGCATCCAGCATCTTCCTGGCCTTCCTGATTCTTTCTGTTTTTTCAAAATACGAATGCAAGGTTGCCCTTGCAGCAGCCCAATCTAGGGCGATCTGTGACATGGGGGGAAATCGGAGGCCCTGGCGCTCGTATTTTTCAAGTTTAACCGCCAAGTCGAGCCACTGCTGAGCTTGGCGCTCGGCCTCCTCTACCGCAGGCTTTCCCTGGGCAGATACTTCTTGCACCCTGGAGATGAATGCAAGAACTGAGAGCGATCTGGAGACGTGGGTCTTGAAACCCTTCAGCAGGCCAGCTCTAATCTCCTTAACTCTGTCTTTTGAAAAGGCAGCGGCCTGTGACGCTTTCTCCTCTAGCTGCCTCTGAATTTCTTGGAGCTGCCCTTGTAATTCTACAACTTGCGCCTGTGCTCCCTTGACCTGTTGTTCTGCAAACCTCCTTCTGATCTGTCACCTCCTTTTCTAGGGCTGCTATTCGCTCTTTCAGTTTCTCGGACTCCTCTTGGGCACTCTCCAGCTGGGCTCGCATCTTCGCCAAATCCTCCTCCAGCTGCGCCTTTTCGTCCTCCACCTGGTAGAGGTGTTGTTTCATCTCCTGATGCTTCACGAACAACGTATCAGCCCTCAGATGGATCCCTCCTATCTCATTCTCCACGACGACGTCATCCAGGCTCTTGTCCTTGCGGTGGTGCTCATAGTCGTCTGGAGCCATGTCCTTGATAGGCTTTTTCACTTTAGGGACCCTTTTTTCTTTGTAGATCACCCTCTTGTCCAGGTCGAACCTGGCGCGCTTCTCCACTACAGCCAGCTCTTCGCCCCTCCTCTTCCTGACTCCCTGGAAAAATCTGAGAGAGCTTTGAGCCGCTTGGGCTGCCATAGGCTGGTCGGCTGATGTCTGCAGCTGTCGCTCTATAAGCTCCAGTTCTCCGTACATAGGGTATGCCAGAGGCAAGTTTTGCTGAGGCATCTTCTCAGTAGTGAACAGAGAAATGGGGGCGGCGCCTGAGGATTCAGTCGCTTTTGAGGGCGACTGGGCTTGGGAAGCAGTGGGCGGTTCTTGAGGAGGCGGAGACGGGTTTTCAGGGACTGCGGCCGCGGGGGACGAAGGACGAGGGGAACAAGGGACTTCCTCAGCAGCGGCGGCCGACTGTGAATGGCCTAGGGTTTGGAAAGCGTTAGGGTCTAAGGGAAACTGGCCGAATGTCTGCAGGCCTGGCAGGGCAGAGGCAGTGGGTTGGGGTTGCGTGATAGGGGACTGAGATGATGCGGCAGCGATGGGTTCAGCTGAGGAGGAAGAAGGGGCGGCAGGCAAAGCCTCAGAAGATTTTTGGGAGAAAAGAGGAGACGTACCTGCGTGCTCAGAATGAGCTGGCGTTTTGATGACTTGGGTTACCCACGCGTCCGTTTCTTTTTCTGGGGTGTCCTCTGTGACGGTTATGACCTCCTTGGCAGCAACTTTTTCTGCTGAGTCGCCGTCGTCTGTTGCGCAGCCTCCTTCCTGGACTTGGCCTTTTTCTCCTTCGACTTCTCGGATCTCTTCCTCTTTTCTTTTTTGGGCGCGGCCGCCTTTTCTGGTGCAGCCGAGGCTAGGGCAGTGGGTGTTTTAAACCTCAATTTCACCTTTGACCTCAAAGGCTCCAGACCTTCTTCTGCCGCTTTGGCCACCTGCTCAGATTCTCGCGGTTTCTCAGATTGCTGCGACTTCTCAGGAGTCGAATGCACCATGGGTCCTACCCCTTGGCTCCTTTGTACTTCACTGCTTGAACTCCCTTGCGCAAGTGACCGTTGGGGTGGTGCCCGCCCTTTATATTTGCGACGGATGCCTCGGGGCACGATGTCACGGAAAACCAGGGGCTGCCACGTGTCAACATTGTTGTCATAGAGGTCAGAGAACTCATGGTCATTGGCTAGTAGCTTCTCTGACTTTTCTTTCTTCGTGTGGCACCTTGTTATCCACCACTGCGCTATCTTGTCGTCGTTCCAGCCCAGCGCTTTCACCTTCGGCAACATTTTCTTGTAGCCCGTGGAGCTTGTTTTGTGATCATCATTCCGCACAGGATCATACTCCGCCTCGATGCAGTAGAAATCGTGCCACGGCGGGAGCGACTGCATCTCTTCAACGTGCCACTCCAGGTCGCTTCCTGTCGGATTATTCCTCTCCGCCATGATCTCTTCTTGGCGCGGGCAGGAGTGTAAATTCTTCAGCTCTGTGAATTTCTTTATCACATCAAGCGGATCATACTTCCAGCGCTGGGGAAGCTCCACCAGGCCGAAACTCAGGAGGGTGGCCGCTAGATATTCGTGCTGCCCGCTCACATGGACCTCGATGTCGCCCCAGATGATTGGATACTTGAAGATGTGGCCCCTTCTTCTCCCCTGACCATACTCCTGGTCTGCGTAGTCCATCTGCCGCGCTGCCTCTAGGGCAAACTGATATTCAGTGCAAAAATACGGCAGAAGGAAGGGTTTGCCTTTGAACCCGAACACCCTGATGACAAACCCCTGCGTCAGCTTAAAAGTGTCGCCTATTTCTCCCCGTATAATATGATTTTTCATGTCTTGGGGAGCACGCGCAAATGTGTCGTGGAGGATTGCCAGGGCTGGGCCCAAGAATTTCAAGTTGAACTTGTAATGAGATTCCCTCCTATACAAGATCCTGGTCCACTCGTAAACCGGAAGCTGCACGCCATCTTTGTCCCTGCCCTGGACCGGAATTGTATTCATTTTATCATGCATGCGGAACAGGAACAACCACGCCAGGAACGAACAATATCTGAAGGACTGGCTCCTTCCCTCCTTCAGCTCCACAAGGCCCGAATGGATTCCGTTCACCACGCAATCTGCCCAGTCGAAGAAGACTGGTTTCGTCTCCGGCCTCCTGGTGATGGGGTCATAAAATTCCCCGTGCAGGATACACTCGGCGATGGAAATCTGGTACGGGTGCACCACCGCGTCAGTGCCGCAGCCTAGAACCCAGGCCAGCATAGCGTAGATGGACTGGCTCTTGAAATTCTCCTGCGGTATCGGCTGCGTCGGCCAATGTTTAGGCGGCAGTGGTTGATGCAGCTGGGAGTCGAGGAATTTCCTCATCTTCTGGTTGTCTACGCACCTGCCTGTCTGTTCGCCCAAGTTTACTCTTCTGACGGTGTAATTGCGGTCCGGCGAATGCCCTGGCGCGAAGGCCATCTGCACAGTTTCTTTGTAGAGAGAGAACAACACTGTTCCCTCGTGGTCGCAAATTTGTCGGGTGCTGGGCTTATAGTATCTGGCGACGGCTTCGACCAGCTCCGGGCAATGGTGAACTGGCGGGCACAGGAACCAGAACAGGTGCGAGTGATATGACGCTGCGAATGGGTGCGAGGTGGGCACCTTCTTCCACCATTCTCCCACAGTGCGCCGCAGCTGCGTAATACTGTGCGAGTAGTCGCCATCTCTGTATTCTCCCAGGTGATCTACAGGCGGCGGAGGGGGAACCTTTTTCGCTGCACTCTTCGCTTTTCCTTTGCCCTTCTTCTCCTTCTGCAATTCACTCTCAGGCGTGCTCGAAGCTGCCTGCTCGGGGGCTTTACCCTTCTCTGCGCTCGACTTCTTACCCATGGCGGCGAAATAATTTGAAACTTCAGTTGCCTGCTGGTAAAATTCGGAATTTTATCTTTGGCGCAGCTCGAAATTCGTCTGGTTTAACTATGACAGTCAAATGAGCAATTGAGCCCTTTTTACAAAGATAGGTGAAAATCTGGCATTAATGGCGAGTGCTGGAATTAAAGCTCGGGTGCATGAAGTGCGTGGGGAGTGCCGTTATTTTTCGTGGGCCGCGCGTAAAATCTTCATTGGGGAACGCAACTCATGATTGATTGGTCCAATGTTCGTCCTTGCCTTTAATGAAATCTGCATTGGAAACCGCGTCGTCATTCCTCCCTTTTAAAACGTGCGCCTTGAAGACGTCACCCGCCGCCACCTCGGCACGCGCCACGAGGTCGTTATTTTTGAAATCCGCGTCGGGGACGATGGTCGCTCGAAACTGGGGGCGATTCCTGGAATCGCTGAAAATGTGAGCGATTTTGAGCTTTTGGCGTCTCGGCGAGCGACCGGCGTCTGCTGGGACTTAGCGAAATTTTAAACTTTGTTTCTGCTTGAAGTCTCCACCTTGCCAAGGTTCGCTCGAAAAGTGAGCGATGACCGGCGTCGCTATGAAAATGGAGCGACCGCGGGAGTCGCGAGAGGAATGAGCGACGGAGGGAGGGTTACACTTAGAAAATTTTTACAACTTTTCGCCCTTTTCAACCCTCTATCCGCCGAAGTTCGCTCGAAAAGTTGAGCGATGACGGTCGTCGCTCCAAAATGGAGCGACGGTGAGCGCCAACACTTAGTATTTTTCTTCTTCACACTGCTTGGACTCCGACGGCGCTCGCTCAAAAATGTGAGCGATTCTCGGCGTCGCTCAGAAGATAAGCGACTTTGGGCGGCTCTTCCATACTTAGAAAGTTTTTAGGCTGCTTTCCCCTGATGCACCTTGATTACCAAACTCGCATCTCGCCCGCGCGAATTTTGGAATCGCTGAAAAAAGTGAGCGATCTTGGGCCTTTTTGGGGTTTTGGAGCGATCGCTGGCTTCTCTCTTAACTTGCGCGCCTCCCAGGATCGCCATCTTTTGAGGGCGATTTCGGCCGTCGCCTAGGTTTGGAGCGACTTTGAGCGTGGGGCCCTTGCCTTAGCAGTTTTCTTCTTACTTTGGTCCCCCAAAGTTCGCTGAATTTGGCGAGCGATTTCAGGAGTCGTTGAAAAATCAAGCGACGACGGCCTAGGGAGTTAGACAAATTTTATCCCTCTTTCCCATTGGTTGAGCCGCCTGGAACATGGCCAGAGTTCGCTTGAAAACTTGCGCGATGATGGTCGTCGCTGGCTGAACTGGGCGAACCTCAGCATCTCTATCTCCATGAACACTTAGTGAAATTTTTTAGTTTCTTCTGCCCTCTCACTCCCTTAAGGAACTTAGCAAACCCTGCCTTTCTCCTCTGCTACCAGGCACTTTCTCTACACAAGACACTTGGCTCTTTTTCTTGGATTAAAGCAGGAAACTACCTCTACTGAAAGCAATATTTACATTCAGAAAAGAAACAAACTTAAACTGCAGAAAGGAAATATGTACAAGGGAAACCTCTGGAACTTCTCAATGGTGATAGGCTTTCAGATGAAAGCCATTAACTGGTATTGGGAGGATCTGGCCCTCCATGTCTCTCAGCACAAAGGAGTTGAACTGGTTCACCCGGGCGACCTGAAAGGGGCCTTCCCAGAAGGCATCAAATTTATCATGGTTACCTGGTTTTGCCTTCAATGAATCCCATTTCAGCACTAGATCCCCGATCTTGAAGACCCTGGTTGTAGTCCCTTTCGCGAACCAGTTTCGTGTGGTTTCTGTGTGCTTCAGAAAAGCTTCATAAGCTTTTTCTCTTTCCTCTTCGAGATGCAGCAACTGAGCCAGTCGGGCATCAATAGGATCCATGTCACCCTTTTCGTCATCCAGCAACCAGAGTGCGGGCATTTCAACATGAGTGGGCAAAACAGCCTCTTTCCCGTAGACCAGCGCATATGGTGACGTTTTGATGGATTTTTTGAAGGATATTCGGTCTGCCCATAGCGCTCGGTTCAGGTGCAGGTGCCAAGACCTCTTGTTTCTTTCCACAGTCTTCTTTATGATCTTCATGAGGTTCTTATTGGTGGACTCAGCTAGGCCGTTCCCCTGCGGGTAGTAATTGGAGGACATCTTGTGATAAATCCCGTACTTGCTGGTAAACTCTGTGAGTACAGCCCCCGCAAACCCTGGCCCGTTGTCTGTCACAATAGCCTCTGGGATCCCAAAGCGGGTGATCAGGCTTTCAAGGAAGGCGATGACCGTCTCTTGGTCGGCATGCTTGGTAGGTATCGCCTCCGCCCATCGGGTGAAATAGTCGGTGGCAGTCAAGATGAACTTATGCCCTGCCGAGGAATTAGGCGATATGGTCCCGATGAAATCAAGGCCCCATTGCTGGAACGGAGCCTCAGCCTGGATCGGCTGGAGTGGCATTGGCGCATTCTTGTTTCTGCCAGCGAACCTCTGACATTTTTCACATTTCTGGCAGACTGCATGTGCATCTGAGAAGAGGGTGGGCCAATAGTAGCCCGCTCTGATAATCTTTAAGGCCGTAGGCCTTCCTGAGAAATGTCCTCCCGACATTCCAGAATGGAACTCGTCGAGGACCTTTTGCTTTTCTGTTCCCTTGACACATCGCAAGAGAACACCATCAACATTCTTGAAAAATAGCCCCTCGGGGCGCAGTACATATTTCTGAGACTGGAGCCTGAATCTCCTTCTTTGAGAGGCGTTGAGGTAGTCTGGACACATCCCGGTACTGAAATACCAAATGATTTCATCAGTCCAGTCACTGTCTTCTGCTGAAGAATTGGCAAAGTTTCCTTCCAGGACTGGGTCATCCCATTGACAGGCGGCTACTTCGGCAGCAGCGCTTCTCGCTAGTTCTTGGCACAGTGCCCGACCTCTGATTAGCTTGGTGGGTCGAACTTCTATGTCAAATTCCTGAATCTTGGCGATCCAGCCGGCTCTTTTGTTGCCCAGTTCTCCTTGGATGATGAAACTTCTGACATCTGGATGGACAACAAATACCGTGGTCCTGCTTTGGGAGATGAAATGCTTGAATTTCTTTAAGGACCTCATGACTGCATGCACTTGTCTCTCAATGAAGTTATACCTCTCTTCATGCGGCTGGATCACTTGGCTCAAGAAGGCAATCGGCCGCTCTTCGCCATCATCCCCTTTCTGCGTCAGGACTGCAGCATAGCTTTCAGGCTCTCCCACGGCGTATAGGATGAAATCCTTCGAATAATCCGGGTTAATCAGCACAGGTGCCTGAGCAATCCTAGCCTTAATCTCTTCAAAGGCCTGCTTTCTCTCCTCCGTCCAGACAAACTCAGCATTCTTCTTTAATAGTTCGGCCATGGGCTTAATGACTTGAGCAAAGTCGGGCACGAACTTCCTCACGAAGTTAATCTGGCCAAAGAAGGACTGCAGCCCTTTCTTGTTAATTGGGATCGGCAATCGGAGAAGAGCCTCTGCTCTGTCAGGATCAACTGCAAGGCCTTTCTCGGAAATGACATGGCCTAATAGCTTCCCTTCCTTCACAGCAAAGACGGACTTCTTGGGATTGATGGATATGCCAAATTCACGGCACCTTTCAAAGACTTGCCGCAGATGGGAGGTGTGGTCTTCTCTCTTGTGTGAAAACACAGTCATGTCATCCAAGTAGATGACGATGATTTTGTTGAGCAGCTCACGGAATGCCAGGTCCATGGCTCTTTGGAATGTAGCCCCTGCATTGGACAGACCGAAGGGCATGCGCTGATAGGCGAACGTCCCCCATTTGGTGGTGAACGCCGTCTTATGTTGATCTTCGTCCTTCACCCAGATCTGATTATAGCCAGAAAAGCCGTCCAGGAGAGAGAACCTCTGAGCTCCTGCGACCACATGAAGAATTTGATCAATTTGCGGGAGCGGATAGTGGTCCTTCAGCGAGGCCTGGTTCAGATTGCGGAAATCCACGCAGAGGCGAATGTCTCCATTCTTCTTTCTGACCGGAACCAGATTTGCGACCCAAGAAGAATGCTTGATGGGATAGATGATTTTTGCCTCCAGCATCTTCAAGAGTTCGGCTCTCATCAGAACCTCGATCTTCGGATTGACCGGTCTTTGCCTTTGTCTGCAGGGTTTCACACCTTCTTCCAGCTCTATGGTGTGTTGGATGATTTCTCTGTCGTACCCCTTTAAGTCCTGGTAACACCAAGCAACAATGTCTGGGTACTCTTTGCACAAGGCCCGAATCTGCTCCAATTCCTCTGGGGTGCAGTCTGTTCCAACTTTGATCACCTTTCCGGGCTCTAGCTCCAGGTCCATGTATTGCTTGGAGTCTACTTTGATCCGATGAGATATTGCTCTGTCATTCTGATCAAAGAGGCTCTCTAGGGTAATCAGTCCTTTTGGGACATGATTGTTCTTCAACTGTATCAACCCCTCATACTGCTCGTCATCAGGGTCTCTACCTTCAATGGTGCTAGCTTCATGTATCAAGAAATTGACGATTTGCTCGTCACAATCGAACACCTGCCAGTGGGTGTCCTTATCAGGCACAGAAGGCCTGTAAATAGTACGAACCGGCTTCGGCTTCTGGATAGTGTCATCAGCCGGGACGTACCTGGCTCCAACAGACGCCAAGATATCTGCATGTTTATTTTTCTCGCGGGAGATAGCCTTAACGTTCAAGGAGTCAAATGACTCCATCAGGTCCCAGACACGGTTGCGGTACGCCTTGAGGTAATGCTTCTTGGAGGAGCACTTATTGGTTATCTGCTTGCACACCAGCTCTGAATCTCCAAAGATTTGCAGTTGCTTGATCCCCAGTCTCTCCGCTTTCTTCAAGCCTAAGCACAAGGCTTCATACTCGGCTGCATTATTCGTGCAACTCCAGGCCAGCCTGTAGCAATAATCTTTTTGCTCTCCCGAGGGTGAGACTAGAAGGACCCCTGCTCCAACGCCGTTCTTGCATCGAGCGCCGTCAAAATATAGCTTCCACAGCTCATTTGGGGCAGGGCCTATGTCTTCTTTCGCTGTCTCTTTGGGCTTCTCGGGCTGGGTGATGGAGTAGCAACCTATGTCTGATTCAATCATGGCATTGAAGTCCAGCAAGGAGAACTCATCCTCCACTTGTAGCTGTTCTATGGCCTCTTCCACTAGGTCCACTTCTGCCAACTCTTCGGTCATCAGATGGACCGTTTCATTATGCTGCCCTTCCTCGGGTATCTTCTCAACTAGGAAAGTGGATGGTTTCTCATTGTATATTTTCACTTTCCTCCCTTTGAAAGGGACTTCCATGTGTGAGTAATCAAGAGACAAGTATCCGCCCAGCTTGGCAGTAAACTCCCTCGAGAGGCACATGCCGAAGTAGGGCTCCAAGTCCACGACCACAACCTCTTGAATTACCACGATCTCAGGCGCTTTGTGCAACTGGATAGGAATGTCTTTGATGACACCCACCGTTTTCACAGGAGTGCCATCTAGCTGCAAGACACCTTGACTGCTCCGCGTGTATTCCATGCCAATTTCTTCACAGACAGCCCTCGGCATGACGGTGGTTGATGCACCGGAATCAATCATGCAATTGTGTACCACATGCCCCTCCATCCGCAGAGACAAGTAGAAAGGCGGTGGTCTGTTCTTTCCGGTGATTGAAGTTGTCAAGGGCTGAGCTAACACGGGTTGTGGTGGCTTTCCTCCTTTAACGGTCTTCAACGACTCTTGCAACAAGTCCACCTGCCCAGGGAGCTGAAGGGCATCATACATGCTGATCTTCGTCGGGGTCTTCTTGAGCTCATCAACAATGTTGTAGGCCGAAGTAGATGGTCCCTCAGTTTCTTTCGTCGGCTCGTACTTGGTGCGGTACTGCTGCGTTGCCTCAACCCTTTGCCGCTTTGTCAACGACGGGTACTTAAGCTTTTCTCGCGCTTGTTCCTTGGTTTCCACTGGAGGTTGAGTCGCTGGAGCTTTGGCTGGTGGTGCCTTCTCTTTGGCGGGTGGAGGCAAAGGTGCTTTGTCAGGAGCTTCTGCAGCAGGTTGCACCTTCTCTCTTCTGGTATATACCTTCAAAGGCTGCATCTGGGCCGCATCCACCTCAATGGGCTTCTTTCCACCCTTGGTCAGAATTGACACAGGATCCTCTTCTGAGACCGCAAAGTTGCGTTCTTCTTCCCGAATCATATTCACTTGATCCTCCGGGTTGCTGCTGGCTAGGGTTTGGACATAATGTTGATGCAGCATGCAACTATCTTCCCCGTGAGGGTCATTGCAGGTGGAGCACCAGTGCACACGATCTGAAGTGCTCGGCTCAGCGTTGTTAGCAGCATTCCTTGTTGGGGGCCTATTGGCCTGAGCTTGGTCTCTTGTAAGCGCCGGAGGAGGGTATGGTCTCCTCGGAATGAATTCTTGTTGGGCCTGCTTCTTTTTCATGATGGCCATGTCGTTGGACAGCGTCCGGTAGCCAGAAGCAAGAGACTGTACTTCTTGCAGTATCTTAGTCTGTATATCAATATTGGGTGGTGTCGGTTGGGCCGGCGGAGGCAATGGTGCCAACGGCGGGGCTGGAGGTAATGTCGGGTATTGTGGAGGAGCGGGAAGTGATGGATATTGTGGGGTAGATGGGAGTTGAGGCGTCGGTGGAGTGGGGAAATGCACCTGGGGGGCAGAGAATTGGGTGACCACTGGTGCGGGGTTCCATGGTGGATTTTGATATGCAGTAGATGAAGAAGGCGTTTGAGCAGACGCCGGTGGATATTGTGATTGAGGGAAATCGGGGTAAATTGGCGGCTGCATCTTGGGCGGGAGTCTACCTATGGCAATCATATCTAGCTCTGCCCTCTGAGCTATCTCATACAACTCGGGGAAAGTGTTAACGCGGGAAAACTTGATGACCAAACTGATGTCCGAGTTAAACGCTCTGAGGTAGTAGTAGGCAGCTTGTCCATCGGTGGGACGTAGCTCAATGGGCACTCTTTTCCAGGACCGCGCAAATCTCACATTGAAGTCTGATATCTCCTCTTGCGGATGCCGTTGAATGGTTTGAAACTGGTGCAGCAACGAGGACGGATCTGCGGACTCATTGAACCCTTTGACTAGCTGTCCGGCTAGTTGAGCCCATCCCGTAATAGCGCCGTTCGGCAAGGATCTATACCAGTATAGGAGCTTCCCTCGCAGAGAGAGCCAACAACCGGGTCTTGACACTTTCATCGGTGATGGCATGAAGCGCAGCTAAGGCTACGATGTCTTGAATATGTTCATAGGCCGTCTTCCCGGTTCCATCATACGTGGGAATGGCCTTTAAAGCAGCAGCTGGAACAACATCTTGCCCAGCTAGGTTGAGAGGTCCAGTGGAGTCCCAGGCTGGGAATAGCTCAGGAGCATTCTGCTGGTTCTGATTTGGCTGAGGATTTGCCATATTTGCGTCTTGATCGGGCTGATCAGGATCGTGGTAGGCTTCGGTGCTATCTGAAGTTGTATCTTGCTCTTCAACTTCAGCTTCCTGCTCAAATGCTTCGTCTTGATAGGCGTGGTAATCAATCAGCCTCGGGTGCTCTCCAGCAGCGTTAATGTCAAGCTCATAAAACTCAGGCACTTCCTGTCCCGCGTTCCTAGCTCTCCATCTTGTATGCATGAAGGAGCTTTTGATATTGGACCAGTCTTCGAGACTCAGAGGATATTCAGGTTCAACAGAGTCGCCAGGTGTTCAGATTTCGTCAGCAGCTGAAGCGAACACCGATACTTCAATACCGCTTATGAGGTGAGACACTCGTGTCCCACCGGGCGTGCCAGAGAAACTGTTGGTTACGAATCTGCCATTTAGGAAAGGATTTAGGTCTTTTGCGCCCTAGATTCGCCCAACAGATTGAAAGGCCGGAAGGAAGGGATGCCTTCCGTGCCAATCTCCGGAGAAGGCCGGCTCCTATACTAATCTATTTGGGGTTTTTAGATAAGGGAACAGGAAAGAAATTATAAATTGCAGAAAGAAATGTAAATATCATGTGTTTCGGTGGGAAAGAACAAGCAGCACGATCACTAGCTAATATCCAAACCAACAACAATCAAAACAAAAGCATGTAACAGAAACTATCATCGTTACTCCTTCCTATGTATCCTTCATTCAGTATTCCAGATTCAATTAAATGCCAATGCTTTAATCCAGGATTCAGAATTACAGCAATCAGAAAAATAAATGAACATGGAGCAGAAATACTTGCAGAAGGCAGCATAAAAGAAAGAGACAAATGAGAGAGCCAAGGATGCTTTGTATTGATGCAAATGTCTGGTTACAGCAAAGCTTTCTAGCAATATGTTCCCCCCCCCTTTTACAATGAAGTTCTTCTGCTATTTATAGCAGGAATTTCCCCCCAAATTACAATTATGCACGGAACCCAAGACCTGCAAAAAGCGTCGAGATTAGACCTCTGCTGACTACGAGTGTACTTGCAGCAAGATTCACCTGGAATTGGTACAGCTCTAGACAGATTTGGTGGGTGAGATGTCAGGTCTGATAAATGTGGTAGGTTTGGTACAGTTTGCCATTCAATGTTCACCTACCCTGTACTCTGGCAGCACACCTTCTATCTCATCTTGTCAGGTCCGAATCCCGAAATTTGTGTGTAGTCCTCGGTCTGCGGTTTGTTGACGTATGGGGGCTTGACCAAAGTCGCCTGCTGAAAATAGCGACCCCGGGAGTCGCTCCAGAATGGAGCGAACTCGGGACACACCTTGACTTAGAAATTTTGGCAACTTGGTCCTCTTTTTCTCATTCGCTGATGCGGGGAGAGACGACGGCGGTCGCTGAGAAAGGCAGCGACGACGGGAGTCGCTCGAAAAATGAGCGACCGACGTCGGTCGCTACCTTGATGCCTTAGCCAAATTTCTGAACTTCCTCGCCCGCTATCGCTGAAAAATGGCAGCGACGCCCGAAATCGCTCCAAAACGGAGCGACCGGCGTCATCCTTGAGCGCTGCCTTTACTTGACTTGCTTGGCGACGACGGGCGGTGACGGCGATCGCGGGCGGACCTGAGCGACGACGGGAGTCGCTGGAGTCCTTGAGCGACACTTAGAACATTTTTCTTTTATCTCCTTTTCTTCCTTCGCCCACGGTCGCTCAAAAAGGGGAGCGACGACGGGAATCGCTCGAGGGAATGAGCGACCGACGTCGGTCGCTCCCAAGCCAACACTTAGAATATTTTGCATCTTTGTTTCCCCGCCGAGGTTCGCTAGAGGCTGCGGCGATGACGGTCTTCGCTGAAAAATGAAGGCGACGACGGGGGTCGCTCGAGCTTCAACACTTAGAAAAATTTCACCATTTTCTCCCCGTCTGCTCGCCCGCTTGAGAATGCCGTCGATCGCTGGAGGGGAGAGGCGAAGCTGGGAATCGCCCGAAAGAGGGAGCGACTCCCGGAATCGCTCCAAAATGGAGCGACCGCGGGAGTGCCCCATACTTAGAAATTTTTGGGCTTTTCACCAAACTCACCGAAACTGCTGGAACACTTGGAAAACAAAGCATAAAAACAGAAAACTGAAAACATGAAACATGGAAACTGCATGAGCGAAGCTGGAAAGGAAGGAAGGAGGGAGGCAGCAGCAATTTTTCAGATTTTTTCAGAATTTGTACCCCTTAACAAAATGTGGCAACAATTACTAGTTGTTCTACTTTGTCTCTTTGTGCTTACTTCATGTTGGCGCCTTCTCCACACTTGCATGAACGTTCTCTGTGGCCTGATTTTTGTTTGTTCGATGCGCCTCGACTTGCGCTTCATCATCCGTTGTTAGAAACAACGTTTGCCACCTTTCTTCACTCGAACTATCCTAAAAGTGAGGACAGCACATTTGTTGAACTTCAGGTTCTTCAAGTTCTATTATCTTCTTTGTAGTCCTTCATTAACAACATTCAAGTCTTTGTTTTGAGCAACACTTTGACGTTGTTATGCAATTATTTGACTCCTTAGTCGCTGATTTTTGACTCATTGGCATCCACATTTCCCATCTCCTCATGGTAAGTTATTTGTCATTCACCTCTCCAATCCTCACATGTTGTTGGTTCGTTCTTCTAAACGACAATGGCACCAAATGTAGCATGGTGGAAGTATTCCACCCTTGGATGAACAATTGATATGATAGATTTAATGATGAGCTATGACTGCATTCATCTCACTACTCAGCAATTCCGTTTTTGAATAGGAAGGTCTATCTTCTTCTAGATTGCAAACTCAACATACAAGCTTATCTCTCCACACTGTATGGGAAATTTAGTACAACAATTTCATGTACGGCATTCACTTGTATGACAATGTTTGTGCAGCAGTGGATGTATGACAATGACTGTATGGCAACTGTCGTACAACGACCTTTGTACTGCGACTTCAATATGTGACAACTTCATTGTACGACAACACTCATACTACGACTTCAACCCTACGTGTAGAACTTGGAAGGAACCACTATAGATCTATCTACTACAGCAATAAGCAAAGACAACACATACAAGAAACATACAATATCAATAGATGAAGGATGAGTAGATATTGCGTTAGTTCTTCCTGTACAATGGAATTTGTATGACACTTGTCTTACATTCACAATCTGCGATCTTGTGCAAAGCATCTCTTACAGAATAATGTCTATGCAAACGTATCTACTCTCTCTCGTAGAACAATGGTTTGTATTCCAACTCTTGGAGGAACAATTTGAATGACAGATTTAATAATCAGCCAAGACTCTTCACTTGTACTGCAACCCTTGGTCTGCAACGTTCACCCTGCATACAAAACTTGGAAGAAACAACACAGAACTATTTACTGCAGCAATCAGCAATGACAATACTCACAATATACATGCAAATAGATGAAGGATGAATATGAGTGGATATTGCATTAATTTCTGCTTGTACGACACTTGCATTACATACACAATTTGCAACCCTGTGCAGAATCTCCTTCATGCCAACGACCACACTTTGGCCAACAATGCCCACAAACTCTTACCACACATTGGCCAACTCCACAACCATACAACACAACCACTTCACATTCCAACCGTACCATCCGAATGAATGAGGAAAGGGTTTTATTTATACAAATAAAAAGTAGGTGCAACCTCCAACTACTTGACTCCTCATCATTTTCCTAAATTACATTTCTCATGCATTTGACTTACATTTCATTTCCCACTACAAGGCAAACTAGTTTGACTCTTCCATACATGACTAATACTTAATGTTACACGTTATACATGAAATATAAAATTATTGCATTGCCAGTTTATCAATTATACATATGCAGATTTTGTTAAACACTTTGTGTATTAACTACAAAATAATACAAAATGACAACTTATTCACTAAACGCAAACATATCAATTTTGCCTACCTACATCAATTCCCTCCTCGAAACTTGTCGGCGTCTTCAACGACACATGAGCTGAACATTGGGGATAGAAGCATTGAACAATATACTAAATCTCTTGTCGCGTGCCTTCTGCTTTTTTCTATTCCATACATCTTCTGTAACAAACTTCACGTCAAACTGCTTCCTACAACACATTGTTCTCCTATTGCTCACTTTACTTTCTGCAATTTGTTGTATCATCAACTTAATCAACATAAGTAACATGATGAAAATGATAGGCAATGCTCGTTGCCACCTTTGTCAAGGGTCAAGGGGCGGGAGCCCCCTTGCAAGGTCAAGGGGCAGTGTCCTGAAACCTCAATGGCGAAACCATTCAAACCATCATTGCCTGAACTAAATTTTTCTCATTGTTTGCATTTTGATAGCCTTTTCTCAACCCACTTTAACAACTTTCCCTTGGCTCCAAATTACTACTCTCTTGCTCCAATTGATTGCTTCTTGGCCTCTGATTTAGCCTTTGACAACACTCCTTGTTGGCACCACATGTACAATATTCCTCATCGACACCACTTGTATGATATACCTCGTCAACATCACTTGGACAACATACCTTGTTGGCACCACTTGTAAGACATTCCTTCATTTGTACGATACCCTCCATTTGTACAACAAACTGCATTTGTATGACAATCTCCTCGATTCTTATGGCAGACTCCATTTGTACGACAATTTGCCATACACTCTTGCCTTGTACGATGCTCTACCATACTTTGTTCACTTGTATGGCAGTCTGTTGTTCTTCCTTGTTTGCATGAACCACTTCTGCAACTTCTTCCTAAGCAACCTCAACTACCTGTTGGATTTCTACCTCTTCAATTGAAATCAAATTTACCTCAATTACAATCAGGTTCATCAAGTTTACCTCTTCAATTGCAATCAGGTTCACCTCCTCTTCTTCTTGGCTAGGGTTGTGACTCTTCGCTGGTGCTTCGAACTCTTTATGCATCATTGGTTCGTCTCGACTTGCAACACTTTGACATTCACGTGCGAAGTGCCCCCACAAATGGCATCGCCAACATTGTACCATGGGTCTACCCTCAATATCATACTCAATTTTGCATCTTCTAATTCTCTGGAATTCCTATGATGGAATTTCGTTCTACTTTAATACCTCTTCTGGTGGTTGTCATAAACCACATTACTAGTGGCATCCCCCTTTGCGTTGCATATTCTTGTAGCGATGATCTTGTGCTCTCCAAGTCACACTCATCCTCGGAGTCATCGTTCTTCTCTTTAAAGTCGCTTCCTTCCTTGACTTCTCGACCCCAACACTTGAACGATGAACTACTCTCATGCCCAAAATCATCACTATCAACATCGGAATCACTGTCATCTTCAGATTCACTCTCAACTGCTTTAACATGACCCCAACACTCTAGTGATGTCTTTGCGTCACTTTTCAAATTCAAGGCTTGCTCCAAGACCTCTTGATATGATGTCAGAGGGACCACTTTGATCTTCTTTTTGTACGTAGGAAGAGGTCCCTTTGTGAACCACCTCCTCTTCAATGCGTCTAATGGGTCTTCCTCCAGATGGGTAAATGAACCACTCAACCTTTGGTTGTACAAATGAACTGGCACTTTCTCAGCTTGTGCCATTCGATAAATTTCAGCAATGACCACATTGTCATTGTGGAACAACCAACCAAAATTCTTTCATGAATTCATCATGCAATTCTTCCCCATGTGACTCCATGAAATTTCACAGGGAAATACCTCCTCCATTCGGCATCATTATTCACCTCATTCGCCTTCCACATCGTGAGGCAGATTCTCCAATGCCTAATTGGGTCTTCTGTTGCTCCTCCATGAAACAATGGACACTTACATGATATGCCCAAATTGGCCTTTGTTGTGACAGGTTGACTTAACCTCACGTATCTCTCCTTCACTCACAGCATCAGGCTCACCACGCCGCAATTGCTCGTGTTGGACTCCCATCTCGCGAACCATGAAACGTGCCATCCTACAATTGCTTCGTTGTCGGACTCCCATCCCGCTCACCATCGAGCACACCAATTTGTAGTTGCTCTAGTGCTAGACTCTCGTCTCGTGCATTATCTCACACAACATTTCGCATTTGCATCGATGTTGGCCTCCCATCCCTGTCACCATCAGGCACCTCCACTTGCAATTGCTCTGATGCTATACATTCTTTGTTGGCATGCAATTCCTCACCGACGTCTTCCAAAAACTCCTGTTGTACGACATCTTGCTGTACACTCCATTTGTACTACAATGTGCCGTACACACCACTACTTGTATGACATTGTCCCACTATACACACCATTTTCTTGTACGACATTATGCCATACATGTGTTTGTACGGTGGTCTGCTGTACAATACTCCTCAATTCCATAACGGCTTGCACTTGTACGACAGGCCTCATTTGTACGACATTTTGCCATACAAGTCCCATTAGCACAATAGGCTTTTCATTTGAACGACGGTCTACCGTAAACGTGCCATCTATAGGGAAACTTGTTGTCCGTCCTTCACTTGTATGACAATCTGCCTTGTCTCCTCCCTCTTGTGCGCCTGCCATACGTGTCCTGTTGTATAGCCCTTCCTCAACATCAACAAACAAATCTGCTTTTTCATCTGCATCTTTGGATGCATTCCATTGCTGTCGTTGTGCACCTTCCCAAGTGATTTGCTTCTCACAACTCCATGTCACCAGGCTTGACCCAACCTCATAGAGGCAACATTTCCAGGATGTAGAAATGAAATACAACATACTTTCCCACATCCTCAGTAAATTATCTGTCATCCACCTCTCCAAGTTTCACACGATATTGGTTCTAGTGGCAACGACAATGGCACCAAATGTAGAACAACAGTTTGTATTCCAACTCTTGGAGGAACAATTTGAATGACATATTTAATAATCAGCCAAGACTCTTCACTTGTACTGCAACCCTTGGTTTGCAACATTCACCCTGCATACAAAACTTGGAAGAAACAATGCAAAACTATTTACTGCAACAATCAACGACGACAATACGTACAATATACATGCAAATAGATGAAGGATGAATATGAGTGGATACTGCATTGACTTTTGCCTGTATGACACATGCATTACATACACAATCTGCAATCCTCTGCAAAGTCTCCTTGATGCCAACGACCACACTTAGGCCAACAATGCCCACAACCTCTTACCACACATCGGCCAACTCCACAACCATACAACAAAACAACCTCATATTCCAACCATACCATCCGAATGAATGAGGGAAGGGTCTTATTTATACAACTAAAAAGTATTTGCAACCTCCAACCACCCAACACCTCATCATTTTCCTAAATTACATTTCACATGCATTTGACTTACATTTACATTTCATTTTCCACTACAAGACAAACTAGCTTATGACTCTTCCGTACATGACTAATACCATAGTAGAGAAAATCGGAATCGGATCGAAATCGGGCTAGAGAAAATATCTAGAACTGAAAAAAATCAGCAAAAAAAAACCCAAAGAAAACACAAATTTTCATTGAAAAAAAGGTTTTTCATGCATATCACAATGAATTAACATTATGCAAATCAAATATTAATAATGTAAGTGATACAAGCTTAAACTACACATGAAAGTGACAAAACACATCTTAATGCGTCCAAAATTCAAATATTCTTGTATTGCTTATAATATAAAAAAGGTGCAAATTACAAAATGTGTCATGAGTCATGACAAATACAATGTCTCAAGATCTTTGAATGCCTTCGCCCTTTGCCCTAGCAAAAGCTCTAGTCTCTCTTTGTCATTGTGTCCATGCCTCTTTTTGTGCCTTGCCTTCTAACGCTGGTCACTGCCTATGTCGGGGGTCAAGGGGGCGAGAACCCCCTTGTAGGGTCGCGTGTACGCTATTGCTATTTAGGGCGGGGTTGAGGGGCAGTGCCCTTCGCGTGTACCCTGTCGCTTTACAGGGTAGGGTCGAGGGGCAGCACCCTTTGCGTGTACCCATTAATATACCTTCAACGACAAAATCAGTAATTCCTTCATTATCTGAACTGAATTTTTCAATAGACAAGCATACAAGCATATCATTTGTGGTTTTAAATATTACTCCTATATACAAGCGTATTGAGCAATAAGTTTGGATTGATAGTTCAACATCTTTTTATGGAGAATTTCATCAGTTAATAATGTATAGCATCGCCGTTGGTGGCTGCCAGATTCCTTCATATCGCAATTTGCTTGCTGTTAGGATGCCCTAGCGTGTTTGGGTTGGTGTGGTAGCAGGTAGGGAGACTCCTTTCTTCCCTTGCAATGTAAAATGAAAGAAAATTAAAAAAAAAAACACAATTTTTAGCTAAATCGGTCGCAGCCTCTATGTGTGCGGCTGCAACCGAGTTTTTCCAAAAAATCGCCAAAAATCGCCCAAAAATCGGCAAGTCGACTATTCAAGGTGAGTTGACTTGGCATTTGCAAAAAAATGGAAAACATCACAAATCAGCGATTTAAATCGTGATTTTCGTAACAAGGATTAATACTTAACATTACACATTATCACATGAAATATAACATTATTACATTGCCACTTTATAACATTATTAATTATACGTACACATATGCCATCAAACACTTTGTGTACGAACTACAAAATAACACAAAATGACAATTTATTCACTAAACATTGACATATCAATTTGCCTGCCTACACTCTCTCTCTCTACAATACCCGATTACAATATGATGCACAGTCTATGGTTACATACTTGCTCAATTGAATGAGGGGGCCTATTTATCTTTGAGGGCTAGTAGTTAACAACAACTACCACCCTGAACACCTCACCTCTAACTGGGTGATAACTACCCTACATTCACACTTAACACATAATTACATGCATTTCATCGTACAACTTTATTTACATTACAAACTTTGAAATATAAAAAATGCTTACATCATAACTTATGACGTCACAAAAATTAATACAAAATTACATTACATTGTGCGCACTTAGACTTCAGCACACTTATTTGACTTTCCTACTTCGGCTAAGGCACGTTAGAACTAGTTCCTACAATTGATAGCATTTCCAATAGTATCTTAATTGTACCTTGTATGATATGGGAGTGATCTACAACTTAATATGTGCAAAAATTCTTGCTGTCGACACTTTCGAGATTTGTTTTATCACTCTTTAACTTTGCGTAGTCATACAGAAGAAACATGAGCTTGTTATAGTTCTAGAACAAAGTTTAGATTTTCATATACACATGATGGAAATCAGAAAAAAGACATTCAATTTTGTATCATCTTCTCACAACTTTAGTAGTGAATGCATGAAATTGGCTTCCATCATATGTTTGCCATTTGATGTCAAGTTTGTATCTAGTAGGAGTATAGGATGGTCTTGATCATAAGACATGGCATGACCTTATTTTCTTAGTTTTCCAGTTATTTTGCATATAAATACCTACAAACATTTGCATCTATTATCCGTACAAGTTCACTTGAAAAGGACTGTGTTGACATATCATAAAATTTTATCTACTTGTGAAAATATATTGCTTCCCTTTTGGGGCATAGTCATGCATAGGCTGTCCTCATAGTGCTTTGCTTTTTATTATCACATAACTATTCATTTGGTTTTTAGTGCAAACATGAATCAGAGAAGCTATTTCTTCTTCTTCTCTTTCTTGTCATGCTTTCTTGGAACTTTATCAATCTGGTATATTGCTAGGTTTTCTCTTTTGCTATCTAGTAATTTTTTTGATAGATATACAGTCCCCTGGCAGCACATTTTGTCATTGTGTAAAGTTCAATATTTTTCCTGGTATAGCAATAGGTTTTGACATTTGTTATGCATAGGTGGTTTCTTTGTAGGGTGTCTTTCTTACAATTACCCAATAGAAATATAAGGGACTTGTTTTCTTCCACTAGGAAGAAGTTGCTTAAGTTTTGTTTGTGTTTGATTGCAGGTGACAAAACCAGTATTTCTTCCCTGCTTTGGGGTTACAAGGAGGGAAAAGCATGTTTTACTGCCTTTAGTGACCGATGTGGTGATTGAACAAGGTATTTGATGGTGAATATTGAATTGAAGTTTGAACTGCAATAAATGTGGGCAAATATTTTGTCTTTGGCTTTTATTTGAAATGTAATTGAATATTGAAACTGAAATAAGAGTAGACTTTAATTCTTGTCTATTTGGCAGACTGCCTTTGTTCCACCTTTCATGCAACTTAATATATTTATTCTCTATGAAGTCTTCCATTTAAGAACTCTTTAAACCTGAGAACTACAATCTCTGTCAGTATTGGTGTTTCTTAGATTCTCATTGGAGTGGCTGTAATGCATTTTCAGGCTGATGAGTAAGGGTTGTAGGCAACATCTTTATTTCTTCTCATGTTTGTTGCTCATTAGAAGAGAACTTATAAAAAAATCGACCATGTTGACACTTGCAAAAGGGAGGAAGATGAAAATATATAACATGTGCATCTTAACTACCTGAACGTAAGCAAATTTTGCCAATGGCAAGATATGGGATTGACTATATATGCAATATGCAGTTCATGAAAGCTTTCTTGAACCAACTTACATAGCTGTTTGGGTGTTGCAGTAAAAAAACTTGTTATGTGGCTTGTTGTAGGCAGATGATTTGACATGTCTGCATGAGTGCACGTTTACATGAATGTATGGACATGTACATGTGTTGATGTACATGTAAATAGTACTGTCTTATGTGTGTGTTTGTCACATAGTGGTAACGTTGTGTACGTGGCAAATTTTTTATCATAATGTTATGTAATAATGGGGTATTTTAATTTTTTATATACAGAGGTAGTTAACAACTGCCTATCGGTTTCGTAACACCTATATGTATGAATATACCTTGTTGGTGGAGTGGTTCATGCATGTACGTAGTTCATCGATGTGGATTGTTGGTTGAAGTGTGTTGCTGGCTGGAAGTGCTTGTTGGTAGAATTGTTTGTTGAAGTATGATGTATTGCAGATAGCTGAGTTGTATATGTAAGTTATTCCCATTGTATATTTTGCTTATACAAGTACTAATGGAATTATATTGCACTGTTTTGTATTCCATTTATACATTTTGGCATCGTTGCCCGTTCAAAGTGGGGTCGAAATTGGTGACATGGAGTTGTGATGAGCATATTGCTTGAGAAGGTATACAATGAAAACAATGGGATGATTACAGTGCAGTTGATAAACGACGTAGTTTTCCTCGAGAGGAGGGAAGATTGTAGTTGTAGAGGAAAGTGACGTAGACTTGTTTGTGTTAGGAGGTGAAGTCAATATGCAGTGTTTTTAGCCAACAGAGACTGCTGCTAGACGTCCAGGCAGCACTACCAGAAGTCTAGGCAGCAGTACGAGACGTCTAGGCAGCAAACGTCTTAGGCAGCACTGCGAGACGTCTAGGCAGCACTGCGAGACGTCTAGGCAGCACTGCGTCTAAATGCGGAAGACGAACAGGTTCAGGCGCCTTCCTTGGGAGTGGAAACGAATAGTTTTTAGAGGCTTCCTTTGGGAGAGGAAACGAACAGTTTGGAGTCTTCCTTCTGCTCTATAAAAGGGGCTTGATCCCTTGCATATCAAAATAATGTTGAAATGTGAAAACGTGAATGTAAAGTTTTGCTGAAAATAATAAAAAGGAGAAGTTGCCATTGCCCCGTGGTTTTTCCTACACATTGCAGGTTTCCACGTAAATCTTTGTGTTACTTGTGTTGCTGTTTTTTGTTCTTTGTCATTGTGTTTCTACTTGCAGGTGTAAAATTTGAAGTTTTTCCTAACAGTTTGTTGATGGAGACTAAGGGCCAAGTGATGAAGATGTTTGCGTAAACATGTAAGCCAATGAAGAAGTGTGTGAGGAGAACCTACGTGATATGCGACATGAGAACCTATGTAGTAAGTGATGCAACAACTTACACGATAACATATGCAAAGTTCGTGCAGTTGTGTGCATCGGCGAAGAAATTTGCACAAGTGAAGAGGAGTGTGCAGACTTGTGTCGGTTGTGCAAGTGAAGATGTGCACACTAACAAAGGAATGCATACCGATGAGAACATGCGAGAAGGCAGAGACTTGGGTATAGATGGATGAGTTTATGCACACAATTGAACATGTTTGCAAAGACGTGCATGCGATCGACGAAGGTGTTTGTGATGAAGACATTCGTGATGATAGAGGTCATGTTTATGATGTTTGTGATGAACATGTGCTTGTAGACATGGAAGTTTGTGTTGAGGAAGTTGGGTGTGATGAAGATGATAAGTTCGATGAAGGAGAAAACTTGGGTTGACAAGAAAGGTTGGTAGTGGTTGCAGCAAGTTGTGTGCTAAATAGTGCACATGATGAGAGTTTGAAACCAAAGCAATTATAGGTTGTTGTGTTCGATGGTGAGTGGGATGGGAGTTCGATATTGGAGCAAATGCAAGATGGCATATCCGATAGTGCGTGTCATGGGAGTTTGACACTAGGGCAATTATGGGTTGGTGTGCTTGATGGCGAGCGGGATTGGAGTCTGACATCAAAACAACTACAAGTTGGCAATTTTTTGTTGTGCGCTTGATGGGAGTCCGACATGAGAGCAATTGTGGTGCGGTGCGTCCAACAATGTGTGTGACGAGGGTGAGACATGCAAACAACCATTGACTATGCTGACTCAACTAGTCACGCGCATGACCAATTTTAGCATAATGTGCAAGTGCCCCAAGTTTTTTGGTTGTGAAACAGAGGACCTTGTTAGGCATGGGAAAATCTGCCTCACGATGTGGAAGGCCAATGGGAAAAAAAATGAAGTAGATTGGAGGAGGTTATTCCCTATGAAATTTCATGGAATTGCAATGGACAAGTACATGAAATTGCTAAAGGGAAAGTAAAAGACTTGGGAAGAGTTGCATGAAGCATTTGTAAAGAAATTTTAGTTGTTGCGGATGACGGTGAGGTCATTGCAGAAATCTATAGAATGAAACAAAGTGAGATGGAGGTTGTTTACCCATACGGGGAAGAATTCGTCAAACACATTGAAGAAGAGATGGTTGATGAAAGGCCTTCTTCCTGTGTATTGGAAGATCAAGGTGGTCCCTTTGACTTCATATGAAGAGGCATTTGAGCGGGCCTTCAACTTAGAAAGCAATGCAAAGACATCATTACAACGATTCCAAATATGGAAGTGACTTTGAAGATGAAAGTGACTTTGGCACCAAGAATGATGGTTTTGAGAACAAGAGTTGTAGGAGTTTCCCTTTCTCTTTGGCCCGTTTGTTGGGTTTCATCTTGTATTTATCTTAGTTCTTTTCTTTGTTGGGCTTTTTAGCTTGCTAGCTGGCAGTCATTGTTGTCTTTCTTATAGTCCCTTGGGTTTTATTTTGGCCCACCGCGGACGTTAATAATATTTCATTTCATTTCTAACCAGCCGAAGAAATAGCGTATATAGTAGTAGTAATAAGTGTCAAATAACTTTTCAGCCTTTGAGGACCAATTGTGGTTTCTGACAAGAAACAAAATGTAGTAGCAGCCTTCATGTCTTCACTACAAAAGATGAGTATTGTGGATCACTCAATACGTCTGTAAATGCCATATGGATTTGAATCCAACTTCAAGAGCTTGAATTTGCTCAGTAAAAGTCAACAAGCATTTCTTGTAATAACCAAAGTGTTATTAACCTAGCATACAATCCTGTTGCATATAACAGAACAAAGCATATTGAAACCTGTTGCCATTACATTAGGAAACTGATTTAAAAGGGGAATTATTACCTTGGAATTCTGCATAACAGATGATTGGATTTCTTATATTGCCACCAAGCCACTAATAGGAACCAAATTTGTCAAGTCAAGATTTATGCTTAGACTGCGTGAAACTGACTGTAAGGGGGAGTAAAGATAATGTCCCCTTCATGTAGCCTCTAGTCTGGTTTTATGGGGAATGCTAGAATGGGTTACCAGTGAACTTGGCATGCAGGGCTCTTTAAAGTTTAAAGTTTATTTGATGGGACATCGTGTCGATCTGTGTCTTTGTATGGTGGCCCATGGATCTCTGACTTGGGGTGTTTTGTAATCTGTGATTCCATGATTTGTGGTGAGTAAATTCACTAGTATACACCCATCTTTGTAGGCTTGCATTATACTCTTTTATCTGCATTATTGTGTTCTTAACTATCATTTTGTGTCTCTTTGCACTGCCTCATGCCTTCATGTAGTTTGTAATGCTGTAATCTCTTGCTTGGTTTGCTTGGAATTCATTTTTGTTCCATATTCAGAATATTTTGAAACTCAACAATATGCATCTTGAAGAACTGGTAATATATGACCTTTCACCACCATTTTCTTCTTTGGGAAATTGATATAGGAAAATCTGTTAGCATCTGATACCCGTCCCTTTTAGAAATGTAAACAAAGGTTACATGAAGTGTGAATGCAGGCACAGGTATGATTCAGGTATGGATGTGGCAGGTTCCCAATTTTAGGTTTGAAGAATTTGACAGTATATGTATTTTGAAATATACATACGATACAAAGTAATAATATAAAATTCTAGATGCAAAATTGCAAACCATAATCAAGAATGAACATTAAGAAGTATACATACGATACAAAGTTAGAATATAAAATTCTAGATGCAAAATTGCAAACCATAATCGAGAATGAACATTAATATTCATCATTTACAAGTTCACGGATATTTGCATATCGATGATAACATTGACAATAAATTTAAAGTGGCACTTACATAACAGATTCAACATTTAATACATATGGATTCTGTAATTACAAAATTGTCAGAACTTGGAAGTGTAATTGAACATACAAGCCAAATTGTCCGGATAGATAAACAAGAGAAGGGCAAGTTGATAACTAGCAATCTTCATCAGAATTGCCAAGAAGCATTACTGAGACTTTTGCTTCACAGGAAAACTATTTAGAGGAAAAGTCCAATGACAAAGCAAGTGATCATCGTGGCAGGAAATGTGTTTCTCCATTTTCCAGGATTGCATCCCAAACCCTAAAGGCCACTTTTTGTATTCATCCTCTGAACAGGAAATAAGGAAAATGTTTGTATAAATATAAGCTTATGCCTTTGATGATGTGTTTCTTTCCATATATTCATAGGATGAATAACCAGCCTAAAATTGCTCCAATTCGTCTGACTGGTTGAAGAGCTGACTTAGTGGGGAGGGAGAGAACTTCAACTGCTAGTGTCTCAAATAATGAATGTAAGGAGATAATGCCTACCATGACATTGCCAGTTTGCTGTATCAAGCCCCTGTGAACAAGTTTTTTGGACATTTCCCAATGCCTTGACATGTTTGTCTTTTATTTTGATTCTATATATTGGAGAAAGTAGGAACTAGAAAGTGTTAAGCTCATCATTTGTTTTCCACGAGGAAACTCGTAATTTACAAATCATAGTTCTGCTTCTGTAGGGTGTCTGCAAGCTTCTTTTGGCATTTTTTCTATCAGAATAGAAACTGCTGGCTTAAGGCCACCTCCTCTTGATGATGTTCAAATTCAGGGAGTTATAAACCCAAGGCTTTTTCGGAAGGTAAGGACCCACACTGTCATCTTGAATTTTCTTTTTCAATTTATGTATAGAACATAAAATACGACATGTTCATTTGTGTCCAGATTGTTCTTATGACCGTTTCAAGTTTGAGGAAAGAGCATGTTACTCATAAGAATGCTGAGGTGAAAATTTCCATTAACAAAGATGATGAATTGCCAACATTTAGCTCTGAAATTCATGGTTCTTCCCCCACTCGGGAATGGCAACTTTGTGGGACAGGTCTAACTTCGTGGCAGGTTAGTATTATGGTGTATGTGAAATAGGGTGAGTTTCATATGATCGATTGGAAAATAAAATTATTATCTAGTGATTGTTTAATGAAAAATATACTACATGGAGTCTACTTTGTCTTTACACTGAGATGCGTCATGATGATTGAAAGTTTGACATTGTGATAATGATAGATGTCACCTGTTAATAGCATACAAGAGTCAAATTCTTTCTTGTCCACTTCTGGGGAAATTCTACTGCACAAGCTGGAAGAAGTTGGGAATTCCGTCAAGGTTTGACTGCTATACATTATAATCTGTCACATCTCTCTCTAGCATGCGTGCTTTTGTTAGGGTGTATTTAGCATTTGTCACTTCTCTCTCTAGCATGCTTGATCTTGGTAGGATGTATTTAGTAATTCTGATATTTATTTCATATCTTGTTATTGATGTTGAGCATGCAAAGTTTTACACCTGACAGCTTTGGTAATGCAGAGATTAGAAGTTCTAATTGAGAACCAACAACATCAAGCATGCAAAAATGACAGTTGATGGGAATGGCTGCCACAGATATGAATTGTCATGTAACTTTGTACAGCAATCAACACACATGTTTTCATGGGACTCATAATAATTATCGGGGTGGTTGTTGAATCAGACACTTCTTAAAGACCCAGTCAACACTACAAGAGAGTGATTTGTCATAATTGTATTTATTTCATTCATCTATGATATGATATCACAATGTTTGGAAATAGCTCTTAGTATAAATTACTTATTTTTTTCAAGGACATACAATCCTTGTAGATACATTTTTTCTTATTCTTTTACTAAAAGTAATGTAAGAAGTAGATGAGAGTATTGTTTTTTTCCTAAACTTTCTTTTGTTGCGTTTAGACATTTCATAGATAATTGCAAATGCTCAAATATTTTTTTACTCTTTAGAATTCATGTTTTTGTCTTAACTTTTCCCCATACATAATACTGTTGGTGAATTTTGTTTAGATTTTGAAGGGCATTTGAACCTTTGATTTTCCTTAATAGTGGCTACGTTGGATATAGGCTTGGAAATGGAAGTCAACAAGCCAGTAATGGATTCTTAGAATGCTAAGCCAATGGTTGTTGGCTGACTTAGAAATCAAACGAGTATTAATTACATTTGGACATTTTTGTTTGTTTTCGGCAGCTAATGTTGTCTTATATACATTGGCCTATGGATCCAACTTACAACAAGGATCCTTCTTTGATAGTTGATAGAAATTAGTTTAATGCAAAATTGCTCAGAAATGCATGTTGTTTGTGTTGTATGTTAACATATTTTATGTACATCTAAACATTCTCAAAAGGAAATAGAAGTCATTATCACAAACATTTATTTAACCTACTAGACAACTTATTATTATTATTATTATTGAAGACATAAAACTAGGTGCGAGAAGGTCACAATATTCATTTTTAGGAAAGGATGGCAATATAGCTTTGCTAGGGTTTGCACGCATTGTTGCCGCCATTGCATGCAAAAGCCTCAGTAAGGTGGAATGGTTGTGGAATGCGGGGCTTAGGTTTGGCTTTCTTCGTATCAAACATTGTTCAGAAAAAGTACAGGTAATTTTTATTTTTTTTGTTTTTTTTTTTGGAGCGGATTAGGGTTTTGGATACCTTTGTAGCTTTGTCATGGCGGTGGCAGTGGGGGGGATCCCTCCCCCCTAAACCTTCCTTCTGGGATGCAGTACGATCGGGAGGTGGAGGGCACTCGGGTAACGTCGTGGCCAAGTTTCCTCGTGGGCCTCTGAGAATGCCATGCATAGACCCCAGGAAGAATGCCAATGGATGCATGAAAGTGGCGGATGGCTCCCCAATAGTTCAGTTGAAAAAGGTAGACCTTCAAATGGGCATAGAGGATATGGAAAGGAAAGGTCTGATATGCAGATTCATGGGTTTTAGACCCCAACTATCATCCTTTAGGGACTGGGCATCTAGGAACTGGCGAACTAAGGGAGAATTTCAGATCACACTCTATCCCAATGGCTATTTCCTAGTACTTTTTGAGTGTGAAGAGGATCGAGAACGTGTTTTCCAAGGAGGGTCATGGTTTCTTGGTAGAGCGGGCTTGTTCATGAAACCCTGGCATACGAAGTTCCAAGCGGAAGAGGAAATGCCTTCTGTGGGCCCTGTATGGGTTAGGTTATTTGGGTTACCAACTGAATACTAGAACCCCATCTCTTTTGCAGCCATTGGCAACACTCTGGGAACTTTTATGATGGTGGTTGATAGTACTTATAGTTTTGAACAAATGATATATGCTAGAATATGTGTACTAATGGACCTCAATAAACCTCTTCCAGAAAAGATCACATTACAAATAGAGGATGAAGCTTAGGAGCAAAAAGTTGATTATGAAAATATCCCATTTAGATGCCGGATATGCCATGAGTATGGGCATATGGTAAGAGACTATCCATAAAAGTGCTCAGAGCAAATGCAGGTAAAGGAAAAGGTCATAGACTTTCAAGAACCTAAAAAGAAAGTACATTCAAAGAAAAAAGTAGATGTTGAAAGTAGTGCGACACCAAATAATAAATTTGCTCCTTTGATTGATGAAGACTCAATTGTAGGAGAAGATCATCAAATGGAGATAGAACCGATGGTGGAGCCAATTCTTCAAGCAACTACTCGGTCCAAATCAAGGGAAAAGGCACTGCTAAAAATAGTTGACAACCAGATCAACATGCAAATGGACACAAACCTGAACCACAAAGGTCAGCAAAGGAAAAATAAGTGAGGAGCCAAAAAAGAAGAGAATTATACTTGTGAAACACATAGGATTGCTCAGCCTAAAGTAGGAGGAGATACCTTGATCCCCCTTAATAAGGCCTTGGTGGTATACATAAAGGATCATGAAGGAGGACCTGCCCAAGATCCATCTAGTATACAATAGGAAAAACTTAAGAGAATGAAGATTGACACCAATCAGAAAGTGGGATGTAAGACCAATCAACACCACCTAGCAAAAGAAGGGGAAACTCTTATCTTTGAGGGTAAGGTGACTCCTATCACCAAACTCTTAACCCACCCATCCTCATGAGACTCCTTTCATGGAATGTAAGGGGGATAAGAGGCAGTCCCCTCAAACACAATGAAATTAGAAGGTTGATTCAGAGAAATAAGCCAAACCTAGTCTTTCTTCAGGAGACTAAGTTATCAGTAGAGGAGATGGAGATAATGGCTAAGAAATTATGGCCCATGGGTTGGGTAGAATCTCTCAGCTCTCAAGGAGCGTCGGGTGGGCTCTCTTGTCTATGGGATCCAAAGGAATTTGTGGTGCATGCGATTATGGGAAGCTAGGGCATTCTTGGACTTTAGGGGCAATGGAGGCAAAAGGACCAACAACTCCTATGTATTAACATATATGCAGCCACTACTATAGAGGACAAATGGAGGCAATGGGACTATATCCGACACCTCAGGCTCTAGTTCCCCAATGACCAAATTGTCCTAGGAGGGGATTTTAATACCATTCTCTCCTTAGATGAAAATATGGGAGGGATGAGAACATTGGACACTATGATTAATTTAATGCATGAGCACTTGAGGCATCTCCACTTGATTGATGTCAAGCCTGATAATGGATTGATGACATGGACGAATAGATGATAGGGACCCACATGCATCCTGGAGCGCTTGGATAGGTTTGTAATCTTGGATGACCTTCTCTCTAGAAGTAATTTTGAAATCTCTTATCCTTAATAATGTAGGATCAGATCATTGGCCTATTTTGCTAGATCTCTGGCAGTTTACTAGGAATTACTCACCCTTTAAATTCCAGCTTATGTGGTTTAGAGATACTTCCTTTAGGCCATTAGTTCTTCAGTGGTGGAGGGAAGGAAATCCAAGATATGACACCTAGATGTATTGCTTTGTCAAGAGATTATAGTTCATCAAAACTAGAATTAAGGAATGGAATTAGCATGAGTTTGGGGATGTGAGGGCTAAAAAGGTAGGTTTGGCTTTCCAACTAGAGCAAGTGAATACTCAAATTCGCTCCTTGGGACTTACAAAGGAGCTCAACAAATAGGAAATCCAAGTCTCTTCTAAGTTAGCAGAATGGGAAAGGAGGGAGGAGCTCTTATGGAAATAAAAATCCAGGATCCAGTGGTTGAAGGAAGGGGATAAAAACTCTACTTTCTTCCATAAATCTCTCTTGGCTAGATGAGTTTCAAACTTTGTGCCTTCCTTGAAGACCAACATTGGTGATCTAGTTTACTCTTGGGATGGGATGAAGAAAATTGCCATTGACTACTTTGAGGAACTTTTCTCTGCAGTTCCCTTGGACCCTAGGGCTCAAGAGGAAATTCTATAGGGAATCCCTTCCCTTATTAAGGAAGAGGATAATGAGGTATTGACAACACTAATTTCTATGGCAGAAGTAAAGGAAGTGGTTTTCAAGATGAAAAAGGAAAAACTCTTGGACTGGATGGCTTCCCCATCGAGTTCTTCCAAGAATTTTGGGACCTGCTCAAGGATGATCTACTTGCAGTGGTAGAGGAAGCATGGGTGGCAAAGTCAATTTTGAAAGAAATCAACAAAACCTACATTGCGCTCATACCTAAGTCCCAAGAGGTAGATCAAATTTTGGCTTTAGACCAATAGCCCTATGTAATGTTCTCAAAATCATTACGATGGTGATAGCTCAAAGGTTGAAACCCTTCCTCCCTATGATAATCTCACTAGAGCAAGGAGGATTTGTGGGAAGGAGACAAATTATAGATGAAATAGTGCTTGCCTAGGAGGCCCTTCACTCTATGCAGGCACAAAGATCCCCCTCCATGTTTATCCATTTGGACCTCTCCAAGGCTTATGATAGGGTAGACTAGGATTTTCTCCTATAGGTCTTGAGGAAGTTTGGCTTCTCCCAAGATTGGGTGGATTGGATTAGAGGCACTATTTCCTCAATCTCTTATGTTATGATGATAAATGGTAGTCTGTCTCCTTTGTTTACTACTTCTAGGGGACTATGCCAAGGGGATCCTCTTTCCCCTATCTGTTCATCATTTTGGTAGAGTGCCTAGGCCATCTTATCTCTAAGGAAAGGAATAACAGATCCATTCAAGGAATCAGATGTGCATCGACAACCCCTTCTCTCTCATTTATAGTTTGTAGATGACTCAACCTTGATGGGTCATGCTACTACATCAGAAGCATCCAGATTCAAAAGAATTCTAAACCTCTTTTCGACAGCCATAGGACAACTTATTAATGAGGAAAAGTCTAAGATCATATTCTTTCATTGTACTTCTAGAGTGGAGACCATGATTCTAAATATTTTGAATTTCAGGTGAGCATCTCTTCCAATCTCTTATCTAGGAGTTCCATTAAAGGTGGCCAAACAAAAAAAGGAGGAATGGGGGTGGTTGATAGAGAAGATACAAAGTAGGCTGAATAACTGGACCAATCGATGGCTTTCTCTTGCAGGTAGGTTCACTTTGGTTAAAACAGTTTTACAATCTATTCCCATCTATGTCTCCTCGGTCTTAAGTATTCCTAAGGATGTTTTGAGAAAGTTGGACAAGATTAATCAAAGGTTCTTATGGAGTGGGGCAAAAGCAAAGCATAAGTGGGCCCTAGTGAAGTGGGATCAACTTTGTCTTCCAAAAAAGAGGGAGGTTTGGGCCTTCGGTCAACGGTTAAAAACAACTTAGCCTTGGCAGCAAAATTATATTGGCGGTTAATTATTTCCCCTAATGAGTTATGGACGTGGATCCTAAGAGCCAAGTATGCAAAAAATCGAGCTCCAAAAGTTTTTACTAGATATCAACTTCCTCGATGAGGATCTCTAGTTCTTGAGGTTCTAAGGATAGGGGAGACAATTATCAAACCACAACTATTCTGGATAGTGGGGAATGGCCATCAAGCAAATTTTTGGACAGACACTTGGGATGGTTTGCCTCCATTGTCTCAACAATTTCTAGAATGGCGAGACATCATGGAACAACTCCATAGTCGAGGATGGATAAAGATATCACACTATTATAGAAACTATGGGGAAAGGAATTTGGAGGATAGAGTCTGGATTCTAGTAAGGGACTGGCCAATCCTAGCAATGAAGGCTATCAAGGAGGCTATTCATCAGGTTCTTAGAAGTCGGTCGCTATCTTGGTCGAAAGACAAAGACAAGCTAGGATGGGGCTCACATTCTAACGGTGTGTATACTGCAGCTCTAGGATACTCATCCCTCACTCACCATGGGGAAAATCCACTCAGTGATGTCTTCAACTAGATTTGGCAACTTTTGACTTGGCCTAAAGTGAGACTCTTTATCTGGCTCCTACTCCACAAGAGGGTTCTTACAGGAGACCAGTTGATGAAACATGGTTTTCTGGTCCGTTCAGATGTGAGCTATGTTGTGCAGAGAACGAGACCTAGGACCACCTTTTTTCTTCTATCCCTTGGCCATTCAATTATGGAAATGGTTGGCAACCTTTTTAGATCTAAGATTCCTTCAATTCACCTCCCTCGAGCAAACTTGGAGGACTTGGCCCAAGGTGAATGGATTTGACAACTTGATGAAACAGATGGCCTTGGTTAGCATCTCTCTGATGCTCTAGAATCTGTGGAAAGAAAGGAATAAAATAATATTTAAAGCGACTCACCATAATGTCCAACATATTTGGGAAAAGACTACAGCCAATATCAAGGAAACTACCTTGCATACTTTGAAGCCCCCCTCCATGGTATCTCAATAGTGGCACAATTTACTCTCCAAGCTTCAACTCCCTATGGATGAATGGAGATGTAGGAACCCACAGGGTCCTCGGCCTACTATTCAGAGGGATGGACCATGGCAAGCCCCTCCTAGAGGTATGGGGAAGATCAACACTGATGGCGCGTCAAGAGGTAATCTAGGAAGGGCAAGCATGGGAGGCATAGGAAGACTCTCAGATGGTACTCATGCTTTTCTTTTTGCAGAGAATCTTGGCGTCCTCCCTAACAATCTAGCGAAAGCGTGTGCTATCCTTCGTGGCCTTCAAGAAGCTGCTAAGGTCGGCTGGTCTATAGTATAGGTAGAATCAGACTCACAAGTAACCATTAATCGACTAAAGGCGCCCACCAGGACCTCCTCTCAGGATTGGAAGTTACAAAGGGTGATTGACAAGATACATGCGCTTCAGTCTAGATTCAGAATAGTAGAGTTTCTTCACGCTCCCCGAGAACAAAATAAGATCATTGATGCTATGGCAAATTGGGCTTTAGACCATGGGGATCTGACTTGTTATGGAGATCCTCCACGATGGTGGACATAGAAAACTAGGGAAGATCTCTACCGTATACTCCATATCGATGTCGGCAACTCTGATTCCTGTATGTAGTGACTTAGAAGAAAGTCACAGATTCCTCTTTCCTTGTATTAGCAAAATACGCTTAAGACATAGTTGTTGCTCTGCTGTAAAATTTTGGATGAAAGCCCTGTTTGCTTGGCAGGGCCGACGATGTAGCTTTCTTACTTGCTTATAAGTAATACAAAGAATTTTTTAACTAAAAAAAAAAAGAAAAGAAATAAATCTAGGTGCGAAGATGAATTGAACTTTAGTGGAGTGTTAACATAAATTTTATGAAGGTTTTCATAGCAACTATTAAGTTGGATTTACTTGCAGTTTTACCTTCGTTTCAATTTTTGCGACCCTTTATCAATGATTTGGCCATGGCAAAGTGAGGCTACTGTGCATTTTCATTTCATAATTTTCTCTAGGCTTTACTGAGAAGCTCATCTTTAAATCTTGATAACTGAGATAACATTTTCTCTAGGCTTTATTGAGAAGCTCATCATTAAATTTTTGATGACTATTTCAGTTATCAGTGGCAAAATTTTATACTCAAAAGTTTGTTTCTATTAAGCAGTGTCAAAGTGCAGTAGAAAAGCAACAAGCTCAACTTGTATGTGAATTCCTGAGCACTGCTAAAATGCTTGATGATTTGAAAAATAGAACTCTAATATATCTACAAAAGAATTTCTCGAAGAGACGCATGGTGACTATTTTTCTACATCATCTCAAATAGTCACCCAAGTGGTGATAATAATGAGTAATCTGATTGAAACATTTGCCATCTTTAGCCCAGTGTAAAGGAAAACCAATCAATTATTAGATGTTGCTGGAAAAATCTGTAAATTCTGAACTTGAAAGTCCCAGTATGATATTTATATGGGCTACAGAAAGTTTGGCATTCTATCAAAGGCTTGATGATGTTGAAGATCTTTGGATTTAAGTGACTGAAATACTTATCATCAAGTGCATGTGTGGGCCCTGGAAAATCATTGATACTGTTAGACATATTTCCAGCCATCTTATTCATTTTGCATTCTAGTGATGTAACACACCATTGAAAAGCCTACTTTGTAATCAGTGCAAACATGGCCATTGCAGTCTACAAAAAGAAGAATAACCGATTACCCAAGGCTTCCAATCAGTTACTCTTTCTTTCAACTCTCTACATATAAAAATAACTGGGGAATTTTAAAAAAGAAAAGATTGTAAAGATTTATTAGAATTTAGATAAGATAATTCTATTAATGTCTACATATGGCCAAAGTAGGTCAATGGGACTCATTCAAAAGAGCTATTACAAAATTACAATGCATTGTAGTAACCACAAAGTACTACAAAAATAAGTTTAGTATAGAATCTAGTGTAAACTACTCTAAAGTGGAACAACTTTATAGCATAAAATTAAACATGGTACTGGTTAACATGATGGTAGAGTGTAACCAAACTTAATCATCTTTGTAATACAAGGGATGTTAGCTCATTCTTTTATAAGTAAATCTAAATCAATTTTGAAGTAGCTGCACAAGAACACATGGAATTTCCTTTTGGAGCACACTCAAATAGAAGAAAGGAAAGGAAAGAAACCTTATAAAGTGGCATAAGGCTTCTTAGCTCGAGTTGAGAGGAGGGTTGGGAATCTGAAAGGTCTAGCCTAATGCATATGGTGTTAATGGCATATGGAATAAGTACAACCCTCACTTGAACTTATGCCATTGTTTTCTCTCAAAAGGTCTTAGATCTAGACTAGTATAATGCATTCCAGAGTTTCAAAAGGTTTAAAAATTTATATTGTTGAAAACAAGAAAGGAAGATAGAACAATTTTTTGAAAGAAACACGACTTTTGAGAAATTCCTAGAATTAGTTTTAACACCTTATCGTCAATCCCTCCTTTGAGCTAAATAAACATTCAAAATAGTCATGTGAAACTTGATCAAGGAGTATTGGGTTGCAAGGAATAAATCCTTCCTAAGAGACGCCTATTGAGTTTGAAAACATCCCTAGGAATGGTCCAAGAATATTATTGGAACTGTTAGACTTTCTTATATTAGTTGTTGTCATGTAATCATTATATTTCGAGAATAGTAATTATTTTATCTCATATCTGGATGAATAGAAATCTCTCGAAAGATGAGAAGATGAAAAGTTTTATTTTGGATGGTGGTGAAATACCGAACAATCTTTTGAAACAAAGAAATACATTGAAGTATAAATATGCATGTTATACATAAGTTCATGCTTGAGAGAGAATATTTTATTATTGTAATTAAAAATTGTTGCTCACTTCTGTTGTTTCAAATATTTAGTATCAGAGCAACTATTATGTGTAGGAATTTAGACCCACTATTTTTTGTCCACCCTGTTCTTAAACTATTACTTTTTTTTGTGTCCACCATAGAATGCAAACCTGCCTATCTAATCATTGATAACAAATAATATCCCTGAGTTTTTGTTTACTTTCTCTTCCAAAAAATCTCTTGTTGCTCCTCTTTGGATTTAAATCTCTGTGGCAACAGTGTTGAAAAACATGGCATAAAGGTGAGCAGTTTTTGGAAGCACTTTTGGGAATCGGTGATGCATGGTGTTCAAGGCTCTCGTCTTTCACAATTGCTAATATGAAGATCCCCTTGCTAGAGGAGACAAATGGGGATTGGGTAGTGTAGACTCACGAGGAGGCCTATGCTTTGGAGATATTACATTATTTGGTACATTGAAGTATCATGAAGTACCATTGAGTACTATTGTAAATATTTGATTAGAAAATGTGTGTCTAAAGTATGTGTCAAGTTGTAAAGAGTGTGTGTTATGTAAGAAAGTGTAAAAGGTGTCAAAGAGTGCAAGAGTGAGGTGTGCAAGTGTGAGTTGTAAGTGTGAAAGGTGTCAAGTGTGGAAATGAAGAGTCCAAAGTATTAGGTGTCAAGTGTGGAAGTGAAGAGTCATGAGATGTGTTAAGATGTGAAGTAGGAGGTTATGTAATCATGAGAAGCTTTCTCATAATGTGAGGCATATGAAAGATAACATCTCCCATGAGTTTGAGGAGAGCAATAGTTAAGAGTATTGAAGAGTCATTTGTAAAGTTATATATTGGAGAAAAAGCTCCATGATATATAATATTTTAAATGTAATTCCATTATATAAATGTAATACAAAAGTATTTTTGTGTGTGCAATATTGTGAGCATTATTGTGTGTGATTATTTGATCTTGGAGAAATTAACGTGTGAGATAATAAGGAATATTTTCCAACAATGTTATTAGAGCCACCTTGGTTCAAATGCCATCTTGATAGAGTGAAGAGTTGAGGAGCTATTGGAGGAGAGATTTGAGGGAGGGTTGTTGAACATATTGGAAGTAGAGGATTAGAGATTATTGGAAGGAGATTGCAAGAAGAGGATTGGTGAGAAGGAAAATATTGGAACGTGAAAGAGTTGCTAGAAGAGTGGATTGTGAAGATTGAAATGTGAAGGTGTTGCTAGATGAGGTGGTGAATGTCGAGAACAAGTTGCTGAATATTGTTGGAGAAGAGACGTTTGAAGATTGCCTTCAGTGAAGAAGAGTGCTAGTGAAGAGTGGAGAACATCTTTGTTAAAGGAGACAAGTTTGGAGGTGGAATTGGTTGAAATTGAAAGTTGAGGAGAATTATAAACTGCCGCTCATCAAAGGCATGGATGCATTGTGTTGGAAGATTGAAGTGCTCAAGCTAGAAAGATTGTGTTGAGAAGAACAAAGAAGTGCTTGTATTGAAGAAGATTGAAGCACTCAAGCTGGAAGGACTGCATTGAGAAGAACGAGAGCACATGTGGAAGAATACTTGAGTTAAAGATTGTCTGAGTCAGAGAAATGAAAGCGAGAAATGCATTCAAGATGGAAAGGAAGAAGGAATGCCTAGTGCATTAGCGTTTGCAAAGGAGGATAGTTTAGATACGTTAGAATAAACATTTGAGTTAAAGTGAAACGTTGCCCAAACAAATTGCCACGTGTGCATAGAAACATTAAGGGTGAGCACCAAAGGTTTAAAATTATTCCTTAGTTGCACGATTATTTTTGGATTGAGCGCATAGTTATGAGCATGTTTGATTTATTGACTTTATTAAGTTTGGGAGTTATAAGTGTTTAAGGATAAATTTGGAGATATAACATATTAATAATTAAAAGAATTAACTTTGGGAGTTAAAAAAAAAAAAGAATGAATGTATGGAGAAATAAGAGAATGAAAAGATGATTTAAATATTTGTTTTTGAATCAAAGTCTAAGATAAAATTGAATTGTGGAGGAAAAGAATTGAAATTTGATTGAAAAAAAGATTTTGAGGGAGAAATTGTGAGATTAACATTGAAATTTTGGGAAGAATTTGAAATTATAAATTTGGGAGTTATAAGAAGAGAAAAGTGAAAAGCAAATTTGAAAAATTGATTGATTGTTTAATTTGAAGAAGAAGAAGAAATTTAAAGAGTTACATCATGGCTAGAAAGCAAGGAAAAATGAATATTCAATATGAAGGAAAAGGAAAAACTTCAAAGAATCATTTACAAATTGTTTCAAAAGAAAGAAAACATGGACCAATGGAATTGATGGAACATATGCAATTCATTCAAAGAGAAGCCAAAAGTATTGTTCTTATGATTCTTAAACGATTCATAAGTGATTTGTTGAAAATACTAATGAAAGAAAACTAGATTGTGAAACAACAACAACATTCAAGACATCAAGGAAAGTTGCAAAATCAAAAAACAAATTTTTTGTTCCTATAAGAGTCCATCCAAAATATAGAATATAAAATTACACTCAAAGGTGTGAACAATGCAATAGGTATGGACATAAAGCTAAAGATTGTTGGGATCTTGTTCATTGTCAAAATTGTGGGAGCCATAATCATTCCCACAAAACTTGTTGGTACAAAGAAAATGGTGTTCATGAATGGAACACTATAAAAGGAATCTTAATGATGGCATTAGATGAGATAAACAAATCATTGCAAAAGCTACTAAGGAAATAATCCGAATAACGACAAATGCAACTTTGGTACCAACAACAGGATCAAAGGATAAAGACAAGACGAAGACAAAAGATGAAGATTGAAGGCTAAAAGTCTTCACACCAAAGTCTTACCATTAAGTACTATTGTAAATATTAGATTAGAAAGTGCGTCTAAAGTGTGTCAAGTTGTAAAGAGTGTTATGCATTATGTAATAAACTGTGAAAGGTATCAAGAGTGCAAGAGTGAGGTGTGCAAGTGTGAAAGGTGGCAAGTGTGGAAATGAAGAGTCATAAGTATTAGGTGTTAAGTGTGGAAGTGAAGAGTCATATGAGATGTGTCAAGATGCGAAGTAGGAGGTTATGTAATCATGAGAAGCTTTGTTATAGTGTAAAGTGTGAAAGGTATCAAGAGTGCAAGAGTGAGGTGTGCAAGTGTGAGTTGTAAGTGTGAAAGGTGTCAAGTGTGCAAGTGAAGAGTCATAAGTATTAGGTGTCAAGTGTGGAAGTGAAGAGTCATATGAGATGTGTCAAGATGTGAAGTAGGAGGTTATGTAATCATGAGAAGCTTTGTCATAATGTGAGGCATGTGAAAGGTTGCATCTCCCATGAGTTTGAGGAGAGCAATAGTTAAGAGTATTGAAGAGTCATTTGTAAAGTTATATATTGGAGATAAAACTCCATGCTATGTAATATTTTGAATGTAATTTTGTTTTATGAATGTAATAGAGAAGTATTTTTGTGTGTGCAATATTGTGAGCATTATTGTGTGTGATTATTTGATCTTGGAGAAATTTACTTGTGAGATAATAAGGTATGTTTGCCAACAACCTATACGAATAATAGTTAAGGAATGTCCATATCCATAAAATTCCTAAGGGGACAGTGTGTGCCTCCAGTCTTCTCCCTACAATGGTTTGCTCCATCCTAAATATTGCCTTGTGATATGTGTATACATGAGTTTTCTTGTAAAAACATGTCTTCGACATTTTATTTTTGCCTTTGAAAGTCTTCTTTGTTTGCTTCAACACTCTCTTGAATGACCCTTGTGTTCTTGTTGAACTTCGTCAACTATTTTTTTTTATGTTTGATTTCCATCAAATATCTCTCCAATGCCTCAATTTGCCCATTTTATTTTTTGCTCTATCTATATAATATTTAATCTATTGCCAAATCCTGGTTTTATTCCATGTGTGAGAAATTGCCAATGAAAATTGAGTGCCACGCATGAGAAGTTGCTAGTGAGCGGCTTTAGTAAAAAATTGCAAAGACAAAGCCAAGTTTAAATATGAATCCACTTGGCGAAGAGGATAGAGCATATTTTAAGCCAAACGATTCTTTATTTTTAGGCATATTTTCAAAAAAGTCTTTGGTTCCAATTGTGATGCTCGGGAGCCACATGGAGATGGTAGGTGCTTGGGATTTTTTTTGGAGTCAATTTTTAATACAAACTAACAATTGGTAGAAAACAATGTGTTCTTGGTTGTAACTCTGACTCTACATTAAGTTCATGCAAAAAACATTTGTCTTGTTGAGAGATATGGCTATTTTTTAATCCAAGTGTATTATGTCAAAGTGACTTGTAAATTGTAAACAAATTTGTGGAGTTCGTCTTTAAGAATCAACTCAAGAATCATGTTGTTCAATGACGTGTTAAAAATATAGAAAGATCCATAGTCGTAATTAGTCAAAGGTCAATGGATTATATTGAAAAGGTGAGAGTTTGATGAGGGATCATTTTTTTTGGGTGTCAAAATTGTAATTTTTCTAAGTGTTATGTTCTAAAAAAAGGTTGGTCTATAATAGGGAAACATTGTATTTTGACACTTTGTACACAAATCAAACACATGCTTAAGCACACTCACAATATTTGGTATAAACGACACCTCTGGCTTGTATTTATAGGTAAAATTATTATGTTAAGCTACTATGTTTATTGCTTAATAGAGCTACCATAACGATGTTTAGGTGTCGACCTTATATCATGGAGGAATAAGTAAATCAATTATGTGATTCTTTCCACTTCATTTTTTACCCTATTATTTACCATCATTAGACAAATCTTGAAATTGAGAAATTTCAAGTATATAGGGAAGTTATGCTCACATACACAAATTTCTCTTTAAGGAGGTGTTATTGATAGGGCAAATCCCTTTCCGTACTACCTTGGTAGTATTGTTCTCTTTCACATACTTTAAGGTCTCTCTCATGTACGGTCGCATATATAGAGAGGACTAGCTTCTTTCAAGAACTGATGGGGAAGGGCAGGTATTTAGAAAAGTTTGGTATATCAGACTGGTGGTATATTGAAAGGTCCATTTGGGAGACATAAGGAACCCTCACCATTGTGTTGAAGAAAAAAATTCCAAAGAGTACAAGAAGTATTCACATAACTTGACAAAATGGGAAAGGCAAAGAGTAAATAAGTCAAGAAGCAAGCCAAAATGAAGGTGGAGAAAAGCAAGCAAACATTCAAAAGTATGGTTGATCGAAAATAAGTGGAGAGAAGCAAGCTAGAAATCTCTATTTTGAAGAAAGTAAAGTTTTTTATGAAAAAATACCGAGGTCTTGCTTATGTTCCATTATCATACATGTTGATACTTGTGAAGATAGCCTTGAAAAGCCTTAAATGGTGTTCTATTCCCAATTGAAGTTGTGAAGACAATATATATGGCATTAATCACTCTTGACATATTTAAGCACAAAAAGAGGAAATAGAAGAAAGGTTGAAGGCAAAACCCAATAATAGAAAGTGTTTGTTGTACACAAGTGTCCTTATATATAGGACAAATTTGTGACATTAATGATTTGAAGATAAATGGTGAGAATAGAGTTTGTGTATAAGATTGTGTTAGCCATGACAAAGGCCATATTTCCAGAATTGAAAGTGACAACAATAGTTCATATTATGTTGAAGGTCATTGTGATGATGATATGTGGTATTTGAATGTTGTTGGTAATAATAAAAGAGACCATAATGATGATGAAGAAATTGGATGCTTTGGAAAACATACCAAAGGTAATGGTCCAAAAATAATGAGAAAAATAGGATATAATGGTACAATTTTGGGAAAATATGGGCAAGGTGTGAAGATGTCCATAATGCCATAAGGCCAAAGAATGAAGGCCTTATATATGAAGGACAAGCAGGAAGAAGTGACACAATTTGTGAAGAAGGAATCATATGCAAAAGTTACTAGGATGAGTTGTTGCAGTCATTGTGGAAGATCTAGACATGTGACAATTAGGTGTTGGAACATGCATTATTATGAAATTTGTGAAGGTCATAATCACTTCCAAATAAAGTGTTGGCACAAATAGGAAGTGACTAACAAAATACATATAATTTATGGATGGATGAATGTATCAGAATGGAATAAAGCAAAATAAATGTTGAATGGTTTCTACAAAAGAAGGTGGAGTTTGTTGAATGAGAGTTTTCCCATGGAAAAATGCAATCTTGGAAAAATTGAAACGAATGATTTCTATATCAAAATATGATCCAAGCAATGCTTGGAAGGCCTGTAGTGACAACCTATATTGAAACATTATGTGGAAAATTTTAAATATGTGGAAGATTTCAAAGACATATTTAATGGTAATTTTCCATAGGTGATGACCTTAAGGCAGATCTAGAGGGCTGATCCAAAGGCAAACCAGAGACAATGATGACCTCGAGATGACCCTGAGGTGACCTAGAGGTAAATACCCAGAGGTGACCGAGAGGCGAATACCTAGAGGTGACCGAGAGGCAAAGACCCAGAGGTAGACCTAGTGATAGACCAAAGAGGAAGACCTAGTGGAGATTACTTAAAGCTAGAGCCAATAGAGCCAAGAGCTAGACCCAGACCCAGAAAACATAATCCCAATATACCACCCTTGCAATCATGGGGGGTAATGATATTTATACCAAATAATGTAATATGGGGGGTGATATAATTTATTACATTATTTTTTGTCACATAATTATTACTTTTTGGGGGATGTTAATTATTTCATCTTATGTGGGTGAATAGAAATCTCCCAAAAAATGAGAAGATGAAAAGTATTTGTTGATTGAGGTGAAACACCAAATAGTCTCTTGAAACAAGAGATACATTGATATATAAATATGCATGTTGTATATAAGTTCATGCTTGAGAGAAATAATATTATATTATTGTGATTAGAAATTGTTGCCCGCTTCCACTATTTCCAACAAGAACGACATAACAAATTTTGGAATTTTAGAAAAACAAAGCAGAATGAGGTGGTTACAATTTTTTAAATAAATTATACATGTAGTTTTCCCATAGATATAAACATTATAGCTAATATAAATATAACAATAAAACATTTCTATGACAAGAAAAATGATTATCTACAAAAAGGAAAGGTTTACAATGACATATAATAAAGGAGCAAGCATGAAGGCACATCTTGAAATTTTTATTTTTAATAGATGAATAGATAAATATGATACACCAAATATTTGGCTTGCTATGTTTCATAATTGCAAAAGAAATATATATTACGGGTAAAATATTTACAGTTCAACATCATAACTACTACTTTTTATTGGATGTACAACTAAAACTTTGAACACTCCCTTATAATGATACACTTTTTGTTGGATGATATTTAATCAACAATAGTTCCCTTATAATAAACATAATAAAATTTATAAAGAGTCACGATACTATTGTAGCATGATGGTGAGTATTCCAATGGTGGAGGAACACAATGACAAATTTAGAGGCCAAGCAAGATTGCAATCAGTGGAATTCTACACCGACTCATCATTCCAATTTAACTACAATCAAATAATACTGCACTTGTACGATAGTCAAGTGATCCATTATACGATAGGTTATAGTTTCACTTGTACAAGTGCTTGTACGCCAATACTTGAATGACAACTAACTTGCTCACTTGTATGACACTTGGCAAGTGACTTGTACGACAAGTCATTGAATGATACTATGCAATCCACTTGAACAACACTCCCAATTGCCTCACTCATACGATAACTATCATACAACACTCTAGACTATAACTTCTTGTACAATAATCTAGATGCAACTATGCTTCACACTAACATATAAAAATTGAAACAACCACAATCTACCTATCTACTAGCAACAACAATAATATACAGAGCACATATATCACACAGATGAAGGATGAATGATTATTGTATTACTCTGCCTATACAAAATTCACATTATAGGACATTCACCTTGGCAATGCATTGCAACAATGGATCTATAGACACAACTTATAGATGCTCTTATAGCACTTGCTCTTTGATGGTGTATACAATTATGGTCTCCTCATGATACATGGTACTGCACAAATGAATGAGGGGTCCTATTCAACTTTGGGGGCTAGCAGTTATCAAAAACTCGGGACACCTCACTCGTAACTACTTTCCCATTCGTATATGCATAATACATAGATTAACCACACATTACATTTACAATTAATCAACAATAACATCATCACCCTTGATGTCACACTAAAAAATTGCATTACATTTGTATTTACATTTAATTTCATTTGTGTTTACATTTATATTTACTTGTGCATTTCACACTTATTACTACTATGTATACTACTTAGGCTACTTAACAATTTTCTCCTGAAACTTCTCTAGTCTTGTGGTTAACCATTGAATCATGTATACCACAAAATTTATTAAAATTATTCTTGCATATGATTTAATCATCCCAGGTGTAAGCATGATATACTTGACACCCACTTCCTTCTCCATACAATATGTCAAATTCCCTTCATCTATGTACACTCATGGCTGATGTTTGTAGAGTACCTAAGTTCTGTATGATAGTTTCTTCAGTCCTAACATCGACTTAAGAATACCTTCCATCTCCCATGGTTGTGTTTGATGAATTTTGACTTCATATGCTCATCATCATAAGCCCAATGCACCAATTTACCCAACATATTCTCCAATATTAGCTACTATAGTCGCCACTCTACCATTCATCCTAATTTGAACTTACTATAGAATCTATCAAACAATCCAATCACCTTCTCAAAAAATGTATCAACTTGATCATTAATTTGTTCTCCTAGAACTAATGGTCTCCTCAAATTCAACACTTCAATTATGAAATGCTCACTTGCATCTTCCACCAACTCCATGTTTGTGTTGTCTCCAATGGTCATTTCCTTCACATCCTCTCCACCATGACCTATTAGGTTGATTGATATTTTGGCTGTATTTCTCTCCTAAAATAGCTATGCTACATTAGTTGTTGTGACTTGTGCCATCACTTCTTGCTCTCTTCCTAGCTTCTCCAATAGTTGGCTTCCATCGCATTTCTACCACATGCTAAATTCTAATGTAGACTACTTTCTTTTCTCCCTTCTCTACTTTGACACAACTAGTGTTGGTGCCACATTTTATGTTGTATATGTGATTTTTATTTGTGCATTCTCATCTAGTGGGGGTTATCCACATGGATCCACTTGTTGTGCAAACTCCAATGGCATACTATAAATTTTTTTGGGCGAGTTGATATTCTCTACCCACATGCTTCTTGCACCTTTTGTACCACATCCATTGTAGTCTAAACCAATGTATCGATATCTAAAAAATTGATCTTGCGTATGTTATGCAATCCTCTCTAATTGTTGCACTCTCCTCTTTGTCTCCTATCCTATATATGCAACTTTATCCCTTGGTTATTGTTCACCCATTGCAACCCTCTCAAAATTCATCCGCATACCTGTAGTGCCTTCCTACACAACCTAAATTTTATGTTGTGCAAAAACTTCCTCTTGCATTGCTGCTTATGGTATCCCATGCTTCTTGCTTTGACCTTTTGTTATATATTGCTCTTTTCCACTTACTTTTTCTATGGCCCGTAGTGAGGGTTCTGCATATGACTATTGCTTATTTGCTTGCTGATGTTGAGGTTGAGCTCCCATCCACTACTGCTTCAACCTCTAATGTCGTTTCTTCTTTCACACCAACTTCTCTATTTGTGGTTGCTCATAAGCTCCTATGAATATGCATTCACCTTCTCTTTTGAATAATTTTTATCCTTCTTGTTCTTCATGATACCTTTCTTCTTCATTTGGGTATTTGGATTTGTAAGTGGCATCATGTGGACCCACTTATATATTGTTAATTGATGCTTTGAAATCACCCTAAATAGATTCAATCCTAGAAAATACAACTTCTCTTGCATCACAATATTAATCATGATTGCAATAATATGGAAATCAACTCATCTATTTATGGTTTCTCATAATCTCCATATGAATATGTACTCACATCATCTTTTAAACATTCTTGATCCTTCCTATTCTTCATGATACCATTTTTCACTTAGATACTTGGATTTGTAAGTGGTATCATGTGGACCCACCTATATATTATCAACTGATGCTTTGGAACCTAAATAGATCCAATCCTAGAAACTATAATTTCTCTTGCATCATGACAACAATCATAATAACAATGATATGGAAAGCTATAAAATAACTCCTAGTGTACTACATCAAAAAATTCTTGATGCGGTATGACAAGTACAATGCCCAATAATATGCAATACCAACCATTGTCCTCTCCATGTATGGTATGATCCAGGTGGACATCTTTGAGAATCTCTTCTCTCCTCAGAGTTTTGATATAATCACATTCATTATACATTGTAGTTTTGGTGTCTTGAGTTGCTACATTTTTAGTTTGTGACTCCTATGCTTCAATAGTTTTATCGCCTCTAGACTGAGTAGTGACCTTGTCCATAAAATCCTACTACTGCAAGCCAACCACTTCCTTTCTCATTGGTACTCCTAAACTTGGCAATCCAAAAGTCATCCAAAAATTTCTAGGTGAGAAAATTAATTGCACCTCGTAGTTACCAATTATGATTCTACTTGTATATTATTGTTGATCATATGTCCATAACATATATAACAAGTACTCCTTGAAGAACTCAAAATTAAGAATCTACAATATATGATGCACTCTTTCACTTTTGAATGGAACCTTCAATGGGTGATCATGTGTATTCTTGTGCCACCAAGTTTGACAAAACTCTCCTATTGACTATTGCCACATCATCTCCTACAAGCATATGACCATTATTTGTTGCCCATTGCTCTTTTGCTTATATTAAGGAAAATCCTCCCATTATTTATCCTTGGTATTGTTGGTTCTCAGTATTTCCCCAAAGTATACACCATTCTACCTATTGCTACTATCTCGTTTGGCACCTAACTACCTTCTCTCTCCCTTGTGCTTGCACATTCTACAAGCCCTCTCCTTGCAACTACTCTGATGTCCTCTCCTCATGAATGAGACTCTGATTACAAAATTAAATTTGATGGAGCTTTTCTCTACTATTGCTCCTTCATAATGCTCATTTGTGTTTTCATCTTGTTAACCTTCAACAATTCCAACTACGATTGCACTTGCACTTGTACAACATCTGCTATACACTTTTTTTACTTATATGATAGACACCCCTGGCTTGTATGGTCCTACCAAACATATAACCTACTTGTATGATATATTTAACTTATATGGAATTATCGTTAGGCCTCCACTTGTACAACACCCTTCTAAGGTTTGCACTTGTATGTCATTATTTTTATGACACAACTATTACTTGTACACCATAACTTTAGTTGCTTATACAACATAATGTTGTTGTTGCTTCTACTACTACTTGTACAACACTTGTATGAAAATATCCTCACACTCTATCGTTTCCATATTTCTTATGTCACATTGTTGTGTAACTCCACTATCTCATCCATACGACTCCTCTATACGAAGTCTATGAATTGTAATAGTCACTTCAACCATCATTCATACGACTGCATCATAATTTGTACTTGCAAATTTCTTCCTTCTATAGTCATTCCTTTCTTATTTGTGTATCACACTCCCTTCAATATATTATACTTTGGTACTATAATAGCTTCCACATCAAGGCACATCCATTCAATCTTCCATTAACAGTTTGTCCTACTAGTAGCTTCATATGCCTCACTTTAATTCATACAAATCTTTTGTATTTTTTCCTCCTTCACCTTACAGACTGGTCTACTTCTTTCTCTTCATTAGGTTTTGGATAATGAAATACCTAAGAATTTACCAATGCGTGTATTTGTAATGTTGGTGGAGGAAAATTTAGTTGACACCTATTCAATAACTGCTTGTTAACTACCACTTTGCCACCTCATCACCTTGCATAACTAAATGATGCATTTTTCATATTTTTCTCATTTTTTTAAATTATTTGGGTTCATCTCCACCATTAAATCTATATGACGATGTAGACTTCCAATTTAACAATGTCTCATGTTGATGAATCATATTTCTCTACTTTCGACAATGCTAAGTTACTCCATGCTCAAGCCTTGTACAATGACTTTCATCATGTGTTATACTTGTATGATAATTTGTTGTACAATCCCCATCATATATACAATCACTCTGACGTATATGGCCATTCTAACCTATACAATAGGAAGCATTTGTATGACCAATGTCATTTATATGATAGATTCCTTGCTTGTATGATAGTTTGTCATACAAGTGCCATATCTTCTTCTTTCACTTGTACAACAAATTGTTTTGACTTTGATTTCTTTGTTTTATTGTCATTTCTCCTATCGCTTGGTCTAATTTGAGTGGTATGATTGTGTATCACTTTTCCTCCTGAGTCATATTTATTGTCTTCTTCTTCATGATGGTTTTCCAAACTCAGACACATTTTTTCATTTGTCTCCTACTCCTAGGTGAGTCTCCCTAACCTAGGATTATCTATTCCTTCCTCTAGACTATCTGAGGTCCATCTGAGGTCTCCTTTAATTTATTTGTTGCCTATTTCTAAAACATCTATTTAGGATACAACCACTAGTGGTCCTAATGGGCTAGCCAAATGGCTATGTGAAACTTGGTTACTTCTTGTTCAATTAGACGGTAGTCTTGATGTACCATCTTGTTGGCTACATTAACTAAGGAGTAGTTGAATGGAAAAATATTCCCTTGAAACTATTGGGAAAGAGGCCAACCAACCCTACCCATTGGTCAAGCAAACTCACACAGCCTAGGAAACCTATTTTTACTCCCAAACTACCTAAATTTACTACTCTACACACATACTCTAGGTTTCTTAACAATCCTTACGAACTGCTTTAGCCTCCCAATGAATCATTTATGCTTGTTGGTAGTTATTCAATTCTTCCATATTTCTTCCTCAAAGTTGTCTTACTGTGTGATATTACTCATTTCTTCTACTTAGGGATCTTGTTATAACACTGGTGTATCTCTTCTTCCCTATATTTTGAGTCTTGTGCTAGAGCTATCACTACTTGAGTAATCTCCATCACTTGTAAAGGACACACTATTAGAGTCTATTATTCCGTTCCTGATTTTAACTTCTATGGATGAGAAAATTTCAAATATATCTCTCCAAAGTATTTTATTTGCTACAAGCCTTCTCTATCTTATAGCTTGAATATCATATCTTAATATCATAATCTCATGATCTACTTATGCCCTTAACTGTTTATTTCTCCATTGTTGATATTGCTCTTATAACTGCTACATTTATCTTTGCATTCTTTTTTTTGATGATCAATTCTTGCTAGCAAACTTATATCTTCATCTTCACTTCCATCACTCTAAGGCTAATTATTTGGTGGTTTTGCTTCCATTACCATTTCTCTCTATGCATATTCCTCATTGGGTGATCACAATATTCTTTCTTCTTTCATGTTTAGTACATGCACATGTATTATTCCTTTGCTTTGTGGTGAGGGTTTTCGATCCATTTTTCTCAATTATGGACTATTCTCTATTTGTATTCCTGAACAACCAAGATAGACTTGGATCACTTTCTTCCTTTTTTCACCATCCTCTGCTTTGGTCCGAATTGACTCTCCTTCCTGTTGGACCAATATTCCTTCAAATGATTGTGAAGATTAATATGGTGATGGAATAATCCTTCCTATGTTCTTCTCTTCTTCTTCTTCTTCTTCTTCTACATGAAAACTATTAGGAACACCATATCACAATTTATCTTCCACTAGAATCTTGTCCCTCTCACCATAAAACATGCCAACTTGCAATTGCTTTGATGTTGGAGTCATGTACTACTCATCATCGAGCATACCATCCTATAGTTCCCCTAGTTTTAGAGTCTTATCTTGTGCATTGTTGGTTATACCATCTTCTTTTTGTATTGACGTTGGAATCCTATCCCTCTCACCATTGGGCACCTCCACTTGTAATTTATTTGGCACCATACATTCTTCATTACCAGCAACTAGCTTATTTTTCTCCTGGATGTGGATTTTTATTTCTTACTAGATACACACTCTTCTTCTGTTCATCATGGTCTTCTTCATCCTCTACTTGGATACATAGAAAATTTGGCAAAAAACTTTGTAATCCTCCATCTACTAATGGAGAAGTCCACTATTTGAATGCACTTCATCCTCCATACATTATTCCAGCTATAGTACACCTCCTTTATTTTGTTCATGTCCATTATCATCATTCAAAGATGAACTTATTTACTTATCGGTCATCATGAGATCCTCGCTCATGGTTTGATTATTCAATTTGATCATGTATATATGCTACCCTTTATTAAATTTTAGGTGATCCTTCTCCCAATTGTGATTAAATTTTTTCATTTGCAACCATCCTCATCCCAAAAATATGTTGTACATCAGTTTCTATAATGGTAATCACAACAAAGTCCATTATGAACTCCTAATTTGCTATCTTAACTTTTTGAGCTATAAGGACTTCTTTCATGTCAATTCCATATTGATCTGCACCATACAATCTAAAATCTAGAGACCATAAAAATGGTGCTCCAATGTCTCTCCATGTCTTCTCAAGTAATGTTGGAGAATATTACATTATTTAGTACATGCTAATGTACCCTTATGGTAAAACCTTGAAAATATTATATTAGGGTTGTGTCCTAGATTAGAGTGTGAGTAAATATTTTATGTAATGTAATAATGTGCAGGAAATGTACAAGTATCATGTAAGCAAGTGTGCAAGTGTAATGTGTGTAGAGGCACACACATGTCTTATATGTAAGTGTGCACAAGTGTTCTTAGATTAGGAAGTGTTATGTGAAGATTCATGTCCAAGTGTGCATACAAGATAGAGTCATGTGTATGCAAGTGTCAAGTAGAGAAGACAAGAGTCGTGAGACTTGGCATAAGGAAAGGAAGAGTCAAGTAACTAAAGAGTTAGCCTATAATGGCTATATATTACTCCATAGAGAACATCGCCTACATTACCCACATTGCCTACATAGTCTACATTGTCTATATAGTGAGCATAAAAAGCATAGTTCCATTGGAGTCTCCTAAATGTAGATGAAATTGAAATTATATGAGCTACTTAAACTCATCTTCTTCGAGTAATTTTCCTCCCTATGATTTCCCAGACCACACCATATACACATTAATACATTGTTGTTACTATTTATAGCATTGTCCTCAACTGCCTAATTTTAACAATATCTTGTGAAGTGCCCCCACTATTTGCATATTTGACATTGTATGATATGTTTTCCATTTGAATCATATTGCAATCAATTTTGTCACCTCTATTGTCGATTTCATTGTGATTTTCTTCCTCTTTAGTAATTATTTTTGTATTTGCCACTTGTTGTTGCTTGCCCACTGTTAGACATACTAGGATTTTCTTCTCTTTTCTTTTTGCTTCAAAAAGGTTTGGTTCCTTGGATAGTCACTAACATACCCCACAACTTTGCAAATATTGCAAAAAATATTTTTTAGACAAATGATATTTGTATGGCCTTCTGCCTTGTAGTCTGAGCACCAAATAGCCTGTTTCTCCTTCTCATTCTTTGCATCATGTACCATCCTCTCTAGGTATTTTTTGCATGGCTTGGATTACCACATGTAAGTCATCTTGGTCACTATTTGAATCTTTATCTATAACGACTCAATCCTATTGTTGTCTATTTTGCTTCACTTTCCAAATTATTGGCTCTGTCAAATGCTTCTTGATGGATAGTAAGTGGTACTACCTTCATCTTCTATTATCTTGATAGCCACCCATTTAGGAACCATCGTCTATACAATATGTCTATTGGTGTGACTTCCATTTGTTGATGAGTTCCTTAAGTCTATTGTTGTAAGATTTAATATTTTAATCCTTTTATTTTGTGGTGTAGATTTCTCCAATGATTCTATATAATCTCAAAGTAACCTAAATTCCTTAATGAATCCACTTGTCAAGTGTTCCAATGTTGTGAAGGGGTTTGTTCTTGCTTTCATCAAATGCGAGTCCATTGTGATTCCTCATAATGTTGCTAGAAATAGTCTCAACCATGATCCTTCATCATCTACTCTATTCACTTGCCATATCATCATCCACATCCTAATATGGCATTCTAGGTCCTCCTTCCCATCACCCAAAAATGGTGGACACTTCTACTTGCTCATTGTTAATGTAATATTTTCCATATTTGCCATTAGTGGATAGTTTTCTTCACTTCTTAGTTCCTTCCTTACAAATTCTTCATCTTGCACATCCTCACTATAAAATAATATTTAACTAACTCCAAGTGCATCCGCACTTTGTGATCTCCTTTGTGAATATATAAGCATTACTTTGGTCTCCTTTCCCATGCACTCTCCTACGGTTGCCCTTGTGCTTGAATCCCATCCTTTGCACCTCTCAGTATTCTCCCCCACTCCTATGTCAACTTTACCAACTATTCAGCCTCATCTTATCATGCACTCTCCATGTTGGCACCTCCACTTGTGCAAAAGTTCTCCATGGTCCCACCTTTGTTTTCTTTTGCTTCACCTTGTACTTCTTCCAATGTTAAAAACAATGTCTACCATCTCTTGTATGATTCACTTGGACTATCCTCTACTTGAGAACTCCACATATGTTCTACTTTTGGTTTTTCAAGTTCTATTGCCTATGACTATAGTACTTGGTTGGAAATACTTGGATATCCACTTTGCTAAACATGACATTGCAGTGTTGCACAATTCTCCAACTCCTCATAAGATTCTTAATTCTTTCATGATCTCATCTCCCATGTCCTCATGGTAAGTAGTTTTTCATTCACCTCTCCACACTACACACACGCTAGTTTGAACTTCAAGTGACAACAACACCAAATGTAGCATACTGGAGAGTATTCCAATGGTGGAGGAATAATTTAGAGGCCAAGCAAGACTATAATCAATGCAGCTTCATACTGACTCATCATTCCAATTGAATGACAATCAAATGACAATGCACTTGTATGGCAGTCAAGTGATCCAATTGTATGATAAGTTATAGTCTTCACTTGTATGGCAAGTGCTTGTATGACTAGCACTTGTATGTCAACACCTGGACCACAACTAACTTGTATGATACTTTACAAGTAACTTGTATGGTAGTTACTTGTATGATAAGTCACTCACTAAATGACACTATGTAATCCACTTGAACTACACTTCCAACTACTCTACTCATATGAAAAATCTCATATGGTGCTCTGGATTGCAACTTCTCACATAATAATCTAACTGCAACTCTACTTCACACCTGCATATAAAACTTGGCATAACCACAATCTACCAATCTACTAGTAATAATAATATCATATAGAATACATATATCACATAGATGAAGGATGAATCATCATTATACTACTTTATATGTACGAAATTCATATCACAAGGCATCTGCCTTGGCAATGCAATGCAACAATGGATCTATAGACAAACTATAAATGCTCCTTGGCACCTCTTTGATGGTGTATACAATGATAGTCTCCTCATGATACATGGTACTGCACAAATGAATGGAGGGTCCTATTTAACTTTAGGGGCTGACAATTACCAACAATTGCTGCCAAGAAACCTCACCCATGAATACTTCCCCATTTGTAGATGCATAAAACATACATTAGTTGCACATTACATTTGTGATTAATCAAAAAATGATGTCATCACCCTTGATGTCACACTATAAAATTGCATTTCATTTCATTTGTATTTACATTTACATTTACATGTGCATTTCACACTTATTACTACTATGTACACTACTTCAACTGGTCAAAACTGGCTCCTACAACTACCTATAGTAGGGTATAGGTACACTGCAATATCTTACCTTTAATGGAAGCTAAGGTTTACAATGTAGCCAACCTTGCAAAGTTGCATATGCTTACCTTGAAGCACATCAAAAACTATTCCCTATTGCTTTGTGGCTAAACCACTTCTGCTACCTTTCTAAATGTATACCGAATATAATAAACTCTTAAATTGGGAGTATTGATATTCTAGTTTGTAACCCTAAAGTATGTATTAAATAGGTTATTGCCTCAATGAATGAATTGATTTTTGCCACTTTGATACCATCTCTCCCTTATTACATATTTGGGTTAGGAAATATTAGGCCCCCCTTAATTTAGAGGAGTCTAGGCTCTTGCTCTCAACCTTGGCTCTAAGCTATTGCTCTGAGCTGCTTTGGCTACTCTGTCTCTTGGCTCTTATCTTTGGTTGCTTTGGCACTTGGCTTTGGCTACTTTGGCACTTGGCTCTTGTTGCGTTGGCTCTTGGGTAAACATCTTTGGAGCCATCTCTGGATCCACCTTTGGGTCTACTTACTCTAGGTATATTGCCTCTAGGTCTATTACCTTTGAGTCTGTCACCTTTAGGTATGCCTTTGGATCTATCACCTCTAGGTCTATCACGTCTAGGTTAGCCATTGGGACTATCGTATTTGGGTTTGCCTTGGTCTACCTCTAGGTATTCCATGTGTGAAATACACTTAGAAAAATTAAGCAATAGTGGGATTGACCTCCCTTTGCTTCTTCAACTATGTGTGTACTTTTGGTAACTTTCTCATTCTACGAGAATGCATAGGTAACTAGTCTCTACAATCGCTAGGTGTAATAGAGTAGATCACTGTTTATGAGGTTCAATTTATTGTCTCATGTGTACTATGAGTATTTATCATCCTTGTATTGTGAAGGTGTCAATCTCTATAAAAATGCACCTTTTACAATCATTGAACTTTACAAGAAATGTGAAGGTATCAAACATTGTTGATATTTCAGCTCTAGCCATAATAGACTTTAACAAAAGTGGAAGATTTTGTTTCCACTATATTGGTATAAAAAATGAATATATAAAAGCCTATACTCAAAATAAATTTATACCTTGATCTATGAAAAAATAATATCTTGTCAAGAAAAAAAGTTGGATAATATTCCCTCTAAACAAGATCTTAAAAAAAATCTTCAAAATATTCTTATGTTATTAAATAAAAAGATTCCTTAAAGAAAAAAAACCTTTTTATAAAAAAAGAAGAAAAAAGATCTTTTCCAGCTTCCAACATTAACTGCCCACATGTCAATGGGGCCCGTCCACCAGGCTATTATTCTGGTAGACGTCAATGAACTTATTTGACCCCACCTTGCATGGTTATTTTGTACCCTTCTGCATTAGAAGTTCATGTTTCATGACTGCTGTAAATGTTAGTGCAAGAAGCCTTTGCACCAATAGTAAAGTTTGAGAGGTACATTTGAGATAGAGTCCCCTTGGGCCAAATTTTGAGAGGTAGATTTAGATAGAGTCCCTTGGGCCATGGTATGATTGCCTGTTAATTTTTAATGCTTTGAATTTTTTACCTCTGTGCGTCTTGCCATTTTTGTCTCTTAGACCCTAAGTTTCGACAAGATGAATGCACCAGGTTTCTGCCATGCAACTCACCCCTCCACATGTGCACTATTATATCGAGGTTGGATATGGACTCCATGTGGGCCTCCAAGGGTTTGTGTTGCTACCTCCAAGGCATGTTGAACATACCACCATCAACATAGTGCTTTAGTACTTTAGGCAATGCGACCATGCCTAAATCCATCTTGCACTGTCTAACATGCTTAAATTCATCTTGTAGTATGAGTGGAAGAAGGCACTACTAATACCTTCTTGTTTTTAGAAGCAAACATGTTGGCATGATGGAAAACTAGCCTCCATGGTGAGTACACCATGAGTTTTATGTCCACTGCTATCATAAATCAATCAAACAACATGACAAAACAAACACAGGGAGTGGCTCTGGTAGTCCATGTGGAAGGCATTCCAACTTGAAGTCATGCCTCCAGATTTGAATATGGGACTTATCAAGAAATCTACCTGCATCTTCTAGATCAAAACATGTGTCCTTCACATCAACCTTCCCCAGCGAGATTCTTGTAGCACATGGGGTAGTCCCCTTCCACATCATGCTAGATCGCCTTATCCTCTTTTCATCTAAGTTTGTGAATCTTCTCCACGTGTCATCCCTCTTTTGCTAAATAATGTGATGGACCCATAATTGAGCTCGATACCTTGATGTTTGTGACTTTACTACTATTAATGGAAGTGACAACACTTCAACAATGCTAGCCCCCATGAAACCACCCACTAACTTTGATAATGCAACAACAGGCCATGCTAGTGATGGATGGTGCCGTACTGGCAATGGTGTTTCTCTTGCGCTTCCTTGGATGGTACACACATGTGATGCAATACTCCTCATATACATGGTGAGGCATCCAAATATATCACTCTACAAAGGGGATGCTGAAATAGAAATAGACAATGCGTTGAGTGCACAACAATCAGGAGCCATTTTAGAGTTCAATGTCCTCCATGGTCAAGGCATGTTGAGGGTGCCACATGCCAAGTGATCAGAGTATAGGTTAGGGTCTAGCCATGTAGACCAATATGACTATTCTATTGATGGAGTGTGATGGTGTAGGAGAGATTCATGTCTATAAAATTTATCTTCATTATAGATAACCACCTCTATTCTTGATGACGATGTCCTCCACACTGTTTTTCTCTCTCACTAGATCAGATCGATGGGAAGAATAACCATAAATTTACAATTCTCCTAAGCTGAGCATGGTGATATCAAGCTCAATTGCATACCCTACACATGTGAATTTTTGCATAAAATTTCTAGTTTGGAGTTTGTTGACAAAGTTAAGGAGGCCCAAAAACATTACCATGTTGTTGCGGTTTGTGTTGAAGATTCCATCGTCAAGAAGATTGTCAACAATCTCATCTCCTAATATCTAAGATTTTTGGCAATGATAGACAGGTGCTGACAGGTTTGATTCTTGGTTTTTTGGGCTTCGTGAGTGTCACTATAGTTGTCATTGTCACCGGAGTCCACAAACTTCTATTTGTAGTGGTGGTTGTGCATTGGCTTCTTTTGTTCATCGTTGATAGGCTAGATAGTATCCTATCATTGACTCGATGAAGACTCCAGGGAGATCTCTCGAGCTTCTTCAATGCTAGCTTCTCATGTCAACATCATCTAACAACTGCTCTCAATAGGGGTTTGGTGATGTGATCGATGACCTCTAGGGTAGTTAGGATCGGAGGCATACCTTTGGTGAAGTGCATGTGCACAATGATGTCTATATCACCTGGCACATTGTCTTGATGGTGTAAGCATTGGTGAATTCTTCGATGATCTTACTAGAGGTGTTGAGGCCATTGGAGGTGGTCAATGAAATCACCTTTTTAGAGATGATACCCATGGCATAGTTCAACACCCTTGGCATTAGAAATGAGTGCTACAATTGATTGCTTGGTGAGAACCTTCCATTAATTCTACATCTGATGATTGGTGCTTTGATGGTGTTGGTGGATATGTGGGTGTTCGACTTATGGGCAGCTGTGTGGGCACCTGCATGTACCAGAGACACTATCACCTTCCTAAAAATGTGGTTAAACCCCTATGTCTCTGCAACTTTGGCTATTGTAGCCACAAAATGAATGTGTAGTTATTGCTAGGATTGAGCCTACTTTTGAATTCACCACCTCAACATTTGACTACAAAAGATATGGCAAGAGGGGCAGGGTAGAATTACCAAAGAGGTGATATTTTTAGACTTCAAGAAAGAAAACTTGCTCTCATACTAATGATGGAAAAAAGTAATTCATTCATTAAGAGAATAACCTATTTAATATATGTTTTAAGGCTACAAATTGGAAGATCCATACTCCCAATTTAGAACATAGTTACATGCAAAAAAAAAAATTAAAATAATATTTAAGTTTGGATGATCTAATAATAATATAATAAAATATCTTAACACAATGTATCTAGCTCTTGACACCTAAAATTTTTGTAGTAGATACTCTACAACTCTACAATATTATTGTGACAACTCTTTTCAAAGGTTATTTTTTTCTTGGTTTATTTTTTATAATAATTTCAAAATATTAAAAAATACCCGTTTGACTTCAAGTAAACAATGTTTTTCATCACTTTTACATTCCTAACATTTTCATCCTTTGCTACTACTCAAGAATATCACAGTTACCTTCTTAAGGAGGGTGGAGAGTTGGGATGATAATTTTACAGGAGTAAACACTACGATACCTTGGCTTGGTTGTTAGACATATTATTTAAATTGGTAACACTAAAGTAACTTGGAGTGCTATTATAAATATTAGATTAGGGAGTGTGTTTTATATTTGTCTAATTTATGTGTCAAAGTGTGGAGAGTTTTATGTGTTATGTAATAAAATGTGCAAAGTGTCAAGAGTGCAAGTGTAAAAGTGTAAGGTGTGCAAGTGTGAGTTGTGAGAGTGCAAGGTGTCAAGAGAGAAAGTGAAGAGTCATAGGTGTTAGGTGTCAAGTATGAAAGTGAAGAGTCATAAAGATGTGTCAATATGTAAAGTGAGAGGTTATGTAATTATGAGAGCTTTATCATAAGTGAGGTATGTGAAAGGTTGCATCTCTTGTGAGTTTGAGAAGAGCAATAATTAAGAGTATTAAAGAGTCATTTGTAAGGTTATATATTGGAGATAAATCTCCATGCTATGTAATCAATTTGAATCTTTTGAATGTAATGAAATATATTTTGTATTGTGAGAAATATTTGAGTTATTATGTGAATGTGTTTTATGTGATTTATATTTGATCCTGGAGAAATTAACCTGTGAGATAATTTGGTATAATTTCCAACATTGGTGGTATGATTTTTAACAAAATATCTAAAGCATCAATAGTCTTCTTTCTCCATTTAATTTTTTGAATAAATGTTCAATTTTTATCAAAAAATTGGTTGCAATAGAAACATTATTTACATCATTAGAAAAATGGTTGTTTTAGGAGGATGATCCTCCATGCATAGGGAGAGATCTTTAAGAGCCATATATTAGTAGAAGTTTGGTTTTGGTGGGTGGAGGTTTTATATGCCATTAGTGCCCTTCATCCACCCAATATTTAATGATGCATATAATAAAAAAATTAAACAACCATTGTGTATGCACTTAGATGTGACCATTTTTTGAGATGCTTCAAAGAAAAGTAAGTTCATTTGATGTCACTTACACATACCATCCATCATGGAGAGGATCAATATCTTATATGCCATTAAAATTAGTTAAAGTATCTCCTTCAAGGTTTGTATCATATTACAAAAACACTAATATTATGTCTAAAAAATAATCATTGAATGCAACTAAAAATATTATCTACTTTGTAGAGGTGAGATTTAAGATCACTTGCTTGATATCAAACTAGTCAAGACAATAACTTACCTTGGGTGGGGTTAACTAGAAACACCTATAGAGTGCTCAAAATATTGAGTTACTTAGGATGCATGCTCTATTAATAGTGCATGAAGCATTGCTGATGCAGGAGCATCCAACGAAAGGCAAAAATACCGCAAAGTAGAAAAAGTGTCGCGATATCGCGACATGTCGACAAAGAAGAAAAAGTGTCGCGATATCGCGACATGTCGCATTTTCGCGACCAAAAGACGAGAGAAGGCTCAAGAGAGAAAAGTGTCGCGATATCGCGACATGTCGCATTATCGCGACCAAAAGACGAGAGAAGGCGCAAGAGAGAAAAAGTGTCGCGATATCGCGACATGTCGCATTATCGCGACCAAAAGACGAGAGAAGGCGCAAGAGAGAAAAGTGTCGCGATATCGCGACATGTCGCATTTTCGTGACCAAAAGACGAGAGAAGGCGCAAGAGAGAAAAAGTGTCACGATATCGCGACATGTCGCATTTTCACGACCAAAAGACGAGAGAAGGCGCAAGAGAGAAAAGTGTCGCGATATCGCGACATGTCGCATTTTCACGACCAAAGGACGAGAGAAGGCGCAAGGGAGAAAAAGTGTCACGATATCGCGACATGTCGCATTTTCGCGACCAAAGGACGAGAGAAGGCGCAAAGGAGAAAAAGTGTCGCGATATCGCGACATGTCGCATTTTCACGACCAAAGGACGAGAGAAGGCGCAAGGGAGAAAAAGTGTCGCGATATCGCGACATGTCGCATTTTCGCGACCAAAAGGCGAGAGAAGGCGCAGGAGAGAAAAAGTGTCGCGATATCGCGACATGTCGCATTTTCATGACCAAAAGACGAGAGAAGGCACAGGAGAGAAAAAGTGTCGCGATATCGCGACATGTCGCATTTTCGCGACCAAAAGGGGAGAGAAGGCGCAGGAGAGAAAAAGTGTCACGATATCGCGACATGTCGCATTATCGCGACGAAAAGAGAAGAGAGAGAGAGAAGGAAAAAGTGTCGCGATATCGCGACATGTTGGCAAAGAAGGAGAAAAAGAAAAAGTGTCGCGATATCGTGACATGTCGCATTTTCGTGACCAAACAAAAGAAAAAGGGCAGGCGGTTACAGGGGCCGTTACAGAGGAAATTATCGAGCGGTGGGTATACCGAACGTCATCATTGGTTGACAGGCGGACAGAGTCTACAGTGGCAGCACTGGACAAGCACGTGGCACCAAGGTGCAATGAAAGCAGACGAAGATCAAGAGTCGAAAAGAAAGACGTTTCGAAAGCCAAGACAACGAAGAGGCACGGGAAATGAAATGAAGGGTCAAAAAAGGGAAACGGAGAGTCACGCCAGAGATTTTAAAAGGGGAAGCAAAGGCATGCACAAGGGGTCAAAAAACTGCTGAGACAGAGTTGCAGACGTGAAGGCAAGAGGGCCATTCTGGACCTGTTTGGGCTATTTTTCTTCCAGAGTTGGAAATGTTGTAATATAAAAAAAAAAATAAACTATCTTTCGGGATAAAGGAGTTTATTTGGCAGACTGCTACCATTTTTGTAAATTTTTCCAAGTTGTTGAATGAGAATTGAGAATTTGGGCTGAGCGATTTTTGGCTCCCCATCAAGTGGTATCAGAGCGGGAGTTCCTGAGTGTGTGAGCAGATCATCGAAAGTGAGGCAGTTTGCACCAGGATCTGTGGAAGAGTGGGAGTTCCTTGTAGATCATATGTGTGGAGGGGGTTCTGAGTGTGTGAGCAGATCATCGAAAGTGAGGCAGTTTGCACCAGGATCTGTGGAAGAGCGTAGGGTTCCTGAGTGTGTGAGCAGATCATCGAAAGTGAGGCAGTTTGCACCAGGATCTATGGAAGGGTTGTGAGAAGAGAGTGAGGAAGAATGCCTCCATGAAGAAACCATGGTGGTGGGAGAAATGTGGTACCTAAAGAAGATTTCAGAGCTTTGCAGAGGCAAGTGCAAGCCCTGCAAGAGGAGTTGCGAAGAGGGGTTGAGCCAAGGAGAGAAGACCGTAGTGAAGATGAAGCTTGGGAGGTTGATAATCCATCGGATGAAGAAGAAGCAATGGATCCTACAGAAGCTAGATTAGTTAAGGCCATATCTCGGATCGGGAAGAAGCCAAAGTTTGATGTCTCCACGTATTCTGGGAATCTCAATCCAGAGGAGTTGATTGATTGGATCAATGATATGGAGGAATATTTTGAGTATGAGGAGGTTGTAGATCCAGATCGGATCAAGTTTGCAAAAATGAAGTTGAAAGGCCATGCTAGCATATGGTGGAAAGAAGTGCAGCTAGAAAGAAATAGAAGCGAAAAGGAAAAGATAACCAGATGGGATCGAATGGTAGAGAAGTTGAAGAGACAGTTTATTCCTACAGATTACGAATTGGATCTGTTGAGGAAAATGCAGAGTTTGAGACAGTCAAACAAATCTATCAAAGAATATATAGAGGAGTTTTACCAGATCTCAATCAGAACTGGCCATTCTGAGGCTAACAAGGAGAAGGTAGCCCGTTACATCAATGGATTGAGAACCGGTATTCAAGAAGAGTTGAGTCTGGTTAGGATGAGCACCATTGAGGATGCTTACCAGTTTGCTCTAAAAGTTGAAGAGAAGCTGAACAGAAGGTTTGAGGGTAAGCAGAAAGGAAGAGGTCATGGAGAAAGAACTGGTGGAAGAATAGATGGAGGACGAGATGAGAAGAAAGAAGAAGCTAGCAGCAGTCAGGATCAGAAGGGAGATAATGATTACAGATCCCGTAATCAGAACAATGGTTACCAAAGAGGAAGAGGTAGATATGGAAGAGGAGGATTTCGTGGAACCTGTTTCCATTGTGGGGAAGAGGGACATCGGGCATATGAGTGTCCCCAACACCAAGAGAGGATGAATAGGAGACCTGAGGGTCATGCCAGAGCTATTGTAGCAGATGAAGGTGCTGAATCAGAACATTCTGAGGAGGCAGAGAGAGGAGAAGTTATGGTCACAAGGAGAACCTTGTTGAATGAGGAGAAAGGACCAGACCAGAGGAGGAGCCTGTTTCGCACAAGGTGCAAATGTTCAGGTAAGGTCTGTAATGTTATTATAGATAATGGTAGTACTGATAACTTGGTCTCTGAAGAAATGGTTACTAAGTTATAGCTAGAGAGGAGGAGACACCCGCATCCATACCGGATTGCGTGGTTGCAGAAGGACCATAGGGCATTGGTCAGTGAACAGTCCTTAGTCAAGTTCAATATTGGGAGATACCAGGATGAGGTCCTATGTGATGTTTTGCCTATGGATGCTTGCCATGTGTTGTTGGGGAGGCCATGGCAATTTGACAGACGTGCGGTGTATGATGGGCATGCGAATACTTACTCTCTGACGAAAGGTGGAGTGCGCCACAAGTTGAAGCCATTGAAGGAGATGGATGAAAAGAGTTTGCTGACAACAATGAGAGTGGAAGTTGTGGAGTTTGAAGAACTTAAGGGTTTGTACCCTAAAGACCCAGATTTTGCTGAAGCTTGGAGAGCTTGTACAGCCCCAGTTAAAAATAAGGTGACAGAACAGTACAGAAGTGAAGGTCACTTCTCAATCCACCCCGGTTGTCTGATGCAGGAGCATCCAACGAAAGGCAAAATACCGCAAAGAGAAAAAGTGTCACGATATCGCGACATGTCGGCAAAGAAGAAAAAGTGTCGCGATATCACGACATGTCGCATTTTCACGACCAAAAGACGAGAGAAGGCTAAAGAGAGAAAAGTGTCGCGATATCGCGACATGTCGCATTTTCGCGACCAAAAGACGAGAGAAGGCGCAAGAGAGAAAAGTGTCGCGATATCGCGACATGTCGCATTATCACGACCAAAAGACGAGAGAAGGCGCAAGAGAGAAAAGTGTCGCGATATCGCGACATGTCGCATTTTCATGACCAAAAGACGAGAGAAGGCGCAAGAGAGAAAAAGTGTCGCGATATCGCGACATGTCGCATTATCGCGACCAAAAGACGAGAGAAGGCGCAAGAGAGAGAAAAGTGTCACGATATCGCGACATGTCGCATTTTCGCGACCAAAGGACGAGAGAAGGCGCAAGGGAGAAAAAGTGTCGCGATATCGCGACATGTCGCATTTTCGTGACCAAAGAACGAGAGAAGGCGCAAGGAGAAAAAGTGTCACGATATCGCGACATGTCGCATTTTCGCGACCAAAGGACGAGAGAAGGCGCAAGAGAGAAAAAGTGTCACGATATCGCGACATGTCGCATTTTCGCGACCAAAAGGCGAGAGAAGGCGCAGGAGAGAAAAAGTGTCGCGATATCGCGACATGTCGCATTTTCACGACCAAAAGGCGAGAGAAGGCGCAGGAGAGAAAAAGTGTCACGATATCGCGACATGTCGCATTATCGCGACCAAAAGGCGAGAGAAGGCGCAAGAGAGAAAAAGTGTCACGATATCGCGACATGTCGCATTATCGCGACGAAAAGAGAAGAGAAAGAGAGAGAAAGAAAAAGTGTCGCGATATCGCGACATGTATTTGGCCAAAGCAAGGAGAAAAAGAGAAGAAAAAGTGTCGCGATATCGCGACATGTCGCATTTTCGCGACCAAACAAAGAAAAAAGGGCAGGCGGTTACAGGGGCCGTTACAGAGGAAATTATCGAGCGGTGGGTATACCGAACGTCATCATTGGTTGACAAGCGGACAGAGTCTACAGTGGCAGCACTGGACAAGCACGTGGCACCAAGGTGCAATGAAAGCAGACGAAGATCAAGAGTCGAAAAGAAAGACGTTTCGAAAGCCAAGACAACGAAGAGGCACGGGAAATGAAACGAAGGGCCAAAAAGGGAAACGGAGAGTCACGCCAGAGATTTTAAAAGGGGAAGCGAAGGCATGCACAAGGGGTCGAAAAACTGCTGAGACAGAGTTGCAGACGTGAAGGCAAGAGGGCCATTCTGGACCTGTTTGGGCTGTTTTTCTTCCAGAGTTGGAAATGTTGTAATATAAAAAAAAAAATAAACTATCTTTCGGGATAAAGGAGTTTATTTGGCAGATTGCTGCCATTTTTGTAAATTTTTCCAAGTTGTTTAATGAGAATTGAGAATTTGGGCTGAGCGATTTTTGGCTCTCCATCAATTGCCTTAGTAAATTGTCAAATAAATTTCTTGACTTAGATTTGAAATTACTAAGACACATATACACCAACTGGTTTTTTGTTTCCATGAAAAAAGTACTTCCAAATCCTTAAACTTAAGAGTTTATTTTTTGTTTTCATAGGTGAAACAAAATATCTATTATAATTTTTTTTTTTTTAATTTGTCCATGTATGTTGTTAAATGAAAGGTATCTAAAAACAAAATAAAATCCATAATAATATGATCTAAGTAGTATGGATGAAACAATAAGTCAACCTAATCCCAAGAATTTTGGACTCTAGAAAAAAAATAGAATGAACATTTTATGTGCCAAATCTATGACATATTGATTAGGTTTGTGAAGAAATTCATGTGTTGCAAATGCTTCTTAATAGGTAAAAATTGATATAAAAGATATTGGAAAAAGTACCCATTTTTTGATTCAATCATTGATTTTTAAAGTATCCTAAGATTTTGGGCCTCTATTTTGCATGATGACTGCATAACCCACTATGATTGAACATTGATGGGATATCAAGTGATTAAGAAAGAAGACCATAAGATAATTTCAATATGTGACATCAAGAGGGAGTATTTACATTCCATCATTGGTGTCTCCAACAAGTATGTTGGGATGTGAGGTCAAGTTTATGCAAGGCAATATCTAGCATGATCTGTTGGATATTTACAATAGTCAACATATGATTAAAAATGTATAAAATGCACATTGGTTGATTTTTTTGTAATTGAAAACCCAATAAATTTTTCTCTAAAAGCATTGCATTCTCAAGGATTTTTTAGGACTGTATCATTGCCTTAGTGGAGATCCAATGTGAATCAAAATGAGTTTTGTAATACTATATATGATTGAGATTCATGGTTAGTGGAGTTTACTTATATTTTGTCGACTCTATCATATTAAAATCCATCAAAAATTATATTTTGAGAGGTTATCTAACTTGTAATCCATATCTACAAAATATATCTTAAGAATATGTTATGGATTGCATAGATAATAATCCTTAAGATATTTCCATAAACATTAATTCTTGAGATATGGGTTGCATAAACACTTCCTCAATCATCAAGATATGAGGTGGGAAATTAAAGGCAGTTTGGACTAGATACAGTTTAACACCATATAAAGTGTAAACCTATATGGTTCAATATATTATAAGCAAATAATTTCTAATACACCAAGTCATTGATGTATATCTTTGACAATGTGCTTGTTGTGAATAGTTTGAGTCAATATTCATTTTTTAAGGTTGTTAAGGGATGTTTGGATCCACCCACTATAGGAAACATAATTATTGTATAAATATTGCTGGTTTTGATTCAGTAAGTCTCATAATTGGATTTCTTTTCATTTTCCTTCATATCACAATTTTTCTCTTGTGGTATGTTAAGGTGATTTGGCATATGAGGCCTCCATAAGGAAGTAAGAGACTATTGATTTGGAGACATTACAATGTAGTGTTAATAATATTTTTTTGAGAAGAAATAGTTTTTGAGTTTTATCCTTAAGGGTTCAAAGATGTAGCTAGAGCAACTAGCCATTATGACCTCAATGTTGGAAAAATATTATGAATGAGCTAGGAAGCCAAGGTAGATATGTTCTGGTCATTATAACTATATGAGAAGCTATCATTGCTTGGGATAGGTTCTTAATTTGACATAAAGGGAGCTTTGGTGTTGTGTTGGTAATGGATGACCCCCATGTTTACCACTATGGTCAAGCCCTCTTCCTTGTATAATGTTTTCAAGAGTGGGTTTAGAGTGATGGGGTTACCGATGGTTAGTATTTGATCCTTTGGTTTGAATACCAATGGTGGAAGCATAAATTTAAAATATTAATACAAGAACCTATTGTATAAAATGACCATTTTGAGTTTGAATGTTAATAAAATCATAGAAGATATTAGGATAAGTTTAATTCAACATAGACCCATGCACAAGACTAAGCAAAATCAAGTCATATTTTCCATGACATACAAGATTAATCCATGACTAGATTAATTGGGTACTTAAAGTCCACAATGGTATTGGGAATCCAAGAAACTCCACCAATATAGGGAATTCTAGGGATGTGGTCTTGTTAGACAAAGTCCCAATATAAACTAGAAATTACAAGAAGTGTGTTTTGTATAACCTATAGCCTGTGATTGAGTATAACTTTAATAAAGATACGCATGTGAAATCTTGTGATCAAGTTTCAAACCTTAATAGACTTGATATCATAAAATTCACAATTACACTAGACTTAAATTTTCAAATTTCATTTTGAGCAAATGCATTGATATAACAAATAATTAACATATAATTTCATATCAATGACACAATCTACAAAATTAGAATAGGATGAAACATCAAAATTTTATCATTATGAATCCTTCCAAGTCTCAGAAAAAACATTATGCTATGAGGTGGACCTACAACTAAGGGAAACTAAATCAAAATTACCACTATTAAATAGTTAACTATGACAAATTAACCTATCCCTCAAGGATAAGTGTAAAATAAAAATGATCTATCATAAAAAATTTAAAGCTTTATTTTCAACTTTCAATTTCAAAGCGAAAGAAAAATTTAACTTTTTCTTTCATGGGTGATACAAGGATTTTCTGATAAATAAATAAATAATATCAATTCTCTTTGGCAAAAAGGTTACTTCATTCATTATATATAATGCTTTTTACTGATTTTCATATAGGTTCAATAACCAAGTTTAACCTATAAAATACTTTTTACAAATTATTAGAAGTAATTCATCCACTCAAATCTTGTACAAAAAACATAAAAGAATAAAATAAAGAAAAATAGACACAAAAATTGGTAGCTGTCTATAGGTACCATAAATAATCTTTGTATTGTCTATGAATAAGAATTACTACACTCCAATGATCAAAATATGGAGTGGTGGGGGTATTTATACCAATACCAAAACCCTAATTATATAAACAAACTTTAATTAAGCTAATATAACAAGATATATTTAAGGTTAATTACACATTTATAAGATGTGTTTAACTATAAAAAGGTTAACCATGATTCATAGGGCTTACATGATAAAATATTATAATAAATTAAATATGTTGTACCATGATTTTGCTTATGCCTATATAATATTGCATCATACAATGTCAACCTTGGCCATGAATTAGATTACATTTTCAAAACCCTCTCATAATATGAATCAAGGGACCAAGGAGAGAAGACATTAGTGATTATTGGTCTAAAATATGCCTAGTCGACAAAGTGCACCTTGGACTTAGCCAATATTGGATGGTTAGGATTTCTTCCAAGTTCAACCTTCGAAGTAGCTTGGCTCCTTATAGTGCTTACAAAATTAAAATAGGGTTTAATACTAAATAAAGAAATGGAAGGGATAGAAAATGGATAAGGGTTAAGAAAAGTACTTAAATATGGATAGGGTATATCATAACAACAATAAAAATATATGACATGAGTTTTACACAATCAAATATTGGTGAAACTTAATGAACTAGCCATTAGCAAGAGCACCATAGAGTTTGTTCAATTCTAGTTATATGCTTTAAACATTCCAAATACTATGAGCAATTCAAATAAATATCCAATAAGCAAAATTCACTTTAATAGAATAATTTAAAAATATAGTGCAACGTAAATAAATTAAAGCATAATATTCATACATAAAAACCTGTGTAATTATAACGGAGGCCAAGTAACTTTCACTTTTGATTGATTGGTAGCAGTCATAATGCAATATACATTCAAGAAAATGTTATAGAGACGACCTAGTAGTAGTCACTATAAGATACATTGAGCTATTTAGAGGCTGCTTGATGAATCTTGTAACAAAATATTTACATAGGTTTGTTATAGGACAATTGGAGATAGTCTGGAAAGAAACACTCATGGGTGTGGATGTCACTTTTATGTTCTACATCATTCATTTAAGCTTTATTGCTATGTTTGGCCTGGATTTATTCTTGCATCTTGGGCTTCAAAATGTCCTTTCATCACCAACCATTATCCTTTATAATTTTATTAGCCATTGTAGCAGTTTATCAAATATGTCACTTTTGGCCCCAACTACCTTAGCTCAAGTGGATGAGGAGCTATAGGTAGTTGTGGCTTCTGACAAGGATGAGCAAGATGAAAGAGATGTTCCCATATGGTTTACATTGATTCCAAAATGCATAGAAACATTAGAAATTTTTTTTATTGCTTGAGGATCTCTTCTATGCCAAAATCAAACTTTCACAGAGGTTTGACTTGCGTAACTACTGGTAAAGTCTAGATTTATGTCTTCTTGGATACATTCTCGTCTTTTTGATTTGGTGCAGACCTCAATAGTTTTTTTTCTAGCATAGGCACTTTTAGAAACCCAAATTTGCTATAACTTTGTATCTTAGCGCATCTTCAAAATTTTTTAATGCTCATGCTGGCGTAAGCACTTACAAAGTATAGTTTTGCATTGTTCTAATTTTTTTTATACTTTAGCTTTATCAACGACTAACTTGTGCCACCTAGGAGACTTGAATTTGTTTCATTTTGGATTTGTGCATGGTTAGAATTACCTTGCTCTAGCTTCCTTGATTTTAGACTTTGTTACATATTTTGCTTATGTGACCCTTGCAAGCATCCAAAATTGATTTATTTTGGATTTGCATATTGTAAGATCCTTGTTAAGGCTTGGTCAATTTTTCTTATAGCCAAAAAATATCATGTTTAATCACTTCTCATGATTCCATATGTGCTATATCACCTTGAACACTTTGGAACATAGCCCGACTTTGATGCATTTGAGTCTTCACTTTCTTTGCTTTTGCTGTTTAGACAAATATTTGAATCAAATGCCTCAATAAAATTTGAGCAAAATTTTGGCAATATGGTAGGTTTGATTGATTTTTAAGGGCTTACAATATGGGTATTATTTTGACCTAAATTCTTGGAACCTCCTAGGAATTTTTGTTTATAGGAATTGAGAACTATAGGTGGATTTTTCCATCTATATGCATTTTGTGGTATAGTTAGACTATGTTGGTCTTTTCCTAAGAAAATAGTTTAGCAATAAGCATGCAATAGTCTAGGAGACAAATATAGGAACACTAGAAGAGGCCATTGTAGTAGACAAAGCAAGCCAAAAGAATACAGGAAGATGCAGAGTGAAGATAAGTGTAGTCGAATATGAAATTGTCCAAGGCAAAGGAAAAGGTACCAAGCATATGACTATTGGATGACATTTTATGCTAAGGTATAAAATTTGGCATTTGATAAAAGAAAGCAAAAAATGAAATCTTGCCAACTATGGAAAATCTACAAAATATAAAAAAAGGCCAATGTTATCAAAAGCATGATAGAATTTAAAATTTTGATAATAGAAGTAAAAGCTAAGGCACATGACTTGACATCCATCACCTGATATCCGATAGTAAAGCAATGAAGATAAACCCAATTGGATGGACTACAATGTTGATGTCAGTAAGGCAACACAAAATATCTGGTATAATGAAAAATATCTCCAAGTGGAAATTATTCTAAGGCATTAGGCCTAGTTCTTGACATCCATCACTATATTCTACAAAGCCTCTAGAAGAGCCAAACTTCATAACATGATGGTATCAGCATCAAGAGCTTAAAGTTTTGATAAGTCAAATGCAATCTGGATGTATAATAAGAACAAGTGGGGCAACCCAACAACAAAGCATTGCAAGTACCAAAGACTCCCGATGTCTGACATCATACATGAGCAAGCATCCCTATTGGAACTCTTTAAACAATGATCATCAGATTAAGGTAATATTTGGCACCTAAAAATAAAAGGATAAATTTGACATGAGGAGAAAGAGGAAGATACGCTTAGTTGTGATAAATGCTTGATGATAAGTAGTCTACCTTCATGATGCCAACCTCTGCAAAAGCAATCTAAAATCATCCATATTAGTAGGTGTGTGTGTGTGTGTCCATCAACTACCATGAATAATCATTATTGTAATATCTCAATGACCAAAGCCCTCCACATCATACATATGCCCCTACTCAACTAGTTATGCTTAGTAGAAAGTAGTGGGTCATCAATAGATGATTACAATTCGATGATATAGCATGCAAGCCAACCTCAAGATGAAATTTGCATCACATATGTCAACGGAGCATGCCTAAAGCAGTTAAGCACATTAGAGTTGAATGTGATTGCCACTCTCTATACCTTATCTAAAACTTACAATATGCCATGACCGCAATCATTCTAAGATAACTGAATACATTATAAAAATTTTATATATACTAGAATGCAAAATATTCTAACGGTCGACTCTTTGGCATTTACAATTGACAAAATTATATTGATTGAGGACTATATATATTTTGAATGAAGATTGTATTATTGTCTAGACTTTTCTTTATTTCTCTTTGTTGAACATGTATATATGTCATACTAAGTGCTAATGTTTTTTTGTTAAAGCTAGGAATGGATAATTTTGTAACAGTTATTTTGCATTTTGGATTTCTCCCTAGATTTATCGTTATAGTTTTGAAATGATTTAGTGAATACTCAGAGTTATTCATGTTAAATGTTCTAATAGCATAAGGAACATAAAGTGTTATGTTAGGTGGTTCAATCTAAGTTAAGATTATAAGACTCTCTGCACCATGTCTCTTGATGTTACCAAATCCGTACCACTTTTAGCTTATCTTTCTAACCCTTTACATTTCTTACTCTAGTCTAAAACCCCCCATTTAGTTATATTATCTAGGAATAGGAACCGACCTTCTCTAGAGGTTGGCTCAAAATCTATGTTTTGAACCTTCTAATCTCTTAGCCAAATTCTTGAGGGTGCATCTCATTGACATAGGTAGATTTTGAAACCAAGAGTATTTTTGGCATGCCTAGTGGAATATGAGGTTCTCACTTTATCTAATTAGGTAGCTTTCTTCTGATAAAAAATATCAACCATCTATCTCAAAATCTATCTGATCTTACAAATGCTTTCAATCACTTGGAGGACTCAAGATTTTGGTGAATAGTCTTGACCTCATCTATGAAGAATTGCATATTCACTTGGAAACTTCGTTGAAAGCAAATCTAAAAGAATTGGTGACTCTTCTGGAGGATAATTCTCAAAATCCAATGGTAAAAGTATTGGAAGGCCAATATAATATATTATATACAAAGAAAATGACTTTGCTAATTCAATAATAAAGAACCTAGAACTATGGTTGGACATATTTGTTCGGTCTAGAACAATACCAGACCACTTAACCTATCATATCGGCATGAAATTCCCCAAATTGCATGGAAAATATTGCCCACCTATGATGGTATTGGAAAGACTACTTATGAGCATTGCCAAGATGTCTCAGCCCTGGCCACCTTTTGCAACATCACTCATGAAGATGTAATGGTGAGACTGTTGGCTCAATATTTTTGAGGTAAGGCATTTGAATGGTATAGATCCTTGGCAAATAATAGTATAAAATCTTGGGTGGATCTATTTAAACCTTTCATAATGGTATTTGACAATCTAGGCAACTCCTTGTTGCTCACTCAATTATCTTGTATCTAAAGATACCCCTACGAGAGTCTCTTAGATTTCAATAAAAGGTTCAATAATATCTGGAACAAGATCCCTTATGAAGAATGACCATATCAAGATCAAGATTATATGTATTACCTTCAAGCTCTAGACCTAAAATTAAGCCTCCAAATCCTGCAATACAATGAAAAGGAATTCTCACAAGTTTTCCACTTAGTTATCATGGGTGAGAATATGCTTATTTCAGTTGGAAAATTGCCTCTTGTCCATATGAATTCATAGCCTGCAAGCTTAACAACATCCTACTCACAATTTTCTATTCCACCTAGAATAAATCCTCTCAAAGAGAAAGTAGGAGAATACAAGCCTGTCACCATAATTAATGAGTCTTAGACAATTGAAGAATTGAAGGCTATAGTCAAACACTTCTCCATGAGACTTGAGAAACAAAGTAGTGAGCCAAAAAGCATTGTATATGAGCTGAACGATATCTTCATGGAAAATCAATAGATAAAAATAGCATGGGTAAATGAAGTCTTGATGAGGATAAAAGAATGATACCAGCTATGATTCCAAAGAATTTCAAGTCTTACACAATATATCTGGACAAATATGTAGCAATAGAAAAAACCTTTGTATTTTCCCCAAAACATTTAGCCAAATCTTAGCATGATTTATTCACAATACATGCTCAAGGTATCAATAGTATCGAGAATAGAGGGCAAAAACATAGGCAAGAGAGATCATAAATTTTGTAGAAAAATCAACAGACAAATGATACTTCAGAGCATCTCAAGCTAAATTTAAAGCCATGGTGCATCAACCACAAGAGTTAAGCCCATAGAATATTGTATTATCCAGTAATCACAAAAGAACATGGGATGGAGACAATCCAACAATACATAGAAGTGTTTCAAAAAATATCTTAGGAGATGAGTAAAGAATTGCTAATCACAAAGTAGGTGGGCATGGTCAAATTTACCTTAAAGCAATCTACAAATAAAAATAATGCCCACCAAGACAATTTGCTAACTCTCAAGTTATCATCATATGGATGGCAAGAAGCCTATTCCCCCCATTCTATATGTCCTTGTACCTAAATGGTTGGTTCATACATAATTGTACAATAGATACAAAAAGCCCTATCATAATCATGCCCCAGGAAATCCATGAGGCTATGGGCTTGAATTATTCTCAACTGGGATCTAAAACCCTATTGTATAAATATATTCAGATACAGACAATTGACATCATAGAGAAGGTCCCAATCCTATTGCACAAGTGCTCAAAATTTGTAGTATTATAGGCTATAATGGTTGTTGATCTCCCACCATAATTCAAAATATGCTTGTCTAATGAGTTTCTAAAGTAGTTAAGGAGCTACTTGGATTTCGATCATTCTTATATTAAAATTTCATGTGTCAAAGGAACAGATAAGATTTATAGCTAGAAGATCAAATTGTATCATATCAAAAGATATGGGAAGCAACAAGCATATCCAGTGCAAAGTGTTCCAAAAAACATACAGGTGAACGTATTCACTACTCTTGAGGAAATAGATGATACTAACAACATCTTCGATAATCACTATCAAGGTATACAAGATTGTTTTCATTGGACACACCTACAAAAAATAGAATCCAAGTACATTTAGATTTAGGTATCGTTGAGCCACAATCACCTACGAATAGGGTAGGAAATTCTAGAACCATCAATAGAAAGCTAAAATATGGAAGTATATCTAGAAATGTTGGAACTTTCCTTAGGAATTCTTCAGATTGCATATTTCTATAATGGAAGAGGCAGAGGTATCAGGAGATTGGCAACTAGTAGCAATTACTTGAATATTATGTTACATTTTTCTTAGAAGTATAACCATTTTAGAATCATATCACTATCAAGAGTAGTATGATACTATATGTATACCTAGTAGTTGTATCAGAGGAGAAATCTTAAATATGGCATGATACGGTCAGGTCACTTCAAATTTTAGTAAATAAGTAAAATTGTTCCAATGACATGAAAAGGCATGCCATAATTTTTTGTATATAGCCAACACATAAATTAAACCTGTAATATACAGGTAAAATTGAATAAATATGACATGCCACACAAAGGGAGATGTTTCATAGGATTAAGCCAAGTCACATGCATGAAATTTTAAGAATGCATCAACCAATAGAAGAAAATTGGGCATCTCATAAAGCCTATAAGAAGCACTTTCAACTTACACTGCTCAACCATCTTCAATTATTTGTCAATGTTGCAGTAGACAATGAAAGATGGCAGCAACAGGCTATCCCTCTGGATCACTCCCCTTCAGTTTTCCTACTTGTGTTGCCTATACCATGGCATATCACAAGAAAAACAAAGCCTAAGGGCACATGAAGAAGGAAAAGAAAGGGGGTGATCTAAAAATACTCTAAGTTTGATCAACCGAAAATGATTGACAGTTGGAACAAAGTTGCTGAATATCAAAAGCATGTACATCCAAATAAATTTGAGACTTGAAGAAGCATGCACTCATCTATTTTTTTATTCATCCCACCTCCCCTCATCTCCCTTTCATTTTTCTTTGCATTTCTTTCCTCTTTCTATCACTTTATCGATCTCATAATCCAATGGAGAAAATAACCTGAATCATCTCTTGCAAATAACTGCAATTGTCTAATGTAACTTTCATGATGCTAATGGATGTCAATGGTTACCATGAGTTTATCATAGAGCAAGATTAGCATTTATAATTTTAACACCTATAGCCCTAACAACAATTATTCAAAATAAAGACATCTTATTGAAGTGAGAACACGTATGCTACAATAAAAAAGGGTTATGAAGGAAAACACATGTTTCATTAACAAGGGTGTCACGTATTGATGTTCTAGTCGTCTAAAGTAAATGAGGAATTGCATTCACCCAAAATATCAATGTCAACACAAACAAAATCTAATTTAATTGAAAATCTAGCTAGCACCAACTTCAACAAGCATCTATAAAAGGATAGTCCAGGGCTATCTAGTGCATGCAACTCTTCAGGGGGAGCCATGAAGAAAACCAAAGTAATGCTAAGATTTGTTGCACTCTATGATGTTGAAAACTATTACCTTTGCGACTTCATGAGAAAGAGGATGATGGAAGGAAAATTCCTAGAGGTTTGAAATATTCACCTAAGGCAGTTAGTGCAAATGGATACTCATCTAAAGCTATAGACCTGGACTTGAAATCATGCCCATCTATAGTAGAATAGGCTCATGGAGTTTATATTTGTGCAAGAGGTGTTTGCTTTTAGGTATCTCTACTTTTTATGCTTTCTCTTCCATTATCAGTATTTCCCACCTATTTCTATCATTGTCTTCCACATAACTGCATTACCCACTCCTATATTCATCTCCTCACCTTGTCTATCTATATGTCTCACCACTAAACTCCAACATTCACATCCTTTGCCTCACTTACCCTCCCCTTCCTATTTCTTTTGCCACATCAACTCCCATTCTTGTCCTAAAATTATTTTATTTTTGATATCCATAGCCTTCACCCATTCCCATAACCCTTAACCTCAATCATCTTATCTTCTAGCTCCATCCTTTGTAAATACTATGTTACCCAATAGATAAGGCATCCTAGGTTCTCAATTTTGCAAGCACAAATCCCTGCAAGTCGTCAATTATGTGGGTCAATTTTTTCACCTGCATCCACTATGTGGTATAGTTAGTGCAGACACCCAAAAGTCACACATTGCCACTTCTTCTATCATCACGGTTGATAAATTTGCAAAGCCTATGAAATTTACATAAATTAGACTCGAAAAACTATTCATTTATTAAAATCACTATTCATCTCCATAAGTCCTCTTGTGTTAGGGTTAACCCTGGGTCCTCATGTGACCACCATCATGACTTAACCTTGGTTAATCTCTACCTTGATCAAAATTCACTTTATGGTCAAAATTTACTTTATGGTTAAGCACATGGTTAATCAACTCAATCATGATTAGCCTAATTCTTCCACCTCACCTAGTCTACTCTTTGACTAGCCTAGCCTTCCACCTCACCACCCTGATATTTGCTCCACTTCACATTCCCCTGTGCATTCAATGATAATTGAAGAATTTTACACACACAAAAGCATTTTTAAAATAAAAGGAATTCCACCTCAACATGTTATAAATGATATTTAGAGACTTTTCTCCACCTATGCATTTATGTGGGATGACTCATCCATACCCATTTATTGCATGTATATGGGTGAGGGATTCTATTACCCAAGTGCACTTATGAGGTATGGCAGCCATGCCATCTTAGGGAAAACCTCTCAAGACACCTCATAGGGGACACCTCATAGGGGATACCTCACAGAGGACACCTCATAGGGGACACCTCAGCCCCTCCCCTAACCTTAGAAAATTCTATAAATATAATGCCTTCTTATCCATTTCTAAGAACACTCATCTACATACCCAGACTCAGCTAAAATTAGGCTAGACCACCAACATAATTTCAACATCATTCAACATCATTCGCTATCCATCCCCATATGAAGACCCACATAAATACATCACCATATTGTGTTGCTTGATAGTGTTGTTGACAAAGATTGCAGGTTTCTAAAGGTGACTCAATACACAATAGAAGTGATAGCTGCACCAAAGGAAAGTTTACATCAAAAACCATTGATTCTTCAAAACATAGTCAGATTTGCATAGATGTGTGTGAATCTCAAGGTATAGTTAGATTCACACAGTACTGTGTGAATCCCATTTTTAGCCTTCCAAAGCTCCCAAAACTAGGTAGACATTCTTGCTATGCCTATCCACCATCATTTTATGTAATTCTAATAATGTTTTAAGCTTATTTTAGAGGTATTTCATCTATAAACATGAGGAGTTTGATCAAGATAGGCCTCCAAATATTCTAACACATTTTTTAGGTCTCACAGGTCTTGAGGATAGGTCTGATCAACAATGGCCTATAGGAAAGAAGCCCACTTACATCGAGGAAGATAATGAGACAATTGGCAGTTGTTTACGATTCACACTGAAAGAGGGATTCCCTTATGGAAGATCCTATTTTATAGCCATTAGGGGTACTTTTGTAAAATGATAACTTTGTAACTCTCCTTTCCAATATCAATTGTAAAACAATCAGTTTTCTTGTCATTCAGTTAGACTATGTTGTTCTTTTGATTAAAAATATGTATAACAATAAGCATGTGATATTCCTAGAGGTAAAGCACTAGAAGACGCCATTGTAGAGGAAAAAATAATCCAGAAGAGTACAGAAAGATGCAGAGTGCAAATAAGTATGGTCAAAGATGAAATTATCCAAGGCAAAGGAAAAAGTACCGAGTAGATGACTACTGGATGACATCTTGTGCTAAGGAATAAAACTTGGAACCTAATAAAAGAGAATGAGAAATAAAATTTTACCAAGTATGGAAAGCCTGCCAGATATATAAAAGGCTCATGTTAGCAAAAGCATGATAGAATTTTGGCATCCGATAATAGAATTCAAATCTAGGACATATGACACAATGTCCATCATACAACATCCAACAATAAAACAATAAAGATACACCTCATCAGATGGACTACAATGCTAATGTTAGCAAGGCAACACAAAATATCTAACATAATGAAAAATGTCTCTAAGTAAAAATTATCCTAAGGCACTGGGCCTAGTACGCAAGATCTGGTACTACAACCTACCAAGCCTTCATAGGTGTCAGACTTCAAAAGGTGATGATGCCAACATTAAGAGCTTAAAGTTTTGACAAGCCACATGTAATCCTAAATGTATAGTAATACCAAGTGGGGTAACCTAACAATAAAGCATTGCAAGATCCAAAGACTTCCAAAATCTAGCATCATACATGAGCAAGCATTGTTGTCAAACTCTTTAGAAAATGATAACCAATATTAAGGAAACATCCATCACCTAGAAATAAAAGGTCAAATTTGACATGAGGAGAAAGAGAAAGATACACTCAGTTGTGACAAATACCCAATGATAAGAAATCTGCCTCCATGATGCTAACCTATATAAAAGTAATCCTGAATCATCCATATCAGTAGGTGTGTGCATGCCCATAAACTGCTAGGAATAATCAATATTGAAAAATATTTATGAACAAAGCCCTCCACACCACACACTTACCCTTTATTAGTTGGCTATGATAAATAAAAAGTAGTGGGCTATCAAAATGGTTACAATCTGGTGATGCAACATGCAAGCCAACCTCAAGATGAAATATACATTACACACATAAAAAAAGCATGCCTGAAGCGGTTAAGCACAATGAAGCTAAATATGAATGACACTCTCTATGCCTACTCTAAAACTTATAATATGCCCTAACAAAAATCATCTGAGGATAACTGGATACATTTTAAAATTTCTATATATACCAGAATGCAAGACATTCTAATGGTTGACTCTTTGGCATTTACAATTGATATGATTGTATTGATTGAGGCTATACACCTTCTTGAATGAGAATTGGATTGTTGTCTAGAATCTTGCTCAACTCTTTGTGTTGAACATGTATGTATGCCTTATTGAGTGCTAATGATTTTTTGTTAAATCTAGGAACGAATAAATTTTTTACAATTATTCTGCATTCTAGATTTCTCCTTGGATTTATCGTTATAATTTAGTGAATGCTTAGAGTTCTTCATGTTAATTGTTCTAAATAGAATAAGAGAAGCAAGTTGTTCTATCAGAAATTTAATTTAAATTTATATTGCAAGACTCTTTCCACCATGTCTCTTGATGTTGCTAATTTTGTACCACTTTTAACTCATATTTCTAACCTTTTGCATTTCTTACTCTAGTATGCAACCCCATTTTAGTTAGATTAGCTAGGCATAGGAATCGGTCTTCTCTAGAGGTTGTCTCAAAAATCCCTATTCTAAGCCTTTTAATCTCTTGGCTGAAGTCTTGAGGGTGCATCTCATTGACATAGGTGGATTTTGGAACCAAGAAGAACCTAGATAACCTTATTTATGAAATTTGGATTGCAAGGAGGAAAAGTAGGTAGAAGTAGGTTGACAAAAAGTCAGAAAGTCTTTGGAACTAAGAAGAACCTAGATAACCTTATTTATGAAATACAGGATTGCAAGGAGGAAAAGGAGGTAGAAGTAGGTTGACAAAAAGTCAAAAAGTCTTTAGAACCAAGAAGAACCTAGATAACCTTATTTATGAAATACAAGATTGCAATGAGGAAAAGGAGGTAGAAGTAGGTTGAAAAAAATTCAAAAGTCTTCATGTCATGGCTTCTTGTATTTTTTCATTCTTTGCTCCTTGATGTCAAGCATCTTTGGTGGACCATCGCTCTCATGATGGTGCATGTCTTGAGTGGATCTGAATTGATCCTTCTTCCTTATTTTGTACCTTGGTAAGACATGTTTCTTTGTCCTTCATAAGTATCAACCTTGATATCAATGTTAGTAGATCCATCTGAAATAAGTTTCTAAAGATAAAATTTCAATATTTGAAGTAATATTCTTTCATAGTATTTATAATACATGTATTTGAAGTGATAGGAGAAATATGAGTGATTTGTTCCATCACAATATTTGCATGGATGGAAACTCCAACAATTCATTTTTTCATGACCATATTGGTTGCAATGAGTGCACAATACAGATGATCTGGCAATTTTGTAGTCAATTTTAGGAATATCATGTTTGTCTATCTCCTTAATAAGGTCTTCAAACCATATGTGCACAATTGAAGCTATTCCTTTTTGCATAAAGTCTTGTTGATCAATACTTTTCTATTTTTTTCATTTGATTCATTGGGTGAATCTTCCTTTGAATAGTTGTTGATTTCAAAAATTATTTCATATTATAATGGTTATTCCTTTTCTTTGCCCTTTTCATCATTGTTATCCATTAGATTCTTAATACAAATCGGTATTTTTCTTATTCCACTTCTAAGAGCATTATCAAGTATGCCAGTAGACATTTGTATGACTTGAATTCTTATGGATAGAGTAGTCTACCTTATAGCTCCCAATTTTTAGGATATATGATCCCTAGTTGAAGTATATAAGCTTGATTTGATAAAACCTTTATAGATTCTTAGGTTTGTAGGCTACCTTATGTCTCCCTAGTGATGAGAGTATGAACACCTAATTTTATATTTTGAAGAAAGCTTATATCTTCCCAATTTGATAATCTTAGACAAATATTATTATTATCAAGTTTTGTAGAATTCCTTATGACTTCCTAATTTTTTGGAGTATGATATAGTGCTTTTTGTAAAAATATAGTTCAATTCTAGTTGATTTTGTACAAATTTTGTAAAGATCAAAATTTAACTTCTTAACACCTTATTACTCTTAATTGAACTTAGCACTTTTCAATTTTTTGAAGAGGTTTTAATGTTGGAATTCTTTTATCCATTTTTAGAAGGTTTGAGACAAGAAAAAAATATAATTATCCAACCTTAGTGAAAATCCTAATAACCTCTTTTTATATCCCGTGGATTATTTCTAATTTCCAATAAATAAATTTTGATGTAGAAACCCTTGTGGCTCCCAAGTTTGGAAAATTAGAAAAATAATAATATTTGCAAAATGTTAAATAATTTAATCCAAGTAGAATTCCTTATTTCTCCTAGGTTAATTGTAAATATTAATTCAATGAGATAAGTTAAGACTTAGATTTTGCTTTCAAAATATAAGTCTTAACTTTAGTTTATAATCTTTATATCTCCAAATATAAAAGAAATAATAATTAGGATTAAACATTACCTTTTTAGATGCTAAATCTTCTCATTCTTTGGTGCTTTCTGTGGCTGGATATAACAAAAATATATGTGTCACCTTTGGCATTGGAATCAATGGAGATAGCTTGGAGTTGATTGTCTTCAATGCTGGTACATAGGCACTAAAGATTTGACCTTCAAAACTAGGAGCCTTTAATGCTCCTTCTTCCTTCCTTACATGCTATGCTTCAGATGTCCTTGATCGTGCTTTGTTCTCTATTGAACCTTGAACTTAAAATGCCTTTTATGGATGAATAATCATAGACTTTGTGACATGTGTCATGTTTGTTATAAGTAAGCGTTACTTTCCTTCTGTAATGTCCCAAACTCTCCTTTAATGCTCTTGAATCAAAATGTAACGTATAGGCACTCATGTGAAGCTTGTGGAGGATACCAAGTGTCACCGCTTCACTATAACTCCTACGTGGGATTTATTGAGCTTTGAGAGAGTAATGATGTCTATTATACTAAGTGGTATCTCTGCATGAAATCCTACCTGTAACGTCTTCAAATATGGAGATTATAACTCCTCAAACCCTTTTGTATACCATTCCTTTGCTTTGCTATGTTGCTTGGGCAGCAAGCAAGCTATTCTTTAGCAAGTGGATTGATGATGCGCAATGGAGCTTTGAACACCAATTTGGAGCTTCCTTTGGTGAAAAATCTTATCCAAGTTAGAGACCCTGAACGTAACACCTTTGCTCCTCTTTTATGCCTTCAATTGTGTTAAATACTTTGTATATTTTTGACATCTTTTAGATGTAGATGTGCACTCTTTTGTCTATGTAAATGAAGCTCGATGATGGCTTGATATGAGCTTTCATTTTGCAGGTTCGTACATCTAAGTTAAGCCCTTTGAGTGGATCCTTTTTCTTGGGAAGAAAAGTGCTGACGTTCGACATTTCTTGGCTGATTTACCCTGTAGTTAATATGCCCTTTTTTAGCACTTCCATATCTACTCTTTTGCTATAAAAACTAGATTATAGTAGTGCAATATAATGTATTATAAATTTTACATAAGGCTTTTTTAATGTACCTTCTTTTGCACTCTATTTCCAGATATAAAATTTTTGTTATTTGGCAAATTTTTCTTGTAATACAAGGGTTTTGAGGTTGTCTTTTATGAGTAGACACACCTAACCCTTTTTTCTTGGAAACTTTGATAATAAATTCAAGTAAAAATAGATAAAAGTGTTGTGGGGATTTCCTGCTTACCTCCTTAAGCTTTGTCACGTCACAGGGATCCCAAAAATCACAAGTATTGTAGACTCTGGTGGATCTACCTCTTTGACCCAGGAATAGATTACCTAAGGGGCTCTAGACAGATCAGGTCAGGTAAGGAAACCCCAGATAGTGGGTTCTTATATTTTCCATTACGATGCAATCACCCATGCATTACCAAATTAAATGATATTGTATTATTTTGATTATTTTATGACCAAACCAGGCATTGTTAAAACACATCAAGACCAGACCGGTGCCATGTCCATTGGGTAGTCGTAGCAGATTTATATTCAATGACTCAAAAAAGAAAAGGAAAGGAGAACTAGTTCATTTTCATTCATTCAAATAATGTAATCAATAAAAATGATTTAACTAGTGACGAAAGGCATCATTTACACATTCAGATTGTTGTAATACGCAAATGAGCAAAATACATAACCATAAACACATAGAATGCCAGAAGCAGAGTTGGAGCTTATATTCATATAAAGAGATTTTACATATGAAAAGACCAATAGAATGCTCAGATCTTATATGGTAATAGTTACAACAAAACCCCAGTTTGAATATCGTAACATGAGGTTGCTTCTCTCCATCCTGATTGCAATGATGTAAGAGTCTCCAACTCTATCTCATTTGTAGGAAATGATATCGATAGACAAAGCCTCCTAGAAAATATCTAGACAAATGGCAGAAGAATATATGATGTGGGATTAACATAGAATAGAAAGTACGACTAACACATAAAACACAAAAATACCTAGACTTAAGATTTCTCTCTCAGAGGTTTGATAAAAAAACTCTACTACTGCAGTGGTATCCCTTATATAGCACTGGATGCTCAAGCGAGGATGTAACCATTTCTTCTAGCTGGCCCGTTATTGCTTCCTCAAAAAGTATGATACAATAAAAATGGACATGTAGCCCACATATTTCTGTCTAAGTAAATGGTGGTTGAGGCTACATACTATCTCTCCCGCTATCCTGGTTAGGCGGTTGTTCTGTTCTTGGCTTATGTGCTCTCACTGGTGAGCTGGGCCCCACTTCTTCCCTTTCGAGGTCCTGTAGACTTTGGTCAATGTAGCCCCACACTTCATCATGGAATGTTAAGGTAAATATCAACAGGTTAAGATCTTGTGTGGCTTTATTCACCCTTTCTCTGGACCACTCCATGGTATTCTTGGTGAAGATACATAAGCGATCTACCATTTGTACCAAAGTTGTGAATTTATTTGATAATTTTGTTGAGAACAAAATCCTTGATGTCAGGAGTTTGGATGCACTTGTTCGGTTTGAACCCACGATCATTTAGTTCATCTTCAACCTCCTGTTTAGAGTCGACAACTTCTCGGTCCTAGAGGAGCCAATTTTATCTGTTCTGTAGGTAGATAAAAACCTTGGAATACTCTTCTACAAAGAAATAAATAGAACCATCTACTAAGGTATCCATCATTCCGCTAACTTCTACATAGTTCTATCCAAACCTTTGATATACAAGAAATATTGTGTTTACTCTTTTATTTACCTGTTGTAATCATTCACGCAGGAGACCGACAGTGTGCTTGGTGATGTAAATGTTATAAAATATGGATGTGAGATCCTCCATTTTTTCCATTATATTTTATTTTATTTCTTGTTTAAATTCTTCAACAGACCCAAAGTGGTCACTAGCTTATGCTGTAATGTCCTGGGAGGGAGCTGGCATCTACTTCAATTGATCGACCTTGGCCTGAAGCTGCTACAATTTAAGTTGTAGTTGCCCTACTTTCGCAACCTTGGTATTTAAAAATGCCACCTCTTTTTCCACTACTGCTACCACCTATACTTGAGAGGCTACGTGGGACTTCATCATGTCTATTGTGCCGACCTCTGCCCTTATTACACCCTCATCGATATCAATGGTGGCTTCCTTCAGGCTTGGCGGTAGAGGGATGTAAAATGTAGCAGTGGACACGTTGTATGTTTCCTACCAAGTTGTTTTCCAGGGTTTGCTTACTCCTTTACTGGGGGAACTCTACTCCTCCATATCCTGTATCTAATATTCTTCATACATGGTGAATTGGAGCGTGTTCCTTACCCTTGCCAACATGATATTTTCGGTGTCCATGGAAGAAGAATCAGTCTTGGATTTATTCTTGGTGGGTGACTATGAGGGACTTATTTCTTGCACTTCATACTCCCTAAGCACACTGGATTATCCCCCCATCTCTTGTATTTTATTTAGAGCCCTAGGGGGAATGGGACGTTCTTCTTGGTTGATCACCAATGTGACAATGAACAATGAGGGCTAGCCCACTACCATATCGTTCTGCTGGGATGGACACATCAACCTTTGAACCAATTAAGTGAAACTTTGTGATTGTTGCGAGGAGTAAGTGACCAAATCCTTCCCCTTCGAAGTGGCAATGGGAGAACTGGAGGAAGAGGGAAGTTTTGCTTGCTCCTATTGTGCTTCATCCACTATTCTTATCATGACCTAAAATAGGTCAGTATCTTGATGAACCTAAAAAGTAGGATCCTGGAACTCTTATGGGGAAGTAGTTGGGACCAGTGGCACCACCTTGTCTACCAACAATTCTCTGTGTAGTCTCAGCTCAGAGCTATAATCCCCAACTGCTTCTAGCTTGCTATAAGGCCTCCTATCCATTATCCACACCAATTCTAATGATCAGTTTTCCCTGATGATCTTCTACATATCATCTTAAAATTTATCCCCCTATGAGTGACTTGAAAGAGATCAAGATTATTAGAAACAACCCACCTATGGTGGCCCTCGGGATCATATGGTCTCCATGTAACTTCAAGGAAGAAGTATGTATCCATGTTCCATATGGCCTACAATATTGAAAAATGGCCTAGATATGTATAGGGGCCCATTGAGCAAGGAATAGGTAGCCACGACACACTCCTCTTCTTCTTGAGAAACCTAATTTTTACTTCCTTGGTGATCTACCAAGTTATCTCCATGATAGCTATGGAGGTCGGGTAGTGCTTTGGAAATGCCTTTGGAGGCAATTTAGAACCATATATTATGATATAAGAGAACTCCTCTATATAGAAGAAATCTCCTACTCTAGCCTCATGCAAAAATGTCCTCACCCCGAATCCAAATCTATTAGGTTCCTTACCGCACAAACGGGTGTGTACCACTAGGAGGACATTCTCGAAGAAGACCTTGTAGCTTGAGAACCCTTATTGTATACACAACAACCCATCCTGAATCACAGTGGCTGTTACTCCTTCCAATAGAACCACCAAATATTTGTCAAATTGTGCGATAACCAAATAAATTAAAAATAAGTAGTAAGAGAATGAGGGAAGATCTTCTTTATCAGCCAATATGGCTACCTGCAATTTTACTAATTCTCTATTCATGTTTTCACTGATGACATCTTCCCATCGATAGAGAGGCATTTTATCTGTCTTGTTACATTGGATAATTAGGAACATGACCTCCTTTGTAATATGTTCTAGGTCCTTAGCACCCAATGCTAGGTTGATCATATCCATGTAATCTTGTGCCCAGGGTCGGAGATAGAATTTACAAACTGAGAAACTAGAAAGCCTGTGCCTACCTCTCTTCAAGAGCATATTTGGAAATGTAGTATTCAACATGAAATTGGCTTGGAGGGTCAACGTGTCAAAATCTAGAACCTGCGAGGCTATGGCAAGCCTGAACACCCACCTAATTCTATCGGCCATCAACCTGGCCACTACTTTATTTGTGTGATCATAAATTATTTTGTTTATGGAGTCCTAGGCCACTACCAACCACGCTAGGAGGTCTGAGGAGTCGTAAACCTTGGGGAAAGTTAACTGGCCTAGGTTGGTGTTCCATTTGTTACAAATTGGGCTCGATTCATTGCTATCCCACTGCACCCTCATAAAAAGACTCCTCAATAATGTAGGGTGGTACTGGTTATCCTCCTCAATGGGATCAAAGGCATAAATTATAATACCCTCAATTTATCTCTACTGGTCGAGCATGATTTCCCTGCTTATATCCAATGGATCGACCAATGCCTTTGGGTCTTTTGCTCTCTCTTCTCTATTTGTAATCAGCCATGTCCCTATGATTTTACCAATTCAAGCTTTAACATTAGGTATCCCAGTCAAGGTTGTGCTTGTAGAAGCCATGGGAGTGCATCTTCATGGATAGAAAGGGGGTTTTCAAATTTTTATGCTTGACCTCATTGAGAATGCACTCTGCATGCGCCTTTACATCAATGTTGTGGGGGAGGTCCACCATATTATTTTTAAAGAGCCTACATTAATTTTTTTAGGTGGGGCATGTGCTTTTTCTGACCTATCGTCCATGAAGATGGTCGCACCACGTCACTCTCTGCATCATCTATGGATTGGCTACTTTTCTAGACCACCTGGTTGAGTTATGGCAAGATGTGATCGCCATACATGTGGTGGCTTTTAATTGTCTTGGGTAGGGCACGCTCGAGTGAGGTGCACGACTTTTTGGAAGGGGTGCACAAAAACTGTGCATCATTAATTTCTTTGCGCACCTCGAATAGGACTAGGCACACGGATTCATGCACCCATAAAAAAATTGTGCGCTCCATTGGGGAGTGGAGTGCATGGAACCTGAGTCAAGCACATGATATTGTGCACCCATAAAAATTCCATGCTCTCCAAAGGAGTGGAATGCATGGACAAAAATGGGGTGCACGGATTTGTGTGCCCTTAAGACCCTTGTGCGCTCCACTCTCCAGTGGAGTGCACAAACCTAGAGACATGCGCACAACCTTGTGCACCTGAAAGGACCCTTGTGTGCTCCAAGGGAGTGGATCACATGGACACAATTTGGGGTGCATGGATTTATGCACCCTTATAAACTTTATGCGCTCCACTTGGGAGTGGAACGTGCAGACCAGAAGCCAGGTGCACGAACTTGTGCATTCAAAAAACTCTTGTGCACTCCATTAGAGTGGAGCATGCGGGCGGGACCAGAGAACATGAAATCACACACCCTTAAGACCTTCATGTGCTTCATCCTCTAGTGGAGCACACAAACTCTACGATGGGTGCACAATCTTGTGCACCCGAAAGGACCTTCGCGCGCTCCATTGGAGTGGAGCGCACATAATCAATTTGGGATGCATAGAGTCGTGCACCCTTAAACCTGCACATGCTCCACCCTCTAGTGGAATGTGCAGACCCAAAGAAAAGTGCACAAAGTTGTGCACCCCTTATAAATACTTGTGCGCTCCATTCTCCAATGGAGCGCACAGACCCAAAGTATGTGCACCTGAGAAAACCTTTGCATGCTTCACTCTTGGAGCACGTAGACCCGAATTTGGGGTGCACAGGCTTGTGCGCCCTTAGAATTTTTGTACGCTCCACTAGAGAGTGGAGCGCACGGGCTTGGGTTTGGGTGCACCACCTTGTGTGCCCTCAAAAAGGAAAGGGGAGTTGTATTTCAAGGCTAACAAGAAGCTTTTCAATTGATGCAATTTTTTGCACTTTATTTCTTTGTATCTAACTTTGTAATGCTTTGGATTTGAGACTCACCAAGTATCAGTATTTGAAGCTTCTATTTTTGTGTTTGGTTAGTTAAGTTATTTTCCAGATTTTGGACGATTATAACCTTATTGGTGGCTTCACTTGGCCACTATGTGTTGCAAATTTTTGTGCTTCAATAGTGTCTTTAGACACTTGATACAGATTAGATTTTGTGTCTTTCAAAAAACACAAAACTAATTTCTTTTTGAGAGTAGTATAATAGTGCAAGTATTTCACTTTTAATGCACTAATATTACACCTTATCACTCCAATAAACTCTTAAATTAATGCACTAATAATTTACTGCAACTAATCAATAATAACCTAAAATGAATCTTTAAGAGTTATTATGCAATTTCACTACAATTTAGTATTGTAGGACTTAGTCTTCTTTTTATTTTTCCAAAGTAGATGATAGGTAGTTGATAGAAACAATTATTAAATCTAATCAAATCCTAATAAATGTGCAAATAAATCCTTAAAAATAACCTTTTTCCTTTTGCACTTTAGAAGGATGTAATATAATTTTCTTCTTGCAACTTTGATCCAAATTCAGGTGCTCTAATAAATCTGATAAGTATTCTATTTAATGAATCTACTTGCACCAAAATTTTCCCACCTTTTTATGTAGATCTTCTCCCACTTTTGTAGAGGATGTAGATCTTGGTGTCTAAAATCACCAAGTTGCTTCTTCAAGTAGGATGTCCTGAATAGCTCCTTCTTCACCAAATGATGATCTCGAGCTTTCTTTCATGAGCCTAGGATTTGGTGGCTTGTTATCCTCTTTTATCCTCCTTATTATACTATAGATTTGGAGAAGTCTTTGTCTCTTAAGCAGTGCCTTCTTGCTGTGAGAGATAATCTTAAAATATCCAATATTTGATGAGCTTCTTTTGTCTTCAAGTCTTCTTGTCGAATTCTAACTTCAAGAAGGATCTTCTTCTGGGATTTGGCACTCCTTGCCAAATTCTTCTTCATGGATTTAGCACTTGCCAAATTCTCCTTCACAAATTTAACATTCCTTGTCAAATTCTCCTTCATGGATTTGGAACTCCTTGCAAAATTATCCTCTTGTGCTTGTTTTCGGATGACGAAAATTGTTCCAAGTCCTTCACTATCAAGGACTTCACCTTGGTAATGGATTTCTCCAATGATTTATCCAAAGAACTCTCTTGATGATCTTCAGCAAGGCTCTCCTAGCCTTTTTATGGATGCTTGAGGAAACCTTCTCAAGGTCTTTGATCTTGCAGCTTCTGATGGTCTTCCTTAAGACCTTCTCTTCAACCTTCTTCTTTTGTAAGTGTTGGTGGTGAGATCTTCTCCTGGATCTTCTGATTCTACTACTTTTGGATTTGAGTAGGACTCTCCTAGTCCTTCTTCTTCTTCCAATATTGGAATTTCTTCAATGAGATATTCGCTCGATCTCTTCACTTTTGCTTCTGGGTTGAGTTGATTCTAAAGAAGATACTCTTCCTAACTTTTTTGTAGAAAGTTTCCCAACTCATTGAATCTTATTTCCCTGCAACAAAGATATTAGTATTGAAATATTTAGTTTTCTTTTGAATCAATTATTCTTTTCAAATCCTTCTTTAGGATCAAGGCTTTTGTGGCCTATTTCAATATCAAGGCTTCTTTGGCATTTTTCAATATCAAGGCTTCTATGGCCTTTTTCAGTACTAAGGCTTTTATGGCCTTTTTCAATATCAAGGCTTTTGTGCCCTTTTCAATATTAAGGCTTCTATGGCATTTTCAGTATTAAGACTTTTGTGGCTTCTTCTTCAAGGTTTCTATGGCATTTTCTTCAAGGCTACTATGGCATTTTTGTATCAAGGCTCGTATGGCCTATTATTCAAGGCTACTATGACCTTTTTGTATCAAGGTTCCTATGGTGTGTTCTTCAACTATGGAGTTCTTCAATTTAGCAATGGAGATCTTCAGTCTCTTATCTTCACCATGATCCTTCACTAGAAGTCTTCTTCTACAGTATTCTCCTCTTGCACAATGAACTAATATCTGTACTATGAGGGCACATCGATATTCAAAAAATGAAGTTGGAGTCTCCTAGCTTTCTATCATAGGAGGAGTCTGAATCCTTTGAGAATTAATTTTATGTAACAAAAGAAACTTTAGGCACTAGTTAGTAAATTACGAATGAACTTCACTAGATGATTTATCAATATAGTGGATTGAATGTTGAGTCCTATTCTTCACAAGTTTTCCTTGCAACTCTATGGAAAAGACTCTAGATAACAATGATCTTAGTATTTTCTAAAACAAAGATTTCTTTTAGTCCTAACTTTGTGACTCTCCCTAATTCTACCACCTAGATTCTTTTGAGATCTTTTGACAGTGGCTGGTCCACGCATCAATTTGACAAAACACTCAGGCTAAAATATAATGGTGGTTTCCCTATTGACCTACACAAACTAGATCTATCATGGCTCTGATACCACTGTTAGCTTTTGATGAATGAGCACTGGGAGATAACAATCACAAGATGCAGAATAATATCAAAGAAACTAAATCTGCTAGATGACTAAAATATGTTGTAAATATAAATCATATAAAACATTACATATAGCTATGGAGGAAATGAACACTCCATAAATAAAGCTATTGAACTATATTGCACCCATCACGAATGGATGGTGAAGTACACAAAATTGTACTATCCACTAAGCTACACTTTTTGACTATGTCCCATGACTCTCTATATCTATTCTAACAATGAGGTATTTTTTATATAGGAACACAGGTTCCTTGGCCAACACTCTACCTAGCTGTACAAGAGACAACTTGCACATATACAACTTGCACATTGACACTTGTGCATTTATTACATTACATGAAGTAACTAGATAACTTGCACATAAAGTAATATAAGTATGTACCTTGGAAGATACATTTACATAATCCAAATGATGGAATAGACTCTATTTCTAACACCCTTCATATGTGCCTTGTGTAAGAAGGATTTAGAAATGTCAGACCATTTAATTCTTCATTGTCCATTTTGCTCTCACCATTTGGGGTTATTTTTTAAAATATAAAATTATATTGGGTAGCTCCATCAACATTAAAAGAGCTGATAAAATGTTGGATAAATTATTTCAAAACTAAAGCATTATGTATTCTTTGGAGGATTGGCCCTACACTTAATTGTTGGAATTTATGGCTTGAAAGGAATAACATAATTTTTTAAAATCAAAATCATGTCCAAGTTTGGAACCGTATTAGTGCCTCTCTTGCAGAATATCTACAAATATGGTGCTCATCATGGGAAGTCTCAATTGTAGAAAAATAGGTGCTAATAACTTGGCTACAAGATTTGAACATACATGGAAGAGTCATCCGCAACAACGAAATTAAAACAAAGGATCTACTTCGATCTATGGTAAAATAGAAATATCTAAAAATTGGGTTTATTAAAATTGATTTTGATGGTGCTTCTAAAGGAAATCGAGGAAAAGATGGTGGAGGTGGTGTTTTTAGAAATAGTGAAGGCAAAATTCTCCACTTATTCAAAATCATATGGAACTTCAATTAACAACTATACAGAGACTAGGAGACTTCTTGCAGGGATTAAAATTGTAGCAAAAAAAGGATTGAAATATATTTCAATTGAGGGGGACTCACAAATTATCATCAATGCTATAAACAAAATTGGATGTGGAGACTGGATAAAAAATAATATTATTGTTGATGTTCATCATCTATTACTAGAGGTAATCTCTTGGCATTGTGAGCATATTTATAGAGAAGGAAATCGGGTGGCTAATAAATTAGCGAATTATGGTGTTGATCTTCATCCTAGTGAAATTCAAATTTTAGAAGGCAATTGACCAAATGAATTTTTATATCTTAATCAAAATGATGTCAAAGGAGTTGATTGTGAAAACATAGTACTTTGAGGAAGTTGAATATATTTAAGAGAAAAAAATGAAAATTTTGTGATAAAAAAGTATGCTTCAGCAAACATAATATTTTGATATTTTTATGGGAGTGGTCCCCAATAAAAGCCACATATAACCTATTTAAAAAAATAGTCACCACTTTAAGCGTTAAAGATGCATCCTCAATAGGGCCCTCTCTTCAAGGTGAATTGATATATCTCTAGGCTATTATCAGAGCTTCCTTCCATTGTCTCTAGGGCTACATATAATACCATGTCATTGGCATAGTTAAACCTCGAAAACTAGAGAGAGATAAAATATTTCATAGCCTTATTGCTATGAGGATGCTTCAACATGCTTTCATCAACTAAGCAATTAAAAGGTACTGTTGTGGCCTAAATGTAGACCCAATAGGGATGCACTAGATACATTTTTGCTTCTGTTCACATTTCCTTTCATAGTCTTTGTCCCTCAAGAATTTTGACAATGATGGTTGTAGTAGATGAAATTGGTTGGAATGAGATCTAAATCATGTGTTGGGACGGGGATTCTTCACTGACCTTCTTTTAAAAAATTGATTATTCTTAATGATTTATGAATTTGATACACCATCAATGGAAATGAAGGATTCAAAATGGGCCTTGTCGATAAGCATATTGAGGCACTATCATTACAAAGTTGTTATTGAGGATTCATAATATTCTTCCAATAGAGAGATACCCTAGTGTCAATATTGTTAGAAAAAAAAGAAAGAAATAGATAGTTTAGTCATTTGTTTGCTCTCATTCATATCCTTTTTTACATTTGTTATGCGGGATTGAAATAGTTCTCACTTGTATTACATTATGGCCACACAGTGGTACAACAATATGCCACCTCCTTGAAAGTCAAGGAATTTAACCGATTGAGCTAATGCTATTTTATTGTTCTCATCTACATCTTACTAAAAGAAAGAACTCAAGATTTTAGTAGAATTTCAACATAGGTATTTAAAAAAGAAATCCCCCTTTGATTGTGATTAGTAAATTCGATTGGGCTACCCCATTACACATGCTCCCATTAATGGCTAGCTAAAACAAAACGACCTTGAAAGAAAAACATGATTTGTTCATTTAATTGATCCACTATTGAAGCGTCCAGAGGTGTTATCCTTGTCCTTCACTAATGAGACTTACATATTGTCTTCATACCAAAAATCTTCAACCCAATTCAAGATTCTCATCAAGTTGAGGTCATTATTTAAAACTTTGAAATAATTTACCTAGAAATAATACTACAATATAGCATGACTATCAATGTCACTTGCATACAAGTTGTAAAATTATCTTATTTTGAAGGGACCTACCAATTGCAAGCCCTCATTCCTTTATGAGCTTATAAAATTTGCATGTTTTAATATGAAGACTGCATCTTGCATGATTGCCTTGTCAAAAGCAAAAATGTTTTGAAAAGCTCACTTTATAAAATAAAATTAAAAAAGTCAAAAGATCTTAGTTTCTCTGCATTGTTATCTTTCTCTTGTATTCTTGTTTCTTTTTCTATTCATGTTTTCAAAGTTTTTTTTTTTTTAATTATAGTGACTTACAAGTTTTGGGCAAGTTTCATGTGCCCTATAGATGCAAGCCCTGGTAGATGCAAACTGTACTAGGACATCGTTCATTTCTTGATGATCTGTATTTCATAAATTATTGATATTTCCAAGTGTTGGACAGTCCCCATACTCATTGTCCTATTCTGTCATGTATAGGGCTTCCATCAGTTGTAATCTGCAAGTTTACATGTTATTACTTAATTTATCTATCAATGTTTATGTCTAAAAAAAGCTGCAAATTGGCCGATGTACTATAATTTAAAAAGACATTGGAAGTGTCAGCGCATCTACAGCTATTTTTTAGGCATTTATGTATCCATAGCACTATGAGAGAATGGTATAGGCCAGGCTTGAAATTTTATTTATTTTTTCCGTCATTTATGTTTTAGCTAAAATGGTTTTAAATATTTCTATTTTATTTAATTTATTATATAAATATTTTAATTATTTATATTTAATTTTTGTGTTTTTTATTTAACAGTTTACTGCACTCGTTTTTATCTGCTATAGATAACTAAAATTTTGAGATTGAAAACAATAAACTTTTGATTGACTGAGTATTTCTTTTTCCTCTTTTAGACTTTTGTATTATTTATAAGTAAATAAGAAAGCTAACTAATTTTTTGAGATTGAAAACAAAAAACTTTTGATTGATTGAGTTTTTTTTGTTCCTCTTTCAGACTTTTGTATTAATTATAAGCAAATAAGAAAGCTACATTGTCTGTCCTGCTATGTAAATAGGGTTTTCATCCATAATTTTACAGAAAAGCAACAATTGTCTTAAGTGCATCTTGCTAATACAAGAACATATAAGATTATGGCTTTCTTCTAAGTCACGACATATAAGAACCAGAGTTATCATCAATATGTAGTATACAATATATATCTTCCCTAGTTTTTTGCATCCACCATCATGGAGGATCTTCATAACAAGTCAGATCCCCACGGTTTAAAGCTAAGTTCACCATAGCATCTACAATCTTATTTTGTTCTCAAAGAGCATAAAGAAACTCTACTATTTCGAATCTAGACTAAAGTGTATGTATTATGTCAATCACCCTTTGTAACCTCCAATCCTGAGAGAAGGCTCCCGTGGATGCCTTCAATTGATTAATAGTTACTAGTAAGTTTGATTCTACTTATATTGCAGACTAGTCAATCTTAGTAACTCCTTGAAGGCCACAAAGGATAGCACATGCTTTTGCTAGATTGTTAGAGAGGTCACCAAGATTATTTGCAAAAATAAAAACATGAATACCATATAAAAATCTTCCTATGCCTCATATACTTGCTTCTTGGATCGCCTCTAGACACACCATCATTATTGATCTTCCCCATACCTCTAGGAGGGGCTTGCCGTGGTCCATCCATTTGAATAGTAGGTTGAGGACCTTATGGATTCCCACATCTCCATTCATCCACAAGGAATTGAAGCCTAAAGAGTAAACTATTTCACTGTTGACAGACTATGGAGGAGGGCTTCAATGCATGCAGAGCAGTTTCCTTGATATTGACTAGAATTTTTTCCCAAATATTTTGAATATTATGGTTAATTTTTTTAAGGTTTTTTATTCCTTTCTTTACACAGATTCCAAAGCATGAGATATACTGACCAAGGCCATTTGTTTCAGTGAATTGTCCAACCTGTTCACTTTGGGCCAAGTCCGCCATGCCTACTCCAATGGAGGCGAATTGCTAGAATATTAGATCTAAAAATATTTCCAACCATTTCCACAATCAAATGGCCAGGGGGCAGAAAAAAAAAAGTGGTCCCAGATCTTGTTCTCTAAACAACATAACTCACATCTAAACGGACCAAACAAATTCCTTTTCATAAATTGATCCCTTGCAAGAACCCTCTTGTGGAGTAGGAGCCAAATAAAATGTCTCATTTTAGGCCAAGTCAAAAGTTGTCAAATCTGGTTGAAGACATGAGTGGATTTCCTCTATGATGAGTGAGGGGTGAATATTATAGAGTTGCATTATACGCATTGTTATAATGTGAGCCCCATTCCAGCTTATCTTTATCTTTCACCCAAGAAAGCGATTGTCTTCTAAGAATCTAATGAATAGCCTCCTTGACATCCTCCATTGCTAGGATTGGCCAATCCCTTACTAGAATCCATAGTTTATCCTCCAAATTCTATTCCCCACAGTTCTATAATAATGCGATATCTTTATCCAACCTCGACTATGGAGTTGTTTCATGATGTCTCACCATTCTAGAAATTATTGAGATAATGGATGGAGGCAAACCATCCCAAGCATCTATCTAAAAATTTGCATGATGGTCATTTCCCACTATCCATAACATTTGTGGTTTGATAATTGTCTCCCCTATCCTTAGTACCTCAAGAATTGGATATCCTCGTCGGGGAAGCTGATATCTAGTAAAAACTTCTAGAACTTGATTTTCTACATACTTGGCTCTTAGGATCTATGTCCATAACTCATTTTTTTTTGTGTGGAAACCATCCCAAAAGGGATGCCACTTTTGGGTAAGACCCAAGGAGGCAGGGGTATCCATTCCGCCAAAAATTCCCAAAACATGGACCTAGCCTACCACCTTTGACATACTCAAGGAGCAAACAAACACACAAAACCAATTTAAAAATAAGTAAATAACAACAAAAATAATAAAATAAAATAAAAAACATGCTCCTTGAGTGTGTCAAAAACAAAAGCACAACCAAACACACACACACAATAAGATAAAAGAAACCATAACACGAACCACATAGAAAAATACAAGAACCACATAACAAAACACAAACAAGACAAAAACAACAGAACACTACAAAGACATAACAAAAAAAAAACATGAAAAATAAACACAACCAAAACCTAAAATATTAAAAAAATAAAAATAAAAAACAACCAACAACAGACAATAAAAAAAAACAAAAAACATAGAAAACACTTACAAAACAAAACACGAATTAACACAAACAAAGAGAAACACAAGAACAATAACAAAAAACATAAAAAAACACAAAAAAACAAAAACACAAGAACAACACAAAGAACACAAAAACAAAACAAAAAAAAAGAACACACACACACCTTAAAAAACTAAACAAAAAAAAAGAAAAGAAAAAAGAAACAAAAATGAACATAACAATGACCTATCTAGACCAGAAGACTATAAAGGTAAGAAACAACAAAGGAAACAAAAGAAAGAAAAAAGTGAGCTAGGGAACTAAAAAAACCTGAATGAACCAAAGAGAAGCAAAAAAAACAAGAAGAAACTAGGTACCTTTAGAACTGGAGCCATCCAAAGAAATGATAGAAAGAAGAGCTTCCCTAATTTGTGAAGCCCACCATCTAGGAGGGTGGCCATAACAAGTAAGATCACCTTTGTCCAAAGCCCAATTAGCTAAAGCATTAGCACTCTTGTTTTGATCTCTGACCACATGATTGTAATCAACTTTCAAAAATCCCATCTAGATTAATTGAATCTTCTCAATAATTCTTTTTATTCTCCAATCAACCTTATGATTCTTGGAATGAGTCTTCAAAATATTAATTATAAGTTGAGAGTCAGACTCAACTAACAGCTTTTCACATCCAACCTTAGTAGCCTCCTGAAGGCCTCTAAGGATACCACACCCCTCAACAAGGTTATTGGAAAGAATACCCAAATTCTCAGCAAAAGTAAAAACCAGGGAGTCATATGAAAGTCTATAAATTCCTCCCACACTGGCTTTTCTAGGGTTCACTCTAGAGGCTCCATCCATATTGACTTTTCCAAAATCCTTAGGAGGAGGTTGCCAATTTCTTGTCCTATCCATCTTACTAATACTCACATTCCCTTTAAGTTGGTTGCGCTTAAAATATTTAATCTTCAATCTTTGCATCACTTGATCCCATCTTTGGTGGGAGGTTTGGGGGTGATTAAGGAGTTTATGGACTGATTCAACTAAGTTGGCTATGGTATTTTTCCAAATATAGTGAATATCCTTCCTATCTTGATTAAAAATTCGGCTATTCCTTTCAATCCAAATATTCCAAAGAAGAATGGTAGTGTAGACACCTAAATCGTGTCATGCTTAGGGGAGCTACTTACATAGACACACTCATAAGATCATAAGACATAATATTGGACTTTCCAAGCATCAACAGTGGTTCTCACCACTCATTTGGGGCCTTTTCAAGCCATCCAAGCTTGGCCGCTCAAGCCAAGAGCGACCAGATTCTAGCCGCTCAAGCCTAGAGCGGCCAGACCTTAGCCACTGTAGATGATAATGACCAGATCATAGCCACTGCAGATGACAATGGCTAAGCCATAAGAAGTGGTTTACCGACAAACAGGCCCAATCTCGGGTGGAAGTGGTAGTCTACATGCAATAAAGGTGAGCGGGAGTGACTTTGCATTCCTTTTCATGACCAGTTCACATAGGAGACTTGAGTTTGCATTTAGACTTAAGTTAACTGACCTCCAAGCATAAACAAAGGACAAAATCTTCTCATGCTAATGACCAGTTCACATAGAAGACTCAAGTGGGCAGTTAGATTTCAGTTAACTGGCCTTCAAATATAGACAATGGACAAGAGCTTCTCATGCTAACTTGCACTACGCATGAGAAATTCATTTCTAGGGCTTGGACATAGACCTAGGGTTTCACACTATAAAAGGTGCAAGCCTAAGAGCACCAAAAGAGACTTATCATATCCCAGAGATCCTTTAATATTTTATCATATAGAGAATAGAGACCCGAATCACATACAAAAGATCATTTGAGAGAGAGTTCTCTTTGAGATCACGTGTGCGATGGAGCTTTGACAAATCAAAGAGCATAACACCTACTTTCTTCAACATCAGATCATAGTCTTTGACCCATAGCTTTGGGGCAAGGAGAGCAAGGTTTTCTTTAGCGGCGTTGTCTTGGACAGTGGCCCGTAGGCTTAGCTTAGATAGACATAACATATTTTATCTTGTTTTCTTATATCATTAGCATAGATTTACTTGATTCCATGGTATTGTTTTATCATATTTCTATTACATTCTTTGATTACTAACAACCTCATCCGAGGAGGCAATCTCGGACACCTAAAAGTGTGTTGTTGTCATTGCTTGTAGGGCCATAGGTACATCGGATGAAGGTTACAACATACGAGAGCAAAAGGGATCCCTCTAGGAGATAGACCTGGAGAAGGAGGCATCTGTAAGCCCTCATACATTTTTGTGTGGAATCGAGAAGCTTTTATAAGCGCACCACCTCTTCTTGAAGGGGCACTCCTTGCCCACTTGTAATTTATAGTATCAAAATGGGTATCCCTAAGAGGGACCGACATGTAACCGAGCTTCAATATCAATAAAGAGATCCGTATTTTGTTATTTCATGTTATATGCTTTTTCCTCTTGTCTTTCCATTTTATCTTTGGTATTTTAAATAAGCATTGCAAGTAGGGTTCTTAGAAAAGGGACCGGTGCGCATGCGTTCTGAGGTCGCTACAGATGGCGATCATGGTGGGATGACCACTAATTTTTCATTTTTTCTAGAATACTAACTTAATTTTGTGTGAGTCTAGCCGCTCTGAGCTATAGTGGCAAGAAACTAGCGCTCTGAGCTACAATGGCTAAAAACTAGCCGCTCTGAGCTACAACGGCCAAGAACCAACCGCTCTGGTCAACAATGGCCAGACTGGAGTGCAGCAGAGGTCAAAACATCGACTCTCTGAGCTGGATCAAAGGTTGGTATAGCTTTTCTGATATTTTATAGCTTTCTATCTGCTTCTGTGTGTTCAAAATAGAGAACTTAAAGCACATTTATGTTTGGAAATTGAAAGAATAAAGAAGAAAGAATTAAGCATTTCGCATATCTTAGATCTTCTTTTAAATTTTCCACTAGGCGTTGCTAGGAACAATGGCTTATGCCTAAAAATTTCACCCTAGAATCCAACGTGCTAGACATTGTATGTTGTTTGCTTGCTTTGAGGCCCTGCTAGAGGCCATAGTTGCATGAGATAAAGTGCGCTCATACAAATCATAGTAGTTCATGCATCTTTCTGAATATTGAAATGTATTTTTGCACTTAGGCATATAGGAAAGACTCATTGCTGCTATATGATGCACTTTATGTTACGCAAGCTTAAAATGAACACCACACACGCACGTCTCATTTAAACATTGGAGAGTTGGATTTCATCACCAACCTTCAATTCAGTCCAGTGACATTGGAATTCATCTCCTTCCACTGGTTTACCCCCTAGAGCTTCCTAGAAATGGATTGGGAAACTTACTTATAGTGACACTAAGTTACTTGTGTTCAAACTGTCTCCCACTATTGGAACAATCATTGGTTCAGAGTGGAGGAGCTAGGCGAACCCCCATTGGGTCTTCAATGGTGTACCCTAGCTTCTTTTGAGAAAATCATGTTTGGCATGAGTGTACTTGATTGTCACTATGGATGAGTCTTCTCATTCTTAATCCAAGAACAAGAGCAAAGAAATCAAGAGAACAACACATCAAAACACATCAAATAGTTTAGGGCACACTCAAATTGGTAATCAAGATAAACATTTGTTTGGAATTGTGTGGTCATTCCTAAATTGCAAACTCAAAAGATCAAGTCATAAAACAACATGGTCAAAACAAGAAGTAAACACCCTCGGTCTGATGTCGAGGGAGAGACAAAAGCAATTCATACCCATAGGCGGAGTCATAGTAATGTTGAATGACCTACCCGTAAGACCATGAGACGTAGCTCCATGAGCCTAAGGGGTGATAACTCAACTCTTGGGGGATCTCCTCGAGAAACCCCAAGTAAGGAACCACATCATGGAACAAAGTCACATAAACAAAAAGAGGCTTCACAACCATCCTCATCAAGGAGACATGAGGAGACCTCAAGGGCCTCCTCTAAACACACAGAAACATCTCAAAGACATGAGGAAACTTCAAGGGCTTCCTCCTCACATGGACATAAAGAAGGTTCTAAGACTCATTCTTCACATAGGGATGATGAGACTGCCACATCTCCATCCACATGGAGAAAACATGTCACCACCAAGCCCTCTTCATCAAGAAGGCAAACAAGAATTGCAACACCTCAAGACTCACAAGAAACATATGAAATAGGTCTACCCACTGAAGGGCAGGAAACTAGAGCTACATCTAGTCATGGGAATCATATAGAAGAAACCCTTCACACAAAAGGAAATATTCCCATAGACTATGACCTCATAGGAGTAAATGGCACCCCATGGGACCAGCCATGGAGAACGAGACAACTAGATAGGTTGGATCGATTTCCTACTCAACCAACCCAAAGAACTATAGCTACTGAGAACTCTACATCTGGAAGCTCATGAACTATGACTTCTAAACATACCTCCCAGTCTAGGGGTACCTCAGAGCGACCCCATAGAAGATGCATGGAGTCTGATCATAGGGATATTCAATAGTACACTGAACAAGTCACATTAACTAGCAAGAGTACAGATACAACAAAAACCCCTTGAGGAATCTATGAGTCAAGACTACAAGAACAGAGTCAGATAAACATGAGTCTTCTACAATAGCACAAACTGACCGAATGAGGTGGTTAGAAAATGCATTACGCAAAGAGCGAGAGTTAGTGGAAGCTCTCGAACAAGAGAAACAAAGAGAAAGACTCTTGCGCCAACATGAGCAGCGTTTAAGAGAGCAAGCTGAGCAGCTAGCTCTTAACAATTTATAGATAAATGGTGGTGACCACCAAAGAACAAGACACGCTGACTCACCTAAGGAAAGGCACACTAGACAAGATAGCCCACAATGAAACCCCCCACCAAATCATGAACAAAATCCAACTAATGGGGGAGGGCAAACATAACAAACCAAGATCACAATCCTGAGTCCCCTCGTAGGAGGGAGGAAAATGGAACAAATCAAATGGATAGAGAGTTACCTCCATTGCCAATGTGAATAGGCTTACACGAGGAGGAAATCCATGCATCAAAGGCATTTCAAGAGCTTGCTGAAAATATGAAAACCTTTGAGAAACAAGAGGCAGCTGGGAACTCACCAACATTGAGCAAGATACACAATCAACCATTGTGCCCATCAATCCCTAGCCCTCCATATCCTAAGCACTTTGAGATGCCTAGGTTAGAGAAGTTTAAAGGTGAAGAGGATGCACAAGAGCATGTCACCAATTTTATCAATGCTTGTTTTCATCTTGAAGACAATGACGCTCTCATGCTAAGAACATTCATAATGACATTTTTAGGTGCTGCCACTCAATGGTTCAACCAACTACCTAAGCATAGCATAACCAACTTTGAACAACTAGTAAATGCATTCTTGAAGCATTTCTCCTTTGGTGCTAAGAAGAAGGTGAACCTTTCAGACCTGGCAAACTTGAAATAGTATGATGATGAGCCAGTAATGGATTATGGGAATAGATGGAGAAAAATCATGGCAAAATTATCATTCTCCATTCCCATAGAAGAGATCATTCGTATGTTTACCAAAATTTGTTCTAAACATATCTCCCTCTTGCTACAACTCCAATAGTATCCTTCATTTGAGGAAGCTTTGGCATAGGCCAAGCTCATCGAAGAGATAAAAGTAGATGAGGGAACCATTAAGCTCCAAAACAAAAAGGAGTGGAACAAGAATGGTAAGAATGACAAGTACAAGTAGAAGTAGAGTAACCCTACTCTAGTCAATCAAGTCATATTGGCTACACCCAAGGATGGGGGTGCACAACAACCATAGAACTATCAAGCACATCCCCCACCAACCAACTACGACCAAAAGAACAATCAAGGAAGAAATCGAGAATGCAAGCCACCTCGTTATTTCATGCCTCTAACATAATCAATGCAATCAATATTTAATCAGTTGAGCGAGGCTAGGAGGATCAGATTTCTTGATATACCTCTTGTAGATCCCAACCATCCTAAGCCAAAAGGATATAGGGAAGATCAATTTTGTCCTTATCATAGGATATCGGGGCATGACATTGAGGCTTGCATCGGGTTTAAGCATCAAGTGCAAAACATGATTGAGGTGGGAGAGCTCAAAGTTGACAACCCACTAGCTCTCGATAATAGAGACATGGGCATATACAGAAACCCATTGCCCAATCATGAAGCCCCTCGAGAGCAAGGGGCCCAAGTCAATCAGGTTCGAGCTGACATACCTACCCATGGATGCATTGGGATGGTTGAGATCATTAACATAGCAACAAGGACTAGGCGGTATGGTCAACCACAACCACCTGCAGCTCCCATGAACATCCCAACCACTCCTAGGCAAAGGTAAGACAACCTTCTAGGTCCACCAATGAGACCTATGGTAACTATTCGGAGTAGATTGGAGCAAAACCTATAGATGACTCCAGCTAAGTTATCCATCTATGAGCTCATACAATAGTCCCCAAAGCATAGGGAGACTCTAATGGAGATTTTAAGAACAATTGAGCTTCAACCGCAAGATGCGAATGCATTCACTCACTTTGTGGGACAAGTGCAAGAATGCCAGGAACCTGTAATCCGATTCTATGATCATGAGATTAAGATAGTTTCTGTTGCCTTACCAGACCCTCCGCTAAACATTGTAGCGGCCATCAATAACTTACCTTTCAAGAGGGTTTTGGTCGATACAGGTTCATCGATAAACATCATCACAACAACTGCAATAGAGCACCTCAAGATACCCAAGACCAATATCATTCCAGGAACTTACACATTGAGAGCTTTTAATGATGCTTTATGCAATACTATGGGAATGATAGTCCTACCCATCAAGGTGGGGCACAAGACCATCCCCATGATGTGTCATGTCTTGGAAGGCACTATGCAGTACAACATCCTCTTAGGGCACCCTTGGATAAGGGCCATGAAGTGCGTGCCTTCGATCTTGCACCAATGTGTCAAGTATGTGCACGAAAGCAAAGTCTATGTGGTTCTGGCTGATGAAGAGCCTTTTAAATACGTTAATCAGGTGGATATTCTAGGAGAATTCATGATCCCTTCTACTCACCTATACATGGCACCTTCATCCCCAACCACACAAGTTGATAACAAAGACAAAGGGGTAAGAAAAGACCCATGCACATCAACACCTCCTGGTGCACTCAAGATAATCAATGCTTCTAAAGTACCATCAACATCAAAACCAAAAGACAATCAGAAGCTAAAGGCCCCCTTAGTTAAGGAAGAGAGGCCCAAAGAAGTGCCAACTATAGCCATTGCTAAAATGCCAAGTCCTATGGAAGAGGAAGATCCTCAAGATCAATATGAAGATAGTGATTATCACCCTACTTCACTAGTATCATCCGTGGGGTCATCCACATCGCATGCATCAATACACTTGGCAAGTATAGGCATAGGGGAATACCTTGTGTAGAACATCACCTTTACACCTATCATTGAGTCTACATAGGACATAGGGAGGCCTAAAGACTTGAGGCCGCTAGTAGGAATAATGGTTCCACTTGGAATCCCTCCCAACCAAACCAATTTTGTCTATGTCGGCCTGGACTGCGCTCATAAGTCTTCAGATATAGAAGGAGATGGTGATGAATTATTCATAGTCAATGTTCGTTACCTCTCTAATCTTGAGTTTTCTCTAAGCTACTTTGAGCATTGCCATTGGCATGGCTATGGCCTTGGCGTATATGAGCAAGGGCGCAGGAGGCCTTACGAGCCACTATATCAGCTTCCTTCTGATATATTTGGCTTAGGCTATTATAGCGGAGGTCGAGATGACTCGCTTGTAGTGGCATTGGAAATATTAAGCATAGGGTTGGGAGAAGACATTGATTTCATTCCTTATCACCCCCTGAGAATAGCAAATTTGAGCAATAGACAAGTGGCCATGGTAAACATACCACCTCCAGAAACTTATCATCCAAACACCTCAATTGATTCCACCCCAATAGGGTACAACTCATGGGATGAGGAGAATGGATATGAAGCAAGTGATGATGAGGCACAACTTGGCTTAGCCTATCAAGGGCCTCACTATTTACAAAGGTTCACATGGTCCATCCATGATGAGATTGAATATACATCAGATGAAAGTGACTATGAATCAGAAGACTCAATAGAAAGAGCTTACTTAGGCTTAAGCCATCAACCCCTGACTTTGGGGCAAGAGACAAATGCAAATGGATTCTTCATAAGTGATGAAGAATATGAAGATGAAATAGAGATGGCCTACTTAGGGCCAAGACATGAGCCCCTTGTCTTAGGGCCGCATACCAATGCTAATAGTTTTTGGATAAGTGATGATGACTTTGAGGATGAGACCGAGATGGCTTATCTTGGACCTCACCACTTGCGGCAAGTCAATGAGCTAGTAGAGAGAGAGGCGGCACTTCATGCCATAGACCCTCAACTCTAATTTTTGGGGAGACCTATTGACCTAGCTACCATTCATCGGATGGTTAATCCCCCTCTACCTACATTTAGAGAGCAGTTAGAGCCCAATGATCCTATTGTCCACCCTACTCATGGGCTAGATCCAAAAATTCCCATTCCTCCAGAACCTCATCATGAGTATGGAAGAGAAACCCCTGAGACAAGATTGCACCCATGTGGTCCTAGAGATTTCATCCCATCCATCAACATGATCTCCATCGATTTGACCACTCCACTTCATAATCCAGTAGATCCTACCAAATCATTGCATCTTGATATAGACGCTATTGATTGGGATCATGCTAGTTCACCCATAGAGCCAGAAGACCTCTTCCCCAATGAAGAGATGTTACAACCATTCCATTTTGCATCAGGTTGTGCGTATGACATCTTCCATGTTGGTTTGGAACCTGAGTCAGTAGGTCCTGTGAATCCCATTGATGACATTCATTTGATACCCATGCCTCATCAGCTAGAGGATGGGTCACATATGGCTATAGAAGCAACTTTCGAGGTGGACATCAGTGATGATCCTACCCAACCAAGGAAAGTCAAGTTCGGAGAAAGTCTATCTCCATAGGAACAAGCCATCTTGATTCCTCTCCTCAAGGAGAGGCCAAATATTTTTGCTTGGACTTACAAAGACATGCCAGGGATAGATCCAAAGTTAGTCATTCACAACCTTTCATTGGATCCCATGAAGAAGCCAGTCAAGCAAAAATTGAGGAAAATGCATCCAACCATCGCTTTGATGGTAAAGAATGAATTGCAAAAACTACTGGATGCAGTATTCATAGTTCCTATCGACTACCCTGAGTGGGTGTCAAACATGGTACCCATAGGGAAACCTGATGGAAGAGTCCGTATCTACATGGATTTTAGAGATTTGAATAGGGCAACACCAAAGGATTCATTCTCATTGCCAAACATAGATGCTCTTGTAGATGCAACCATAGGTCATGAAATGCTCTCCTTAATGGATGGTTTTTTGGATACAACCAAATCCGGATTAAGCTCGAAGATCAACATAAAACTACTTTCATTACTCCATGGGGAACATTCTATTACAAAGTGATGCCATTCGGTCTCAAAAATGTTGGTGCCACATATCAGGGGCCATGACATACATATTCCATGACTATATGCATAAGATCTTGGAAGATTACATGGATGACTTACTAGCCAAGTCCCTATTGTGGCAAGAGCATGTCGAAGTCCTTAGACAAGTCTTCGATCACCTCATAGAACACAATGTCCGATTGAATCCTAAGAAGTGCGTATTTGGCGTAACTTCTGGCAAGATTTTGGGATTCATCGTATCCAAGAGAGGCATCAAAGTAGATCCTGCAAAGGTAAAGGCTATACTAGAAATGGCCGCCCCTACCAACATTAGGGAGTTGAGGAGCCTACAAGGCAAGATAGCATCCATCAAAAGATTCATCATGCAATTATCAGACAAATGCAGACCTATGAATAGGTTTCTATGCAAGGAAGTCCCCTTTCATTGGGATGAAGAATGCCATCAAGCCTTTGTAGAGATCAAAACTTATCTAGCAACACCGCTAGTATTGGCTCCACCAAGGCCAGACATACCATTTTTACTATATATATCGGCTACTAATTTTGCATTGGGCACCATGTTAGCCCAAAAGAATGCACAAGATAAAGAGCAAGCCATATATTACATTAGTCGCACCTTGGTGAGCTATGAGCTAGGATATGCGTATGTCAAAAAATTGTGTTTAGCAGTGGTCTTTGCAACTCGAAAGTTGTGACACTACATGTTGAGCCATACGACCTACATCATATCAAAACAAAATCCTTTGCAGTACATGATGAGCAAGACGTATCACAATACACGTACCACAAAGTGGATCATGCTATTGATAGAATTTGATCTAGAGTTCATAAGCCAAAATTCCATCAAGGGACAAGTCATAGCAGATCAATTAGCAGAGGCGCCTCTTCAGGATAACAAGCCTCTCACCATAGAGTTTCCTGATGATGCGGTCTTTGCATTATCAGATCCACCGAACTCGAAGAACCTAAGAGAGAAAAATACATGTCATTGTTCTTCGATGGTTCAAAGTGTGAACAAGGAGGTAGAGCAGGGATTGTCTTTATCACACCGTAGGGCGCTCCATTGCCCTTATCATTCAAACTAGACTTCTCATGCACAAACAACAATACATAATATGAAGCATTGATCTTGGGACTCCAAATAACCATAGCAATGGGCATTAAAATATTGAATATCTTTGGTGACTCCTTGCTCATAGTAAACTAGGTCAAAGGACTCTTCCAATGTAGGTGCCCACTCCTGAAGACTTACAAGGAACTTGTTGACAATTACTTAGCCTAGTTGGAATGGTATGACATCGAGGCAATCCCTCATACATCGAATAGATTTGTAGACACTATGGCCTCTTTGGGATCCTTAATCCCTCAGAATCTATCTACTAATTTTACAACCATTCATGTGAAAGTGCTTTCACACTCAGCAATACGTCGTGAAGCTTTTGACAATCAAGAATCAGTCAACATGATCAACATCGAACCAAATCAGGATTGGTCCTTCGTAGCTAGAGGTTTCTTGCAAATAGCACCTTGGGGGTCTTTGATCTCCCAAGGACCCATAGAGTGTGGTGTGACCATATACCATAGAGTTGTTCCTCAATCCATGTTCACTACCTCAAAAATGTAGGAAGAGCAAGTTGTCTATTCTATAGAGGTTGTGGCCTATCAGGATTGGCTTTCCCAACTATGGGACTTCTTGAAGCTCAGAATAATACCTCAAGGTTTGTCACATACTGAAAGGTGAACATTTAAATAGAGAGCAACAAGATACATTTTTCTAGGAGAAATCCTCTACAGACGAGGATATGATGGAGTATTGCTCCATTGTCTTGAGCCCTAGGAAACATCTTGGGTAGTTTCACAAGCTCACGATGGAACATGTGGAGGCCATTTCAGTGGCATGGCCATCGTTAAGCGCATCTTGAGAATGGGTTACTATTGGCCCATAATGGAAAAGGACTATTGTGAGTATGTCAAGAAATGTAGTAAGTGCCAACATCATGCAAATCTAACGCACTTACCATCGCAAGCTTTGCAGCCCATCCAGGTAGCATGGCCATTTTTGCAATGGGGACTAGACTTGATTGGGAAGATCTCACCCCCATCCTCAGGCTGACATACATTCATCATAATGGCCATAGAATACTTCACTAAATGGGTAGAAGTGATCCCCTTAACATCAACAACTGGACCAAGGATTGCGGAGTTTATACTCCACAATATCATAAGTCATTTTGGGGTCCCTTCTAAGGTAATATCGGATAATGGGCCATATTTTAAGAACAAAAATGTGTGTGCTTTAATGAAAAAATATCATATTCAGCATAGTTTTTCAATGCCTTATTATCCACAAGCAAACGGGCAAGCATAAGCCTCAAACAAAATAATAGTCTCCATTTTGAGGAAGATAGTGCAAGAAAATCACAAGGATTGGCACATACAATTGCCTCTTGCACTATGGGCATACAGGACTAGTATACGGATGCCCACTAGGGCAACACCATTTTCACTAGTATATGGCACTGAAGCCATCATGCCTCTAGAGTTGGAAATCTTGACTCTACGCATAGCACTAAAAGACTTCATAGATGATGAAGTTGCATGGCAAGGCCACCTTGATCAATTGATGCTTCTTGATGAACATCGAGTCAATGCTTTAGAGCATCTCCATGTTTACCAAGATCACCTTGCGTGAGCTTACAATAGTAAATTCCACCTAAGGGAATTCAAGGTTGGAGATCTAGTGCTCAAAGAAAACTAATAGAATTCAAATCTGTCGCCGCATCTATGAGATAAGTTCATGGTAAACTGGATAGGTCCATACATGATTTCATAGAGAGTTGGGCCTGGAGCATATCACCTTATATCATTAGATGGTGTTGAAGAGCCTGAACCTCTCAATATCATTCACTTAAAGGCATTTTACACATAAAAACACAAAAACATTCAAATATTTCATAAAACACAAAAACATTCAAATATGTCATAAAATAAAAAACATTCAAATATGTCAAAAATCAAAAACATTCAAATATGTCAAAAATAAAAAACATTCAAATATGTCAAAAACACAAACAAATCATAAAAGCATAAAATTTCAAAAATACAATCAAAGGCTCCAAGGGTAATTCATACCGCTTGGTCAAACAATCAAATCAAAGGCTCCAAGGGTAATTCATACCGCTTGGTCAAACATCAATTCAAAAGGCTCCAAGGGTAATTCATACCGCTTGGTCAAAAATCAAATCAAAAAGGCTCCAAGGGTAATTCATACCGCTTGGTCAAAATCAATAACAAAAGCCCCAAAGGCATCATTAGCCCTTTGGTCAAATTAATCAAAAATACAAAAACAACATAAAATCAAAAATACAAAAACAATTGCACTTCACATTTTGCATCCACATCATTGCATTGCATTTTCACATACATTACAATGATATGTCATGAGAGTCTTAAAAGTGATACCATAGTTTGTCGCACAAGTCATTCATATCCATCCACATGTGTGTAATTGTGTTTTTCAACACAACCATTATTTGTTGCTATACATAATATACTAAGGCTTTTCGGTTAGTCAACCAAATCTAGTAATCTTATCAACTTTTGAGGAAAACAACTTTGATTAGTAGAAAATAAGGCCTAGCTATGATAAAGCCTTGGATATTCAAGATCTCATCACTAATTGAAACACTAAAATCCTAGCTGGTACAAGGAAAAGATGAAAGTTGCAAAGCGGTCTAGGTTACCTTAAGCGAAAAGGATTATCCTTGCTTATCCCCCTATGCAACCGGTTTAAAGGTGCTGAGAATTGGCAAAAGGACAAGCTTTACCCTATCAAAATCCCTTGCTTAAATCAAAATAAGAAAAATCCCAAAGCAAAGTACATATTCAAAAGGCCAAGCATACAGTCCAGATTTCAAAGCAAAAATCCGATACACAAATCATATATTCAAAATACAAAAAAAACAAGCTCAAGAAAAAATCAATAAAAAATAAATAGTGATTTTCATCACTCAGAATGAGCAAAATAAATAGTGATTATCATCACTACAAAAAATCCTCGCTCAAAGAAAAAATCAATAAAAATAAATAGTGATTTTCATCACTACATATGAGCAAAAATCCAAAGCCAAAAAGAAGGGAATAAAGCTTGAATCCCTGGAATTCTCAGCATTGTACAAAATTGGAAGGAGAAATCCTTACGCATGATGATATGTCTATTACAATTGCTTCATGCATTTGTGTAGACCAATGTTTGAATGTGGATGAGCTAGCTTAGGTAACCAAATATTGCCTAGTGGTATAGTCCAACTAAGTCCAACATAAGGATGAGATGAACACTTGAGGATCCTTGATCTTAGCAATGGGCTGAAAGAATCTCGCCTGACATTGGAGGAAATGCTTGAGTTCTAACTCAAAATATACAATCACATGCACACACAGAGATCATGAAAAACTAGGTCCATGGTAAAAGCATTACTTTTCAAAAGTCTAAGTGGTAAGTAGACAATTGTTGATAGGGGAACTAGAGTGTTTGAATCTCCGAAAAGCCCCAATTTTTTTTACATAGCAACAAATCATAACATCATTCACACCATCATATTCTTTATAAGATTCTATAAATTAGGGGGTATCAACATAGTAGGACATATACCGCATATATATTAGAAATAGTATATAGACGACCACTGACTACTTTATATCTTTTAATTTATAGAAACTTATTAAGAAAATACATTACACACCATTACATCTCATATATGAATACTTAATCAATTCTTATGATAGAAGTGATTATTTAAATTCATGATTATTTTTAAACTTTCTGTGGTATCACCCATTAAGATTGTCAACGTCATATGCATTTCGTATGTTTTAAGTGATTAGAGCATACAGGTTCATTTATACCATTCCATCACATGAGTTAGATGCATATAATTAAAGCAAAAATTAAACATGCATTTAACAATAACATTTGCATCCACAAAAACAAGTCATTAATCATCCATAAACCACATCATAAAACATATAGGCAATATCCATTTGCATACAATCATAAATTCATCATTCATCATCAAAATACATTGCATCATATCATCAAATCATATAAGCATCTACACATCCATCTAAGCATCTTCAAATATCATCTATCATCTAACATATTCATCAAATCATCATAATATCATCATCGCATCATATCATAAAATAAAATAATAACAAAAACATAAGCAATAAATGATACACATAATGAGTCATAAAAGGTAAATCTATCATAAAAATATGTGTGTCAAGTCCAATGGATATACAAAAATGCTCATGGGCTATAGTCATGTAGGTCAGTCGACCTCAAAAATGGATCAAGAACCAAGTAGAACATCAATCAAGTGTCGGGCCTGAGCCCCCTACACCATCTCCTCTAGTGCCACCTCCCCCTGTGGTGGTGTCGTGAGTCGAGTGATGTGAGCCTATAGGTCTCTCTGTCCGAGTCTGGGTCTCTAGCTAGGATGGGTGGAAGACTACCTCGAGGTAGAGCACCCATTGACCTATGAACCACCTACACCTGTTGGATCCTTAGGGACAATCTCATGCCTCTTGAGCTGCATCTGAAGGAGGGTAACATGATCCATAAGTCCCTAGATCCGCTCCTCATGCTCATCCAACAAGGACTGAAGTCATCCCACCTCTACCCCTGAGCCTACTATTGGAACCTCCTATGGTGTAGAAGTAGGAACAAAAAACTACATCCTAACATCGCCACCCCCAATAGTAGCCTATAGAGCCTGTATCTATGTTGTGAGCTGCTCAATCATAGCATCTCACCGTTGTACCTAGATCTTAGTAGCCTGGAGCTCAGCCTCGACCTCATGCAACTATGCTCTCAGAGGAGAGTCTCTCTCCTCGGGCTCTAACTCCTCCTCCTCCTCAGGAACATCAGGATCCTCTACTGCCACCTGCTCTATCGGCTGGCCCCATACCTCGGTCTTGGCTCGAACCCTACATCCTATCGGATCTGTGCCATCACCCCCACCATCATCCTCATGCCCTAGACTATCGATGCCATGCCACATCCGATCACCCCACCACTGAGAGTAGGCCTCTGTAACTCCCCCAACCACTATAGGGTCTACGACTGGGGCATCCTCCTCATCTGCAAGCTCTGTGACCTATCATGGAGGTAGGTCCCTCTCTGCTATGAGGTGCCTATACAAGAATGGTACCAAGGGCACATCCTACTATAATCCATACTGATGAAGAACTTGAGAGTAGAAGAAATACTCCTGGATGGCAATCTTATGACCAATGAGCCATCGCTCGCATCATGTCCTAGCAGTAAAACTAGTTGGATCATCCCAAACTGGACACTCATAGTACGGCCACCACATGACATCTCTAGCCAATAGTCTAGTAAAAGCATCAGTATAGTGGGATAGCTCCCCTACAAAAGTGTGGCTCTTATGCTCCTCATGCTCTCGAGCCCATCTAGTAGCATAGCACTATGTCCGAGCCTCAATAGATGTAATCTCAGTTAGGAGCCCCTTAGGGTGATCTACCTTAATGTGCTCCCATCCCCAAACCTGTAAGAGCAAACTACAAGCAATGTTGATGCATCCCCATCGATGGATGTGGTACAACTCATCATAGCACTGAGCCAATAGCGATCTACCCCATGCATAGATGATAGGCTCCTCGCTATCTAGTAGGTCCTGCACCATCGCTAGGAGGTTCCAAGGGAACCTCAAACTCGAGCAATCTAGGATAAGAACGTTGTTGATCACCATCAGCAACATGACATGTCTCATTGTGAAAACCTGAGCATCATACCAAGTCTTGATAGATACTCCCCCGAACCTAGTCTCTCGGAGGGCCTGTGTAGAGCGTGCTCCAAACACCCGAGCATAGACAACCACCTGATCAGTAGTGGTCGATGAAACAATGGGCACCCCATCGAATGGGATCCAAAAAATCTTGTAAACGTCCTTCGACGTGATAGTCATCTCATTAGGTAGAATATGGAAGGTGTTGGTCCATGGGTCCCAATGATGGGCTAAGGCCATAAGATATGCCTGATCGGCCATAATGTGGGGCAACTTGATAACGTACTATAGCCCATGGGCCTTAAACCACTCCTAGTCAGTGTCATCAAATCTAGGAAGTAAGTCAAGCAGGAGCTTCGGGTCCCGAGCCCGAGCAGTGAGGATCTAAACAAAGTAGAAGAAAAATAAAATATAACTACAATGCATCTAAGGCATAATTCACAATAAACATGAAAATGGTGCAAAAGAGTATGAGTTACTCTAAATATAAGCAAGAAAAGAATAAATTGCACCTAAGCAAAGCAAAAATTCAAAAAAAAATCATAAAAATCAATACATAAAATGCAAAAACAAGGCTTAAGCTTTAGCCGTTGTCGCCTACAATGACGAAACCTGGCCTTGGAGGCAGCAGCGGCCAAGGCCCAATGGTCAAATTTTTGACCATTGGGATTCAAGCTTGGCCGCTCTGAGCGAAGTGGCTCAGAGCCGACTGAGTGATAGCGGCCAAGGGGCGACATGACAAACCCATGAACCCTTGGCTAAAAAATAAAAAAAATTACAATTTTGACAAGATAGCTTCAACAAAACAACAAAGGGAGGGAAAGCAAACAAATTGGAAAACAAATCCCCTACCCAAGCATCAAAACTAAGCTAAGTTTGAGAATGCCCAAAATGGTGGTAGTAGGGGAATAATGGAAAATTTTCAAAAACCCTAGGCTAAAGCCATTGACAGATTGCAAAATTGGGGACCAACCCACCATGGCAAAAAGGAACCTAAGCCTAGTTACGGAGTTTGTTCATTGCCAGCAGGTTTAGTGATGTTCATTTTGCTCATTTCTTAGTGGAGTTCAATTTTACTTAAGCAAAGAAAAGAGAGCTAGGGTTTTGAAGAGAGATACCCGAGAAGCTTCGGCTCCTCCAGCAGTTGATGTCTCACCTCGCGTAACCATGTCCTCAGCACCAACAAGTTTCGAAGTCACAACCATCACCATTGCACTAGAGCTCTAAAAATGGAATCTTCAATAGTGAAAATGATAGGTCAAAACCCTAGAATTGCAAATTTTATATTTCCTTAATTATGCCTTGGCCGTTGCTAACGTCAATGGCCCGAGCTTCTTGGCCACTCAAGGCGACAACGGCCATAGGCAGGAAATCAGAAGCCGCTAGACCTGACAACGGCCAAGCTCATAGATCAAAGTAAAGTAGTTCCTTCAATGAGGGAATAACAAAAACAACAAATAATCACACTTTGATGGTTTAGGATCATCAGAATGTTCAAAATAACAAAAAAATTCACATAAAATCACAATCTCAAGCAGGCCTCGTATCCAGTTACCTACTCTATCCACTCGGTGATTGCAACGATTTGCACTCCATGTATTTTGATGAGATGAGTAGGCAACCATAAGGCCACTTGGGGCAAAAGCAACTCATTTTGGAATTACGATATGTCACCCTTCAAACCCGAAGAAGATCAAGATGGTCGGACTGCTCCACGGGTGCGAAGGGGTCATTCTAATTCCCCTATGACATCAAAAACATTAAGTCAAAGTGATACAATCTAGGCATGAATAGAATCACTCATCCTAACTCCCTAAGAAGGCTATTGATAGTCGGACCACTCCTCGGGATAGGGATGGATGATTATCATAAGCAATTGGAGTCACACTTGGATGTGGGATTGCCCATTAAAAGTAGCAAATGCTAGAAAGGAACCAGATTAGTCATATTGGTCAAGCGACTTGTCACTTCAATCATTGTCATTTCTTCACCAATTCATTGTGTGAAGAGGTAGTTCAAAACTTCAACTTAATCATAATCAAAATCAACAAAATATCACTTGATCATAGCAAAATCATGTTCATCCTTTGAATCATTGCATACAACAATCACAAATTTCCCTTGTTTTTTGGGAATGTAAGCAGACATGACATCTTCAATTGTAGCTCTCCTACCGGTCGAAATTGTTGTAGCAGCTGAAGCTACCCGATTGAGTTTGAGGAATGAGTGCAATTTAACATGCAAAAGCCATTGAGCTAAGTCCTCCGAATATTGAGGCAATGATTCAAGGGATGCATACCATCTTGCATGATTGGGCCATCCAACATTGATCAGACCATTGATCACCATACACCCTACAAATGGATCAGTCTACATTTTTGCTCAACATTGTGTTTTCCACACAATGCATCACAAAAAGGGGTATCTGTAGACACCTAAATCATGTCATGCTTAGGGGAGCTACTTACATAGACACACTCATAAGATCATAAGACATAATATTGGACTTTCCAAGCATCAACAATGGTTCTCACCACTCATTTGGGGCCTTTTCAAGCCATCCAAGCTTGGCCGCTCAAGCCAAGAGTGACCAGATTCTAGCCGCTCAAGCCTAGAGTGGCTAGACCTTAGCCACTATAGATGATAGTGGCCAGATCTTAGCCACTGTAGATGATAATGACTAAGCCATAAGAAGTGGTTTGCCGACAAACAGGCCCAATCTCGGGTGGAAGTGGTAGTCTGCATGCAATAAAGGTGAGCGGGAGTGACTTTGCATTCCTTTTCATGACCAGTTCACATAGGAGACTTGAGTTTGCATTTAGACTTAAGTTAACTGACCTCCAAGCATAAACAAAGGACAAAATCTTCTCATGCTAATGACTAGTTCGCATAGAAGACTCAAGTGGGTAGTTAGATTTAGTTAACTGGCCTTCAAATATAGACAATGGACAAGAGCTTCTCATGCTAACTTGCACTACGCATGAGAAATTCATTTCTAGGGCTTGGACATAGACCTAGGGTTTCACACTATAAAAGGTGCAAGCCTAAGAGCACCAAGAGAAATATAATTTATAGAGAATCCACATGAGGAGATCATTTCAGAGAAGAGAGTTCTCTTTGAGATCACGTGTGCGATGGAGCTTTGACAAATCAAAGGGCATAACACCTACTTTCTTCAACATCAGATCATAGTCTTTGACCCATAGCTTTGGGGCAAGGAGAGCAAGGTTTTCTTTAGCGGTCGTTGTCTTGGACAGTGGCCCGTAGGCTTGGCTTAGATAGACATAGCATCTTTTATCTTGTTTTCTTATATCATTAGCATAGATTTACTTGATTCCATGGTATTGTTTTATCATATTTCTGTTACATTCTTTGATTACTAACAACCTCATCCAGGGAGGCAATCTCGGACACCTAAAAGTGTGTTGTTGTTTCATTGCTTGCAGGGCCACAGGTACATCGGACGAAGGTTACAACATACGAGAGCAAAAGGGATCCCTCTAGGAGACAGACCTGGAGAAGGAGGCATCTGTAAGCCCTCATACATTTTCGTGTGCGGAACCGGGAAGCTTTTATAAGCGCACCACCTCTTCATGGAAGGGGCACTCCTTGCCCACTTGTAATTTATAGTATCAAAATGGGTATCCCTAAGAGGGACCGACATGTAACCGAGCTTCAATATCAATAAAGAGATCCGTATTTTGTTATTTCGTGTTATATGCTTTTTCCTCTTGTCTTTCCATTTTATCTTTGGTATTTTAAATAAGCATTGCAAGTAGGGTTTTCAAGAAAAGGGACCGGTGCATGCGTTCCCGGGGTCGCTACAGGTAAAACCCATCCAAACTAACTGCCTAATAAAATGATCAACACCCTCTTGATTAGGCCAATCCCTCCAAAGTTGTTCAAAAGTAAAAAAATTGGACCACTGTAAGCCAAGTAAAGTGGCCATTCTCCTCCATAGCTTAGAGGCTAAAGCACACTAAATAAAAATATGGTTGAGATTTTCTACATTCTCTTCACACATCTCACATCTAAAAGGGCCATGAAAACCATGCTTCATAAGTTGCTCACCAGTAAGCACCCTACGATGCAATAAAATCCAATTAAAGAACCTCACCTTAGGCCGGAGCTTTTGAGCCTACAATTGAGAAAATATGTTAGAAGAATGGTTGGGATTATTATGGCATAAGGTCAAATAACCTTGAGCAACTGAATACTCACCCTTAGTAGTGTTGTTCCATCCAAAACAATCTTTTTCATGGGACCAAGAGAGAGATATCATATGAAGGATGCCTTGGATATCTTGTCTTTGCCTTTCTGGGATTTGAATAGGCCAGTCCTCAATAGGGATCCAATATCTACCAACCTTTGAATTACTAGTATGGTACCGATAGTAATTAGCCACCTTTATCCAGTTAGCTCGATGAAGCTCCTCCATCCAAGGCCTCCAATAGGGAAACTGAGTTATCAAAGGCTTGTGACCATCCCAAGAATCTATCCAAAAATTTACCCGTTGACCATTATGAATGATCCAAAATAAAATTTTCTTTATCAAATCCTCACCAGTCTTAAGAATTGCTAAAATGGGAGAACCTTTGGTAGGAAGTTGATAGTGAATAAGGTCTTCAGGACTTTTGTTCTCAGCATATTTAGCACGAAGATTATTGTCCCAAAGAGCATTGGGGTTATGCAACATCCTCCAATATAATTTAGCAGCTAAAGCTTTGTTGTTATTAATAGAAGACCGGAATCCTAACCCCCCTTTATTCTTAGGAAGACATAAAGTGTCCCATTTCACCAAGGCCCATTTTCTTTTCTCCTTAGTACCACTCCAAAGGAAATGATGACTGATTTGATCCAGTTCTCGAAGAACAACCTTTGGAATATTCAACATGGAAGATACATAAATAGGAATAGCTTGAAGGACTGATTTTACCAAGGTGATTCTACCCCCAGAAGAAAGCCACCTGTTGGTCCACTTTCCAATTTTCTTCTTGACTTTGTCCAACAACCAATTCCAATATTTATTTTTCTGCCTTTGAATATTTATGGGAATACCTAAATAAGTGATTGGAAGGGAGGTCTTCTTATATCTTAATTTATCCAAGACCATGGATTCCTATCTAGCAGAGCAGTGAAAGAAAATAACTTTAGATTTGTCTTCATTGATCAACTGCCCAGTAGCCTTAGAAAAATAGCTAATGATTTGCTTAATATTAGAAGCTTCCTTAACCGTAGCTTTACCTAAAAGAGTAGAGTCATCCACAAATTGAAGATGAGAGATAGGTCTAGCTCCATGAGCAATGGTAACTCCCTCAAGGGTTTTGTTTTCCCTCTTTTTGGTTATAGTCCTACCCAAGCATTCAACAAGAATGATGAATAAATAAGGGGATAGCGGGTCACCTTGCCTAATACCTCTGGAAGCTGGGAACGACTGAGAAGGCCTGCCATTGATAAGAACTAAGTAGGAAACTGAAGAGATACATCCCATAATCCAATCCATCCAATCCTTAGAGAAACCAAATTGCCTCAAAACTTTGATAAGGAAGTGCCAATCCACTCTGTCATAAGCTTTGGATAAGTCTAACCGAATGAACATGGAAGGAGATTTTTGCATATCCATGGAATGGATGGCTTCCTAAGCAAGAACTATCTCATCTACTATTTGATGCCCTTCCACATAACCCCCTTGCTCTGGGGAAATAATCTTATGCAAAAGAGGCTTCAACCTTTCTGCCATGATTTTAGTAATGATTTTGAGAAGAACATTACATAAAGCAATAGGTCTAAAAGCTGAGATATGATCAACCTCTTGAGCTTTTGGAACAAGAGTAATATAAGTTTTATTGATAACCTTCAAAATTTCTTTGGCTTTCCTAGCTTCTTCCACCACCTCTAATAAATCAACATGAAGGATATCCCAAAACTCTTGGTAGAACTCAATGGGAAAACCATCAGGACCTGGGGTTTTCCATTTTTGCATTTTAAAAACTACCTGTTGAAGCTCATTGATAGTAACAGGAGCAGTCAAAATAGAGTTCTCCTCAGAAGTGATAAGAGAAGGGATTGCTTGAAGAACATTTTGTTGAGAAGCTGAGTCAAGAGGAGTAGCAACAAAAATATTGGAAAAGTAATCAACAACAATAGAGTTCATGCCATCCCAAGTATAAACAACATCTCCAGAATCTGATTTCAGGGAAGAAATAAAGTTGTGAGATCTTCGAGCTAGAAGAGATTTGTGGAAGAAATTTGTGTTTCGATCTCCTTCTTTGAGCCATTGAATTCTAGATTTTTGCTTCCATAAGATTTCTTCTCTTTTTTCCCATTCCTCTAACTGAGTTGTGAGTTTAATTTCATCTGCACTTCTCTTCTCTGTGAGGCCATCTAAATGGATTTTCTTATTCAAATTTTCAAGATGAGCAATAACTTCATGTTTTTTTTTATGAACATCCCCAAACTCTTTCCAGTTCCAAGTCTTGATTTTGGATTTAATGTATTGCAGTCTTTTGGAAAAATAGAACATCTTAGTCCCATGCCTAGGTTTACCTTCCTTCCACCATTGTTGCACACGAGGTCTAAAGGAAATGTCTCTAAGCCACATTAATTGAAAACGAAAAGGAGAGAAACTCACATTGGTTTTCCACATTTCCACCATGATTGGCCAATGATCCGAACCAACATTATTAAGAGTCTTCACTTTAGGAATGTGACCATGGATTAAGAAATTTTCAGAGAGCAAAAACCTATCCAATATCTCCATTATACAAGCTAAGCCTTGCCTTATGTTAGACCAAGTCATAAGGCCATTATCTGGTTGGATGTCCACAAGATGGAGGTTTGCAATATATTCACTCATGAGGTCAGTGCTTTTGTCCAAATTTCTATTTCCCCCCCTTTTCTCATCTAGAGAGGATGGTATTGAAATCTCCTCCGATCAAGATCCAAGCTTCAGGAAAATGAGAGATAATATGAGTTATATCCTTCCACTGTCTTCTTTTTTCCTCCAAAGCAGTCGAAGCATAAACAATAATGCAAAGCATAATTTGGTTGGAATGTCTACTTTGAATAGCTATAGCCAACAAACCCCAACTGCCAACCATATGGTGAATAACTACCTCTTTTGGGTCCCAAAGACAAGCAATGCCACCAGAAGTCCCCTGGGAACTGAGGGAAACCACTTTTCCAGCTGGCCAAATTTTACTGGCAATTGAGTCCATATCCTCCATTGACATCTTTGTTTCTTGAAGGAAAACAAGATGTGGATGATTTATCTGAATCATTCTTCTAATTTCATTTTGTTTTGAAAGACTCCCTTTGAGTCCTCTAATATTCCAAGTGATGATCTTCATTAATACCAGGGCTAAAAAAGTTGGGAAGGGCATTAATCTTACCTTCCTCTACAAGCTTTTCACCTTCTTTTACCATATGATATTGATTGGTCTTGCGACCTACTTTTTGATTAGAATCCATCTTCAGTTTTTTTCCCTATTTCTTGACTTATTCCAATTGAATATGAGATGGCTTCTAACCTTGAAGAATGCTCATACACAACCAAAATTTTACTAGAGGGTTCAACGGAGTCTATATTGGGACTGTATTATTTGAAGTTTTGACATTTAAAAGATTGTTTTTCTTGTGTAAATTTTCTCCCTTTTTTTGTTGAAAACCTTTGATTTGTTGGTTTGTCTCTGAGTTCTTCCCTTCATATTTAAATTGTGTTTCTAAGATTTTTGTTTCCATTATTTCCTCTTCCTCACTTGGGACATCATTTGTGGAAAGGATTTCAAACATATTAGCAGATGACTTTGATTGATCCTTCATAACTGGTTTTTTATGAGTGTTCTTCTTCTTAGGCATTTGGAAACCTGTTGAGTTTATATCTTCTTTCTTTTGATCAGGAATTTTATTTGGGCAAGCACTGGCCAAATGACCATATTCATGGCAAATTCTACAATGAAAAGGAATGTTCTCATAGTCCACTACTTGCTCCCAAGTGTCTTCCCCAAATTGTAATGTGATCTTTTTAGGTAGGGGTTTGTCAAAATCCATTAAAACACAAATTCGAGCATAAATAATATGTTCAAAATTTTGAGTACAATCAACCAGTCATCATAAAAGTTCCTAAAGAGTTTCCAATTGAAGAAAAAATAGTAGGATTCCAAAATTCAATAGGGAGGCCAAAGAGTCTAACCCACACGGGAGCTATAGAAGGCATCTCTTCTTCGGATTTAAATTTAGTATGCCAGGGCTTCATGAAAAGCCCTGCCCTTCCAAAAAACCAAGGACCCCCTTGAAAATTTTTCTCTCTATCTTCATTATTAGCAAATAAAACAAGAAAATAACCATTTGGATAAATAGAGATTTGTAACTCACCTTTAGTTTTCCAGATTTTTGTAGCCCAGACTTTGAAAGCAGATAGGCTCGGACGAAAACCCATGAACCGACAAATTAGTCCTCTTTTTTCCAAATCTTCAATGCCAATCTGAATGTTACCCATATCAAGCTTAACAATAGGAGTTCCATCAGCTGCTTTAAGACATCCTGACTCCATTTTCCTGGGATCAATATTAGGCATTCTTAGAGGTTTATGGGAAGCCCTAAGATTGATATTAGCATTGGGTTGAGGCTGTCCACCATGGAGGGCATCCCTAAAATTCATTTTTGGGGTTGAGTTTTCAAAATTCTTACCCTTGACAGGGGTTTTCACAGTAGAATTATTTTGTGGGTGCACCTTAGCACCAGATTCACTTGAGATATGAGCCATTTTTTGATCAACTGCTTGAAACTTGTTTCGTGATCTCTTTAATCCTTGCCCTAGATGTCGTGGAAAGGTATGGTTTTCACTTTTCTTTTGTGCAGCAAATTGGAAGTCGTTGTCACTCAAGTTCATAGTATGATCTGTTGAAAGACAAATTTCTAACCCATATTGGATCCCCTGCAACATTTCCTGCTAAAATATTGAGCATAAACCACAAAAATATTGGCCGCTAGGGCCCGAAGGCCCTAAAAACCAACCTCTGGAGCTGCTTGCACTCAACCCAGATGAAACCCTCGCATAGCCGCTTGCCAAAAATCTTGTTCACACATAGGGATGCACTAGGATATGTGTTGCTCCAAATGATATGAAAATTGGTGGAGACGTTCTAGGGTTTTTCAGGCATCTACCCTCAAAATTTCAGCTCAATCCGAGTCCGGATGAGTGAGATATGGCCGAAACAAGTTTGATAGTTTGGGCAGTCCTACGAAAAACGTCCCTCCTCTAAAGCAATTTTTTTTGTACCGCAACTTATTCATGTCCATAACTCTTTAGGGGAAGTAATTAACCGCCAATATATTTTCCTACCAAGGCTAAGTTGTTTTTAACCATTGACTAGAGGTCCAAGCCTCCCTATTTTTTTGGGAGATAAAGTTGATCCCACTTCACTAGGGCCCACTTATGCTCTGCTTTTGCCCTGCTCCATAAGAACCTTTGATTAATCTTTTCAAACTTTCTCAGAACATCCTTAGGAATACTCAAAACTATGGAGACATAAATGTGAATAGATTGTAAAAAATATTTAACCAAAGTGAACCTACCTACAATAGAAAGTCACTGATTCTTCTAGTTGTTTAGCCTACACTATATCTTCTTTATCAACCATCTCCATTCTACTTTTCTTTGCTTGGCCACATTTAAGGGAAATCCTAGATAAGAGATTGGAAGAGATGCTTACCTAAAATTCAAAATATTTAGAATCATGGTCTCCACTCTAGTAGTACAATGAAAGAGTATGATCTTAAACTTTTTCTCATTAATAAGTTATCCTGTGGTTGCCAAAAATTTGTTTAAAATTCTTTTGAATCTGGATGCTTGTAGTGCAGTAGCACAACCCATCAAGGTTGATTCATCTAAAAAATATAAATGAGAGAGATAAGGGACTATCAATGCACATCTAATTCCTTGAATATATTCATTATTTCTTTTATTAGAGAGAAAACAACCTAGACACTACCAAAATAATAAATAGATAGGGGGAAAGAGGATCCTCTGAAGAACACAAGCTTATACTAAGAGGGGGGGTGAACAATTTAAGATAAAACTTTTATTTCCAAATGATAACAACAATAATATGAATACAATAATAAATTAATGCACAATTTCCATACACATAAGAGATAATGCTTTTATGTGGAAACACCCTCTCAGGAGAAAACCACGGCAAAATATTGCTTATATTTTTTTTCAATAAATTTCATGGGCACCAACCCACAGGAGACACCAATCCCCTATACAAGTTTATGGACACCAATCCACAGGAGACACTAATCCCCTATACAAGTTCGTGGACACCAATCCACAGGAGACACTAATCCCCTATACAAGTTCGTGGACACCAATCCCCTATACAAGTTTGTGGGCACCAACCCACAAGAGACACCAATCCCCTATACAAGTTCATGGGCACCAACCCATAGGAGACACCAATCCCCTATACAAGTTTATGGGCACTAATCCACATGAGACACCAATCCCCTTGCTCAAGTTTGTGGAAACCAACCCATAGGAGACACCAATCCCCTTGCTCGAGTTCATGGGAACCAACCCATAAGAGACACCAATCCTCTTGTTCACAAACACTACTCAAATCTACTCCCAAATTTGCTCACAAATACTACTTAAATCTACTCCTAAATCTAATCCAAAATTCTGCTCAAGTGTGCTCAACAATATGATCTAAAACCCTTGTAAATTATGATTTGTAACTATCTTGTGCACCTTTCCTTCTTCTTTTAGATAGCTGAAATGTCCTTCCTTTTCAATTGGATGCTTGGGTGAAGATGTGCATTAATCCTTTTACTATGTGACACCTTGACTTGTTCTTAGGTTCTAAAAATAATTATTTGCTGCCCCCACATTCATTTGAAACTCCTCATGATAAGATAAGCATTAAAAAAAACTTTGGATAATTCAATTCAACCTTTCATTGCAAATTCAAATTACTCCCAATAGCTTAGTGTAAATTCAAACTATTCCCAACGGCTAGTGCACTTTCAACTTTCTCCCAATGGCTAGTGCAAATTCAAATTTCTCTCAACCATTAGTGCAAACTCGAATTACTCCCAGTGGCTAGTGCAAACTCAAATTACTCCTAGTGGCTAGTGCAAAATTTTCACTACACATTCATATTACTCCCTATGGCATGTTTTGAATAGGCTCAATGGATAACAGTAAGACGAGTACACACATGATACAACTGTGAGGTAAGAAGACACATGGCTCGACTCAAGTGGATACGCAGGTAAGACATAGGTGGACACACAAGCTTAGTTGTGAGGTGAGTAGACAAGTAGGCATGTGGTAGGGTACCTAGGAATAGATATTTGGGGATATATTATTATATTGTATAAGGGTTGGCATGGGCCACACATAACCCAATGTTGATTGTATTATAATATTATATTATATTTTAATATAATATAATATTAGTAGTAGGCTCTCCAAAGTAGAATAAGAATATGGATATATAAAGAAGAGATATTTATCATTGTAAGGATATTGATATCATTGAAGAAGAATCTTATGTAATCATCGTGCCCACGAAGTGGCCTCTCATCTTGGGAGATCTTGTGGAGTTATTCCTTCCTTAAGGATTATTATTGGTGTTTCCCTACCTTAAGGGTATTATCTATCTCTCTCTCATTTGTGGATTGTTATTATGGATAATGTATTGTGGATGAATGATTTGATATTTTTGCATATTGGTGAATGGTTTATGTTAATAATAATAAATTTATGCAATAGCATGACTACGAGGCAACTAGACACACTGGCATGACACATGTAGATACACAATTATAGCACAAGTAGATACGTGGTATGACTGTGAGACATACGACCATAAGATGGATGGCATATTCGATAGTTAGAGACAGTGTGGACCTTTCACGAAAGGACATGTGATAGATTTGATAGCTAGGGACATCATGGAAATTTTACACTTGCAACGAATACCAAAAGGGGTCCTAATGTGACCGTAGTCACATTTAAAACATAGTTCTTGGAAGTATATAAAATACAACACGAAAGTGACACAGACAATGTGGGGTTATGGGATTTACTCCAAAAATGAAGCTAGACATCAGTTGGCCAAACCAAATATGCATAGCTTTATTTAATGGTGAGGTTTGTACACTCCACATATTTTATAAGTGTAACAACCTAGGTCTACTCATTTGGTTGTCAAATCACTAATTTCAAATTTTTCTAAATACAAACATAAATATCACACATTTGTGCGGTTACACCCAACTGTGTATTAGTACTTGGTATAGAGGAAACACACTTCAATATTATTTACCACTATAGATGGTATCGTAAGTGCACGGGGCTGGCCAACTTCCTGTAATAGGTTACCATATAAAGATCCTTACTCCTTTCTCAAGTTTATCTAGATCTCGGCATGGGGTTGCCCTTGTGGGGTCAATAACACCTAGAAGGGTGAACACATTAATTCCCCATCTCAAAGCATGGAGGGCTTAGTTTCACAACCCTAATTTTTTCTATAATGGTCCACTGACCTATCAAATTTTTTAGTTTTATGCTTTGGGTTAGTGTAGCTATGATAGTACCTGATCATCGACCTTCAACTAAGGTTTAATTAGGGTCCACCATCGCATAGCTTTTAGACTAGATGTCTCAGACCCAACTCTGGTTTACGATAATGTTGCCCATACCATCTACCTCTGGACTTTCCAACCTCAAGTCTACTCTTAGATTGAGAGTTCTGTTGGCTATTCCACAATTGAAGTAAGCTCATGAGCATCCTCATGTACTACTTGTATGTTATCCTAGGACGACGTCCCATTCCATCGCCCTTTACTCTTAACAATGTGGGACTTTTCAATTTTTGGAGAATGGATAACACTAATTCACAATATTTGCTACTGCGAGCTATTAGAGTTGGGTGGATAACATCCTACTCAATGCCATCTTATGCCATTTTTAAAAATGGGTTCACTTAATTACGCCATTATTCTCAATGGGTAAATTTTTTTATAAGGTCTTATTCTATCATTGGATATGATAAAGTTTTTCAATGTTTATGGTTTGCTCACAAATATTTCATGCTATGATATTTTTAAAAAGTCAATTAAAATATACCCATTAGAACATTTTTATCTGTAGATAACATATATATAACAAATGAAAATAATCAAACACTTTAAATTCTTCTTATAACTTTTAAAGATTCTATATTATATATCAAAATCAACTAGCTCATTATATCAAAGTAGCTAAAATCTTACACTTATCATTGACCAACCACACACTACAAAAATTTAACTACCCCATAAGGTTTAAACCATTACATGCACTATGAAAATCACTATATTTAATTAGACCCTTACATTATTTCTTAATCATTGGAAAAAAATAAATTATGAGTACTAACCATTAATGAAACAATTTTTATATAATAGAACCCTACTTTTGGTCATTACATATAATCTTGGGCGGTTTCCAAAGTTATTTTGATAGCTATTCATATGAATTGCACATTCCTTAATCTAATTTTTAATATTAAACTAATAAAAGCTCTCATAAAACCTCTACGTAACCCTAAAGATCTTTTCAAACATTCTCATAATTTTATGGAGAATTTCATTGGATTTATTCGACACAATCAAATGTAAATGAATTGTGAGCAACCGGTTTTTGTTTGACGACATCGGGTTTAATTTTTCAAAGGACCCGATTATTGCATATTTCCAAGACGTCATGTTAATTGATTAAAATTATACAGATAATATTTGCATCCTAAATAATACCTTTGTGATATTTTAGAGATGAGAAAAAAAAGAAGCTCTTATTTTGCATTCGTCTATCAACTACATTCTTCATTAACCTATCCGAGGATATCTAAATTGACGTGTGTAAAACACATAATCATTCTTGGTTTTGCTAAATCTATTGCATAGACTTGGTTACTATTGTTGAAGGAAGAGTACGCTTTAAGTTTTCCTAGTTTCACCGCGTAAGACGATGTTGGCCATACCTAAAGTCATAAATTTATGACAATGCCATACTCAGATGACATAATCATTACAGTAGACATTTCATCAAGAGATGCTACGCTTTCCAAGTAAAAATTATTAAGGTTTTAAAATTTCAGGACAATTTAAATTATGCAAGTTCAAGAGACATTGGAATTATATACAGGTTCAAATTACTAGCATAATTCATTCCATTTTTTTAATTAAAGGAAATTTTTGGGGAGAGTACTCTATAGCAAATTTGAAATAAGCTTTTACAACAAAAGTATGCACACTGACGACAAAAGACATTTTTTTTAAAAGAATACTCAATTGGCATAAAGTTAGAATTTATCTATGATGTATTATAATATTCCAAATTTATTATTTAACATCTGACGACAATGCTTCGAGTGCGTAGAGGCCATGCTATCACAATCACTTATTTATGTCAAAATAATTAACAATCTTAGATTCATTACTTTGTACCCTAGACTCCATGGAACCTACTTCAACGAAAGAACTCATAACATAATGAATCGTTACATACATTATATTATACTAACAGGGAATCAATATCCAATCATAGCATACATCGTAATGGACATCCTAGGACATATCCAAAAGTTATTTTACTATGCTAAGTAGTTTTCATTATACGTCTAGAGACTTCATATGGCAAAAAGTTCATTCGACACCACCTGTGCACCCGAATGCCCTCTATTTTCCCAAAGTTGTGCATAGAAAGGATTCTCCCCCACATCCACGATGACGGAGACAATATAGTTGAAAGCTTTTTGGATCAGTTTGGTCCCTATATGAATGCAAGCTTTCCTAAATGTAAACATATGCAACATACAGAATGAAGCTAACAATTTTTTATTTTAATTCTTTTTTTTCCTCCTTTACTTATATACAATTCGTTCAATTATCTCACATATTTATTTTTTTTCTAAGACATACAAGAAAAGATTCATTCTGCAGACCATATAGTTCCCATAAGCAATCCAAATATTCAACAATACAAATAATAGATGTAAAGTATCTTACTTTCAATCCTACGCAGTCGTCGAGAGTAATTGAGTGATAAAGACTCAGTATTTCATCCCACAAAATCAATCAACTAACAAGCTTTCTTGTAGTTCCTTTCTTCCTCCTTCGTCCATATCCAAAACCAGACGGGTTCCTTGGTTATATGGAAATTGTAATAAAATCTAATGTTGACACATATTGACATTCATGCAAATGGACACACTAAGACTTGCCAGGTAGTATAATAAAAAATATTTATAGTTTGTTAAATCATTCTCATACATCACTATTTTATTTTCGATATTTAATTCAATTTAAATTTAAATGGTTTCTTATATATTTTTTATACATATAATTTTATTATTTTTTTAATTTATATGTATATATATATAAATTATCTTATATATATTTTTAATTAATTTTAATTTTAATATATATATATATATATATATATATATATATTCATATATTTTGCAAAGCAACCAGTTCCACACAACCAAACATATGCAAAATACATCCACAAGCAGAATGCCCTATATGATTTTTTTCTAGTGGGCTTCCATGTACCCACGAGCCACGGTGCCATAGGCACAACATCATATCCCACCTTACCTGACGCTTCAACCACTTGTCTCCTCTAGGGGGTGGGTATTGTCTTTATTCATTTTCCTGCTATGGAGTGAAAACTTGCACCTGCAAACACAAACACTTACAGTAGTATCACATTCTTCCAATAAAATATAATCAAATAATGGGGATGTTACATTCTCCCCCACCAGGATTCAACATAGTCCCTGTGTTAGCCAATAAAACATTGCAGGTTTTCTTTTAAATAACTGAGCATACACTTATAAGCAACAACCATGGATTAAGCAAAATTTACATACAATATTATCACATGAATATCCTAGATATGTATCAAAATACCAAATACACAAATACAATCATAACAATATCCAAATTGTCTTTTGATTAACAGTTTTCAAACAAGAAAGGGAATTGTTTTTTCATCTCAGCTACATCTTCCTAGGTAGCATTTCTCTCTGAGTAGTGATCCCACTGGACCCTACACTACTCAACTATTCTTTTTCTCAGTTGTTTCATTCTGTATCCCAAGATTTTAACTGGTCGAACCTCAATGAGTTGCGGGTTCGACATCTACAAATGAGATACATCCAGAACATGAGATGGGTCAACTACATATTTGTGGAGGAGAGACACATGGAAAACACTATGGATTTTAGACAAGTTTGGTGGCAGGGCGAGCTTGTAGGCAACAAGACTTATTTTGGCAATGATGTCAAAAGGACCGATAAATCTGGGGCTTAGTTTGGTAGACTTAATAGAACTTTTGGTCGGCTTGACTCTAAGGAAGACCTTATCACCAATGGTAAACTCTCGAGGGGTTCTTTTAAGATCTGCATAACTCTTCTGACGATCTATGGCTTCATGAAGTCGCTGACGGATTTCTTTTAATTGGACCTCCATTTTCTTAACAACATCAGGATCGATCACTTCTCGATCATCCAAATTATCCCACGTTAATGGTGTCCTGCACCTACGCCCATATAGGGCCTCAAAAGGGGCCATGCCCAACGTGGTATGATAGTTGTTGTATGTAAATTCCACCAGGAAGAGATAATCTTCCCACTTACTTTGGTGGTCCATACAATACATGCGTAACATATCTTCCAACACCTGATTGACCCTCTCGGTCTGCCCATCCGTCTCAGGATGATAGGTTGTGCTGATATTTAGCTTTGTGCCCCATGCTCGGTGCAAAGCTTGCCAAAATTTAGAGGTGAATCTTGAATCTCTATCCGAGATAATTATTTCAGGAAAACCATGCAACCTCACGATTTCCCATGCAAAATTTTGTGCTATTGTAGGTGCATCATCATGAACATTTCCCGGTATAAAATGTGCCACCTTAGTCAATTTATCCACAACTACAAAAATTGCATCATGTTGGAACCGAGTCTTGGGAAGACCAACTATAAAATCCATAGAAATCACTTGCCATTTTTGTTCTGGCACATCAAACAAGTGTAGTTGTCCTCCAGGATGTTGATGCTCAGCTTTGACCTTCTGACATTCTAGGCATCTCGCAACAAATTGAACCACATCCTTCTTCATTCTAGGCCAGAAATAGTCTTTTTTCAAAGTTTCCCTCATTTTTATTACACCTGGGTGAGCAGAATATGGTGCACAATGTGCCTCTTGCAAGATGGTTCTTTTTAGCCCTTCATCATTAGGTACTATTATTCTATTTTGAAAATACACCAGATCTTGTTTGATACTAAAATTTGTATGTTGACCTGGTTCTTGCTCAACCTTAGTACGACATTGGTTGCAAAATTCATCATTTTTTTGCATTTCCTTAATCTGCTCCTTTAGACCATACTGACATTTTGTGAGGGTAGCTATGTGTCTTCTTCTACTAAGGGCATATGCCAATTTATTTTCCTTCCCTTTGATATATTCAATTCCAAAATCATATTCGACTAGGAACTCCATCCATCTTCGTTGTCTGGCATTTAGCAGAGGTTGAGTAAAAATGTATCTCAAACTCTGATGATCGGTTTTTAGCTCAAAGGGCTTTCCCAATAGATAGTGTCACCAAATCTTAAGAGCATGGACTACAGCAACCAACTCTAAATCATGAGTAGCATAATTTATTTCATGTTTCTTAAGCTTTCTGGATTCGTATGCTACAACTGCCTCATCTTGCATTAAGACACCACCTAGTCCTTCTAAAGAGGCATCAGTACACACTATAAATGGTTTTTTGGGGTCAGGTATCTATAGTATAGGTGCAGTTATCAATTTTTCCTTAAGGATTTTGAAAGCTTCTTCACATTGGGTTGTCCACTTAAATGCTTTTCCTTTTCTTTGCAGATTGGTAATAGGAAATGCAACTTTTGAAAATCCCTTAACAAATCATCGATAGTATCCAGCCATCCCCATAAAACTTCTTACTTCAGAAACATTGGTGGGGGCTGGCCAATCTACTATGGCTTCAATATTTTTAGGGTCAACAACTATTCCTTCAGCTGAAACAATGTGCCCCAAATACTGAACTTGTGGAGTATAAAACTCACACTTGGACAATTTGCCATATAATTGGTTTTTCCTGAGAATTTCCAAAACTACCCTCATGTGTTGGTCATGTTCTTCCTTATTCCGAGAGTAGATCAAAATATCATCCAGAAATATCAACACAAATCGATCTAGTTGTTCCCTGAACACACTGTTCATCAAATTCATAAATGCAGCTGGTGCATTTGTTAACCCAAAAGGTAACACTGTGAACTCATAATGTCCATAGCGAGTTCTAAAAGCAGTTTTGTATGTATCCTCTTCCCTGATTCTCAATTGATGATAACCTGACCTAAGGTCAATCTTGGAAAATATTGTAGCTCCTCTTAACTGATCAAATAGATCATCAATCCTAGGCAAGGGATACTTGTTCTTTACTATCATCTTATTAAGCATCCTATAATCAATGCACAATCTCAAGGATCCATATTTCTTTTTAACAAATAATACCGATGCTCCCCATGGTGAGACACTAGGCTTAATGTGCCCTTTTTCTAGAAAATCTTGCAACTGGGTCTTAAGTTCTTGCAGTTCAAGGGGTGTCATACGGTAAGGGGTTCTGACTACAGGAGATGCTCCTAGCATGAGCTCAATAGAAAAATCAAACTCCCTTTTTGGAGGTAATCTAGGTAGATCTTCAGGAAAGACATCCCTAAACTCATTCAAAATTGGATACTATTGAAACAGAGTGGAGCTTGACTCAGTTTCTTCCTTTTTGTTTAACTTGACCACATAAAGTCTACATCCCTTCCTTAAGGCTCTTTTGACTTGCATTGCGGTCATCAGGTGGGGTTCAAAAGATGCTCGATTACAATGGACACGGATTCACCGATTAGAGTCATCTGTGAAATCCAACCACCTTTCTTCAAAATTCAATAGGGCTTTATGGGCTTTTAGCCAGTCTACTCCTAGGACTATATCAAAGGCATGTAAGGGAGCCACATATAGGTGCCAATTAATATTTCCCTGGGGTATATCTATTTGAGGGTCAAATAAACATTGGTTGACCATGTAGGTTTATCTTGAGCCATACTCGACTTGCCACCCTTTTGCCAAGATCCCAGGTTTAACCGGTATGTCCCTCAAAATACTAGTTGAAATAAAACTATCTGTTGCACCACTATCTATTAAAATGTGAACATCTCTCTTGCCTAGTTTTCCTTTAATCAAAAATGGAGTAGCTTGGCCTAAAAGGTTAGATTTACCTATAGCAACATAGATTCTATGTGGGGCCTCTTCTGTAGGATTCTTTTTGTCAGCTCTATGTGGGCATTGTCTTGCAAAATGATCTAAGGCTCCGCATGCATAGCATGCATTTGGACCCGTATTCTTCTATTTATCTCCTTCCTTGTTTTGGTTACCATTTCCACCTTGGTCCCGGTTGTTGTTCCTCTTTTCTTGGTAGTTTCTTCGATCTGTCTATCCCCTATTTCCTTGGAATTTACCCTTGTTTCTATTATCATTTCTATTCCATCCACCATCTCTAAACTTCTTATGCTGATCTCTGCCCCTATTCTATTTCGGGGTATCTCCTTTTCTTGGAGTCCTCTTTTTCAATTTGTTGATAATAAGCCTTTGCATTCTTTTGGCTTACTTCTTCATAACGGGCAACATCATATGCAACTATCAAAGTCTTAGGTACCTTCCTTCCAACTGGTTGTCCATATCTGGGATGTAGCCCCATTACAAATTTTTGGGCCTTGAACTCCTCATGCTTGTCATATTCTGGGGTATACTTTAGAAGTTGTACAAATATTTGATAGTACTCAATTACAGTCATGTTGCCTTGGCGTAAGTTAGTGAATTCACCATATTTCTCAATATAAAACTGAGGCATAAGAAATCGATCCTTGAATTCCCTTTCAAATTCTTCCCAAGGAATATCTACAACCTCTTTCTGGGTGATCTTCTTATAGGTGGTCCACCAATCTCTGGTTGGACCTTCTAAGTGTGCCACAACCCAAGTTGTTTTGGACTCCGAACAAAGGGGTTGGATTGAGAAATATCCCTCGACTTCACTCAGCCAATTGATGGTTGTTTCACCATCTCCTCTACCATCAAATTTGGATATATCCAATTTCTTAATTTCCTTCTACAACTCTACACCAACTTTCCTTCTTGAGGAACCTTTTGGAAACTCGCTCACTCTTTCAGTTTCCTTTCCCTTAGCCAAACTCTCAATGACTTTCTACTGTTGGGTAATTATTTCCTACTGTTGGGCCATCTGTACCCTCTACTGATCCATGTGCTCACACATTTGAGCCTTCTAGATCTCCATCTGCTCATGTTGTTGATTCAGTTGCTCCTGCATTAATTGAATCATTTTTGCCATATTTTCATCATTTTGTGTAGCCTTTGCAGCTACTGGCTCTTTTTCTTTTCTGACAACACATCATGGCACATCGATAGCTTGCACCCTTTCTGACTCTCTTACGAGTCACCTTAATCCCTTCCTTGGGACTTCTGCAATTTCCTCTTGCAGGTTAACATTGGTCCTCCTCGAGGTCCCCGCCATACCTGGCGATAAAAGAGTTATGTTAAAACAACAATTCATGCTTTATAGCCTAGGGTTTCGTAACCTAGGCTCTGATACCAACTATAACAACCCAGGTCTACTCACCTGGTTGTCAAAACACAAATTCAAAATTTTGATAAATACAAACATAAATGTCACACATTTACGCAGATACACCCAACTTGTGTATTAGTACTTTGGCATAGAGAATCACACTTCAAGATTATTTACCACTGCAGATGGTATCTTAAGTGCTCAGGACCGACCAACTTCCCGTGATAGGTTACCATTTAAAATATCCTTACTCCTTTCTCGAGTTTTCTTTGATCTTGGCATGGGGTTGCCCTTCTAGGGCCCATAACACCTGGAAAGGTGGACGCACTAATTCCCCATCTCAAAGCATGGTGGACTAGGATTCACAACCCTACTCTTGTCCATAATGGTCCACTGACCTGTCAATTTTTAAAAGTTCATGCTTTGAGTTAGCGTAGCTATGCTAGTGCCTGATCATTGACCTTCAGCTAAGGTTTAATTAGGGTCCACCATCGCATGGCTTCTAGACCAGATATCTCAGACCTAGCTTCGATTGACGGTAATGTTGCCCATACCATCTACCGTTGGACCTTCCAACCTCAAGGTCTAGCTCCCTAGCCATGAGTCTTGTTGGCAATTCCACAACCGGAGTAGGCTCATGAGCATCCTCATGTACTACTCGTATGTTATCCTGGGACGACGTCCCATTCCGTCGCCCTTTACTCTCAACAGCGTAGGACCTCTATCCTTTTTAATTATTGGAGAACGGATAACACCGATTCACAATAGTCGCCACCACGAGCTATCGAATTTGGGAAGATAACATCCTACTCAATGTCATATTATACCATTTTTAAAAATGGGTTCACTTAATTACGCCATTATTCTCAATGGGTAAAAGTTTTTATAAGGTCTTATTCTATCATTGGATATGATTAAGTTTTTCAATGTTTTGGATAATATGGTTTGCTCACAAATGTTTCATGCTATGATATTTTTAAAAAGTCAATTAAAATCTACCCATTAGAACATTTTTATCTGCAGATAACATATATATAACAAATGAAAATAATCAAACACTTTAAATTCTTCTTATAACTTTTAAAGATTCTATATTATATATCAAAATCAACTAGCTCATTATATCAAAGTAGCTAAAATATTACACTTATCATTGACCAACCACACACTGCAAAAATTACTTTTATTATTTAACTACCCCATAAGGTTTAAACCATTACACGCACTATGAAAATCACTATATTTAATTAGACCCTTACATTCTTTCTTAATCATTGGAAAAAAATAAATTATGAGTACTAATCATTAATGAAACAATTTTTATATAATAGAACCCTACTTTCGGTCATTACATATAATCTTGGGCGGTTTCCAAAGTTATTTTGGTAGCTATTCATATGAATTGCACATTCCTTAATCTAATTTTTAATATTAAACTAATAAAAGCTCTCATAAAACCTCTACGTAACCCTAAAGATCTTTTCAAACATTCTCTTAATTTTATGGAGAATTTCATTGGATTTATTCGACACAATCAAATGTAAATGAATTTTGAGCAACCGGTTTTTGTTTGACGACATCGGGTTTTATTTTTCAAAGGACTAGGTTATTGCATATTTCCAAGACGTCATGTTAATTGATTAAAATTATACAGATAATATTTGCATCCTAAATAATACCTTTGTGATATTTTAGAGATGAGAAAAAAAAGAAGCTCTTATTTTGCATTCGTCTATCAACTACATTCTTCATTAACCTATCCGAGGATATCTAAATTGATGTGTGTAAAACACATAATCATTCTTGGTTTTGCTAAATCTATTGCACATACTTGGTTACTATTGTTGAAGGAAGAGTATGGTTTAAGTTTTCCTAGTTTCACCGCGTAAGACGATGTTGGCCATAACTAAAGTCATAAATTTATGACAATGCCATACTCAGATGACATAATCATTACAGTAGACATTTCATCAAGAGATGCTACGCTTTCCAAGTAAACGTTATTAAGGTTTTAAAATTTTAGGACAATTTAAATTATGCAAGTTCAAGAGACAGTGGAATTATATACAGGTTCAAATTACCAGCATAATTCATTCCATTTTTTTTATTAAAGGAAATTTTTGGGGAGAGTACTCTATATCAAATTTGAAATAAGCTTTTACAACAAAAGTATCCACACTGACGACAAAAGAATTTTTTTTTAAAAGAATACTCATTTGGCATAAAGTTAGAATTTATCTATGATGTATTATAATATTCCAAATTTATTTTTTAACATCTGAAGACTGCTTCGAGTGCGTGGAGGCCATGCTATCACAAGAACTTATTTACATCAAAATAATTAATAGTCTTAGATTCATTACTTTGTACCTTGAACTCCATGGAACCTACTTCAACGAAAGAACTCATAACATAAATGAATCATTACATACATTGTATTATACTGATAGGGAACCAATATCCAATCATAACATACGTCACAATGGACATCCCAAGACATATCCAGAAGTCATTTTACTATGCTAAGTAGTTTGCGTTATACGTCCAGAGACTTCATATGGCAGAATGTTCATCCAACACCATATGTGCACCCGTATACCCTTTGTTTTCCCTAATATGTGCATGGAAAGGATTCTCCCCCACATCCACGACGATAGAGACAATATAGTTGAAAGCTTTTTGGGTCAGTTTGGCCCCTATATGAATGCAAGATTTCCTAAATGCAAATAGATGCAGCATACAAAATTAAGCTAACAGTTATTTTTTTATTTCAATTATTTTTTTTCCTCATTTATTTATATACAATTCGTTCAATTATCTCACATATTTTTTTTCTAAGACATACAGGAAAACATTCATTCTATAGCTCATATAGTTCCCATAAGCAATCCAAATATTCAACAATACAAATAATATATGCAAAGTATATTACTTGCAATCCTACGTAGTCGTCGAGAGTAATTGAGTGATAAAGACTCAGTATTTCAGCCCACAAAATCAATCAACTAACAAGCTCTCTTGTAGTTCCTTTCTTCCTCCTTCCTCCATATCCAAAACCAGACGGATTCCTTAGTTATATGGAAATTGTAATAAAATATAATGTTGACACATATTGACATTCATGAAAATGGACACGCTGAGACTTGCAAGGTAGTATAATAAAAAATATTTATAATTTGTTAAATCGTTCTCATACATCACTATTTTATTTCTGACATTTAATTCAATTTAAATTTAAATGGTTGCTTATATATTTTTTACATATAATTTTATTATTATTATTTATATATATTAATTATATTATATATATATATATATATTAAATTAATTTTAATTTTAATAATATATATATATATATATATATATATTCATATATTTTGCAAATCAACCAGTTCCACACGACAAAACATATGCAAAATGCATCCACAAGCAGAATTATCTACATGAACTTTTTCAATGGGCTTCCATGTACCCACGGGTCAAAGTGCATTTCACACGACATCATATCCCACCTTACCTAATGCTTCAACTACTTGTCTCCTCTAGGTGGTGGTATTGTCTTTATCCGTTTTCCTGCTATGGAGTGAAAAGCTTGTACCTGCAAACATAAACACTTGCAGCAGTATCACATTCTTCCAAATAAAAGATAATCAAATAATAGGGATGTTATAATAAGCTTGCTCCATTCATTATTTTTCTAGGTCTTAGAACAATGTTCGTTGGTCACTTTTTTTGGACATCACTTTGTTTTCTAACTTTAAATTTCACTTCAATTGATGCTTTGATCAACCCTGGTCAATTTTCTTTGTAATGCCTCCCACACAACTAGAGCAGAATTTCAACAAAATCACTTTTCAACCTCTTTTTGATTCAATTCCCACTGCATGTCATTCTCTTCCATGAATCCATTGTAAATCATACAAAACACACACACTGTTTACACAATTTGAGCTTTTCGATGATTTGAAGATCTAGATACTTCAATGAAATAATTTGTACCTTAATTTTACCTTTTTTGTTGTCAATATTTATGATATCCGAGCTTTCGAATGGACCAGGGTGCAAATCCAACTTACTCATGCATTTTGAGGATGTTTGATTGAGAATTGCCACCATCCTAATCTCTTTCATCATTGATCTAAGCTCCTTCACCGCTGCCCTAATCTCTGTTGTTGCTCTAATCTCCTTCGATGCTGCCCTAATCTCCTTCACCACTACCTTAATCTCTTCCGCTACTCTAAGCTCCTTCACTGTTGCTCTAATCTCCTTCGTCGCTGCACTAATCTTCTTTGTAGCTTAACGATCCTTGTAACTTTCACAAGTAACTCGAAGGCATCCATTGCTCAAATGAATTTCAACCTTTTATATATATACAACCTTTATTTATATGCACAAGGTCGACCTTTATTGATATTTTGAAACATTAACTTTATAATATTTAAATTTAATATTTAAATATTATAAGGTTTAACCTTGTAATAATATTTTTATAACTTTAATATTTAAATATTTAATTTAAATATTAAAGCATATTCTTGTAATTCAAAACATGATATTGCCCAAACTCATGAGCATACTTATAATTAAATCATCCTTCCAATTCTACCTTTGACATCAATGACAACTCAACATTTCTAACAATCTCCCCCTTTGTCATTGATGGCAACCCTGCAAAGAAATTATCCTTTACTGCAACAGGATCACAAGATGCTCCCCCTAACAAGTTGCTCCCCCTTACTAAAATTCTCCCCCTTTGACATCAATGGCAAAGGCTCCTTGGGGCTGAAAGATAAGACACTTGACAATGCCCCCTTACTCCCTACTCTAACTGAGACAATCAATGATGAGATGGGAGTGAAACTCCCAAATTACTATGCTCCTCTTCTTGTTCTATTTTCTTTCTCCAAACTTTGGAGGTCATATTCTTTTGAATAGTTTGACCATCCTCCTTCTTACTTGATTTTGGAAGTTCAAGGAACATTGTTCTACACCATCTAGTTGTATGCCCAAAATTATTACATTTGTAACAAATGATGTTGTAGTCCATGAGAGGTGCAAATGAATTGAAATTCCTCTTGGTGAAGCCAAAATCATTTTTAGCATGAACCCTACAATGTACAACTTTATGACCAAATTGGTGACATGAAAAACAATAACCTTGAAAGAAATATTGAAACCTATCTGATTGCCTTGGAGGATATGACCGCATGGTTCTCTCATTGTTGTTTCTGTGATGGACCTTGTTCCTTGATGATGCTTTGTTTTCTTCCTTCTTGATGCTTCCACTTCTCAACACATCAACATAGGTCTTAGGCTCTTCTTTAATTATTTTCTTTGATGCCTCTATTCCTTTTGAGCTTGACTCCCCTTTTGTTTCTTTTGACCTTCTCCAAAACCAAGTCCAATATTTATAATCGAAGATCTCTGTGCTTTGATAATATCATCCAAGATTTTTGTACTTTTCTCAAACATAATATTTTTTGTAGCTTATCATTAGATTCTTCCACTTCCTTCCTTAGAGAGACAACCTCATGTTCCAGTTTTTCACATTCCAACTCTTTTGCCTTTAACTTCTCAACCATACCTTCTTCAATTCACTTTGCCTCTTCAATTTTCACTTTTAAGTCAATGAGTTCTTGTGAAAACTTTGCCTTTGTCTTCTCATCCTCTTGTACTTGAGTCTTCAATCTTGAGTTCTTCTTTCTAAGACTTTTCAACTCTTCAAGAGCAACAACAAGTTCCTCTTCTATGTCAACTATGGCTTCCTCTTCATTTTCTGGATCTCTCTCTTTTTCTTGATTTTTGTCAACAAGAGCATCTTCTTTCTCCTCTATAGCCAAAAATAGGATTTCTTCTCTTTCACTATCGAAGAGACTTTCATCACTGCTGGAAGAACTGCTTGCTTCCTCAACATAAAGACTCTTCTTGTGCCTTTGAAATATCTTCTTCTCATGCTTGCTTTGACCATGCCTATTTTTATTTTCATGATAAAATTTTCTTTCTTTCTTTTTCTTGTATTCCTTTTCTTCTTCACTTCTACTACTTCCAGCTTGTGGGCAATTAGATGCATAGTGACCAATGTTACCACAATTAAAACATTTCATAGAATGCATACCTTTGTGTTTTCTTGGACCCTTCTTATTTCTTCGCACAAAGTTAGCTTCTTCTTCACTGCTTGATTCTTCACTTGACTCTGGTTCTTTATTCTTTGTCTTCTTTGAAGCTTTAAATGTGGCCTCCCATTTGGATGTTTGATATTTTTTAGTCCTCATCTCATAGGCTGTGAGAATTCCATGTAGCTCATCCATGCTTAAGGTTTTAAGATCCTTCATTTCTTCAATCGTCGAGACCTTTGCATCAAACCTCATGGGAAGTGACCTTAAGATTTTTTGAACAATCTTAGAGTCTTCAATACTTTCTCCAAGTCCACGAATGGTGTTGACAACTTCATCAATGTGGAGTAGATATTTGGCAATATCTTCCTCATATTTCATCTTCAAATCTTCAAACTTCCTCTTGTGGGTTTGAAGTTTTGCCATTTTAACCTTGTCATCTCCTTCATATGTTCTTTGTAACTTGTCCCATATTTCTTTTTTGAGGTGCATTGCATGACTTTCACAAACTCTGATTCACATAACCCACTTAATATTGCATTCATTTCCCTAGCATTATTTTCAAATGGTTTCTTGCCATCTCGATCCATGGGAGGAGTTGTAGGTGGTGTGAACCCATCCTCAATGGATTGCCATATATCATAGCCATGTGCCATCAAATAGGTTTGCATCCTCATACTCCAGAAAGCATAGTTAGTCCCATCAAACAATGGAGCCCTATTTGATGAAAAACCTTCTTGGCAAGCCATGTGTGTTCTTGTAAGATCTTCCTTCAAGTTGTTAGGCTTTCATGAAGGAACCTGCTCTGATACCAATTGAAGAACACAAGCTTATACTGAGAGGGGGGTGAATAGTATAAGATAAAACTTTTCTTTCCAAATGATAACAACAATAATATGAATGCAATAATAAATCAATGCATAATTTCCATACACATAAGAGACAATGCTTTTATATGGAAACACCCTCTCGAGAGAAAACCATGATAAAATATTGCTTATATTTTTCTTCAATAAATTTTGTGGGCACCAACCCATAGGAGACACCAATCCCCTATACAAGTTTATGGACACCAATCCATAGGAGACACCAATCCCCTATACAAGTTCGTGGACACCAATCCATAGGAGACACCAATCCCCTATACAAGTTCATGGACACCAATCCCTTATACAAGTTTGTGGACACCAATCCACAGGAGACACCAATCCCCTCTACAAGTTCATGGACACCAATCCACAGGAGACACCAATCCCCTTGCTACAAGTTCGTGGGCACCAACCCACAGGAGACACCAATCCCCTTACTCAAGTTCATGGACACCAACCCACAAGAGACACCAATCCCCTTGCTCAAGTTCATGGGCACCAAACCACAGGAGACACCAATACCCTTGCTCACAAATACTACTCAAATCTGCTCCTAAATCTACTCATAAACATTTCTAAAATTTGCTCCCACATATGATCCAAAATTTTGCTCAAGTGTGCTTAACAATATGATCCAAAACCCTTGTAAATATTGATTTGTAACTATCTTGTGCACCTTTCCTTCTTCTTGTAGATAGTTGAAATGTCCTTCCTTTTCAATTGGATGCTTGGGTGAAGATGTGCATTAATACTTTTACTATGTGACACCTTGACTTATTCTTAGGTTCTAAAAATAATTATTTGTTGCCCCCACATTCATTTGAAACTCCTCATGATAAGATAAGCATTAAAAAAACTTTGGATAATTCAATTCAACCTTTCATTGCAAATTCAAATTACTCCCAATAGCTTAGTGCAAATTCAAACTATTCCCAATGGCTAGTGCACTTTCAACTTTCTCCCAATGGCTAGTGCAAATTCAAATTTCTCTCAACCGTTAGTGCAAACTTGAATTACTCATAGTGGCTAGTGCAAAATCAAATTAATCCCAGTGGCTAGTGCAAACTTTTCACTACACATTCATATTACTTCCTATGGTATGTTTTTAATAAGTTCAATAGACAATAGTGAGACAAGTAGACACACGACACAACTGTGAGGCAAGTAGATACATGGCTTGGCTTAGGTGGATACTCAGGCACGACATGTGTGGACATGCAAGTTTGGCTATGAGGTGAGTAGACAAGCGAGCATGGCTATGAGGTGAGTATACACGCTGGCATGACACACATAGACATGTTATTACAACACAAGTAGACACGTGGTACAACTGTGAGACATACGACCATAGTATGGATGGCAGATTCGATAGTTAGATATAGCATGGACCTTTCACGAAAGGACACATGACAGATTCGACAACTAGGGACATCATAAAAATTTTACACTTGCAATGAATACTGAAAGGGGTCCTAATGTTACCGTAGTCACATTTAAAACATAGTGCTTGGAAGTATATAAACTACAAGGTGCTTGCAAACGTAATGAACTTAGAGTCTTATCCATTAAAAAAAAATAGTAGGATTTGAAGTGAGTAAGGATGCAACCTGGGGAGAGATAAAGCTTAAAACAAGGATACAGGAAAAATAAGAAGATAAAACAAAACATAAACTGAGTAGAGATAGAGGAGGATTATATTCATAGTTCGTAAAGTGATAAAAAAAACACCTCATACTACACATGAAATGGTGGTGATTGGATGATGCCCAGGATAAAATAAAATACGGCGACCACCTCTATATAACTCTATACAACTAAGGAAAACACAAAAGAGAGAGGAAATGAAAAGCCTTCAAGGGAAACAAAGGGAGCAACACTAGTGTGTTGGGGAAGTAAAGAAAAGGAGAAAGGAACAAAGGGAATTGAAGTTATACAAAAATAGGGAACCATGCACCGCCAAAAAATGTATATGCATACTCCATTGGGGTGCAAATCCCATATGCATAATCCATTGAGGTGTGATATTTCTTCCAAGGCATATAGATCACCAAGAGTGGTAATATCTCCTTTCTTTTGCTTTGCTTACAGTGTTTAATGAGGATGAACAATTCCTCCTTGGTTTGGTGGAGCTCTTCTTCCACCACTCTAAACCTGTTGATTATGACCCATCTCAGATTTCAAACTATTTTAAACCAGAATTCTCTCTTTTATAGTCTTGAGAGGGCATAACATCGGATGATATCATGAAGATCTTGGTTTTGGATTTTGAAAGCACTCAACTCACTTATTCTGATGCTAAAGCTCTCACTATGTCCTTTACCTTGGTCAAGCTCAATTGTTAAAGAGGTTAATCATTCCAAGTGTTCCTATCAAGCCTTTGATTAAACTATCTAGCATTTATTGGGAACAAAGTCTGAAGTCTTAATAATAGGTTTACACTGCAAAAACACCAAAGAATTGAAGTCATATATTTTATCATGGATGTCATCCCTTGACCTCAATCTAAAATTCTTTTCCTTCCTCTTTATAAAGAATATATAAAATGGAGAGAGTTGGTGTTTTCATGTGATCCTACCTCTACCTTATTTTGGTGGTCGTAGTTATCCATTTTATTTACCTACCGGTTATATACACAAAATATGGCACACGTGCCCGCACCTGGCGCTTTGTCTTTCTCATGCTTTTATCCTATAAATCTGCAATGTTCAGACCAAATGGCTCTAAATTTATACTTTTCCCTAAAAATTTCACTATGTGGTAGGTATATCTCACCTGTTTGAATGTAATGATGACCTTATCCTTCATATCTTGTGTCATAGGGATTGATTATTATTTCAAAATGTTTTTTCTTTTAAAAGTATTTGTCCCATTGGTAAGTCATGGATACGGGTTTTATATTGGGACACTCATGCCTATGATGACATAAACCCTTTATTTTATCCTCCATTGCTTCTTTGTGAGAATTATCCTTAGGCCTCGCACAAATATCTCTTGATGTTTTTTGAGTTACCAAAAGGATTTCTCCACCCAATGCCTCATTATAATAGTAGCCTACTGATTTATCTCTCTAAAAAAAGGCTTCTATTTTTACTTTTTTTTGTACATTCATAGGGGTATTGGTGCATGGTTGAGTATAGTCCTTGATTATAAAGAGGTATATATATTGGCTACTGATATCGACACTACCCTTTCCTCCAGAGATGTGGATGCCATTAATTTATTTCTTAAGACAAAACCTAAAAAGTTGAACTGAGGCTTTAGAAAGGCAGATGCCACATAGTGGAGGAATTTTAATGACCATGATATCCAATACCATGAATAAATCGAGTAGTCCCCACAACATAATTACAAGTCTTCTAACAATACCAAGGACCTTAATGGATTTACCTCTAAACTATAGATATCTGGGTTTCACCATTTCAAGTATCAGTTCCAACTCTTTACATAATTTGAACGGTATTATCGGTACTTCAACCCTCGAGCTTATCAAACAATTGTGTATCATTCTATTTTCAAAAGTATTTGACAAGTAGCATGGGTCACCCTACTTCTTACAAAAACCTAAAGTATTACTCTGATAGCATTTACTGCTTTCTTCAGATAGAATCTTTAAATAAAGGTCAACCAAATCTACTTTAGGTTGTGCTAACAAATCTTGCCTTTACCCTTGCTCTACCTAATACGATCCACTGGTCAAATATTGAATCTGATTCACCCTTTCCATGCATTATTCCAACGTTATTTAAGGAAAATATAAATCTTTCAAGACTTTAATCTTCCTTTTTCTAAGGATTTCTCCATTAATATCCTCTCCAATATTAGTACTTATTCTCCTTTATCCTAGGTGAGATCCTATAAGGTAGTGCATAAACTATTGAATTTTTTCATAAAAGAACATACTTGTATACTACAAGTCTTTCCGTTGCTTAAATAACCATATCTTTTGTCTATCACCTACCAAGGACTGCATGAAAATAATGCATCTTGAAGCGGGCTAGCATTGTTAGCAATCTCTTCAAGTTCTAGGCATTGTTATTTTTTAGTTTCCTCCTTTGTTAGACCTTCAGTGTAATTTGAATTGAATCATAGGTATGGTTTGGGATACAGTGATATCACCTTGCCTGGGGGTAACTCATTCCCTCTCCCATAGTGTTGGGGGTACTACATAACTCTTTTTGGTTCTTGTTTTAAGATCTACTGACTAGTCCCTTGATTTCCTACTAGCCCACCACTAGTGCTTATTTTGGCATTCTTGCTACAATGTGGGGTATACTGAGGGTTATATAAGTAAGGATCAATCTCTCTAGGAGGGAGCTTGCCCGTAGTGATCAAAATATTTTTTGCTTTCATAGCTTCTTAAAACACCTGTGGTAATATCTTAACTTTATACTATTGTATCAATAGGCTTAGATTAGAATGTAGTGCATGAATGTAATATAGGCATGCCTAGGGGTGGGAGGGTTGGTATTGTTGCATAATTCTAGTCAACATTGTTTTGAAATGAACATTGAACTTGAAGAGTTTTTCGTGAATGGATTTATTGATGAATGAAAACTGAGTGAGAAGTATAAAGGGATCTCCAGGATCATCAAACTCATATATAAGGGCCTTGGGCAGGTCTTCCCATTTCTCTATACTCCTAGACTCTAAAGCATGGTACTATCGCAACACCTTGCCTTTCAAAGATAGGGCTAACAACCTTAAAATAACATTCTCAAACTTGATATTATGCATAGACGATGAGGAAGCTATGTCCTAGAAATGCTCTTTTGTAGTCTTTTCCTTACCCTGATAGCTTAACAAGTTTTTAAGGGTAATTTTGGGATTTCATGTAAAAATAGAATGTTTAAAGGCCTAGATTCAACCCATGAAGGATAATGATGATTAGTCATTGGCACTACATACTTATAAACTCAAAACAGGGAGTGAAATCTATTTGAAACAATCTTATAAGGCAACCAATAATGAAATCTAACTTCACTCCTCAACATAGTCCCCAAGTGAATGTACTCTCTTTGCAAAATAAGGTCAAGATAATTCACTAAATCTTGATTCCTCCAGGATATTTTAATAAAGAAGTGGGTAAAGAGACATACAATGTGTCTTTGGGATCCCATCGGGCATGCCAGAATTGTTGGGGTCTAATTGACATCAAGGGAACCTTGAGCTGCAATTATGAATCTATGAATTATAGGAGGCGCATACCCACTAATCACAGCTCAAACCCTGATATTGGATGGATCAAAGATTTACTTCAATCCAACCTCCAAAGTAGGCTGGTATTCCTTGTTAGCTAATTCAGGTGTTGACTCAATTAAACTCAACTAAAGTTAAATTTTAGGGATAGAAATGGGATAAGGGTTAGAAAAATAGTTAATAAAATGATGGCTAGGTAGAGCTAACAACATTGAAAAATAGCAAGAATATGTTGATCAGTCACATTTCTAGTATGACACAGTTGAAAATAATAGTAATCAAAACTTAGCATCTTCACCGCTAAAATAAGGAAATGCTTAGAAAACTATTTCAAACATCTAAGATGTTAATAATCCAAATAGTATAATTAGATCAACAATTAGACTAACATAAATAGAAGTCTTCTGCAGTATTTATTCATGCATGAACCATTCCAAGGTGCTCCAAATTAGCAATCCAATATCAGTAGAATTGACTAATCATAAAAGGAATAATAGAAATGCATTTATAGAATGAATTCACAATTGATAAAGATGAAAAGTTAGAGGTAAACATCCAAGTAATGCTCCTTCTATTGATTTTACAACAATTACAGTAATATATCAAGAAAACACTCCAGATACAACCCTTAAACATTAGGGTTTGGCCTCCTTATATATATATTTTTAACAATGGTCAAAATAGCAAAATACTAAAGTGACGACCTGTCATGAATCTTCAAGAAGAGAACTCGGTTGTACTCCATTAATGCTATATCCCTGAGCTCTACAAATGTTCAACTCTTTAACTAATTTCCATGACTGGAGAGGTTACAGATCAACCTGGACTATTCTTCGTTCTTGCAAAGACTTTCTGCCATTGATTTGCAACTAAAAATATAGTTGGGTCTTGATTCCGATGATGCTTGGTCTTCCCAAATATTTCCACTACATTTGTTAGGCTCTGCTACCTACTATCTTCTTTATAATCCACCATTTCATTTTTTCTAGGTCTAATTTGACTATGTTGACTACAGGGTATGATTTCTTAGGTGTTTCACAACCTTTCGTAGAGTTTGCAACTCTAAATTCTATCGAGCAAGGTTTGACTGTGCTTAATACAAAATTAGCTTCCTATGGCTGCCAACAACTTCTTGTAAAATTTGATACTTTGGTTTTTGCTAGGTCAGGTGATCGGTTTGACTGCGGAACTATCATTTTGCTTTGGCATTTGGAGATTGTTAACACTCCTCCTGCTTCCTGCTTTCCATAATTTGACATTCTGAATTCTGCTTTGCATTGCTTAATCCCGTTGATTGTGGATCTCGTATTTTAGAATATTTAAACTCTTGCTCTTTCTTTCGTGGAAAATTTCCACATTTCGATGTCACTTCTTTCATCATCTGCCACTTTGAATTCCGCTAGCCCAAGTTTGACTGCGTTGAAAGCATAATTTACCTCACTTTTGCAACTTTTCTGAACACTTAGCAAATTTGTAGAATTTTGCTAAGTATGTGGTCTTTTGGGCCTACAGACCTCAAAATAGAATTCAAAAAATTGAATTTGTGACATCTTCATCGAATTATGGCTACGCTTGTAAGTTTTGCTATGTCTAATTTTATTGTATACTTGTAGGAAATTACAAAATAGTAATTTTAATTGGAAAATATAGAGAAATTTAAAAGAAAATTTTAAGTTTCAAAATATTTGTCTATAACTATCCTAAGGTACAGTGGCCTCTGCTGCTAGCCATACTAGGTTACAATGGCCCCTATTTTTTACTGACTCCATGTTTGATGGCCTTTGCTGCAGACCGTTTTACACAAAGATGACCCCTTATTTATTGATTGTTAGGGTTTACTTGCATGTTGCATTCTTAAAGGTTGATTTCATTTAGGGTTTGCATTGTCAAATTTATAAAATTTAATGTTTTTACTTGCATATTTTGGAATATGAAATGTAATTTCATGCATTAGTGAAAATTCATTATATGCTCTATTTTGTATTTGCTTTTGCATGAAATAAAAGTAATCCACACACACATCATGTATCAAATTTAACATCAGTGATTTGGAGGTGACATCCAACTGCTGATCAAAACTAATGGTAGCATTCATCACCACCTTTTTGGCTTGTATTATGGATTTTTGAACCCCATTTTGGCCAAGACCAGCTCCAATAACCATCGTAGCCATGGAAAATTGCATGTACTCTTCTTCAAAATGTGTATAGTTGACCACGGTGAACTGGGTGAGGACTGGTAGGACCTGTGCTCCCTCACTAGATATGGGCTTCATATCCATATTTTGGTGGGTTTCACAGTTTGTAATTCATCACCAGACTCATGTGTGAGGGCATATAGGTGAAAACCCTCTAACTCAAGTATATACATCAACAAAATTTAAACTTGAACAAGAGAAAGGCAAGAAATTCAACAAATTATAACACACAAGTCAGTCTTATGAAACACCCATAATTATTAAATGAGATAATTATTTGTATAATTTGCTTGTTTCCTAATCACATGCATAATAAATATAATATGGTCACTACATGAAGCCATGCCCAGTTACAAACTAAGGCGACTGGCAATGCACATGAAGATTCAAAACACCTTCGGTATAGCCCACATGAATTAGTTTTACCTAAACGACGTTCAGGTAGCTATCATGGAGATAAATATACCCATAGGGGATCTACTCATTGAGATACCCCTACTAGGAGGACCCCTGTTGGAACTCCTCATGACCAATATGAGGATCTTTCTAGACCTCATTCATCACATGTTATTGCTATACAATATTTTCCCATATAGGGGCCCAGAAGAGGGGTTGCATGTATCTGTGCATCCAAAAAATCTACAAACCCTTCAGACCTTGGCATAGAGTACATTCCCTTGCTTAGTCGATATGGGAGAGCTACTCCTCTGGACCAACCTTGGAAAAGTTATAAACTAGATTTTCTAGACAAATATGGTCCTAATCTAGCCCATAGAGCACCTTATTTCGCTCATTCTTATTATGAGAGTGGACACGATGAAGATATAGTTCATCCTATTCATACACAGGGAGAGTGTTCCACTCAAACATGACATACTCCTATGCCTTCATTACATGAGGACATCATCCCTAGGGTTGAACATAGAGTAAATGCAGCCTCAATTGATCGAGGTAAGAGGGTAGTTGTCCCTTCTACAAGAACTAAAATAGCCAAAACCCCTCGTATCGAGATGAGAAGCCATCGATCACACACAACAGATCAAACAAATTGGATACCTAGACCTAATACTATCCAGAGAGAATAATTTCTCCAATATCAATTGGAGGATTTGCATCGTGAACATGAAAACTTAGACCACAAGCATGCAGAATAATAGAGATTACACCATCAATAGTTGTATGAACATAGACTATATGAAGAAAGGATATTAGAATAAAGGTTACATAAAGAACAATCACGTAGGGTAGCTCATGATGAGGTGCCCATGTATACTACTTATAGGTAACAACTCAACACAAGGTGCACTACACATCATTAGGAGTTGCCTCCTATGCAGACAAACACCCATCTTCTTCACACCTTTTTGCATCATTCTCGGCAAAGATAGTGCCTAGCGCCAAACCCGCTAGAATATAAGGACTATGAATAGACAGAAGCAAATAAATAAGACCAAACATATCCTGAGCAATATTGTGAGGACTTGATGAATGATCACAATCCACCAACTCAGTCAAACTGAAACTTTCCATCGGCTCCCAAGAAATCTCTTCAAGAGAATGAGATAATTTCATCACAGGCCTATAAAATTCTCACTGAGCGAATCCAATAGCTTGATAAATAGGGAGAGGTTTACGAAAAGCCCACTCTAAACAAATTATATAACCAACCCCTTAATCCATTAGTGCTTAGTGTGGCCTACCCAGAGCATTTCAAGATGCCAAAGTTAGAAAAATTTAGGGGGGATGATGATGCCCAGGAGCACGTCACAAGTTTCATGAACTTGTTCTTTCAACTCCAAGATAATGATGCTTTGCTATTGTGAACATTTGTGATTACACTCTCTGCTTCAGCTTTGGAGTTGTACAATCAATTACCTAGACATAACATCTGTAGCACCCTAAAATTGGTGCAGTAAAACTTAGCAAATAATTAAAATTACCTTAGTAATAATTCAAATTCAAATCTCAACCCCAAAACCGCTCCAAAATCGCCTGTAACCCGTTTCCTCGTTTTCCATGCCATTTTTAGAGTTTGTTTTGTCCGTTGGACGATATCATCGCCGATCAGACGATATCGCCTCAGATCGGACGAATTCGTCTGGAGAAGAACGTCCAGACGATTTCGTCCCAAAACTAATTTTTCATAATTAGCCTTTGTTTCAACGGCGTCTCTAATCTAGGCAGAAGCGTGTCTGCATCGTTAGAGACCCTCCCCGTTGGAGATCTCCCAAATTGGGATGATCCCCAACCTCCTAACCTCCCTCCTAAGCCTATTTAAACCTTAGGACCCCCCTTGACATTCCCCTGGCTGAATTTCCCTGTAATTTGATCTTTGCGTGCATTATAATACCCTGGATTATCATCTGCATTTGTGCTTTTCAAATTTTCTTGCAGGAACTTTGTCATTTTTCAGCCGGAGCAAGCTCAGATCGTCATAGACGATCTTGTACAATTCGAGACGATTTCGCACTCTATAGACGATTTCGACTGCAGTCAACATTGGGGGCAATCAATGCCCAGAGTTTGCACTTTTTCTATACCTTTTTGCTATTTTATTTTGCATCTAGTTAGTTTTATTATTATTTCCTGTTATCTTGCATCTTGGAGTTCACCCATATAGCTTAAGTACATAATAACATCATGATTAGCTATTAAAGCATGATAATTTACTTGCATTTCTATTTGGGATTATCTTATTAACATCATTATTATCATTTCATATCATCTTCCTTTATCAACATAGCTGCATTTTCTGTAGTCTGTGTCCATTTCTTTGATTGCAGGTCTCCGACGATGAATTCGTCAGATCTCAGACGATCCTGTCAGATCGAAGACGATCCTGTCAAATTCCAGGCGATCTTGACTGCTCAAAAATTAGAACCTCCATCAGACATCCGAAATCAGGTATGGTTTTTCTCATCTAGCTTGTTCTCTATATTTTCTGTTTAAATCTATTTTTTGTATTCATTTAAATCTGCATTTCATATAGAACAGTTTAGATTCATTTGGCCAAACCTAGGACTTGAATGATTAAAGATAAAATTGAACACATCAAACACATTCCCAACCTAGGCATGGAGACTGCCACTAAACGTTTCCTGGTGAACCCCACCATCCATCGAAAAATCACCTTAATACCCCTCCCCCGAGAGGCGGGACCTTCAAAGGGCCTCTCAGTCCGAGGTACCGTTCCATCCTTCTCGCATCCCCCTTTCGGGCGCGGATCCTTTAGCCTGAAGGTAAGGGTGCGAAAAATTTGGAGCGATACATTTTGGTGAACCCGACGTGAAACTAAAACCTTTTGAAAACAAAAACAAAAAAACATAGATGCATTTAAAATCATTGGAAAACTACTAAGTTGCATATCATGTTTAGATGGTAGCTCCTAAGAAAAGACTAGAAGTTACTATAAATGTTGAAAACCAATTAGCAGCCATAGAAATTAATTATGTGCTTAGTGTGCCTGAAACAGATAGAAACCAACTTTTGTGGGACGAACTTAATAGGAGACTAGATCTCATTTCATCTAGGTCAACTGAACTTAGGCAAATCAAGAGGTTTGTCCTAGATAGAATCCTGGATCCCGATCAACTCATTTTTTATCATGAACTTCAGAGAGCTTGCCATAGGTGGTTAGCAGATAGAAGAGCCCTTGTGTCTTCTGAGTTGTATACCTTTGAGGAATTCCTCGAGAATGCAGCCATAGTGCACCAATTCCTAGGTCGTGTAGAAGACCAAGAGGTCGTTCTTACGGATAGGGAAAGGTGGAATAGAGTTCCTAGAGCTGTGTTATATCGAGAATATTGCCACGAACTTTATTTCTACCAACCAGAATCTGAGACAGATAATATCACTATAGCACACTTTATTAAGTTCCTGAAAAACAATTTCCAATTTGAAGAGGAGCACTTTATGACTCTGAAGAACTTGAGCCCGTTAATGATATTTATAAATTGTTTATAGAAAACTAGATCATTGCTTTCATTATTATTATTTCTTGCATTTAGTGTGTTGTTTGTTACCTTTATAATATTGTTATAAAAACAAGAAAAACCAAAAACATAACAAAACCAAAACATTTTATTTTAAATCCTATAGTAGGTATATAATTAAAATATATACCTCTTAAGCTTGTTGCATATATATATATATATATATATATATATATATTTTTTTTTTTTTGCTGAAATCTAAGTTTAAGCACAATGACTAGACTTAGGAATGGTAAACAAACTGAAGAAGAAGAAGAAGAAGATTGGTTAGGAAAGAAAACAAAAAAATCAAATGCCCTTCCCGAGGATCCAATTCCAGAAGGAGAAACTCTAGAACAGCCAGAATATGAGCTTGTTGTAGATGAACAAGAAGAAAATGTTAGAGAGGAAGGATCCTCATCCCCTAGAATGGCTCCAGACGGAACTATTGCTTTTGATAACTTAGATCATTTCTGGAAATTTTTCAATAATAATATTGGTGCTCTTAATATGGCAGTTCATATTGATAGAGGCCAAATTAGTGACACTCAAGCAGCCATGGAAGATATGTTTAATATACACACCAATCCCTTGTCCTTTGTTGATCAAGAAAGTGATAAAGTTGGACCATCCAATAGAGATATGGTCACTATGATTCAGAACATGCAACAGCAACAGGTTACCCAACCCCCTAAGGAACCTGTTATTGAACCTAAAATCATTCCCACACAAAAGAGACCTTCATTCATTGCTTTATTTTGCCAAACTATTGATCAATATGCTTCAAATCGACAAAAACCCAAAATGAAGCCAAACACCAATTTTCAACAATCTGGGATACAACATAATACAACTTCAAAACTTCTTCATAACACCCTTCCTACCAACAATTTACACAATAGCAATATAGCATCTAATCTTCATGTCCCTCCATCATATGCTCACAAATCCCATATTAATGCCCTACCGAACCAATATGGTGGGCAAACCAGTAATCTGGAAGCCATGGTGAAACAGTTAGCTTCTCGCATGGACCAGATAGATCCCTACCGTCCCTCGTACAATTATCGAGAGATATGTAGTCAACCTTTGGATCCCATAGTTGTAGCACAACCATACCCTAAACACTTTCCCATGCCCGTCCTGCCTATATATAAAGGAACTGAAGATCCCATAGAGCATCTTCGTATGTTTAGGATAGCATGTCATGATATATCACATGATGACTTGCTATTACTAAAAATGTTCTCGAAAAGTTTAGGAGGAATGGCATTAGAGTGGTATTATCAACTACCCACTCATTCTTTGAGAAATTTTGAAGAAACAACTGAATCTTTTGTCCATCAATTTAGTGCCTACATCGAGAGGCACGTGACCATTAAAGATTTATACAACCTAAAACAAGACAAAGATGAATGTTTTGCTGATTTCTTAGCTAGATGGAGGCAGTTGACAAGAAAACTGCACTTTGTGCTACCTTATAGGGAAATGTTGGATATTTTTATTAATAATTTGCAAGAACAAATATCCTATGAATTATCAACTGCTACCTTGACCACCTTCGATCAAGCTATAGACTTAGCTCGAAGGGTGGAAGATGCTCTCATTAGAAGAGGTCAACTTAAAAAGAAAGATGATGAGAAAACATCTAGAAATCAGTATAAAAATAAACAAGTTGTGGGTGACGGAGTCACTGATAGTAGAAACATTGCTAATGTTAATACTACGAAAACAATGGAGAAGTTTATATTAAAACCTCCTGATAAACCACCCCGAGAATTTACTAGATTGAATCAACCTTTATCAACCATTCTTCCTCAATTACTAGCATGAGGCTTGATTCAATTACCAGCTATCCGGGAACCTGATCCAACTATACCCGGATACAGAGCTGATTTACATTGTGATTTCCATAGAGGACCTGGACACTCTACCAACTCTTGTAAAATATTAAAACATAAAATACAAGATCTGATTGATAATAATGAAATGGAGGTGCAAGCCTTTCAACCTAAACAAAATGCTCCTAATAATGCTCAAAAGAACATTCCCCAAAATCAGAATCAAAATGCTAATCAATCATTGGATATATTTCAACATCCTTTACCGCAGCATGGCAAAGAGGTGGCTAATCAAATCGAACATCATAATGTTCCCCCTCCTACCCGATATGTAGGGACTATTAGCGGACAATTACCTGTTCAGGATCCTCAAATATTTGGCACAACTTTCTCCATGGTCACGACCAGACCCCTATATAATACTCAAACACCGGATCCTAGTGATGTAGAATCGGATACTAAAAGTGAAATAGACATCACCTCAAACCAATCGAATAGTTCTGAAAATGAATCAGATCCGATTCAACCTATCACAGATGCTATGGTTTCGAAAGAACCATTTCCTAGAAGAGTTACTACTCGACCCTCTTCTAATCAGTTCCTTCCTAATGAACAAGCCATAAACGCTCAACCGAGACCAGTTCAGCGTCTTCAATATAACATTGTAGGTACCATCGGAGTTGTTACCAGACAACAGGCTCAAAACTCTCAACAGGATCAAACTCAGAATGATGGATCAGCTCCATTTGTTTTGAAAAATCCCAATAAAGGGAATCATATGTCTAATGTTCAACCTAAGCCTCCTTACAATATTAATGAACAATTATCCAATACTACAGCCAAAATTTCCCTTTTGGACTTGTTAAGATCTTCTCCTACCCATAGAGATGAGTTAATGCTTACATTAAGCCAAATGATGGTACCTCAAAATATTCAACCTGAAGCCATGTCCAATACTATCATCACTCGAGAAGTCGATTGTATTGACTTTCGAGATAGAGATATCCCACAACATAGTTTACATAAGGATAACCCCTTATATATTACTGCCCTAATTGGAGATGTAGCTGTTAAACGAGTCTTGATTGATAATGGTTCATCTTTAAACATATGCACTTTTGACTTCTACCAAATATTTGGGTTTAGAAGTGATGAAATGAAAAGAACGGATATGATTATCAAAGCCTTCAATGACGAGACACAAGAAACGTGTGGAGTCATTACTATACCCTTGCAAGTTGGTCCTAGAACCCTAGATACAACCGTGTTTATTGTACATTGCCCCGCATCGTACAATATACTTTTGGGTCGCCCTTGGATCAATGCGATGCGAGCGGTTCCCTCCACTTTACATCGGTGTGTTAAATTTGAATTTAAAAACCAGTTGGTCACCATTCATGGTGATCCTAGACCCTTTGATATGTGTGCTTTGGCTAGAACCCGTTGGAGTGCAATTTTGCCCCGCCCTGTCATCCACACATCCTAGTTCTTATCATCCGTCCAAACGTGTGAAACACACACCCATAACATCATCTACCCCATCAACTACACCTATACATTTAACTCAACCATCTTCTGAACAAACCACACTAGAACCTCAAAAAGATCTTAAATCCACAACCAATCCTTCATGTTCCATCCCTATAATTTCAAAACCTATAGACCCATTTATTAACACCTCCACATTATCTACATCTATCATATCTTCCACATCTAAAGATATAGGGAATGATCCTTCTACATCTTATGCTCTTTCTGATGAACTCTTACCTGATTTATCTAAAATTCTTATATCAGAAAAAACAAATGCTTCTATGCAAGATTCCATTATCTTAAGTAATTTGCCGCCATCTCCTCGTACTTTGGGCCTCCCACAACCTATGGGAAGTACTTACCAAGTCGGGAGTTGTGCTTTTATTTATAAAGGATATGATTGGGGCAGAATACCCCGAAACATCAAGACACATTATGATGGATATGCTAGATGCTATTTTGCTAATGAATATATCAAAGCTAAACCCATAATGCTTAAAATGGGATATAAAGGGAAAGGCTTGGGACCTTTCCAAAATGGTATGAAAGAACCTTTCGAGGTAGAACCATGGCCCGCCCGATGTGGTGTGGGCCTATTTCCTCGTAAGGGTCAACCCTTCCCTTTTGAAGATAATGATCAACTCATATGTTATCAAGATTATTTAGATGGGCGTGATGATTTGCCTCTAAAAAATCAGCCATTTACATGTAATATGCTATCCATAGCTTATCCTGAAATGATTGTTGAATCCGACGATGAGTTGGAAGGAGATATTTTCCACGATGTCTCCGTTGAAGAGTTGTTACACAATGGTTTTTATTTTGATGGTTCTATACCTACTATAGCCCAGCTTGAGGCCACGACTCCTCAAGATGAATTATCCAAGTTAACCTTAAAGGAATTACAAGAATTGGGCGTTTCATCCGCCCCACCTAATTTTGAAAGAGATCTACACATGGAAGTAGAAAACGTCATTAAGGTTAACATTGGAACTGAGGATAATCCTCACATCATCGGTATTGGATCAGAATTAAGTCAAGAAAAACAAGAGCAATACATTGCATTCCTTAAAGAATATGAAGATGTCTTCGCTTGGACATATGAAGATATGCCAGGTTTAGACCCTTCCGTAGTCATGCATCACCTAGTAGTCCATCCGGATGCTAAACCTGTTAAACAAAAACTTAGAAAAATGCATCCCAAAGTGGCCCTGCTAGTCAAAGGGGAGTTAGAAAAACTCCTGAATGTTGTTTTTATACAGGCTATTGATTATGCTGAATGGATCTCGAATGTAGTTCCAGTCACCAAGAAAGAAGCTACCAAAGTTAGGGTTTGCACAGACTTTAGAGATATTAACGCTGCATGCCCTAAAGATGATTTTCCTCTTCCAAACATGGATCAAATCATTGACTTTACTCACTGGGAGTGGAATGATGTCCCTAATGGATGGATTTTTTGGTTATAATCAGATCAGGATAGCTCCTGAAGATCAGGCTAAAACAACCTTTATTACCCCTTGGGGTACCTTTTGTTGGAAAGTGATGCCATTTGGTTTAAAGAATGCGAGCGCAACATATCAACGAGCCATGACTTATATCTTTCATGATATGATGCATGATATCCTACATGATTATGTAGATGATATTATAGCTCGCTCCATTAATGAAGATGATCATTTAGATGATTTAAGGAAAGTATTTAATCGGTTAAGAGAATATCTTATTCGATTAAATCCAACCAAATGTATATTCGGAGTCAAGTCCAGTAAACTATTAGGGGTTTTAGTTTCTTTGCGTGGTATCAAAATCGACCCTCTCAAGATTGCGGCCATCACTGATATGCCCGCACCCACCAATATATCTGAGTTACGAAGTTTACAAGGTAAGCTTCAAGCCATCCGTCGCTTCATCGATAAGCTGGCGGACAAAACCAATCCCTTTCTTAAGCTCCTTAAGAAGGATGTCCCTTTTAATTGGGACGACGAATGTAAGGAAGCTTTTGAACTTCTCAAACAATACCTCCTTAACCCACTTGTGCTTTCACCGCCTAGACCTGATCGCCCATTTCTCCTATATATTTTAGCTTCAGATTTTGCTTTAGGAGCTATGTTAGCTCAGCTTGATGATGAGAAGAGAGAGCGTGCTAATTATTACATTAGCAGAACCCTCATCAGTTATGAAACCCGCTACACAACATTAGAAAAACTATGTCTAGCAGTCGTATTTTCTATCAAAAATTACGCCATTATATGCTCAGTCAAAAAACATGTCATTGTAAATTGATCCCTTTTTTTTTTTTTTTTTTTTTTTTTTTTTTTTTTTTTTTTTTTTTTTTTTTTTTTTTTTTTTTTTTTTTTTTTTTTTTTTTTTTTTTTTTTTTTTTTTTTGTTTTGAGTTCTTTCTTGAGTTAGATGGTTCCACCATCATTATTCGTCGACTCACCCTTCAAATAAGTCAGTTTAGAACCTTTGGTGTTTCTAATCAATGAAACTACTCCACCTTGGTATGATTTTGATTTTCTTCACATGGGACTTTCCTCCGTTCTAATGGCTGTTATTATGAGCAGTCGATTTAAAATTGGCAATCTTTATATAGGAGATCTTTTGAGGTATCCTCTTGAATTTTTGCGAGAATCCAAATGCTTTGCTGATGGATCTTGTGGAGGACACTTTGGTAGTGTCTTCTAAGCTCCTTAGGATAGGCTACTTTTGGCCTACCATGGAGAATGCTGATTCTGGCCTTGGTGCTTGTTCTTCCGGCTATTTCATCTCCTTGGCCCTTTTCAAAATTGGTCTTAGACATTATTGGCAAAATTAATCCGTGTCAAATGATGGACACAAATTCATCATAACCACCATTGAGTATTTCATGAAGTTGGTTGAAGCTATGCCTTTTGCCCGGAACACAAGTCTCTAAATTTATTTATAATCAAATCATTTGTAGGTTTGGAATTCCTTCAAATCTCATCTCAAACAATGGAACTTGTTTCAAAAATAAAGATGTTAAGAAATTATGCCAAAAATATAAGATTCAACATCGATGGTCCACTCCCTATTATCCTTAGGGTAATGGCCAAGCAGAAGCATCCAACAAAACCTTAATCAAAATTCTCAAAATATTGGTCAATAAATCTGGCCATGACTAGCACATTCAATTATATCCAGCTTTGTGGGCATATCGCACTAGTGTTCGAACTCCCACTGGAACTTCACCTTTTGTCTTGGTTTATGGCGCTGAAGCTGTTTTTCCCTTTGAATTAGAAGTTCCTTCTTTGGCTCTACTACTTCAAGATACCGAAGTAGGGGATGAATATCGAGCTGGCAGACTCAGTCAGCTGGAACTCCTAGATGAAAAGCGCATCAATGCTTTGGAGCATCTTCGTGCCTACCAAAACAAGCTTAAAAGATCATATGCTAAGAAAGTTCGTCATCGATCCTTTGAGGTCGGCGACCTTGTTTTAAAAGAAAATAAAAAAAATACTAATGCAACTAAAGACCTTAAAGGTAAATTTGAGCCCAACTGGCTTGGACCATACATTATCACTGCTAAATTTGAATCGGGAGCATACAAATTAGCTACCTTAGATGGTAAAGATTTAAAAGAACCTATGAATATTATGCATCTTAAGCGATATTACGCATAAAATTTGGTCATTTCACCATTTGTATATATTTTGCATGTTGTCTCATTTTAAAAATATATATATAACTGTTTAAACAAAAACAAACAAAAATAAAAGTAAAAACAACAATATTATAGACTCTTTCGAAACCAAAAAAAAATAGAGAAGAAAGAGAGAGTCAAAATTATCAAACTCCTCAAAAGTATTTGTTGTATATATTTCTTCTTGAAGTATTGCAGTTATATTTTCAAATTATTTTGGATAAATTAGCATTTATTTGGAATCCCTCACTTTCACAAACACAAAAATAAATATCTTGATTTTATCTGGCATGATTACTAATCTCTCTTATATCAAAGTCCACAAAATTCAATTAAATAAAGTTTGAGCACAGAGAATTGATCTTGTCATTTACTTAAACCAAGCATATCCTTTCACAATAAAATGATTATATTTGTAATGTCCACGCTATGCTACATAGTAGAAGTGGTTTCTTGAGCGAAAAGTTTCCCCTGCTATCCTATCATGCACATGGTCTAGAATCTTTGAGAATTGACAAAAGGACAAGCTCACCCCTACCCGGAATAAAAATCCCTTGCTCTACAGCTAATCCGAGCAAGTATCCCTAGCATAGGAAGAAAAGAAAAGTTCAAGAAAAAGAGAAAAAGAAAAAGGTTATTTCAGCATTATCTCAAATATCAAGCCAAAATACAAAAGTACAAAAAAAAAAAAAAAAAAAAGAGCAAAGAAAGCAAAAGCAAATGCAATAAAATCCCTTTCCCTACCCATTGAAAAGAAAAGAAGGGTTGATGAGCTTGAATCCCTGGAATTCTCAAATTATTCGAAAATTGTGAGGTAAGCCCCATAACAGGTGGTTTGTGCCCAACCCGCTTGGCCTTGGGTAACTCCTAGCGTGGTGATATGTCTATCACATTAGCGACCTTCTTTTGTACAGACCTATGTCTGCTTATGGATTAGCTAGCTCTTGATAACCCGACCTACATAGTAGTCTAGTACGGTTATATGCATCTAAATCATGGTTAATGAACACTTATTTGGTTAATTCAAATCACTTGTATCAAATTATCTTGCTCAAAACTGGTAAATGAACAATGCAATTGCACACACATTTGTATTTGAGAGATTTTGTGTATCATTATGATAAATCAAGATCGGAAATGAACTCACATACGCACATGGGATTCCTTATAAATCTAACTTTTGTCTTTAAGATACTTTGAAATATTTTTTTGCAAATTGTTTGGAATAATTTCATTTTCTCATCTGAGAACAGTTGTTTAGTATAAAGACAACTACATGCATTATCAAAAAAATCAAAATCATTTTCAAAAACATGCAATAAAATTACATTTATATATAACTTTTTGACTTTCGCGACGATGGTATAGTTCCAAAACCAAAATTGGAATTTTATGCCTAGCGCAAGTCCTCATCTTTATATTTTCTATTTATTTTCAAAAAATTAAAAATCAACCATGCAATAAAACTATTATATCAATTTCTTCTTTGGATTTCGCGATGATGGTATAAGTCTATACCTATAATTCTATGCCTAGCGCAAACCATCGTTCTAATTTTCTTTTCCATATATTTTAAAAACAAAATTCATCAAAACATATGACTTAAATCATTATGTTACACAAATATGCTTTACAAACAAACAAACACTTATTCTATTTCATGACATTATGTTCAAATTCAGTTTTTGCAACCATGGTATAAATTCTAAGGAATTGTTCAAAATTTTATCATACTTAGGAATTTATGCCTAGCAAAATCATATTTCTTTTCGTATTTCATGCATACTATTTTTATGAAAATCTGAAAACAAATCATCAAACCATCATTATCTCCATCATTACAACACAAAGTCTTAAGACAGTCTCTTAAGCACTCTTTTACTTTTTAACAATATTTCTATACTGGGATTAGCTTGACGACCGAGTGAGCGGCGACTCCATGAAATGGTCTATAATAGCGACAATGTCCTTTGAAATTATTGTTAGAAGTCCCTTTTATTTTTTATCAAATCGCACCACAACCACCAATTTGTTTACATCAGATTATTTCATTTAAAATCTTACAGCATGATATCAAATTATAATATTTCAAAACAACATAATTACATGAATCATCAAATCAATCACATCAAAACATTAAAGCATCATACAAACATAAGACAAGTCATATGATCAAAAATATCTCATCATATATATACATATCTCAAAAATATATATGTACATCATATCAAAACTGGATTGGTATGCCACAATCTACATATTGGCATACTCAATCCTCTCAAACCATATATACAGTCTGTGCAGTGCAGTAGCCTAGCCTCGAGAACCCCTCGAGCTCTCAGCCTCATCTCCTCCCCCGCCCTAAGGTGGACGAGGTGGCCCCATCGTAGTATGTGTGGTACTATGAGTCCTAGTCATCGATCGGGATGAAGTCCTCGATGACCCAACCCTGATCGGATCCGCAATACCGGCTGGCAGTTGTACCCTCTGACCCTCTGGCACCAGCTGGAAGTATATACCCTGGTAGAAGGCGGTCTGAGCAACCGACCGTGCCAGCTCTTGAGTGCTCGCTCCTCCGCTCCATGCTCTGAGGCGTGCGACCTCATCTCTGAGCTGTGTGGCCTCAGCTCGGTGTCGTGCAGCCTCATCCTATAAAGTCTACACCTGAGCCTGGAGACGAACAGTCTCCACCCGGAGAGTAGCCATCTCGCTACTCTCTCCTACCTCGACACCCTTGCCCTTATCGGGCGATGGTGGCCTCTCTCTCCGTGGAGAAGGGGGTCTCTCCTCCCTCCTCTCCCGCTGTCGTGGCCTCTGCCGAGCCTGTGGCCTCCTCTACTCTCTCCCATCATGACCCTGTGCCACCTCAATGGCCGTCTGGAATCGCCTCCCCATCCGATGCACAACTGCATGAATCGGACCCTGAGCCCTCATCATCCGAGGAGGGCGGATGCCTGCGTACCAAGCATCGTAGCCATCAGCAACCCCTATGTCATCCCCATCCACTGGCTGAATGGGGGCATCATCCACGTCCTCACTCTAGAAGCACTGCATATCTGGAGCCCCATTGACTGTAGTGTTATCCCGGATGGTCCGGGAAAACTCGTAGTCTCTAAGAGATGGGATCCCCTACTGTAGACCGAACTGCCTAAAAACTTGGTCATAGCGGTGGAGCTCCACCTCTCTCCTCTCCATCCTCAGCCAACAGGTTCGCCTAACGTGAGCCAGCTCCTATCCATCCTTGGCCCACCCTGGATGATCTCTCCAAGGCCTCCAGGTGATCTGGTCGGAGACAAGGTCATCAAGTAGTCTCCGGGACATTGGCAGATCTATCCGCCGCTGTGACCCTCTCCGGAGCCACCAGTAGAAAGCTCGGGGCCTCTCCCCATCAATCCCTGTCAGTGGGAGCCCTACCGGCCTTCGCACCATGATGTGCTCCCAGCACCAAACCTGTAGTAGTGATGTCATGACCAGACATCGGCCGCCCTTGTATACGACCCCATGTAGGATCCTATACAATCGACATAGTACAAAGCTCCCCCAAGAAAACCTGTACCCATGGTCTCTCATGTCGTAGACCACATCTATCAGTAGCCATGGTACTCTGCATCCACTCTGATGGCATAGCAGCAGACCACCTACCACCCCAGCCAAAACCTGTGTCAGTCTAGATGCCCCAGGCATCTGGCATAGCGACTCGATGTTCACTCCGCCCTTCTCCAGGGTGAAGCTCGGATCTCCGCACAGTCGCATCATCGCGTGGCCCTGATTGGCCATGGGAGTTATTAGTCGTCCTTGTATGGGGATCCTCAAAATCCTCCATACATCCTCCAATGTGGGAGTCATCTCCCCTATCGATAACCGAAAACAAGAAGAACCCGGATACCACCTCTCTGCTAGGGTCGTCAATAGCCCCATATCTGGTAGAAACCTGTGGCATATCTGCCACATGCTGCAAGCCGACTTGAGCCAACTGATCTCGCTCTACCTGAGATAGAGCGGCCAAGTCATCCCTCAGCCCATCGTATTTCCATTCTCTGCTCTTTAGTAATCCTCTCTGCAACATAAACAACAAAACAATAAAATCATTAATAAAACAGTGATTAAAAATGCAAGTAAAACAAAGTTCAATTTCATACAAATGATGATATCGTCCACTATTGGACGATATCATCCAAAATTTGAGCAAATTCGTCTTCGATTTCGCAAGAGGGAATCGTCCCTTATTGGACGAAATCGTCTCCATATCGTTGATTTCGCCCTTGGACGAAATCGGCGATATCGAGACGATTTCGACGAAATTGAGACGATTTCGTCCCGACGACGTCGACGGCCCAAAAATGGCCGCGATGCTCAAAAATCATTCAAAATCAATCTAAAAAGCATGAAATTCAAAATTAAAGCATTCTAAATTAAGTTTGGACCCTTACCCGTAGCCCGCGTCGGACCTCTGTCGATCTGTGCGCTGTCTCGACCATTCTTGTCTGCAGAGCTCTAGAAACCAGGAAAATGAACAGTAACAATGAATTAGGGTTTTTCCCTATTTTTCTTAATTTTATTCAAAACACTTAACAACATTTTTAAAATTTTTGCTTTTTCGCGTTTTTACCTCAAACGTTCGATTTGGGTAAAAACACGGAGGGGGCACCATAGTAAGTTGTCGTACGATTCGACCTAGAATCGTCGCCTAAAAATGGGAATAAATTTTTGCTTTCTCGTAAATCGAGAAGAACTCGTCTTTAACGCATTTTCTTCGAAAAATTCGCTAAAGAGGGGGCAAAATGTAGCACCCTAAAATTGGCGTAGTAAAACTTAGCAAATAATTAAAATTACCTTAGTAATAATTCAAATTCAAATCTCAACCCCAAAACCGCTCCAAAACCGCCTGTAACCCGTTTCCTCATTTTTTGTGCCATTTTTAGAGTTTGTTTTGTCCGTTGGATGATATCGTCGCCGATCAGATGATATCGCCTCAGATCGGATGAATTCGTCTAGAGAAGAACGTCCAGACGATTTCGTCCCAAAACTGATTTTTCATAATTAGCCTCTGTTTCAACGACGTCTCTAATCTGGGCAGAAGCGTGTCTGCGCCGTTAGAGACCCTCCCCGTTGGAGATCTCCCAAATTGGGATGATCCCCAACCTCCTAACCTCCCTCCTAAGCCTATTTAAACCTTAGGACCCCCCTTGACATTCCCCTGGCTGAATTTCCCTGTAATTTGATCTTTGCGTGCATTATAATACCCTGGATTATCATCTGCATTTGTGCTTTTCAAATTTTCTTGTAGGAACTTTGTCATTTTTTAGCCGGAGCAAGCTCAGATCATCGTAGACGATCTTGTACAATTCGAGACGATTTCGCACTCTATAGACGATTTCGACTGCAGTCAACATTGGGGGCAATCAATGCCCAGAGTTTGTGCTTTTTCTATACCTTTCTGCTATTTTATTCTGCATCTAGTTAGTTTTATTATTATTTCCTGTTATCCTACATCTTGGAGTTCACCCATATAGCTTAAGTACATAATAACATCACGATTAGTTATTAAAGCATGATAATTTACTTGCATTTCTATTTGGGATTATCTTATTAACATCATTATTATCATTTCATATCATCTTCCTTTATCAGCATAGCTGCATTTTTTGTAGTCTGTGTCCATTTCTCTGATTGCAGGTCTCTAACGAATTCGTCTGATCTCAACGATCTCGTCAGATCGAAGACGATCCTGTCAAATTCCAGGAGATCTTGACTGCTCAAAAATTAGAACCTCCATCAGACATCCGGAATCAGGTATGGTTTTTCTCATCTAGCTTGTTCTCTATATTTTCTGTTTAAATCTATTTTTTGTATTCATTTAAATCTGCATTTCATATAGAACAGTTTAGATTCATTTGGCCAAACCTAGGACTTGAATGATTAAAGATAAAATTGAACACATCAAACACATTCCCAACCTAGGCGTGGAGACTGCCACTAAACGTTTCCTGGTGAACCCCACCATCCGTCGAAAAATCACCTTAATACCCCTCCCCTGAGAGGCGGGACCTTCAAAGGGCCTCTCAGTCCGAGGTACCATTCCATCCTTCTCGCATCCCCCTTTCGGGCGTGGATCCTTTAGCCTGAAGGTAAGGGTGCAAAAAATTTGGAGCGATACAATATCTCTATCTTTCAATAGCTATCTAATGCCTTCCTCGAACGCTTCTCTTTTAAAGCTAAGAAGAAAGCTAACTTGTCTGACTTGTCTAATCTACGTAAATATGATGATGAGCTAGTTATGGACTATGGAAATAGATGGTGCAAGATCATGTTGAAGTTACCATTTGCCATCCCTATTTTTGAATTAACACGGATGTTCACCAAGAGCTTCTCTAAGCACATGTCATTGCTATTACAATTGCAACAATACCAGACATTCAAATAATCTTTGGCACAAGCCAAAGTTATCAAGGACATTAAGTTCCATGAGGACAACATTAAGCTCCAACGAAAGAGTGGAACAAAAACACTTGTAATAACAATCATAAAAAAAAATGGATTTGATCAATCAGATTGTTTTGAATGTTCCAAAATCCAAGAAATCCCAATATTAGCCTAACTATTAGGCTCAACCCCCTTCAGTGCAATATAAAAATCAGCGCAACAATAATCAAGGTAAGGATAAGCAAAATTGTACACCTCATACATACACACCATTGCCCGAATATTTGAAATCTCTCTTTAACAAACTATGTGAGGCCAAGGCGATCACCTTGACAAAAATTCACCTCCTAGATCCAACATGCCCGAAGCCTAAAGGGTATAGAGAGGATCAATATTGCTCTTATCATAGATAAAATGGACATGATATCCAAGGGTGCTACGATTTCAAAAACCTAGTACAAAATATGCTCGATAAGAACCAGTTACAAATAGATAATCCTCTAGCCATAGATAATAAATAGCTAGGAATATTTAAAGAGCCCTTGCCCAACCATGAGGTCAAAGGTAATCAAATGGGGCATGTCAATGATATTCATATGGATCCACCCACACATGGGTTCATTGGTATGATTTAACTTGTAAATCAAAGGTATAACCAACCTGAGCCACCTGTGGCTCCCATTCGCATACCTGTTGTGCCCCAACAAAGGCCAGTGCAAAACCCACTACCAGGTCCATCGACACAACCGATGATTACTATAAAAAATAGACTATATCAGAGTTTGCAAATGGCCTCAGCTAAGCTCTCAATTTATGAGCTTATTGTTCAATCCCCTAGGCATAGGGAAGTGCTCATGGAGATTCTAAAATCCATTGAGCTTCAATCTTAGGATCCCAATGCATTCACTAACTTTGTGGGGCATGTTAAAAAATACAAAGAGCTTGTGATCACTTTCTATGATCACAAAATTAAGCAAGTTCCAACTAATGTAGTGGATCCACCATTGCATATAATCACTTGTATAAATCAAATTTTGTACAAGTGAGTGTTGATCGACACAAGATCATTGATCAACATCATAATGATGACCGCACTAGAACATCTAAGCATTCCAACATCGCATATCATGGCATCCACATTTACACTGTGAGCATTTAATGATGCCTTATGCTCGATGATTGGAACCATAGTCTTACCTATTCAAGTGGGACTGAAAACCATTTTCATCTTATGCCATGTGTTGGAAGGCGCGATGCAGTATAATATATTGCTCGATCATCCTTGGATCCATGATATGAAGTGCGTTCCTTCTATTTTGCATCAGTGCATTAAATATGTTCACGAAGGAAACATTCATGTCATCCCCTCAGATGATGAGCCCTTTAAATACATTAACCAAGTTAGCAATCTGGGGGAGTTCATCTTACCATCAATGCATCTGGACATAAGACCTAGTTCACCTATTAAGCATCCAGAGCGTAAATCTAAAGTAGTGTGTGCTGACCCATCCACTTTAGCACCACCATCATCACCTAAACCAATACCTACTTTTGATAAACCATCTTCATCATCTGATCTGAAGATCAAACATAAGCTAAAGGCACCCATGGTCGATGAGCCTGAAGTCATCCCCCATGTATCTACCATAGATATTCCTATTCCCATGGAAGAGGAAGAGTCACCTAACATGATGGAGGATATACCTCAACCTGCATCCCCCACCTCATCGATGGGATCATCCGTGTCTCAGGTGATGGTGCATTTAGTCAATCCTAGACTCGCAGAATATTTGGTTCAAAATGTGACTTTCACGCCAATTATTGAGTCTATGCAAGATATGGGGAGACCTCGCATTCCCTCTTTTCCCATTGGGATGGTGGTGCCTTTAGGCATACCACCCAATCAAACTAATTTTATCTATGGGGGTTTTGACCAAGCCTCAAATCATTCTCCTATTATCCATCATGATGATGAACCTTTTAGAGGAAATGTGTATTAGCTATTGAACCTTGACTTTGCTCTACTATAATTCTACTATTTCCATTAGCATGGTAATGGTATAAGTCTACACGAGCAAGGTCGTAAAACACCCTTCCAACCATAGTATTAGTTACCTATAGATAATTTTGGATTAGGGTATTCTATATGCATACTAGATGAGATCCTAGCTAATTCCTTACAATGCCTAAGCTTAGGATTCAGGAAAGACATTGATTGGAATCCATATGTTGATCCCAACCCTTCTCATTTTTGGAGGGATTATCACCCAATCATCATGGTTGCTATAGAATCATCTATAGTATATCATGAGTCCATTATAGAAGAGGAATCTGAATCAGAATATCTTTCTGAGAATGACTGGGTAGATGAAGATGATGAATATGAGGATGCAACTAAAATTACCTATTTAGGTCCTCTCCACCTTTGTCATCTCAACAACTCCATAGGAGATGTTGAACTGGTTAGACCCCTTGTGGACATGGATGAAATCTATCACAAGGCTTTCCCTATTACACCTAATTGGAGATAATTGCTTCCCCTTGAGGATCCCATTGTCCTATCTTCTCCTAGAGTGGATCCCGATATCCCCATGCCTCCTAAACCACACCTAGAGCATGGAGAGCAACCAACAATTAATAGGTCCTACCCATGCAACCATGGAGATCACCAACTATCCATTAACATGATCTCCATTGATTTAACCACACCCCTCCATAATCCAAGTGACCCCTCAAAGTCATTGCACCTCAACCTTGAGGCCATTGACTTTGATCACGCTACATCACCCCCATCGCTTGAGGAGTTCTTCCCCTATGAAGAAATGCTTCAACTATTCCATTTTACTCCAGGCTATGCTCATGATGTCTACAATGCTGAGGTCGCATCTAAAATGATAGATCACCCTAACCTAGTAGACGACATCCATCTGATCCCTACACCTCACTAGCTTGAGGAGGGATCTCATATGTCAATAGAGGATACTTTCGATGTGGATATTGGTAATGATCCAACTAATCCTAAGAAAGTCAAATTTGGAGAAAGTCTATCTCCTGAGGAATGAGCCATCCTCATACCTCTATTGATAGAGAAGTCAAATATTTTTGCTTGGTCATACAAAGACATGTCGGGTCTAGATCCAAAATTGGTTACTCATAACCTTTCATTGGACCCCAATATGAAACTTGTCAAGCAAAAACTAAGAAATATGCATCCAACCATCGCTTTGATGGTGAAAGATGAATTGCAAAAGTTGTTGGATGTAGAGTTCATTCAGCCCATCGACTATCCAGAATGGGTATCAAACATGGCACCTGTAGGAAAGCCTGATGGGAGGATCCGTATTTGTATGGATTTTAGAGACCTAAATAAGGCAACACCCAAGGATGCATTCCCATTTCCAAATATCGATGCTCTTGTAGATGCAACTGCAGGTCATGAGATGTTATCCCTCATGGATGGTTTTTCAAGCTATAATAAGATTTGGGTCAAACTCGAGGACCAACATAAAACAACCTTCACCACTCCATGGGGAACATTCTGTTACAAATTTATGCCATTCGATCTCAAAAATATTGGTGCCACCTATCAACGGGCCATGACATACATTTTCCATGACTACATGCACAAAATCCTAGAAGATTACATTGATGATTTGCTTACCAAATCATTATTGCATGAAGAGCACACAGATATTCTACGAAAAGTATTTGATCTCTCGATAGAGCATAATGTCAGGCTAAATCCTAAGAAGTGTGTTTTTGGTGTTACATCAGGAAAAATCTTGGGATTCATAGTCTCTAAAAGAGGGATCAAAGTCGATCCAGAAAAGGTCAAAGCTATTTTGGAAATGCTTCCCCCAACAAATATCAAAGAACTTCAAAGCCTACAGGGCAAAGTAGCATCCATTAAGTGCTTCATAGCATAGTTATCGGATAAATATTGATCCATGAATCGAATGCTACACAAGGGGGTCCCATTCAATTGGGATGAAGACTATCAAAAGGCTTTTACTGAGATCAAAAAATACCTAGCAACACCGCCAATATTAGCTCCACCTTGACTAGGTGTACCTTTTCTACTATATATATTAGCCATGGACTTTTCCCTGGGAACCATGTTAGCCCAAAAGAACAAAGAGAACAAAGAACATGCTATATATTACATTAGTCGCACCTTGGTCAGCTACGAGCTAAAATATGCATACATTGAAAATCTCTATTTAGGAGTGGTGTTTGCTACAAAATGCTACACCATTACATGTTAAGTCATACTACGTATGTAATATCCAAAGAAAATCCTTTGCGGTACATGATGAGTCGAACATATCATAATATGCATACTACAAAGTGGATCATGCTATTGATATAATTTGATCTAGAATTTATCAGTCAAAAGTCTATCAAAGGATAAGTCATAGCTGATCAAATGGTAGAGGCACCTCTTCAGGATGATAGGCCTCTTGTCATAGAACTACCTGATGATGCAGTCTTTGCATTATCAAAGTCACCCAAACCCGAAGAATTGGATAATAAAGAAGACATGACTTTGTTCTTCGATGGTTCCAAGTGTGAGCAAGGGGGTGGCGTAGGGATCATGTTTTTCATGCCACAAGGAGCTCCTATGCCCTTGTCTTTTAAACTTGATTTTCCTTGCACCAATAATAACGTTGAATATGAGGCCCTAATATTGGGTCTCCAAACAACTATCACCATGAATATTAAAAAGCTAAATATCTTTGGTGACCTTGCTCATAGTAAAGCATGTAGATGTCCCATCCTAAAAGCTTACAAAGAGCTTGTGGACACATATCTAGCCCAACTAGATTGGTATGACATCAAGGCAGTCCCTCGTACGTCTAATAAATTTGTGGACACAATGGCCTCTTTGGGATCCTTAATCCCTTAGAATCCTTCCATCGATTTTACTACCATCCATGTCAAAAATCTCTCAATTAGTGATGTTGCGTGAGGCTCCAAGCAACAAGGAATCAGTCCACATGATTCAGATAGAACCAAACCATGAATGGTTCTACAAAGCCCAAGACTTTCTAAAATAGGCATCCTGGGGGTCCTTGATCTCGTAGGGTCCTTCAAAGAATGGTACTACCATTCATCATAAGGTTATCTCCCAATATGCATTTATGCATAATGAATCGCAATGGGAACAAGCTATTCAATCAGTCAAATCTCAAGCTTATCAGGATTGGCTAGTCCAATTAAAATATTACCTAAAACTTGGTAGTATCCCTCAAGGATTATCACATGCCACAAAATGAGCATTTAAACAGAAAGTGATTAGATATGTCTTGCTAGGAGACATTCTATATCAATAGAGCTATGATGGAGTCCTCTTTCATTATCTCGAGCCCCAAGAATCTTCTTGGGCAATCTCACAAGCTCATGATGGTACCTATGGTGGCTATTTTAGTGGTATGGCTATCATTAAGCACATCCTTAGAATGGGTTATTATTGGCCCATGATGGAGAAGGATTGTTGCGCATATGTCAAGAAGTGCATTAAGTGTCAACATCATGCTAATCTCACGCACCTACCATCTCAAGCCTTGCAATCGATTCAATCAACTTGGCCTTTTTCTCAGTGGGGATTCGATCTAATTGGGAAGATCTCTCCTCCTTCATCCAAGCTACCACATGTTCATCATAATGGCCACTGAGTACTTTACCAAATGGGTGGAAGCAATCCCTTTGACCACTATGATTGGAGCTCATATTACGGAGTTTATACTCCATAATATTATATGTCATTTTGGTATCCCATCCAAAATCATATCAGATAATGGAACATCATTTAAGAACAAATATGTGCAGGATTTAACATCCAAATATAACATTCAACACAACTTTGCAACACCATATTATCCGCAAGCAAATGGGCAAGCAGAGGCCTCTAATAAAACCGTAGTTGCCATATTGAAGAAAATCGTTAAGGAGAATCATAAGGATTGGCACCTTCAATTACCTCTAGCTTTATGGGCTTATCGCACTAGCATTCAGACACCCACTAGGGCAACCCCATTTTTTCTAGTATATGGCACTGAGGCCATTATGCCCTTGGAATTAGAAATTCCATCATTGCGAGTCTCATTGAAAGAGTTCATCGATGATGACACATCACGACAAGCTCACCTTGATCAATTGACCCTTCTTGATGAACGATGAGTGAATGCTCTTGAGCATCTCCATGTTTATCAAGATCATATTAAATGAGCTTATAATACTAAAGTCCATCCAAGAGACTTTAAGGTTGGGGATCTTGTGCTTAAATAGAACCAACAAAACTCAAACCTACCACCTCATCTAAGAGATAAATTTATGGCCAATTGGTTAGGTCCCTTCATTGTAACAGAGAAGATAGGACTTGGAACTTATCGCCTAACCTTGCTAGAAGGTGTTGAGGAGCTTGAACCTCTCAATATTCTTCACTTACGGGTATTTTATACATAATTCATAAAACAATCAAAATCACAAAAACAACAAAAATCATCAAAAAATCCAAACAAATAAAAAAATATTAAAACATAAAAACAATATAAAACATTAAAATAAAAAAACATTTGCATTATGTTTTCATGCATTCCATTATATGCACTCATTAGTTGCATTGCATTAGGCATATTCATCCATTGCACTTGCACTAGGATAGGTTGTGTTTACATTCTTACGAATGACACCATGTTTGTATGCCAATCATGAATTCACATATCCTTATCATTCACATTTCCATTGTGAGTAACTGTGTTTTTCAACACATTTAATTAGTTGCTATAAGGTGTATACTAGGGTTTTTCGATCATTCAGCCATCCCTAGTTATATTTTCAAATTTTGTAGAAAGCTATCTTGGATTTTAGAAGGTAAGGTCTTAGTTTTGATAGTACCTTGCATATATCAAAATCCCAACACAATTAAAAACATTAACAATCCTAGTTTGAACAAGGAAGGATGACACTACAAAGTGATCCTAGTCACCTTAAGAGAAAGGTTTTCCTTGCTCATATTATTATGCGCATGGTCTAGAATGTTGATCATTGACAAAAGGACAAGCTCCCCCCTACCCAAACAAATCCCTTGCTCTTCCACAAAATGAGAAAAATTCCCAAAGCAATACAAAATAAACAATGATTTTCATCACTAAGCAAATCCCTTGCTCAAAAAAAAAAAACAAAAATGCAAAATAAACAGTGGTTTTCACCACTAAGCATGAGCAAGTATCCCAAGAAATTAAAATAAAATAAGGGGGTAATGATATTGAATCCTTAGAATCTTTAGTATTCAAAAGCCATGGGGTGATCTCCATTACAACAATGGGTTGAATGAAACCCCCTAGAAATGGAGTAACCTTACGCGTGGTGATATGTCTATCACATTAGTGACCTTATTTTGTATAGATCAATGTCAGATTATGGATGAGCTAGCTTTAGGTGGCTTGTATTACCTAGTAGTCTAGTCTAACTATGTCCAAACTCAGGATCATGATGACCATAGGGTGATCCTCATTACAACAATGGGTTGAATGAAATCTGCCTAGCAATGAGGTAGTCTTATGCCTCATCTAATATATTCACTTTGCACACATAGGGATAGTGAATATCTTGGTCTTCTTAACAGGCTTGTATCTTTTAGGAGTCTTGTGTAGTCATTATACAACTTTTGATCAATCAACTAGGGTGTTTGAGTCTCATGGAAAACCTCAAAAATTCTCCTATAGCAACAAATCATCTCATCAAACAATCACAGTTTTCCTTATGAATTTTTGTTTATTAAGGGGTGTTCATAAAATAGGATAGATACCGGATGGATATCAACAATGATATTTAGATGACCATTGACTATTTTATGCATATATTTTAGTTTGTAGAAGCTTATAGGGAAAGCCCCTACATCTCACATCATTTCATCTCACATATGGATGTATACATGATTAATTCTTATGATAAGAGTTAACATTTTCATTCATGATTTTTATACATTATGTGGTGTCTGCCATTAGTTTGTTAAACACAAATTAGATTCATTCATTATGTTTTAAGTGATTAAAGCATACAAGTTCATTTGCATTAGACCATCCACATGAAATTAATGCATTACATACACATCCACCATATCATATAACAAAATTAAATGCATAATCAATAAAACAAATCAAAACATGCATTTAACATTCACTACTGCATCCATATAAGCATACATAGTAGTACATCCACACATCTAGATCATAGAATCTAATCATACATTAATCATCTAACTATTGCATGTCATTAGTACATCGCATATAGAACATCATATCATCATATAAGCATTACATATATCAATGCATCCATAACATAAACATAAAGTAAAACCATAACACATAATGAGCCATAAAAGAAGATATCATATATATGTGTGTGAATATGTCAAAGTACATAATGGTACAAAATTACCCGTAGGCTACAACTATGTAGGTCCTCAGACCTTACACTCAAAAATGATAAATGAACACAAGCTTATACTGAGAGGGGGGTGAATAGTATAAGACCACTTTTTACTTTTCTTTATCAAATAGTATTATCCAATATAATCAATGGCAATATCAATAGCAATAACTAAAGCAATGCACAAATCATCACACACAATAGAGACACCAAATTTATGTGGTTCACCTAATATGGGCTACTCCACGGAGAAATTTTTTTACTAAAAACTTTCTCAATAAATATCTTGGGAATCCTTTCCCTATTACAATGTTTGTGGATCTCTATCCAAAGGAGAAACCAATCCCCTAATCAAGTTCATGGATCTCTATCCACAAGAGAAACCAATATTCTAACTCTGTTGTGGTTGGTGATCCTCTAGAAGACCTCTACCTCCACTACCCTTAGCAAATGGAACTCTATCCATAGAAGACACCTGTCTTCCCTACTGTAGCTGGAGATCTCTATCCTCAACTCTGTCATCTCCAAAGATCTATCTCAAATATGTACTAAACACAGTCCTTTGGTCTAGCACAAATCTATCCTCAATATTTGTCTCAGTTCTAGCACAAACCTATCCTCAAATTTGTACCAAACTTTATTCTTGAATCTGTACTAAACACAGTCCTTCAGTCTATCACAAATCTATCCTCAATATCTATCCTCAAGACTTAACTCAAAGCTTGACTCAATCTCAAATCAAATCTGTTGGATCTACCCCAAACCTTAACTCAAGGTTTGAAAAAATCAATCAATCTACTCTGCTCTCAAGTCTTCTCAAAGACTTATCTCAAATCTACTTTGTAAGATTCCATAAGAGCTCACACCAATCTATCCTCAAGTCCTTTCTAGAACTTGTCCAATATTCTCAATAAGTTCTCACAAGAACTTATCCAAATCTGCTCTCAATATGTATTGTAAGATTCCACAAAATCTTACCCAAATTTGTCCACAAGTCTTCTCAAAGACTTACCTCAAATCTGCTCAATAAGTCCACACTAGAACTTGTCCAATCTCATAGAAACATAAAGAGAATTTTTAGAGACTCAATATGCTCTATACTCATCACAATGCTTAATCACTCTTTTAGAAACATACAAAGAATTGTTAGAGACTCAATATGATTCACATTCACCTCAATACTCAATCACTTTCAATCACTATTTTAGAAACATACAAAGAATTTTTAGAGACTCAATATGCTTCAAATTCAACTCAATACTCAATCACTTTCTCAAATCAATTCAGAATATAGAATAGTTTGTTTTATGGAACTTGATCAATCACTTCACACATCCACTTGACTAGTCTCAACCAACTCTACTCAACCAATCACTCAATGAAACAATCCTTGCTTACAAACCTTAGTCCAATCATATGATCCTTCACTTAAAATGTTTCCAACAATGCTTATCAACCAATTTTATATAACAATGATACTCATGTTCTTTTCAAACCTTAGTTCAAGTTCTTCACTCAACAACTCACTTCAACAACAATGCTATTGATGTTGGTTATTGAATTTTGGCCCTCAACAACTTTATCCCTTGTTCGTTGGCGCTTAAGACAAGAAGCTTATCTTCTTCTTCGCATGAATTCTCACAACACTACACTTGCCTCTTTTATTTTTTTGAATGAAGGATGATTTAAATGCCACTAAGGCATATATTTTATATACCAATTACCTCCTTTAAACTTGAACGTCGATGCCTTCGAAATTTGAATAATTAATTTATAAATTATTTGAATTATTTAGAATTTAAATATTATAAATTAACTTTTAAATCCTTTTGGCTTTATTAAAGCCTTCTTTGATTTTACCACTTTGTATAAATAATATTTATTTATAAAATTTAAATTCAATTTGAATTTAAATATTTTATAAAAATAGATATTAAAACTTCCTTGGGCTTTTATGAAAACCTTATATTTTTGCTCACCCATGGTTTTAATAAAAACCCTCCTACTTATGCTTCCACATAATATTAAAAATATTATGAAGCTCTTTTGCCATTAACCTTTGCATTGTTTCTTTTGACCTTTTTACATCAACGGTATCTTATTCCTTTACATAAATGACAACTTTGTTCCTTGACATCAATGAGAAATTTGACTTAAAATGTCCAACAATCTCCCCCTTTGTCATTGATGGCAACCCAAATTTTGTTTACCAAAAACTTAAGCTTTTTTTTGTTTTGATCCCCCTAGGACATTGCTCCCCCTAGCTCAATGCTCTTTTCAAATCTCTCCTCTTTACTCAAATACCAAATCTCTCCCCCTTACTAAAATATCTCCCCCTTTTGACATTAATGGCAAAGGGTCACCTTTGGGGCTCAGAGCTAAGAATGATTCTCTTAGCTTAGCCCCTCCCCCACTTCCTCTTGGGGTGGTTACTTCTGGGGTGGGATTTTTTCTACTCCTAGCAAGCACTGGTCTTTACCTTTATCCTCTTTTCTTCTTATTTAATCTTTCTGATTCCCTTGACTGTTCCTGTTCCTGTCCATGTCCATGCCCAAATTCCTATTTATGTTTCTGTTCCTATCCATGTCCATATTCTTGTTCTTGTTCCTGTTCTTATTTATGCTTGATTCTGGAATGTCTACTCTACACCACTTTGCTATATGTCCATCATTATTGCACTTATGACACTTAATGTTATTATTCATTGGAGGTACAAAATTCTTGGTATTTCTCCTGATGAAGCCATATTTGTTCCTGTCAAGAACCCTGCAATTTATTGCCTTGTGACCAAACTGATTACATGAGTAGCAATACCCATGGAAAAGCTACCTGTTTATGAAATTCCTATTTTTCTGTCTTTCATGTGTCCTACACTGTGAAGCCATGTGCCCAAATCTGTGACATGAGAAACATCGTCCATTGAAATTTTCTTGCCTAGACCCCATTGGTATCTTAGTCTCTTCTACCCTGTCTTGTTTCCAGTTCCATCTGTTCCTTACTTGTGTATTGTTACTTTCCTTGTTGAAATTTCTATTTTCCAACTTATCCTTAGAAGTCTCACTCTCTCTTTTACTTACTTCTTTTGATGTTTCTTCTTATCTAGTGCTTGAGCTTGACTCTCCTTTTTCTGCTTCTTGTTTCTCTTGTTCTTCTTCAAAACTAAGTCTTATTTTGGTGACTGATGATCTTTGTGCATTGATAATCCTATCCAAAGTCTTTGAATTTTTCTCAACCTTATGTAGCTTGTCCTTGGAGATTTTTACTTCCAACCTTAGTGAAACTATCTCATGTTCTAATATTTCACACTCTAGATCTTTTATCTTTAATTTTTCGACCATACCTTCTTCAATTTTTCTTGCCTCTTCAACCTTGATTTTGAAGTTGGTGAGTTCCTATAGAAACTTTCCTTTTGCTTTCTAATATTCTTGATCTTGAACCCTTAATCCTGAGTTCTCCATTTTTAATTCTTCGATATCAACACTAAGTCTTTTACATTCTTGCTCTTTTACCTTTTATTATTTTGCCATATCTTTTTCAGCTTTCCTTGCCTTTTCAACCTTAAATTTCAAGTCAGAGAGATCTTGTAGAATCTTTGTCTTACATTTATCATCCTCTTGTATTTGAGCCTTTAATTCTAAGTTCTCCCTTTTTAACTCAACAAGTTCCTTAAGAGTGACTTCCTCCTTTTCTCTTTCTAAATTTTTCTCTTTCCTTTGGTCTTCAATTTCTTCTATTGTCCAAAGTAGAGTTTCTTATTCATACCTATTTTGGTTGTCCTTGTTATCCTTTTTTGAACCATATTCATCTTCATCGCTACTAAAACCATTGCAATAACCTGCATCATGACCGAGTTTTCCACAAAAAAAATATTCTTCACCTTCTTGTGAACAATGAATTGCAAGGTGACCTATCTTCCTACATCTGATACAAAAATTTATCAATCTGGTTAACTCTCCACTGCTTGATTCATCTCTTGAATCTATTTCCATTCTTCCTCCAAAAAAAACAATATCAAATTCATCCTCTTTTTATTTCATGACCATGTGTGTTCTTTTCTTTTTATGTATCATGGTTCTACCTTTGTATTTCTTTTCCATTTGTGTTCTTGTAAGATATTTCTTCAAGTTGTTAAACCTTTTTCGAAGGAACCAACTCTAATACCAATTGAATAACACAAGATTATACTGATAGGAGGGGTGAACAATATAAGACCAATTTTTACTTTTCTTTCCCAAACAGTATTATCCAATATAATCAATGGCAATATCAATAGTAATAACCAAATTAATGCACAAATCATCACACACAATAGAGACACCAAATTTAAGTGTTTCACCCAATGTGGTTACTCTACGGAGAAAATATTTTACTAAAAAATTTCTCAATCAATATCTTGGGAATCCTTTCCCTATTACAATGTTTATGGATATCTATCCAAAGGAGACACCAATCCCCTAATCAAGTTTGTGGATCTCTATCCACAAGAGACACCAATATCCTAACTCCGCTCTGGCTGGTGATCCTCTAGAAGACCTCCACCGCCCTTAGAAAATGGAACTCTATCCACAGAAGACACATGTCTTCGCTACTCTAGTTGGATATTTCTATCCTCAACTCTGTAACCTCTAAAGCTCTGTCTCAAATCTATACTAAACACAGTCCTTCAAACTAGCACAAATATATCCTCAATCTCTATCTCAGGTCTAGCACAAACCTCTCCTCAAATCTACACCAAAATCTATCCTCAAATCTATACTAAACACAGTCCTTCGGTCTAGCATAAATTTTTCCTCAATCTTTGTCCTCAAGCCTTAACTCAAAGCTTGACTCAATCTCAAATCAACTCTGTTGGATCTACCCCAAACCTTAACTCAAGGTTTGAACAAATCAATCAATCAACTCTGCTCTCAAGTCTTCTCAAAGACTTATCTCAAATCTGCTTTGTAAGCTTCCACAAAAGCTCACACCAATCTATCCTCAAGTTCTCTCTAGAAATTTTCTAATCTGCTCAATATGTTCTCACAAGAACTTATCTAAATTTGCTCTCAATCTGTATTGTAAGCTTCCACAAAAGCTTACCCAAATCTATCCACAAGTCTTCTCAAAGACTTACCTCAAATTTGCTCAATAAGTCCACACTAGAACTTGTCCAATCTCATAGAAACATAAAGAGAATTGTTAGAGACTCAATATGCTCTATACTCATTATAATGCTTAATCACTCTTTTAGAAATATACATAGAATTGTAAGAGACTCAATATGCTTCACATTCATCTCAATACTCAATCACTATTTTAGAAACATACAGAGAATTGTTAGAGACTCAATATGCTTCAAATTCAACTCAATACTCAATCACTTTCTCAAATCAATTTAGAATATAGAATAGTTTGTTTTATGGAACTTGATCAAAAACTTCACACATCCACTTGACTAGGCTCAACCAACTCTACTCAATCAATCACTCAATGAAACAATCCTTGCTTACAAACCCTAGTCCAATCATATGATCCTTCACTCAAAATGTTTTCAACAATGCTTATCAACCAATTTCACATAACAATGATACTCATGTTCTTTTCAAACCTTAGTTCAAGTTCTTCACTCAACAACTCACTTCAACAACAATGCTTATAAGACAATCTTCACATAACAATGATACTCATGTTCTTTTAAAAACCTAGTTCAAGTTCTTCACTCAACCAATGGTTTCAACAACAATTCTTATAAAACAAGTTTTTAAAAACTCTTTATTCCAGAAAACCTTGAAGCATTAACTCAACACACTCAATAAGGAAACCCTAATCAAGTCCTTTTCACTCCAAACTTGTTTTCCAAAAAATAAACCAATCAACTCAACTATGGAAGAATGTGCCCATACCTTTTTCTTGTTGATGAAGGAACCTCAAACATCTGCCACAACCACAAACACTTCTTTGCCAAGCTCAAAGGAAGGTTAGAAGATAAAACTCTCTCTCAAGATTATAATGCAAATATCAAAACATACATACACCTTATTACTCCATCTTGAAGAAGGGATCCATAAATATATACAAAAATCAATTGACCATTTACACCTTATGATCTCCCTATTAAAAATAATATTTACCACTAAAAATAATGTCAACAATGTCACCTTCAAATAAGAAGTCCTCTAAAATTTAATCACTCTTCAATTCACCTTTTGATAAATCAAAAATAACTTTATTTAAAATAAAGTTTAACACCTTATACCTTCATTTAGTCAAAAATTAATAATTAAAATAAGCACCTTTTCATAACCCCTTATAGCTCCCTAAACCTTATGTTTACACCTTAGGCAATTAAAATTAATGCAAAATTTATTACCTTCACCTAGGTGAGACTCAAACCCTCGACGCCGCCTCCTTGTGCATCCTAGTCGTGACCTCGACTGCCGTGAGCGCTAGGCACTCATTTGGAAACCAAAGAGCACCACACGGTCTATATCGTCTTTGTTGGAGCCCAATAAAAAATAAAACATGTGTCCTTCCTTGATGCTTTAACCTTAACACTGCCAAAACACTCTTGTCGTGAATCGAACATGGACCACTCTATACCCAAGCGCCTTAACTCACAACCACTTGCCACTAGGCCATGCTGCCTGGTTGGTTATTGAATTTTGGTCCTTGACAACTTTATCCTTTTTTCGTTGGCGCTTAAGACAAGAATCTTGTCTTCTTCTTTGCATGAATTCTCACAACACAACACAACACTTGCCCCTTTTATTTTTTTGAACGAAGGATGATTTAAATAAATTTAAACTTGAACGTCGACACCTTCAAAATTTGAATAATTAATTTATAAATTATTTAAATTCTTTAGAATTTAAATATTATAAATTAACTTTTAAATCCTTTTGGCTTTATTAAATCCTTCTTTGATTTTACCACTTTGTATAAATAATATTTATTTATAAAATTTAAATTCAATTTGAATTTAAATATTTTATAAAAATAAATATTAAAAATTCCTTGGGCTTTTATGAAAAACCTTTTATTTTTGCTCACCCATGGTTTTAATAAAAACCCTCCTACTTATGCTTCCACATAATATTAAAAATATTATGAAGCTCTTTTGCCATTAATATTTGCATTGTTCCTTTTGACCTTTTTACATCAACGATAGCTTATTCCTTTACATCAATGACAAGTTTGACTCAAAATTTTCAACAATAAATACATGGCAAAAAATCAAGCAGGACCTACACCCCTTGATTTTCCTTCACCCTTAGCCCCATATCTATGAGGTTGCCTAGAGCTAACACCTGCTGATCTCTCTGATTGAGAAGTTGATATGTGACTGGGCCGCACTTATGACTACCTAGACTCACTTCGTTGCTCCATTGTGAGCCCCCTACTATAGACCTCTCTGGTAGAGTGCTACTGCATAGCCTAACCCAAGTCTCTAGGGCAATGATGTATGTTGCATCTGCTATGCGCTATGCTGAAACCTCCTTTATCAGGCTCCTCGGTCTCCTAATATCTATGTCACCACCTGATGCTACTGGTCCCTAAGTGGCTAGAGTGGATGATGTAGCCTGAGCTATAGGCACGACCACTAAATATACCCTGAGAGTATCTCACTCCATGGTCCTCACGTCTACCTCGACAATATTGGTAGTCAGTTGTGCACGTAGAGTGTCAATCATCACTATAGTTGTATCCACCTAATCCTGGAGAGTAGCTCTCTCCTCAATGTATCTTTGCCATTGTTGTTGTCTAGAACTGAGCTAACTCTAGGGAACCGTGAGACTAGTATATTACTCTACTAGCTGCATCTGTGAGGTCTACAACTATATCTATACACTCTACAACTATGCTCATAGCTATGCCACCTCATCCATCGAGGCATCCTCCTTGCCCTCCTCATTTTCTTGGGGCTCATATGTCTATCCTGTAGCCTATCCCCACTCATCCTTTATCTTGTGATGTACTCATCACTCATCATCCCCTCCACCCTTCTCTACTGTCGCTATTGCAAGTCTATCCTTAGGACCGCCACCATGCCATAATTGAGTGGCCCACCAAATATCATACTCTACATTGGTCTTCGGGGCCTCCAAACCTATCTCTGCTACTATAGGGTCCACGTCCTCTAATAGTGCCTCCGCTTGAGGTAGCTCAAGTTGTGTCTCATTCTTATAGCAATGATAGAAAATTGGCTCCTCTGGTACATCCTGGGTAATATCAAATTGATGAATCACTCAAGAGTAAGGGAAGTACTCTCTTTTAGTGTCATGATGCCCTATCATCCATCTGTCATGTTTGACTCTAGCCAAGTATTTGGTCACCTTAGGACAATCAAGATAATCTAAATAAGGTCTCCAAATAATATGCTCTCGTTGCAGCCTATCCAACGACCCAGCATAGTGTACCACTTTACCCCACTCTGGTCGGCTTTGGCCAATCTCATGATCTCATGGCCATCGAGTTGCATAACCTATATCATTAAATCTACTAGGGCCATTGGTATTTTAATGGGTTGATCCACCCTTATACGCTCCCAACCCCAAACTTGGAGCAACATACTACATCCCAATCCCACTCGCTATCAATGTTGCATCCCATACAACTCATCATAGAGGTGTTCCAGCAACGTAATACCCCATGCCATAATGATAGGTTGCTATAGATCACACTCCACTAAGTCCTATACCATGTCAAGGAGGTTCCAAGGGAACCTCGCTTTTGAGGAGTCAGGTAGTAGTACATTAGAGATAATTTACATAGCTATCGTATACCATCAAGAGAACATGCATGCCTCATATGAACTGCTAACCAGGGCCCCACCATGGTCTATATCTATCAGGGCCTTATCCATCCTCTCGTCAAAAACCCACTGCAAAACCCTCGATTGATCTCGAACATGAGTAGAGGTAATAGACAATCTCTCAATGGGGATCCTATAAATCTGGTAGACTTCCTCCAATATCACCGCCATCTCGCCCATCAGGAGATAAAATGTGTTGGTCTTGCTATCCCAACGATGAGCCAGGGTCGTAAGATAATATTTATTTGCCATCACAATTGATAGACGCACAACCTGTTTGAGGCTGATCACCTCAAACCACTCTCAATCATCATCATCAAGTGCTGCCCATAGCTCTAAGAATAGGTTGGGCTCCCTAGCTCATGCTATCAAAGTTTGATACCCAGTAGAATGCAATTTAAAGAAATCAATAAATTATCTCAAAAAAATAAAAACATCAAGACAATCATTTCAAAAAAAATCTCGTCAAAATCCAAAAAAAATATATATATATAAAATTTGGCCTAAAGTTGTTGGTCATTTAGGGTCCCGATGGCCGCCATCGCCACTGCCGAACCCCATGATGACCACTGCCAACGATTAATTTTTTGACCATTGGAATTCAAACCTCACCGTAGAACCCCATGATGGCCCCCTTCTAGCTAAAGTGGAGTCGTTCTAAGCTAGGACGACCCTATAATGGCACCCACAATGGGTTCTTGCCCACCAAAAAATGCAAAAAAATACAAAAATTGAATCTACCTACCCTTAAGCTAATCTAAGCTAAATTTATAAACTAGGATGAGATTATTTACCTGTAGTTTAATGTGGTTCATTTAGCCCATTAATTAGTGAGGTTCCTTTTAAAATCTCATAATTCATGAGGGTCATATTGAGAGATCTACCTTAGGAGCTCCAGCTCCTCCACTTGTGGATGCTTCTGGCTGATCCATCATTGTGATTTATCATAATCTCAATAGCATTCCGGGTCAAGTTATCTCACTCCTCTCTTAGAGCTCACTTTTCTCTTACTACCAACTAGTAAAATTAATTTTAAAATTGCCAAATCCCTTTTATATTTTCTAAATTTAGCAACCGTTCACTTAGAGGGCAATCGCATTTCGGTGTGACCATTGTAACCCCATGACGACCCTAAAATTTGAATATCATCGCCACTGCACCCCAGGAGGCCTCCAACCAACAATAAATACATTCATTTTATCATCACCATGAGCTTCATATTGGAAATTTAAGCACATCTAATGGTCCACTTTCATCAAAAACTCAAAAATTAACAAAAAATTCAAATAAACCAAAATCTCAAACGTGCATCGTACCTAGTTATTTATCCTATACACTTGGCGGTTGCATCGAATTGCTCTCCATGCAATACAACAAGATGAGTAAATTAACATAAGGTCATTTGAACTAAATTATTCATTGCAGAATTGAAATGTATTCATTTCAATCCCGAAGAAGGCCACTGTGATCGGACTGCTCCATGAGAATGAAGTGTACGTTTCATTCTTCTATGAAATTTTATCAAATCATCGAACATAGTGATTCACCTCAAACTTTAATTGCATTGTTGTCATATTGATTCCCTAAAAAAGCCATATGGCTTGACTACTCCACGGGATAGGGATGTACAATTACTTGTCATGGTCAAAATCACAACTGTAATAGGACTTTCCCTTTACAAAGGTTATCATATTGCAACATCCAAATCAAACCATCGTAGTCAAGCGACTCATCACTTTCATCACTTGCCATTTTCTCATTGACTCATCACTTGAGGGGTAGTCATAATAAAATAATTCATAATCAAAATAAATAATTAAACACTTAATCATGCAAATTGTGTTCATCCATGAATCATTGCTAATAAATATCATAAGCTTCTCTATTTGTTGGGGTAAAAAGCAAAAATGATAATCTAAGCCTTTGAGCATATGACTAGTGAAACATGTAGCTCAACAATGCTACCCGATTACCTTCATATTTTGTCAAAGCTTTAATCAAATTAAGTCTTCCATTTTATTAGAGGTAATGATTCAGAGATGCATGCTTTTTCCATGATTGGGGTATCTAAAGTTGACCAGATCAATGAACATTAATCAACCTGCAATATGATGTTAGGTTGTCTATTTTTTCTTAGTGTTGTGCTTTCACACAACACATCTCAAAAAGAGGCATTTGTAGACACCTAAAATATGCCATGTTGAGGAGGCTACTCATATGGACACCTTTTTAGGCCATATGATTCATTTTGGGTCTTCCCAAGACCTAACAATGGTTCTAACCACTCAAATAGGGGTAACTTTGCCTATATCAGCTTGAGTCATGATAATCCATGACAACTTTGGCACCGTCGTGATGGTCCATGATGGCCTCGCCATGGTTGTGGTACCCCATGATGGCCTGCACACTCGTTGTTCTAAGTCATGATGATCGAGTCTATAACAAACTCGGGCTCCCCAGGCCGAGTAAAATCAGTTATAGAGCAACTGATCTTGAATAGTTATGCTCAAGAATCTTCTAAAAGTGATGTTTGGTCTCCTGAGCCTAACTGAATCTTGGTCTTGGCTTCTTCAGCAAGCTAAGATGCCAATTTGGGAGGTTTATATAAGGCACCAAAAATATTCACAAAGAGAGAGAATAGAGATCAATTGGATGAAACGAAGTGCTGTCTATTTGAGGAATAGAGAGACACTCTCTCATATTTACTAAGGTGCTGCCCAAATTGCATTATGATGCTTGTATATCCATAAATGGAGTTTTCAAGAGCTTGAAGAACAAATTCCATCACTGTTCAACATCAATTCCCATGAATTCGAGTTAATTCTCGTGATTCAACTGTGTTTCGAAACACAACGAACCTTGAACATCAATTTGACAATCGAATTGAACGTCATCCCACACTAAGCATGAAGGAAAAGCTTATCGTTCGACAGTTGTTGTGTCCCATAGTGACCCACAGGTGGAGTCGTCAAACCTTATGATGGTCAGCAGAGCCCATTGTTTTGAGTCATGATGGCCTTGTGGTGACATTTCATTTTCTATCTTTTTTTAGTTAGATTAGTTTTAGTAGCATTCAATTCGGTTTTCTAACATAGTTTAGCATAATTTCTTTTAGTATTGCATTTGTTTACTATTTTATGTAATTTCTTTTCATTTGCATTATCATGAAATGGGCCTCATATTGAGAGGCTTCACATTTGCTATTGATGCTTTGTAGGTGCTTTTGTGTGTAGGTTACAAGCCTTATCAGGAGCTAATCATCATCAAGATCCTCAATCTTGGCATCATCAAGTAGAGGTCGCTAGGAAAACCCTCCATAATCAATTTTAGAAAGAGCAAGAACTTTACGGAGTGCATCTTCCCCTTTGGGGTTTCATATTGTAATATTGTATCAATTGGTGAATCCCTAAGAGGGATATTTTGTAACCTCTTGTAAAGATAATTCCAAATTATTAATGAGAAGAGCATCATATTTTCTTTATCTTTTCGTTATAATGGTTACTTAATATTTCTCGTTATCTTGATTACGTGTTACATAGTTAGATGCATGGTTTTTGATGCTTTATAGTTATTTTCATCTAAGGAAAGAATGGTATTAAAATCCCCTCATAGGACCATCTTATCATTGGGAAACTAAATCTTGATATGTTGAATATAATTCCATTGCCTCTGTTTGTCCTCTATGGTAGTGGTTGCATATATGTTAATACATATGAGTTGTTGATCCTTTTTGCCTCTATTGCCCTTGAAGTCCCAAAATGCCCCAACTTCCAATAGTGGCTTACACCACAAATTCCTTTGGATCCCATGGACTCTATCCCATATATAGGAGAGTCCACTAAATGCTCCTTGAAAGCTGAGAGATTCTACCAAACCTATGGGCCACAATTTATTATCTATTGTCTCCATCTCCTCTATTAATAACTTAGTCTCTTGAAGAAAGATTAGGTTTGGCTTATTTTTCTGAATCAACCTTCTAATTTCATTGTGTTTAAGGGGGCTACCTTTTATCCCCCTTACATTCCATGAAAGGAGTCTCATGAGGATGGGTGGGTTAAAATTTGGTGATAGGAGTCACCTTACCATCAGAAACAAGAGTTTCCCCTTCTTTTGCTAAGTGGTGTTGATTGGTCTTACGTCCCACTTTTTGATTGGTGTCAATCTTCATTTTCTTGAGTTTTTCTTGTTGTATACCGAACAAAGCTTGGGTAGGTCCTCCTTCATGATCCTTTATATATACCACCAAGGCCTTACTAAGGGGGGTTGAGGCATCTCCTCCTACTTTAGGTTGAACGGTACAATTCTCTTCTTTTCAACTCATATTCATTTTTTTTGTTCAAGTGTGTATCCATTTGCATGTGTGATCTGGTTATCATCTATTTATGGTATTGTTTGTTCCCCTAGGTTGGAACAACTAGTTGCTTGAAGAATTGACTCCACCATCAATCTTGTCTTCATTTGATAATCTTCTCCCACACCTGGGTCTTCATTAATCAAGGGATCAAATTTGTTGTTTGGTGCCATATTGCTTTCATCATCGACTTTTTTATTTGGATGTGCTTTCTTTTTGTGTTCTTGAATTATGTAGCCTTTTCCTTTACCTGCATTTGCTCTGAGCACTTATGTGAATAGTCTCTTTCCAAGTGCTCATACTCATGAAATACCTGACTTCTGAATGGGATATTTTCATAATCAATTTTTTGCTTCTAGGCTTCATCCTCTGTTTGTAATGTGATCTTTTCTAGAAGAGGTTTGTTGAGGTCCATTAGGACACATATTTTGGCATATATCATTTGGTTAAAATTGTAAGTATTGTCATCCACCATCATAAAGGTTCCAAGAGTGTTGCCAATAGCTGCAAAAGAGATGGGGTTCCAATATTCAATTGGTAACCCAAATAACCTAAACCATACAGGGCTTACACAAGGTATTTCCTTCTCCATTCAAAACTTTGTATGCTAGGGTTTCACGAACAAACCCGATCTCCCAAGAAACCATGACCCTCCTTGAAAAACATGATCTCAATCCTCTTCATACTCAAAGAGTACGAGGAAATAACCATTGGGATATAGTATAATCTAAAATTCTCCCTTAGTTTGCCAATTCCTAAATACCCAATTCTTAAAAACTGATAGTTGGGGTCTAAAACCCATGAATTTATAGATCAAACCTTTCCTTTCCATGCCCTCTATGCATGTTTAGAGATCTATATTTTTCAATTGAACTATTAAGGAGCGATCTGTTGCTTTCATGCATTCTTCCTAGGGTCTATGTGTGGCATTCTCAGAGGTCTGCAAGGAAACTTGACTGCAACGTTACCCAAATGCCCTTAACCTCCTGAATATACTACATCCCCGAAAAAAGGTTTAAGGATAAGAAATTCCCACACCGCGACCACCATGATAGAGTTGTAGGGGTATCTAAAACCTAATCTTCTAAAAAAAACACAAAGAAAATCAAAATTACCTGGACTTTTTTGAAGAAAACCTATTGTTGTTGGTCTCTTCACTCAGATCTAATATAATTTGCATTAGTACAAACCTCCATGAAGTAAGATTGTTACTCAATCCGAATAACACTAATACAAATCCATAGCCACCACTTGTCTTCTTTGATTGTTAATTGATTGAGAGTTAACACTTAAATATTACAATCATTTTCCCTAGTCTTTCTTTAAAATTAAATATTTCCTTATTTAAATTGTATTTATTCATTGTTAAATTTGAATTATATATACTTATTTTAAAAATAAAATGTTGTGAAAATATAATATATATATATTTTTTTTAAATTTTGGTTATTGTGAGAAACCCTTGTGACCGGCATACAGGGCTGAGCAGTCTCCTCCCAACCATGACCCCTCGTAAAGTCAAGAGCTATACTTATTAATACAAAATTTAACACAAAGCCACCACACATGCCACATATAAATATGAATATAAACTAGCTAAGCCTAAACCTATTATAATATTAAATTATTATTAATAAAAAAAATTTAACATATAAATATATTCACAAAATCAACATCTATAATTTTTTGGTTAATAAAAAATTATTTAATTTTATATAAGATTTGTATACGTAGAATTGAAGAATTGTTAAGACCATCTATATAAATGCACCAAAAGAAAAGACTCACCATTCCAACTATTATAGGAGATTTCAAGCTTCTAAGCACATTTATATATATTTCATTGAAATGACCATAAACAAAGAAGGGTCCAACATTAAGTGTGAAGATATATTAGCTGTCTGATGCCCATATTCCCTCGTTGCTACCAACTTAAAAAAAAATTGCTAAATATTTGTATAAGAAATGATGGGGAACATATTAATTGTTTAGTATGAGAATTCGAGTTTCACATTTTGGTTGGTGGTGATATTCTTAATATCCTTTAATAAATTTAGTGAAGGATTATAAAGTCTTTTTTACACGTAATTTAAAATAATAATAATAATTTATATTTAAGCTTAGATATAAAGGATTATAAACACCGAGAGTTATCAATTTCGAGGTGTATATCTCATTTTTTTTTTGTTGAAAATAATTGTTCATGTATTTATTCAATATTTTATTAAACAGTTGCAATGGGTTGGTTAGTCGGTTGTTTTAGTTTAAATATTTTAAATGTTTGCAACAGCTGGTTAGTCGGGTGTTTTAGTTTAAATATTTTAAATGTTTTTGTTAATGCCGACTTTTTTTAATAAAAAAAAATTGTTTACGGCATGATATATATGACCTCTTTGCCTACCACCCCTGTTTGTCATTCTAGGAACGCCTCTCGACATAATTAAAATATGTAGACGTAAGATCTTTTACATATTGTAAATTTTAAATTAAAAATTATTAGATATTGAATTAAGTTACATTATTTTGAAGGACTTTTCGTAAAGTTTTTTAGTTTTTTTTTTTTTAAATTTTATTTTTAAAGATAATTTGTTTTATTTGAAATTTATTGTTAAGGGTCACTTAACAAATTAGTTGGCTGGTTTGTTGGCTAAATATTTTATATAGTGAAAATCAACTAGTAAAAGTTTGAGTAGGATTGGTAAGTTCTTGCCTTTATTAAGAAGAAACCTAGGTTCAAACCTTAAGGCATGGTAGTAATCTGACCTAAATCCTACGAGTGCAGCGTGCAGCCCCAACCCCATGGTACCAAGCAGCCCCAAGATTTGAATAAAGATTAAAGATAATTTGTAAGTCTACTCGCGCATGGAGTGCTGGAAGAAATACAAAGAGAGTTTAATATACCTCTCACAATAGTTAAGGTGGTTGGTGTTTGGCCTATGTAGCCAGCTCCAAGGGCAATAAGAGTATCATAATCATTCTGCAAGATTCAGCCGGTTGGATTGAGATTACCCTTGTAGGCACTATCAAAATTGAGCTTCCAATATTTTTGAATAGGTTTGGTTTAAAAAAAATTTGTAATTTTTTTATCAACGTGTCTATTTTTTTAGAAGCTTAATTATTGTTTTTCCACAACAGTTCTCCTAAAAATATAAAATACATCAATGTAGGGACAGCACACTTCACAAAATTTTACAAAATGAGCCTCGAACCTGCTTCAATTTTTTGATTAAATATATATATTTTTAAAAATCTTAGCATTTTTTATTAGCCATATATTTTTTTAAAATCTTAGCATTTTTTACCAGCCATATGCACAAGGTAAGTATGGCTGAGATCATGTTTCAGGAGAGTCTTAGTTTTTATCATTCAGCCAACAATAACTCAAAAGAGGTAGAAGATTTTGATTCTCTTCATTAATTTCTCCCATAACTTATAGGGAAAGTAGCAGTGGAGGAGAAGATGAGGACCAGTTTTCTCTGTATCATCACACATAACACATTAAAGTATTTCAGGCTAACCTTTTTATATTTGTTTAACACATAAAACATTAAAATATTTCAGGCTAACCTTTTATATTTGTTTACGATATAACAATTTGTCATGTCCAACCAAACCAAAAAAATATTGACCAAACTTTAGAATACCAGATCTTTCTTACACTATACTATTGAAGGAATACTGTTAATTTCTGCCTCTGTGTAGGCATAGTAACCCAATTTGACAGTGTAATCTCCGGAAGGTGTGAGCTTAAGAGGGAACATTTTCTGTGAAAAGAATGAAGAGTTCAAATCTCATAACATTTGAAAGTGTCTTCGTAATTTCATAAATAAAATAATTTAAACAGAAGAAAGGAAAAATACATCTAGATAAAAGGATAAAGATTTAAACAAAAAAAAGTTCATGTGCACTGACTTTTTTTTACAATCACAGGAGTTAATAAATACAGAACTGGCAATAAGAGAAATGACCATTTTGTGCGGATATCTTTGGACATTAAGTACATTGAAATAAAATGCTAACCACAGACAAACTCATTTCCACTACAATATAGTGAACCTCTGTGAAGGCATAGTAACCCAATTTGACAGTGTAATCTCCTCTGTGAATGCATAGTAACCCAATTTGACAGTGTAATCTCCGAAGGTGTGAGCTTAAGAGGGAACATTTGCTGTGAAAAAATGAAGAGTTCAAATCTGATAACATTTGAAAGTGTCTTCGTAATTTCAGAAATAAAAATATTTAGAAAGAAGAAAGGAAAAAACATCTAGATATAAAGATACAGATTTAAACCAGAAAAAAATTCATGTGCACTGACTTTTTTTTACAATCACAAGAGTAAATAAATACAGAACTGGCAATAAGAGAAATGACCATTTTGTGCAGATATCTTTGGACATTAAGTGCAAATAAAATGCTAACCACAGACAAACCCATTTCTACTACAATATTGTGAACCTCTGATATTATGATTACGCACAGGTCAATTTTTTGCCAAATGTTTTGATGCCTATAGATTCTGTAACTGCTTGTTCGGAAGGAGGAAACACGAAATCATGACGAAAGTTTTTGCTCTTTCTAGAAAGAAATGACAGATTTATAATTCTTTTCAAACGAGGCAGAGGAAGTGCAAGTTTGCTAAATCGAATCTTTTATCTGAAAATGACTCACAATTAAAACCACTTTTATTAAAAGCATTATCACAATCGACAGGAATAGCTTCCACATACCTCAGGCTTAGACAGATTGACAAGGCCTGATCTACCATGGGCTTTGTCAAAATGTCCAGACCTATAGAGAGACACAGTTTTAAAATATATAAGAATGTTAAGGAAAAACCTCCCACCAATTAGGCCTTCTGGCTAGCTTTGAAACTAATTTCCACTTCTATCTTTTTACATTCATTAGGTCTTTGCGTTGCAGTTTCTTCTTTTGATGAAGATTTTGATGCAGGAATCTTCATTTGAAGCATAGCAGGGCGGACTTATATCGATGTTTCCCTAACCATCCTTAAATCAAACATACTGTGGTTCAGCTCATCCAAAAGACAAACCTTGTTATTAGTCAATTGGAGGCTGTAGGAGCTTGCATTGTTCTCCAGCTCAAAACTTGCAGGTTTGACAAAAATCCTGGAATCCCAAACAACCAATGAAGTATTTTGTTCTCTGCTCACAATGCCACTAAAAAGGGATCCATAGCTATCTTGAATGTGACTGCCCATAACAATGCTATCCTTCATTGTCATTTCATTCAGGCACCTGCCCACCTGGATATCCCAGAGGCGAACAGCATTATTTGGTGGTAAAAACATGGCCTTTGAAGACAGCTCACACTCTGTTAAGGACAACAGCTTCAAGAGTCTTCTGTCCCAACCAACCTGCCACACATTGGAAGTATGGTCCTGGACAAAATACTTAGAAAAACTATGAATATCCAACCCAAACCTCACTTTACAGTGTTCCTCTTCAAAACCAGGCCTAATAGACAGGAGCTTGTCCCATCCATACTGGTTCCTAGATGATGTAAGCTCTCTCCACTTGGATGACCCAATAGAGTGGTCTAATACCCATAAACTCTCTCCTTTCTTTTCTTCAATGTCATAAGCAAACCAATTACCTTTCCATTTGTCCCTAATTTCTGCCAACTCTGAATAATAAATAGGTCTTGAATTGTTAACACCATTTATACTGATAGCATCAACAATCCTACTGCTTCTGAACTTTTCAATTGGGCTAACCTGGTTAAGCGTAGAAACTGTACTACAAAACTTATCTATGAAGCACTCCTTATGGAATTCTAATTGCTGTTGCAGAGGATTTGGAAAAGTCCATTGTGACAACGATGGCAATGATTGCCCAAAAACTAGTAACATTTTAGTTTCCGGAAAACTTGCATTACACAAAGCTAAGCTATCAGACTCACTTGTATTACTTGAAATCAAACTATCAGATGCATAAAAAATCTTACTCTTGTGAAGCCTTCCTTTTTCATTCACATCCACCTTTCTCACAGTCAGGTGTTCCAGGTCAGCCATATTTCTGCATGTATTCAGATCATCACCGGATATGAGGCCATCAGTCTTCCTTAATCTGTTATGGGTGGAAGCAGAAAAATAAGAGGAGGACGATTGGAGCATCACTCTCACATGGGCATGCTTTTCCCACCACAGAACTCCAATACAAAATCCCCTTATTACTCTCAATCCCCATGAAGTCAAAACTGCAGCAGACGCCAGAGCCATCCATGTCCAAAAGCTGTTATATGTGTCTGGAATTTTCCCAAGTTCTGTGTAACCCAATAGTGGGATTTCAAGGGAAGAATTGGCCATTGATGAGAGCACTTCATCCATCACACCAGAACCACCAGAGCTGAAATAAGGATAAAATTACCCCAGGTTCGATCAATGTAATGTAGGTGGGTCTTTATATACATGTAAGTCCTGTAACCAAGGAACCTGTTTGCAGTTCAATTCTTATAAGAGTTTGTGAGGTCACACATACACATAGACCTCCATGATTAGGAGTCCGGTTGGTATCAATATCGATTATGCCTTTCAGACACCTAACGGATGCCAATCATAGTCATGTGTCAATTTCCAACGTAATTTTTTATTTAACTTACAGTTCCCCTAGTCTTGTGTCAATTTCCACTGTAATTTTTAATTTAATTACAGTCCCCCTCCTCCTCGCCTTTTTATTGCTTCGATCATGGTCAATTTCCACCGTAATTTTTAATTTAATTACAGTCCCCCTCCTCGCCTTTTTTTATTTTATTTTATTTTATTTTATTTTTGCTTCGATCATGGTCCGTTTCAATACCTTGGAAGTTAAACTGGGACAATAATCCCACATTCTTTTCCAATATTTTCCTTAAATTCTCCCCACATTGGAATTTTTTTTAAAGAGATTCGAATTTAAATTCTTTTCACTCACTTTTTTTTCTAATATTTTTCTTAAATTTTTTGAGATTGAGTTTTTTTAAAGAATTCCAAATTGGATAGAAAAGATGATTTCATATGCTTTAATTTTTTTGAATGAGTTAATATATTCCAATTTTATTTTTTCAGCCTCCATCTCCAGTTAATACAAATTCAAATTCAAATTCAAACTCATTGTTAATATACCTTCAATTTTTCAACTTATTAAAAAAATAAAATTCTTAAATTTAAATATATAATTTTTTATTAGATTAAAAAAATTATCATACAATAATTTTATTTAATTTGTATAAGAGTTATCACAATTCTCTGTGGTATATTCCTTGAAATTTCCTGTTTGTTTATATTAATCTTTATTTTTGTATGTTTTCTTTTGACCTTAGTTTAAGGATTTCATAATTTTATTCTAAAATTAACATAAATTTTAACATTATCCCAACACAACACTATAATGATAAAAAGCATTGAACTTTCCTAACTAAGATCAAGTTCAATTCACCAAAGGTGGCCCTGGTATGCCCCCCAACTTTTTAACCTATTAAAAAAAAAAAGTGAAAATACCTTTGTCCAACCTTCTAAGTGCTACTTTGATATGCCTGGTTTAAACTTAGATCTCCCCAAACCCTTACCTCAATTAATCTTTACTTTTATATGTTATTCTTTCTACCTCAGATTAAAGATTTTATTATTCCACTTAAAATATTTAAATAAATGTTAACAATAAATAAATAAATAAATAAAATAAATAAAAAATTATATATATATATATATATATATATATATATATATATTTGAAATGGTTCCTATTGTATTACATTGACACCACGTCACAGTGATATTACAATAAAATTTGGATATTATTCCAATCTTAATCTCCTTAAATGTTGAATGATTTAACCATTCAAACTAATAATACTTAATTTCAACAATATAAATTTTTATTAATATAATTTTTTTAATATTTAATAAATAAATTTCAACATCTTTTATATATTTAAATACATAAAAAATCAATAATATTTTTTTTTGTTGTTGTAAATGTAATAAATCTATATTTATAAATATTTAATATCAAATTAATATTGACGTCCATATACATCTTACATACTTTGTCATTGTTTGAAAGTGGTTTATATGCATTTTACATATTTTATTTAATATAAACATATATTTTTTATTGAACTTTTAATTTAATATTTTAATATTATTTTACATTTATAAATACTTGCTTTAAAATTTAAATAATATTAATTAAATTAAAATATAATTATTTCATTTTTAATTAATTTTTATATAAATTTTTTAATTATTATGATTTATAATGTAATATTTAAAAAAGAAATATATTATTATAAATATTAAAATAATTATCTTTAAAATAATTATATTTTTATTTATAATTATATTATATCTTACATACTTAACCATAATTTGAATATGACATAAAAATAATATTTTCATTAAAGATTCAATTTAATGTTTTAATGCATATAATTTTTTTTTTTTTTTTTGATAATTATGTGTTTGTATTTATAGCGGGTTTTAACAAGGATCCCAAAACCTGATTACATAAGCAATGGGCCTAGGGCATCAATCCCTTGAAACTGAACACCAAAACAGAAATCCCGCCCAGCGGTAACAGTAAGCATGAAACAAACCCTCTCGGCGAGAAACAAACAAATAAGAAAAAAAGTAGTTTTGGAGATCCCGCTCAGCGGGGATTAGCCAAAAACCACCATCGAGAAGATCCCGCCCGACGAGAAGCAAAGAAAAATCGTTACAATAAAATCTCGCCTCGCGGGGAAGCAGTCAAAACCACCACAAACAGTCCCGCCTAGCGGGAAGCAACAGGGAAATCCCGCCATTCGGGAAACCAGCAGAAAAGAAAGGATACCGCCTCGTGGGAAAACCGACGGATTTGGCGGATCCCGCCCTATGGAGAAACCATCCCGCCCACCGGAAAACATTCGATTCGGCGAGAGCCATCCCGTAGGAAGCCGACAGCCAGCACAGAGAGGATCCAGTCCATCAGGAAGTGACCAGAGAGTTGCACCACAAGGAACCCGCCTCGGGAAAACAGAAGAGGATCCCAGCAGCAGGGACCAAGAATCTCGTCCAAGCACAGAGCCTGTAGAGGATTCACAAGAAAAAGGGGGGAAACTGTCCAAACCCTAAACCGTCACCTCCACCGCACCGAGAAACGCGAGGGGACCGGATCCACGCGAATCACTCGCAAAAACCCCGGGGGGAAGCCCCGAGGGAAAAAGGGAAGGGATCCCCAACCAAACGAGAGATCCCCGGGAAGCACCGATCCGAAAAAACAACCAAGGAAACCCTAGCCGGCCGGGAGGGGCGCGGATAGTGGAGAAGGATCTCCCCCCGGGAGATCATCTGCAAACAACCACTCACCGGGAGGGATGACCTGGGTTGAGCCAGGGACTGGGCAGAAACCAGGAGCCATGGGAGGGGGAGCAGGGGAGGGACCAGAGCCCTCCCCTCTCAACCCTATCAACGATCATCCCATATAAATATATTTTTTAATAGGTAATGTTTTAATGTATATTTAATTTTAGGAAATATTTTGTTTTAAATATTAAATTAATTATTATAATTTCAAATTTTATATATTAAATTTAATTAAAATTATATATAATAACAATAATTAATTGATATATATATTAATTATAATATTTATATATTTTATTTAATTATTGTGAACATTATTTTTGTTATTTGATTGTATTTGATTGAAACTAACCGTTATTTTTTTGTAAATACTTCTTATACACATCCGTTGTGGGGATTGAACCTGGATCACATCACCGATATGCAAGTGGCTTCCTTGCTGGTAGACCATACTCACGAGGATAACTAACTGTTATTTTTAGTTTTAGGTGACTATATAATATTATTATAAAAACTTAAAATAATTGTAGTATAATTTTTGTTTGAATTGGTTAGTGTAAGAAATCTCTACGACCAATACGTATAAAATTAGTACTAGACTAATATGATAGATAAATGCATTTTTCACTATTTTCTTCAAATTATATTAAATTTTCGTCGAATATGTTCATTTAGATGATTCACTAGGTATAATGTGGAATCATTTTTAAACTCATTGATCACAATACTGGTTTTTAGTGTGGACCATTTGGTTTGGAGATGGAATGGAGCAACCCATGAAAACTATTTCTGTAATTGATATTTTTATTTTTTAGTTACTCTTTAGATATAGGATAATTGATAACACCTTTTAATATTTGATAGGCATAACTTTTGTTAACGTTTTTTTTTCTTTAATATAAGAATTTTCATTAGCATGAAGTGGTTAATTTAAAATTTTTGAGGTTTTCTTTCCCTTGGTATAAGAATTTTCATTAGCATGCAGTGATAAATTTAAGAGTTCTAATTAGCTTGTAGTGATTTAATTCTTGTTTGATATATGATTTTGCTTGAATATAATGTTGGTTAATCTATTTGAACATATGATTTGTTTCCCTTTATAAGGAACTTGAATTAGTTTCATAGCAAAGACTTTGTAATTCTAAAGAGAAGGTTTAAGGTTTAAATTTTGTGAAAAATGGTTGCACATTATCCTTCGTGAATCAATATTAGAGTCTACTTTACTATTTGTTTGCTTTTATAGAATTTTCACTCTTTTAGTAATTTGTTTGAGTTTTTTTTTTAAGTAAACATTTTTTAAGGTATATTTAAACTAGCCATAATTGTTAGGTTTTATTAGAAATAGGTTATATTACATCATTTGGATCATTTAAATGTACTTTTCTTGGTACAAACTTAGGACATTAGATTACTTTAGGGGGAAGTTATCTAGTTACTTCATGCAATCTAATAAATGCACAAGTATCAGTGTGCAAGTTGTATATGTGCAAGTTGTCCCTTGCACAACTAGGTAGAGTGTTGGGTAAGGAACCTATTTTATTATATAAAGGGCCATAGACATAGAGCATTATATAGCAGTAGGAAGTAGTGTAGAACAATGTGGTGTGATGTAGCAGAGTGTGATTTAATGTGATGGAGTGTGATATGCTCAAAGCTCATTCTTGAGCAGTAGCTTTATTCATGGAGTGTTCATTTCCTCCATAGCTACTTTGTATGCATTTTCACCATTTCTATTTATAGTATATTTTCAGTCATCTCGCAGATTTACTTTATGTCATATTATTCTGCATCTTGTGATTTCTATCTCCCATTAGTTACATAAAAAGCTAACAGTGGTATCATAGCTACGGTATATCAATAAGAAAACCACCATTATCATTGACCTCAAGTTTTTGTCAATCTAACGCACCATTGGACCAGTAACTATAAAAAATTCTCAGAAGAGTCTAGGTGGTAGAATTAGGAAGAACCACATGTAAGGACTGAAAGAAATCTCAGTTTCTAAAATACTGAGATTGCATATGGCTAGAGTCTTTCCACAGAGTTATAAGGGAAAACTCGTGAAGACTAGGACTCAGTATTTGATCCACTAGTTTGATGAATCAACTAGTGAAGCTCATTTAATAGATCTGGAGAAATTTACCTGAAGTTTCTTTTATTGTAGTGAATTATTTTTCAGATGATTGGGGCACCTCCTACAACCAAAATCTAGGAGATTTCAACTTCGTTTCCCAAAGGTCGAAGTGCCTTCATACAGAAAATATTAGTTGTTGCAAGAGAAGAATACTACATAAGAGACTTCTGGAGAAGAATTGTGGTGAATTTGGGAGATAAGAGATCTCCATTGCTAGATTGGAAACTTCACAAAAAAAGGCCACAAAAGCCTTAATTAAAAAAAGACCATAAAATCTTTGATTCAGAAGAAAAGGCCATAGTAGCCTTGATCCAAAATAAAAATGCCACAAAAGCCTTGATACAAAAAAGATCACAAAAGCCTTGATATTGAAGAAAAGACCACAAAATCCTTGATACTAAAAAAGGCCACATAAGCCTTGATCCTAAAGAAGACTCTAGAAGAGAGTATCTAATTTAGAAGCAGATTTTAGTACTAATACTTTGTTGTAAGAATAGGGAGATTCAGTGAGTTGGGAAAGCTTCCTACAAAAAGGTTAGGAAGGGTATCTTCTTTAGAGTCAATCCACCACCTAAAACAAAAGAGATCAGGAGATCTCATTGAAGAACTTCCAAAATTGGAAGAAGAAGGACTAGGAGAGTATTGCTCGAATCCAAAAGCAATAGAATCAGAGATTTAGAAGAATATCTCACCATCAACACTTCCAGAAGTAGAAGGTTGAAGATTAGGTCTCAAGGAAAACTAGAAGAAGCTGCAAGATCAAATACCTTGGAGAGGTCTCTACGAGCATCTAGTAAAAGGCTTGGAGAGCCTTACTAAAGATATCATCAAAGTAACTCCAAGGAGAACTCATTGGAGAAGTTAACTATTGGAGATAGTGAAAGATTTGGGACAATTATCACTATCCGACAATAAGCCCAAGACAAATTTTGCAAGGAGTGCCAAATATCAGTAGACCTTGAAACATTTAGAATCTTGAGATGAATATCATGTTTGAAGTTAGGATTCGACAAGAAGCTTGAAGGAATATTCAAATAGAATAAGCCTACCAAATCTAGGAGATTTGAAGATTACCTCACAACAAGAAGGCATCGCTTCAAAAATAAATATCTCTTCAAATATATAACAAAAAGAGGAAACTACAAGAGGAGAATAAGCCACCAAAATCCTAGGCTCATGAAAGAGAGTTTGAGACCATATTTTGGTGAAGACGAAGCTGTCCAAGGTAGCCTACAAAGAGCTGCAAGATCTTACTCAAGGTAGCAACTTGGTGATTGTTGGTGCAAAAACTATCACTGAACAAGTGAAGGGCATGCCCAGTTATCCTTGACCAACATTGAACGACTGTATTTCCTAGGAGAGGTAGGGACGATCGATCTCCGAAGAAGGTCAGCTCCTTCAGTTCCAACTACCTACGTCGCAAAGTGGGAAAGGGAAAACGAGAACAAGAAAGAAAGGAAAGGGAGGTCATAGATGAAACTAACAAGGATGGGGTATGGTCGCATCAAGACACACTCATTTGATATCATCGATGCAAACAACAATGGATCACCTAACATATTAGCGTATCCCATATTCACTCCTCATTTGGTGTAATGGGTAAGGGTGAATTCTAGAACCAGTAGGAGGGTGCATGAAATCTAGGCAATAGAATTAGAGCACTCCCCTATGATCGACTTTAGTAGAAATAAACCCTGATGCCTAGGGGTGGATGTGAATTCTAGAACCGCCAAGCTAGACCCATGAAATATAGATAAAAAAATTAAGTAAACCAACTCAGATAGCCATTGTAGAAATAAACATCCACACATAAGCAATAAAAATAGAAGCGAATACAGATTGAAATACCAAACAGTGATACACTATTATTTACAAGGCAACAAAGAATTACATATGAATTGTAAAGGCCATAGAGCCACCCTTTGAAATGGTGAGAATTCCACTATTTATAAAGGATTTTACAATAAATTCAAATTCAAGCATTAATATCGTTTGGTGGGAAGAATCATGCTGGAACGGTAAAAATATTTTCTAACGTATTGTTCTATGTGGGATGGTGGTCATTCAGAGGGAGTTAGGTGCTTCTGCATCAATTTAGACCTTCAATTTAAATTTACCTTGCCCCTTCGTGCCACGCAAAAGCCTTGAATTGATTGTTTCTAAAGTCTGCATTTTAAATTACACCCATCAACCAAAAGTATGAGGTAGCTAAGATCATTAATACCTATTTTTAAAGATCTCCTACACTTTCCAAATGATGATCTCATTCTTGGACGACTATTTGGGCATATTTCCTGTTTGACCATATTCTTGATTCTTCATCTCATAGATGGATAGTCTAGCTTGGAACTTGACTACTACTCCCCCCAAGTTCCAACCATTTGGGACAAGGATTTGCAAACAAAATTTCTTATGCTTCTCATCCATTCCTTCGTCCACTTGGGGCGGGGGTTTGGGATCCAGGTCTTCCATACAGAAGCTGGGTAGGAGTTTGAGGTTTGAATATAATGCTTGCCTGCCCACATTTCTGTTCGTACTTCATAATGCTTCAAAAATGGAAACTCTGACTTGCCAACATATTTACCCAAAAAATAAGAGTGGGTGAAGGGGTGTAAAAATTCACCCACAATGATCTTAGACACCAAGATCTACATCCTCTACAAAAGCACCAAAAAGGGGTTTCAAAAAAAGGTAAGCAACTATTGGTGTAAGTAGATTCATTAAAGTTGATTACTTATCAGATTTGTATAAACACCTTAATTTGGATTAAATTTGCAATAATGAGAATTGAATTACAGTCTTCAAAAGTACAAAAAGAGAGTTTTTTTTAAGATTAATTTGCACTTCAGGAGTTGATTAGATTTCAGAATTTCAAACAATCTATCAACTACATATCATCTACTTTGGAAAGCAAAAGAAGACTAGATCCTACTACCTTGCTTATAAGAGAATTGTAAAATAATTCTTGAAGATTCATTTTAGATTATTCTTGATTAGTTGCAGTAAATTGATTAAGTGCATTATTTTTTAGATTTGATTGGAGTGATAAGGTGAAATTGTTAGTGCATTAAAAGTAAAATATTATTAGATTCATTTGCACTATTATATTGCTCTCAAAAATATTATTGTTGTGTTTGTGAGAAGGGTACACAAATAGAAATTTTCAAAGTGTCTAAAGACACTATTAGTGCACAAAAATTTACAACTCATAGTGGCCAATATAAGCCACCAAAATTGGTTAGTACAAGTGAATAAAAACTAACCAAAAGAAGCTTCAAATATTGAGACTTGGTGAATCTAAAATCCAAAGCACTACAGGGTTAAGTGCAATAGAAAAAATATTCTATCTACAATGTTTGTAAAGCTTGAATATATCATTAAATATCCAAGCAAAGAGGGTAAGGAGTCTATACAAAGGAATGTCCTCAAAACCCTCATTTGTGCATTCAAAATATGCTACAAAATTAGACTACAAGACCTGCAAGGAGTGCAAAAAGGGTGCAATAAGAACGTATTATTCTCATAGAAGATTACAAGGTATTGCACTACATTGTTTGCAGGAAAAGGGTAGATTGAAGGTGCCACTAAAGGCACAAAAACTATAGGGAAATCTAGCCAAGAAAGGCCAAAAATCAATCAAGAAAGGTTGAATGTCAAGCACTCCTCATCCATGACACAAGGATCCATTTAAAGGGGTTCACAATTTACATCTTGGATGGACAAACCTGCAAAAGGCAATGCATATATCAGTCGATCATCAACCTGCATTTACATAGAAAAAAAGGGATCTCTCTTTTACAAGAAAAAAGGTAGCAGATTCTACCTCAATCACCGTGGATGAACAACGTAAAAGGAGCACATTGAAGGGAACAAGGAATGAGGAGAATAGGTGATATATTAAGAGGTCACTAGCTTGGTGAATATTGTCCACCAAAAGAATCACCTACAATGCCATTTGAAGCTCCAAAATTGCCTCAATGATCGACCAATAAGAGAAGAGATTGCTTGCATTCCAAGAAACATATCAAGAAAATAAGAGGCATAAAAAAAGGAGTTATACTCTCCTTGGAAGCGTTACAGCGAAAGAAATCCATGCAGAAAGGTTGAAAGCCAATTGGCATGAATTCTCTAAGGCATCGTACCATTTATTAACATTCAAGAAAAATCACAAAGGAGTTACAAGTGCTCACACAAGTGTTCATACATTACAAGGTGATCAAGAAGCTAGCAGAGTGATACTAAAGGATTGTTACGTCACAAAGGAGAGAGCTCATACATAATGCTCAGTGACACTTTTCAAAGCCTTCACCACCTTAAAATACATCTAAATACGAAGTGAAACAGGGTGAATAAGAGGGAATAGCGTAGTCAAAGGAATTCAAGAGAGAATAGCACAGTGAAACACATCTGAAGCACAACATGTCAAGAAGGTGGTAAAGCCTTCAATGCTCTAGCGAGGTCAAAGACAAAGTTTAAACAGTGAAATATTTGGAATGCTTCTCACAAGGATAAGCTCCAAGCAACTCCATTGGAGGGTATAGTCAAAAAATTCAAAGCATATACATCAATATTGCAGCCCTAGCTCATCTGAAAATAGTATCGATTACTCCCTGATAAAGGTAAGGTTTATTCCCATTTCTATGTGCTTTATTTCCTTGGAATTTATAAGGTTAAAATTGAAGGAATTTGATTATATTGAAAGCCATACATTAGAGGGAATATTTTATCAAAACAGTATAATATATACAATATAAAACCTAGGAGTAATAAGGGTTTCTACTGGAATAAATATTAAATATTTACAAATAATACTGTGGTCTAATTTTTTGAAAAATTAGGGAGTCATACGGGTTACTACATCAAATTAATTTATTGGAAATAAGATACACTTAAATTAATTCCCAAAGGGTTATTTAGAAGAGAGGTTTATCACAGTATTTCAAATGTTGGAAATTTATAAAAATATTGCCTCAAACTTCTCAAAAGGAGAGAAAATATCCAACATTATAACCTATTTAAAATTTGGGAAAAGTGCTTAGTTCAATAGGAGCAATAAGGGCTATTAGAAGTTGTTTTTTTACAAAAATTTACAAAATTAACCAAATATTGAACTATAATTTACAAAAGCACTATATCTTATCCAGAGCATACTAGGGAGTCATAAGGAATTATATAAAACTTGGTAATATCAAAATTTATCAAATATTATCAAGTTAAAAAATATAAGCTTTCTTCAAAACCTAAAAATCCTTAAGAGTATACACTCACATTACTTGGGAGTCATAAGGAAGCCTAAAAAACTAAGGATTAATAAAGGTTTTATCAAATCAAGCTTATAGGAATCATATATCCTAATACAGAGAGTCATAAGGTAGACTTATAAGATTCTTGCAAGGATCTATCATGGATGATATCTTGAGAAATGCTTTCAATAATGAAGAACTACTGCACGAAGTAGAATACTACTCTCAAAACTTAATAGATACTCTAGAAGGATACGAGTATCTATCCAATAGTGACAAAGATAAATTTTCCTTGTTTCTTAAAGAAGCTAAAGAAGGTAAATTTACAACATTGATTGGTTATCTTCACGATATTCTCTTCACAACATGGTGGAATTCACAAAGATTGGTTATATTTTCACCATAAGAATTTCTGATGGTGTATCTATCACTAATTGTGTTTGTACTTACTCAACACAAGGAATAAGATAAAGAAAAATATTATTGTGATGATAAACTAACTTGTCATGAAGCATAAATTCTACCAGCACCAATGCAAAATCACAAGAGAAGAAGGAAAAGGAAGAAAATACATGCTAAAAAGAAACATGGCATCATGAAGACTGAAGCAGTTGAACACATACATCAGTCAAAATAACCTCCGGCTATAGCTTACTTTACATCGTATGAAGACACAAATTATCTACTGAACCTGATCACAATAAGCAATAAAGGAGAATACAAATTCCATTATCCAATGGAAGAAGATCCACATTGAAGACTAACGTCTTCAATATCCAAATAATATAATACAAGGGGTGTTATAAATAGATTATATTACATCATTTGTATCATGTAAATGTACCTTTATTGGTACATACTTAGAACATTAGATTACTTTAGGGGGAAGTTATCTAGTTACTTCATGCAATGTAATAAATGCAAAAGTATTAATGTGCAAGCTGTATATGTGCAAGCTATCCCTTGCATAGCTAGGTAGTGTTGGCCAAGGAACCTATTTTCTTATATAATTGGCCATAGACATAGAGCATTATATAGTAGTAGGAAGTAGTGTAGAATCGTGTGGTGTTATGTAGCAAAGTGTGATGTAATGTTATGGAGTGTGATATGATCAAAGCTCATTCTTGAGTAGTAGCTTTATTCATGGAGTGTTCATTTACTCCATAGCTACTTTGTATAAATTTTTATCATTTCTATTTATAGTATATTTTAAGTCATCTCGTAGAATTATTTAATTTCATATTATTCTGCATCTTGTGATTATTGTCTCCCATTAGTTGTTACATCAAAATCTAACAGGTTTTATGGGTTGTAAATCTTGTTTAAGTTAGGGAGATACAATCCTATGAAGTTAACCAACTAGAATCAGTACAATGAATGATTTTTCAAGTCATGAAAAATGAAATTTCAAATATGTGTCAGTCAGGTTTCGGATGATGGGAGAAGAGATGGAGGGTTAGGTCTTTAGTGAGGCAAGACACTATATCTGGAAATATAATTTTCAGCTAAGTTTCTTTTTTCCTTCTTTATATTAGAAAATTTACATGCAAATTATTATAAATTTTTATCAAATATTATATTTGCTATAAAATATTTTGGTAAATTTTAGTAGATTTTGAGTTTTAGTTTCCTTCCCATGGACCAATTTATAGCTAAATCCTTAGAATCATCTCTAGTAGTAGATGTTAGTGCAAGCACCATAGGGGATTGATACTTGTTGGTCAAAGATAGGGTGGTTTTTGGTAAATTTAATTGGTATTGTCTAGGGGCTTCAGCCTTGGGAAAATGGATTTATAGGAGTTGGAAGTATCTGAGAGTGAGTCTATCCTTTCTTCCCAAATGTTTCTTCCTAGCCATTTTTTTTCTAGAAAAAAAGAGATAGAATCCTAAAATGGGGTCCTTGGTTTATGGGTAGATTAGGACTCTTCCTTACCCATTCGTATGAAGTATTTTTACCTAAAAATGCAAATATATCCCTAGTACAAATATAGGTTAGGATGTATGGATTACCCATTGAATTTTAGGAAATGGATACCTTTAAGGAAATAGGCAACACTTTGGGAGAATTCCTTGAGATTTCAAAAACTACAAAATATGGATTCTTGGCTATTTATGCTTGAATATTGGTCATGATAAATATAAGTAAACCTTTATTAGAATCAATCATTCTTAAGTATGGGGATATGATGTGGATCCAAACCATAGATTATGAAAACTATATTTTATATATAGAAGATGTCATGAGGTGGTGCATGTTGAGAGATCGTACCCTAAGAAGAGTCCAAGAAAAGCATATGTAGAAAAACACAAGATAAACATACAAATGGGTATGGATGAGGATGGTTTTCAACTTTCAAAAATTAGATCTAGATAAATGAAAGTAAATAAATAGTGAAGACTTGTGAGGAAAGATATTGGAAGAAATACCAAATCTTTTGAGGCTTTAGCCTATATAGATCAAAGATTAGAGGACATAGTACAATAGGTTCAACATATTAACAAGGAACCATCTATTCAATATGATCTTGATTTAGGGATTAACATGCTCAATGAACCTAAGGAATGCATCCCATCAAATTTTGAACACTCTCTTGAAGTACCATGCACCATTTAGAAGATAAAAATTGATAAATAAAATGTAGTGTTAGATGTTAATACCTCTACCATTATTAAGGAAATATCAAAAAATAAGCAAGACAAATCAAAAGCTTCCATAATACATCCAAGAGAGGATAAGTTTGATGAAAAAGAAGGTTGTGAAAGAATATTGAGGAATAGAATAATAATACCTACTCCTAATACAGGCAAGGTAAAATGAGAAAAACTCTAAAATTATCAAGTGAGATCCAAGGAAGCAAGAGCAAACATAAAGAAAGGAAAAAAAACTAAGTTAGTTGAACTTCTCTTTACCAAACAACAAAATGATATTGGTAATTCTCAAGTGGGACCAATAGCCCCTAATGAGACATGATTACCATCTCATGGAATGTAAGGGGTGCTAATGCCTCCTTAAAAAAGAGATGTATCAAGGACTTTTGTTTAAGTAATAAGCCTAATATTCTTTGTATCCAAGAAACTAAAATGACAAAAGAAGTTTCCAAAACTATGAAATTAGTATGGGAAAGATGTGAATAGGATGCTATAGATTTTGAAGGAGCGATATAGAGAATTCTAACTTGTTGGAATCCTTTTATAACCTCTTGTGTAACCATTCATAAAACTAGAATTGGATAGCCTCTTTAGTCAAATACTTCACAAATATTCATTTCATCCTTATCAATGTCTATGGTCCTACAACTCAATCAAATAGATTAGAAGTTTAGAGTGGTATTAAATCCTTTATGAGAAGTAAAGACCAAAAAACCTAATTCATAATCATAGGATATTTTAATGCCATAACCAAAATAGATTAAAAATTTGGGAGAATTAGGAAATTAAACCAAAGTATGAGAGATTTCTCAAGTTTTATTCGAAACAATAATCTATAGGAGGATGAGTCTAAAGAAGACAACTATACATGGACCAACAATAGGAGAAGCCAAAACCTAATATTAGAAAAATTAGACAAATGCATGCTCTTAGACCATTGGCTGGATGAAGAGACTTGTGCTAAAATTTAAACCTTGACAAGGATTGGTTCAAATCATTGGCCAATAAAAGTTTAAAAAGATCATATTTTAAATATGAGTAGATGTGGTAAGATCATCCTCAATTTGTTGATATGATAGCACAAACATTGAATTATTTAGAAAATAGTGGGTTGTATACACTTCCAAAACAAATTAAATCAATGATATATAGATTAAAAGAATGGAACAAGAACACTTTTGGAAATATTTTTGAGAATAAAAAAGAACTAAAAGATAAAATTACAGAATTCTAAAAAGGTGATCATAATAATCCAATCTCAAAGGAAAGTGAGTTACATAGTGAATACCATAATATTTTGAGTAAGGAAGAGAAATTTTGGAGATTAACATTGAGATAGACTTGGTTAAAAGGAGATAAAAACATAATTTTTTTCATAGGATGGCAATAGTACAAAGATAAACATCCAAAATTAGTAGAATTAAATCGGAAGGGGTTTGGATTGAAGACCAGAGTGAAATAAAAAAGAAGGCAAGGTCTTTTTATAAGAATACTCTAGGATTAGAGGAGTTTGAAGTTCTTAATGATAAACTTCTACAAGAAGTTCCTTTAGTTATAACATATGGATAAAATATAAAATTGATAGAACCTATTACTCTGGAAGAAGTTCATCTATCTCTTATCTCTTTTAATAAGGATAAATCCTTAGGTTCGGATGGGTTCTCTACAACATTCGATCAACATAATTGGGATATAGTCAAGGATTATTTATTGGTGGTAATGGAACAATTTAGGGTAAGAAAATACATACCTTATAAATAAATGCAACATATATTACATTGATTCCAAAAAAGAAGGATGAAGAATTGTTTGATTCATTTTGACCCATAAGCCTATGTAATATGGAATATAATATTATCTCCAAAGTGATGGTGAATTGGTTAAGATCACTGTTAGACAAAATTATTTTAGAAGAGCAAGGAGGTTTTGTGAAAGGAAGACATATTCTAGATAGGATTATAGTATCTCATGAAGTTATGCATTTAGTAGCTTCAAGAAAAGAGAAAAAAATGATCTTAAAACCTGATATGAGTAAACCCTATGATAGGATTAAATGGGATTTTATTTTTGTAGTATTAAAAAAGTTTGGATTTGGGAAGAAATGGGTTAGATGAATTAAAGCTTGTGTCTCTACAGTTTCATATTCAATGCTAGTCAACGGGTTAAAGAGAGGTATTAGATTGGGAGATCATTTATCACCATATTTGTTCATTATTATGGAAGAGATTTTGGTTAGGAACTTGAAAAAGGCTAAAAAATATGGGCTTATAAGTGGAATTGAGACTAGTAATAACATCAACAACATCACATATCAACAATTTGTAGATGATACAACCCTTTTGGGAGGGCAAGGATAAACGAAGCCAAAGCTTTGAATAACTTATTAAAGGAATACAAAAGAGCATTTGGGTAGAAAGGTAAAAAGAAAAAATTCAAAATTTACTTCATAAACACCCTAATTAAAATTAAAGCAGGGATATACAGGTTACTTTAAATGGAGGAGCCATATGTATCAACAACTTATCTAGAGATACCCTTATTTGAGGGGAGAAAGAAGATAGAATTATGGGATCTAATTACTAGTAAATTTTAGAATAAACTAATGGCATGGAAAGGTAGATGGTTATTGTTAGTAGGAAGAGTACAACTAGTTAAATCAGTTTTACAGACCATTCCAACATATTATATGTCCCTGTATACTAAGCCAAAATCAACTGAAAAAAATTTAATCTATATTATGTAGTCATTTTTATGGTTAGAATTACATGATAAAAGAAAATTTCCTTTGGTGAAATGGAGCAAGGTGTGTGATGATAAAACTAGGGGAGGTCTCGGTTTAAGAGTTTTTATGGATGTAAACTTATATCTTAGGGGAAAAGTAATTTGGAGATTTTACAAATATATTTAAAGACAATGGGCAAGAATTCTTCTAAGTGAACGATTTGAAAAAATGGTTTTGCACTGATTTGAAAAAATCAATTGATCTAGTGATTAAAGGTTTAAGATGGGTGGTGGGAACTAGAGAAAAAAATTCTATTTGGATGGATACTTTGTGTGATAAAAAAACCACTCAATATAGATCCAATTTTAAAACCATGGATGGGATTACTTCAATATAAATATGGTGATAGGGTTTCAAGAATTTTGTATAAGGATCAGGAAGGAAGATACAAATTGAAAGAATATTTTTTTACAATTATTCAAGACATTAATGCTAGGAGGTAGTTGAGTAGAAATATAACAACAATGATTATTCTAAGGAGAGCCAAGGATAAGTTGATTTGGAAGTTTAATACCTTAGAAGAATACACAAAAAGAAGTGGATATATTGTAAAGAACCGCAAAAATAGGAATATTGCAAGAATATGGAGGGATATTTGGGATAGCTTGAGCATTCCTAAAGTCAAAATGTTTGTTTGGCTAGTAGGCCATAGAAGAATTTTATCATGGGATAACCTTATGAAAAGGGATTTTCATGGCCTTTCACAATGTGTTCTTTATTAAAGGAAGAAGAGTATAGACCATCTCTTGGGATACTTCTCAATAGTTTGGAAACTATGGCAATGGATTTTTAATATGTTTGGTAAATGCATGGTGATGAATGATAGAATTGAAGACTAGTTAAAGCAATGGAAGAAAAAAAATGAAACGGAATAGAGTATGGATGGAAGGTGATTCACTCAAGAGATAATTATGGAAATTCAAGACCTTTCTATAGAGTTTGAAGAAATATTATACATAAATTAAGGGAAGAAAATATTCATACAAATAGGCTAGACAATTGAGGGGTTTTAATAGAGGATTGTGATTGGTTAAATTATCTACTATATAATTTACTTATCTATAATATGCTCATATTTCCAAGAGATTGGATCTAATAATAGATGATGAACATCAAAAATAGTTTTATTTTTATCCAATCCTCACATCCATTTTTGTTGATAACATTAATGATAATTTGTTAATCACCCTCAATTGAAATATATTTCTATTAGTTTTTGAGGATATATGCAGTGGGAGAGATCTATCATAGGTCCTAATAAGATGAAAAAAATATGAAAGAAAGTAATTCTACTGTATGACTGAAATATACTATAAATAGAAAGTGGCAAAAATACAATGTAGTATGGAGGTGATGGTCACTCCATGAATATAAGCTAAAGAACTACATTGTACTCCATACAGGAGTTCTACCACTATCTACTACTCTCTACTATAATGAACTTGAAATATATGATATCTCACTATGCGGCCGTTTATATAGGAAGATATATTCCTTTGCCAACACTCTACATAGTTGTACAATGGGACACCTTGCATATTACAACATGCACATTGAAACTTGTGCATTTATTACATTGCTTGAAGTAACTAGATAAATTCTTCCTAAAGTAATATTCTACTCTAACTATGTACCAAAGGTGGTACATTAACATCATACAAATGATGTAATATACTCTAACTCTAACACCTCTCTATATTACATTATTTGGGTATTGAAGGATTTAATATTCAATATGGATCTTCTTCTTGAGAATGGTCTTGATTAGGTTCTTTCATCAATTGACTTTTGTATTGTAATCCTCCTTTATCTGGTTTTTCTTCTCCTTCTTATTTAGCTTTGCATTTGGCTATGCTCTTATATGTGGTAGTACTGTTGCTTGATTCCTGCAAATATGTTTCTACTTATTTGTCCTTACTCGGTATAGAAGCTTGCAAAAAACCTCTTAAGGCATTAAGATAAGATTTTGAATTAGTAGAACTTGAAGTACCAATGTTACATGAGGATTGAAAAAGATTTTCTAAATATAATTCATTCAACTCTGTCTTCTTTTTGAGTAATTCTATCAATACTTTTTGTTCTACATTTTTATCCTTGTAATACTTGTATATGAGCAATGACATATACAATATGCTCACAAAGTCTAAAGAAAGTGAGATGTATCTTTTCTCATTATATATTACTTCATTGAGATGGGCTTGAAGATAGCATTCCTTAGTATAAAAATTATCTTCTAATGCTTCACTATGAATTATTTTTAAAGTTAGGTGATGGCAAGCCGAGATTCACACAACAAAACTTCAAATTAATTTTTTGTAAATTGCTTAACACAGTCTTACAATACCGTTTCCAGGCATAGTTCTTTCCCCACTCGATCTCAAACTCGCCATCCCTTCCCTTACAATTTTCTGAGTTTTTATCGAGGTCTCGGCCCTCTAGGCAATTAATGCCCCACCTGAGAGAATTCCCGTAACAACAAAAAAAAAATTCCTTCCTCTGCCAAGTTTTCGAATTTTCTTCCATTAATGGGCCACCGCCCCGATCCGCTATGAAGCTCGCATTAAAGACCCCCTTGACCTGCAACCGCCGCTTTGGTCAGATCGTTCTTTTGAACCGCCGTCTCACCCATACTGTCCATGGCCTGCCACTGTCGCCTTGTCAGAATATTTCCTTAAGGTGGTTATCCCTGTTTAATACACGCGGCTGTCATCTCTATTTTAATATACGTGGCCTTCATCTTTGTTTTAATACACGTGGCTGCCCGCGTGTCCATTTTTGGCCTCTGTCTTCAACAGGTCGCGTCGCTTTTACACACATGGCAGTCCCGTGTCTAATTCGGCCTGTCTTCTTCTTGGCAACGATATCTTAATCCACGTGGCAGCCTTCTACTGGTCGCGATATCGCGACATGTCGCGATATCGCGACATGTCGCGGTATCGCGACCCCCACGCCCTTATGCCTTAGCTGTTCATTTTACGTCGCGATATCGCGACATGTCGCGATATCACGACAGGTATCGCGACCCCCGTGCCCTTGTGCCTTAGCTTTTCATTTTACGTCGCGATATCGCGACATGTCGCGATATCGCGACCTCCGCGCCCTTGTGCCTTAGCTTTTCATTTTTCGTCGCGATATCGCGACCATTTCTGCCTTTGCCTTCTGTCTTTGCCTTGCCTTTGGAGCCACGATTTCGTGACATGTCACGAAATTGTGACATGTCGCGATTTCGTGACTCCCCCCCAACCTTTGCCTTGCCTTGCCTTTGGAGCCGCGATTTCGTGACATGTCGCAAAATCGTGACATGTCGCGATTTCGTGACTCCCCAACTTGCTTTATAAAACTTAAACCTCCCCCTTGCTTTACAAAACTTCAACCTTGGAAAAGAACTGAAATAAATCAAAATACAAAGTACTTAGAAAACTTAGAAAAATTTGGAGGATGCAAGATTGCTCCATTGTCGTCGGATGCTCCTGCATCAGACACCCGGGGTAAATTAAAAAGTGATCCTCACTTCTGTTTTGTTAGGGGAAGACCCAGGCGGTCAACCTCCGTCTTCGACAACCAAGTTGCATCTTCAACAGGTCTGCCCTTCCACTTTATCAAATATTCAGAATACTGTTTGTTTCTGGTGCTTCTGCCTTCACGAGCGTCTAATATTTCCTCGACCTCGTCTGTGGTTGGAGTAGATGCTGGAATTTGCCATAATTCCGTACTTGGTACCTCTGTACTTTCTCCCTCATGATATTCCACTAAATCTGAAATGTTAAAAATAGGTGAAATGTCAAGCCAACTTGGCAATTCCACTTCATATGCATTGCCTGACTCCCGTTTTTCCAATATTCTGCATGGCCCAAACTTCTTCATCTTTAATTTGTTATAAGTTTTGGCTGGAAACCTTTCCTTCCTGAGATGGACCATGACTTCATCTCCTACTTCGAACTCTTTGAACCGCCGCTTCTGGTCTGCTCTTGTCTTATATTGAGTATTCATTTTTATAATTTGTTTCCTTACTTCTTCATGCAGACTTTTCATATGTTCCGCAAATTCTTCTGCCTCGACACTGCACTTTTCTCTCTTATCCAACTTTCTCAGTTCAGACACATTTCTCGGGCTGTTTCCATATATTATCTGGAATGGAGATTTATTTGTGCTCTTATTGACTGAATTGTTATATGCAAATTCTGCCTGCGGTAAAACTAAATCCCATCCCTTGGGTTGATCTGCTATCAAGCATCTCAGTAAATTACCCAGGCTTCTATTTACCACCTCTGTCTGTCCATCAGTCTATGGGTGGTATGCAGAACTGAATTTCAGATCTGTCTTCAACTTCTTCCACAAAGTTCTCCAGAAATACCCAACAAATTTTGTATCTCTGTCAGAAACAATGCTCTTCGGTAGACCGTGAAGTCGTACCACTTCCTTGAAAAATAACCCTGCAATGTGAACCGCATCACTTGTTTTCCTGGCATGGAATAAAGTGTGCCATCTTGGAAAATCTGTCAACTACTACAAATACAGAGTCATTTCCCCTCTGTGTTCTTGGCAATCCGAGGACGAAGTCCATGCTGACGTCCTCCCATGGCCGCTCAGGTACTGGTAACGGCTGATACAATCCCGTGTTCTGTCTTCTGCCCTTTGCCATCTGGCATATTCTACAACTCTGTACAAACTTTTTCACATCTTGCTGTAGTTGCGGCCAATAGTAATTTTCACTCACCAGGGCAATTGTCTTATCCCGGCCAAAATGTCCGGCCAGTCCTCCATTGTGTTTCTCCTTGACTAAGTTTTCCCGCATGGAACTCCTTGGAATGCATAATTTACTTCCTCTGAACAACATTCCGTCTTGGATTAGAAAATCCAACCATTTTGTCCTGTCCACAATAATAGTGTCAAGCAAGCTGTCCAGGCTTCCGCAAAATCCGGATCTTCAGGGTACAAACCCTTCAGTTCTTCAAATCCCACTACTTCCACTATCATTTTAATCAGTAAATTCTGCCTTCTACTTAAGGCATCTGCAACTCTGTTTGATTTCCCGCTTCTGTGCTTCAGCACAAAGGTATAGCTTTGGAGGAACTCAACCCACTTCAAGTGCCTTTGATTCAGTTTTGTTTGGCTGTTAATGTACTGTAATGCCTGATGATCAGTGAATAGAACAAACTCTTTTGGCAACAAATAATGCCTCCACTTCTTTAGAGCTTGAACTATAGCATAAAATTCTTGGTCATAAACTGAATACTTTTTTCGAGCATCATTTAGCTTCTCACTAAAATAGGCAACAGGTCTGCCTTCCTGACTCAGTACAACCCCTATTGCACTGCCACTGGCATCACAGTCTACCTGAAATACTTTGTTAAAGTCTGGAAGTGCCAAAATAGGCTATTCTATGACCTTTTTCTTTAATGCATCAAAGCTCCTTTCAGCCCCTAAGGTCCACTTGAATTCTTTCTTATCCCCTCTCATTGTTTCTGTGAGGGGTGCACAAATGCTGCTGAAATTTTTAATGAATTTTCTGTAAAAGCTGGCTAGACCATGAAATGATCTTACCTCTGTTGTGCTTCTCGGAGTAGGCCATTCCATGATGGCTCTCACCTTCTCTGGGTCCATTTTTAGACCTTCTGCTGAGATTACAAATCCCAGGTACACTAACTCCTTCTTTACAAAATTACACTTTTTTAGATTTATTAATAACTGCTCCTCCCACAGCTTCTCAAAAACCCTTCTGATATGCATCAGGTGTTCCTCCAAGGTTCTGCTAAATATTAATATGTCATCTAAATAGACTATGACAAATTTTCCTAAAAACTCTTTCAGTACCTCATTCATCAGCCGCATGAAGGTACTCGGTGCATTGGATAGCCCAAAGGGCATGACCAACCACTCATACAAGCCCTCTCTGGTCTTGAAGGCTGTCTTCCACTCATCTCCCTCTCTGATACGGATCTGATGGTAACCACTTTTGAGATCAACCTTGGTGAAGTACTTGGCTCCACTTAAACAATCCATTATGTCATCCATTCTTGGCAATGGAAATCTATATTTTATTGTGATCTTGTTGATGGCCCGTGAATCTGTACACATTCTCCATTCTCCATCCTTCTTTGGTGCCAACACTGTAGGTACTGCGCATGGGCTCAAACTTTCCCGAATCAATCCCTTCTCCAACAACTCCTGGACCTGCCTGTTTAACTCCTCAGTCTCTACAGGCGTCATTCTATGTGCAGCTTTATTTGGCAAGCTCGATCCTGGCACCAAGTCTATATGGTGGCTGATTTTCCTTACTAGGGGTAAACCCTCAGGCACATTATCAGACACAATATCTAGAAATTCCTCCAATAGATCTAGGACTTCTGTTGGGGTATCTTGGCATTCTTTCTCCCTAACTCTAGGAATTATTGCATAACATAAATGTTCATGCTTCAATCCGTCCAAAAATTTTCTCCCTTCAACTAAACAGATTCTGGAGCTGTTACACACCTTTTCATCCGCCTCCTTCATGGGCTTCAACTTATGGCGCACGCCATTCTTCGTCAATGAGTAGGTGTTGGCACGGCCGTCATGCACTGCACTCCGATCGAACTGCCAGGGCCTTCCCAACAACATATGGCAAGCATCCATAGGCAGGATGTCGCACAGGACCTCATCACAATAATTCCCAATATTAAATTTAACGGAGCACTGCTCACTGACCAAAGCCCTATGGTCCTTCTGTAACCATGCGACCCGATATGGATGCGGGTGCTTCTTCCTCTCTAACTGTAACTTGGTAACCATTTCTTCTGAAACCAGGTTATCCGTGCTACCATTATCAATAATAATATTGCAAATCTTGCCCGCGCATTTACACCTTGTGCGGAATAAACTTCTTCTCTGATCTGTGTCCTTCTCCTCATTCAATAGGACTCTCCTTACGATCATTGCTTCCCCTCTCTCCGCTTCTTCAGAATGTTCAGATCCAGCATCTTCCTCTGCCACAGCAGCTCTGGCTGGACCCTCAGGCCTCTTGTTCATCCTTTCTCGATGTTGTGGACACTCGAATGCTCGATGTCCTTCTTCACCATAGTGGAAACATGTCCCACGAAATACTCCTCTTCCAAACCCTCGTCCAGATCCACCCCGTCCTCTTGGGTAGCTGTTCTGATCACGGGGCTGATAAACATCCTCTTCCCTTTGATCCTGGTTACTACTGGCTTCACCAGTCTTCTTCGGATCTTTATATTTTTCTCCACTGGTTCTCCCACCAGTTCTTCCACCATGGCCCCTTCCTCTTTGCTTGCCTTCAAACCGCCTATTCAGTTTTTCTTCCACCTTTAAGGCAAACTGGTAAGCATCCTCAATGGTGCTTACCCGAACTAGGCTCAGCTCTTCCTGGATACCGAGTCTCAACCCATTGATATAACGGGCTACCTTCTCTTTGTTTGCCTCTAAATGTCCAGTTCTAATAGAGATCTTGTAAAACTCCTCGGTGTATTCTTGGACAGTTTTGTTTGTCTGTCTCAAACTCTGCATTTTCCTTAGCAGATCCAACTCGTAATCTATCGAAATAAACTGTCTTTTCAGCTTTTCCACCATTCTATCCCATCTTGTTATTCTCTCCTTCCCTCTTCTGTTCCTTTCCAGTTGTATTCCCCTCCACCAAATGCTGGCATGACCCTTCAACTTGGTCTTAGCAAATCTGACCCGATTAGGGTCTTCAACCTCCTCATATTCGAAATATTCTTCTAAGTCATTTATCCAGTCAATCACCTCTTCTGGATTTAGGTTTCCCGAATATGTAGAAACCTCCATTTTTGGTTGCTTTCCAATCTGAGAGATGGCTTTGTACAACCTGGCTTGTGCAGGATCCACAGCCTCTTCTTCTTCCTCAGACTGGTCTTCTTCTTCATCAACTTCGTCTTCACTTCCCTCATCCCTTCCGGGCTCGTGCCTTCTACGTAGCTCTTCTTGCAGGGCTTGAACTTGCCTCTGCAAGGCTCGAAAGTCTTCGACCGGCACCACATTTCTTACTCCACCACGGTTTCTTCGTGGAGGCATTTTTTTTCTTTCTTCCCTTACAAATCCTTCCACAGATCCTGGTGTAACTGCCTCTCTTCCGGCGATCTGTTACACGCTCAGGAGCTCCCGCTCTGATACCACTTGATGGCAAGCCGAGATTCACACAACAAAACTTCAAATTAATTTTTTGCAAATTGCTTAACACAGTCTTACAATACCGTTTCCAGGCATAGTTCTTCCCCACTCGATCTCAAACTCGCCATCCCTTCCCTTACAATTTTTTGAGTTTTTATCGAGGTCTCGGCCCTCTAGGCAATTAATGCCCCACCTGAGAGAATTCCCGTAACAACAAAAAAAATTCCTTCCTCTGCCAAGTTTTCAAATTTTCTTCCATTAATGGGCCACCGCCCCGATCCGCTATGAAGCTCGCATTAAAGACCCCCTTGACCTGCAACCGCCGCTTTGGTCAGATCGTTCTTTTGAACCGCCGTCTCACCCATACTGTCCATGGCCTGCCACTGTCGCCTTGTCAGAATATTTCCTTAAGATGGTTATCCCTGTTTTAATACACGCGGCTGTCATCTCTATTTTAATATACGTGGCCTTCATCTTTGTTTTAATACACGTGGCTGCCCGCGTGTCCATTTTCGGCCTCTGTCTTCAACAGGTCGCGTCGCTTTTACACACATGGCAGTCCCGTGTCTAATTCGGCCTATCTTCTTCTTGGCAACGATATCTTAATCCACGTGGCAGCCTTCTACTGGTCGCGATATCACGACATGTCACGATATCGCGACCCCCACGCCCTTATGCCTTAGCTGTTCATTTTACGTCGCGATATCGCGACATGTCGCGGTATCGCGACCCCCGCGCCCTTGTGCCTTAGCTTTTCATTTTACGTCGCGATATCACGACATGTCGCGAATGTCGTATCGCGACCTCCGCGCCCTTGTGCCTTAGCTTTTCATTTTTTGTCGCGATATCGCGACCATTTCTGCCTTTGCCTTCTGTCTTTGCCTTGCCTTTGGAGCCGCGATTTCGTGACTCCCCCCCAACCTTTGCCTTGCCTTGCCTTTGGAGCCACGATTTCGCGACTCCCCAACTTGCTTTATAAAACTTAAACCTCCCCCTTGCTTTACAAAACTTCAACCTTGGAAAAGAACTGAAATAAATCAAAATACAAAGTACTTAGAAAACTTAGAAAAATTTGGAGGATGCAAGATTGCTCCACTGTCGCCGGATGCTCCTGCATCATTAGGTCTAATGTTCCTTCAGATTTCATGAGTAGATTAATGATCCCAGTTTTTATGGCACTTGCTTTTTCCTTTATGAAAGAGTTATTCCTATTAGTGTTGTTCATATCATTGTTCATTGTATTACTTGAGGTAGACATCCTTATAACTCCTTAGATTAGATGATGCCTTGAAATAGTATTTCTCGCAATTGTAGATATGGATTTGATAGAAGTCTTTTGAATACTCTAAATTGAATATTTGAAGTAGTCTACCTTATTACTCCCTAGTTTAGAGTATATGAACTTGATTTGATAAAACCTTTATAGAACTTAGGTTTTATAGAAACCTTATGATTCCCAAGTTATTGAGTACTTGATAAACTTTGATATATGTTGTTATTATCAAGTTTTATAGAATACCTTATGACTCCCTAGTGATTTTGGATATGCTATATGAGTGATAAAGTGCTTTTGGGAATAGTAGTTCAATTTTAGGTTGATTTTGTAAAGTTTTGTAAATAGCAAAAATAAACTTCTATTACTCCTTATTTATCCTATTGAACTAAGAACTTTTTAATTTGATGAAGTTCTAATGGTTGGATTTATTTTGTCCCTTTAATGTGATTTTGAGACAAGTATACCAATTAATTCCAACCCTTAATATCCCTTAATGAACTTCCTTTTATAGCTTTTGATATTTAATAGTTTAATGTTTCTAATTTCCAATAATCTACTTTGGTGTAGTATTCCTTATAACTCCCTAATTTGGAATATTAGAAAACAATAATATTTGCAATAATAGAAATTTAATTTCCAAGTAGCAATCCTTATTTCTCCTAAGTTTTAAATTGTAAATATTAAGCTATTTTTGATGTATGATTTCCCTTTAATTTTTGCTTTCAAATGTGGTTGATTTCCCAATAGTTTCAACCTTTATAATCCTTATAACTCCCTTAATGAAAGCAAATTTAATAAAGTAATTTCTTACCTTTATAATGCTACAAACTCTAAGTATTCAACACAAAATTTGGACATGGATGATAACACTCTTTAATGATGTTCTTGAATCCTTTCTATGACGGATGGTAATAGAATCTTCTTTGACTATAATATTTAGACAATAGATGCATCCACTTTAAATGCTTTGACCAAGATATTTGAATGCTCTTTTATCCTCTTACACACTGTGCACCTCTACTACTGTGAATGCACTTCCCTCCTTGGTCTTTGGTGCTTCAAATAGGTGGAGGATATTTTAGAAAATGCCAATTATCATGGCAGTTTCTTTCAACACTTGGAGATGGTAGATGCTATTTGACACTTGTTGAACTTGTTGTAGGAAGGAAGATAGATGTTAGAGTCTTTATGTGAGCACCTATATATCTTGGTGACTAGTGTCACTTCTTCTCTAAGTAATGCTCTTTTATGTAACACTTCTTTGGACTGTTCCTTTCAAGTGTGTAGAATTTGAGCATTATTTTGAGCACTCGTATGGAAGGCATTAGGGTTTCTTCAAAGGTGATAAGTGACACTTTTTCCCTTTTGCTTGAACCTACCTTCTTAAAGTATTCTTACAAGATTTCTCAATGTACTATTTCCAACTCATATTTTATTGTATTTTTTCCTCAATGCTTCGTCGGTGCTTGTGAGTTGGTTCTAACTGGGATAATGAGCACTGCTTTGATGGCTTTGAGCAAGGATTGTGAGAAATGCTACGATGGAGTTTGTGATACTCCAATGTTTTTTTTAATGCTCCTTGTGGATGTATGTCTAGCTCTTGGATATTACTTTCTTTAAGCTTTGATTTTCTCATGCTTTCAATTTGCTATATTTCTATCTTTGAAGATGATAGATTCTCCTTATGCTATGCTATGTATGTTGTACAGGTTGCTTATTGTGGCTGCCCAAACCATGGGTGATGTGAGCTCCTTTAAGATCCATTTTACCTTGCTTGCATAGTGCTTCTCTATGGTTGCTTTGAGATGTTTCTTGCTTGCAAACAATGTGTCTCTATGTCACTTAAACCTTGTCCTCTTTCCTACGTAGGATAGAATATCATGGTGCAAGACAATATAAATAAACTTGTAAATAGAATACCTTCTTTTGCACCTCCTTTTGCAATCTTTTTCTACCGGTTTTAATGACGGATTTCTTGTAGGAAAGGGCTGATTTGACGTTGTCTCATTTACTAGAAAACTCTCTCCTTTGCTTGGTTACTTTGGTAATAAACCCAAGCTAATAACCACTTAGATAGAAGCTTTTGTAGAAGTAATTTTTGCACTAATTTTCACCTATAAAAAACCTTTAGTGCACCTCAAATCTGAGACTCACCAAGTCTCGATTTGTAGCTTCTTTTTTTGATTTTGGTGGTGGCTTTCTTCTCCATTCCTTAGAGGAATCTGATATGATTTTTTTGGCTTCTTTGGGCCATAAAATGTTGTAGGTTTTGTGCACCAAATATTGTCTCTAGAAACTTTGATAATGTGCTAGTTTTGTGCTATTGATCTTAACAATCAAAAATACAAACTAATCCTTTTGTGAGTAACTAGTTAAAAATTAACTAGTATAGTGCAAATAAATTAATAATACACTTTAATGGTAATAATAATCTCAACTTATTGCTCCTATATATAAACTCTCAAAATAATTCCAACTGCACTTAATAATCTCTGCAACTTTTAAGAGTAATCTATAAAGAATCCTTAATGGATAATCTACATTTTTCACTACAACCAATATTGTAGGATGTAGTTTTCTTGCTTTGTAGATGGATAATAGGTAGGTGATAATTTTATTTCTTTCAAAATATATCCAAATCATCTTTTAATGTGCAAATATATCTTAAAATGAACTCTCATTTTTGCAATTTATTGAAGACTATAATATAAGCCCTTTTTATTTGCAACTTTAATCCCAATATGGTGCTTAATGGAAATTTGATAATGAACCCTAATTTGAAGTTCAACTAATTGCACCCAAGTTTCTTACCTTTAATGGCTTATGTACTAGATGTAGATCTCAGTGTTTAGATTCACCAAGTTTCTGCCTTGTAATGGATGAATTTGCAGCTTCTTGTTGATTGTCCAAAATATCTTCTTGCTTCACCAAAATGAGGTCTCAAACTTTTTGTCTTGAGCCTAGGTTTTGGTGGCTTGGTTCTTCTAGTGGTCTTTTATTTTCTGTTGTAGATTCAAAAAAATATTTATCTTTGAAATGTGCCTTCTTCCTGTGAGAGATAATATTCAAAACTCTTAGATTTGGTAGGCTCCTTCTTCTGTCTGAATCCTCCTTCAATATTCTTATTGAATTCATACTTCAAACAAGATCTTCATCTTCTCAAGATTAAGAATGTCTATTATGATGTCTTGAGGTCTTCATTGGATTCTTCTTCAAGATTTGACACTCTTTTCCAAATTCTTATTATCTTGGGCTTGTTTTTGGATGGCGATAATTATACTAAGTCCTTCACTATGAGGAACTTATCCTTGGTAGTGGATTTCTCCAATGAGTTCTTCTGGAAACTCCTTTGATGATGCTTATATGAGCTCTACAACAAGGCTCTCCAAGCCTTATTATTTTTCCTCCTTGAGACCTCTCAAAGGTCTTCAATATTGCAACTTATTTGGTCTTCCAAATGAGACCTTTTATTTAACCTTCTACTTCTGGAAGTTTTGGTGAGGATATATTTTTCTCGGATCTCTAAAATCTGCTTCTTCTATATTCTAGAATGGAATCTTGATGGTCCTTTTATTCTGCAATTTTCAGGCTTTAATGGATATCACCAATATCCTATTTCATGGACTCTTCTCTAGAGTCTTCTCTGGAACTCTTCTATGGAGTCTTATTTTGAATTAGGAACTCTTATCTAAAGTCTTCTTCAAAATTAAGGATTCTGTGGCCTTTTTTGCTTTTGCACTCTACATGTATTGATATTGAATGGATATCAACAATATTATATCTTCTTCTCGACTCGTCTTCTAGAGTCTCTTCTTCCTTGAGTCTGCTATAAGGCTACTACAACCTTTTCTTCACTTGTGTAATCTGTATATTTTTAGTTCTTGTAATGGGACCTTTTTTTTGAGGTCTTTGAGATATTTATTCTTCTCCTTGTTACTACAAGTGCTATAATGATTATAAGAAGATATTCTTCCTAGATCTCTTGTAGGAAGCTTCCCAACCTTTTTTTGAATCTCCTTTTCCTACAACAAGTTGTTATAAACTAGAATGAAAGAATTTATAATTCTAGATCAAGGCTTCTATGGTATTTATTTTGGAATGTGAAGTTTTTCAATCTAGCAATGGAGATCTCCAATCTCCAAACTTCACCATGACTCTTATCCTAGAGTTTTTTTATACAACAAAGAACTAATATTTGCACGAGGAAAGCACATATAATTTCAAGCAACGAAGGTGAAATCCCTCTCTATCTGTTGTAGGAAGTGTCCCAAATTTTGAGAGTTAATTTTTAACAACAAAAAACTTTAGATAGTATTTAACATGAAAAATCTAGATCCTTAAATAGTATTCACTAGTTGATTCGTCAAACTAGTGGAATGAATGTTGAGTCCTAGTCTTCACAAGTTTTCCTACAACTCTATGGAAAGACTCTAGCCAAATGTAATCTCAAAAGATTTATTTCAGTCCTTTCAATATTTCCTATGACTCTCCCTAATCCTATTGACTATTGTGGCTCTTTCTATCAATTGATTCCTAGTGGTAATATTTGCATGTAGTGGTGCACAACAACAGATATAGTTTGCAAAGATGTAAACCAATAGTAGCAATGGTGACTCTCCCTAATCCTATCTCGATTCACTATGGCTTTGATACCACTGTTATATTTTAAGGATATATGCAGTGGGAGAGATCTATCATAGGTCCTAATAAGATGCAAAAAATATGAAAGAAAGTAATTTTGCAATATGATTGAAATATACTATAAATAGAAAGTGGTAAAAATACAATGCAATATGGAGGTGATGGTCACTCCATGAATATAAGCTAAAGAACTACATTGTACTCCATATAGGAGTTCTACCACTATCTACTACTCTCTACTATAATGAACTTGATATATATGATATCTCACTATGAGGCCCTTTATATAGGAAGATAGATTCCTTGGCCAACACTCTACCTAGTTGTACAAGGGGACACCTTGCATATTACAACATGCACATTGAAACTTGTGCATTTATTACATTTCTTGAAGTAAATAGCTAACTTTACCCTAAAGTAATATTCTAATCTAACTATGTACCAAAGGTGGTACATTTACATGACCCAAATGATGTAATATACTCTAACTCTAACAATTTCTATCATTTTTTCTATTACAATTTTAATCCCTTGAAGAAGTGCCCTAGCATCTACATAGTTTTGAGTTGAAGTTTCATATGATTATGAGTAAGTGAAGAGAATTTTGCCTTCATTATTTTGAAGAACACCACCTCCACTGGCTTTTCCTAGATTTCCTTTAAAAGCACCATCAAAATTAAATTTTGATAAACCTAATTTTTAGACATTTCCATTTGACCCTAGATCAAAGTAGATCCTTTGTTCTAATGCCATTACCACATATGAATTTTCTATATATGTTTAAATCCTATAACCAAGTTGTTACCACCTCTTTTTTGCACTTGAGACTTCCCATGATGAGCACTATATTTGTAAATATTCTACAAGAGAGGCAATAATATATTTTTAAACTTGGGCATGATATTGAGATTTATTTTTATAAATTCTATATTCCTTTTAAGCCATAAATTCTAAAAAATAATGAGAGGGCTAATCCTCCACACAAATCATAATACTTTAGCTTTGAAATAATTAATCAAACATTTCATCTAACTCTTTCAATGTTGATTAAGATACCTAATATATTTTTGTATTTAAAAAAAAGTGACCCCAAATGGTGTGAGCAAAGAGATAGTGAAGAAGTAAATGATCTAATGTTTCTAAATCCTTTTCACATAGAGCACATTTAAAAGATTCATGATATACTCTTCTTTGTATACTCTCTTGTAAGAATCTTATTTTCAACTACTAACCAAAGGAATTTTGAGCTCTTAAGGAGAGCCTCTAGTGACTAAACATTCTTCCAAGAAAATATTTGGGAGTAGGAAAATTGATTTCTCTAAATTATCATATTCCAACTTGGTCAAATATCCACCATATTTTAAAACATTCTAGACCAACTCATTCTTTTGTATAAAAATTGGTAAATAAAACTCTTATTGGAAATATGAGCAAGATTTGTTGTCATTGATGTCAAGAGTCAGTTTTAGTGAGCAGTGCAAGAGGAAGGATGTCAAGAGTCAGTTTCAAAAATAAGAAGGTGATCAGATAAGGTCTACAGGAGAAATATGAAGGCCCAAGAAAAATAATATTATAATATTTTATTATAATATTAAAGGTCTAATGGTAAGACCTAAAGAAATTAAATTAATTATAAATTAATTTTAATAATTTCATTATAAATTAATTTGATTAACTTTATAGTTATTAAATTAATTATAATAATTTTATTATTAATTAAATTATAATCTAATTTAATTAACCCTAAGGTTAGGGTTATGAGGGAAAAAAGAAAGCATCGACGTCATGCATTATTTCCTCCATCGACGTCTAATATGGTGGTGGCACAATGGTATAAATACCATGTGCCTTAGTTGCAAAGGATACCTTCGTTCGAATAACATTAAGCCTGCGATTTCTACGATTTTCGTGCGAGGAAGAAGACAAAAGTTTTTGTCTTGTTTGCGCCAGCGAAGGGACAAGATTTGTGAGGCTCTAAGCCTCATAACCAACCGGTTGGTTGGCCTAGTGGCAAGCGGCTGTGACTTAGGGCTTTGGCAAGTGGGAGGACCCACGATCGAATCTCGATGGTAGTTTTTGGTGAAGGTTTTGGTTTGGGCACCAAAGGAAGCAACGTGTTCATTTTTGGTTTAGGCGCCAAAGGGAAGCATATAGCGCACGAGGCGCTCCTTGCTTCCAAGGTGAGCGCCTAGCTCATGCGGTAGTTGAAGCCACGGCTAGGGCACTGGTGGCAGCGCAACATGGGTTCGATTCCCACCAAGGGCAAAAGGTATTTAAATTTTTAAATTTAATTTTTGTCCTAAGGTTTTCTTGGCATGAGATTTTAGGGAGATATAAGGTTTATGAAAATTAAATTTTATATTGTGATTTTGGTGATTAAGTGTTGAATGGAGTAATAAGGCTTTAGAGGGTTTTAAATGTTATTTTAAAATAAAGTCTTATTGTGTTTAATATTTGAGAGGAGTAATAAGGTGTAATTGAGATCTAGTGTTTTGTATGGTGAGAATAATTTGTGAGGGAATTATTGAATGAAGTTTTGAGAAGGTTTTTGCTACCTAACCCTTGAGATTGGCAAAAAGAGTAATTGTGATTGAGATAGGTTTTTAAGGTCAATTCTTCATCAAACAAAAGGTATGGGCACATCTTCCTTGTGAGTGATTGTTGGATGTTGTGAATGCTAAGTTGGAGTGAAAAGGATTGTTTGATAAGCATTGTTGAGTTTGATTGTTAAAGGTTTTTCTAAGTGAAAGTTGATGATAAAAACCTTGTTTGATAAGCATTGTTGGAAATATTGAAGTAAGCTTTCATATGCTTGAACTAGGGTTTGTGAAATATCATGAGTATCATTGTTATGTGAAGTTGAGAACTATCTTGAACTAGGGTTTGTGAAAGATCTTGAGTATCATTGTTATGTGAGATTGTTTGATAAGCATTGTTGGAAATAATTGAGTGAGTGTTCATATGCTTGGACTAGGGTTTGTAAGCAAGGAGTGTTTCATTGAGTGATTGATTGAGTGGAGTTGATTGAGCCTAGTTGATTGGAAGTGTTGAAGTGCTAGTTCAAGTTCTATGAAACAAATTGTTCTATATTCTGAATTGATTTGAGAAATATTGAAAGTGATTGAGTGTGAAACATATTGAGTCTCTAACCATTCTCCATATGTTTCTGTGGTAAAGTAAGAGAGATTGAAAGTGATTGAGCATTGTTGTGAGTGTGAAGCATATTGAGTCTCTAACAATTCTCTATATGTTTCTATGAGATTGAACTAGATTCTATGTGAAACTTGTTGGTGTGATTGAAGAGGATTTTGTGATAGATTGAGTTGAGTTGAGTAAGCTTTTGTGGAAGCTTACAATGCAGATTTGAGGTAAGTCTTGGTGAAGACTTGTTGGAATGGACAAGTTCTAGTGAGGACTTGTTGAGAATATTTGAGGTAAGTCTTGGTGAAGACTTGTTGAGTAGATTGGACAAGTTCTAGAAGGGACTTGTGGATAGATTAGTGTGAGATTTTGTGGAAGCTTACAATGCATATTTGAGATAAGTCTTTGAGAAGACTTGAGAGTAGAGTTGATTGATTGATTTGTTCAAACCTTGGGTTAAGGTTTGGGGTAGATCTAGCAGAGTTGATTTGTGATTGAGTCAAGCTTTGTGTTAAGGCTTGAGGATAGATATTGAGTAGATTTGTGCTAGATCGAAGGACTATGTTTAGTGTAGATTTGAGGATAAATATTGAGCAGATTTGTGCTAGATCGAAGGACTATGTTTAGTGCATATTTGAGGATAGATATTGAGCATATTTGTGCTAGATCGAAGGACTGTGTTTAGTGTATATTTGAGGATAGATATTGAGTATATTTGTGCTAGATCGAAGGACTATGTTTAGTATAGATTTGAGATAGAGTTGAGAGCAAGCTTTGGAGGTGATAGAGTATAGAGGACAATAGTCTCTAGTGGATAGAGGTCCATTAGCTAGGGTAGTGAAGATAGGTCTTCTGAGTGAGGGTAGGAGTCTTCAGTGGATAGAGATCCATAAGCTAGTGTAGTGGAGGTAGTAGTTCTTCTAGAAGATCACCAACTAAAGTAGAGGAGGAGTTCTCCTATGGATAGAGATCCATGAACTTGATTAGGGGATTGGTGTCTCCTTTGGATAGAGGTCCATAAACATTGTAATAGGGAAAGGATTCCCAAGAGATTTGTTGAGAAAATTTTAGTGAAATATTTTCTTCATGGAGTAGCCCACATTGGGTGAACCACGTTAAATTGGTGTCTCTATTGTGTGTGGTGATTTATGCATTGCTTTGATTACTATTGTTGATATTACCATTGATATATTGCATAATATTGATTGGGAAAGAAAAGTAAAAAGTGGTCTTATACTGTTCACCCCCCTCTCAGTATAAGCTTGTGTTCTTCAATTGGTATCAAAGCGGGTTCCTTCGAAAGAGTTTAATAACTTGAAGGAAAAGCTTACAAGAACATAGATGGATTCTCAGAGTGGATCCTTAGGAAATTCAGCACCATTGTTCGATGGGAACAATTATACACTATGGAGCACAAGGATGAAGTTTCATCTAATGGCACTTGGAAATGAAGTGTGGGAAGCAGTTGAAAATGGATACACACCACCGACAACTCCACCTACAGATAAATATGGTAAGCTTCTACATCATTACAATTCAAGAGCAATGAATGCAATTCAAAAGGGCTTGCATGAAATAGAGTTTATAAATATTATGCATTGCAAATCAGCAAAGGAAATTTGGGATAAGTTGCAAGGCATATATGAAGGAGATAAAAAGGTCAAAAGGGCCAAGTTGCAAAACTTCAAAAGAGCATTTGAAGATCTAAAAATGAAGGATGAGGAAAACATTTCTGCATATCTACTTCATGTGGATGAGGTTGTTAACTCCATGCAAGGACTTGGGCTTGAAGTTACAAAACCTGATGTGTGTGATAAGATTCTAAGGTCACTCCCAAAAAGGTTTAGTGAAAATATTTCAGCTATAGAAGAGTCGAAAGATATTGATCTTTTGACAAGGGATGAATTACATGGCATTCTCACAACATTTGAGATAAGAATAAAAGAGGAACCTATTCCCCAGAAAGAAGTAACATTTAAAGCCACTAAGAAGACTAAGGGTAAGAAGTCAGATTCAAGCAATGAGTTATCCAGTGATGAAGAAGCAAATTATGGTAGAAGGAACAAGGACTCAAGAAAGTATAAAGGTACAAAATCAGTTAGATGTTTTAAATATGGAAAATATGGTCACTATGCATCTGATTGTCCAGAAGCTAGAAATAGCAGTGGTGATGAGAAACAGGATCATAAGAACAGGGATGCAGGAAAGCACAAGTACCAAAATAAAAATAGGGATGGACAAGGTACACAAGGAAAGAAGTTTTTCCAAAGGCATAAGAAGAGTTTCTATGCAGATAAGGTAGGTAAGAGCTCAAGTGATAGTGATGATAGTTCCTCAGATAATGATAGAGATGAAGTTCTATTTCTGGCAAAAGAAAAATAAGTGGTTAGGAAAAGGTCACCAATAATCCTCAAGTGTTTTAGATGTGGTAACTTTGGTCATCTTGAAGATAGTTGTACAAGGAATGGATTCAGTTTTAGTGATGATGAATATGAAGATACACTTGAAGGACTAGAAGAGAATCTTCTTATGGCACTAGAAGAAGAAGGAGGTGATCCTATAGAAGATGAGTCAAAAAAGAATGAAGATGTTTTCAAAGGCAAACAAATAGAGGAAGAATCAGAGAAAGGAGAAGTTGATCTTGAGGGTGAGCTTATTCATGCCCTTGATGCATTAAAGGAGGTAAGAAAGCAAAACTCAAAACTCAAGCTTAAATTTCAAGAATGTGATGAAGAGAAAGGAAAGCTTATAGAGGATCTAACTAACTCAATAGCTAAGACAAGGAGATTCAAAGAGAAGTTAGAAGCTAAGGTTTTAGAGTGTGAAAGATTAGAGTATGAGGTAGCTTCACTAAGGAAGGAAGTAAAAGAGTCTAAGGATAAGTTACACAAGTTTGGAAGAAGCTCAAAGAACTTGGATAAGATTATCAAGACACAAAAACCAACATCAAACAAGATAGGTCTTGGTTTTGAACAGGTACAAAAGAAACAAGGAGAGGAGTCAATCTCAAGTTCTGAAGAAGAAGAAACTTTAGAAGAAGAGAGTGTAAGAGAAAGTGAGACTTTTGAGGAAGAGTTGGACAACAGAAAGTTCAACAAGGAAAGGAACAATGCACAAATGAGGAACAGATGGAACAGAAACCAGCACAGGGTAAAAGAAACTAAAAGACCAATGAGGTCAAGGCAAGGTAGTTTCAATGGATGATGCTTCTCATGTCACAGGTTTGGGCACAAGGCTACATAGTGCAGGACACATGAAAGACAGGAATATGGGAAATTCAGAAATAGATAACTTTTTCAAGGGTATTGCTACTCTTGTAATCAGTTTGGTCACAAGGCAGTGAATTGCAGGGTTCATGATAGGAATAGATATGGCTTCACCAGGAGAAATCCCAAGACATCTGCACCTCCAAGGAATAACAACATTAAGTGTTATAAGTGCAATAATGATGGACATACAACAAAGTGGTGTAGAGCAAAAATTCTAGAGACAAGCAGGAACATGAATAGTCAGAGGAATCAAAAGGATCAGATGAGGAGGAAAGTGGACAAAGGAAAAGATCAATGCATGTTGGGAGTAGAAATACTCCCACCCTAGAATTAACCACCTCAAGAGGAGGTGGGGGAGGGGCTAAGCTAAGAGTCTCATTCTTAGCCCCAAGCCCCAAAGGTGACCCTTTGCCATTGATGACAAAGGGGGAGAGATTTGAGTTAGGGGGAGAGCATTCAATTAGGAGGAGCAATTTCTCAGGGGGAGTAGAACAAGAAAAGGTAAAAGGAATGGTAAAAGGAAAATGGGTTGCCATCAATGACAAAGGGGGAGATTGTTGGAAATATGAGCAAGATTTGTTGTCATTGATGTCAAGAGTCAGTTTCAATGAGCAATGCAAGAGGAAGGATGTCAAGAGTCAGTTTCAAAAATAAGAAGGTGATCAGATAAGGTCTACAGGAGAAATATGAAGGCCCAAGAAAAATAATATTATAATATTTTATTATAATATTAAAGGTCTAATGGTAAGACCTAAAGAAATTAAATTAATTATAAATTAATTTTAATAATTTCATTATAAATTAATTTGATTAAATTTATAGTTATTAAATTAATTATAATAATTTTATTATTAATTAAATTATAATCTAATTTAATTAACCCTAAGGTTAGGGTTATGAGGGAAAAAATAAATGCGCTGACATCATGAATTATTTCCTCCATCGACGTCTAATATGGTGATGGCACAATGGTATAAATACCATGTGCCTTGGTTGCAAAGGATTACCTTCGTTCGAATAACACTAAGCCTACGATTTCTATGATTTTCGTGCGAGGAAGAAGACAAAAGGTTTTTGTCTTGTTTGTGCCAGTGAAGGGACAAGATTTGTGAGGCTCTAAGCCTCATAACCAACTAGTTGGTTGGCCTAGTGGCAAGCGGTTATGACTTAGGGCTTTGGCAAGCGGGAGGACCCACGATCGAATCTCGATGGTAATTTTTGGTGAAGGTTTTGGTTTGGGCACCAAAGGAAGTAATATGTTCATTTTTGGTTTAGGTGCCAAAGGGAAGCAATATAGTGCATGAGGCACTCCTTGCTTCCAAGGTGAGCGCCTAGCTCATGTGGTAGTTGAAGTCGTGGCTAGGGCATTGGTGGCAGCGCAACGTGGGTTCGATTCCCACCAAGGGCAAAAGGTATTTAAATTTTTAAATTTAATTTTTGTCCTAAGGTTGTTTGGCATGAGATTTTAGGGAGATATAAGGTTTATGAAAATTAATTTTTATATTGTGATTTTGGTGATTAAGTGTTGAATGGAGTGATAAGGCTTTAGAGGGTTTTAAATGTTATTTTAAAATAAAGTCTTATTTTGTTTAATATTTGAAAGGAGTAATAAGGTGTAATTGAGATCTAATGTTTTGTATGGTGAGAATAATTTGTGAGGGAATTATTGAATGAAGTTTTGAGAAGGTTTTTGCTACCTAACCCTTGAGATTGGCAAAAAGAGTAATTGTGATTGAGACAGGTTTTTAAGGTCAATTCTTCATCAAACAAAAGGTATGGGCACATCTTCCTTGTGAGTGAAATATTGTTGGATGTTGTGAATGCTAAGTTGGAGTGAAAAGGATTGTTTGATAAGCATTGTTGAGTTTGATTGTTAAAGGTTTTTCTGAGTGAAATTTGATGATAAAAACCTTGTTTGATAAGCATTGTTGGAAATATTGAAGTAAGCTTTCATATGCTTGAACTAGGGTTTGTGAAAGATCATGAGTATCATTGTTATGTGAAGTTGAGAACTATCTTGAACTAGGGTTTGTGAAAGATCTTGAGTATCATTGTTATGTGAGATTGTTTGATAAGCATTGTTGGAAATAATTGAGTGAGTGTTCATATGCTTGGACTAGGGTTTGTAAACAAGGAGTGTTTCATTGAGTGATTGGAGTGGAGTTGATTGAGCCTAGTTGATTGGAAGTGTTGAAGTGATAGTTCAAGTTCTATGAAATAAATTGTTCTATATTCTGAATTGATTTGAGAAATATTGAAAGTGATTGAGTGTTTGTGAGTGAGAAACATATTGAGTCTCTAACCATTCTCCATATGTTTTTGTGGTAAATTAAGAGATATTGAAAGTGATTGAGCATTGTTGTGAGTGTGAAGCATATTGAGTCTCTAACAATTCTCTATATGTTTCTGTGAGATTGAACTAGATTTTGTGTGAAACTTGTTGGTGTGATTGAAGAGGATTTTGTGATAGATTGAGTTGAGTTGAGTAAGATTTTGTGGAAGCTTACAATGTAGATTTGAGGTAAGTCTTGGTGAAGACTTGTTGAGTAGATTGGACAAGTTCTAGTGAGGACTTGTTGAGAATTTGAGGTAAGTCTTGGTGAAGACTTGTTGAGCAGATTGGACAAGTTCTAGAGAGGAACTTGTGGATAGATTAGTGTGAGCTTTTGTGGAAGCTTACAATGCATATTTGAGATAAGTCTTTGAGAAGACTTGAGAGTAGAGTTGATTGATTGATTTGTTCAAACCTTGGGTTAAGGTTTGGGGTAGATCTAGCAGAGTTGATTTGTGATTGAGTCAAGCTTTGTGTTAAGGCTTGAGGATAGATATTGAGTAGATTTGTGCTAGATCAAAGGACTATGTTTAGTGCATATTTGAGGATAGATATTGAGCATATTTGTGCTAGATCGAAGGACTATGTTTAGTATAGATTTGAGGATAGATATTGAGTAGATTTGTGCTAGATCAAAGGACTATGTTTAGTGCATATTTGAGGATAGATATTGAGCATATTTGTGCTAGACCAAAGGATTATGTTTAGTACAGATTTGAGATAGAGCTGAGAGCAAGCTTTGGAGGTGACAGAGTATAGAGGACAACAGTCTCCAGTGGATAGAGGTCCATTAGCCAGGGTAGTGAAGATAGGTCTTCTGAGTGAGGGTAGGAGTCTTCAGTGGATAGAGATCCATAAGCCAGTGTAGTGGAGGTAATAGTTCTTCTAGAAGATCACCAACCAGAGTAGAGGAGGAGTTCTCCTATGGATAGAGATCCATGAACTTGATTAGGGGATTGGTGTCTCCTTTGGATAGAGGTCCATAAACATTGTAATAGGGAAAGGATTCCCAAGAGATTTGTTGAGAAAATTTTAGTGAAATATTTTCTCCGTGGAGTAGCCCACATTGGGTGAACCACGTTAAATTGGTGTCTCTATTGTGTGTGGTGATTTGTGCATTGCTTTGATTACTGCTATTGATATTGCCATTGATATATTGCATAATATTTATTGGGAAAGAAAAGTAAAAAGTGGTCTTATACTGTTCACCCCCTCTCAGTATAAGCTTGTGTTCTTCAACTCTTGAAGCATATTTTGGAATTCATCTAATTTTTTTTTGAGTTCCTCTCCTTCAACCTAGTTACTAATAGAAGTCCATGATCTTGAGTTATTTTTCATATTAATATATTCTTTGACATTTGTACCTTTACAAGCTAGGAATACCCATGATAATGGTTTCCATTTTGATTCAAAGATAAGAGAATAAGACTTCAACAAGCATCAGACCAAAAAATTGCATATTTTCCTCATTAATTGACCATCTAATATGTTTTTTTTATCAATTGCACATTATTTGATATAAAGTTCCATGTCTATGATCTTGCAGGTAGGATTATTTTCCTAAAATATTTTATTGCATCAAGAGAACTTATATAATTTGAAGTATTATTTTTTTCTAATTATTTCCTTGATCTCTAAATAATCTCCAACTAAGATTTGCCCCTAATGTCAAACTTGCAAGTCTACAATTTCACAAGCTTGCTCCTCCAATATTTTTTTCTTTGCAAATCCTATCTATCCACTTACAAAGAGGAAATCTAATTTTTCTTGTATCCTTTCCAAAGAAAGTATCTTTGAATTTTATCAATTTCTAATGCTATACCTACTAACAATATTGAAAGTGATATCATATAAATAGGGATGGATTGCAATGTAATCATTATGAGTTGTAGCCTTCCCACCATGGTTAAGAACTTATCTTTCCAACTTACCAAACAAGCTTTCATTCTATCCAAAGAGAATACCTAAAGCTTATTTTTATTTCATTTATGAGACAAAGGAATACCCAAGTAGATTGATGGAAAAATTTCAATTTTAAACCCTAAAAAGTTCATAATAATTCTTTGTAAATAGGGCAGTAGTAATAAAAAAATCTTGGATTTTGTAGTATTAAAAAACTATCCAGTAGCCTTCTCATAGCATGGTAATATTTTTTTAAACTCCATGGACTCACTAACTATAGTATGGACCAAAAGAAAAGTGTCATCAACAAATTGGAGATGAGATTCAAAGGGATAATTTTTTGCAACTTGAATACCTTTGATTTTCCTTCCATTTTTACCTTTGAGAAAGCTCTCTCTAATACCTTTACAAGAATAATGAATAGATAAGGAGATAGTGGATCACCTTTGGCTTGAAGTAATGATCATGAGAACCATTGATCAGAATATAATATTTTATAGTTCTATAACACCATTTAAACCATTCACATCACTTGTAATCAAAACCAAAAAAATTGAGAATATTAGGTAGAAAACTCTAGGAAACATTGTCATATGCTTTGTACATATATAATTTCATAAGCATACTTGTTTCTTTTATAGAATGAAAATATTGTATGGTCTCTTTTGAAATGATTATAACATATTTTTTTACCAAAAATAAAACCACCTTGTTCCTCTAAGATAACACAATCTAGAATGACTTTCAATCTGTTTCCCATAAGTTTTGAAATGATCTTATAAATCATATTACAAATGCTTATTAGATGAAAATTATTAAAATATTTTGTCCCCCCTTTCTTTGGAACCAACATAATAAAGGTGGCATTTATCTCACTTATTATAGCCTTCATTTTTCAAGCCTTGTCAATCACAACATATCACTCTTTAATAAGTTCCAAAAATTTTGAAAGAAAATTATAGGAAAATCATTAGGGCTAGGTGCCTTGTTAGGATGGAAAGATAAAACTACTTCATGTAGCTCTTCCATAGATATTTTCTTCTTCAAACTTTCAATTTGTAATTGTGTGATAATTGATGGAATTTTTTGTAAAAGCTTATCTTGTGCCTAATTATCTTGCCAAGTATCCGACAACATATTTTTGAAATAACTAATTACTTCATTCCATATCTCTTCCTCCTCCTCAGTATTTCTTCCATATAGATTAAAATATTTTTTATGTAATGAAAAAAAATGTTTTTGTATTATTTCTTCTTCCTTGGGCCATTTCTCCCTATATTTTTGCAACTAATATGAATCCTTTTTCAATGCATTATGATAATAATAAAAAAATATTTTTCTTTCACATATGAATTCTAGTCCATTCTACTAATTTTCACTACCTCTTATAAATTTTTAGTCTTGGATTTAATTTTATTCTTTTTTTTTTTTAAATGTTACCAAAAAATTTATTATTCCAAATATTCATTTCCTCCTTTAAATATTTCATCTTTTGAACAAATTTGTAGATATATGGTCCTTCAAAATTTGCTTCACCCCACCATAGCATAACTATTTGGAAGAGACTAGAAACAAAATACCTTTGGATGATTTTTATTGGGTAAATCACAAGTCAAAAGAATGGATTTGTGGTCTAATACTAATTGCAATAAAATATCTAAAGAATTGTATGCTGTATTTTCAACTAATTATGCTATGTGAGTTTGCCCATGCATCTATTATCCCATTTATATTAAAAAATTGAAGGTCTAACATCCCAAATGCCATTTGAATTGGCAAATGAAGCAAACTCTTGTATTGATTTAGACCATATTGGAATACCACCCTTATTTTTTAAAGGATATTCAAAAGTGTTGAAGTCACCCCAATAATCCATAGATAACAATAAATCATCATTGCACTTGATAAAAATGTGTTAAGGTCATTTTGACATCTTTCATGAGGAGTAGCTATAGTTTGAGCATTTACATTTATAACCCCAACTTTTATGTTTTCCTATTTCTAGTAAAATAGTCCAACAACCCAATTACTTTTTGCTTTTAACAATTGCCCATACCATTTGCATTTGTCCCATATTGTTTCAATACAATCTGAAACTCCTATAGAAGAAGCTTCTAGAAAATAACCCATCTTCCAAATATATTTTTAAAGCATCCTTCAATTCCTCACTACTTAAGTTTATTTCTTGTATTAAAACAAACTGAAGATTATAAAAACCTATTAATTAATTAATAAATCTTTTTCTAGGGGTCTTATTCATACCCCTAATATTCCATGATATCATTTTTTTTGATGTAAAAAACATTATATTAAAGAATTAACAAAGAGGACTGCCCAAACTTCCGAACTCGTTTCGGCCATATCTCACTCATCCGGACTCGGATTGAGCTAAAATTTTGAGGGTAGATGCCTGAAAAACCCTAGAACGTCTCCACCAATTTTCATATCATTTGGAGCAACACAGATCCTAGCGCATCCCTATGTGTGAACGACATATTTGGCAAGCGGCTATGCGAGGGTTTCATCTGGGTTGAGTGCAAGCAGCTCCAGAGGTTGGTTTTTAGGGCCTTCGGGCCCTAGCGACCAATATTTTTGTGGTTTATGCTCAATATTTTAGTAGGAAATGTTGCAGGGGATACAATATGGGTTAGAAATTTGTCTTTCAACAGATCATACTATGAACTTGAGTGACAACGGCTTCCAATTTGCTGCACAAAAGAAAAGTGAAAACCATACCTTTCCACGGCGTCTAGGGCAAGGATTAAAGAGATCACGAAACAAGTTTCAAGCAAGTTGATCAAAAAATGGCTCGTATCTCAAGTGAATCTGGTGCTAAGGTGCACCCACAAAATAATTCTCTTGTGAAAACCCCTATCAAGGGTAAGAATTTCGAAGACTCGGTCCCAAAAATGAATTTTAGGGATGCCCTTCGTGGTGGACAGCCTCAGCCCAATGCTAATATCAATATTAGGGCTTCCCATAAACCTCTAAGAATGCCTAAGATTGATCCCAGGAAAATGGAGTCGGGATGTATTAAAGCAGTGATGGAACTCCTATTGTTAAGCTTGATATGGGTAACATTCAGACTGGCATTGAAGATTTGGAAAAAAGAGGACTAATTTGTCGGTTCGTGGGTTTTCATCCGAGTCTATCTGCTTTCAAAGTATGGGCTGCAAAAAGCTGGAAAACTAAAGGTGAGTTACAAATCTCTATTTATCCAAATGGTTATTTTCTTGTTTTATTTGCTAATAATGAAGATAGAGAGAAAAATTTTCAAGGGGGTCCTTGGTTTTTTGGAAGGGCGGGGCTTTTCATGAAGCCCTGGCATACTAAATTTAAAGCCGAAGAAGAGATGCCTTCTATAGCTCCCGTGTGGGTTAGACTCTTTGGCCTCCCTATTGAATTTTGGAATCCTACTATTTTTTCTTCAATTGGAAACTCTTTAGGAACTTTTATGATGATTCGTTGATTGTACTCAAAATTTTGAACATATTATTTATGCTCGGATTTGTGTTTTAATGGATTTTGACAAACCCCTACCTAAAAATATCACATTACAATTTGGGGAAGACACTTGGGAGCAAGTAGTGGACTATGAGAACATTCCTTTTCGTTGTAGAATTTGCCATGAATATGGTCATTTGGCAGTGCTTGCCCAAATAAAATTCCTGATCAAAAGAAAGAAGATATAAACTCAACAGGTTTCCAAATACCTAAGAAGAAGAACACTCGAAAAAAACCAGTTATGAAGGATCAATCAAAGTCATCTGCTAATATGTTTGAAATCCTTTCCACAAATGATGTCCCAAGTGAGGAAGAGGAAATAATGGAAACTGAAATCTTAGAAACACAATTTAAATATGAAGGGAAGAACTCAGAGACAAACCAACAAATCAAAGGTTTTCAACGAGAAAAAAAGGAGAAAATTTACACAAGAAAAACAATATTTCAAATGTCAAAACTTCAAATAATGCAAGTCCCAATATAGACTCCATTGAACCATCTAGTAAAATTTTGGCTGTGTACGAGCATTCTTCAAGGTTAGAAGCCATCTCAGATTCAATTGGAATAAGTCAAGAAATAGGGAAAAAAAATTGAAGATGGATTCTAATCAAAAAGTAGGTCGCAAGACCAATCAATATCATATGGTAAAAGAAGGTGAAAAGCTTGTAGAGGAAGGTAAGATTAATGCCCTTCCCAACTTTTTTAGCCCTGGTATTAATGAAGATCATCACTTGGAATATTAGAGGACTCAAAGGGAGTCTTTCAAAACAAAATGAAATTAGAAGAATGATTCAGGTAAATCATCCACATCTTGTTTTCCTTCAAGAAACAAAGATGTCAATGGAGGATATGGACTTAATTGCCGATAAAATTTGGCCAGCTGGAAAAGTGGTTTCCCTCAGTTCCCAAGGGACTTCGGGTGGCATTGCTTGTCTTTGGGATCCAAAAGAGGTAGTTATTCACCATATGGTTGGCAGTTGGGGTTTGTTGGCTATAGCTATTCAAAGTAGACATTCCAACCAGATTATGCTCTGCATTACTATTTATGCTCCGACTTCTTTGGAGGAAAAAAGAAGACAGTGGAAGGATATTACTCATATTATCTCTCATTTTCCTAAATCTTGGATCTTGATCGGAGGAGATTTCAATACCATCCTCTCTCTGGATGAGAAAAGGGGGGAAATAGAAATTTGGACAAAAGCACTGACCTCATGAGCGAATATATTGCAAACCTCCATCTTGTGGATATCCAACCGAGATAATGGCCTTATGACTTGGTCTAACAGAAGGCAAGGCTTAGCTTGTATAATGGAGAGATTGGATAGGTTTTTGCTCTCTAAAAATTTCTTAATCCATGGTCACATTCCTAAAGTGAAGACTCTTAATAATGTTGGTTCGGATCATTGGCCGGTCATGGTGGAAATGTGGAAAACCAATGTGAGTTTCTCTCCTTTTCATTTTCAATTAATGTGGCTTAGAGACATTTCCTTCGGACCTCATGTGCAACAATGGTGGAAGGAAGGTAAACCTAGGCATGGGACTAAGATGTTCTGTTTTGCCAAAAGATTGCAATACATTAAATCCAAAATCAAGACTTGGAACTAGAAAGAGTTTGGGGATGTTCATAAAAAAAACATGAAGTTATTGCTCATCTTGAAAATTTGAATAAGAAAATCCGTTTAGATGGCCTCACAGAGAAGAGAAGTGCGAGATGAAATTAAACTCACAACTCGAGTTAGAGGAATGGGAAAAAAGAGAAGAAATCTTATGGAAGCAAAAATCTAGAATTCAATGGCTCAAAGAAGGAGATCGAAACACAAATTTCTTCCACAAATCTCTTCTAGCTCGAAGATCTCACAACTTTATTTCTTCCTTAAAATCAGATTATGGAGATGTTGTTTATACTTGGGATGGCATGAACTCTATTGTTGTTGATTACTTTTCCAATATTTTTTTTGCTACTCCCCTTGACTCAGCTTCACAATATAATGTTCTTCAAGCAATCCCTTCTCTTATCACTTCTGAGGAGAACTCTATTTTGACTACTCCTGTTACTATCAATGAGCTTCAACAAGTAGTTTTTAAAATGCAAAAAGGAAAACCCCAGGTCTTGATGGTTTTCCTATTGAGTTCTACCAAGAGTTCTGGGATATCCTTCATGTTGATTTATTAGAGGTGGTGGAAGAAGCCAGGAAAGCCAAAGAAATTTTGAAGGTTATCAATAAAACTTATATTACTCTTGTTCCAAAAGCTCAAGAGGTTGATCATATCTCAGCTTTTAGACCTATTGCTTTATGTAATGTTCTTCTCAAAATCATTACTAAAATCATGGCGAGAAAGGTTGAAGCCTCTTTTGCATAAGATTATTTCCCCAGAGCAAGGGGGTTATGTGGAAGGACGTCAAATAGTAGATGAGATAGTTCTTGCTCAGGAAGCCATCCATTCCATGGATATGCAAAATTCTCCTTCCATGTTCATTCGGTTAGACTTATCCAAAGCTTATGACAGAGTGGATTGGCACTTCCTTATCAAAGTTTTGAGGCAATTTGGTTTCTCTAAGGATTGGATGGATTGGATTATGGGATGTATCTCTTCGGTTTCCTACTTAGTTCTTATCAATGGCAGGCCTTCTCGGTCTTTCCCGGCTTCCAGAGGTATTAGGCAAGGTGACCCGCTATCCCCTTATTTATTCATCATTCTTGTTGAATGCTTGGGTAGGACTATAACCAAAAAGAGGGAAAACAAAACCCTTGAGGGAGTTACCATTGCTCATGGAGCTAGACCTATCTCTCATCTTCAATTTGTGGATGACTCTACTCTTTTAGGTAAAGCTACGGTTAAGGAAGCTTCTAATATTAAGCAAATCATTAGCTGTTTTTCTAAGGCTATTGGGCAGTTGATCAATGAAGACAAATCTAAAGTTATTTTCTTTCACTGCTCTGCTAGACAGGAATCCATGGTCTTGGATAAACTAAGATATAAGAAGACCTCTCTTCCAATCACTTATTTAGGTATTCCCATAAATATTCAAAGGCAAAAAAATAAAGATTGGAATTGGTTGTTGGACAAAGTCAAGAAGAAAATTGGAAAGTGGACCAACAAGTGGCTTTCTTCTAGGGGTAGAATCACCTTGGTAAAATCAGTCCTTCAAGCTATTCCTATTTATGTTTCTTCCATTTTGAATATCCCAAAGGTTGTTCTTCGAGAATTGGATCAAATCAGTCATCGTTTCCTTTGGAGTGGTACTAAGGAGAAAAGAAAATGGGCCTTGGTGAAATGGGATACTTTATGTCTTCCTAAGAGTGAAGGGGGGTTAGGATTACGGTCTTCAATTAATAACAACAAAGCTTTAGCTGCTAAATTATATTGGAGGATGTTGCATAACCCCAATGCTCTTTGGGCCAATAATCTCCGTGCTAAATATCCTGAGAACAAAAGTCCTGAAGACCTTGTTCGCTATCAACTTCCTACCAAAGGTTCTCCCATTTTAGCAGTTCTTAAGACTGGTGAGGATTTGATAAAGAAAAAATTATTTTGGATCATTCATAATGGTCAACATGCAAATTTTTGGACAGATTCTTGGGATGGTCACAAGCCTTTGATAACTCGGTTTCTCGATTGGAGGCCTTGGATGGAGGAGCTTCACCGAGCTAATTGGATAAAGGTGGCTAATTACTATCGGTACCATATTGGTAATTCAAAGGTTGGTAGATATTGGATCCCTATTGAGGACTGGCCTATTCAAATCCCAGAAAGGCAAAGACAAGATATCCAAGGCATCCTTCATATGAGATCCCTCTCTTGGTCCCATGAAAAAGATTGTTTTGGATGGAACAACACTACTAAGGGTGAGTATTCGAGTTGCTCAAGGTTATTTGACCTTATGCCATAATAATCCCAACCATTCTTCTGACATATTTTCTCGATTGTGGGCTCAAAAGCTCTGGCCTAAGGTGAGGTTCTTTAATTGGCTTTTATTGCATCGTAGGGTGCTTCTTGGTGAGCAACTTATGAAGCGTGGTTTTCATGGCCCTTTTAGATGTGAAATGTGTGAAGAGAATGTAGAAAATATCAACCATATTTTTATTGAGTGTACTTTAGCCTCTGAGCTATGGAGGAGAATGGCCACTTTACTTGGCTTACAGTGGTCCAATTTTTTTACTTTTGAACAACTTTGGAGGGATTGGCCTAATCAAGAGGGTGTTGATCATTTTATTAGGCAGTTAGTTTGGATGGGTTCTACCATTCTTCTTTGGAATATTTGGAATGAAAGGAACAACCAAATTTTTAATCAAGATAGGAAGGATATTCACTATATTTGGCAAAAGACCATAGCCAACTTAGTTGAATCAGTCCATCATCTCCTTAATCACCCCCAAAACTCCCACCAAAGATGGGATCAAGTGATGCAAATATTGAAGATTAAACCTTCTAAGGGCAACCAACTTAAAGGGAATGTGAGTATTAGTAAGATGGATAGGAATAGAAATTGGCAACCTCCTCCTAAGGATTTTGGAAAAGTCAATACTGATGGAGCCTCTAGAGGGAACCCTGGAAAAGCCGAGTGTGGGAGGAATTGGTAGACTTTCGGATGGCTCCCTGGTTTTTACTTTTGCTTGAGAATTTGGGTATTCTTTCCAATAACCTTGTTGAGGGGTATGGTATCCTCGAGAGGCCTTCAGGAGGCTACTAAGGTTGGATGGGAAAAGGTGTTAGTTGAGTCGACTCTCAACTTATGATTAATCTCTTGAAGAATCCTTCTAAGAATCATAAGGTGGATTGGAGAATAAAAAGAATTATTGAGAAGATTCGGTTAATCCGGATGGGATTTTTGAAAGTTGATTACAATCATGTGGTCGGAGATCAAAACAAGAGTGTTGATGCTTTAGCTAATTGGGCTTTGGACAAAGGTGATCTTACTTGTTATGGCCACCCTCCTATATGGTGGGCTTCTCAAATTAGGGAAGCTCTTCTTTCTATCATTTCTTTGGATGGCTCCAGTTCGAAGGTACCTAGTTTCTTCTTGTTTTTTTTTTTGCTTCTCTTTGGTTCATTCAGTTTTTTTAGTTCCCTAGCTCATTCTATTCTTTATTTTGTTTCCTCTGTTGATTCTTGCCTTAATAGTCTTATGGTCTAGATAGGTCATTGTTTTGTTCATTTTTTATTTCTTTTTTTTTTTTGTTTTTTTTGTTTAGTTTTTTAAGGTGGGTGGGTTTTTTTATTTTGTTTTGTTTTTGTGTTCTTTGTGTTGTTTTTTGTTGTTCTTGTGTTTTTGTTGTTTTGTTTTTTTTTTATGTTTTTTGTTATTGTTCTTGTGTTTTTTTCGTTCTTGTTCTTGGGTTTCTCTTTGTTTGTGTTATTTCGTGTTTTTATGTGTGAGTGTTTTCTATGTTTTTTGTTTTTGTTTATTGTCTGTTGTTGGTTGTTTTTTATTTTTATTTTTATTTTATTTTTTAATTTTTTAGGTTTTGGTTGTGTTTATTTTTCATGTTTTTTTTGGGTTATGTCTTTGTAGTGTTCTGTTGTTTTTGTCTTGTTTGTGTTTTGTTATGTGGTTCTTGTGTTTTTCTATGTGGTTTGTGTTGTGGTTTCTTTTATCTTATTGTGCGTGTTTGGTTGTGCTTTTGTTTTTGACACACTCAAGGAGCATGTTTTTTATTTTATTTTATTATTTTTGTTGTTATTTACTTATTTTTAAATTGGTTTTGTGTGTTTGTTTGCTCCTTGAGTATGTCAAAGGTGGTAGGCCAGGTCCGAGTCCTGGGCATTTTTGGCGGAATGGATACCCCTGCCTCCTTGGGTCTTACCCGAAAGTGGCATCCCTTTTGGGATGTTTTCCACAAAAAAAAAAAAAAATTAACAAAATACATTTTTACAAAAAAAAAGAGGTGGATAAACATGCCACGTGGCTAACGCCATCAACCAAAAACAATTGTCCCTATAAAAATAGAGTGGGAATCCAAGAGAACAATTTATAATTTACATAACTGATGGACAAAATAAATTAATAATAGTTTATATAACTAATGGACAAAATAAAATGATAATAGTTTACATAACTGATGGACAAAATAAACTGATAACAATTTACATAACTGATGGAAAGAATAAACTGATAACAATTTACATAACTAATGGACAAAATAAATTGATAAGTTTCAGCCACCCCTGATTCCCACCTAGAGAATTTGAAAATGAGTCCCTCTCCTATCTAGAAGTGTTAGGAACATAAACCCATCCATAAACTCTTAAGTTGTCCCAGGCATCAAGTCGAGGAGTTGAGGGAGAGAGGAACAGTCACATAGCCATGACCATATCTATAAGCACCTTGAACTAGGATAGGAGTACAATTTTAGAGTGAGTGACACTGCTGTGTGGACCTGGATCTACTACGAGGAGTATCCTGAATTACTAAGCATGGTGCATTACCCAAATATTTAATAAGCTCTTGAAGATGAGTGAGCTCCATGGCCACCTTATTTGTCTAAAATATAATCTAAAATACACAGAGGAAATAATATTAGACTTCTCAAAATCAAAGATGTGCAAAGAGGAAGTACACTTACCAAAGATACAATCATTTCTAGCTCTCCATAAACTGAACATGGTCGCCATACGAAACAAGTACCACACTTAAAAAAAAATAGTTTGTAATGACAGGGGATCTCCCAAAATGATATGCTTCCACTAAAACATGACAAAGGAATAGGGTCTAAAAATGGAAAAAAACCACTCCCAAAGGGAATGTGCATAAGCACAAACCCAAAAAAGATGGACAAAGTCTTTAGATTGAATATAGAAAGGGCAATAAGGGTTGGGGATGCATAAATATTGTAGACGCTTCTCAACAGGAAGCCCTTGGTGCAAAAGACTCCAAGAAAAACAAGAAATTTTGGGCTCCAAGAAAGGAGCCCAAGCTATCTCGAACCTGCACAACCAAATAGGTCGAGGGAACGAGACCTTACATCATTGATTGAGCTTCTCAATCATGGGGAGGTAAGGAGAGATCCATCCATACCCCAATTGGGCCTTATAATTTTGTAATGGAGTGTTCGGATACCACTTCTAGTCCTTCCACCAATGTCACAGAGAAAGCACATAAATCTTGTGTAACATAAAGTTAGGGAGAGCAACCTTGATAGCCTCAAAGGTATCCTTATCAGAGTGATTAAGCCCAAATTTATCTCTAAAATAATTCCAAGGGAGACAATCCCTGGTAGGATGAGAAAATAAATTAGTGATGCATCACACACCTTTGCAAAAGAATATTAGCGCATGAACCTAGGGAACCTACGCAAGCAGGAAATCCTGGTAGGTGATAACAGGTGACCACCAAACATTCATTTGGTTTATGGAGAGGCCATGCCAAAAGCTCTATCCATTCCATATAAGACAAGTTTTAGTAGTATCCTGTGTCGATCAAATTGTCAGGATACAGTGTTGGATGAGAATCTTCCAGGCCTCATTTCCTATGAGGGCTCTGATGAACCACTTAACACAAAGGGCCTAACCTTGATGTTGGGTATTAATAATACCAAGTCCATAATGGATTCTAAGAAGACAACAATACTCACAGGAAACATGGTGGAATCGTAAAGCATTATTGGAGGAGGACCATAAGAAGTCTCACAAAATATTTTCAAGATTTTTATAGCAATTTTTGAATGGGACCCAGCAGGAAGAATAATAAACATGGGTGATTGTAAGGACTTTAGTGAAAATTTAAAATTTACCAGCAAGGGAGAGTTTCTTAGTGGACCAGTAGGTAAGTTTCTGTTCCACCCTGTTAAAAAATTACTTCTATAACTCTGGCAACGACCCGTTAAAGGTAAAAGGAATGCCTAAAAAATAAAAAATTTCCCCCACTTAATATTGATTAAGCCAGTGGGGCATTGGGTCGAGAGACTGCCTATAACATTGGGTCTTTGATGCAAGAGCATCCAACAAAAGGCAAAATACAACAAAGTAGAGGTGTCACGATATTGTGACATTTCGACAAAGAAGAAAAGTGTCGCGATATCGCGACATGTCGCAGGATCGCGACCAAAAGCCGAGAGGAGGCTCAAGTAGAAAAAGTGTCATGATATCGCGACATGTCGCAGAATCGCGACCAAAAGCCGAGAGAAGGCTCAAGTAGAAAAAGTGTCATGATATCGCGACATGTCGCAGAATCGCAACCAAAAGCCGAGAGAAGGCTCAAGAGAGAAAAATGTCACGATATCGCGACATGTCGCAGAATTGCGACCAGAAGCCGAGAGAAGGCTCAAGAGAGAAAAGTGTCACGATAGCACGACATGTCGCAGGATTGTGACCAAAAGCCGAGAGGAGGCTCAAGTAGAAAAAGTGTCGCGATATCGTGACATGTCGCAGAATCGCGACCAAAATCCGAGAGAAGGCTCAAGAGAGAAAAGTGTCACGATATCGTGACATGTCGCAAAATTGCGACCAAAAGCCGAGAGAAGGCTTAAGAGAGAAAAGTGTCGCGATAGCGCGACATGTCACAGGATCATGACAAAAAGCCAAGAGAAGGCTCAAGTAGAAAAAGTGTAGAGATATCGCGACATGTCGCAGAATCGTGACCAAAAGCCGAGAGAAGGCTTAAGAGAGAAAAGTGTCACGATATCGCGACATGTCGCAGAATCGTGACCAAAAGCCGAGAGAAGTCTTAAGAGAGAAAAGTGTCACGATATCGCGACATGTCGCAGCATCGCGACCAAGATCCGAGCGAGGGCGCAAGAGAGAGAAGTGTCGCGATATCGTGACATGTCGCATTTTCGCGACTCAGGAAGGAGAGAGAAAGCGTGGAGCAAAAATGTCACGATATCGCGACATGTCACATTTTCGTGACTCAGGGAGGAAAGAGAAGACGCAGAGCAAAAATGTCATGATTTCATGACATGTCGTGAAATCACGACCGAAAGAAGACCAGAAGGGCCAGAGAAGAAAATGTCGTGATTTTGTGACATGTCGCGAAATCATGACCGACGGAGCAGAAAGAAGGCAAGGAAGGAAATTGTCACGATATCGCGACATGTCGCGTTTTCACGACCAAAAACAGAGAAAGAAGGTAGAGAGAAAATTTGTCGCGATATCGTGACATGTTGCGATTTCATGACCCGAGAGGCGAGGAGGAGGCAGAAAGGAAAGATGTCACGATATCGCGACATGTCACGATTTTGCAATCGAAAAGGAGAAATAGGAACCGAAAAGGAAAGATGTCGTGATATCGCGACATGTCGCATTATCGCGACCAAAGGACGAAGGAAAGCGCAAAGGAGAAAAATGTCACAATATCGTGACATGTCGCATTTTCACGACCAAAAGGCGAAGGAAGGCGCAGGAGAGAAAAATGTCGCGATATCGCGACTCGAGGAAAACAGGAAGGCAGAAGAGCCGAAAGTGTCACGATATCGCGACATGTCGCATTTTCACGACTCGAACAGGACAGGAAGGCAAAAGAACCGAAAGTGTCGCGACATCATGACATGTTGCATTTTTGCGACTCGAAGAGAACAAAAAGGCGAAGAAGCCAAAGGTGTCGCGATATCGCGACATGTCGCATATTCATGACCAAATGAAAGAAAAGAAATGGCAGGCGGTTACAGGGTCCATTATAGAGGGAATCATCGAGCGATGGGTATCCCGAACGTCATCATGGGTTGACAAGCAGACAGAGTCCACAGTAGCAGCACTGGACAAGCATGTGGCACCAAGGTGCAGTAGAAGCAGACGAAGACCAAGAGTCAAAATGTTTCGAAAGCTAGAACAACAAAGAGGCACGGGAGATGAAACAAAGGGTCCAAAAAGGGAAACAGAGAGTCACGCCCAAAATTTTAAAAGGGGGAAGCAAAGGCATGCAGAGGGGTTAGAAAACCGCTGGAACAGAGTTGCAGACGGGAAGGCAAGAGGGCCATTCTGAACCTGTGTAGGCTATTTTTTCGCTAGAGTTGGAAATACTGTAATGTATTAGAAAATTCTTCCTGGGAGCATAGGCAGATTGTCGAACGTGAGGCAGCTTGCAGCAGGAAAAGAAAACTACGCCTGCGGGCTAGTGTTGTAATTGGTTTTGTTTAAATTGTTTAATGAGAATTGAGAATTTAGCAAAAGCAAATTTTGGCCCATGAATGAGGATTTGTGAGTTTGCGGGTAGCGATTTTTTGGACCCCATCAGGTGGTATCAGAGTGGGAGTTCCTGAGTGTGTAAACAGATCGCCAAAAGTGAGGTAGTTTGCACCAAGATCTATGGTTAAGATTTGTGAGAAGAGAGAAAGGAGAAGCTATGGTCACAAGGAGAACCTTGTTGAATGAGGAGAAAGGACCAGACCAAAGGAAGAGCCTGTTTCGCACAAGGTGCAAATGTTCAGGGAAGGTCTGTAATGTTATCATAGATAATGGTAGCACAAATAATTTTGTTTCAAAGGAAATGGTTGCTAAGTTGAAATTGGAGAAGAGGGCGCACCCGCATCCATATCAGATTGTGTGGTTGCAGAAATATCACAAAGCATTAGTCAGTGAGCAGTGTTTAGTTAAATTTCATATTGGAACTTATCAAGATGAGGTTTTGTGTGATGTTTTGCCTATGGATGCTTGCCATTTGTTGTTGGGGAGGCCATGGCAATTTGACAGAAGTGCGGTGCATGATGGGTATGCGAATACTTACTCTCTGACGAAAGGTGGAGTGCATCACAAGTTGAAGCCATCGAAGGAGATGGATAAAAAGAGTTTGCTGACAACAATGAGAGTGGAAGTTGTAGGATCTAAAGAACTTAAGGGTTTGTGCCCCATAGATGTAAACTTTGCTGAAGCTTGGAGAGCTTGTATAGGCCTAGTTAAAAAGAAGGGGACATAATAGTACAAAAGTGAAGGTCACTTCTCCATCCACCCCAGTTGTCTGATGCAGGAGCATCCAACGAAAGGCAAAATACAGCAAAGTAGAAAAAGTGTCATGATATCGTGACATGTTGGCAAAGAAGAAAAGTGTCGCGATATCGCGACATGTCGCAGGATCGCGACCAAAATATGAGAGGAGGCTCAAGTAGAAAAAGTGTCGCGATATTGCGACATGTCGCAGAATCGTGACCAAAAGCCGAGAGAAGGCTCAAGAGAGAAAAGTGTCGCGATATCGCGACATGTCGTAGAATCGTGACCAGAAGCTGAGAGAAGGCTCAAGAGAGAAAAGTGTCACGATAGCATGACATGTCGCAGGATCGCGACCAAAAGTCGAGAGAAGGCTCAAGTAGAAAAAGTGTCACGATATCGTGACATGTCGCAGAATCGCGACCAAAAGCCGAGAGAAGGCTCAAGAGAGAAAAGTGTCGCGATATCACGACATGTCGCAGAATCGTGACCAAAATCTGAGAGAAGGCTCAAGAGAGAAAAGTGTCACGATAGCACGACATGTCACAGGATCGCGACCAAAAGCCAAGAGAAGGCTCAAGTAGAAAAAGTGTCACGATATCGTGACATGTCGCAGAATCACGACCAAAAGCCGAGAGAAGGCTTAAGAGAGAAAAGTGTCACGATATCGAGACATGTCGCAGAATCGTGACCAAAAGTTGAGAGAAGGCTTAAGAGAGAAAAGTGTCACGATATCACGACATGTCGCAACATTGCGACAAAGAGCCGAGCAAGGGCGCAAGAGAGAGAAGTGTTGCGATATCGTGACATGTCGCATTTTCGTGACTCAGGAAGGAGAGAGAAAGCACAGAGCAAAAATGTCGCGATATCGCGACATGTTGCATTTTTGTGACTCAGGGAGGAAAGAGAAGACGCGGAGCAAAAATGTCATGATTTCGTGACATGTCATGAAATCGCGACCGAAAGAAGACCAGAAGGGCTAGAGAAGAAAATGTTGCGATTTCACGACATGTCACGAAATCGTGACCGACAGAGCAGAAAGAAGGCAAGGAAGGAAACTGTTGCGATATCACGACATGTCGCGTTTTCGTGACCAAAAATAGAGAAAGAAGGCAGAGAGCAAAGTTGTTGCGATATCGTGACATGTTACGATTTCGCGACCCGAGAGGCGAGGAGGAGGCAAAAAGGCAAGATGTTGCGATATTGCGACATGTTGCAATTTCCCGACCAAAAAGGAGAAAGAGGAACCAGAAAGGAAAGATGTCGCGATATCGCGACATGTCGCATTATCGTGACCAAAGGACGAAGGAAAGCGCAAAGGAGAAAAATGTCACGATATCGCGACATGTCGCATTTTCGCGACCAAAAGGCGAAGGAAGGCGCAGGAGAGAAAAATGTCACGATATCGCAACATGTCACATTTTCGTGACTCAAGGAAAATAGGAAGGCAGAAGAGCCGAAAGTGTCACGATATCGCGACATGTCGCATTTTCATGACTCGAACAGGACAGGAAGGCAGAAGAGCCGAAAGTGTCGCGACATCGCGACATGTCGCATTTTCATGACTTGAAGAGAACAGGAAGGCGGAGAAGCCAAAGGTGTCATGATATCGTGACATGTCGCATTTCCATGACCAAACAAAAGAAAATAAACAGCAGGCGGTTACAGGGTCCATTACAAAGGGAATCATCGAGCGATGGGTATCCCGAACGTCATCATGGGTTGACAAGCGGAGACAGAGTCCACAGTGGCAGCACTGGAAAAGCACGTGGCACCAAGGTGTAGTAGAAGCAGACGAAGACCAAGAGTCAGAATGTTTCGAAAGCCAGAACAATGAAGAGGCACGGGAGATGAAACAAAGGGTCCAAAAAGGGAAACAGGGAGTCACGCCCAAAAGTTTAAAAGGGGGAAGCAAAGGCATGCAAAGGGGTCAAAAAACCGTTAGAACAGAGTTGTAGACGGGAAGGCAAGAGGGCCATTCTGAACCTGTGTAGGCTGTTTTTCCGCCAGAGTTGGAAATACTATAATGTATTAGAAAATTCTTCCTGGGAGCGCAGGCAGATCGCCGAACATGAGGCAGCTTGCAGCAGGAAAAGAAAACTACGCCTGCGGGCTAGTGTTGTAATTGGTTTTGTTTAAATTGTTTAATGAGAATTGAGAATTTAGCAAAAGCAAATTTTGGCCCATGAATGAGGGTTTGTGAGTTTGTGGGTAGCGATTTTCTAGACCCCATCAGTATTTCTCCATTGAATGGAGGATCCAAAAGCTAGAAAAAAGATATCCAGGAAAGCCAGTGCTTGTTGAATGACACCTTATTCATCAATAAGAGTGAGGAAAGAGTCATAAGCAAAATGACCAATGATCAACTGAGTCTCACCTCTAGGGAGATACTGGGGAGATAAATTCATCGAATAGAACCCTGAGCAGCATGATGAGCTAGTAAATAGCCAAGCCCTTTAGTGGAAAGGACATAAAGGGAAGGAGCTAAAGGGTAACCTTGTATAATGGATCGAAAGAGACCAATGGATGAGGAATTGTGTATATTAATGGACAAAATAGCTGAAGCCTCAACAAACAACACTTCCACAAAAATAATGAAGTAGGGCCTAAAACCAAGAGCTTTAAGTATGGCTACAATAAAGGACCGATCAATCCTATCATATGCTTTCTCCAAGTTTATTTTGATGAACACAGACTATTGGTTAGAATTACGAGCCCACTCCATACATTCCCAAATAGCAATAATATTGTCAAGGATGTATCTACCCTAAATGAAGCTAGTTTGCTATGGGTACATGTTAATAGGAAGAATATGGCGGATGCATAAAGCTAGGGCTTTGGTAATGATCTTGTAAGAGACATTAAGGAGAGTAATAGGTCTCCAATTGGTGATGATTTTAGGATCACCAACCTTGGGGATAAATTTAATAATCCCTTGATTAATATTAGGGCCCAACGAACCCTTAGCAAAGGCCTCTTGATAGAATTTGAGAATATTAGGCCCTACAGTGTCCCAAAGGGATTTGTAGAATTCATAAGGGAAGCCATCGATACCGAGGGATTTATCATTGGCCATATGAGAAAGATCTTCCTCAAGATCCTTAAAATATAGGGCCTTATCACAGGAAACTATTTGAGACTTAGAAATCCATTTTGGAACCACAAAAAGGTAGGATTTAAGGGCCTCATCATACTGCAGGGAGCGGGCCTGAGTAGCAAATACATATTGGGAATACTTTTCAAAAGTAGAGAGAATACTAGGAATATTAGAAACACGCTCTCCATTAATGTTAATGGATTTAATACTCAAAAATTTATTATGAGGACGCAAGCACTGAAAGAACTCCTTGGTAACCCTATCTTCAAACTTGAGCCAGTGCAATATCACCTTGATTTGAGCTCCTTTGGCATCATAGTGCTCTTCCAAAAGAAGCTAGTGTTTAACCATATTGAGGTGTCTCTAAAAATCCTCATTGAAAGAATTGGACTAAATTTGAGAAGAGGTCACTTCCAACTCTTACTTAAGAGCAACATTGGAACGACGACGAAACTTAGCAATATTATGCCCAAGCAAGCATAGAAAGTGGGTAGTATGGTGGATAGCAACATTCCACCAATCAATCCATCCTAAGACCCCTTTCGATCTGGGGACAATATTCCAAATTATGATAACATAGGCCCTCATTATGGGTTGGTGCAAAATGGAGGTATTAAGGTACAATTGTGAATGAGAAAGAGGAGGGGGAGTATAAGAAACCAAGATAGAAAAGGAAATGGGGAAATGGTCAGACAAGAAGAGCTCAGTATGGATAGAGATAAAGGGAGAAGAAGATGAGGGCCACTCTAAGGAGAAAATATCAGAATGTGAGAGCATTTATCATCATTATTTTTTATTTTTGTTAGTGGACTTAGCCCCACTTCTTGTTAACACATGCAATATTTTTATTTTACTTCCTAATTGGATATCTTCTTGAGTTTCTTTTTCTCTCTGTTCATGCTTTTATGGTCTTCCTCTCATTTTTCCATTCCCACCAACATTCCCATATTCATAAATCTCTTCTAATTTCCATGTTGTCCATATTGACACTTATCTTCTAAAGTTTTATATTTCCATAAAGAATCTAAAATACAAGGAATAGCCTCAAATATTTTTTTCCTTATGTTGCCCCCAAACCCTAAAGTGCATAGATGATCCTCCATAGTCATTACTTTCTTATGATGCCTTGGAAACCCTAAATTTTCTTGGATATCCTCCATATGATTTTCTTTATTGTGTTGCTTTTGAAACCCTAAAGTGCAATAAATATACTATATTTTCTTTTTTATTGCAAAGAGAATATTGTATTCTACTTGAGGAAAATGAAGGTGATTTACCTAGATTATCCTTCACCTCCTTTACCTCATTTTCTTGAAAATTTACCTCCTCATATTCCTTTGATTTAAAATTTGCCTCCCTATCTTCCTTTGTACCTTTAATTCCTTCCATATTTGAACTTGCACATTTTACTTCATCATCCCTTATGTCATTATTTCTTCTAATGATTAATTTGAGCAAACAATAATGGATTTTATCATTTTATAATGTAGAGGGGTTTTTGTTATCACTTTCTTAGGGTTGGAAAATCCTTGATTTGACCTATATTCTCTTATGATATGAGTTTTTGGTTTCACATTAAAGTTTGCCTCGTGCCCAAAACTTTCCCTCTTTCTTTGTTACTATCACTCTGTAATCTCTTGCCATGTGTCCAGTTTTATGAAATTTGTGATATCTAAATACAATATTTTCATAATCCACTTGTTGATTCCATTATCTTTATTTAGATTTAATCCTAACATATTATGATGAATGTTTTGAAATGTCCATGGCAACACATATTCAAGTGTATATAACATGCCTTATCTCCTTAGTAATTGATCCCTCTTAGATGAAATCATCTAGAGTATTTTGAATATTCTTCAAAACCTCCTTATTTATGAGTTGATAAAGAAGTCCAAAAAGCCTAATCCACATTAAAAGTATTTTAATAGTCTCTATAATATATTTTTCTATTAAACCTCCATAGAAAAATTCTCACTCGATGTTCTTAAATATAATATATCTTTACCTCTAAACCAAGGGTCTCCATCCATTATCTTATTTCTTAATTCTAAACTGGATAAGATAATGAGAAAAAATCCTTTTGAAAGAAAATTCATGGAGTAATGTGAATTCAATTTTGAATTCAATCTCCACTTCCACTTGATCCAATTTTAAATCTTAGAAAAACCTAGCCAATATCCATGGAACTTATATATTAACCCTCTGGTTTTAAGAACCATTATATCATTCTCAATCATCTCATCCTTGATAATCACTTTTGGTGTAGTATTTACTACCTAGATAGGGTTTTCCATAGATTTTATCTTTATTTTATCACTAATTAGGGCATCCATACTTCTACTTACGACATCCTTAATTCCAACTAGGGCATCCTTACTTTTATTAAGGACTTTCAAAAATGTCTTTCTTGCCATGTTGCCTAGATTTTCTTCACATGAATCCTTTAGTTTTTAAGTTTCTTCTAAGATCTATAATAAGAAGAAATGACACTCAGTCCTTAATCACACATCTATACCTACTTCATACTCAGGATTCTTGTTTCCTATTCATGCTTCTTCCTAGCTCCTAACTCACACTCACTCCCTTTTTATATTTATTTTAAAATGGTTGATAATTTTTTTCTTAATTCAAGGCTATAAAATATATTTTTTCTTATTATAATCATAAATTTTGACATCTCTATATTATTTTTTAAACCATATAAGATTTTTGAGCTATATCATTTTGTTTATAAATATTAATGTTCTAAATTTATTTCATGATTAAATTCAATTCCTAAACATTTATAAGATTGGATTTTTTCTAGTGGTGATTATCAAAGAGAATTACATGGTAAGTTAATTTATGGTTCCTATAATTATAATGTTAGTTTTATAGTCATCTACCATTAAGCTAGACATTTTTAATATATATTAAAGGAATTTTACTTAAATATCTAGGTTGTCTTAATTTTAATAAGGCTGGCTATATTTCTTAAATAATAAATAAAAAATACATACTATATCATTATCATATATGAGGAATATGATAGTCTAAGTAGATAGTATAGCTCTTATTCATTATTTTCAAGAATTTTATAGTCTATTATAAATTCCACCGAAGGTGGGGATATCATACATCCTTGTTTGAAGCCTCTACTATAATAAATGTTTTCTAGCGACCTTTAATTAGTTTAGAGTTTGGAAATAACTTATTCATAAAATCTATATATTATCATCCTAATCACAAGGGATGTTCCTATATCTTCCATGTATTTTTTGAGGTCACCCCTTGGGACAATGTTAAATGGTTATAAAGTTAGCAAAATTTGAGATAACATCTTTGTTCTTTTTTAATTATCTATGTGTGGATTATACCAGGGGCCACTCCCATCAAAGTAATAAAATATTACATTGTTGCTATATGGATTAAATCATATTTGGTTTTCATTTTTATCAAATGTATTTTTCATCTACTTTAAACAACTATGTTTTCATGATTATCTCCTTCAAAAAATTTTTACTAAGAGAAAAATTTGTAGTCTACTAGTTGCCTTTTAAAATTTAAGTTTCATGAAGATGAAGATCAACACCATGATTGGCTAGATTATGCTATACTATTTTCTTCTCTATATAAATGATTACATTTAAAAGTCACTACCTTCAATAATAGTTCATGGATATTTGAAATGACATTATTTTTAATCCAATCCCCACATCCATTTTATTGATAACATCAATAATAATTTGTGAAACCCCTCAATCAAAATATATTTCCACCCTATTTCAATGATAATTTTGATCTTTCAAGAAGTACCCTAGCTTTTGCATAGTTATTAGTTAAAGTTCCAAACTATTTTGAGCAAGATAGGGGAATTTTATCTTTATTACTTCAAACAATACCACCTCCATCAACTTTTCCTAGATTTCCTTTTGAAACACCATTAAAATTAATTTTCATAAACCCAACTTATGGACATTTATATTTTACCATAGATTGAAGTTGATCCTTTATGCTAACTTCATTTTTAGATGACCCTTCCATGTATATTCAAATACTCTAACCAAGAAGGTAGCATATATTTTTCCATACTTGAGACTTCCCATGATGAGCACCATGCATGGAAATATTCAGTAAGAGAGGCAATAATATAATTCAAAAAAAGGGCATCATTTGATATCTATTTTCAAAATTATTTTTATTCCTTTCAAGCCATAAATTCCAACAAATAATGGTAGGACGAATCCTTGATTGGATACACAATGCTTTAAGTTTGAAATAATCAATCTACCATTCATTAACTCTTTCAATTTTTATGGAGCTATAAAATATATTATAATATTTTTGAAAAATCATCCCCAAATGGTATAAGAAAAGGGACAATAAATAACTAAATGGCCTAAAGGTTTTAGATCCTTCTCACACAAGGTACACATGAAATGTCCACTGTATCCTTTTTTTTACAAAATCTCACTTGTAAGAATATTGCTTTGGAGAACTAACCAAAATAATGTTGAGGCTATAGGGATGACCTTGATGGACCAAACATTATTCCAAGGGAAATATTTAGGAGTGGAAAATTTTTATTGCTCTAAATCCTTATATCTCAACTTGTTGAGTATCCACTATATTTTGATAAATGTAAAACCAAATCATCCTTCCACATAAAAGTAGATAAATAGAACTTATAAATCATATTTTTAAGATCATTTAATATTTTTTCAAGGTGCTCTCCTTAAATAAGTTAGTAAAATTCATCATCTAGACTCACTCGAATATAATTTTTGACCTTTGAACCCTTATAAACTAGACATGTCTAAGCCAACAATTCCTATTTTGGGTTAGAAAAAATAAGACAAGGCTTCAACCAAGCATTTGACCAAAAAATTATAGAATCCCTCTTATTAATTGACCATCTAATATGTTTATTAATAAATTATAAAGTATGTGATATGAATTCCCAAGTTGGTGAGCCTCTATATAGGGTTCATTTCCTAAACAATTTTATTTCATCAATAGAACCTATGAATTTTGAAGTAACATTTTAGTCCAACTCTTACTTGATTTGTGAATAATATATATTCAAGTTTTTCCCCTAATGTAAAACTCATAATTCTATAATTTTGGAAGCCTACCTCTATAATATTATTTCCTTTACAAAACCTATCCCACTTATAAAGAGGAAACCTAAATTTTTTATCACATCCTTTCCAAAGAAAATATCTTTGGATTTTATCAAATTTGGATGTTATACCTACTGACATAATATAAATGGATAAAGCACAATGTAGTTTTTATGGGTTGTAGCTATATAGATATGGTTAAGAACTTACATTTCCAACCTACAAAACAAGATTTCGTTCTATCCAAAATTGAGTGTCAAATCTCCTTTGTTTTGTCAAATAAAGGAATACCCATATAATTTGATGGTAATTTTCCTAATCTAAACCCTAAAATATGCATAATAAACCATTGTAAATGTATCGTAGTGTTAATAAAAAGGATCTTATATTTTTTACTATTAACCAATTTTCCAATAGCCTTATCATAATATGATAGTATTGATTTAAAATCCACGACCTCATTAACGAAGGCATGACCCAAAAGAAAAGAATCATAAACAAATTGGAGACCAAATTCAAAGGGAGAATTTATTGTATACTTAATGCCTTTGATTTTTCCTTCTATTTTTTTCTTTAAGAAAGCTTATAATGCCCTAACAAGAATAGTAAATAGATAAAGAGATAATGGGTCACCTAGGTTGAGTCCACAATATGATTCAAAGTATATAATGGGGGAAAATTAATGAAAATAGAATATATTGGATTGGTATAGTAATATCTAATCCATTCACACCAACCTTGATCAAAACCAATGTTTCTAAGAATGTTAAAAAATCCAACAAACCCTATTATATGCTTTGTTCATATCTAATTTTATAACCATACCTTCCTTTCCAAGGAATGAAGAGAGTATATGACCTATATTACAATTATTAAGATATAAATAATTTGTTTACCACAACTTGTTCCTCTAAGATAACACAATCTAGAATACTTTTTAAATTATTTACCATAATTTTTGAAATTATATTATAAATCATATAACAAAGGCTTATTGGATGAAAATATCAAAAAAATGTGTCTCGCATTTCTCAAGAACTAGTGTAATAAAAGAAGTATTGAATGAATTATTATAGTCTTTTTTTACTTAGCCAACCATGACTAACATATCACTCTTCAAAAAATCCCATTTTTTTTTATTTTTTCAAGAAATCCATTAAGGCTAGGTTCCTTGTTAGGGTGGAAAGAGAAAATTGCTTCATGTAGCTCCTTGATAGGGATATTTATTGTCAAGATTTAATTTTATCCCTATATGATAATTTATGGAATATTCTATAAAAGCTTACCTTGATTCTCCTTATCTTACCCAACATTTAACATAATATATATGAAATAATTAAAATTTTCCTTCTTGATATCTTTTTATTCTTGAATATTTATTCCATATTGTTGGAATATATTACATTATTTGGTACATGCTAATGTACCATATTGTGTACATCATTAGATTAGGAGAGTGTCTTAGATTAGAGCTTGAATATTTACTTTATGTAATGTAATAAATTCACATAGTATTATTAGAATGTGCAATGATGTAAATGTGCATGTTGTCCACATGTACATGAGTCCTTAGAATAGGAATATGGAAGGCCAAGAGTCATGTCTTATTATATATAGGCCTTTTATAAATGAGAAAAATGAGAGGAGTGATAGAAATAAGCACAATATAAATTAGATACAATGTAGAACTTGTATGAAGCATGGAGCATTTGAGATCTTCATTTTGTATCAAGTTCCTATTTTTGTGAGCTTTCATTAATGGCTATTTCATGAGTTATTTTAGAAGTTTCTCATGCTATTTACTTGCTTATTATATTTCCATTATCATAGATATAACATTGCATGCTTATTTTACTATGTGTGGTTGCATTTCCTTTAATATAACATTAAAAGATAACACATATAGAGTTAAAATATTTTATTTTGATAAAAACACAAAGATATTTTGGTTGTAGTATGGAAACATTTGGTATTTCTATCATCTCCTTTAATTCCTCTCTACCTAAATTTTGAGACCAATGACTGATGAGTCATGGAATTGACTCAATACTAAAGATATTTTTGCCCTATATATTATCCCCTTTGTGAACATAAACCATCTATATGCCTTAATTGTGTGAGGAATGACACTATTTTGTATTTTGATTTATTTATTTTATTATAAATGTGTGATATTAACCTACTTATATAGAGAATATTATTTGTATTCTTCTACTTGCATATGTACATAGTAGAAAACCATTGTTGTAATGAACTATGTTCTCACAACCAATAACTGTGAGTTGTAGTGACATTCCTGTGCAAGTTGTTACAATGTACAATTTTTTCCATTTCAAAATATGATCAAGCTATCTACAGGAAGGAGATGTGAGGAAACAATATTTTTATTTGAAAACTATGAGATATGAATATATTGTTGAGATTATTATCCTATTATGGGAATGTATCTTTGATCATTAGGATATCCATTTTTTGCTTGACAAATTAGTAATAGCATATTGGAAATAAAGTAGATCTATGTTGAGTAATTGGATGAATTTATTATTTTGTTCCATAGTTTTTTTATTAGGTAAAAGGGGTTTTAAAAGGGCTTCAAACCTTTTACAAAGGTGGATTGAGAATACCAAAGCCATAAAGAAATGAAAATGGATCTAAAAAAGACAACCCCTAAGGAAACAAAGATGAGACCAACAAAAGAGACCAACAACAGGAACAAGAGGATGATCTCCAAGTGAAACCAAAAGATCTCCCAGATACAAGAAGACATATCCAAGAAATACAACATGAATAGAGGACAATATCTAAAAGATATAGTAGGATCTCCTAGGATCTAGAAAAAACTATAGCACCCTAGACTAAAAAAATAGGCACCAAAAAATTGAAATTTAAAAACAATCTCTTAACATTTGAAAATAAAATTAAAAAGGGATCCCACCTAGAAATAAAGGAACAAAATGGAATCCAACTAGAAACCATTAAGTCCAAAATCCCACTTAGAATCAAAAGAGATTTTCCCACTTAAAAACAAAGGGGAGAAAAAATCACTGTCCATAAGCTAGGAAAAAATAGTAGGATATTCTAGAAACCCTTGATCCAAAATCAATCAAGGAAAATATGGATCCAAACCCTACAACAACCTCAATAAATCAACCATAATATAGAGAAAAAAACCTAAATCATAAAACTCATAATTCCATCTAACTCAAAAACCTCTTTCCATATCAAAGAGATTAGAAGTTAAAGCCACAAAAATAAAAGGGGCTATCCAACCAAATTTCTCCCCTTTTTAAATCAGACCAAAATTTTTCCATTTTTATTAAAGTTTAGGGTGGATTCCAACCCATTTGCAATGTCCCTTTCTGTTCTTTTCATATTCAAATTATTCTTACAGATATTTATAGAGAAATGTTTGTCTTCCCTCATCATCTAAAATCTATTGATGTGAAAATACCTATGCACAAGAATATCCATAACATGGATCATAGTAATAACTATCACTATCAAATAATCCTACACATGTCTAAATAACACCTGTTCTAAGACTCCATATTATGAAGAGAAGTCATGAGTACTCTCTCTAGAAAAAAATGTTTCAATATTCTATAGTCACATGAAACAAGACTTGGAGGTATAAGTTTAACTTTTTATAACATATATCACTTTATTTAGAAACTTCAACTTTCCCTTAGACCACCTAATTTCTATCACCAAAATAGGATTTATATAAACTTTTTTATAAAAAGAGCCATTACAAACTTCCAATATTACTTAGAAAAAGAATAAAAGAAGGAAGAGATCATGAAGGATTAGATCTCCATGAACTAGCTAAATCAGTAGCCCAAAGAAGAAACAAATATTTACTAAATCACATTATGAATTCTTGTCATGTATGCCTCCAAAAGATCCAAAAACTATTGCTATTGTCACAAATCCAACTACATCTCCCATAAAAGTAGATCAAAAATTCTAATTATATAACATATGTTAAATTTACCCTTTCAAACTCAGGAAATAGAATTTGAGGACTATCCTATATAATTTATCCCCTAATACTATAAGAGGTCCATGAGTTGATGTCACCAATATGTAGAATTCAAAAAATCATGTGATTTAAAAAAAAAGTCTTAAATTGCTTTCACATGCAAAAGTTATGGCCTCTGGAATATTTTCCCAAATAGTTATCAAAAATAGAAAAATTAATAAATCAAATCTTAGAATTTTTGTATTGAATCTCAATATACCACTTGGTGCCTAATACTTCAATGATTATTACCATTGATATTCCACCACCTATTTGCCACTAGACATGAGCGACCAATGAGGTTTTAGAATTTGTTGAGATCTAAATGGTTTAATTGGTATATGTATGTACAAATAGATATTGATGGCACTAAGAGGTGCCATGTTTACTACCATATCATCAAAAAATCCTAATTATTCCCCACTTGGTGCTAGTGTATCAATGGGAATTCAAACTAATGTCTCCATCATAAAAAACACTTTATGCTATCTAACATGCCATCACTTTAGATAAGGTTTTAATCCTAAGTTCCCTTACAAGAAGGATTCATTTTCCATAGCACCAAACCAAAAATAAAAAATATTTTATGTATCCAATGATTTAAATTGGATAATATTTGCATCCCAATACCCTTGCATGGTTGGCATAATTGACTTAGCCATTGATGCCTTGCTATCTAAGACATGCATGCCTTTGTATATGATGCAACACCATTTAAACAAAGTATCTACACATGCTAATAAAAAATAAAGGGACTATATCTTGAAATTGAGACCTCTTGCTACCAAAGTCCTAACACTATTTCCCTTGGATATGCTAGAATACATTCAAGATATAACACCAATGAAGAAAACCTTCTATTCACTATTTTTCTTATGTCCAACCAAGAAAAATATTTCAAATGGATTTGAACCTACAACCTATAGAAGAGATATATTTACATAATTTTAATATAGCCATTATAGTACCTATTATTGATGGGAAAAAACAAGTGCCCTTCCATGAATAAAGGAATTATGCCATTTATACCAAAATTGATGTCACAATTTCAAATAGAACATCGTGTATGAATATGGAATCTTCTATCCTTTTAAAATTTAAAACTAGTTCCTTTTACCCAATATGCCATGACAACTCTGTAATGAAGGAAGGAAATACTAAATAAACTTAAAGAGATCATGCATACCTCAATGATAACAAATATTATAATGGAGATGAATCAAAATCTGAAATGGAAGAAAAAATAAATGCAGAACATGAAAGAATATCTCTTCTTTGCCTCTTTTGTTTCAAAATTTTATAATATTTTAAAGAATAATTCATTTGAGTTTCAAATGTGAATTGAAGGATTCAAACAAACATTCTATGTACCCAAGCAAATCCCATACCCACTTTGATACCATGCTGGATTTCACACCTATTTTAAAAAATAAACAAAAGGAATCCATCCACTCAATTATCATATAGAAAATATAAAAATGACAAAAGAGAGAATGATATAGTCTTAACCTATATACACCATAAATAATCACTATATTATCCATAGATAAGATCATGATACTCCAACACAATGGATGGAGTGGTGGGGGTATTTATACTAATGGGAAGTCCCCAATTACATAAAACATTAACCTAAGCTAGCATAACAAGATGGCTTAAGGTTAATTACAAGCTATAAGGTGGGTTTAACCATAACAAGGTTAATTTCAGTCTATAGGTATTACATTATAAAATATTACAATAAACTAAATACAATTGCATAATGATTGCCCATAGGTTTGTACAAGATTACATTATACAATGTCAGTATTTTACATAAGTCAAATTATACTTTTAACAAAACTCTCATACACATAATTTTATTTTGTTAATGATTCAACCTATGAACCATGGGACCAAGAAGTTCAATCTTATGCACCACGTACAACTTATTAAACATAGTCTTAGAAAATGGACACGCTTATTTATCTATAATTTGATGTTTTCTAGGATACCTGAGGCATCCTACATATACTAATTATTGAAGCATTAAATTGATTTTGTTCTAATATTATCACTACCAAAAAGTCCATTATATCATTGATTAATTTAGAAAAATTATGAAATCAGGATATGAATTTAGGATTCTATCAATCATGTTAAGATCATACCAATATCATCCCATTGTGGTAGCCCCATCATCCTAGAACTAAAAAAGTATGAGACTTGACACCTAAACATTAGCTATAACATAATTTATAAGATCATTGTGAAGAAAAAATAGCCAATACAAAAAAGTGATAACATGATAGACTAGCTTCCAGGGTTGGCACCATCCTAACCTATAATGAGACTTCAATAGAATATTATTATAATATACTTTCAAACATATATTAATGTTGCTCAACATACAAGAAGTAGGTACACACCATTGTTCAAGTTATTTGATAGTAGTACCACTATATCATGGGTAAGACAATCATAATCTATTTTGATTATAAGCCTCTATAATTATTGCATTCATAAAGAAAAATAAAGTGTATATTGCATATTAAATGAATAAATTACCTATAATAATTCCACACTATGATCAAACATCATAAGAGAAAGGAGAACCAAGTAGTGGACCATCTATTTCATCCACTAGTATAGGTAATGTTGATAGTTATTTATGCTAGAGGGTAGATCATTAAAAAATGGTATATGTTGTACCCTAATGATCTTGATACTTTTGGCATTCACAAGTAGTTGATACAAGTCAAATTGACATGGAATTATCATATTTAGGATGAGTCAGTATAATATCTTGGAAATATCTATGTGCCCTTTGATACACCATGCTAGTTTCTCATTGGGAACCTCATTGCTCTAAGGCAATTAGATATATTAGCATAGATAAAATATTTATGATACTACAACAATATTATAACTAGACACACATATTCTAGGAAGAAGAGCTCTATATTTAGTCTTGTCCACAATGCAACATTGTCAAGTCAAAATCTAGAGCTCTATGCATTTTATTGGTTCCTTCTAGGCTTTTTAATTCCATCAGTATAGATTATATATTAGGGTTGTAACATACAAGTCATCAATAGTATTACATATTTATGGTTATTGATAGGTTAAAAAATAGGGCAATCATGGTACCTTATAAAAAGAACAATAATTCTACTAAAGATCACCCAACTATTAATTAGCCTTCCAATATCAATGATGTTATACGAGAACTCTATATTAACTAGTAGTTTCTCATTTTATATTTGAGATCAATTGGAGATAGTCTGTAGCATTCCACTACTTTCCATCCATAAAAATATGGAAAAAAAAGGTTGTTAAAAAATTGTTGGTGCATCTACTCTAGATGTATAACCATCAACAACCTTAGATGTGGGATAATATTTTGGCACACATCCAACATTCCTATGTTAGAGACCTTAATATCTTTATAGTTCACAATCCATTTTTATAATAATTTAAATATCATCCCAACATCCTCATGGATGTTGCCTTCCACATAATAATAAGTTCCATGATACCATCATAAGTGAATGAAGCAAAAAAGGCTAAATAATTTTGGTAGCATGTGCTAAACATCCAAACATAGGTCCAAGAAATCATGCAACACCAACAATAAAAATACAAAAGCACCATGATCAATATATAAATTCATATCAATTTTATGTTGGAGATAATATTTAGCTCCATATCAAGAAGGAATGCTTCTATAGCCCACATAAAAATATCAATCCATTACGCTATGGCATTTACACCATCTAGCATGTAGTAGGTGAAAATATTTTTCTTAATTATTTTCTAGCTTACTTGAGGATGAATCTTGTATTTCATACAAAACTCCTCAAGCATACCATAATAGTCTTTTAGTTCCTATGATAATACAAAACCTAGTAAATCTAGAGCCAACTTAGTTGGAAACTATAATAGTATATCAATTTATTGATGCTACTAGAAAGTGTACTTGTTAAGTGACAACCCAACCATCTAGTGTTGCTAAGTAGGGTATTTTTTCATATTAGGCTAAGCAATACATAATCTACTAAAGAATTATTTTCTAAAATTAGAGGTTGATGCAGTTGTGACCATCACCTCCAAGAGGGACAAATTGTCTAAGCAATGTAGTGGTTCCTTCCTAAGGATGACGATCATATACCACTTATAACTTTTAATGCCTTGGAACCTTTTTGAACTCTTTACCATATATCAAAACACCATTTCTTATTTCAACATCATACTTTATAATGGCACCAAATTGACTTGTGGCATCATGAATACTATGACATCAAACTTCCTATGGCACTAATCTTAGTGGTGCTAGTGCATAAAAATAGACATATTTATGACACCAACTCCATGTTTAACCATTGAAAATTAGTAAACATAGAGGGAATCCTTCTAGTACCAAGTATAATGGATACATATACTCTTGTCTAGTCTTACCATTTGGTATTTCACATATTGGATATAATTACAAAGAAAAAAAATGGATAGTTTTATAATTGATATTGAAAATCATTATTAATCAATTGAAAATTTGAACAATTCTATCTTCCACTACTTATTTGTTAGGAACCTACTATTAAAAATAAACTCACTCACATATAATACTATAAATAAATAGAAATTCATCAAATAATAGAATAAAACTATGCTGAAAGTAATTACAGAATTCCACTTCCCTGCATCCCCTCCCTGGCCCTGTCCCAGGTCCCTAATCCTATCCTAGGTTCCATGGAACTTCCTTAACCCTTCCTTCTTGGCAGGATGGTGTTGCAGATGATCTCTTTGGGGTGGGAGATCACTGATCCAATGTTATGCCCCTTTCCTTACCCTATGGTGGGGTTTTCCTTCGGTGCCTGGGTCTTGGGATGGTTTTGGGTTCTTCCTTGGGACTTTCCCTAGGTTTTCTGGGTTGTTCAAGGATTTTTTTCCTTGGATTTCCTAGTTTTTTCTAGGTTTTTTAGGTGTCTTCTTGACATTTTCCCTTGGAGGATCTTCAGTTGTGGAATTTTGGGGCCATAGGAATATGGCTTCATGATTAGTTTTGCATAACATTCTTTTGGTCTTTGGGAGGACCATGTGCTTTCTTCTATGATTCTGCTCTTCGAGATTGATGTTGTGAGTCTAGTAGGATTTTAGTTTCTTTCGTGGCTTGCATGGAGGGGCCTCTATTTTCCTTGCTATTATTTCCTTGTAGGTTCTCCTCATCTATTTTATTGAAGCTATTTAGTGGCCGTGTTGAAGGTTGTTTGAGATTTATGGTTGCATCCTTACTATTTGGGCTTCACCATCTGTAGCTGGGCTTCCTTATGACTCCTTCATTTTGGGTTCCTTGGGAACTTTCCTAAATTTTTCCTATGGAGTGCTGTTCTACTTGTACTCCTTCATCTACTAGGCTAGTTTCCTTGAAGGCTTCATTATTATTTGCATGAGGACTTCATGGACTATGGAGTTCCTCTATTTTCTAACCCACTTTTTAGGTTGTGATCCAATTCTTGAGGATTTCTTTGCCTGAGGAAATCCTCAATTGGTTGTTCCACCTTCCAAGTTTGCAAGGGATTCATTTTTTCTTATTTTGAGTGATCCTTCAGCATCCTTGGTTGCTTCTCGTCCTTTTTTAGGCATTATTTTTTGTAAATTTAGTTTCTTTGCTCTACCCTTTGGTGTAGGGTGGTTTTTTTGCTCTCGACTGGTTTTCCCTTGCATGGAAAAGTTGTTTCTCTCATGGTTTATGGTTTCCCATGGGTGGTTTGGCGCCTAGTTTCCTTTCCCACCCTTGGGATGGTTCAAATTCAAATTTAGGCACCTGGTTTCTTTTCTCACTTTTGGAAAGTTTCAAAATTTTGATTTTAGGTGGGCTTTTTGTTTCTCCTACCGCCTTCTCCTTTCCCGCCTAGCGAGCTTTTCAAATTTTGTACTGCACTTTTTCCTCACAAATTTCCTGATTCCTTTCCTGAAGGTGTTCCTCAAGGATTTCCTCAAGCCTTTCCTAATGTCCATCCTTGGACTGTTCCTCTTGAAGTTTGATGTAATCAGGTTTTGGGATCCTTGATAAAAACCCACTTTTAATTCAACTTAACTTACCAAAAAAAACAAAAGTAATTGCAGAATTGAAACAATCTCACAAAATAACTCAGTATCACGGGCCTCTTCGAGGGGGCAACCTCCTTCAATATTTCATTAACTTGCAAAAATATACATTCGTACATGGCTCCATGTCTTTTAAAGAAAAGCTTCATGCAACCCTAACCCTAAGCTCAAGAGTTGGCTTACATGCAAAATGCCACTCGAGCTAGAATCTTCTACCAAACATCGGTTACATTCTTGATAATGGTTACATGAAATGGCCCCACTTGTCTAGGCGCCTTACTTGCCACATACCATTACAAAAGTATTACAAAATAACATTATAAGGGGGTCCCCACGTTGGACGTGGGTCATTACATAATCAATTGAGAATTACAAAAATAATGTTAGGATGGGGTCCTAACATGTCCTTCCCCTTCAAAAAGCTTTGTCCTCAAAGTTGTAGATGAGGAAACTGGTGTTGGAGCTGGTGGAGAGACTCCCATGTAGCATCTTCTGGTTGTAGACCATACCACTGAACAAGGACCTCAGTAATGGCTCGATTGCGAAGAGTGTGCGTCCTATGATCCAATAATTGTTCTGGCTCGAGCAAGATAGAACCTTCTTCATCCAATTTTGGGAGGGCAGATTGAACCTGTACCTGATTTCCCACAACCTTCTTGAGAGAGGATACATGAAAAATAGGGTGGAGCTTGGATGTCGATGGTAGGACCAATTTGTAGGTCATGGCACCAATCCATTGTAAAACCTGGTAGGGCCCATAGTACTTGGCTATAAGTTTTTGGCACCTGAAAAGTTGGAGGGATGACTATTTGTATGGCTACAAGTGAAGGAAGACCATATCACCAACATCAAAGCTATGCTAGGTGAAATTTGGCGCTTCCAAATTCATCTTTAGTTGATGGAGGACTTCGACATGTTGGCTGAGTGTAGTGTCGACTACATGGACCTTAGAGCTACTTGGAATGTAGGAGGAGGGCATGAATGGAGGTCAACCATAAACTACTTCAAAAGGGGTGACCTTGGTCATCATGTGATAGGAAGTATTATACCACCACTCGACCAAGGGAAGCCACTTCACCCATTGTGTAGGATGATCAGAGGTAAAGCAATGAAGGTAGATCTCCAAATATTTGTTGACAATCTTAGTCTAGCCATCCATTTGTGGATGGTAAGCTGAACTCATTTTGAGCTGAGTTCCCTACAACTTAAATAATTCTTGCCAAAAATTACTAGTGAATGTAGGGTCATGATCAGACACAATGGAGGTGGGCATGCCATGAAGGTGAAATATAGAATCAAGGAAAATTTGGGCAATTATGGAGGTCATGTAAGGATGGGAGAGGGAACAAAAATGAGCATACTTCAAAAGATGATCCACTACCATGAAAATAACTGATTTGCCTTCGGACTTAGGTAACCCTTCAATAAATTCCATGGAAATATCTATCCAAACCTATTCAAGAATAGGCAAGGGTTGTAGAGTTCTTGGAGAATGCACCATTTTGCCTTTCATCCATTGACAGGTGTCACATGCTACCACACAATTATGTATGTCCTTCTTCATACCCTTCCAAGAAAAGGTACACTTAATCCTTTCATATGTTTTGAGGAACCAAGAATGGCCTGGGGAAGCATGCATTTCCTTCATGATATTAGAGGGGGGGGGGGGGGGGGAAAAAGAAGACCTTGGTGGGGGTAAGGAGGGTGTAGATCTTGTCCATCCCAAGTGTATCCAGGATATGAGGTAGGCTCTATTTGAAGGGAGGCAACCAAAGTTTGCAAGCTTGAATCCTTAAGCACCTCCTCATGAAGAGAATTTATCCATTGGGGAATGGGTGAAGAAATGGCACATAACATACTGTGAGCCTCAAATTGGTGAGAGAGGGCATCCACCACAATGTTCTCCTTGCCCTTTTTATAAGTAATATCATAATCATAGCCCATGAGCTTAGAGACCCACTTCTATTGTTTGAGGGTGGCAACCCATTGCTCTAAGAAATATTTGAGACTTTGATGATCTGTTTTAATGGAGAAATGATGCCCAATGAGATAAGGTCACCAATGAGTGACCACATGCAAAATGGCAAGCATTTCCTTAGCATAAGTTGATTTTCCTAGATTACGACTGGAAAGCACTTTACTAGTGAAAGCCAAGGGGCACCCTTCCTACATCAACACCATGCCAATACCATTGCCTGAAGCATCACTTTCAATTACAAAAGGCTTGGAAAAATTAGGCATTGCTAAGACTAGAGTGGTTGTCATAGCGTGCTTCAACTCTAGGAAAGCCTGTTCAACTGGACCAGTCCAAGTAAAAGAATCCTTTTTAACATGGATGTTAAGGGAGCGATAATTTTTCCATAATTGTAGATAAATTTATGGTAATAGCTTGTAAGCCCCAAAAATCCATGAAGACCTTTTAGAGTGTGAGGTTTCGACCACTCTTGAACCGCCTGAATCTTCCTAGGGTCAACTTTAACTCCATCTTTGGTGATAATGTGTCCCAAATATTCCACTTTCATCAACCCAAAAGAACACTTGGACCGCTTAGCATAAAGTTGATGTTGTGCCAAAAGTTGTAGAGTCTGATCCACATGGGAGAGGTGCTCTTCCCAAGAGTGACTATAAACCAAAATATCATCAAAGAAAATCGTAATGGGAAAAAATGTTGTTCATGAGGCTTTGAAATGTGGAAGGTGCATTGGTCAAGCCAAATGGCATCACCAAGAATTCATAATGACCCTCATGAGTATGAAATGTGGTTTTGGAAATATCTTCATCCTTGAGCCTGATCTGATGGTACCTAGAGCGAAGATCTAATTTGGAGAAAAACATAGTCCCATGCAACTCATCCAATAATTCATCCACCATAGGAATAGGAAACTTATCCTTAATGGTGAGCTTATTGAGCTCACAAAAATCAATACATAATCACCATGATCCATCTTTCTTTCACACCAATAAGATAGGAGAAGAGTAAGGGTTGTTACTCGGGTGAATGACTCTAACTTTTAACAATTCTTGCACTAACTTCTCTATCTCTGACTTAAGGGCATGAGGGTATCGGTATGACCTGATGTTAGGTGGTACACTACTAGGTACCAATGGAATGGCATGGTCATGGGAGCGACATGGTGGCAAGTCTATTGGTTCGACAAAAATTGCATTGTGCTTTGTCAAAACAAGTTGCAAATCTTCAGGAATTTGGTCCACTTCTGTAGTAGGTGGTTGGATTGCAAATATCTGTACGATGACCCCATGAGAAGATTTTTTTAACAACTTCTCCATATGGTTTGAGCTGATAATCTGAGGAGGCCCTACTTTTGAACCTTAAAGAGTGTAAGACTATCCATTCTGTGAAAATTGCATCCATAATTCTACAAAATTCCATGCGATGGTGCCCAAGGTACCCAACCATTGAGCTCCTAACACAATATCACATCCCCCTAATTGAAGAGCAAACATATCTTGTTTGAGCTCATAATCCCCTATTTTCAATTTAACATTATGACATTTACCTTTGCAAGGTAAGGTCCCTCCATTTGCCACCATAACCTCAAAGGAATTGCATGTGTGTATGTAACAATTGGCCTATTTGGCAATTTCGAGGATCAATAAAGTTGTGTGTGCTACCTGAATCAATAAGGATTGTAAGGCATTGGCCTTTGAAAAACCCACAACTTTCATGGTCTATGGAGTAGTAATCCTTGCAAGAGCATGGACAAAATTTTTTCCTAGGGTTCTTCATGTACTTCCTCTTCATTTTGAGGTTGTTCTTCTATTGTTTCTACTTCATCATCACTGTGGTCACTGCTTACGAGTTCCTCTACATCTATCAGGAACAACTTCTTTTGGGCACACCTATGCCCTCTAACATATTTTTCATCACAATTGTAGCACAACCCTTGGGCTCATCGAGCATCCATTTCCTCGGTGGTCAAGCATTTTGAGGGGATAGATTTATTTTCATTATTGCTTGTGAACTTGGGAGGAAAAGAGGGTTTGGTTGGTTGAAATTTAGGTGTCCTCCTTTGAGCTAAAAATTTGGATTCGACCAACCATGCTAGGCTTATGGCTTGCATCATTGTTTGTGGTTTGAACATCTTAACCTCAGCTTGAAGATCATCCTTTAAGCCACTGATGAAACAACTCATAAAAAACCCTTCATTCAACCCCTTGGTTCTGTTAGCCAATTTTTCAAATTGGGCCTGGTAGTCTCGAACTATAGAAGTTTGTCTCAACTTGGTTAGTGCTCCTTGAAAATCATCATACTCACTAGGGCCAAAGTGAGTGAGTAGTTGTGATTCAAAAACTTCCCAAGAAGGATCGATAATGGTATGTTGGAACCATTGGTACCACTATAAAGCTTCTGATTCAAGATTGAAAGAAGCCATCTTGACCTAGTAATATTTAGGGACATTGTGGAGTTGGAAGAATTGATCAACATGACATAACCACCCATCCACATCTTTCCCATTGAACTTAGGAAAGTCTAATTTAGGCATCTTGAAGGTAGTATCATGGTCAAAATTAGTGTGAAAACCTTCCTTTTCCTTATGGGGTCCTTTTCCTCACCTTGATTATTTTGTATCCTGATACTCAAATACTTGTGGGCCACCTTGAAGCTTAGACTCAACCTCTAGAATTTGTTCTTGAATTTTAGTTTTGGAGGTAATGTATTCACTTTTAAAGTGTTGGATGTCATCCTGTATTGATTGATTGTCTTGGATAATGGCACTAAGTTGTTTGGTGATGGTATCCAATGTTAAGGTAGTTTGTTCCATCTCTTTTTGGTGTCCACGAGTACCAATAACCATTTTGGTGTGATTTGAATGACTACTAGTGACTTACTAAAAATAGAAGTGTGATTTTAGGGGTTACTATTTTTAGTAATAAGTCCAAAAAAGTGCTTGGGTGCTATATATCAAAATTATTAGCTCGAAAATATGGTCACAATGAGCTATATCCCACAACATTGGTTTTGGGCACCCCAAAATTTTTTTTACTATTGTTTTGATGAGTCTATTGGTGAGGTCGATTTTTCCTCTAAAGGTTGGGTTCAAAAGTTGGGTACTGTGTCAACTGACTCTGCCCTATCTATTCTGACTACTGACCACTCCTAACACTATCCTATCACCTGTATTGTGACCATTAACATTGTTTAGTCACTAACTTTAGGATTCTCTATACTATGTAGTTATTAACATTATCTGTTCTATTTCTATCATTGACTACCCTATAATTATTGACTATTATAAATGATTATTACTACTATTAAAGATAAAAATTGTTATCCACTAACCTAAATGTTACTAAAATATTTCTTGACTATCATAGACACTTGCAGACTCTACCTTAACTATTTGGTGCATGTAATTTTTTTGTGATAGGGAAGTCTCCTTCGTATGCTCAATTTTGTGGGAAAAATTTATAGGTTTAGTAGAATAGGAAGGCTTTGTTTTTGCAGGTTGAATTTTTTGATAGAACTAGGGTATGCTAGGCAAAGGAGTATGTAATACCCATAGGCCCTCTGTTATACTGTAGTGATGAACAATAGTGCTTAGACCAATATTTTAGGCCACTACCCAAGGAGGATTCCACACATACCCTTGAGCACACTATCTACCTCTCTGATAGTATGGGAGGGTAATATTTTGGGATGTTGTGTCCCATGTACTATGGATAATACAAGGCCAAAAAGCTTCCTAATGGATAAAAGTTTGTTTAACCCTAGATGGTCTCCCTAAATACCTAAAGATACGTGGGAGCTCGATTCTATGTATGGGTGTTGTCTAAGGCCTGGGTATTGGAGCTTGATCACCCCTCACTTCACTAGATGCTTTATGGGCTATCTAGCTTAGCCAATAATGATAGCTCCTCCATGATATTTTAAAACCCCTAACATAGGGTTTCTAACCTACTCAACTACTATATAAAAATAAAAGACTATATTTTTTTGTATTTTTTAAATAAAGGATAATAAAAATGAAAACATAAGAAAATTATACCTAATAGTTGGAATGGATGGGCAAGAATTATCATAGTCGTAATAGAACTCAGCCTTGGAAAGTGCTCTGATACCACTTGTTAGGAACCTACTATTAAAAATAAACTCACTCACACAAAATATTGTAAATAAATAAAAATTCATCAAATAACAGAATAACACTATGCAGAAAGTAATTGCAAAATTGAAACAATCTCACAAAATAACTCAGTATCATGGGCCTCTTCGAGGGGGCAACCTCCTTCAATATTTCATTAACTTGCAAAAAGATACATTCGTACATGGCTCCATGTCTTTTAAAGAAAAACTTCATGCAACCCTAACCCTAAGCTCAAGAGTTGGCTTACATGCAAAATGCCACTCGAGCTAGAATCTTCTACCAAACATCGGTTACATTCTTGATAACGGTTACATGAAATGGCCCCACTTGTCTAGGTGCCTTACTTGCCACATACCATTACAAAAGTATTACAAAATAACATTATAAGGGGGTCCCCACGTTGGACGTGGGTCATTACATAATCAATTGAGAATTACAAAAATAATGTTAGGATGGGGTCCTAACATTATAACCATTGAACATTTGTATTAGCTTAGAATTATTTTAGTATTTCTATCTCTCCTTTTTTTCATTTGGTTTTGTTCCTTGTCTATTCATCCTTCATTTCTCACCCTATAGGCTCAAATAGTTTCTATAGTGCGTAAGATTTTATTTTTCCACTTATTTTAGTCTATTAGGATAGAGTGACATAAATCCCATATCACCATATTAAGACTACATACTATTGTTAATATGGCTTCATGATGCTTGTATTCTAAGTGTATTTACATTTATATTATCTATGAAAAATATTGCATTTGTCATGACCCTCCCTAGCTGAATTTATGGCACAAGAAAACAATGTATTAACCTATGATGTGGTGATCCTTAGTTTGAAAAACTGAACCAACTATATGATGTTTAGTTGATTTATAAGGGCGTGTTATCACTAACATATTTTCAAGTGTGCAAGATTAGGTACACTCGTAGGTGGAACAGGAAGAGTCACCCACAAAAAATGAAGGTACCAAAGATCAGGGGAAATGATGATTAAGGTAATCGAAGGTAACATGGATATATACCTTCATATAAACATGCATTGACGGAATGGATAATCATAGATGAACAATCACCTTGAGCTTTAGTTGATAGCCTAGTAGCTATCATAAAATATCTAGCTAAGATAGGTGATTGGGTTGATGGAAAGATATCCTCTTTGTTGTTGTATAAATTTTCTTGCTCTCTATTACATCATGGTTTGAGTAGTTTAATCTTGGGTTTTTTATATGAGAACAATTGCAAGATGTATATAGATGCATAAGGTAAATTGTCATGTTGAAGTGAAAGTAGAGCATCATCCTTATGAAATAAAGCAAATTAAATTTATATGCTGAATGAATATTCCTTTAAACTAATTAATGAAGTTTAAGTAAATAATGTTTGGCTCATTGGAGCTCATTAGTAAACTTCATTGCAATTAATAAATGAGTTTTCATTTAAATTAATTAAAAGTTTTAATTTTACTGATAATAGAGAATTCATTAAAAGACTTTAATTAATTGAATTAAATGAAAGAGAATTCATTTTAAGAAAAAATATATGTATAATAATAGATATATTTTATTTAAAAGCAATAATGAAATTGTATAAATAAAAGAAATATATTTTATGGTTTATAAATATCTTGAGAATGATATTTTAATTAAAAGAGCCATTCTTAAAAAAATAAAACATAATCATCCCTTTCCTATACAATGAAACCTATGAAATAGCCTATGAGGCTACTAATTTCCAAATGTGGAAAATATTGGAAGAACTCATAGAGGATAGGGGATGGTGCATTGAAGAACGAAGGCTCAAGACGGGGCTCAAGATTCGAGAAGATGGTGGATGGGCCACCTGGGCGAACAAGCACATAAGGAGGAAGGCAAGGAAATGAAGAGGGGAGGGGGAACAAAGCATACAAAGATGAGAGATGGGGAGAACGAGAAGAATGCACCAGAAGCTAAGAGGGGAAGCAACCAGACATCGCTAGCTTTCCATATCCATAGGAATTTAAGGTTGGGTTACTTTAAACTTGGAATCTAGTTTTAAATATGTTGGGGTGTTGTATGTAAGCATTGTGTTTTTGAAAGAAACCACCATATATTGTATGTAAGTGCTATATTTTTGAAAGAAACCACCATATGTATGTAAGCACTGTGTTTTTGAAAGAAACCACCATATGTTGTGAGCACTGTGTTTTTGAAAGAAACCACCATATGTATGTAAGTGTTGGGTGTTTTAAATTAAACCACCATATGTTTGTTGAGCGTTGCGTGTTTTAAAAGAAACCACCATATTTATGTTGACCACTGTGTGTTTTAAAAGAAATCATCATATGCTTTATGAGCGTTGATGTTTTACCATACGTTTGTTGAGTGCTGGGTGTTTTAAATGAAATCACCATATGCTTGGTGAGCACTGGGTGTTTTAGATGAAACCACCATATGGTGTGTTGAGCATTGTATGCTATTTTTAAGGAAGAAACCACCTCATGTTTTGATAAGCATCGTGCACTATGAATTTAGTGATTGTTTTTAGTTAGCGCAGTCTTAGAGGAAGCTAGTGTATGTTTTAGTGAGCATAAGCTTAGAGGAAGCCAATGAGCATTTTAGTGAGCGTAGGCTTAGAGGAAGCCAATGAGAGTTTTAGTGAGTGCAATCTTAGAGGAATCCAGTGAGCATTTTAGTGAGTGCAGGCTTAGAGGAAGCCAGTGAGCGTTTTAGTGAGTATTTTAGTGAGCACAAGCTTAGAGGAAGCTAATGAGTGTTTTAGTGAGCATCTTAGTGAGAATAGGCTTTAGAGGAAGCCAGTGAGCATTAGCAGTGAGTGTTATGCATTTTTTGAAGGCCAAGTCATGTCGAAGGGAGCACTATGAGCGTTCAAGGGCTATGTGTTTTAAGAGCATTGTGGAGTTGAAAGCACCGAGCAATTGAGAGCACCGTACTCCAAGAGTGGGAACTCTATTAAGATATAAGTAAGGGAATTTCTTGGTTCTAGTTTCTTAGACACTAGGTTTTGCCGTGGTTGCTCAACATCCACCTTGGAAGGTATTGACCTCTAGTTGTAGACCCTGCATTAGGTAGGGTGATGTGTAACTTGTTCTAATTAAAAGAAACCTTGTTTTATGAGAAATATAATGTAGGGTTTTAATTGAAGAAACCTTAGTTTCATATAAAATATAATGAAGGATTTTAATTAAAAAGAACCTTTGTTTCATATAGGATTATTGAAGGCTTTTAATTAAAAAGAACCTTTGTTTCATATAGGATTATTGAAGGTTTTTAATTAAAAAGAACCTTTGATTTTATGAAATGTATTTAAGGTTTTTAATTAAAAAGAAGCTTTGATTTTATGAAATGTATTTAAGGTTTTTAATTAGAAAAGAACCTTTGATTTTATGAAATGTATTTAAGGTTTTTAATTAAAAAGAACCTTTGATTTTATGAAATGTATTTAAGGTTTTTAATTAGAAAGGAACCTTTGATTTTATGAAATGTATTTAAGGTTTTTAATTAGAAAGGAACCTTTGATTTTATGAAATGTATTTAAGGTTTTAATTAGAAAGAACCTTAGTTTCATATAAAATATAATGAAGGCTTTTAATTAAAAAGAACTTTTATTTCATATGGGATTATTGAAGGCTTTTAATTAGAAAGAACCTTTGATTTATATGATATTTATTTAAAGTTTTTAATTAGAAAGGAACCTTTGATTTTTATGAAATGTATTGAAGGTTTTTAATTTAAAGAGGGAACCCCTTTGATTAATGTTGATTATCTTAGGAGTTTTAAATTAAAATATATGTGGATTTATTCATGAATTGAAATTATGGGGCTTCAATTTAGGGAATGAATGAATGATTGTTTTAAAGGTTAAAGGTATGGGACTTTAATGCTTTAAAAATTAATTAATTTAATGGAAATGGTGAATTAAAAAGGATGTAGATTTATTATTTGAATTGAAGTTATGGGACTTTTATTTAGGGAATGAAAAGAAATGGATTGTTTTAAATGTTAAGGGTATGCAACTTTAATGCTTTAAGACATGAATGAATTTGATTTAAGTTAGACCTTGATCTAAGTGGTACATTTTGGATGACTCTCTAAGGGAACTTGAGAGGTCAAAATAAAAGTAAGGGTTATTTTATGATATCCATTATGCATTAGATGATTAGAAACTTATTTGAATTTTGTATAGTTGCAATTTGGTAAAGTAAATGAATAGATGCCTTTAGAAGGCATGCCTATCCTGAACCATGAGTATCCTGATCCCTTTCTACCCTCAAATATCCAATGGGAAGCAAGGAGAAGCAAGGAGTTAAGTGGAAATAAAGTATAGGTAATTGTATCTTACGTTGATTTACTTATGATCAAATAGACTAGAATTGTGTAGAGATATCCCCAATGCATATAAGGTGACATTATTTAAAGTAAGAAGGATTTATCATGCAAGAATTAATGAGATAATTGTTTATTGGTTTAGTGAAGATACTTTTCCTTTATATATATATTTGAATATATTATGTAGTTAATTCTCTTTTAGTGTTAAGCTTGCTTTATTTTCTCTATCATTACTTGATTACTTTATGATGTTATAGTAATTAGATGTATGATTTTTTGGATGCTTAATGATAGAAATATAAGTGTAGAGTTCTAGGGTGAACTCAAATGTGACCTAAGGTAAGTAAGAACCTCTTAGGGTGAACATAGGTAACCTAAGGGAATTGAGAACCCCTTAGGGTGAACATAGGATACCTAAGGGAATTGAGACCCCCTTAGGGAGATAAAGGACTAAGTTGTGAAGAGATTACATCTGAGTTAAGATAGCTCATTGTGAAGATGAGATAGATAGCCTAACTCACAATACTCATAGCATACCTACACATAAGGATTTTTGTATGGTATGGATATGTGTGTATACCTTCGATGGACTGAGGGTCATAGATCTAGATATAAAGAATGATGTGATAGATGGACTTATTTGTAGCAACACATGTTATGCCTACACAGACAAACTTGTGATAGGGTACTTCATGAGATGTATCTTCCAGGAAAACTTAGGTGATTGAAAATTTAGGTTAATACTAGTTGGATTAGGGGTTCATGAAGGGTTCATGTATCCCTCTCCTTAGAAAAAAAACTTTTCCTAGTTTTGTATTTTTTTGTTTGTGTGTTTTTGGGTCATTACATTTGGTATAAGATATCTAGGTATGAGGGTATAGAGCTTCTATGTGTGCTAAAGGGAAATTAGATTTATCCAACGAAGGCTTGCTTAAGGTAAAGGCTAAATCTAAAATAATCTAGGATACCCTATTTTATAGAATCTAATAGGAATTAACCCCAAGGGAGCATGGATGTCAGGATACCTTAGTATGGGCTTTGGTATCAGTGATACATCCTAGCCTGGTATATTACCCTAGTTAGGTTATTTATGCATATACAAGAGAACTTTGTATTATGGCTTGATTGATACATCTTAAGATGAAATTATAATCTAATATTTTTTCTTGGATGTAATCAGGTTAAGATGCCACCTAATACTAGAAGAGGGAGGCCTACACCTATAAAAACTTGGAAAAGTAATGTTGAATAAGAAAACCAGGATGGGAGACCAACAAGCCCCAATAGGGAGGTAGAAGACCTCATCGCTACAGTTGTTGCTATGTAGGATCAAATAAAATAGTTGCAAGAAATTATTGTGAATCAGAATTTGCAAGCTTGAGGTTCAAATATTGGCCTAGATAGTGGACTAACTGTAGAACAAGTGCAAGCCAAAGTCTTAGCAGAAAAGGAAACAACTAGGGATATGAAAAACATCAGTATCTCCAATTTTTATGGAGAGGGCGATGGGGATGCGGTGGAAGCATGGATGAGAGAAGTAGAGGTTCACTTTACGGTAAAAGGCTACTCATAAGGAACCCAAACACTTTGGGCTATGATTAACCTAGAAGGAGCTACTCTAGAGTGGTGGGAAAGCTACTATGAGGAAACTAAGATTGAACCCATTGATACTCCATGGGAGGAATTTATAAATCTCTTTAAGAAGATATTCCTAACTGAGCATTTCTATGCCCTAAAGTTTGAAGAGTTTGCTAGTCTGAGACAAGGAACCACCATAGTAGAGGTGTACTATAAGAAGTTGGTAAGGCTCTTCAAATATGTACCTATTTATAATGATAAAATGTGGGTTTACAAGTTCACTCTTGGATTGGAATCTAGGTTAAAGCATGCTGTAGACATACAGGAGCCTAAATCACTATAAAAGGCATATGACCTAGTAAAGAGAGTAGATTCACACTTCTATTATAAATACGACACTCTACCCAAGCAAGCTTATCAAGAGTTAAAGAAGAGGAATAGTAATGGGTTTGTAAAATGGGAGGTGGAACAAGAGTGAAAGGCTAAGAATCCCCAAAATCCTGAGAAGAAGCCTTATGGAAATAAGAAGAAGTTCAAGAAGAACTTTTGTAAGAAGGATAAAAAACCCAAAAACACAAAACCTCAACCATAGAAGTCACAAGATCCAACTCCAACAATTAAGAGTGGGAATGAGAAACCTAAAAAATAGCAAGGACCCAAGGAAGGGTGCTACAATTTTTGAGGACCTCATTACTATAATCAATGTCCATATCGAGCAGGGACTAGCACAACTAATACAAAAGGGAAGGAACTAGAACATCGGATCTATGTCACAACTGGGAAGAAGAAGCTAGAGGGACAAGCCACCCAATTACTTGTGAAAGGTAAGGTTTTCAATAAGCAAGTAAAAATTTTGATAGATAGTGGAGCCACTAACATTTTTATTTTATCTAGTCTAGCAAGGACTGTGTCGAAAAGGCCTGGACATTTGGCTCAAGGGTGGAAGATTGAGTATGGTTCTAGGTAGACCTACTTGGTGAATCAATGTTATCCTATGGTAGAAGTCACTTTATCTAAAGGGACTACAAAATGTTATTTATATGTAGCTCCCTTACATGCCTTTGATGTGGTCCTAGGGATGGATTGGCTATAGACTCATACCTTAGTCAATTTCCAGGACCGATGGATTGAGTATTTAGAGAAATGCAAAGAGAGACTAAGAATTCATAGCAAACAAGGGGTGTTTAAATCTCAAATGTTGTCCACTATGCAATTGAAAAAGGCCCTACAGAGAGGAGGGATAGTGTATGTGGTAAAACTCAATGAAGTAGAGGATCATGAGAAAGGAGAAATACTAAGACAACATCCAATTTTATAGGATTTTTAGGATGTATTTCCAGAGGACCTACCTAGAAAACCTCTTGTATGGGAATTTGACTTCACAATTGAACTTATGATGGGAGTTGAACCTATTCATAGATCCCCGTATAGGATGAATTCTAATGAAATGTGAGAACTGAAGGTTCAATTGCAAGGATTATTGGAAAAGGGTTTTACAAAACTGAGAGTGTCACCGTGGGCCACACCAATTTTATTCGTTAAAAAGAAGGATGGTTCACTAAGATTGTGTATTGATTACAGGATGCTAAATAAGGCTATAATCAAGAATCGATATCCTTTACCTAGGATTGAGGATTTATTTGACCAACTAAAGGATGCCAAGGTGTTTACTAAGATCGATATGAGGTTAGGGTATCACTAGTTAAGTATTTGTGAGAAAGACACTCACAAAATGACATTTAAGACTAGGTATGGGAATTATAAGTTTACGGTTCTACTCTTTGGATTGACTAATACCCCAACTGCTTTCATGAAGTTAATAAATAGTGTGTTCCAAAGACACTTGGACCAGTTTATCCTGGTATTCCTAGATGATATCCTTATATACTCTCGAGATAAATAATAACTTGATAAACATCTTGTTGTGGCTGATCCACAACACACCCCAAAATTGGGGACCCACCTTTTTTGCATGCTTTCAAAAGGAATCTCAGTGACCCAGATGCTAAAAATCAAGAAAAAGGGGCAAAAAATGCACAAGTATAGAAAGTGTCACGAAATCGCGACATGTCACGAAATCGCGACCTGTCGCGCCATCGCTGCCGAAAAATGAAAAAGTGTCACGAAATCGTGACATGTCGCTCCGTCGCGGGAAAGAGGAGAAAATGAAAAAGGTGTCACGAAATCGCGACATGTTGCTCCGTCGCGGCCGAAAGAGGAGAGAGAAAGGCAAATGGAAAGGTGTAGCGAAATCGTGACATGTCGCAAAATCATGGGTCAAACCAGTCAAACAGGACGAAGCAAAAAAGTGTCGCGATATCACGATAGAATCGAGGATGAGCATGAAGAGGAAAAATGTCAGAATGGAAAAGGAAAAGTCGTGAAATCGTGACAGGACAAAGCAGTGAAAAACGTCGCGAAATCGTGACAAGTTGCAGCCAAAGGCATGAAGTGTAAGAAATGTCACGAAATCACGACAAAATCGAGCGAAAGGGTCCAAAGCATAAAAGCGTCGTGAAATCGTGACAGAAACGAGCCGAGGCGTACGGAAGGAAAAAACGTCGCGATATCGCGACAACATGCAGCGAAGGCGCCCGAAGTGGAAAAACGTCGCGATTTCGTGACAGGTTGCGGGCAAATGGTACGAAACAGAAAAGTGTCACGATTTCACGACAGAAAGCCGCAGGATACTCCGAATGAAAAATCATCATGATTATAGCGACCCGAAGGCGTACGGACATGGAAAGCATCATGATTTCGTGACATGTCATGAAATCGTGACATGTCACGTTTTCATTGGGCGTGACGGCAAGAAAGGCTACTGACAGGAAAGCGTCGCGATATCGCGACATGTCACGATTTCGTGACATGTCGCATTTTCGTGGCCAGGAAGGCGAACAAACTGCATGCTATTTTTGTCATGATTTTTGTGGGACTATTATAGAAGGCACAGAAAGCGTGAGACACGTGGCATACAGGTGTCGGAGTTGCAGAAGCGTTACATGCAGTGACAGATTTCGAACGTTTCGGCATCGAGCATGAAGTAAAAGCATCGAAAAGGCAAGAATTTGAAAAGACGCATTCTGGGAGGTGAAACGAAGCGACGCAGGTGAACCGAAGAGCCGTGCTAGACAGTATAAAACTTGGAAGCGCAGATTGAACAGGGGTTGGAAATTGTTGCTAGCAGAGTTGCAGAGACAAGGGCTGCATGCCATTCTGGGCCTGCACTTGGAGCAATTTCCTTCATTTGTTCTGGATTTGTAATACCTGGAACATTCTGTAATTGCAATTGATATACCATTTTAATACAGAAATACAGAGAGTTGGCATCTCATTGATGAGAAAGAAGGAGTCATTTCTGCATGTATAATTTAATGTTTATCTTTCCCTTTCAGATTTTAGGTTTATAGATGGAGTTTAATGCGAGTCCTCTCGGTTGCTTCATGCGAAGGCCTAAAATTTGAAATTACAGTAAAAACCCTAGAAACCCGCACCTAGCTTATCAGGATTGTGCGAAAGTGCAGATTCAATAGGTTAGGTTGCATGCAGAAACCTCATTATCTTCGGTTTTATCAATCAAGATGGTAGCATTCTGGACATAGTTTAGTTGCATCTTCATTTGCATGTATTTTATTTTCAAACCCTTATTTTATTTTCTGCATTTTAATTACAGTCATTTAAATAAATAACTGAAAATCCATTAAAGCTCGTAGTCCATTGCAAATCCAAATTAAAGTAAACTACGAGTGCCCCTTGTTAACATCCACTTGCAACCCTAAGGTATTCCCTACATTTACATTGAACAACATCATTGGTGTTTTAGAACCAACATAATAGGAACCTTGGAGAAATTATTTTGTTATAAGTTCTTTGCAAGCAGAGGATTTTGGGACTCAGATCCTACCGGAGAGTGTGCTTTCACAACTGGGTGAAAACACCACTCAACAGATTGGCGCTAGAAGGAGGGCCCAAATCGGTTTACTTTATTTTGGTTTCATACATGAATAATATCTTTTGATTTAATTTTGAAATCTTTTCTTAAAGCTCACAAACAGCTAAACTGCAGCTTTTGTTTTCTTTGGTTGCAGGTTTTTTCTTTGAAATAATCGAGGGTTTCATCAGGCAGGCTGGACCCACCGCGTCGTATTGCGACCAGGTCCCAAACAACCGGAGAAACCATTTTTCATGACCTTACTGGTACTCCCAAGAATAAAACCAAGCAAGTCGTAAGCTCACCAGTCACAAAAGACCTATTTTCTCCAGGAACATCGAGTGGACCTACGCCCGTAATATCAGTTGCCACTAGTGTTCCTATTGTCAGTAATATTTCTACTGCTATTGTAGGTTTGTCTTCATCAATTTTGAGTCAAATGGCTCAAGCTCCAACAGCTCCTTGGTATGGAGCTAACAATACTCCTTTGAATATTGTTGGGGATATCCATGAAATCCCCAAGAACATTGAAATATTTCTGCCTAAATACAAACCAGATGGCCCAAGAATAGCAGAAGAACATATCCAAGCCTATAGGGATGTTTTAATTAGGCTGCAAGTTCAATATGAAGATGTGGCTTGCAGAATTTTTCCCATGAGCTTAGATCCAATAGCATATGAATGGTATATATGCTTACCAACTGGTTCAATCACTTCTTGGACACAAATGGAAAATGCCTTTGTTAATCAATTTAGGTCACCCTTGGATCCCGCAACCATTTACAATCAGTTTATTACATGCAAAAGGGGCCAGGGGGAACCGATCAGAATGTTTAATCAGAGATTCCAAAAGTGCTATAATAGAGCAGTTCGGCATTTTGCCATCGATCCCGCAGTGGCTTTGCAGATATATTTTGGGGCATTGGACCCCATGACAGCCATGTTTGCAAGACGAAATCCTCAAGTCACCACACTCGCTCTAGCCTATAATGAAGCCATGACTATCGAGCAACAAATGACACCACAAGGCTACGGGTTTACCCAGATGCCTATGATGGGACAATATGCTCCATATGGTCAAGCTCCCTTGGCAAATCAAATCATGGCACCTCAAATGCCAAGCATGAACGCCTTCCCATATCAGTAGCCGTATCCACCAGCACCTGCATATGCACCCATTCCAATCCAACCAATCACATCCATTCCACCTGTCCCTGCATTTTTGTAGAATAGTCAATCAACTATGCAAGGAACTAGCCAAGTCAATCCTCAGGCCATAGTTCCTTTTCCAAATCCAACCCCGATTCAAAGTGTCAATCCATACGGGAATCAAATTCCTCAGAACCCGACCCAAGTGTTGAATCAAGACCCCATCAATTATGCGAATCCAACGGGGGTTAACAACAATGTGATTCCACCAAAGGAGATTTATTCAGAAGTCGAAGAGCTCAAGAAATTAGTTCATAAACTGAGCAATGACAGGGTTCAACAACAGAAGTATGAGTCTCATGCCCCTCACTCAAATCAAAATTTTAACAATAGAGGGAGGCACTGGAACACCAAGCCAAACAATGGGGGAGTCCCCGCTCCCATTGCTAATCAACTAGATACTTCTGTAGGACCTAGCCAATCCAATTCTCTTTTGAATCTTTCAGATTTGGCATGGGAAAGGGGGTGCAGGTTGCACAACACAAAAGAACACAATGAGAGGAATTGTCCTGAAATTGCTAGATACACTCATTGTCTTCAGGCACAAGTCGATGATTTGGAACTGGTATCAAATGAGGGTCCATCGCAACATCAAGATGATAATATTATGGTAATGGAAACAGTATATCATCAAGAAGGTGAGAGCGAGGAAGAAGAAGACGAAATTTTGGAACAAGAGGTGCAAGCTTTTCGAGATTTCAGAAAGGGGAATCATGGATACCATTTGAGAAGTAAATCTAAAGCCCCTAAAACCTCATCAACACCTCCAAACAATTCTATTCTTCCTCCGGATACTAAGGCAAATAATAATCCTCCCCCTCCACTCAGAAGAGAAATGTCTAATGACGTGCAGAAGACAGTCAAATTCGAAAAACCAAACTATGACATAGTGGAGGATCTAAAGAAGTCCAAATCTAGCCTTTCATTCTTGGACGCGGCTAGATTGCCTGGCCAAAAGGAGGCGTTGATAAAAGCTTTGAACTCACCTGATCAAATGTGGAAGGAAAAGGGAGTTGAGTCCCATCTGATTTTGCGAAAGGAGAGAAGGGATGTCCCGCCATTCTTACTGACTCTGAGAATTGCGGGTAAGAATTTGCATAACTGTTTGGTGGACACAGGTGCCACGAGCAACCTCATGCCTTCAGAGATATGTAAAATGCTAGGTCTGCAACCTGTTTCATCCAAATGTAAGGTCTTGCAATTGGACCGTTCAGAGGTAAATGTGGTAGGGACCTTATATGATGTCAAGATTCAATTAAATTCTGAACCCAGGGTCCAGCAGGTTGTAGACATTCTGGTGGTTAATATCCCAAGTAGGTATGGAATGTTACTTGCGAGGGATTGGATGAAAACTCTGAATGGCTATTTTTCAACAGAATGCTCACATATGTGGCTACCATGGAAAGGAATTGCAAACCAAATCAGAGTGGAAAATGAACCGAGGCTCAAAGAAATCATAACAAAATTTAACAAGCCGAATGAAGTTCAGTTTTCTGAGCCATAACTGGGGGTTTATGCACTTGATATTGAGGAAGCTACTGAAGAGCCTAAAGAGGAAACATGTCATGGTGGCTCTTCTGAGGAAAATGATTGCACATGGTTGCTCAGGTTCGATGGATCAAAATCTAGACAGGGAGCAGGAGCTGGAGTCGAGCTCACTGGCCCAGGAGGTAAACCATTATTGGCTGCCTACAGACTGCAATTTCCTTGCACGAACAATGTGGCAGAATACGAAGCATTGATCTTTGGTTTACGTCTAGCATTGAGCAAGCATGTCAAATGCTTGAAGGTTTTGGGAGATTCTGAGTTGGTAGTCAAGCAAATCAAAGGACAGTATACATGCCATGACAGGAGACTAAGCCTTTATAGAACTAGGGTTATGGACCTCATTGAGGAGTTCGATGCGTTCAATATAGCCCTTATTTCTAGGAAAGGAAATCGAATAGCAGACTCTCTTGCAGTCACCGCGGGCATGTTAAACCCGGTTGATATAAAAAGGTGTAAAAAGTTTTCCATTGAATTAGTTCCTTGTCCATCAATACCCGATAATGTCAAGAATTTCCAGGTTTTTGAAAGTGACAGACACATTTTTAAATTTGTCACGAACTCGGGTATTTTTGAAAATCAGGTGATTGATGAGGAACAAAGGTGGCAAGATGAAACAGAGAATGAAATTGAAACTGCGTATCAATCCAACAAAATACCTAAAGACGTGGTTTCATTGGAAAAAATGTTCGACATGGGATGCAAGCCCAAGAAAGGTAAAAGAGTCCCACTCCCCAAAGATGCATGTGATTCAATTAATCTAGGGAGTGCAGACAATCCAAAGGAGGTGTACATTGCAAAGGCATGTACAGATGAAGAAAGGAGCAACATAATGCAGGCATTGAAGCATTACATAGATTGCATTGCTTGGAATTACAATGAGCTGAAGACATACAACCAAGACATTATCACACATACCATCCCTTTGAAGCCAGACTCCAAGCCTTTTAGGCAAAGACAACGAGTTGTTAACCCGCTATTGGAGCCTTTGATCGAAAGGGAGGTCAAAATATTATTGGAAGCGAAAATCATTTTTCCTGTTAGGCACTCAACCTGGGTTGCTAACCTCGTTCCAAGAAGGAAAAAGAGTGGAGAGATTAGGTTGTGCATAGATTTTCGAAATCTTAATAAAGCCTCTCAAAAAGATAATTATCCATTGCCATCAATCGATGAAATTCTACAAATGGTAAATGGATCCGAAATGATGTCCTTTCTTGATGGGTATTCTGGATACAACCAAATTCTTATACATCCAAATGACAGGATGAAAACAGCCTTCACCACCAAGTGGGGGACATTTGCATATAAGAGAATGTCGTTCGGACTGTTAAATGCTGGTGCAACTTTTCAACGCGCCATGGATTATGCATTCAAAGGGCTCATAGGCAAATGTATCATCGTGTATGTGGATGATATCCCAGTTTTCTCGAAAAAGAGAGAGGACCATGTCAAAGATTTAAAGAAAGTGCTTCAAAGATGCAGAGAACATGGAATTTCCTTAAATCCCAAAAAGTGCATTTTCGGAGTTACAGAAGGAAAATTGCTTGGTCACATCATTTCAAAAGAGGGCATATCCATCGACCCAGAAAGGATACAAGCTATCCAAAACTTACCTCTCCCGAGTAGTAAAAAGGAATTGAGATCTTTCTTTGGGCAGGTTAATTTTGTGAGGAAGTTTATCTCTAGCTTTGCTGAGATAGCCAAACCTCTGAACAAGATGCTCAAGAAAGATGTGGATGTAAAATGGAACGAGGAAAGTAGAGTGGCCTTCCAGAACATCAAAGATGCCATTTCCAGGGCCCCGGTCCTCATAAGTCCAGACTACTCCAAGCCTTTCTATATTTATGCTTTTGCATCAGAACACTCTTTTGCGAGTGTCTTAACCCAAAAAGGCGAGGATAGTGCAGAAAAACCCATAGCATTTTTAAGTGCCCCCTTGAAAGATGCTCAATTAAGGTATTCAATCCTTGATAAGCAAATGTACGCACTTTTTAAAACGGTGAAAAAATTTAGGCATTACATTGTGCACAGCAGAGTTATTGCCATCGTGCCTGACTCTGCTGTTAAGACCATGTTTTTACAAAATGAACTAGGTGAGAAAAGAGGGAAATGGATTTCCACCATCCAAGAATTTGATCTCGAAATCCAACCTATGAAACTAGTTCGAGGACAAGGACTGGCGAAGGCGATCGCAGAAAATAATCCGCAAATAACATGCCAATACTCGAACACAGAATACATTGCTAAGGATGACTGGTATGTTGATATTGTGCAATTTTTATTGACTGGTAAGTGTCCTTCTAATCTAAATTCAACCCAGAGAAGAGCTTTAAGGCTTAAGTCTATCAATTATCTGATGAAATCTGGTGTTCTTTACAGGAAGAATCATGAAGGGATCTACCTGAGGTGCCTGAACAAAGAAGAAGCTGCCAGGGTGTTGCAGGAATTTCACGGGAAACATGGAACTGGTCATGGTGCGGCAAATGCTACAGCGCATCAAATCCTGAGAGCAGGATACTACCGGCCACACATTTTCAAAGATGCACATGCCCATGTACGATCTTGTCATATCTGTCAAGTGGCTGCCAATAGAGAAAGAAATGCAGCCATGCCGTTACAACCTGTAGTTGAAATGAGGCCATTTGCACAGTGGGGACTAGATTTCATTGGGGTTATTAACCCAAATTCTTCTGATTCTCATAAATTCATATTGACAGCTACAGATTACTGCACAAGGTGGACAGAAGCGATTCCTACTAAACATGCCACCACAGACGTTGTAATTAAATTCCTTGAGGACCATATTATAACAAGATTTGGAATGCCCGATTCTATTGTCAATGACAATGGTAAAGCGTTTATTTCTACGCAATTTGCAGATTGGGCATATGATAACAAAGTGAGCTTAAAATTTGCATCCAATTATTATCCTCAAGGAAATGGGTTGGCCGAATCTTCAAATAAAAATTTGTTGAATACCATTAAGAAGTTGCTGGAAAAGAACCCTCGGGATTGGCACAGCCAATTGAAGTTTGCCCTTTGGGCAGATAGGACCAGAGTGAAAGAATCCATAGGGAATACTCCCTATCATTTGGTCTATGGGCAAGACCCGATATTTCCTGCAAATTTGAAGTTGCAGACCTTACATTTCATACAAGAGTACTTGGGGACAGATGATCAAGTTGAAGCCAGGTTAAGTCATTTGCTGCACCTTGATGAAAAGAGAGAAGAAGCCATGAATCACATGAATAAACACCAGGAAGTTATCAAAAGATGGTTTGATAGAAGGGCCAAAGTTAAATCATTCAGAATTTCAGATTTGGTATTACTATGGGACAAAAGACATGAGGAAAAAGGGAATCATCAAAAGTTTGATTGTCTTTGGTTAGGCCCATATCAGATTTCGGAGATTCTTGGGAAGAATACCTTCAAGCTAAAAACTTTAGAAGGGAGAGATTTTATGCTACCGGTTAATGGGCAGATTTTAAAGCATTATTTTAGCCCTTAGGTTGTGAGATTTTGATATTATTCTTTCGGTTTTGGTGGGGATTTTCAGTTTTTGTTTTTATTGTTTAGGATTGTTAGTCTAGCTAGGATTTTGGTTGTGGATTTGATTTCAATTGACATGTTTTGTTTATTTTGATAAAAAATAAAAAATAATATATATATATAAAAAAAAAAAATTGAGATGTCAACTTATGCTTAAGGTTAGGAGAATATGAAATATTGGAATTGTCTTGTAAAAGCTCCACAAGTAACACAAACATCTTAAGTTATATTGTTTGATTTTGTGATGCATGAAAGAGTCAGTTTTGCATGACAAATCATTTCATTTGCAATTCAAGAGATAATGCATTCATGGTACATCTCACTTTACATATACATTCCATCTTAGTTGCATATGCATCTTAGGTACAAATCATTAAAGTATGTCAATCCCTCTTAGGGTTGTGTTATAACATAAATGTAAGAAAAATCCTAAGGTTGGAAACTGAGTCTTGAGATATCTAGAACCAAGCACGTCTCATACATTAAAAAGGATCTTGAGCAAAATGATCAAAACCTAACTTGGAAGAAAAGGTTGGGCGAAAGAAGTTTTTCATGTCTATCCTATTATGCAACATGATCCTTAAAACAGTGGTTTTGACCACTTCCATAGAGCTTAAAGCCTAAAATCGGAGTAGTAAGGATAGGGTTAAATCCTCATCGAACTTAGGTTGAGGATCCAATTCCCCAAAGCTTTGATTTGACCTACATGGAGTAGTAAGGATAGGGCATAAATTCTCATCTCGCTTAGGTTGAGAATCTGATTCCCCAAAGCTCTTATGTCTCATTTCATAATAAATCTTGGATTGGAAGGATCGTACTACTTGTCCTCAGCAAAGGATGGGTAGTCATCCCCAAGGTCTAAGCAATAAAATTAATATTTTCCTTTTACATCTAAAGTTTGGATTGGAAGGATCGTACTACATGTCCCTAGCAAGGATGGGTAGTCATCCCCAAGGTCCAAGAAATAAAAAAATAAAATTTTCCCATCTCATATTTATATTGGATTGTAAGGATCGTACTACTTGTCCTCTCGCAAAGGATGGGTAGTCATCCCCAAGGTCCAAAGAAATGAAGATAAGTTTTGGATTGTGGGGTTAGATATGCCCATGCATGGCAACATGTCTTGTCTAAAAAACAAGACCACTGATTGTCCAAAGGGTTAGACTAGCATGACCATTTCTTCCATAATTGGTTTAATTATTTTGCTCAAAGTGAGGTAATGAACTCTAAATCAGAATAGTAAGGATAGGGTTAAACTCTCATCTCGGTTGGTTGGGAGTCTGATTCCCCAAAGTTCTGATTTCACATTCACTCGCACATGGGTTCAAGATAGTAGGGACTCATAACCAACTTTGGGATACAATAAGGTAATTAATTAGTGGATCCTAAGAGGGTTTGGCAATCTTGAATGTTTGTACATAATACTAGAAGAATGACTATGCCTTTTATAAAAGCAAAATCTCCTAGCATATTCATTAGGGTACACAAATCATTCACAATCTCACATATGCATTCATGCAAAACTGACAATGGAATGTTGATCAATTTCAAATGATAGGGAAAGAAATTCATTGCACACACTGAGCTAATACTTGATGATTCTAATGATTCATGTACTTCTGATCTTTGGGCATTTGTTTTTATTGCTTATGTGTTAACACATATTTTTGAGTTTGTATATGTTTCAGGTTGGGTTCTCACTAAAATGCTCAAGAGCATTTGACAGCAGAGTCGCCATTTGTTGTGGCTGATCCACAACACACCCCAAAATTGGGGACCCACCTTTTTTGCAGGCTTTCAGAGGAAATCTCAGTGACCCAGATGCTAAAAATGAAGAAAAAGGGGCAAAAAATGCACAAGTGTAGAAAGTGTCGCGAAATCGCGACATGTCGCGAAATCGCGACATGTCGCGAAATCGCGACATGTCGCTCCATCGTGAAAAATGAAAAGTGTCACGAAATCGCGACATGTTGAGGGGGGGAAGGTGTAGTAAAATGAAAAGGTGTCACGAAATCGCGACATGTTGCTCCGTCGCGGCCAAAGAGGAGAGAGAAATGCAAATGGAAAGGCGTAGCGAAATCGTGACATGTCGCAAAATCGTGGGTCAAACCGATCAAACAGATGAAGGAAAACGTCGCGATATCGTGACGAGAATCGAGAATGAGGCATGAAGAGAAAAATGGTCGTGAAATCGCGATAAAGAGCAAAGAGGAGAGGGAAAAACGTCGCGAAATCGTGACGAGTTGCGAAAAGAGGAAGTGAAAAACGTCGCGAAATCGCGACAGATTGCGGGTGGAAGGCATGAAGTGTAAAATGGTCGCGAAATCGTGACAAAATCGAGCAAAAGGGTCGAAGCACAAAAACGTCATGAAATCGTGATAGAAACGAGCCGAGGCGTACGAAAGGAAAAAACGTCGCGATATCGCGACAGCATGCAGCGAAGGTGCCCGAAGTGGAAAAATGTCATGATTTCGTGACAGGTTGCGGGAAAATGGTACGGAATAGAAAAGTGTCACGATTTCGTGACAGAAAGCCGCAGGATACTCCGAATGAAAAATCATCGTGATTTCGCGACAAGAAGCAGCCGAAGGCGTACGAACATGGAAAGCGTCACGATTTCGTGACATGTCACGAAATCGTGACATGTCACGTTTTTGCTGGGCATGACGGCAAGAAAGGCTACTGACAGGAAAGCGTCGCGATATCGCGACATGTCACGATTTCGTGACATGTCGCATTTTTGTGGCCAGGAAGGCGAACAAACTGCATGCTATTTTTGTCATGATTTTCATGGGACTGTTACAGAAGCGGGCATGAGCGTGAGACACGTGGCATACAGGTGTCGGAGTTGCGGAAGCGTTACATGCAGCGGCAGATTTCGAACGTTTCGGCATCGAGCATGAAGTAAAAGCATCGAAAAGGCAAGAATTTGAAAAGACGCATTCTGGGAGGTGAAACGAAGCGACGCAGGTGAACCGAAGAGCCGTGCCAGACAGTATAAAACTTGGAAGCACAGATTGAACAAGGGTTGGAAATTGTTGCTAGCAGAGTTGCAGAGACAAGGGCTGCATGCCATTCTGGGCCTGCACTTGGAGCAATTTCCTTCATTTGTTCTGGATTTGTAATACCTGGAACATTCTGTAATTGCAATTGATATACCATTTTAATACAGAAATACGAGAGAGTTGGCATCTCATTGATGAGAAAGAAGGAGTCATTTCTGCATGTATAATTTAATGTTTATCTTTCCCTTTCAGATTTTAGGTTTATAGATGGAGTTTAATGCGAGTCCTCTCGGTTGCTTCATGCGAAGGCCTAAAATTTGAAATTACAGTAAAAACCCTAGAAACCCGCACCTAGCTTATTGGGATTGTGCGAAAGTGCAGATTCAATAGGTTAGGTTGCATGTAGAAACCTCATTATCTTCGGTTTTATCAATCAAGATGGTAGCATTCTGGACATAGTTTAGTTGCATCTTCATTTGCATGTATTTTATTTTCAAACCCTTATTTTATTTTCTGCATTTTAATTACAGTCATTTAAATAAATAACTGAAAATCCATTAAAGCTCAGAGTCCATTGCAAATCCAAATTAAAGTAAACTACAGTGCCCCTTGTTAACATCCACTTGCAACCCTAAGGTATTCCCTGCATTTACATTGAACAACATCATTGGTGTTTTAGAACCAACATAATAGGAACCTTGGAGAAATTATTTTGTTATAAGTTCTTTGCAAGCAGAGGATTTTGGGACTCAGATCCTACCGGAGAGTGTGCTTTCACAACCGGGTGAAAACACCACTCAACACATCTTAAGATCATTTAGAATTGTTAAGGAAGAATCAACTTTATGCGAATCTGGCTAAGAGTGAATTCTATGTTCGAGAGGTATGATATCTTGGATACATTATATTAGCAAAGGGGATTTTTGTAGATCTAGAAAATATAGAGGCTATTATGAATTGGTCACTCCCTACTAATGTGACTGAAGTGTGAAGTTTCATAGGGTTAACGATCTATTATGAACATTATATAAAGGACTACTCCAAGATTTGATAGTTTCACAATGACACTGAGAGGGGGGTGAATCAGTGTAGCTATTTAAATTCAAATCTACAACTCTTAATGCCGAAACAATGAAAACTTAAAATCAGATAAAGCAAGTATAACAAGAGAGCATTCCACAACACACGATGTAACGAGGTTCACCAATTTGGCTACTCCTCAAAAATGACTGCTTGGACTCCCGTCCAAATCCAACCTTTGCAAAATAACAATTTTACAAACAATTTACCAAAACCCACTGGAAGGAGCACCAACCCCTGGTTTATCTGCACCAACAGAAAGGAGCACCAACCCCTGATTTATCTGCACCAACAGAAAGGAGCACCAACCCTTGATTCCAAGCACCAACTCAGACTGCAATTTTGAAACTATAAGATTGACATAAAAATGCCTTCGCTTATACAAGACCCTGTCTGGTCTATTGCTCTCTCGGCTCTCCTTAACGCTCTCTTACGACACACACTCTTCAACATTTTTTCAGCAATGTAATTCTCCATGTAGATCTCCTTTTATAACCTTTTCTCTGTAACTGCACCTGTAATTGTCGTATCCGACTTCTTCTCGGAATCGCACTCGTGAATCGTCGTATCGACTTCTTCTGTAATTACACCTGTAATTGTATCGACTTCAGTTAACTGTCACATATCTTCTTTCGGCTGGGTTCTCTTCTTAGCTCATGAAAACACATGTCACGATATCATGACACTTTTGCCTCCTTGCTTTTCTTGGCTTGTACCCATGAAAACACATGTCACGATATCGTGACACTTTCGCCTCCTTACTCTTTCTTTTTACTTTTGTCGTGATATCACGACACTTTTGCCTTCTTACTTTCTCTCTCCTCTAGTCGCGAAAATGTGACATGTCGCGATATCGCGACACTTTTTCTCCTTTGCTCTTTCTCTTGCCTTCGGGTCATGAAAATGCGACATGTCACGATATCGTGACACTTTTTCCTTCTCTTTCTCTTTTTTTCGATATCGTGACACTTTTTCATTCTTTCTCTTTCAGTCGAAATGCGACATGTCACGATGAAAAATCGTGACACTTTTTTTCTCTTCCTCTTTCAAGTCGTGAAAAATGCGACATGTCACGAAATCGTGACACTTTTCCTTCTCTCCTTCTTCTTTCAAGTGAAGGAAATGCGACATGTCACGAAATCGTGACACTTTTTTCTCTCCCTTCTCACTTTTCCCAAAAATGCGACATGTCACGAAATCGTGACACTTTTTTCTCTCATTCTCTTTGCAATATGTCACGAAATCGTGACACTTTTTCTTCTTTTCTCTTCTTCTAACATGTCACTGAAATCGTGACACTTTTCTTCTACTATCTCTCTTGCAATATGTCATGAAATCGTGACACTTTTTTACTCTTTTTTAACTTAATGTCGTGAAAAATCGTGACACTTTTCTTTCTACTATCTCTCTATGAAATGTCATGAAATCGTGACACTTTTTCTACTTCTTTTTATAACATGTCGTGAAAATCGTGACACTTTTCTTCGTACTATCTCTTTAAATGTCGTGAACTTTTTCTACTTTTTTTCTTCAACATGTCGATGAAAATCAGACACTTTTCTTTCTTCTTCTCTTGAATATGTCGAAAATACAGAGAACAGTTTTTCTTGCTTGCTCTTTCTCTTCGAACATGTCACGAAATCGTGATAGTTTTCTTCTTTTTCTTAACATGTCGTGAATCAGATTTTTTTAACATGTCAGATAATCGCGAAGTTTTTTCTCAACATGTCACGATATCGTGATAGTTTTCTTTCTTGCTCAACATGTCGCGATATCGCGATAGTTTTCTTCCTTGTGATTTTCTTTTGATTTTTAGTATTTTTAGCATATGGGTCACTTTAATATTTTGGATAATCACTGTACATACTCTGAAGAACCTCTTAACTCCTATCCACTTCATCAATCAATGATCTGTCTGATTGTGTTGACAACAATGACAATACTTTTGCTGCAACTTGCTCAACAATCTCCCCCTTTGGAATTGTTGGCAACACTCATGCAATTTCTTGTAATTCTTCTCCCCCTTTGACAATAATACCAAAGGGCTGCCGCAGACTCCCCCGAGTCCATGCACAACATTCTCGAGCACAAATTATTACAGTTAGCAAAAATTACAAACATGAGCAAAAAGATAATGAAATATATAAATGCTCCCCTAAGAATGTGGTCCCGATTGCTAGTCAATGCTTGGGAAGCGTGACCACTCCCAACTTATTGCGAAGGTACTCAAAAATTTCTTTGGGAAGCGGTTTTGTGAAGATATCCGCTACTTGCTCTGTAGTTGGGACAAAATCCAACTTAACCTCACCTTCCGCAACTTTCTCCTTCAGAAAGTGATATCGGATAGCAATATGTTTTGTGCGGGAATGCATAACCGGATTCTTTGAGATGTTAATAGCACTGGTGTTATCACACTTAACTAAAATTGGCTCTCTGAAGTTAATGCCAAGATCTTTCAGGGTTTGTTTCATCCATAAAACCTGCGTACAACACGTTGATGCTGCAATATATTCTGCCTCTACTGTGGATAAGGAAACTGACTCTTGTTTCTTACTGTGCCATGCGACCAACTTGTCTCCAAGATAGAATGCACCTCCACTGGTACTCTTTCTATCATCGACACATCCTACCCAATCTGCATCTGAATACGCAATAAGGGTGAAATCCTTACCTTTCGGATACCACAACCCATACTCCATAGTACCCTTCAGATATCGAAGAATCCTCTTCACGGCTGTCACATGAGTCTCCTTGGGACTAGCCTGAAATCGTGCGACCATGCAAACTGCCTGCAAGATATCTGGTCTGGTAGCTGTCAAATACAGTAGGCTCCCAATCATAGATCTGTACATGGTTTGATCAACATCTAGAGATTTGTCATCCTTGCTCAACTTGCAACTCGTCGTCATGGGAGTGCTAACAAGCTTACAATCCTCCATTGTGAATTTCTTTAGCATCTCCTTCACATATTTAATTTGAGAAATAAATATGCCCTTCTCATTTTGATTAACTTGCAGTCCGAGGAAATACGCAAGTTCACCAATCATAGACATTTCAAATTCTTTCTACATCTTATTTGCTAAATCTTTACACGACTCATCATTGCTGCTGCCAAAAATGATATCATCTACGTATACAACAAGGACAATGAGATGGCCATTCTCTATTTTGACATACAAATTGCTGTCCACCATACCCTTTTTGAACCCTTGTTCAGTAAGATAGTTGTCTAGCCTTGCATACCATGCTCTGGGTGCCTGTTTCAAACCATACAGTGCTTTTTTCAACTTGCAGATGAAGTTGGGATTATCACCGAGTTGGAAGCCATCTGGCTGCTCAATATAGACCTCTTCTTCAAGTTTTCCATTCAAAAATGCTGATTTCACGTCCATTTGATAAACTTTGAAATTCTTGTGAACTGCTAAAGGTAGAAACATTCTAATTGCCTCAAGTCTAGCCACTCGGTGCAAAGGTTTCTTCAAAGTCAATACCTTCAACTTGTGCATAGCCTTTAGAGACCAATCTTGCTTTATTCCTGACTATCTGTCCATCTTCATTCAATTTGTTTCGAAAAACCCATTTAGTACCGATTATATTTTTATTTGCGGGTCTTGGTACTAACTCCCAGGTTTTGTTTTTCTCAATCTGATCTAATTCTTCATTTATTGCCGTCATCCAACTTTCATCTTTGCTTGCTTCAACAACATTTTTGGGCTCAATGCTGGATAATAGAGAGTAGTTACTTACTACTCTTCTTCTTGTTTGAACACCAACTGTGGGATCTCCAATTATTTGCTCTCTAGGATGATTTTTCTAGCTACTCGCCTATTTTGAATTTCTTGTTTTCTTCCTCTTCTGAAACACTACTTAAATCATCTGAGTCAATTTTTTGTTTCTTTTCCGTTTCCTCTTCCTCATCTCGCTTCAATAACCTCTTCATAAATTGGGTAGTTTTCTTCATAACTAATTTCTCGTTCCCTACCTTCATCAACTTTAACATCAACACTCTCCACAATTTTCTTTAGCCTCTTGTTGTAGCATGTATAGGCTTTGCTTTTTGTCGAATAGCCAAGAAAGATACCTTCATCAGCTCTATCTTCAAACTTACCAAGATTATCTTCGGTTCTTTTGATGTAACACTTGCCGCCAAAAACTTTAAAGTATCTTGTTGTTGCCTTTTTACCGAACCACAGCTCATACGAAGTTTTGCTTTCATGTGTCCTCAACATGCACCTATTTTGGATGTATACCGCAGTATGGACCGCCTCTTTCCAAAATCTGTTTGCTATTTTGCTCTCATTCAACATAGTCCTTGCCATTTCCTGCACTATTTCGTTCTTTCTTTCTACCACACCATTCTACTGAGGTGTCCTTGCTGCTGAAAACTGTCTCTTAATCCCATACTTTTCATAGTACTCTACAAACTCCTCTCGAAATGAACTCTCCTCCTCTATCTGATCTTAAACATTTAATCCTTTTTCCTGTTTGATTCTCAACTTGTTTTTTGAAAATCTTGAACATCTCACAGGCATCTGATTTAAGCTTCAAAAATAGTACCCATGTCATCCTGGAATAGTCATCTATGCACAACATAAAGTATTTGTCACCATTTATGCTTTGCGTTCTCATGGGTCCACATAAATCAGTATGTATTAGTTCTAAAGGTTTGCTTGTGAAGTACTCTTTTGTTTTAAATGTGGCTCTAGTTTGCTTCCCCTTTTGGCATGAAGCACAAATGCTATTTAATGGTTTGCCAATGGTAGGAATATCTCTCACTGCCCCTTTTGAGCTGATTTTTACTAGATTGTCAAAACTGATATGACCGAGCCTCTTGTGCCACAACCAATTTTCTTCTTCATGTCCAATCAAGCACGCTCCTTCTGAAGTCTCTGAGAGAGTATACAGGTTTCCAGATGTTCTTGATCCAGTTGCTATCAACTTTCCACAGTTTGTTGTTCTGACTTCACAACCCCCGCTTCTTGAAAATTACTTCATGACCTCTATCACAAATCTAACTTACGCTTAACAAGTTATGCTTTAGACCAATCACAAAAAAGACTTCTTTTGACTTTATTTTTCCGTCACTGATCTTAATTGATTTTTTGTCAACTATCTTCGCTCCATCATTATTTCCAAATTTTACGGAACCACCTTCATACTTCTGTAACTTCTCAAATTTTTGTTTGTCACCTGTCATATGACTGGAGCACCCACTATCAAGTATCCATGGTGTAGATTTGTTCTGTGCTTTAAATGTTGTCTATACAATCAAGGATTCCTTTTCTTCCTTGAGTCGCTCCTTTTCTTTCCACTCTGGTTTGATTACGCTTTTGGTCACTTGTTTTGACTTTTCTTTGTCAATAGTCTGTGCATGTTTTTCGAGAAATCTTCTATTTTGTCTCAAACCATTTGATTGAAATTGTCTTCCCTGATGTTTATTTGCTGCAAATGTACTTCGACAATTTCTTGCAATATGCCCAAAATTATGACAGTTATAACATTCTACTGCATAATCCATCAATGGTGAAAAAACATTTCTACTGACAAAATTCCTTTGTCCTACATTATACTTGCAATCTGCAATCTTATGTCCATAACCATTGCATTTAAAACAATAACCAAAAAAGAAATGAGTGAACCTGGGTGATGGTTTTTGCCATTTTGTAGTAGGAGCCACAAATCTTCTTCTCCTTTGATGAGTGACATTGGTGAATTCATCATTGTCAATACTCCTCTCGTGCCTGGCATTATTGCTTTCTTTAGCATGATTCATTTTTTCTTGATCAATCCCGATCTTATCTTCATTCTTTATGGGATCTACAGTTATGGCCTTTGATCCATTTGATGATTCTCCTTCAATGAAGCCCAAACCAAATTTGATGCCTGTAGTCCTTTGGCTATTTATAATCTTGTCCAACTTTACAGAACTTTCTTCAATTTTGTGATAACATCTCACTTTTTGATTCATCTCTTCTAGCTGCATCTTTAATCCAACAATCTCTTCTTCTAACTTGCTGCACTCATCTATTTTCATGGTTAATTGTACTTCGATATCTTCAGATATTTTCTTAGATTCGTCTATCTGTACTTTCAAGCTGGTTATGATTTCATTGGCATCCTCAAATTTTCTTGAAACTTTCTTATTCTTTTTCCTTTCTATACTCAGCTCTTTAAGTGCAGCGATCAGCTCACCTTCCAGATCTACTTCAGCCTCAACCTCAAGTTTTTCTTCTATTTTTTCTTCTTCGAATGCCATGAAAAGAGCTTCACCGGTTTCTTCTTCAGAATCCTCACCGGAGTCTGTCTTCCGAAGGACTCGACATTCTTGGATATGAAACTTTTCTTCTTGAAGTTGCCTTTTCTAAAATTTGACTTCTTCTTCCGATCACTTCTTTCTTGGTGTGAACCTTCATCACTTTTGTTTTTCTCATTGAGTGGACATTTAGCTGCAAAGTGCCCAACGCCTCCACAGTTGAAACACTTAAATGGTAGCTTTCCTCTGTATTTTCCTTTTCCCCTTATTAGTTTTCGAACAAAGTTTGCTTCCGTTTCATCCGATGTCTCTTCTTCCTCGGATTCTTGTTTTGCTTTTATATTTTTATGTGCTTTAAAAGTAGCTTCTCTCGTCTCGTGGGTTTAGTTTTTCCTATTCTCATCTCATATGCAGTCAGAGAACCATGCATCTCATCCATACTAAAAATATTTAGATCTTTAGCTTCTTCTATTGCTGAAACTTTAGAATCAAATCTTTGGGGAAGAGATCTTAGTACCTTTTTCACTATGACAACATCTTCCATTTCCTCGCCGAGTCCTCTAATCGCATTAACGATTCCATTAACTCTCAACATGTATGCCTCTATGTTCTCATCGTCATTCATTTTTAATGCTTCGAACTGGGCTCGATGCGTTTGTAACTTGGCCTCCTTGATCTTGTCGTCTCCTTCATGAATGCTCCTTAGTTTATCCCACATGTCTTTTGCCATTTTACAACTCATAATATTTATCAGTTCGCTGTCCACTAAACCGCACATGATAGCATTTTTTGCTTTAGAGTTATTCTCAAACAATTTCTTACCGACAGCATCGGTTGGAGGAGTGATGGATATTGCGTATCCACTGTCTACTGACTCCCAAATGTCGTATCCCAAGGTGCATAGATATGTCTGCATCCTGAGTCTCCAAAATGCGTAATTAGTTTCATCAAATAATGGTGCTTTGTTTGATGAGAATCCTTCACCACCTGCCATTGTCTCACTTCCAAGATCACCTTAGCCGATTAAGCTTGTTCAGGAACTTGGCTCTGATACCAATTGATAGTTTCACAATGACACTGAGAGGGGGGGTGAATCAGTGTAGCTATTTAAATTCAAATCTACAACTCTTAATGCCAAAACAATGAAAACTTAAAATCAGATAAAGCAAGTATAACAAGAGAGCATTCCACAACACACGATGTAACGAGGTTCACCAATTTGGCTACTCCTCAAAAATGACTGCTTGGACTCCCGTCCAAATCCAGTCTTTGCAAAATAACAATTTTACAAACAATTTACCAGCACCCACTGGAAGGAGCACCAACCCCTGGTTTATCTGCACCAATAGAAAGGAGCACCAACCCCTGATTTATCTGCACCAACAGAAAGGAGCACCAACCCCTGATTCCAAGCACCAACTTAGACTGTAATTTTGAAACTATAAGATTGACATAAAAATGCCTTCGCTTATACAAGACCCTGTCTGGTCTATTGCTCTCTCGGCTCTCCTTAACGCTCTCTTACGACATGCACTCTTCAGCCTTTTTTCAGCAATGTAATTCTCCATGTAGATCTCCTTTTATAACCTTTTCTCTGTAACTGCACCTGTAACTGTCGTACCGACTTCTTCGTAACTGCACCTGTAACTGTCGTATCGACTTCTTCTTTCTCGATTTAGTTAACTCGTCACATATCTTATTTCGGCTGGGTTCTCTTCTTAGCTCTGCGAAAACGACATGTCGTGAAATCGTGACACTTCTGCCTCTTTGTCCTCTTCTCGGCTTGTACCCGCGAAAACACAACATGTCGCGATATCGTGACACTTTCACCTCCTTGCTCTTCCTCTTTACTTTTGTCGCGATATCGTGACACTTTTGCCTTCTTACTTTCTCTCTCCTAGTCAAAATGCGACATGTCACGATATCGCGACACTTTTTCTCCTTTGCTCTTTCTCTTGCCTTCGGGTCACGAAAATGCGACATGTCGCGATATCGCGACACTTTTTCTCCTTTGCTCTTTCTCTTGCCTTCGGGTCACGAAAATGCGACATGTCACGATATCGCGACACTTTTTCTTCTCTTCCTTCCTGCCCTTTTCGAGTCACGAAAATGCGACATGTCACGAAATCACGGACACTTTTCCTTCTCTATCTTCTTGCTCTCTTCAAGTCAAAATGCGACATGTCGCGAAATCGTGACATTTTTCCTTCTCTGCCTTCCTACTCTCTTCAAGTCGTGAAAATGCGACATGTCATGAAATCGCGACACTTTTTTCTCTCCCTTCTCTTTTTCGCGAAAATGCAACATGTCGTGAAATCGTGACACTTTTTTCTCTCCTTCTTCCTTTCGTAAATGCACATGTCACGAAATCGTGACACTTTTTCTCTCTCTTTCTCTTGCTTGTCAAAATGACACATGTCACGAAATCGTGACACTTTTTCTTCCGTACTATCTCTCTTGCAATATGTCACGAAAAATCGTGACACTTTTTCTACTTTCTCTTTCTTAACATGTCACGAAATCGTGACACTTTTTCTTCCGTACTATCTCTCTTGCAATATGTCACGAAATCGTGACACTTTTTCTACTTGTTTTTTCTCTTCCAACATGTCACGAAATCGCGACACTTTTTCTTCCGTACTATCTCTCTTGCAATATGTCATGAAATCGTGACACTTTTCTACTTGCTTTTCTCTTCCAACATGTCACAAAATCGTGACACTTTTTTCTTTGTTGATTTGCTTGCTTGCGCTTTCTCTCCGAATATGTCACGAAATCGTGATAGTTTTGCTTGCTTGCTCTTTCTCTCCGAACATGTCACGAAATCGTGACACTCTTTCTCTCCGAACATGTCATGATATCGTGATGCTTTTCCTCTTCTCAACATGTCGCGATATCGCGACAGTTTTTCTTTCTTGCTCAACATGTCGCGATATCGCGATAGTTTTCTTCCTTGTGATTTTCTTTTGATTTTTAGCATTTTTAGCATATGGGTCACTTCGATCTTTTGGATAATCACTATACATACTCTGAAGAACCTCTTAACTCCTGTCCACTTCATCAATACTCTGAAGAACCTCTTAACTCCTGTCCACTTCATCAATCAACTGATCTGTATGACTATGTTGACAACAATGACAACAATACTTTTGTTGCACCTTGCTCAACAAGATTGTTGGACCCATAACAAACCTTCAGAAGAAGGGGAAAGAATTCAAGTGGTCAGAGAAGTGTGAGGCTTCCTTCGTACTACTAAAGCATAAGCTTACTACTGCACTGACACTAAAGGTTCCCGATCCTCAAAGGTACTTTTCAACGTGCACTGATGCATCAATATATGGGTTGGGTGGGGTACTCTCACAGGAGGAATTACTGGTGGCATATACTTCAAGGAAGCTCAAAAAGCATGAAGTTAATTATGCTACGCATGATTTGGAGCTAGCTGCAATAGTGCATGCTTTAAATTTTTGGCACCACTACTTGGTGGGAAGGCCCTTTGAATTAAAAATAGACCATCAAAGTCTGTGATACATATTCACCCAACCAATACTCAATGCAAGATAGAGAAGATGGGTGGAATTTATCACTAAGTATGATTTTGAGATTGAGTACATAAAGAGAAAAGAGAATAAAGTAGTTGATGCTTTGAGTAGAAGGAAACATATAGTAGCCATAACTAGAATTCATATGGACCTGATGGATCGAGTGAGATAGGAGCAATCTCAGGATGAGTATTACCAAGGAATTCAAGATAATATGGACAAATATCCTAAATAAATAAGGAATTTAGTGTGAAATATGACTTTCTGTGTCATAAGGGAAGGGTTGTCATACCAAAGTTGGGTGATTTGAGGAACTTGATAATGCAAGAAGCTCATAGATATCCTTATTCTGCTCATCCGGGAGGAGCCAAAATGCAAGAAAACATGAAAAGAGCCTTATTTTGGGTAGGAATGAATAAGGATATCACATATTTTGTCACTCGATGCCTCGAATATTAGAAATTTAACGTGGGACGTCAACATCCTATAGGAAAACTTCATCTGCATGATATATCTACGCAAAAATGGTAGGTTATATTTATGGATTTTATTATGGGTTTACCCAAGACTCAGTACCAACATAATGCCATCTTTGTAGTGATCAAAAAATTAACTAAGCTTACCCACTTCATACCAGGAAATACCAAGGACAATGCTTAGGTAGTGTCCATCAGATTCATCAAAGAGGTATTCCGATTACACGAGTTTCCTATTATCTCAGATAGAGACTCCAAATTCACTTCTAATATTTGGAATTCCCTTCATGGTGCAGTTGGTACAAAATTGAATATGAGTTCAGCATACCACCCTGAAACCGATGGTCAAACAGAGTGGGTAAACCAAGTTTTGGAATACATGCTTCGCATGTATTGCATGGATCACAAATCTCAATGGGAAGATTGTCTACCTTTGTTAGAGTTTGCCTACAATAATGGATATCACTCCTTGCTAGGAATGGCACCTTTTGATGCCTTGTATGGGCAAAAGTGTAGAACATCATTATCTTGGGATAACCTAGAGGATTGAGTTGTGATTGGTCTAGAAATGGCTAGGGTAATGGAAGAGCAGATAAAAGAAATTAGGCAAAGGCTTAAGGAAGCTACAGATAGGTAGAAGAGTTATGCAGATCTAAAAAGGACTCCAAGAGAGTATTCTATTGGAGATAAGGTATTCTTAAGGGTTAATCCAAAGAAAAGTGCTATCAAATCCATGAAGTTGGATCCACATTTTGTAGGGCCCTTTGAGATCACATAAAATATCAGTCCGGTTGCATACCGACTTGCATTACCACCTAATATATCCAAAATCCATGACACCTTCCACATATCCTTGCTTAGGAAATATGTTGCTGACCCTGAACATGTGTGGGATGTTTCTAAATTGTAGATGGCACATCTAGAGGCCATTGAAGTACTACCGATGAAGATTCTTGAATTTCATTCTAAATATTTACGGAATCAGACTCTTGAACAGTGTAAGGTCCAGTGGGACTAGTTTTCAGAGAAGAATGCCACTTGGAAGAAAGTGGGGGTTATGCAAAAATATTTTCATTTTTTGTTTGAAGATTTATGATGTAATAATTTTAATTTCTATTAAAAACAAAAGGAAAATTGAAAACACCGAGGATGATGTTTAATCCTAGTGGGGGAGGATGTCATGACCCTCCCTAGCTGACTTTATGGCACAAGAAAACAATGTATTAACCTATGATGTGGTGATACCTAGTTTGAACAATTGAACCAACTATATGATGTTTAGTTGATTTATAAGGGCGTGTTATCGCTAACATATTGCCAAGTGTGCAGGATCAGGTACACTCGTAGGTGGAACAGGTAGAGTCACCCACCAAAAATGAGGGTACCAAAGATCAAGGGAAATGATGATTAAGGTACTCGAAGGTAACATGGATAGATACCTTCATATAGGCATGCATTGATGGAAGGGATAATCATCGATGGCTGATCACCTTGAGCTTTAGTTGATAGCCTAGTAGCTATCATAAAATCTCTGGCTAAGATAGGTGATTGGGTTGATGGAAAGATTCCCTCTTTGTTGTTGTATAAATTTGTTTGCTCTTTACTGCATCATGGCTTGAGTAGTTTAATGTTGGGTTTTCTATATGAGAACAACTGCAAGATGTATATAGATGCATAAGGTAAACTGTCATGTTGAAGTGAAAGTAGAGCATCATCCTTATGAAAGAAAGCAAATTAAATTTATATGCTGAATGAAGATTCCTTTAAACTAATTAATGAAGTTTAAGTAAATAATGTTTGGCTCATTGGAGCTCATTAGTAAACTTCATTGCAATTAATAAATGAGTTTTCATTTAAATTAATTAAAAGTGTTCATTTTAATGATAATAGAGAATTCATTAAAAGACTTTAATTAATTGAATTAAATGAAAGAGAATTCATTTTAAGAAAAAATATATATATAATAATAGATATATTTTATTTAAAAGCAATAATGAAATTGTGTAAATAAAAGAAATATATTTTAAGGTTTATAAATATCATGAGAATGATATTTTAATTAAAAGAGCCATTCTTCATTTTTTTAAATAAAACGTAATCATCCCTTTCCTATACAATGAAACCTATGAAATAGCCTATGAGGCTACTAATTTCCAAAGGTGGAAAATATGGGAAGAATGCATAGAGGATAGGGGATGGTGCATTGAAGAACGGAGGCTCAAGATGGGGCTCGGGGTTCGAGAAGATGGTAGACGGGCCACCTGGGTGGACAGGCACGTAAGGAGGAAGGCAAGGAAAAGAAGAGGGAATGAAAGGAAGAGAGGTAGGAGAAGCGAGACATGAGATGAGAGATAGGGAGAATAGGAAGAACGCACTAGAAGCTAAGAGGAGAAGTAGCTAGACATCGCCAGCTTTCCATCTCTATAGGAGTTTAAGGTTGGGTTGCTTTAAACTTGGAATCTAGTTTTAAATTGCATTGTGTTTTGAAAGAAACCACCATATGTTGTGAGCGATTGTGTTTTTGAAAGAAACCACCATATGTTGTGTTTTTTTAACCTAAAAACCTTATTGTTTTAAATAAACCACTATATGTTTGTTGAGCATTGTGTATTTTGAAATAAACCACCATATGCTTGTGAGTGTTGTTTGTTTTAAAGAAACCACCATATGTTGTAAGCGTTGTGTTTTTGAAAGAAACCACCATATGCTTTGTGAGCGTTGTTTTGAAACCACCATATGTTGAGTGATGTATGTTTGAGAGGAAGAAACCACCATCATGTTTGATAAGCTTGGATTGTGAGTTGAGAAAGTGTGAGTTTAGAGAAAGTGAGTTTTAGTGAGAGCTTAGAGGAAAGGTGAGCATTTTAGTGAGTGTTGTGAGTGATGTGAGTTTTAGTGAGTGTAGGTTTAGAGGAAGCCAATGAGCATTAAGTGAGTGTTGTGCATGTTCGAAGGCCATGTCATGTCGAAGGGAGCATTTTGAGGGTTAGGTATTTAGGGTGAGAGTGGGAACTTAAAATAAGTAAGGGTATTTCTTGGTTCTAGTTGCTTAGATGCTAGATTTTGTCGTGGTTGCTCAGCATCCACCTTGGAAGGCGTTGACCTCTAGTTGTAGACCCTGCATTAGGTAAGGTGTTGTGTAACTTGTTCTAATTAAAAGAAACCTTGTTTTATGAGAAATATAATGAAGGGTTTTAATTGAAGAAACCTTAGTTTCATATAAAATATAATGAAGGCTTTTAATTAAAAGGAACCTTTTAGAGATTTATTAAGGTTTTAATTAAAAGAACCTTTGTTTATATAGATATTTAAGGCTTTTAATTAAAAGGAACCTTTGATTTTATGAGAGTTTATTTAAGGTTTTTAATTAAAAGGAACCTTTGATTTATATGAAATTTATTTAAGGTTTTTAATTAGAAAGGAACCTTTGATTTTATGAAATGTATTTAAGGTTTTTAATTAAAAGGAACCTTTGATTTTATGAAATGTATTTAAGGTTTTTAATTAAAAGGAACCTTTGATTTTATGAAATGTATTTAAGGTTTTTAATTAGAAAGGAACCTTTGATTTTATGAAATGTATTTAAGGTTTTTAATTAGAAATGAACCTTTGATTTTATGAAATGTATTTAAGGTTTTTAATTAGAAAGAACCTTAGTTTCATATAAAATATAATGAAGGATTTTAATTAAAAAGAACTTTTGTTTCATATGGGATTATTGAAGGCTTTTAATTAGAAAGAACCTTTGATTTATATGAGATTTATTTAAGGTTTTTAATTAGAAAGGAACCTTTGATTTTTATGAAATGTATTGAAGGTTTTTAATTTAAAGAGAGAACCCCTTTGATTAATGTTGATTATCTTAGGAGTTTTAAATTAAAAGAGATGTGGATTTATTCTTGAATTGAAGTTTATGGGGCTTCAATTTAGGGAATGAATGAATGATTGTTTTAAAGGTTAAAGGTATGGGACTTTAATGCTTTAAAAGGTAATTGATTGATTGGAAATGGTGAATTAAAAAGGATGTAGATTTATTCTTTGAATTGAAGTTATGGGGCTTTGATTTAGGGAATGAAAAGAAAGGGATTGTTTTAAAGGTTAAGGGTATGAGACTTTAATGCTTTAAGACATGAATGAATTTGATTTAAGTTAGACCTTGATCTAAGTGGTACATGTTGGATGACTCTCTAAGGGAACTTGAGAGGTGAAAATAAAAGTAAGGGTTCTTTTATGATATCCATTATGCATTAGATGGTTAGAAACTTAATTGAATTTTGTATAGTTGCAATTTGGTAAAGTAAATGAATAGATGCATTTAGAAGGTATGCCTATCCTGAACCATGAGTATCTTGATCCCCTACTACCCTCAAAGAACCAATGGGAAGCAAGGAGAAGCAAGGAGTTCCATGGAAACAAAGTATAGGTAATTGTATCTTACGTTGATTTACTTATGATCAAATAGACTAGAATTGTGGGGAGATATCCCCAATGCAGATAAGGTGATATTCTTTAAAGTAAGAAGGATTTATCATGTAAGAATTAATGAGATAATTGTTTATTGGTTTAGTGAAGGTACTTTTACTTTATTTCTGTATCTGGTTATATTATGTAGTTGATTCTCTTTTAGTGTTAAGCTTGCTTTATTTTCTCTATCATTGTTTGATTGCTTTCTGATGTTATAGTAATTAGATGTATCATTGTTTGGTTGCTTGATGATAGAAATCTAAGTGTAGAGTTCTAGGGTGAACTCAGAGGTGACCTAAGGGAATTAAGAACCCCTTAGGGTGAACATAGGTAACCTAAGGGAATTGAGAACCCCTTAGGGTGAACATAGGAGACCTAAGGGAATTGAGACCCCTTAGGGAGATAAAGGACTAAGTTGTGAAGAGATTACATCTGAGTTAAGATAGCTCATCATGGAGATGAGATAGATAGCTTAACTCGTAATACTCATAGCATACCTACACATAAGGATTTGTGTATGGTATGGAGATGCGTGTATACCTTTGATGGACTGAGGGTGATAGGTCTAGCTCATCAAGAATGATGGGACAGATGGACTTATCTACAGTAACACATGTTATGCCTACATAGATGGACTTGTGATAGGGTACTTCATGAGATGTATCTTCTAGGAAAACTTAGGTGATTGAAACTTTAGGTTAATACTAGTTGGGTTAGGGGTTCATGAAGGGTTCATGTATCCCTCTCCTTAGTAAATTTTTTCTATTTTTGTATTTTTTTGTTTGTGTGTTTTTGGGTCATTACATTTGGTATCAAAGCTCTAGGTACGAGGGTATAGAGCTTCTATGTGTGCTAAAGGGAAATTAGATGTATCCAATGAAGGCTTGCTTAAGGTAAAGGCTAAAGCTGGAATGATCTAGGATACCCTATTTTCTAGAATCTAACGGGAATTAACCCCAAGGGAGCGTGGATGTTAGGATGCCTTAGTATGGGCTTTGGTATCAGTGATACATCCTAGCCTGGGATATTACCCTAGTTAGGTTGTTAACGCATATAGCAAGAGAACTCTATATTATGGCTTGATTAGAGATACAACTTAAGATGAAACTATAATCTAATCTTCTTTCTTGGATGGAATTAGGTTAAGATGCCACCTAAGACTAGAAGAGGGAGGCCTACACCTAGACAAACTTAGAAAAGTAATGTCGAAGAAGAAAACTAGGATGGGGGACCAACAAGCCCCAATAGGGAGGTAGAAGACCTCACCGCTATGGTCATTTCTATGCAGGATCAGATAAGATAGTTGCTAGAAATGACTGCAAATCAGAATTTGCAAGTTCGAGGCTCAAAGATTGGTCTAGATAGTGGATTAACTATAGAACAAGTGCAAGCCAGAGCCTTAGTAGAAAAGGAAATAGCTAGGGACATGAAAAACATCAGTATCTCCAAGTTTGATGGAGAGGGTGATGGGGATGCAACGGAAGCATGGCTGAGAGAAGCAGAGGTTCACTTTATGGTAAAAGGCTACTCATCAGGAACCCGAACACTTTGGGCTATGATTAACCTGGAAGGGGCTGCTCTGGAGTGGTGGGAAACCCACTATGAGGAAACTAAGATTGAACCCATTGATACTCCATGGGAGGAATTTATAAACATATTTAAGAAGAGATTCCTAACCGAGCATTTCTATGCCCTAAAGTTTGAAGAGTTTGCTAGTCTGAGACAAGGAACCAACATAGTAGAGGTGTACTATAAGAAGTTGGTAAGATTATTCAAATATGTACCTATTTATAATGAGAAAATATGGGTTCACAAGTTCACTCTTGGATTGGAATCTAGGTTAAAGCATGATGTAGACATGCAGGAGCCTAAATCACTGCAAAAGGCATATGACCTAGCAAAGAAAGTAGAGTCACACTTCTGTTATAAATACGACACTCTACCCGAGCAAGCTCGACAAGAGTTAAAGAAGAGGAATAGTAATGGGTTTGTAAAATGGGAGGCAGAACAAGAGCAAAAGGCTAAGAATCCCCAAAATCCTGAGAAGAAGCCTTATGGGAATTAGAAGAAGTTCAAGAAGAACTTTTGTAAGAAGGATAACAAACCCAACAACATGAAACCTCAACCACATAAGTCGCAAGCTCCAACTCTAGTAGTTAAGAGTGGGAATGAGAAACCTAAAAAATAGCAAGGACCCAAGGAAGGGTGCTACAATTGTCGAGGACCTCATTACTATAATCAGTGTCCATATCGAGCAGGGACTAGCACAGCTAATGCAAAAGGGAAGGAACTAGAACATCGGATCTATGCCACAATCGAGAAGCAGAAGCTAGAGGGACAAGCCACCCCATTACTTGTGAAAGGTAAGGTTTTCAATAAGCAAGTAAACATTTTGATAGATAGTGGAGCCACTGACAGTTTTATTTCGTCTAGTCTAGCAAGGACTATGTCGAAAAGGCCTAGATATTTGGCTCAAGGGTGGAAGGTTGAGTATGGTTCTGGGTAGACCTACTCGATGAACCAGTGTTATCCTATGGTAGAAGTCACTCTATCTAAAGGGACTACGGAATGTTGTTTATATGTAGCTCCCTTACACGCCTTTGATGTGGTCCTAGGGATGGATTGGCTACAGGCTCATAAAGCCTTAGTCAATTTCCAAGACCGATGGATTGAGTATTCAGAGGAAGGCAGAGAGAGACTAAGAATTCATAGCAAACAAGGGGTGTTTGAACCTCAAATGTTGTCCACTATGCAATTGAAAAAGGCCCTAAAGAGAGGAGGGATAGTGTATGTGGTAAAACTCAATGAAGTGGAGGACCATGAGAAAGGAGAAATACTAAGACAACATCCAATTTTATAGGATTTTTAGGATGTATTTCCAGAGGACCTACCTAGACTACCTCCTGTATGGGAATTTGACTTCACAATTGAACTTATGATGGGAGTCGAACCTATTCATAGATCCCCGTATAGGATGAATCCTACTGAAATGCGAGAACTAAAGGTTCAATTGCAAGGATTATTGGAAAAGGGTTTGATAAAACCAAGTGTGTCACCATGGGGTGCACCAATTTTGTTCGTGAAAAAGAAGGATGGTTCACTAAGATTATGTATTGATTATAGGATGCTAAATAAGGCTACAATCAAGAACCGGTATCCTTTACCTAGGATTGAAGATTTATTTGATCAACTAAAGGATGCCAAGGTGTTTACTAAGATCGATCTGAGGTCAGGGTATCACCAGTTAAGGATTCATGAGGAAGACACTCACAAAATGATATTTAAGACTAGGTATGGGCATTATGAGTTTATGGTTCTACCCTTTGGATTGACTAATGCCCCAACTGCTTTCATGAACTTAATGAACAGTGTGTTCCAAAGACACTTGGACCAGTTTGTCCTGGTATTCCTAGATGATATCCTTATATACTCTCGAGATAAAGAAGAACATGATAAACATCTTAGGATCATGTTGGAATTGTTAAGGAAGAATCAACTTTATGGGAATCTGGCTAAGAGTGAATTCTATGTTCTAGAGGTACGATATCTTGGACACGTTATATCAACAAAGGGGATTGTTGTGGATCTAGAAAAGATAGAGGCTATTCTGAATTGGCCACCCCCTACTAATGTGATTGAAGTACGAAGTTTCATGGGGTTAACGGGCTATTATAGATGTTATATAAAGGACTACTCCAAGATTGTTGGACCCATAACAAACCTTCAGAAGAAGGGGAAAGAATTCAAGTGGTCAGAGAAGTGTGAGGCTACCTTCGTACTACTAAAGCATAAGCTTACTACTGCATCGATACTAAAGGTTCTCGATCCTCAAGGGGACTTTTTAGTGTGCATTGATGCATCAATAGATGGGTTGGGTGGGGTACTCTCACAAGAGGATTCAGTAGTGGCATATACTTCAAGGAAGCTCAAAAAGCATGAAGTTAATTATGCTACACATGATTTGGAGCTAGTTGCAGTGGTGCATGCTTTAAAGGTTTGGTGCCACTACTTGGTGGGAAGGCCCTTTGAATTAAAAATAGACCATCAAAGTCTGCGGTATATATTCACCCAACCAATACTCAATGCGAGACAGAGAAGATGGGTGGAATTTCTCGTTGAGTATGATTTCGAGATTGAGTACATAAAGGGAAAAGAGAATAAAGTAGTTGATGCTTTGAGTAGAAGGAAATATATAGCAGCCATAACTAGAATTCACATGGACCTGATGGATCGAGTGAGATAGGAGCAATCTTAGGATGAGTATTGCCAAGGAATTCGAGTCAAGATGGATAGAGATCCTGAAGGAAATAAGGAATTTAGTGTGAAATATGACTTTCTGTGTTATAAGGGAAGGGTCATCATACCAAATTTGGGTGATTTGAGGAACTTGATAATGCAAGAAGCTCATAGATCTCCTTATTCTGCTCATTCGAGAGGAGCCAAAATATGAGAAAACATGAAAAGAGCCTTCTTTTGGGTAGGAATGAAGAAGGATATCACATATTTTGTTGCTCGATGCCTCAAATGTCAGAAAGTTAAGGCAAAACGCCAGCATCCTATAGGAAAACTTCATCTGCATGATATACCTATGCAAAAATGGTAGGTTATATCTATGGATTTTATCGTGGGTTTACCCAAGACTCGGTACCAACATGATGCCATATTTGTAGTGGTCGAAAAATTGACTAAGGTTACCCACTTCATACCGGGAAATACCAAGGATGATGCTCAGGTAGTGGCTAGAAGATTCATCAAAGAGGTATTCCGATTGCATGGGTTTCCTGAGGTAATTATCTCAGATAGAGACTCCAAATTCACTTCTAAATTTTGGAAATCCCTTCATAGTGTAGTTGGTACGAAATTGAATATGAGTTCAGCATACCACCCTAAAACCGATGGTCAAACAGAGTGGGTAAACCAAGTTTTGGAAGACATGCTCCGCATGTACTGCATGGATCACAAATCTCAATGGGAATATTGTCTACCTTTGGTAGAGTTTACCTACAATAATGGACATCACTCCTCGCTAGGAATGGCACCTTTCGATGCCTTGTATGGGTGAAAGTGTAGAACACCATTGTCTTGGGACAACCTAGAGGATCGAGTTGTGATTGGGCTAGAAATGGTCAGGGTAATGGAAGAGTAGCTAAAAGAAATTAGGCAAAGGCTTAAGGAAGTTGCGGATAGGCAGAAGAGTTATGCAGATCTAAAAAGGACTCCAAGAGAGTATTCTATTGGAGATAAGGTGTTCTTAAGGGTTAAGCCAAAGAAAAGTGCTATCAAATCCATGAAGTTGGATCCACGTTTTGTGGGGCCCTTTGAGATCATAGAAAAGATCAATCCAGTTGCATACCGACTTGCATTACCACCTAATCTATCCAAAATCCATGACACCTTCCACATATCCTTGCTTAGGAAATATGTTGCTAACCCTGAACATGTGTGGGATGTTTCTAAATTGCATATGGTAAATCTGGAGGCCATTGAAGTACTACCGATGAATATTCTTGAGTTTCATTCTAAATATCTATGGAATCGGACTCTCAAACAGTGTAAGGTCCAGTGGGACCAGTTCTCTAAGAAGAATGCCACTTGGGAGAAAGTGGAGGTTATGCAAAAATATTTTCCCTTTTTGTTTGAAGCTATATGATGTAATAATTTTACTTTCTATTAAAAACAAAAGGAAAACTAGAAACACCGAGGATGATGTTTAATCCTAGTGGGGGAGGATGTCATGACCCTCCCTAGCTGACTTTATGGCACAAGAAAACAATGTATTAACCTATGATGTGGTGATACCTAGTTTGAACAATTGAACCAACTATATGATGTTTAGTTGATTTATAAGGGCGTGTTATCGCTAACATATTGCCAAGTGTGTAGGATCAGGTACACTCATAGGTGGAATAGGTAAAGTCACCCACCAGAAATGAGGGTACCAAAGATCAGGGGAAATGATGATTAAGGTACTCGGAGGTAACATGGATAGATACCTTCATATAGGCATGCATTGATGGAAGGGATAATCATCGATGGCTGATCACCTTGAGCTTTAGTTGATAGCCTAGTAGCTATCATAAAATATCTGGCTAAGATAGGTGATTGGGTTGATGGAAAGATTCCCTCTTTGTTGTTGTATAAATTTGTTTGCTCTTTATTGCATCATGGCTTGAGTAGTTTAATGTTGGGTTTTCTATATAAGAACCACTGCAAGATGTATATAGATGCATAAGGTAAACTGTCATGTTGAAGTGAAAGTAAAGCATCATCCTTATGAAAGAAAGCAAATTAAATTTATATGCTGAATTTAGATTCTTTTAAACTAATTAATGAAGTTTAAGTAAATAATGTTTGGCTCATTGGAGCTCATTAGTAAACTTCATTTGCAATTAATAAATGAGTTTTCATTTAAATTAATTAAAAGTGTTCATTTTAATGATAATAGAGAATTCATTAAAAGACTTTAATTAATTGAAATAAATGAAAGAGAATTCATTTTAAAAAAAAATATATATATAATAATAGATATCTTTTATTAAAAAGCAATAATGAAATTGTGTAAATAAAAGAAATATATTTTATGGTTTATAAATATCATGAGAATGATATTTTAATTAAAAGAGCCATTCTTCAATTAAAATAAAATGTAATCATCCCTTTCCTATACAATGAAACCTATGTAATAGCCTATGAGGCTACTAATTTCCAAAGGTGGAAAATATGGGAAGAATGCATAGAGGATAGGGGACGGTGCATTGAAGAATGGAGGCTCAAGACGGGGCTCGGGGTTTGAGAAGACGATGGATGGGCCACCTGGGAAGATAGGCATGTAAGGAGGAAGGCAAGGAAAGGAAGAGGGAAGGGGGAGCATAGCTGATGGAGACTAGAGATGGGGAGAATGGGAAGAACACACTAGAAGCTAAGAGGAGAAGTAGCTAGATATCACCAGCTTTCCATCTCCGTAGGAGTTTAAGGTTGGGTTGCTTTAATCTTGGAATCTAGTTTTAAATTGTGTTGGGTTTGTTTTGTAAGTGTTGTGTTGTTTGAAAGAAACCACCATATGTTTTTTGTAAAGAAATCCGAACCATGCTTTTTGAAAGAAACCACCATATGTTGTTGTTTGAAGAAAAAACACCGTTTTATTTTTTATTGAAACTACCATTTTTGTTGAGCTTGTTTTTGAAGAAACCACCATAATGCTGAGTGTGAATGTGTTCTTTTAAAGAAACCACCATTTGATTGAAAAGCACTGTGTTTTGAAATGAAACCACCATATTGTTGAAGCAGGTTTGTTTGAAAGAAACCACCATATGCTTTGAGCATTTTTATTAAACCATAAATGTGAGGTTGCCTTGTTTGAAGGAGAGAAACCACCATCATGTTTGATAAGCACTATGAGTTAATAGTGAGTTTTAGTGAGTTGTGAGTTAGAGGAAGCAGTGAGCATTTTAGTGAGTGGTTAGAGGAAACCTCCATGAGCATTTTAGTGAGAGAGTTTAGTGAGCATAGGCTTAGAAGGAAGCCAGTGAGCATTTTAGTGAGCGTAGGCTTAGAGGAAGCCGATGAGCGTTTAGTGAGCGCAAGCTTTAGAGGAAGCCAGTGAGTGTTAGTAGTGAGTATTGTGCATGTTCGAAGGCCACATCATGTCGAAGGGAGCATCATGAGGGTTGGGGGGCCAGGGGAATCTTTAAGAAAGAAGGCATTTCTTGGTTCTAGTTGCTTAGACGCTAGGTTTTGCCATGGTTGCTCAGCATCCACCTTGGAAGGCATTGACCTCTAGTTGTAGATCTTGCATTAGGTAAGGTGTTGTGTAACTGGTTCTAATTAAAATGAAACCTTGTTCTATGAGAAAAATAATGAAGGGTTTTAATTTAAGAAACCTTAGTTTCATATAAAATATAATGAAGGCTTTTAATTAAAAAGAACCTTTGTTTTATATAGGATTTATTGAAGGCTTTTAATTAAAAAGAACCTTTGATTTATATGAGATGTATTTAAGGTTTTTAATTAAAAGGAACCTTTGATTTTATGAAATGTATTTAAGGTTTTTAATTAAAAGGAACCTTTGATTTTATGAAATGTATTTAAGGTTTTTAATTAAAAGGAACCTTTGATTTTATGAAATGTATTTAAGGTTTTTAATTAAAAAGAACCTTTGATTTTATGAAATGTATTTAAGGTTTTTAATTAGAAAGGAACCTTTGATTTTATGAAATGTATTTAAGGTTTTTAATTAGAAAGGAACCTTTGATTTTATGAAATGTATTTAAGGTTTTTAATTATAAAGGAACCTTTGATTTTATGAAATGTATTTAAGGTTTTTAATTAGAAAGAACCTTAGTTTTATATAAAATATAATGAAGGTTTTTAATTAAAAAGAACCTTTGTTTCATCTAATTGAGGATGGAAAAGCAAGGAAGCAAATGTGGCAAGCGAGAATCTCGAACATGTTGAAGGAGAGGATCCAAAGGTAGGCCAACAAGTTGTAGTAGGACAGGTATAGGATTCTTTGGTAGTGCAATTCAAAAAGGCTAAAGGGACAAATCCTCTGGATAATTTTTTAGATAAATGGTCCCACTAGGGTACATGAGCCATGAGAAAGGGCCCAATATTTCAAGAAATATTGAAAGGGAAAAGGAAGGAGCCAGTCGATGAAATTCCACCCCTAATACCAAACAACAACAGGATAACAACCCCTGTGGAGATTATGGAGAGATTTTTGGATATGGAGGCGTCATCCCTTGTAGGTAAGTTTTTGGGAGGAAGGCCAGACATAGAGAAAATCCATTCATGGACTGCGATGAAGTGGAAAACTTCAAGAAATTTAGAAATTATTGCCATGTCAAGAGGCTTTTTATTGATAAGACTCAACAAAAAAGAGGATGCAAATCACATACTAACAGGAGGATCTTGGTTTCTAGGGAGGTGCAATATCTTTCTAAGGAAGTGGGGGGAGGATTTCAACCCTGAGAAGTAGAACATTAATATAGCACCCATTTGGGTTCATTTTCCAAACCTCCCAACTCAGTTTTTCAATGAGTACTGGCTCAAAGGAATAGCAAAAATTTATAGGGGAACAAGTGGTGATAGATCATCCGACTCAAGCAAGGACCAGATTGATGCATGACAAGTTTTGTGTTAATGCAAACCTGGACTTCGAGCTTCCTTCCCAGGTGGAACTAGAATATGGAGAGTTTTTGAGGATCCAGCTGGTGGAGTATGAGAATAGGTCGACATTCTATAATGTATGCAAAAATCAAGGCCATATTCAAACCCAATGTCCGACGGTAGTAGCACACAAAGAAGCTTTGAGCAAAGGTGATGTGGGTAAGGTTAACGGGAGAGGGATCCCTAAGTTTCTAGGTCCGCATCCTAACTTACAAGGATACAAACCAGTCAAGAATAAGTAGGCTAGTCAAGCTAATGCAGGACAAGCCAAAGTCCAAGAGAAAGGAAAGCAAATTAGTGAGGAAGGAAAAAATCCCAAGGTATGTAATAAAGACCCCAGTTCGAACAAATTTGAAGTTCTATCTAACCTAGAAGAGGAAATGGAAAATAGCAAGGATGAAACTCCATGTTTTGAGTTTCCTGAAACCCTAGAATCCTCATCCAAATTGGGGCCATCCACAGTCATCGAGAAAAACCCTAATAGTTTTTCTCAAAGAAAAGAAGAAATGTTAGGATGATATAGCCTAAACATGGAAGGATTCGAGTCAAGAGTTGAAATAGTTGGAATAGGGGTTAGAAATGCAACCTCCAGTCCTATTGTGAAGTAGATTATCCCATATCAGAATGTTTCCTCGAAGGAAAGCCCTATGATCAAGGAGAACCATATAGGAGAGGCCAACCAAAACAAGGGTGAAGATGAAGAGGGAAATGAATACCTCAAAAATAAGGAAAGAGGATCCAACCCCAAATTATCACAGTATATGCCCCCTCATTTTAGTCCAAAATAGACTAGAAGCACCACCAAGTCTCCCATATATTATGGTAGTGAAAGAAAGAAAGGGAGAATATCTATTGTAGAGCATTATAGACTAAGGATCAATGATGAAATTGCAAATGGGAAGCAAAGAACACTTTTACAACAAGCTATTCCTTGCCAGGATGATAGCAAAATTGATAGACCCCCTCTTGCTCAAGGAAGGGGATGGGGAAAAAATAAAAAACAGGCAAAATGAAGGTTCTCTCATGGAATGTGAGAGGCCTAAACTACCCACCAAAATAAAGGGTGGTTAAGTCAATAAGGAGGGAGTGGAATCCTACCATTATTTTTATTCAAGAAACAAAAATAGATGCGGTATAATCAAATTTAATTGCAAGCAAGATTTGGAAGCACGGAAAAGTGGCCTTTTAGTAGATGAGAGGAGCATCTAGAGGCCTCATGATCCTGTGGGATCCAATTAAAATAGAAGGAAGTGTTATTCAGGTGAATGAAAGTGTGATAAGTGTGTTATTTCATGATCTCAATAATAATAAGTCTTTGATCATGTCAAATGTCTATGCCCCCACCTCTTTCCAAGGGTGATCTGAGGTATGGGAGTATTTGGGTCATTTAAATCAAGCATTCATAAACATTGCTTGGGTTATTGAGGGTGAATTCAATACTCCCCTTTACCCATATGATAAAAAATGAGGATCTGGGTTACCTTCTAGGAGCATTGAGGAATTTAATGAATTCATTAACATAAATGAGTTGATGGATGTCAGACTAAAATGGGCCAAATTCACATGGAGTAATCAGAGGATATAGAGTCAGCTGATTCAGGAAAGGAGATTCTTTTTATCCAAGGAAGCCACAACAACTTTTGATGATTCATTATTACAAGCTCTTCACAAATGTTCTTCAGATCATAACCCTATTCTTTTGGAGGCTATGCAGACTAACCCCTTCAAAAATCTGTTTAGATTTCTATTGATGTGGGTAAAACATTCGAACTTAAGGAAAAAAATTGAGGAATGGTGGCAGCAACCTATCCGAGGCAGTGCTTCTTTCAAAATTTCTCAGAAACTAAATATGGTAAAAGACAACCTTAGGGTCTAGAATAAAGAAGTTTTTGGAAACATTTTTGAAAACAAGAAAGCAGTGGGGGAAAATTTGAAAATAATATAAGGTAAAATTCAACATGGAACTTATGATGAGGCAACAAGGATTGAAGAGAAGGAAAACCTTTGTGAGTACCATAATATCCTAGCCTGTGAAGATATGTATTGGAGGCAGAAATCAAGGGTGTTATGGCTAAAGGAATGCGATTCAAATTCAAAGTTTTTCCATGTAATAACTTTGAGGAATAGAAACAACAACAATATTATAATGTTAACCAAGGAGGATGGCTCCTTGTTAGGTGAAGGACCAGCTTGCAATGCCCAAGCAAAGGATTCTATTCTTCAATTTATCCCTCAAATTATTGATGAGACAATCAATGAGTCCCTCACAGTGGCATTTTCTGATGAAGAGATCAAATATACCCTTTTTAGCATGGATCCTGAGAATGCTCCTGGGCCAGACGATTTCTCACCTCATTTTTACTAAGTTTTTTGGGATATTGTTGGTGCAGACATCATCGCTGCCATTAGGGAGTTCCAAACTTCTAATCACATTCCTAGGGGTTTTAATTCAACATTTATAACTTTGATACCCAAAGGCCCCAATCCTAAGACCATGGCTGATTTCAGGTCGGTTAGCCTGTGTAACGTATCCTATAAAATACTGTCCAAAGTCTTAGCTAACCACTTGAAGAAGGTCTTGCCTGTTATCATTGATCCAAGTCAAGGAAGTTTGGTTTAGGGGAGATCAATATTAGATGGAGTTATCATAGTTCATGAGGCTCTCCATATGGCTGCCCAGACTAAGAAGGCAGTGATGGCCTTAAATCTAGATATGAACAAAGCTTTTGACAGGATAAATTGGGATTTCTTGGAGGCAGTTTTAGTAAAATTCGGTTTCCACACTCAATGGGTCAAGCTGGTCAGAGAATGCATTTCGAAGGCCTGGTTTTCAATCTTAGTAAATGGGTCTACAACATGATTTTTTCAAAGTAAATGAGGACTGAGACAAGGAGATCCCATTACTATCATGATTTTCATCATTGTAGTAGAATCTATAGGAAGAACCATCAAGGCAGTAGTAGCAGCTGGACTTATATTAGGTATAAAGGCAACTTCGTTAACAGTCCCAATGACCCATCAAAAATTTGTTGACGACACGTTGTTGCTTACGTTGGCTTCAGTGGTTGAGGCAAGAAGGATTAGACACATTCTTAAGATGTATGAGGAGGCAACCGGACAGAAAGTGAATTTTAATAAGAGCAAGTTGTATTTTATAAATACCCCCATTCCCAAGCAAAACAACATTGCTAGAATTTTGGAATGCCAGATTGCATCCCTTCCTACCTCCTACTTAGGCCTTCCCCTTTTCTATGGGAAACCAAAAGGGTCAATGTGGAATATTGTGCTGGAGAGGATAAAAAAAAAACTAGTAGGTTGGAAAGGACATTTATTATCTCAAGCAGGCAAATCAGTCTTAACAATGGCCTCCCTACAAATTATACTTGTATATTTCTTATCGATTTTCAGAGCTCCAAGAAAGGTGTATCATAAAATCGAGCAATTTCAAAAGAACTTTCTCTAGTCAGGGACCGAGGATAAAAAAGGATCCATTTGGTAGGGTGGAATAAGGTTTGCAAACCTAAGGTATAGGGGGGCTATGGCTAAGGAGAATTGCTAATCTCAACATAGCTCTGGTAGCAAAACAATCATGGTGGCTATTAACCAATGTCGAAAATGAATGGATGACCATAGTCAGGAGGAAATACCTCCAAGGATCGAATTTCCTCAATGATAATCTGGTGAGTAGGGGGTCAGCTTTCTGGAAGGTAATCCTAACAAGCAGAGATCTAGTCAAGAGAGGGATTAGATGGATCCTTGGGAATGGGTAAATGATAAACTTTTGGAAGGACCGATGGGCGAGAGCTAAGGAATTATCCCAGAATCCCCGATTGGCTAGGATCCAAGAACACATGGAGTAGCAGATTGGGCAAAGGGTGGCTGATTACATCTGGCAGGATATGAACACCCCTAGGTGGAAATACATCAAAGTACATGGTTTTGAAGCTGAGTCCGAAGAACTTCATAATATTTTAACACAACAAATTATTCCCTCTGGAGAATATGAGGATCACATTGCTTGGGCCGAGACTGAAAGTGGATATTTTATGGTCAAATCCGCCTATAACTTGCTCCTCAACAATGAAGACCAAAAATTTCAACCGAATTTGTTTTGGATAAGGGTTTAATCCCTAAAATATCTTTTTTCTCATGGTTGGTGATCCAAGGAAAAATTCTTACCATGGATAATATGTTGACCAAATGTATGGTTATTGCTAACTGTTTTCATATGTGCAGGGATGGGTGGGAGTTAATCCAATATTTGTTCCTAGAGTGTCTGGTGGTAGCGTCCATCCTTGAAAAAATTTTCTAGGCTTTTAGGATCTCGTGGGTCAATCCAAATTTAGTTTTTGAAGTATTCCAAAAATGGCATCAACCCTTTGTTATTCTAAAACTTAAGTACCTTTGGAAAATCTGTTGGCACCATTTCCTATGGCAGATATGGTTAGAAAGGAATCATAGAGATTTTAAGGACACCAATCATAGCCTTAAAATAATCCTCAATAGAATCCTTGCCTTTGTGAAAGAAAACATTAGTATCCTTGCTGAGGATAACCGTATAATCCCTCCCAAGGAAAGAGAAATTGCTTTAGCCTTAGGCATTGAGGAAAAGCCTTTCATCCCTCTATCCAATCCCAGAAATGGGGTCTCTTGGGAGCCACCACCTAATGGTTGGTTCAAATTGAATATTGATGGTGCAGCTAAGGAGAAACTAGGAAGAGCAGGAGTTGGAGGAGTAATCACAAATCATCAAGGAAACCTAGTTAAGGCCTTAGATGAACCATTGGGAATTAGAACTAATAATGAGGCTAAAGCTAGAGCCCTTTTGAGAGGGTTAAAATTTTCCTGAGAGACTCATGGAAATTTGATGATTGAAGGCAATTCCATGAATATCATCAACCTATTAACCAATGGTAGAAAATCTCAATGGAGGATTGAGGTCATCATCTACGAGGCAATGATCCTTATTATGACAATACAGGACATGAGGATTCGCCATGTGTTTCGTGAGGCCAACAAAGTGGCTGATAAATTAGCCAATGTGGGTATTGATGTGGGAAGTTTGATGATGTGGACACAAGGGGTACCACGTGAAGTGGAAGACATTCTTAGACATGAAAAGCACACTACTTATTAAGGAGAAATGTGGAAGGGTGCTTTTTCCCCAAGTTTTTTGTGATAAGCATAGAGTTTTTTCTCTAAGTCAACTCAAACGGCTATCATTGTAAGTAATGTTAATTGTCATGTTGAACTGTCTTTCTGCAGTAAGTGTAAGGTGTTGTAGGATAACCAACACAATTTTTGAAAATAATATTCTAAGGATGACTAGGATCCGTAATCTCAGCATAAGGCTAGATTTTGTATTAGGTTTTGGGTTAACCTGCAAAACCCGATAATTAATAACGACTTTTATTTACCAAAAAAAAACATGGGATTATTGAAGGCTTTTAATTAGAAAGAACCTTTGATTTATATGAGATTTATTTAAATTTTTTAATTAGAAATGAACCTTTAATTTTTATGAAATGTATTGAAGGTTTTTAATTTAGAGAGAGAACCCCTTTGATTAATGTTGATTATCTTAGAAGTTTTAAATTGAAAGACATGTGGATTTATTTATAAATTAAATTTATGGGGCTTCAATTTAGGGAATGAATGATTGATTGTTTTAAAGGTTAAAGGTATGGGACTTTAATGCTTTAAAAAGTAATTGATTGATTGGAAATGGTGAATTAAAAAGGATGTAGATTTATTCTTTGAATTAAAGTTATGGGGCTTTGATGTAGGGAATGGAAAGAAAGGGATTGTTTTAAAGGTTAAGGGTATGATACTTTAATGCTTTAAGACATGAATAAATTTGATTTAAGTTAGACCTTGATCTAAGTGGTACATGTTGGATGACTCTCTAAGGGAACTTGAGAGGTGAAAATAAAAGTAAGGGTTCTTTTATGATATCCATTATGCATTAGATGGTTAGAAACTTATTTGAATTTTGTATAGTTGAAATTTGGCAAAGTAAATGAATAGATGCATTTAGAAGGCATGCCTATCCTGAACCATGAGTATCCTGATCCCCTACTACCCTCAAATATCCAATGGGAAGCAAGGAGAAGCAAGAAGTTCAGTGGAAACAAATTATAGGTAATTGTATCTTACGTTGATTTACTTATGATCAAATAGACTAGAATTATGGGGAGATATCCCCAATGCAAATAAGGTGATATTATTTAAATTAGGAAGGATTTATCATGTAATAATTAATTAGATAATTATTTATTGGTTTAGTGAAGGTAGTTTTCCTTTATTTTTGTATTTGGATATATTATGTAGTTGATTCTCTTTTAGTTTTAAGCTTACTTTATTTTCTCTATCATTGCTTGATTGATTTATGATGTTATAGTAATTAGATGTATCATTATTTGGATTATTTATGATAGAAATATAAGTGTAGAGTTCTAGGGTGGACTCAGAAGTGACCTAAGGGAATTAAGAACCTCTTAGGGTGAACATAGGTAACCTAAGAGAATTGAGAACCCCTTAGGGTGAACATGGGAGACCTAAGGGAATTGAGACCCCCTTAGGGATATAAAGGACTAAGTTATGAAGAGATTACATATGAGTTAAGATAGCTCATCGTGGAGACGAGATAAATAGCTTAACTCACAATACTCATAGTATACCTACACATAATGATTTGTGTATGGTATGGAGATGCGTGTATACCTTCGATGGACTGAGGGTGATAGGTCTATCTCATCAATAATGATGGGATGGATGGACTTATCTATAGTAACACATGTTATGCCTACATAGACGGACTTGTGATAGGGTACTTCATGAGATATATCTTCTAGGGTACTTCATGGGATGGAAGGATTCTATTGTGCCTTTTATTTTACCACATAAATCTAAAAAATAACTTTTAAGTACCATATATTTATTATAGGAGTCATTCTCTACACCATCACATCGTTATCCCCAACATATGGATTATATTATCACCAAATATTTTAAAACTTTTCATGCAAGTCCAATGTTACTTGTTTCCACTCAATCACAACTTTTATTATTTATATTATTTCTCATACTTCTATGATTAATATTGTATTAAAAGTCTTAGTGAAATTAATAAAGCATAAATAAATAGTGTTTTTCTTCCTTGTGCTATATTTATAATATCCATAAAATATATCATATAATTGATGGTTGAATGTTTATGTAAAAAATAAACCTACCAAGGACTTCTAACTTATTTTTCTTCTATCTATTTACTTTTTTCTTTATCATATTACCAAAAAACTTGGAAAAAAGGTTTCTTATTGTAATCATATTAGATTTTCTCAAATTATATATCTCCAACTTTGTAGATAGTTATGGCCTATTTTCAACTTGCTAGTTTGATTGGAACACATTCTATATTTGTTGATTGCACATTATATTTAGACTATTAACTAAATATGGGCCTTTGAATTTGATTATTTTAGCTACTTGAACACACATATCATACACATTTACATTATTAATATGTTCTATATTTGTATTCACATCATCTTTTAAATATATCCTTGCTTGAAAAATCATACTGTTATATTTTCCTTCTCCTTTCTCATAAATTTTAGTAACATATGCAATCATTTTCTTCTCCTTATTTTGTAAATTTTCTAAGAAATTCTCCATTTCATACAAATGTTTTTGGTATCCATTCAACCAATGTGTTATTTTATCCATACTTAATAATTCTTTTGAGTTAAATTGCATTGACCCTCAAACCACCCAAATGTTTAACATTTGACTAGTTCTTGTTTTAATAATTTGAAGATATTTTTCATTCACTTGTAGTAAAAGTTTTGTTGAAATTTTATCTTCTTCTTAAATGCTTATAGGATGATGCAAATAATATACTATTATTTATCCATTGATGTAATAATAATATTAACATGAGAGAGAATATTCCATTAGAATGTTTGTTTTTAAGCCTTACTATATCAAAATATTGCAGGTCCCAATATAAAGAAGTCACAATATTATAGGTTGAAATATCAATAATCAAAAGTATAATTATATATATGAGCAATCAAATATATATAATGAAATAACATTCACTTACAATATAAAATATGAATGTAAATGGTTAAAATCATTCATGTACATGCATGAAGAATACTTACAATAAAATTGCTCAAAAATATGTATACAAGCTTTATTATCAATGCTTGCTATGTGGTGATTGCTATAGACTATTTTTCCTTTTAGTGTATGGATATTTGAATCCATAATATAACCACAGTAATGTGACTCTTCAATACTTATCTATTGCACTCTTGTCACCATGGCCAAACTCATTTATGAGATGAATTATGTATTGATGTGATGATTCAATGCTTAGTACTAATTGCATTATGGATGTTTATTTACAATTGATGTTTTGTTTATATGAGAATATGGTACTATTAATATTTTTTATGTTTGCAGGACCAGGTATTCTCGTAGGTGGATGAGGATGTTGACCACCAAGAATGAAATACCGAAAAAGGAAAATGATGGTCAGTATAAATTAACAATAGCTCTTGGAAAAAAGCTACCCATATTTAGATTGCATTCATATGATTATTTTTAAATATAATCATCATCAACTAAATCCATCCATAAAAAAAGTTGATAACCTAGAAGTTATCATAAACTCTTTTCTGTAAAGGATATAGGCAATAGAGAATGGTGGTGTATTACTCCATTTTGTTTTGGTTTGTGTGTGTTTACCTTATTTGCACATGTGATTGGTTGCTTCATAAGATAAAATTTCTATTTATGGAAATAATTTGATTAAATTACTTTATGTTTTCTAATGTTGTATTTATATTAATAATGTGGACTTATTAATATTTAAGGTTATATTTTATAATAAAATTAGAAAAGCAAACATTAATATTGTGGAAATTTTAATGTGATAAATGGAGGATGACATGATCCTTATTTTGGAAGGAAATCCTATTTAAAAAAAAAAAAAAAGAAAAATATTATTAATATTATGAAAGATTTTCTTTTATTAATATAAAGTTTAAAAGAAAATAATTAATTTGGGTGGTTGAAGAGTTTGGTTCATGGGTGGACCATCTTCTTGCTCCTTAAAACCATGTTGAAAAAGGAAACCAAAGAGGAAAAAAGGAGGAAGAAAAAGAGAACAAGGAAGAGAACGACATTTTGGAAGAAAAGAAGGCTTGAAGTTTCAAACGAATGAGATATTTTCATTGGATCTTCAAAAGAGGTAATCTCATTTATATATATATATATATATATATATATATATATATATATATATATATATATATATATAGAGAGAGAGAGAGAGAGAGAGAGAGAGAGAGAGAGAGAGATTTTGAAAAGTGAGTCTTTGTCTTCATCCATGAAAATGTGGAATAATCCCTTTCTGCTTACTCTACTCTTTAAATGAATTACCTTGTTGTTGTGTGTTGTATGAGTGTATCCTCTAAATGTTAAGTTTGATTATTTTATAAATAGTTTTAGGGTTTAAAACTATTAATTAAAATAAAAGGGTTTCAATATGTAATGTTACGTTTGATTATTTTAACAATAGTTTTAGGGTTAAAAACTATTGATTAAAATTAAATATTAAGTAATGTTACGTTTGATTATTTTATCAATAGTTTTAGGGTTAAAAGCCACTGATTAAAATAAAAATATTTCATTATGTAATTTTATGTTTGATTATTTTATCAAATGTTTTAGGGTTAGAAGCTATCGTTTAAAATGAAATATTTTTATTAGGTAATGTTACATTTAATTATTTTATCAATAGATTTAGAGTTAAAAGCTATTTTTTTATTGATGTAAAGGGGGGTTTGAAAGGTCCCTGAACCTTTTATAGAGTCATTACAAAAAGGGGAATCACAGGAAGGGATCCCGCAAAGGGACTAAAGAACAAAAGCCAAAAAAGAATAGGGACTGAAACTGCAGTCCTAGACAACAAGCCGAGACAAAAAGAAAAAGAAACCCTTCCAGAAAAAAGTAAGACCTACCAAACCAGGAAGGAAAGAAAAATAAAATATTGACCTCGTGAACAATATTTTTACTAACATAAGCACCCTAGGAAGGTGGAACAGGGGATTCAAAATTATTTATTTGATCGATGACTTTCCTAGATTGGGTAAGGAGGGAGCTGGCTAAGCTGACCAAATCGTAGAGATTGTCAATAAGTGTAGATACAACAGTTAGGAGAACCAACGAAAGGGAACCACCAGGAGACATAATGGAAGGAATACCACATGAAGAGTTCTTAATAAAGGTAGCAGGGTAAGCAGCAATTTGAACACCCTGATCCATGATCTTCCCTTTCTCTTTACCACTACTAGAAGACTTGAGATATTTGGAGTGTCGAATCATGGAGGAGGTGGCTTCATTCATGATAATCGATTTATGCTTACCTAGCATCCCATATACCTTAGACTCGAAGTTTTATTCAATTTCAATGTTGTTATAATTTAATGCTGACCTATATAGGGATCGAAGGAGGGTTCTACAAATTCCTTTGCACCATATGATTGTAAATTACGAGGTGTAAGCCTTGGTACTTGAGCTAGGGTTCCTTCCCTTCATGAACACTGACAACAAAAATTTCCATGGACCTATATAAGTAGTTTGGGATATTACTAAATTTGGACTCCCTTAGGTGGTTGAGGAAGGCCAAATGGAAAATTCGTAGAATAGAATTGGGGTTGTCAATCATGAAGTATTGCATCATCAGAATGAGAACCTTGTTCTAGGGTGCTTTCAGGTCCTTATGAATGTAACCACTATTTTCTTTGACCAAGTGCTTACCTCTATCATGGAAATGATCCAACTCAGCAGCAATAGAATGCTTGTCATGTCTAATGCATTCTCCATCATTCACCAACCCAGAGATTTCAGCATTTAAGTTAGGGGTAATCCAAAAGGATAGGCCCTTCAAGGTGATGTTCCCACCATCCCAAGAGCTAATAATCTCCATCAACAGCTCCTCATAATGCTCATTGAACTTTTGTATAAAGGAAAGGAAGCCATGGGAATCAAGAATCTCCTTAACATTCGGGTCCAAAATAAGGGTCTCAGGTTTGTATAGTGCCATTGAGACTTACGGGCTTTCCTCAATGCCTCCCAAAAAGTACTTATTCCTCCTAACACCTCAAATATCAAAAAATGCATAGTCACCCTCACCGATCCTCCTAAAAAACCAAAAGCACAACCCAAGTACAGGACTAGGGGTTGGGGAGGGAGATTAATAGGAATGGTAGGAGAAGAAAACAAACTGTAAATAGTACCTCCAACTCAGGGCCAAATATTCCAAAAGGATTGGAAATTGAGGAGCATGAGAATGAGGTATAAGGTAGTGCATGCCACCACAAAGCAAGGAGTCAGTAATCCACTAATAAATTGCCAAGGAGGAAAGGTGGACAACTCGCACGAGGAAGAGGTATGAATTCACACCCATTGAATGTTATCAAAGTGCACAGGGAAGAAGCAATTGAATAGGAGTTGAAAAGGGAAAGCCTAGACAACCCTCCACCTATAGATGAATTTCCAATTTGGTTTGAACTACCTCCTACAAATGGGAATCCACTCATGGGCCTCTTGACAATGGAAACAATTTTGACTCATATAAAAAAAGAAGCTATCTTCATCCCTAAGAGAACCCTCCACTCACTAGGCTTCTACGAGAGAAATTCCATTTGTCATCCATGTGGAAGAGGTGATACATTGGACCCTTTCTAGAAATAGTGCCATAATTAGAGCTTCGATTGAGCATAGAAACACCCGATAAGAGGAAGTCCTAATTGTCAATCAGGATGAGTCACCTAGCTAACAACATCCAAAACATCAACCAAAAAAAGATCGCACTTCCATGGAGATACATGGATGAGAAAAAACCATAGTTATACGCCCATGTGATCCTCCTTACCAAGACTAAAGTGCAGCTGGGATTGGAAAATTGTAGGTTTATGTGGCTCCAATTTAGGAATAAATCACTGGATTGGAACATCATGATGGAGACAAAACTCGACGATTTCACTAGGAAAATATATGTTCCAAACTCGAAGGTTTGTCTGGTTTAGGCCTAGGTTTACCATGACATTAGTTGCTCTGTTTCCTTCTCTATAGACATATTGAACTAAAGAATGGTCAAGGTGATTGATAATCCTTTTTGACTCTAAAATAGCATCAACAATAGACCAAGCAGGAGGAGAGGAACCCTTGAAAAATTTGATGGTGTTCAACGAATCCCCTTCAATGATAATATTACGAAAATATCTACTAGCGGCTAAGGAGAGACCCTGGAACAATGCCCAAGCTTCAGCAAAATTGTTAGACTGAACACCAATAGCTTCAACAAAGGTAAGAAGAATTCTATCTTGGTCATCTCTGATGAGGCCTCATGCACCAACTCTACTAGGGTTGCCCTTAGCAGCTCCGTCAAAGTTGAGTTTGAGTTAAGCTTGGGGAGAGAGTTAAAAGCTATTGATTAAAATAAAAGATTTTTATTATGTTACATTTGATTATTTTACCAATAGTTTTAGGATTATAAGCTATTGTTTAAAATGAAATATTTTTATTAGGTAATATTTTTTCAATGAGTTTACACAGGGTTTTTATGAGGGGTCCCGATCCAATTATTATCGGGTAATGTTACGTTTGATTATTTTATCAATAGTTTAAGGGTTAAAAGCTATTGATTAAAATAAAAGGTTTTCATTACATAATGTTACATTTGATTATTTTATCAATAGTTTTAGGGTTAAAAGCTATTGTTTAAAATGAAATAATTTTATTAAGTAATGTTATGTTTGATTATTTTACCAATAGTTTCAGGGTTAAAAACTATTGTTTAAAATGAAATAATTTTATTAAGTAATGTTACCTTGATTATAATATCAATAGTTTTAGGGTTAAAAGCTTTTGATTAAAATAAAATATTTTAATTATGCAATGTTATGTTTGATTATTTTATCAATAGCTCTAGGATTATAAACTATTGAATAAAATAAAATATTTAAAGATGTAGAAGAATTATTTGTTATAAAAAAAAATGAAACTTTCTTATATTATGTTTTTTTAGTGGTTATATGGGATTGAAACGGGTCCCACCCGTATTACATCATCACCACATAGTGGTATTACAACAAAGATTGGATATCATCCATGTATCGCTTGGCAAGATTTGAACCTTGGTATCCTCTTTAAATGTTTGAGGAATCTAACTGAGTGAGCTAATGCCATTTTATTCTTTCTTATATTATGTTAAAAGAGAAACATAGGTGTTTTATTTTATAAAAGGGAATTTTATATTTGTTTATGAAAATTAATGAATATTAAAATGGACATAAAGTCCAATGATATTAAGGAAATTTATGGGATTTTTCTTTAAAATATATGGAATTGTCTCGTGGAAATATATTATTTTTTCTTAAAATAGAATTAATTAGATGGGATGTGGAGTCCTATTTTGATTGGGAAAAATTATGGGGTTTTCCTCCTTTGTATTCTTTATAAAGAGTTAGAAATATGAAAGAAAAAAATGTATATGTTGTGTTTACTAGATGCATTGAAAAGAATAAGCGTTTAGGATTGTATTATCATTTGGAGGAGCTATCCTGATCCCTTAACCTATCCATTTCTCAGTAAAGCTCAAGGACCTCAATATGTAAAGCTTTGAATAAGAAGAGTTATTTATGGTTGTTGAGAAGCATTCTATTTGTGTTTAATATGTAACTAGAAGAAATAATGGTTTTTGGATAGAGCTTAAATGAATAGCTTTAGATTCTTTAATACCTTTTGTTATGAAGAAAAACATTGTAAAATGATTTTAATCATTTGAAGATATTTGTATACTAATAATTTAGGTAAAGTTTTTACTATTTCATTAGGAGATTCTAGTTCTTCTTATAGAATGATAGGCTGTTTCTATGAATGACAATAAATGAAATATGAATGGATGGTAAATGGATCTTGTTAGATGATGATGATTATGGAATAGGATATTCTATTATGGTGTAAATCATATTTGATATTACACTTTGAGATGCTTTTAGTCATTTTTATGTTTAGTAAGATGATCATACTTTCATTAAGGTTTTGATGTTGTTGCTTTTTCTTAGGGAGAATAGTTAAGGGTATACTCTAAGTAACCTTGTATAGAATCCCTTTAAGATGAATCCTATCCTAAGGAAGTTACAGGGAGGTAACACCTAGGACCTTTGCAGGGGGGCACATTTGATAAAAGAAATTCAAGTGTGATCCAAATATGGGGAGTCTTTGGAAAATATCCATTACGGGTTAGTTGAATCTCTTATCCTAACATGGAGGTTAGGAATCCCTTGTGCATTAAATAGATGTGATGGTACCTTGAATGACCATTGAATTTCCATGTGAAGATATCATACAGAGTGATAATCACCTCAATTAAACCATTATGGAGATGAGTTAGTTGAGCACTTCAATTTATTCAATCCATCATGGAGGTGCAATATATATATATTTTTGGTAATTATTAAAATATATTAACAGTGGGTTTTTATAGAGGATCCCAAAATCTTATGTACAAAATTAGCCAAATTTCTAATGATGCATCATACCTCTTGGCTGTAACAATAAATCTAAATGAAAATAAGACCATCCTAATGCTGCAGACTTGAAGACAACAAAAAGGGCTTTTAGGCCTGGAGACCCAACAACAAAAAGAAAACATGTCGAAACAAAGAGACATACACCATGGACTGCTAATCACAATCCTCCTGTCCTTCCAAATTTGGGTCAGCCACGCTCCAGCTCCTCAGCCCAGTTGTGATTATCTCTCCTGATGACCCGCCCAATGGCCGGTAAACCGGTGATCTCAGCCAAGAAAGCAGTCGAAACGTGGATGTTAATTCCTTTCATGACCACATCCCCCTGAGTCCAAGTGTCAACAAAGCACTACGTAATCTCCTGGTCAGGACCTGCAAATTTTTCTAGGAAGGGCAGCAACTTCTTTGCCCTCATGAACATGCGCGCCTCATCACTAAGGGAGAGGGTAGATGGCTCAATGAAGGGGCCAACCATAATTACCCACCTACAGAAAACTCCAATAACAGAGATTAAAGCAAACAGATGAATATAAACAACAGGATGGGGGAGGATAAACCTGACCGTGAGCCACCTCCCACAGTCGACCCAGATCCAATGCTGCAAGCCACGGTCACAAAGGAACGGTGCCACGCAGATCCCGAACTTGCCTCTCCTTTGTCTAAAAAAGCCACGCGGTCTTGCCACCCTTTTATTCGAAACATCATTGCATGCACAGGGTGGATTGAGAGGAGCGTGCCAAATCCAAGGCAAGGATATGACAAGATCCAAGCCCAAACATTCTCGTGAACCACCAATAAACCACACACACGTGGGCATCATTGGAAAGGGGTACTTTGAAAAGCCAACCACGAACCAATGCCCAGATCGGACAAACCAGATAATCCGCCTTGGTGGAGAAACAAGAGTAGAGAGTCTACAGGGTGCCAACTCTGGAGAGTCCTGGATACTAGAAAAAAAAAATGCTTTGGGAATAGGGGTGCGCATCACAAGACACTTGCACCCACACTCACCCAATGGAGTAGACAAAAATGCCACGCCACCCCAAAACACGTCGAAATGGGCCTTCCAAAAATTGTGCAAGGAAAACATCAGGAAGGGATGTCTGCCCTGGCCAACCTTTCCACCTCGGATGGGAAGCGAGACCGCCACACAACCGGGCACGTGGTCGCGAGCCCTTTATTGGCCATGTGGTCAGCCACGTGATTTCCTTCTCTCAAAATATGATTTGCTTTCCATCTACCGCGATAGGAGAGAAGAGATCTAGCCTCGAGGATGATGTTGTAGACTTTCCAAGATGGATTTTTGGTACCAAGAAGGTAATTCACGATGTTGAGCGAGTCACCCTCAATGATAAGAGGCCGAGGATCCTCAGAGAGAATCTGAATACCATTCAGAGCGCCTCGGGATTCAGCATAGTGATTCATCTGGGAGCCCAAATCTTCACAATAGGCCATCACAATATTCTCGTCATGATCACGGACAACCCCACCAGCGCCAGTGGGCCCAGGATTCCCCTTAGCCGCTCCATCAAAGTTTAATTTAATCCACCCCATGGGGGGTTTGGTCCACACAACATTCCTTCGATAGGGCCCTTTAACAACCTCCAGAAACGGCCAGAGATTCATCATTTTGAGAATAGCTTCTTCGCTCGAAATATGGGGATGGGGACTGGGAACCGCAATAGAATTCTCAATGGCGTAAGATAACGCCCTTTGAGCAATAGAAGGGGGCCCTCTAGGAGCTCTTCCAAAGATTCTGGCATTCCTCTCTAACCAAATTTGCCAAATTAAATGGTGGAAGGAGGCCTCGAGGAGGAAGCGGAGCTTGGGATTCTTGAAAGGATTAGGCCATTGGTGAAAAGCATCTTTAAGGGATCGGGGAGAGCACCAAAGGATCTGGAAGGAGGATAGGACAATGCTCAGAACAGAGTGGGAAAATGGGCAATGCAAGAATAAATGATCCCTCGTCTCACAATCTGCTAAACACAAGTAACACCTATTGGGGAAGGCAAAACCTCTCTTGTGAAGGTTGTCAATAGTTAAGGCTTTATTGTGGAAAGCAATCCACATGAAGAAGTTGATTTTAGGAACAACTCCTTTCCTCCAAACAGTATTCCACCTATAGTCCAGAACAGTCTTGGTGGTGAGAAGCTCATAAGCTGATTTAACAGAGAAATGCCCATCCTCCGTACCACTCCAGATGATCCTGTCATTCCTCCTGGCAGAAGGAATTAAAATCGACTGAAGGATATTATCAAGGAAGGTAATCTCATTATTAAACCCCTCCACAACAGGAAGCTTCCACCGAGGGAAACGGGTGCTCCGATCTATGAAACCCGCCACCCTGAGCTGGGCGTTAGGGTCGGTCAAGCTTCTCAGCCCAGCGAGGTCCTCCCTCGACCCAAGGGCTTCTTCAGTCGCCCACCTGTCCTTCCAAAAGGAAATGCAGTTGCCATCACCCAAAATCCAATGGGCTCCCAGACTGATCAGATGTCGGGTTTGGAGCACAGATTTCCAAAATATCGATGCCACGAAGGATGTTTCAGCATCCAAGAAGGGAGTGGGGCCAAGATACTTCATTTTAACCAACGTAACCCACTCCACCGGGTCGCTAGACATAATCCTCCAAGCGTGCTTCACGATCAGAGCCAGATTCATAAGTCTTGATCTTCTCAACCCCAGGCCGCCTTGATCTATCCTCGAACACACCTTGTCCCAGGCTACAAGGGGAAGTCTAGATTTCTCTTCGTTACCAGACCAAAGAAAGGTCCTCTGAATCTTCTCAATATTGGAGTGGACTACACTCGAAAGCATGAACACCGACATGAAGTAGGTCGGGATCCCCTGAAGACAGGCTTTGGTAAGGGTGGCTTTCCCAGCTTGCGATAGGAGTTTGCCCTTCCAAGTGCCGAGTTTCCTGTGAAGGCGCTCAAGAATCATGTTCCACATGTCCCCACTGGCCCGCCCGCTATAAGATAGAGGCAACCCCAGATAGGACGTAGGCAGGGAATCAATAGTGCATTCAAGAATTCTAGCAATCCAAATTTGTCTGCACAGAGGGGTGTTAATAAAGTAAATTTTGCTCTTGATGTAATTGATCTTTTGCCCTGCAGCTTGCTCATAATGGGACAGGATCCTCTTGAGCGACTTGGCTTGAGCAATGGATGCCCCAGTGGAGATGAGGGTGTCGTCCACAAATTGCTGATGAGTGACAGGATTAATTCTAGAAGTCGGCAAGATGCCAAAAATCTTGTTCTGTCGAAGAGCCTCTTTCATGGACCAACTCAGAACCTCCGCCAGAAGAATGAAAAGGATGGGAGAAAGAGGATCGCCCTGTCTGAGGCCTCTGGAGCTTTGGAAATACCCAGCTGGGGACCCATTGACCAAGACAGAAAAAAAGGGAGTGGATATACAACTGTAGACAAGGTCAATCCAGTGGGGATGAAAGCCGAACTTGAGGAGGACTGCACACAAAAAATTCTGATCGACACGGTCAAAGGCTTTGTTCATGTCGAGCTTAAGAAAAAGAGCAACATTCTTAGAGCGGTAAGCGGAATGAAGGGTCTCATGGACAGTGATAACACCATCAAGAATGTTTCTGCCTTTGACAGTGCTTCCCTGACAAGGATCAATCAGGAGGGGGAGGACTGTTTTGAGTCTATTGGCTATAGACTTGGTAAGGATCTTGTAAAAAACATTGCACAGGCTAATGGGCCGATAGTCAGAGAAAATTTTGCAGGAAGGAGACTTAGGAATGAGGGCAAGAAAGGTGGAATTGAGTTTCGGGTGGATAGATCTAGACGCTTGGATAACCCGAATAGCATCACACACATCCGGACCCACGACCTCCCACATGACTTGGAAGAATCGAGGGGGAAACCATCGGGCCCAGGGGCCTTATCTAGTTGCATGGAGAACAATGCTTCCTTAATCTCAGATGAGGAAAAAGGTTCCAAAAGTTTCATGCTTACCTCATGGGGAACTTTAGTCAAAAAATTGGCGAGCATAGATTTCTGGACCTGGAGGTTGCTATCTGGAGGAGTGCCAAGCAAATCCTGAAAGAACTTAACCGCTTCGCTCCTGATTTCCTCAATATCCCTGGTAATGTGCCCATCCTTACAAGTCACTTCTCTGATCTTGTTGGCCCCTCTGTGCCTCATAGTAGACGCATGAAAAAATCTCGTGTTGGAGTCTCCATTCTTCAACCATAGGTCACGAGATTTCTGGCGCCAGAACGTTTCCTCCCTAGCGAGAATAGAATGAAAGTCCACCAAAAGGCTCCGCTCTTCCTCCCTGAGACCCTCAGTGTAACCTTCGGTAGCCATCCTTTCCTCCACAGCCATCAGGTTCTCAGCGATGGATTTTTTGGACTCAAAAATGTTGTCGAAAACCACTTTGTTCCAAATCTTTAGTTTTTCTTTGACCATTTTGAGCTTTAAAGCCACCCTCTTAGGAGCGCTTCCTTCCACCTTCAATTGCCACCACGCTGAAATCAATCCTTTGAAGTCTTTGTGGGAAATCCACATAGATTCGAATCTGAAAGGGGTCATAAAACCAGGCCCATCGTTCGCCTCCAAGAAAATAGGGTTATGGTCAGACCCAATCCTTGGAAGAGCCGAAAGGATAGCTCCGCCAAGGATGGGAATGGCTTCTGGGGAAATGAAGAATCTGTCAAGTTTGACTTGAATCAAACCACCCCCAATCCTTCTGTTACTCCATGTGAAGGAAGCCCCTTTGAGTTCGATGTCAAGCAGGCCATTAGCAGAGACAAAATCTCTGAAATCTTCCAAGCTATGGCTGGAGTGGTCAGACCCTCCTTTTTCTCTCTGAAGGATGAAGGGGACAATTGAAGTCACCCCCTAAAACCCAAGGAAAGTTGCTAAAATTCTCCCTCATCAGAGAGATAGCTTTCCACATTTCTGCTCTCTCTATGGCAGAATTGGAAGCATAAACGTTGGATAGAATCCAAGAAAAATTGGAGGTTTTGGACTGGAACAGTACATTGATGATTCTATTGGAAGTTGACAACGAGCTGCCCTCAAACCTCGAAGGGTCCCACAGAACCATGAGTCCTCCCGTTGTTCCCACTACAGGGCGGACAGACAATTTGCCTTGGCCCAAATGGCCTTCGCCACTTTGTTAGAGGAGATAGCATCAAGCTTGGTCTCTTGCAAAATAAGGATAGAAGGGTTAATCCTCCTACGGAGATCAGCCACTAACCTTCGCTTGGCTGCACCATTCAGTCCTCTCACATTCCATGAGAGGACTTTCATCTGGATAGTTTGAAGTTTTTCTTGCCTCCCCTTCCTTGTTGAGGGGGAGGTTTTGATGCATGAGCTTCGTCCGACTGTGTGTCACAGTCATCCAGAACCAACAAACGTTGGGTTCCATTTGCAACGTCAGTTGTAGTCTCTTTGTCTCGCCTTTCCTTGTTAGGAGGATGGCCCTGCTTCCTCTCACTACCAAAATCCACACTTTGCTTTCGGCTCCTCGTATTTCGGGGGCTAATGTGACCGGATTGTTCACCCCTCCTTCCTAAGAGGTAATCTTCTAGCAACGTCTATGACTGACTGAAATCGGGATGACCCGTAACTTGGAGCAGAGGAACAGTCTGAGTCAAAACTTGGGAAGGGGTCCGTTCCATCTCTTCCTGCGATTCACTTTCCAAGTGGGAGTCTGCTCCTTGTTGGTTGTCAGCCTCAAGATGCTCGGGGTCCGATTGGAGAGAGGGATTCTCTTCAGGCTGAGAGAGTCCACCACAGTCTCTAGAGGGGCCTGGGGATCCATGGCCCTTCATGTCTGGAAGATTTGGTTGCTTTGCCTGATCTTCCTTGTGCTCCAGGGGGTTGCCATTTTCACGTTTCTGATTTCCCAATTTTTTAAGAGGACACTGGGACTGGAGGTGCCCTTGGGACCGACACTGGGTGTAGAAAGTTGGTCTATTTTCATAGACAATAGCTTGTTTATGAAGAATGGTGCCTCCAGACCGAAGAGTGATGGAAGTTGGGAGTTCCGCCTCCAAATCTGCCAGAACGCAAAATCGAGCCTGGACGAACCTTGTTCGAGCTCGGGTGGGAGGGTCAATGGTGACCAACTCCCCAATGGAATGCGCAATACCTCTTATGACATTTTCATGCCAGCCAAAGAGGGGAAGATTCGGGAGCCTAACCCATATTGGGGCAATGTTGATGTTCTGGGTCTCAGGACTGAAATCCATGTCCCACTTCCTGAGAAATAAACTTTTGCGGCCCAAAAACCATGGCCCGCCAGCCAAAATTTTACAGTAATCCTCCTTATTGTTCAATCTAATGGCAAAAAAACCCCGGGATAGGGCCGCCAGCTCCAAATGGCCAGAAGTCCTCCATTTGCTTGCTGCCCATTTTTGGATAGTTTCCATGTCGGGATGGCCTCCAATGAATTTACCTATTAGGGTAAATTTCTCAAACTCCATGAAGCTTGAAAGAACTTCCGTCGGGATGTCCAGCTCATCCCCAACCGGAAACAACTCTTTGGTAAAAAACCCGTTTAGGGTTTCTGAGGCCGCTTCCTGGGCATAAGACTTTTGAGCCCCACCACCCCCTTTGTCTGGTGGGTCCTTACCTCGACCAATACCGTTGCCAGCCCGGTCATCTTCAATGGGCCCAGGCATTTTCGCTCCCCCGAAATCTTGATGCCCTCCGATTGCTCCGTTGCGTCCAAGAACCGAACAACCGCCGCTCCCGATCTCCCCTGTAGACTTCTCGCCCATCGACATCCTCCTCCTCTAGAGGTGCAATATTTAAACTAAGAGGCTTTACATCTATACATTAGTAGAGAAGGGCTTATTCTAATAAGGGAATTGGTATCTCCTTCTCTAAATATTGAGAAGGGATAATCCTAATATTATGGTCAAGATACCTTACATTTATGAAGGATGTAAGGAATGTGGGGTGACCATTTGAAGCATCCTTTGTGTCATGAAGGTACATAAGGTAAACACAAAAAATTATGAAAGTTTGACCACTCCTATCTACTTGAGTGACGTATGTAGTGTCATGGACTTTAAATATGGTGAATCCTCAACAAATATGATCTATCTATAAATATATTTGGTGAATCTTAACTATGATTTAATAAAAATTTTCTCTCTTGGGTTGGTTAGTTTTGGGTTGTTACAAATCCTCATATATATAGGAGATACAACCTTTCCTATTCTTGACCTTTAGCTTCTCATCTTGCCACTTGTATACACGACTCTTCACTCTATTATTACATGCATACTTTAATTCGATGACACTTGGACACTTATACATGACTCTTACTCTCCTACATGCATTCCTAATGCAAGACATTTGTGCATATCCTCACATTACATATTTGCACACTTACATAATTGAAACTTGTGCACATTCTCTCAATATGCACTTGCACTATTACTTACATGACACTTGTGCATATCTTGTACATTACACCCTTACATTAAAGGTAAATATAGATCACTCATCTAAACTATAGACAAAAACCCTAATCTATTACATATTTACATTTGTACCATAAAGGTACCATGGGAGTACATTAGCATGTACCAAATAATTTAATATTCTCCAATACCCCTTGTATTATATTATTTGGTTATTAAAGACTTTAGTCTTCAATCCTTATATTTGATCTTGAATATTCATGTGACCTTGCATTGTTCATGAACCTTTGTTCGAGATTCATATTTAACTTCATTCTTGAGTTCTTATATGAGATCTCTTTAATCTCCATTATTTGGTTCTTCATTATCTATTTTATGAACTGCTTGAGCTTCTTATTTGGATTCTGGTTCATGTACCTTGATTCTTGTTCATGAATAGCTTAAAATTTTTCTGTCTTTGGTCTTTGGTTCATGTACATCTTTCCTGATTACTTTGCAAGATAAATTTAGACCATACTTGATCCATTTCCCTATTTCTTATTTTTTGAAACATCAAACACTTCATCATTAATAAGATTAAATATTTCTCTTCAATTTGTTCTTTTTTAATTTTATCCTATATTTATTAAATAGAATTTTTTGCTCCATTCTTAGGAATTGCTTTAGAAATAATTTTTTGAAGAAAGTTGTCTAATTTGAATAATATCATTCTTTCAAATCTCTCATAATATTGAACATAAGAAAATACTGACGAAGATAGGCGGGAAGTGATGAACTAGGGTTTCTGGAGCTAAGGAAAATCTAGGGCATCAGTTGGGTTGCCGAAGTGTTTTTTGGTTACTGTGGATCTGAAGGCAAGATTGCTGCCCCAGGAGGGTCCAATGGGGACTTCTCCGGATCCTCTCCTAGGGAGAAATAGCTCTTATGCAGATTTGTTCAAAGATAAATCTCCATCCAAGACTGATGAAGCTCAAAGAACTGCATTTAAAATGCTCTTCACGGCTGCTGGGAACAGATCAACAGTGCATCGAGTTAATGGATGCCTACCATAGTCCGAATCAAGGCCCAAGATTTTCATTGAGCCAAGGATGGTCGAAGAAACAGTCTTATACAGAGCCAATCACGACTTGATCTATAAATTCATGGGTATTCGCCCTACCCTAAATTTTTTGCACTCCTGGGTCCGAAAAAACTGGGAGCCTCATGGTGAGTACTCTTTATGGTTTATTAGCAATGGGTATTTTATTGTCAGTTTTTCTTCTCTGGTCGATAGAAATAGGGCTTTCAAATCAGAAAAGAGGAATCATGGTCCGGCAGGATTATTTGTTCAACCCTGGAGAGTGGGATTCGATCCTCGAATTGAACCCACTGCTGTCCCAGTTTGGATCCGTTTGTATGCACTTCCAATGGAGTTTTGGAGTGAGCAGGTTTTGGAGATGATCGATAATTCCCTTGGAAGACATTTGGGTGTCTCCAAAGACACAATAGAAGGGAACACAACTGTTTATGCAAGAATATGCATGGAAATGGATCTTAGCCAGCCTCTACCGGCAGAGGTGGAACTTGAACTTGCAGGACTATCTTGGATTCAACAGCTGGATTATGAGGCTCTGCCCTTTAGATGCAGAGTTTGCCACAAATACGGGCATTTGGCCCGATTTTTCCCAAATAATATGAACACAAAAATGGAGGCTCCTCTAGGAATGTCAAATCTTCCTAAGGAGGGTAAGGCAACAATAAAAAAAGAACCAACCAATACTTCTCAGGGTAAAGAAGCTCAGAGAGATGGTTTTGAACAGCCCAAAAGAAGGAGAAGGCAAAAGAAAAAATATGGTAAAGAGCAAACCCATCTCAAGCCCGCCAATAGGTATGAGATATTTAAGACACTAGTGGACCAAGAGGAACAATTCATGGAAGGAGTGGATGGTAATAGTGAAAATAATAACATCCTCATTCAAGCTCCTCTTTCATCTCCCCCCGTCATAGAGCAGGTAATTGACCTCAGTGAGTTACCACAACCAGAGAGTGCAGGGGCATTGATAGTGCATAACCAAGAGCAGCCAATAATTAAGGATGTCAGCATGGGAATAGCAGAAAAGAATAGAGAAAGGCCAACTTTAGGGATAACTCAGGTGGAAAAGAGATAAAAAAATAGCAACTCTCAAGGAGTGGGTAGAAAATCAAATAAGGAATTGCTAGCAGTTCAAGGAGACAAACTGATCACTGGAGGATCGGTGAGGCCAATAGATTCTTATTGCTCTCAAGGTAACCAATGATTATACAATCATGGAATGTTAGGGGTTTAAATAGTAGAACCCATCAATCTGTTGTTCGAAGACTCTTAGAAAAATGTAAAACAGATTTTTTGCTTATTCAGGAGACAAAAATGTCGTTAGATCTTATGTGTAAAACAGTTTAACGGAATTTGGAGGGGTGTCTGGTCATATGGAAGTGGCTGCCCAAGGTGCCTCGAGGGGGATTGTTACTCTTTGGAACTCTCTTGAATGGACTGCAATAGAACATCTAGCTTGGAGGGGTGTTCTCACATCACATTTTAGGAATAATGTCACAACTGAACATGTTTTAATCACAAATTTTTATGGGACTCAAAACCTTGATGGTCAGAGGCTTCAATGGAAAGTTGTGCATAACATGAGAATCTCAAGGGAAGATTTAGACTGGATTATTTCTGGGGATTTTAATGCTAAATTATCCTCTAGAGATCAGGAAGGGGGAACCCCAATTTTGGACCCAAGGGATCGACTTATGATTGCCCAAGTCCAGGATTTACACTTAGTGGATATTAAATGCCCTGGAACCAACTATACTTGGACTAATAAGAGGAGGGAGCCACATAGCAGGAAGGTAAAGTTAGACCATTTTTTGGTTTCAGAGGAGGCATTTGTAAAATGGAATACAAAATTTCAGATTTTGGAAGGTCCAGTTTCAGATCACTTTCCCATTTTGTTGGAAGGAGGGACTAAGACAGGGCAGCATCACAAACCATTTAAATTTGAGAATTTTTGGTTACAAAAAGAGGAACTTCAAAAGAAAATTCCACAGTGGTGGGAAGAAGGCCACCCAACATATGGGACAACAATGTTTAGATTCCACAAACAACTTCATTATGTCAAAGCTCAACTGAAACATTGGAGGCGAGCTAACAAGACAGACTTCCAAGTCCAAAGAGCTCCTTTGGTGGCCAGATGGGATGAGGTTCAAAAACACTTTAGGGAAGGAACAATTACAGAGCAGCTCAAAGCCGAGGATGATGCCTTGCGTAAAGTGGTTGAGGACATTGACAACCAAGAGGAGACCTATTGGAAACAGAGAGCAAGAACCACTTGGTTATTAGAAGGTGATAGAAATACCAAATTTTTCCATCGGACTGCTTGTGCTAGGAGACAGATGAATAACATGGAAGCTCTTCAAGATGAGAATGGGCACTCCTTTGATACACTTCCAGGTATGCATTCCCATTCAATGGATTATTTTTCTAAACTTTTTAAGGAAAGTATGGTGCAAGATGAAGAGGCTCAAAACGATGTTATTGTTGTCATACCTTCCGTTATCTCTAAAGAAGAAAATCAGACCCTTCTTAAACCCATTGATAGAGAGGAACTGAAGAATGTGGTCTTTGGAATGAGCACCAAAAAAACTCCAGGTCCAGATGGCTTTCCAATTGAGTTTTTTTAGGCCTTTTGGGATAACTTGGAGGAGGATGTAATGGCTGTTATAGAGGAGTCCAGAGGTAGTAAAAGAATGCTTAAAGCACTAAATCATACTTTCATTACCTTAATTCCAAAATGGGAGGAGGGGGTACATATTTTAGATTATAGACCTATTGCCTTATGCAATGTGATATATAAAATAATCACAAAGGTAATGGCTGAGTGGCTAAAACCTCTTTTACATAACATTATCTCCTCCGAGCAAGGGGGTTTTGTAGAGGGTAGGCAGATCCTGGATGGGGTGGTTCTAGCTCAGGAGGCAATCCATTCAATGCAAACATCTGGTAATAAAGGAATGTTCATAAAATTAGATATGTCAAAGGCTTATGATAGGGTGGAGTGGAGCTTCTTGGCAAAGATGATGGCAGCCTTTGGTTTCTCTCAGGATTGGATAGAATGGGTCATGAGTTGTGTCTCTACTCCGACATACTCAGTGTTAATCAAGGGTCTTCCCTCGCAACCATTTGGAGCCACTCGAGGCCTTCGTCAAGGGGATCCTTGCTCTCCCTATATTTTTCTCATATTGGTTGAAGGACTAGGCAGACTTTTCTTGAGGAGAAGACAACAAGGTTTGCTAACAGGTATCAAGGTGGGTGAGGAAGTTTTGACTCACCTACAGTTTGTGGATGATACTGGATTGGTGGGAGTGGCCAGCTTCAAGGAAGCAAGAATGATCAGAGATACTCTTAGTGTCTACCTTAGGGCTACAAACCAAGTCATCAATGATAAAAAATCCAAAGTGGTCTTTTTCAATCTTGATCAAAGGCTTCAGGACAGAGTTTTAGAGATCTTGGGATTCACAAGGACTTCTCTCCCAATGGTTTACTTGGGGGTCCCTTTGCACTTTAAAAAATAAAAATAGATATCCGGAGGAATATTTTGGATTGTATCAAGGATAGAATTAATCATTGGTCTCACAAATGGTTAAGCTACAGGGGTAGATTAAATTTTTTACAGTCAGTCATTCAAGGCCATGCCAATTTATAAATTCTCTATCCTGGCTGCCCCACATACTATATGGAAAGAGTTGGACAAGATGGCTAGAAAATTTTTATGGGAAGGAGTAAAAGGAGAGAGGAAATGGGCCTTAGTAGGTTGGGACAAAGTAACCCAGCCCAAGGTAAAAGGAGGTTTGGGACTGAGAAGATCCAAGATAAATAACAAAGCTTTGGCTGGAAAGCTTTACTGGAGGTGGATTTCCCAACCAACTTCCTTATTCAGTAGAATCCTAACTAGTAAATATCTGGGACATGTTAACCCAAATGAGGTGGGCCATTTCCCTTTGGATGGTACTGGATCCTTAGTGTGGTAGGCTCTCAAGTTAGGATCTCAGGTAGTAAAAGATCGATTATTTTGGAAAGTGGGGAGAGGGGAGAAGGCACGTTTTTGGACAGATTCATGGGATCAATACCCACCTATCATTGTTGAATTTCCTGAATTGCAACCAATAAAAGCAGCCATTGAAACCAAGGGATGGGTCCAAATTGAAAGTTATTTCACCACTAGTCAGCTGGGGGAGTATAAGTTTAAGCAGTTCAAGAAGTTGGATGAGTGGCCAATTTCAATCCCTCCGGATTTGGCACCCATCATGACTAAAATCTTGACAGAAATATTTCTCACAGGTAGAGACGAGGAGGATGAATTAGCTTGGGGCTATGGGAGCCTTGGTGTCTACACAGTGAAGGACGGATATGACAAGATCCTTCCAGAGCCTCCCCCTCATACTTATCAGGTTGAGGATTGGAGAAATATTTGGCATTCCAAAGGTTGGCTGAAAGTAAACTTTTTTGCTTGGCGAGTTCATGCACAATGGAATTCTCACTTTTGATAATCTCAGATGTAAAGGAATCATCGGTCCTTCTCAATGTGTCTTATGCTACAAGAGCGAGGAAACAGCTGATCACTTGATGTTTGAGTGCCCTTTCACGTGCCAGATTTGGAAGAGATGGTTTTCATATTATAAAATTCAAGTTAATGGTGACTTGAATCGGATTAATATCTAGGAAAGATGGAAGAGGGGTAGATTTAAATCTAAAGCTCTTCGTATTGGTTGGGAGCTTGGATTAAACTTTATTTGGTGGCAAGTGTGGTTGGAGAGAAATGCTAGAATTTTTAGAGAAACTTTTTCTTCGTTAGATGGAGTTTGGCAGGTCATTTGGAGCAAAGTCACAGAAACTGTGGTTGTCTATGCTAAAGAGGAAACTCAGGTTGTTATTGGGGCAATGGAAGAGGGAGTTGAAGTGCAAGAGGGATAGGACAGAGCTAGTTGGAAACCTCCCCTAGAAGGTTGGATTAAAATTAATACTGATGGAGCTGCAAAAGGCAATCCGGGTAGAGCCGAAATTGGAGTGGTTTGTCGGAATCATGTTGGAATAGTGCTCTATTGGGAACTGCAAGGCTTGGGAAGAGCCACAAACAATGAAGCAGAAGCCATAGCTATCAAATTTGCTTCTATTTGGGCAGTTAAACAGGGCCACAGGAGGATAATACTTGAATCAGATTCTCAAATAATGGTTGGAGCTCTAGATTGCATGAGGAACTTTGCTTTGAAAGCATGGAGGTTGAGGATTCTTGTCACTCAAATTAAGGAATTATGGAGGGAATTAGATGATGTGATTCCAGTTTATGTGAGTAGAGATTTAAACAAAGCGGTCGACTTCTTGGCTAAGATGGGTGCTGAGAAGGAGGTAGGGGTTCAGTTGCATAGTGACATGGCTATTGAGGATGAGGTGATTAGGCAGGGTCTTGAAAGGTCCTTGAGCTAATGATCAAAGAAAAAGCAAAGGGAGGAAAGGTGTCACGATATCGTGACATGTTGCTTCGTCGCGGCCAAGGGAGGAAAGGTGTCGCGATATCGCGACATGTTGCTTCGTCGCGGCCAAGGGAGGAAAGGTGTCATGATATCGCGACATGTTGCGTCATCGCGGTCACTGGAGGAAAGGTGTCATGATATCGCGACATGTTGCTTCGTCGCGGCCAAGGGAGGAAAGGTGTCACGATATCATGACATGTTGCTTCGTCGCGGCCAAGGGAGGAAAGGTGTCATGATTTCGTGACATGTTGCTTCATCACGGCCAAGGGAGGAAAGGTGTCACGATATCGTGACATGTTGCTTCGTCACGGCCAAGGGAGGAAAGGTGTCATGATATCGTGACATGTTGCTTCGTCGCGGCCAAGGGAGGAAAGGTGTCACGATATCGTGACATGTTGCTTCATCGCGGCCAAGGGAGGAAAGGTGTCGCGATATCGTGACATGTTGCATCTTCGCGGCCAAGGGAGGAAAGGTGTCGCGATATCGCGACATGTTGCATTTTCACGGCCAAGGGAGAAAAGGTGTCGCGATATCGCGACATGTTGCATTTTCGCGGCCAAAGGAGAAAAGGTGTCGCGATATCGCGACATGTTGCATTTTCGCGGCCAAAGTAGAAAAGGTGTCGCGATATCGCGACATGTTGCATTTTCGCGCCCAAAGGAGAAAAGGTGTCGCGATATCGCGACATGTTGCATTTTCATGGCCAAAGGAAAAAAGGTGTCACGATTTCGCGACATGTTGCTTCGTCGCGGCCAAAGGAGAAAAATGTCGTGATATCGCGACATGTTGCTTCGTCGCGGCCGAAAGAGAAAAAGTGTCGCGATATCGCGACATGTTGCAACATCGCGGCCGAAAGAGAAAAAGTGTCGCGATATCGCGACATGTTGCTACATCGCGGCCAAGAGAGAAAAAGTGTCACGATATCGCGACATGTTGCTTCATCGCGGCCGAAAGAGAAAAAGTGTCATGATATCGTGACATGTTGCAACATCACGGCCAAGAGAGAAAAAGTGTCATGATATCGCGACATGTTGCTTCGTCGCGGCCAAAGGAGGAAAAGGTGTCACGATTTTGCGACATGTTGCAACGCCGCTGCCCAAGGAGAAAAAATGTCACGATTTCATGACATGTTGCTTCGTCACGGCCAAAGGAGGAAAAAGTGTCACGATATCGTGACATGTTGCATTTTCGTGGCCAAAGGAGAAAAGTGTCGCGATATCGCGACATGTTGCATTTTCACGGCCAAAGGAGAAAAGTGTCGCGATATCGCGACATGTTGCATTTTCGCGGCCAAAGGAGAAAAGTGTCGCGATATCGTGACATGTTGCATTTTCGCGGCCAAAGGAGAAGAAGGAAAGAGTGTCGCGATATCGCGACAAGTTGCATCAACTGACCATGCCGATCCCCCTATTAGCTAGTTAATGGTTCAAGAGATTTGGCTCCATTGCAAATCTTCTTTTACTATTGTAAGCATGTGTTCTCTCTGACTTCGGCTGGGAAAAGTCTCTTCCCAAATTGTAATTGATCTTTGTTTTAATACAAGTTTTTTCAAATTTTCAAAAAAAAAAAAAAAAATCTCTCATAATATTTCCTTTTGTACCAAAAAAATGCTGGAGAATGATATTTTCTTCCATAAAATCTATATGGATAAATATTCAAGCAATTAGTTTCTTCATGTTCACTTCTTTTGCAATAATTACACTTCAACTGAATGCAATATAATTTATTTTATGTATGCTTCCATGCTGATAACTTGTGTTAATTTTTATTCTTAAGAAAATAATGTAACCATTGATGCACTATTAAGGCCAGTCTTCCTTTATTTTATTTATAAAGAAGTCACATGTTTTTGGAATCCATGTCTCTCTCTGTAGTTGTAGATTCTGTTATAAAACTATAATTTTGTGATTTCATAGTAATAAGATCCAACTTTGAGTCCTTAAGTGTATTTCTAAACCATTTTGGTATTTTCTTCTTTCCATCTATCAAATTTTGAGAATCAAACTTTAACTTGTTTTCCATTTCTTTACTATCTTCATTGAATGCATTTCTAATAATTTCTTCCATAATAATCAAAGTTTGCAATTCAATTCCTTTGAAATTGAAATCCTTATAGTTCCAAAGTTAAATATTCATTCAAATAAAAAATTTGTAAATTTTAAATTTTCTAAACCTTTGATGTAGAAATCCTTTACCTCCCTACTAAATTTACAAAATTTTAAAAATCTTCAAAAACTAAAAAACTCAAATCTTAAATTTTTTAACTCATCAGATCTTAAAAACTAAATCTTTAAACCTTTAAAACTTAAAAACACTCAAAACTTAAATATTATAAAATTCAAATCTTAAAATAACTATTATATTTTCAAATCTTATAAAAAATTAAATCCTAGTAGTAATCCTTATCACTCCATAACTAAAATATAAATTCAATTTTTTTAAAAATAACTTTTGAAAAATTTAATGAAGGTGCATAAATAAATTTCAATAAAAATTATAGTGGAAAACCTTATAAATCCACCTAATATTTTCAAAGCAAAAAAAATTTGTTTTTCCCTCCAAAAAGTAAATTATGCACCAAATGTGTAAATGTAACATATGAACGCTACTTGTGATGGCTAATTGATTTATCTTCTCTTTTAACATTGTAATATGTTAGGTGTTGGTAAGTGTGCCATATTAACATATTACTCCTCCAACACTCATCTTTCCTAATGCTTGGAATTCCTCATTTGATATGTTATGAAAAAATATTTTGCATCCTCTTTTTGCTCTCAAGTGCCTACCTGGTGACAATTGTAACATATCTGAATGCTGCTCTGGTGCTCATATTTGGTGATAATGGTAGAATGTCTAATTGCGTCTCTGGTGCTCATATCTAGTGGCAATAATAGAGTGTCTGAATGTTACTCTAGTTCTCATCTATGGTCGTAATGGTAGCATTTTTGAGTGCGTCTCTGGTGCTCATCTATGGTAGCAATGAGCATCTTAGGTGACACTATGTTGGATAACTTTCTACTTGATTTTATGTTAAAATATCACTACATGTGGTGCTCTACTCAATGATTTATATGATTCATTTTATACATGATGCTTAGAAGTGTGCTTAAATATCTTCAATTCTTATGAATGCTAGCACTTTTGTTAGCATCAATTTATTTTGATTTACTTTGACTCTTAGAGCTCTGTTTGTGCTTTTTGCTTTCTAATCTCCCTTGAAGGTTAATACTCTATTTGCACTCATTAATTTATAATCTACATTAAAGGCTAGTGAAATGTTAGTGATTGATACTTTTATTCTGCCTTGAAGGCTAGAGCCCTATTAGCGCTTGTTACTTTCTAATTTGCCTTGAAGGCTAGCACCTTGTTAGCACTCACTATTTTCTATTCTACCTTGAATTCTAGCACCTTGTTAGCACTTGAAATTTTTTAATTACAATATTTTATATAACCATTGTATAATAGATCTTATAGATCTTAGGTAGCTATGCATCTCAGATAACTACAATTAGGTAGCTATGCTTTTAGATTGATATCTTCTTGCTTACATAATCTCTTATGTAGCCTTTGTATAGTTGCCTTGATATGAAGAATTGTGTATGGTATCCTATGTATGATGGCCTCTGTATAATGATCTCTATAGGCTAGGGCACTTGATGGCACTTTATATATTCTACCTTTATTGTTCCATTGTGAACTTTAACAATGAAATGTCTCCTTGAAAAACATTGCTTCAAAACTAATCCATGACCAAAGACTGAAATGATATGAAGATAGTTTTAGTTAGCCTAATTCTCTGATATTTCCTTATCTTAGGAAGCTTATAATGGTTCCTTCTTATCTGTACTTTACTTCTTCTCTAGTCTATAGAAGCTTGTATTGCTTCTCTTTTTTGGAAGCCTTGATGCTCCTCTATCTTCGAAAGCTTAAATGCTTCTCTATCTCTAGAAGCTATGATGCTTCTGAATATCTAGAAACTTAGATTTTTTCTTTATCTCCAGTGTTTAAAACCTATATCCAATACCTTAGGTCGAACCTAAAAATAAATGATTCTCCTCTTTTATAGAGAATCCAAAATCAATATAAGGGTGACTATGGATGTCTCCACATGTCCAACTTCCTTTTGCGCTATCCTGTAATCACTTTAAGTTGAGTCCTAGTATTCATTGGTTTTTCTTGAACCAAGTGGAAATACCCTATCATCCAAATTAGGATGACATTTACTTATACCCTCAATATCTACTCAATTAGATATTTATAAAATAGAGTCCAAGTCTTCACTACTTTCAAAGTGGACAGACTCCAATATAATGGTGGCTAATATAACTCTATAAAAAATGAATAGAGTTAAGTGGTAGCTCTGATACCACAATTGAATTTTTAAGCCTTACCATTTCAAAATATCATAAGTCCTAATATAAAGAAACCACAATATTATAGGTCAAAATATCAATAATCAAGAGTAGAATTAAATATATGAGCAATCAAATATATATCTAGGCCTATATAATAATGAAATAACATTCAAATATAATATCAAAATATGACTGTAAATGGCCAAAATTATTCATGTACATGCATGAAGAATACTTACAATAAAATTGCTCAAAATTGTATACAAGATTTATTATCAATGCTTCTAATTTGATAATCACTATAGACTATTTTCCCTTTCATTGTATGGAGCTTTATCTCCATAATATATCCATAGTAATATGACTCTTCAATAGTTATATATTACACTCCCCACATATTTAGGAGATGCAACCTATCCTATTCTTGATGTTTGGCTTCTCATCTTGCCACTTGTATACAAGACTCTTCACTCTATTCTTACATGCATACTTTGTTGGACATTTTGAGTCCTAAAAGTTAAAGTTGTCATTGATGTCAAGAAATGAAGTCAACATTAATATCAAGGTTTTCGTCAAGGAACAAAGTTGTCAAAGTTGTTATTTGATATCCAGGAAGAAGGTCAAAGGTCAAGAGATTCAGTGCAAAGTTAAAAAGGAGATATAATATTTTTTATAAATTATTTAAATTCAATGAGAATTTAAATTTTATAAATAAATATTATTTACACCATGGAATGCAATGTGAAGGAAGCAATAATATTATAATGGTTAAAAGGATATAATATTATAATGTTTGATATTATAATATTAAAGTGATTTGGTTAAAAGCCCAAAGTAAAATATTTAATATTTTACAATACCCAAAGATGGGCTTGGAGTTTAAAATATTCAAAGCACTTTATCAAGGTTCTAATCTTCGCCGACGTCTCATGGTAATGAAAGCTTCAAAGGCATCGATGTTTTACAAAGCATGGAGGAATTTAATATAAATATCTATGCCCAAAGGGCATTGAACCTTATCCTTGCTCGATCGATTAATTTGCATACGAATTGTTTAAAGAGAAGAGCTCATGAAAGAGGGACTATGAATTTCATGTTTGATTTTCCAACGAATAGAAACAAAGTGGAAGGCGTCGAATGGTCGAAGCCCAACCAGGCAGCTTGGCCTAGTGGCAAGTGGGCAGGTGGTAAAATGTTTGTTGGCAAGGGAGCCAACGTTCAAAATGCGGTGGTGTGCATTGGCAGGCATGTTGGTTGAAGGCGCCAAAGGTACACATTTTTGCAAAGGGGCAAGAGAGTGATACATTTTGAAGCACGTGGTGCTTCCTCCATCTCAAATGAGCATGTAGCTCATGCGGCTATTGGAGCCATGGCAAGGCGTACATCATGGGAATTATTGAGGGTTCGAATCCCTCCGAAGGTAAGGTAAATATTTTACATTAAATTTTTATTATTTGCCTAAGTTTGGAGGTATAAGGGTTGTTAGTGGAATTGTTTAGAAAGGGTGTTTGTTGGATAGTGGTGGTAGTTGAAAATTATCACTTGGAGTAATAAGGAAGTTTTGGTTTTAATTATTTTTGATAAAGTCTTAAATTACTATATTGGCATATTGAAGGATTAAGACTTTTGAGTGTTGTTTAATTTTAATAAGGGGTTTTTTGTGTTAAAGAAGATTATTGTGAAGGTATTGAATATTATTTAAGTTGGAGTGATAAGGTGTAATTTTGATATCATTTTGCATTATGTTTTGTTGAGGAAATTATTATCTTCTAACCCTTATTGAGATTGGCAAAGAAGTAATTGTGAGTGTGGCAGATTTGTGAGATCAACTCCTTGTCAAGCAAAAAGGTATGGGCAAATTCTTTCTTGGTTGAGTTGATTGATTGGCTTACTAGAAAATAAAGTTTGGAGTGAAAAGGATTTGATTAGGGTTTCCTTTTCAAAAGTGCTTGAGTTAATGCTTCAAGGTTTTCTGGAATTAAGAGTTGTGATTAAAACCTTGTTTGATAAGCATAGTTGTTGAAGCCATTGGATTGTGTGAAGAACTTGAGTTAGGGTTTTGAAAATAACATGAGTATCATTGTTATGTGAAGATTGTTTTATAAGCATTGTTGTTGAAGTGAGTTATTGTGCAAAGAACTTGAACTAGGGTTTGAAAAGAACATGAGTATCATTGTTATGTGAGATTTGTTGTTGAGCATTATTGGAAATATTTTGAGTTGGTTGATATATGCTTGGACTAGGGTTTGTGAGAAAGGGGAGTTTCATTAAGTAATTGGTTGAGTTGAGTTGGTTGAGCCTAGTCAAGTGGTTGTATGAAGTGATTGTTCAAGTTCCATAAAACAAACTATTCTACATTCTGATTTGAGTTGTGAAAGTGATTGAGCATTGAGTATAGAACATATTGAGTCTCTAACAATTCTCTTTATGCTTCTATGAGATTGAGAAAATTGAGAAAGTGATTGAGCATTGAGTATAGAACATATTGAGTCTCTAACAATTCTCTTTATGCTTCTATGAGATTGAGAAATTTGAGAAAGTGATTGTGCATTGAGAGTAGAACATATTGAGTCTCTAACAATTCTCTTTATGCTTCTATGAGATTGGACAAGTTCTATGTGTGGACTTGTTAAGCAGATTTGAGGTAAGTCTTTGAGAAGACTTGTGGACTGATTTTGTGTGAGATTTTGTAGAAGCTTACAATACATATTTGGTTAAGTTCTAGAGAGGACTTATTGAGCTGATTTGGACAAGTTCTGTGTGAGCTTGTTGAGCATATTTGGACAAGTTCTGTGTGAGCTTGTTGAGCATATTTGAGCAGGTTCTGAGTGGACCTGTTGAGCATATTTGAGCAAGTTCTGAGTGGACCTGTTGAGCATATTTGAGCAAGTTCTGAGTGAACTTGTTGAGCATATTTGAGTAGGTTTTGAGTGGACCTATTGAGAATATTTGAGCAAGTTCTAAGTGGACTTAGAGATTTGTGTAGATTTGATGTAGTGAGATTTGAGTGGACTTGTTGAGCATAATTTGTGCTAGATCGACTGGACTATGTTTAGTATAGATTTGAGATAGAGCTTTGGAGGTGATAGAGTAGAGAGGATAGTAGTCTCTAGTGGATAGAGATCCATCAGCTAGGGTAGTGAGGATAGGTCTTCTGAGTGGGGATAAGAGTCTTTAGTGGAGAGAGATCCACAAGCTAGTGTAGTGGAGGTAGTAGTCTTCTAGAGGATCACTAGCAGAGTAGAGGAGAAGGAGTTCTCCTATGGATAGAGATCCACAAACCAGATTTAGGGGATCAACATCTCCTTTGGATAGAGGTCCATAAATATTGTAATTGGGAAGGATTCCCAAGATATTATTTGAGAAATATTTAGAAGAAATATTTTCTCCATGGAGGTAGCCATATTTGGGTGAACCACGTTAAATCTGTGTCTCTATTGTGTGTGGTGATTTGTGCATTGCTTTGATTACTACTATTGATATTGCTATCTATACATTGCATAATATTGATTTGGAAAGAAAAGTAAAAAGTGCTCTTATATTGTTCACCCCCTCTCAGTATAAGCTTGTGTTCTTCAATTGGTATCAGAGCGGGTGCCTTCATAAGAGTTTAATAGCTTGAAGGAAAATCTAACAAGAACACAATGGATCCTAAGGAAGTGTCCTCAAATAATTCAACACCAGTATTTGATGGAAGTGACTATATGTATTGGAGTATGATGATGAGGATCTACCTAATGGCTCTTGGCAATGAAGTTTGGGATGTAGTGGAATTTGGATATGATCCATTAATCAATCCTCCTACAGATAAGGAAGGTAAGCTTCTACAACACTATAATTCAAAAGTAATGAATGCACTTGTGAGAGGTTTGCGTAGAACAGAGTCTATGAAAGTTATGCATTGTAGAACTACAAAAGAAATGTGGGATAAATTGCAAAATATATATGAAGGAGATAAAAGTGTCAAGAAAGCAAAGATACAAAATCTCAAAGGACAATTTGAAACATTGAGAATGAATGAAGAGGAAAATATTAGTGCTTATCTAATTCGAATTGATGAGGTTGTTAATGATATGCAAGGACTTGGAATGAAGATTGATGAATCAGATGTTTGTGATAAAGTCTTAAGATCTCTTCCAAATAGATTCAGTGAACAGGTTTCTGCTATAGAAGTATCATTAGATGGTGATACTTTGACAAGAGATAAGTTGCTTGGTATGCTCACAACTTTTGAGATAAGAACAAAAGATCCTATTCCCCAGAAGGAAGCAACATTCAAAGCAATCAAGAAGACAAAGGGTAAGAAGTCAGAATCAAGCAATGAGTCATCTAGTGATGAAGAAGCTAATTATGGTAGAAGAAATAAAGGTTCTAGAAGATCCATAGATCTAAGATCTGTTAAGTGTTTCAATTGTGGAAAGTATGGACATTTTGTAACAGATTGTCGAGAACCAAAGAACAACAATGGTGAAGAAAAACAGGATCACAGATACAGGGAATCAAAAATATATAGGCAGGATAAGCATCAAAAGAAAGGCAAGGATGGACAAAGCAGACAAGGAAAGAAGTTCTTTCAAAGACAAAAGAGGAGCTACTATGTGGATAATGCAAGTAAGTACTCAAGTGATAGTGATGCTAGTGTTTCAGATAATGATAGAGATGAAGTTCTGTTTATGATTGAAGAAAAAGAACCAGTTAAGAAAACTCCAGTTATTCTCAAGTGTTTTAGATGTGGTAACTTTGGACATCTTGAAGATGATTGTACAAGGGATGGTTATAGCTTTAGTGATGATGAGTATGAGAATGCACTTGAAGGACCAGATGAAAATATTCTAATGGCATTAGAAGAAGAAGTAAGTGATCCTATAGAAGACAAGCCAAAAGAGAGTAAAGATGTGGACAAAGGTAAACAAATAGAGGATTATTCAGAAGAGAATGGTTATGATCTCAAGGGAGAACTTATCTATGCCCTTGACACGGTAAAGAAGGTAAGGAAGCAACACTCTAAACTTGAAATTCAGTTTCAAGAATGTGATGAAGAGAGAAGATTGCTTATAGAGGATTTAGAAAAATCAAAGGCTAAGGCAAAAAGGTTCAAAGATAAGTTAGAAGCAAAGATCTTGGAATGTGAGAAGTTAGCACAAGAAGTGGCACTACTAAAATAAGACTTAGAGGACTCCAAGATCAAGATGAAAGGATTTAAAAATAGCTCAAAGAACTTGGATAAGTTCATCAAGACACAAAAGACTACATCAAGTAAAACAGGTCTTGGATTTGAACAGGTTCAAAAGAAATGGGAAGGAGAGTCAACTTCAAGTTTTGGAGGAGAAGAAACCTCAGATGAAGATACTTCAGAAGAAGATAGTGTAAAAGAAAGTGAGACATCAGAGGATGGGTTGGACAATAGAGAATTCAACAAAAATAGGAACAATGCACAAAGAAGATACAGATGGAACAACAATCAGAATAGGAGACCAATGAGGTCAAGACAAGGAAGCTTCAATGGAAGATGTTTTTCATGTCACAGGTTTGGGCACATGGCTTCATAGTGCAAGACACATGAAAGATAGGAATATGGGAATGGACAACCTTTCCATGGGTATTGCTACTCATGTAATCAGTTTGGTCACAAGGCAATGAATTGCAGGGTTCATGATAGAAGAGGATATGGCTTCACTAGGAGAAATCCTAAGACATTTGCACCTCCAAGGAATAATAACATTAAGTGTTATAAGTGCAATAATGATGGTCATACAACAAAGTGGTGTAGAGCAGACATTCCAGAGATAAGTATGAATAGGAACTTGAACATAAATAGGAACAGGAACAGGAATATGGATATGAACAGAAAATAGGAACATGAACATGAATATGAACATGGATATGAACAAGAACAAGAACATGGATGTGAACAGGAATAGGAACAGGAACATGGATGTGAATAGGAACAGGAATGATGACATGGACAGGAACATAGACACGGATAGAAATAGTCAGAGGATTCAAAAAATTCAGAAAATAAGAGAAGAGGATAAAGGTAAAGAACAATGCTTTCTGGGAGTAGAAATACTCCCACCCCAGAATTAACCACCTTAATAGAAGGTGGGGGAGGGGCTAAGCTAAGAGGCTCATTCTTAGCCCCGAGCCCCAAAGGTGACCCTTTGCCATTGATGTCAAAGGGGAGAAAGATTTGAGTATAGGGGAGAGATTTGATATTTGAGAGAGCATTGAGCCAGGGGAGCAGTGTCCTAGGGGGAGCAACACATAAGAAGAAGTCAAGTTTTTGGTAAAATTTTTTGGGTTGCCATCAATGACAAAGGGGGAGATTGTTGGACATTTTGAGTCCTAAAAGTTAAAGTTGTCATTGATGTCAAGAAATGAAGTCAACATTAATATCAAGGTTTTCGTCAAGGAACAAAGTTGTCAAAGTTGTTATTTGATATCCAGGAAGAAGGTCAAAGGTCAAGAGATTCAGTGCAAAGTTAAAAAGGAGATATAATATTTTTTATAAATTATTTAAATTCAATGAGAATTTAAATTTTATAAATAAATATTATTTACACCATGGAATGCAATGTGAAGGAAGCAATAATATTATAATGGTTAAAAGGATATAATATTATAATGTTTGATATTATAATATTAAAGTGATTTGGTTAAAAGCCCAAAGTAAAATATTTAATATTTTACAATACCCAAATATGGGCTTGGAGTTTAAAATATTCAAAGCACTTTATCAAGGTTCTAATCTTCACCGACGTCTCATGGTAATGAAAGCTTCAAAGGCACCAACGTTTTACAAAGCATGGAGGAATTTAATATAAATACCTATGCCCAAAGGGCATTGAACCTTATCCTTGCTTGATCGATTAATTTGCATACGAATTGTTTAAAGAGAAGAGCTCGTGAAAGAGGGACTATGAATTTTGTGTTTGATTTTCCAGTGAATAGAAACAAAGTGGAAGGCATCGAATGGTCGAAGCCCAACTAGGCAGCTTGGCCTAGTGGCAAGTGGGCAGGTGGTAAAATATTTGTTGGCAAGGGAGCCAATGTTCGAAACATGATGGTGTGCATTGGTAGGCGTGTTGGTTGAAGGCACCAAAGGCGCACATTTTTGCAAAGGGGCAAGAGAGTGATACATTTTGAAGCACGTGGTGCTTCCTCCATCTCAAATGAGCATGTAGCTCATGCGGCTGTTGGAGCCATGACAAGGCGTACGTCATGGGCATTATTGAGGGTTCGAATCCCTCCGAAGGTAAGGTAAATATTTTGCATTAAATTTTTATTATTTGCCTAAGTTTGGAGGTATAAGGGTTGTTAGTGGAATTGTTTAGAAAGGGTGTTTGTTGGATAGTGGTGGTAGTTGAAAATTATCACTTGGAGTAATAAGGAGGTTTTGGTTTTAATTATTTTTGATAAAGTCTTAAATTACTATATTGGCATATTGAAGGATTAAGACTTTTGAGTGTTGTTTAATTTTAATAAGGGGTTTTTTGTGTTAAAGAAGATTATTGTGAAGGTATTGAATATTATTTAAGTTGGAGTGATAAGGTGTAATTTTGATATCATTTTGCATTGTGTTTTGTTGAGGAAATTATTATCTTCTAACCCTTATTGAGATTGGCAAAGAAGTAATTGTGAGTGTGGCAGATTTGTGAGATCAACTCCTTGTCAAGCAAAAAGGTATGGGAAAATTCTTTCTTGGTTGAGTTGATTGATTGGCTTACTAGAAAATAAAGTTTGGAGTGAAAAGGATTTGATTAGGGTTTCCTTTTCGAAAGTGCTTGAGTTAATGCTTCAAGGTTTTCTGGAATTAAGAGTTGTGATTAAAACCTTGTTTGATAAGCATAGTTGTTGAAGCCATTGGATTGTGTGAAGAACTTGAGTTAGGGTTTTGAAAAGATCATGAGTATCATTGTTATATGAATATTGTTTTATAAGCATTGTTGTTGAAGTGAGTTATTGTGCAAAGAACTTGAACTAGGGTTTTGAAAAGAACATGAGTATCATTGTTATGTGAGATTTGTTGTTGAGCATTGTTGGAAATATTTTGAGTTGGTTGATATATGCTTGGACTAGGGTTTGTGAGAAAGGGGAGTTTCATTAAGTAATTGGTTGAGTTGAGTTGGTTGAGCCTAGTCAAGTGGTTGTATGAAGTGATTGTTCAAGTTCCATAAAACAAACTACTCTACATTCTGATTTGAGTTGTGAAAGTGATTGAGCATTGAGTATAGAACATATTGAGTCTCTAAAAATTCTCTTTATGCTTCTATGAGATTGAGAAAATTGTGAAAGTAATTGAGCATTGAGTATAGAACATATTGAGTCTCTAACAATTCTCTTTATGCTTCTATGAGATTGAGAAATTGAGAAAGTGATTGTGCATTGAGAGTAGAACATATTGAGTCTCTAACAATTCTCTTTATGCTTCTATGAGATTGGACAAGTTCTATGTGTGGACTTGTTAAGCAGATTTGAGGTAAGTCTTTGAGAAGACTTGTGGACTGATTTTGTGTGAGCTTTTGTAGAAGCTTACAATACAAATTTGGTTAAGTTCTAGAGAGGACTTATTGAGCTATTGGGACAAGTTCTGTGTGAGCTTGTTGAGTATATTTGGACAAGTTCTGTGTGAGCTTGTTGAGCATATTTGGACAAGTTCTGTGTGGACTTGTTGAGTATATTTGGACAAGTTCTGAGTGGACCTATTGAGCAGATTTGAGAAGTTTTGAGTGGACCTGTTGAGCATATTTGAGCAGGTTCTGAGTGGACTTGTTGAGCATATTTGAGCAGGTTCTGAGTGGACCTGTTGAGTAGATTTGAGCAAGTTCTGAGTGGACTTGTTGAGCATATTTGAGAGGTTTTGAGTGGACTTGTTGAGTAGATTTGAGCAAGTTTTGAGTGGACTTGTTGAGTATATTTGAGTGGACTTGTTGAGTAGATTTGTGCGGTGGATTGTTTAGTGTAGATTTGAGTGGACTTGTTGAGCATATTTGTGCTAGACCAACTGGACTGTGTTTAGTATAGATTTGAGATAGAGCTTTGGAGGTGATAGAGCAGAGAGGATAGTAGTCTCCAGTGGATAGAGATCCATCAGCCAGGGTAGTGAGGATAGGTCTTCTGAGTGGGGATAAGAGTCTTCAGTGGAGAGAGATCCACAAGCTAGTGTAGTGGAGGCAGTAGTCTTCTAGAGGATCACCAGCCAGAGCAGAGGAGAAGGAGTTCTCCTATGGATAGAGATCCACAAACTAGATTTAGGGGATCAACATATCCTTTGGATAGAGGTCCATAAACATTGTAATTGGGAAGGATTCCCAAGAGATTATTTGAGAAATATTTAGAAGAAATATTTTCTTCGTGGAGGTAGCCATATTTGGGTGAACCACGTTAAATTTGTGTCTCTATTGTGTGTGGTGATTTGTGCATTGCTTTGATTACTGCTGTTGATATTGCTATCTATACATTGCATAATATTGATTTGGAAAGAAAAGTAAAAAGTGCTCTTATACTGTTCACCCCCCTCTCAGTATAAGCTTGTGTTCTTCATACTTTAATTCTATGACACTTGCACACTTCTGCAAGACCCTTACTCTCCTACATGCACTCCTAATACAAGACACTTGTGCACATCCTCACATTACATGTTTGCACACTTACATACATGACACTTGTGCACATTCTATCAATACACACTTGCACACTTACATATATGACACTTGTGCATATCCTGCACATAGCCACTTACATAAAAGGGAAATATAAATCACTTGTCTAAACTATAGATACAAACCCTAATCTATTACATATTTACATTTGTACCATAAAGGTATGATGAGGGTACATAAGCATGTATCAAATAATATAATATTCTCCAACATAGAAATGATCTCAATTGAACTACATATAACTAATTACCTAAATGTGTAACATTCCCCCTTATTACATTAAATGTAGAAGTAGACATAACAATTCAAATAACAAAACCATATTCTTTACAATTACTTTCATCAATAATCAATGTCAGCTTGTCTATTTTCAACTTTCCATGTATGAGATCCTTAGCCCATCAAACACAATCAATTACAACATGATATATTTATAGTAAAATGCATGAATTTATTCTTTAAAACTTGCTTTATATTTAAAGGATTGAATATCTCCCAAGAAAACATTAAGCTTGTTCTTCATAAGTAATGCAATTTCTTCTATAATTGAGTCATTTTCTTAACTCAATTTTCTTCATCAATCAATGAAGAAATTATGTCTTCCATATCATGGTTAAATAAATTTTCCAGTATACATAGGAGTAGATAAATAATAATATAATATAATTTTGTAGTAGTTATCAAACATAAATAATCCATTTTTTGTGTACTTAGCATGGGCTAAAGATTACACAAGTTTTATATTTCAAAAATTATATTATAATAGTGAGTGGTATAAGATTATGCTTTTCCTAAAATAGCACTAAACGATAATTATATAAAGAAGGGAGATCATGATTGTAAAGTCAATTATTATTTCAACTATCTATATTCGTATAGCTAACCTTATCTTGGAAAATATTGTGGAGTGGTTCTCTCCATAAGGATTAATATTAGTGTTGCCCTACCTGAAGGGTATTTGCATATCTTGTCTTATGTACATTATTAATTGTGGATTAATTTATTTAATTTTTAGCATATTTATGGATGCCCTTATGTTTATCAAAGCAATGTTCTTAACATCTAGTATCGAAAATAATGGTTCTAATAGTTTGGAAAATTTTTGTAGAATTTCTATATTTGAAATGATTGTTTTCAAGGTTTGCTAAGTTTCTAGAAAAAATAAGAATTTGATATTTTTTAGAATGCATACATTTTTTTCAAGTGTCAATTTTATTAAATTCTTGTGTAATCATGTAGCTCATTTTTAGTAATATAAAAATGATTAGTCTCAAGCCAAATTCTAAGCAACATTGAAGGAGTTATAGCCATTTGAAAAGGCTCACATAGTTGTTTTTTTTTTATGCAAATATTTCTCAAAAGGAAAATAATCATATCTCTCAATATAAGTAGGCAAATCTGTTGTTGTTTGTTCCACTTTGAAGAAAATTGTTAGATTTAATTATTTGTGAGAAAATTGGGTGGAATTTGGTGAGTAGAAATTTTATTTTGGTAAAATACTTTTTGATAAAGCCCTTGTTTGTATTATGAAATCTTTCTAGAGAGGATGATAAAAATCATAGAGAGGTTGATGAAATTCAAACCTCAACATCCTATTGAATGGTTTATAAATTTTTTCTCTTCATTTTTTTCTCAAAGGGGAAATTATGTTGGTGGAGAAGTTTTTTAAAGCTAATTAAAAGTGCACTTGGGGAGATTTTGAACAAGTTTTCTCGAGCAGATGGATAGTTCAAAGCAACATTGATAGTTTAAAATATTTTATCAAGGAAGATGAAGAATAAAACAAAAGGCTTAAGAGGAGGATGAAGGAACCTCACCCTAAGAATTAGACAAGTAAGAGAAATATAATAGAAATTTATTTTCATCTAAAATTTCTATTTTTTAGGTTCATGGATGCATTCAAAAGGGAAAAATAATTATTTTCATAAACCCTAGTAGCAAATATAGTTTAATTAATATTAATTTTTCTAAGATATTTTAGGTTTTGACAAATAAAATTAAGGACATGCAACTTTATATTGAGGATTTTAGACTTTTAAATATTTAAACATCACTATTAATAAAAATATTTACACTTAAATTTTTATACTATTGATATGGATGATGCAAATATCATTCTTGGTTATCCTTGGTTGGATTTTTCATACAAACGAAGTTCATGTAGTTATGGTATAGGAAGAAGAAGATAACCCTATAAGACATATATCAACATATGTATTGATCCCAAGAAAAATAAGACATTATTACAAGAGAAAAAAATTGAAGAACCAACAAAAGAATTAGAAATATTGTCTAATGAAGAGGGACCAAAACCTCCAAGGAAGAAGCAACAACAAAGTCCAAGGAAGTATTGCTAGAGGAGAAAAATAAATATCTAAAATAGAAGCATAAGATAATAGATCATGATGAAGAATTTAAAATAGGGGAACAAAAGAATGAAGAGTTCAAATAAGTTTAAAATTATGATAATATTGCAATATATCACCATCCACACAATCATGAAATGTATAAATCATGTAGACAATACAAATAACTAGAAAAATTGTATTAGAATTACATGGAATCTTAGGAGAAAAAACTACAAGAATACAACCAACAGTAACTATAAGAATATTTGAATGAAAAAGAATGATATTTATGATCATCATATGAATCAAAGTATAACAACCAACATATAGAACCAAAGGATAACTAATGGATATAAGATTTTACACAATAGAAGCATGATAGCATAGAATACCACCATCAATCAAGATTGCACTTGAGTGGTTTGGTGATCAATAATGGTACCAATTATCTGCTATGATTAAAGGATCATATTATTTGATTGCATCTCATGTTTTGAGGGCAAAATATTCTTAAGGGGGATGGAATTCAAGGGTAGCAAGGGGTAGGTAACTAACAATATAATATCGTATAATATATTTTGCATGGACCATAAATAACCCAATTGTATTATGCGATTAGCTTGGACTAAAAATAACCCAAAGTCTATTTTGGAGAAAATATATTATACTAGTGAGTGGGATAAAATTAGGGTTATGCCTTTATTAAAATAACATTGAATGATGGTTATATAAATAAGTGATCCAATAATTGTAAATCATCCAATCCAGTTCAATTATTATTGTAACTATCTTTGCTCTTGTAACAACTCTCACCTTGGTAGATATTGTGGAGTGATTCCTTCCATAAGGAATAATATGGGTGTTACCTTACCTAAAATACATTTACATATAATGTATTTTGTGTATTATTTTTATTTTTTAGTATTCAACATATTTGTGGATGTTCCTATATTTATGAGAAGAAAAGGTTCTTAACAACATTACTAGAATAACTGATAGGGATGTTATTTAACAAATCAACTTTGACATAATCATTGTCTACTTAGCATTAATTCTAGTTAGATCATTTAGTAAAGAGTAAAACTTACATATATGTTAAACAATATAATCACTTTCTACTATTTTCAGCCTAAATAGTTTATGCTTTAGATCTATCTTTACACTAGATCACATGACCTAAATAAAGAACTGATTCCATCCCAATTTTTTTAGCAATAATTAAAAGGTTTATGTAGTGTAGATACACATTAGAGAGACTAAGACCAATTATGACTATTACATTTCAAATTTTTATAGTCCACTTTATAGCTTCATCAACATTTTGTGGCTTTGGAGTATTCCCATCCATAACATCCCATACATCATTTTTAATCAATACTAATTGGAGCTTGGATTTCTATGTATGAAATTATCATCCTTTAGACTTATCTATATCAATTGTATTATCCATAATGTCAAAAATTCCTCCCCCTAATAAAATCATTTTAAAGGCAATGAGTTTGAAAAAATATTTTTGACCAGTATAAACATATTTATACTCACAAAAACATAATGCGCTATCAAGTAAAAAATATTTAGTCTTCAAATTGTTCCAAAATTAAAGTATTTTATAAATTAAAGTCACTTCTACAATTCAAATTAGAATATATAAATTGTATTTTAGTTTGGTTTTTCCATGCACATGGGGTAAAGACTTTAGTTTTCCTTTAAAAAAATGCACCTATAGTAAATTCAAAGATATGGTTTGTTTTAAATGAGTTTTTTACTCCTATATTTATGGTTGATTTAAATTAAATGTTTAACATATGAAAATACAATTATAAAATAAAATCATGATGATTGTTTTTCAAATTTGATGACTCATATTGTATACATATTAGGGTTTTATTATTGGATCTTTTGTGGCTCAAAAAATATTTTGTGCCATCAATTTCAAAATGAGTGTACCACTTCTATTACAAATTATAACTTTATTCATAGAATGATGCCCATACTGGATAAATTATATTGGTTTTGCACACTTCAATAGTGTCTCCTATGGCTACATCAACAACATATCAAATAATTTGATGCTTGTCCTTTGGTCATCATAACAATATCTTAGACAATTTGATGCTTCTCATATGGCTAACTATTCTTCAAAATTATTTCACCATTTAAACAGTCTATACACCTTTCTTTGGTGTTGATATCTTTTGGCCTTTTTTATATTGCACTACAATTCTTATATGTTGTTCACATTCTAGATGACACTCCTTTTTGTATAACCTTTAGAAATGACAAATATTAGTCTCGACAATCCTTTTTCCAACTTATGCAAGATGGAATTCACCCTAGACAATATGTGCTTTATCTAGAAAATAAATATATAAATATAAAAATACAATCGAAGGAATGAGATAAAGCTAAATGATTTTGGTAGCATGTATAGAACATCCAAACATAGGTCTAAGAAATCATGCAACACAAACTATAAAAATACAAAAGTACCATGATCAATATCTAAATCCATATAAATTTTAGGTTGGAGATAAGATTTAGATCATATCAATAAGGAATGCTTCTCTAGCCCACATCAAAATATCAATCCATTATGCTATGGCCTTTACATCATGTAGCATGTAGTAGATGAAAATTATTTTCTTCTTTATTTTCCACCTTACTTGAGGATGCATCTTGTATTTCATACAAAACTCCTCAAGCATACCATGATCCTCTTTTAGATCTTATGATAATACAGAACCTAGCAGATCTAGAGCCAACTTAGTTGGAACCTATACTATTAGATCAATTTATTGATGCTACTAAAAAGTGTACTTAATAAGTGATAATCCAACCATATAGGTTTTTTAAGTAGGGTAATTTTGCATCTTAGGCTAAGAAATAAATAATAAACTCAAGCATTATTTTCTAAAATTAGAGGTTGATGTAGTTGTGACCATCACCTCCAAGAGGGACAAATTATCTAAGCACTGTAATTAATTCTTCATATCCTAAGGATGATGATTGCATAACACTTATAACTTTAATGTCTTGGAACCTTTTTGAACTCTTTACCATATATCAAAACACCATTCCTTCTTTCAACATCATACTTTATAATGGCCCCAAATTGACTTGTGGCATGACCATTGAGCATTAGTAAATTTTTTGTTGATATTTTATCTTCTTCTTCAATACTTATAGGATGATGAAAATAAGATACTATTATTTATTTATTTATGTAATAATAATATATACATGAGAGATAATATGCCATTATAAATGATATAAATTGAACTACATATAACTAATTACCTAAATTTATAGAATTACCCATTATTACACCAAATATAGAAGTAGACATAACAATTCAAATAAAAAAAAACCATATTATTTATAATTAATTTCATCAATAATCAATGTCATATTGACTATTTTCAACTTGCAATCTATGAGATCCTTAGCCCATCAAACACAATCAATTACAACATGACCCCTTTATAGTAAAAACACATGAATTTGTTCTTTCAAAATTGCTTTATCTTTAAAGGATTGAATAGCTCCCAAGAAAACATTAAGATTGGTCTTCATAAGTAATGCAATTTTTTCTATAATTAAGTCATTTTCTTAACTCAATTTTCTTCATCAATCAATGAAGAAATGATGTCTCCTATATTATGGTTAAATACATTTTCTAGTATACATAGGATTAGATAACCAACAATATAATATTATATTATGTATTTGGCATCAGGAATTAATAATCCAATTATTTTGTGTAATTAGCATGGGATACAGATAACCCAAGTCTTATTTTTCAAAAATTATATTATAATAGTGAGTGGTATAAGGTTATATTTTTTCCAAAATAGCACTAAATGTTAATTATATAAATAAGGAAGATCATGACTGTAAATCATCCAATCCAAGTCAATTATTATTTCAACTATCTATATTTGTATAGCTAATCTCATATTGGAAAGTATTGTGGAGTGGTTCTCTCCATAAGGACTAATATTAGTGTTGCCCTACCTAAAGGGTATTTGCATATCTTGTCTTATGTGCATTATTAATTGTGGATTAATTTATTTAGTTTTTAGCACATTTATGGATGCCCTTATGTTTGCTAGAGCAAATATCTTAACATCTAGTATTAGAAATAATGGTTCTAGTAATTTGGAGAAATTTTGTAGAGTTTCTAGATTTGAAATGATTATTTTCAAGGTTTTCTAAGTTTCTAGAAAAATAAAAAATTCATATTTTTAGAAGCCATACATTGTTTCAAGTGTCAAATTTATTACATTCTTGCGTAATCATGTAGGTCATTTTGAGTAATATAAAAATGATTAGTCTTAATCCAAATTGTAAGCAACATTGAAGGAGTTATAGGCATTTGAAATTGGGCTATCATAGTTGTTTTTTGGCTATGCAATTTTTTTTCAAAAGGAAAATAATCATATCTATCAATCTAAGTAAGCAAATCAATTGTTGTTTGTTCCACTTTGAAGAAAATTGTTAGATCTAACTATTTATGAGACAATTGGGTAGAATTTGGTGAGAAGGAATTTTATTTTGGTAAAATCATTGTTGATCAAGCCCTTGTTTATATTGTGAAAGCTTTCTAGAGAGGATGATAAAAATGTTAGAGTGGTTAAAAAAATTCAAACCTCAACATCCTAGTGAATGCTTTATAAAAGAATTCTCTTTATTTTATTTTCAAAGGGGAATTTATGGTGGTGGAGAATTTTTTTTAAGCCAATTAAAAGTGCACTTGAGGAGATTTTGAACAAGTATTCTTGAGTAGATGGATACTTCAAAGCAAAATTGATAGTTTGAAATATTTTATCAAGGAAGATGAAGAATAAAATAAAGGGCTTAAGAGGGGGATGAAGGAACCTCATCTTCAAAATAAAACAAGCAAGAGAAAGGTGATAGAAATTTATTTTCATCTAAATATTCTATGTTTTAGGTTCATAGATGCATTCAAAAGGGAAAATTTATTATTTTCATAAACCTTGTAGAAAATAAAATTTAATTAATATTAATTTGGCTAACATATTGCAGGTTTTGACAAAGAAAATTAAGGACATGCAATTTGATAATGAGTATTTTTAGACTTTTAAATATTTATAGATCACTATTGATAAAAATATTTATACTCAAATTTTTATACTATTGATATGGATGATGCAAATATCATTCTTGGTTATCTTTGGTTGGATTCTTTGTAAAAATAATTTCATGTAGTTACTTATGGTATAGGATAAAAAGAGAACCCTATAAGATATTTATCAACTTAAGTATTGATCCTAGGATAAAAAAGACATTATTACAAGGGAAAAAATTGAAGAACCAACAAAATAATTAGAAATAATATCTAAGAAAGAAAGAGGTACCAACAAAATCCAAGGAAGAAGCAACAAAAAAACCAAGGAAGTATTATTAGAGGAGAAAAAGAAATATCTAAAATAGAAGGATAAGAAAATAAATCATGCTGAAGACTTCTGGTAATTTTCTAAATTGCTTCTGATACAACAAATTTTTCCCACCCTATCACATTCGATGTTCCAAGACTTCTGGATTTTTCAAAAATGATGATTCCCAACATTGTCAGATTTCTTGTCTCATTCCTCAAGCAAATCTTACCAATATTCAAGTAAACATCTCTAAAAATATTTTGGTGCCAATGATATTTCCACATTTGGCAGGGATTGCTCGAATTAGAAAGAGCAAGACCTGCATTTGTGTTGTTGATGTCCCCACTATATCTACAAAAAAAATCCTTTCATTTGTTTCCAAACTTTCTATTTGAGTTTTTAGTGGGCTTTGGGAATGAACTAGCACTCCTGGCTGTTGAAAAATTACAAATTTTATGGAGAAACGGATAGATCATGTGGCAATGGATATAGATACCAAACATGTTAGGGCTTATGTGACAAAACACCTACCTATTATGGAAATGATGTAGATTAATATTCATGAGATGAATGGGTTAAAAAAAAGTCCAGATGATCATGAGACAACCATCCAACTGACAGTTCCACAAACGAGAAGGGATCATAAAAATCATATTACATATTGGGCATGGGCCATAAATAACCCAATTGTATTATGTAATTAGCATGAACTAAAAATAATCCAAGGTGAGTGGGATAAGGTTAGGGTTATATCTTTTTTAAAATAACATTGAATGATGGTTATATAAAGAAGTGATCCAATAATTGTAACCAATTCAATTATTATTGTAACTATATTTGCTCATGTAACAACTCTCACCTTGGAAGATATTGTGGAGTGGTTCATTCCATAAGGAATAATATGGGTGTTACCTTACCTAAAATATATTTACAAGTCATGTATTTTATGTATTATTCATTGTGGATTGATTTATTTAATATTCAATGTATTTGTAGATGCTCCTATAATTATGAGAAGCAAAGGTTCTTAACAACATTACAATTACTAGCATAACTGATAGGGATGTTTAATAAATCAACTTTGACATCATCATTGCCTATTTAGCATTAATTCTAGTGAGCTCATTTAGTAAAGAGTAAAACTTACATATATGCTAAACAATATTATAAATTTCTACTATCTTCAACCTAAATAGTTTTTATTTTAAATTTTTCTTTACACTAGATCACATGACTTGAATAAAGCATTGAGTCCATACCAATTTTTTTTAGCAATAATTAAAAGGTTTATGTAGATTAGATAAGCATTAGAGAGACTAAGATCAATTATGGCTATTACTTTTCAAATTTTTATATTTATAACTTCATGAACATTTTGTGGCTTTGGAGTATTGCCATCCATAATGTCCCATACATCCTTTTTAATCAATACTAATTGGAGCTTGAATTTCTATGTATGAAATTATCATCCTTTAGACTTATCAATAGCAATTGTCTTAACCATAATATCAACAAATTCCTCCCCCTAATCAAATAATTTAAATGGTGGTTTGAAAAAATATTTTTGATGAGTATAAACATATTTATACTCATAAAAACATAATGCACTATCAAGTAAAAAGTATTTAGTCTTCAAATTGTTCCAACATTGAAGTTTTTGATAAGTTAAAGTCATTTCTAAAATTCAAATTAGAATATATAAATTACATTTTGGTTTGGTTTTTTGGTGCACATGGGGTAAAGACTTTTGTTTTTCCTTTAGAATAATATACCTACACTTAATTCAAAGATAAGGTTTGGTTTAAATAATATTTTTGACTCCTATAATTATAGCTGATTTAAAATGTTTCACATATGAAAATATAATTACTAAATGCAATCATGATGATTGTTTTTCAAATTTTGATGACTCATATTGTATACATATTAGGGTTTTCTTATTGGAACTTTCATGGCTCAAAAAATGTTTTGTGCCATCAATTTCAAAATGGGTGTACCACTTCTCTTACAACTTATAACTTTGTTCATAGAATGATGTCCATGCTAGATGAATTAGATTAGTTTTACATACTTCAATAGTGTCTCCTATGGCTACAACAACATCTTAATTAATTTGATATTTGTCCTTTGGTCATCATAACAATATCGTAGACAATTTGATGCTTCTCATATGACTAACTATTCTTAAAATACTTCACTATTTCAACAGTCTATGCACCTTTATTTGGTGTTGATATCTTTTAGCCTTTGTTATATTACACTATGACTCTTAAATTTTGTTCATATTCTAGATGACCCTCCTTTTTATATAATATTTAGAAATGACAAATCCTAGTCTAAACGATCTTTTTGCCAACTTATGCAAGATGACCTTCACCCTAGACAATATGTACTTTAGCTAGACAATAAACATACAAATATTAGATGACCTTGTCTATGTTGATATTAATGCATCCTCTCCAACATGCTATACATTGATGTTTCTATGTTTGATATTGCCACATACTCTCCAATATGCTATATGACTCTCAAATTCTTCAATTATGGCATACACTTGGATAACACAAATACAAATTTCTCAAACACATTGATGTTTAGTTTTTCTTATACATCGGGTCTATATAGACCATAGATCTAATAGTAATACATTATTTAAAAATGCATCTTTTGCCTCCCTTGATAGCATTAGTCTCACTTTAGTTGACTAAGTTTTGCTTTATCAACTTTATCATATGTTGATAGTGTTTGCACCTTGTCAAGAAGTCTTAATGGTGATATTTTGGATCATATTCTCCAATTGAATGTGTCACTACTCTATTCTTCATTTCAGGTAGAACAAACTTCACTTATTTCTAAATGGTCAAAGATGTCACTAAATAAATGTAGTATAAATCAACAGAAGACAATAAAAGTAAATTGAATGTTGGATGTCTTAATTCTCTTCTTTGCTGATAATACTCCATAGAAAATTTGATTCTTCTTCCTCACTCACAAATAATTTTCATTGCCTTCAATTACCACAAGATCTTTTTGTCTCCTTTAAAACAACATGCTTTGATACCAAATGATGTACAAAAGAGTTTGTTAATTATTTTTTGATGTAATAACAAATTATAAACAAGAGAGAACATGCCATTAGAAATGACCTCAATTGAACCACCTATAATTGATTATCTAAATTCATAACATATGCATTGATATATTCTATATTTTCTTCTCTATTGTTTATGCAAACACAATAGCATTTTGGTGGTATTGTCTTTGTACTTGACTTTTAGCTACTTCTTTAAGCAAGTAAAGGGTTTTTAAAAATTTAATTCCAATTCCAAAATACACAATTTGAATGATAGCTGTCTCTTGTACTATTAAGTGTTCCATCAAACTAAATCCTTATCTAATTTAACAAGTATATCCTTCTATCCTTGTGAAATGTCATTATAAATTTAAAAGTTAAATCATCCACACAATTATTGTAAATGCTTTCTCATTGCTATAATATCCTTTATATGTGTACTTGCTTAACAACTAGTCATAATATTAAATACTCAAATAAAAGTGAGTTTAAAATATCTAGTTAAATGACTTTTCCTATTTATAAAAATTCTAAATGGAAAACGTAATATATTTATATGCACATATAAATATATGGTTGGTTCTTTTTAATATATATGACATTACCACCATTTGTCAAATATGTATATAGTTTCAAGCTAGGTTAAAAATCTTCTATCTTATTTTTCATCTGGTGAAGAATAGCTAAAATTCCTAGATATGCATAACAACCATTGATAATATATTGATGCAGTGTTTTATGAGGTCTTATAACTAATTGTAACAACAATTAAATCATATTATTTGAGTGAGTCAAATTAAGAAATATCATGTTTATATCAAAGGACAATGAAGCAAATTATGTATGTCTAACTCAACAAGGGTTTTATGAAAGTCACTATTATAGTATATATATTCACATGCATTCTTTTGATGCTATTTTTTTAGGCAAACTACAATGGTTGGCACAACTAGGGGCTACACTTCCGAGGGGCACAATAGAGGCTTCCTTCCCCATGATTCAAACTTGGGTAACTTGGATAATAGTCCAACAATATACCACTAAGATATATGAACAAGGACTTTTGATGTGATTTTGTTTGAACATAGCAATCAACATAATACTTTTTATTTGAATTTTATATCTAAAAATATTTATATAAAAATTATAAATGTGATTCATATGAATTCTCATTAAGAAATATAGTAGTTTTTTAGGCACAAGGTACAAAATTGCTATAAGCTTAGTTAATACCATATTATGATAGTTTTTACACATATTTTAAGTGATGGATATGAAAATGCTAGCAATTATATTAAAGGTTAACAATTTTTGTATAAGTATACAAATCAAGTACCATCTTTTAACATGAATTCTACTATTGTTTATATAGGTTTCAATGTTTTTAATGTTTTTCTTAAAAAATTAAAGCTATATCAAATTTGAAATTATTTTTACATAACATATTAAATAAATTTAATATTTTTCAATACTTTTATATAATTAAATAATAATATTTAAAAAACCAAAAATTATTATATTTTTTTAAATAAAAATTAAAAATAATTTGATATGGTCATTCTTCATTCCAAGCAATTCCAATAATAATATTTAGTTTTTTAATGTTTTTTTCCTTAGATGATCAAAATGGACAGACCTTGTAGAATATTTGGTAGCATCCATACACATACCCCTATTTTCTTACATCAATGATTGAAGCACTAGTCAAAGTTAAACCTTATAGAATTCAATAATGCTGGAAAATCTGGCATGAAGAGCTACAGGTGTTAGGTTAGATGGATGTGACTTTATATTGGATAAATTACTATGATATTCCAATGATGTAGAAGTTTTTTTTCATGGTACTTTCTTTATTTTCAATTGATGTCTGCGTTTATGTAAGTTTATTATTATACACAAGTTTCATTTCTCAACACTCCATTGGTGGTTTCCTTCTCTTCTCAAGTCCAACCTAACCTAACGCATTTTCCTGTGAATTATGAATAAAAAACATAGTGGTGGAGATTCAACACATTAAAAACAAATAAATTGTCACATATATTATTATTTGCTTTCTTCTTGTTGTATGTCGGTGGTTGATTTATCCAGGTGATCAGAATTTGATTTATAAAATTTACAATGAGCAAAAGTGCAAATAGCACTCTCATCTTTATTGGTAAATACTTCACTAACCAAATATTTTTATTATTATTTTTAATTATAAAATGGTTGTATTATATAATAATATTACAATTTAGATATTGTTTATATTTTATTTGATAAAATTTTAATTTAGGTTTTTTAAATGTTAAAAAATTTAACTGATTAAATTAATACCATTTAATTTATAAATTAAAATTATTATAAAATATACAATAAATAATTTTATAAAATAATAATATTATTTAATAAAAGTTTTTAATAATAAATTATTTAAAATAATTGAAAGGATTGCATTTAAAAACAGGTCTAATTTACAACTGGTTTTCAGATCTTATACTTCACAATTTACATATCCCATTGAGAACAAGGAGGAAAAAAATAATAATTGCGTAGTACTAAGCGAAAGGAATTGGTTGTTAGAGTGCCAAGGGCTGCATCAACCTCGTCTTAGACATACATATGTGGATGCACCGATTTTTGTGTCGAAAACATTTTTTCTATGAGATAATATTTGAAGCATCAACATTAAAGGTAATAACCTTGAATATTATTATTATTTTTTAAATTGTAACAAGATTAATTAGGAGAGAATTATGTAAATTTAAAAATTAATATATATTTATAGAATAACATTTAATGTCATGTGAATATATAGAAGATTTTTAAAGTCGGTCATTTAATTCTATCAATTAGTCTACTTATTCCTCATGCTTTTAATATGAGGATGCCAAACCCACTTCATCCATCATTCTCTTCTTTAAATAATGTGTATCCAAAGGTCTTTACTTCTATAATAAAAATTTGAATCCATCTTTAACATGTGCATGCCCAAAGTTGTAAGTTTAAGTAATATAACATAAAATTGGGAAAGCCCCCATGTACCTCTAAAATAGAAACTCTTTAGGACTTACACTCTATGAAGAAACAAGACACATTCCCATCCCAAGAATAAATGGGAAGTTATTTATAACACTATCTCTGTAAGATTGATTATATTTCTTCCTATGGTCATGCATTATTCAAACCCAATCTCATACATTCTATGGCCCATCCTATAATTTTAACGGGACTTTTTCCTTCCAATCTAGTCATATTCTCCTATAGCATCAAATAGTGACTCAATTGATCGTATTGAATAATTCCCTCACTTAGGGGTATTTTCAATAACAAACATAGAATCCAAGGAAATACCATAAAAATTACTATTTACCATGAACAAGGTAAATTTTACAAAATACATATCCATTCTCAATAACACAAGGCATATAAATCATAGTAAACATTACTAGAAATATGTACACATGTAAGAGACTAAACTTGGAACCATATCTTTATATTTAAAGCCCTTTAATTTAATTTATCTTGTATCCCTTGTAATATCTTAAACCTAAATATGTACAAGCACAAAATGTATATTTCCTCTAAAATAATGTCTTATTTTCTAATTAGATACATATTTCCATGCAACAAAAAATTAGCATAAATATCAAATATAGTATTTAAAACCTATATGGTTTAATTTTCTCTTTCCATATTAGAATTTATTATATAAATTAACATTTACAAATAAGAAACAAGTCTAAAATCCTACCTTCAAACACTTCAATAATGGGAGACGTGTTGAAGCTTCCCTCCAATGTAATAGTTCTTTCTCTTCCATTGTTACTCTCTTCTCTTTCTTCCAACCATAATAGAATGAGGGTCCTTTTCTTCTTTTCCTCTTATATAAATATTTCATAATTAAAGTTAGAATGCTCAAATATGATATTGACTTATTTCCCTTTGGATCACTCTTTAAAAAGGGAAAGATAGCTCATTGATCCTCATTCCAATACATCTAAAACTTTTAATTTATGTAACTTTTGAAATGATACTTTATTAATAACTAAACCATGATCATAATTAATTAATACCCTTCACTAATTATACATCTCAATCTAAAAAGGATTAAGTTTTACCATAATATAGTTCTAATAACTAATTATAATACTCCATAAAATATGAACAAATAATATCCATTTTATTTGCCTCATATTAAGACATAATAATATCTCAAATAAAACCTTGATATATTATCATTCATAATGTACATTCAAGTTCACATATCATAGTCACCATATAATATTTAAAGCAAGAAAATATAAATAGGTCCATTGTATATATGAATCCAAGATCAAGAGGACACATCTATGGTCCAAGGTGAAAAATATGGGGCATGACACAAGAGCATGCAAAGATGGCTTATCACACATGGCATAATTCCTCAACAACCAAATGGATTTTGATATCACTAAATATTCATGGTCACAATATAGACTTGTGATTGAATTCTTAATGGTATACTGCAAACATAAGTCATTTCAATTCCATTTAAACAATTAAAAAAAAAAAAAAAATCTACCAATATTGAATGATTTTTATAGACCATTTGACTACCCCAAGAAGAGTAACTTAAAAAAATGCATTGAATGAAAGGAAGTGATAAAATAAAAATATGACGCGATGTGTTCTTAGTCTTTTAGCTTACTAAAAATATGCCTAAAAGTTTTTAGTTTACATGTTATGGCTTTATCATCATAGATATAATATTTAAGTCATTTTTAGATACATATTATATTATTTGATGATATTAGATATTATTATAATATTCTTACACCTCACATGATGTTGAGAGAAGCTGAATAGTTTGAAGAAAAGATGAAGAACCAAGAGTCTCTTATGACAACCAAGAGACTTACATTGTATGTATATATGTGTATACATTGAAAAAAATAACAAAATTTAGTGTTTTAAATCTAACATTGGTATCAGAGAACTAAATTATTCTTGCTCGGTTGTATCCCAAATTTTATTTCTTGGCATTTTTTTTTTCCTTTTCACAGTCTAGTTATGTCTATGTTTGATTTTTTCCAAAATAACAGTTAGCTTGGTTCTTTTACCCATCCACTATAGCTGTCCTCTCACTTGCCTATGTCTGTTGTGGTCCCCACTATTTTCACATCCAAAATATCCGATGTTATACATGTGCTTAACTTGTCAAGCATATTTACAAATATAACTAGAGTGCCATAGCTATTTGGAGAAAGACTACAAGGACTAGAAAGATGAGATACCTACATCACATGTCCCATTTTTTTTATGAATAAATTTATAGAGGGGATTCAAGAAACCTTGAGGAAGAAAGCTAATTTTTCCTAGTCTTAAACCTATAGAGCTCTTCTTATTTTTCCTTCCATCGCTAATCTATAGACATAAAAACCCCATCACTTACAATATTTTCATCGGGAAACCTCCATGTGCATCTAGTATAGTGGTATCATAATACCCTCCCATGATATGATTAAGGTTCATTTCCTTGGATGTGTCACTAGATAATGATTTCAAGAATCTAGTGAAGGTGGAGAGAAGCAAGTTGAAGTTCAAAAGTGCATGACACTAGATAATAATATTTAATTTTTAAGAAACTAGTGAAGGTGGAGAGAAGCAAGCTAAAGTTAAAAATGTGTGACACTAGATACAAATATTTATTTACCAAAAGGTAAAGATATTTATGAAGTTGGAAAATTCTTAATTCTAAGGAGTTTCTTGCAAACGATTCTCAAAGAAGCTAATGCTTGTGAAGATCACTTTAAAATTGGTGTTACACTCCCTATATATGTCATGAAGATAGTATACATGACATTAGTTACTCTTGATATCTTCAAGCATCAAAAGAATGGGGGGAACAAATAAAATATTCAAGGTCAAGCCCATAATAACAAGTGTTTGTTGTGACACAAGTGAACTTATCTAAAGGACTGATTTCACTTGTGATATTGACATTGTTGACAGTCCCATGATGACAAGTATTTATTGTGACATAAGTGAACTTATCAAAAAGATAGATTTTTCTCATGATAATAATGACTTGAACATTTTTTATGGTAGTGGTGTTGAAGATGAGCATCATGATGTGATTCTCAATCTTGTTGATTGTGTTGTCCATGAAAAATGCCACATTTGATGATGGAAAGTTTGGGCATCTAAAAATTGTTGGTGATAGTGGAATTGGTCATGACAAATACCATTTTTCTAAAGACCATAGTGATGATGATGCGATTGGAAGTTTTGAAAATCACACAAAAGGTATTAGACCAAAATTAATGAAGTGAATGGGTTATAATAGCATAGGATCATGAAGGAATGGGTAAGGTATAAGAAAGCCCATAAATCCAAATGTAAGGTCAAAGAACAAAGACCTTGATTATGATGGTCAAATAGGAAGTGACAATGTTAAGTTTATAAAAATAAAACATATGCAGAGACTTAAAATCCTAGAATAAATTATTGCAGTAATTGTGGATGACCCAGACATGTGACAACTAGGTGTTGGAATTTGCATCCTTATGAAATTTTTGGTCAACATAATTTCTCGCAAAAACATTATTGGTACAAAAATAAAATGGCCAAGAAAATACATGTTTATTGTGGATGGATGAATATGATAGAATGATATAAAGTGAAACAAATGTTGAATAGATTTTACAAGACAAGGTTTTATCCTTAAAAGAGAGTAAGTATAAGATGAAGCTTAGTGGATGAGAGAGACCTCCCATAGAGTAATGCAATCTTGGGATTCAAGATATTCTTAGAAAGCTTGTAGTGATAGAGCTTGCAATGAAACACCATGTGGAATATTTTGAATGTGTTGTTGAAAGTACCATTTTACTTGGGCTATCTGATGGGAAAGCAACAACAAGTACCTTTTGAGGTCAATACCCACATAGCTAAAGCACCATTGGATGTAATACATACTGATCTATATATATCAGTGCCAACCAATTATGGTGGACATAAGTACTTTTAGATCTTTGTTGATGATTACTCATGAAATATATGGATATATGTTTGTAAACAACATGTACTAAAATATGGTTGTTACCTCAATATGTGTATGTTATAAATTATAATACTATATTTAATATGTTGATTGAAAAACACCTAGGGTTTCAAGTACTATACACAAACCTTTAAATAAGAATCTAAAGAAAAAATAAAAGGAATGTGAGAGTACAAATAATACAACAAACAAAACCTAGATCACATGATATTATGGTTCAAATGCTTACAAGGGAAATAAAAGGAGTTTTGTCATATCAAAATGCACCCGTCGAACCTAGGCTATGGAGGGCTCAACAAGGATGAATTTTTTCATACCTTATGTAGAGGGAAATAGGAAGACGAACCACAGAAGGGGGAAGACCACCTACAAGGTGAGCTCCATGGTTTTTAATCGAGTTTGGATCCTTGTTGGACCTAAGTCATTGATGTAGAGTGACCTCTATGAGTTGATGCTAGGAGAAAATAATTACAATGAAATTATAATATAGTAAATTAAATGCTTGTAGGAAAGTAAAATCCTAAGCTATGGGGGAAATACACCCAAGAAATAGGTCTCCCTCCTAATTTTTGACTATAACAAGTGGCAATTGAACATGAAATATTCCACCTATGGCTATTGAACACAACCAAACAAAAAACACCACTAGAAATTGAGACAAGCCAAGAGGAGGACAAAGCAAAATTAGTCATGAATTCTATTAACATGTTCAAAATTATTACAAGAAAATTAAGCTCAGAGGGTTTGATAACCCTTAGGAATGATAAAAGGTTCAGACTCCCCTTGTTATAATAGAAAAGAAGGATGAAAGGAAGAACTTGCAAGGCTAGGTACCAGACATGAGCAAATAACTTCCAATATCTTTCATTATGAAATCAACCCTATTTATACACTGAGGGAAGGATTATTTCCCTCCAATATTTTGTGTATAAGGTATGCATATATAGTCTATTCCTATATATTAGAGATCCCTCTGGAACTTGCATGACAATAACTTTGAGGTCTCTGGATCTAGGGTCATAAATGCTAAAATATTCCAAGACTTTGTATGATTGAGTGTGGTTAACTCAACTCTCTACTACTACATTGGGGTGGTTGCACCATTAATTATTTTCCATGTTTCTTTTGGGCTATATCACTTTGCTAATGCAGCATACATGGCCTCCCTAACTAGTCTAGATGGACAAGGTAGACTCACACATATGGTGGGAGGTGGGCATGACTAGCATGAGACTGGATCTGATAATCTTAGATAAAATGTTTAAAATTTATGGTCACTAGTGGGTGTCTTATTTAATGATATTTCGCCTACTTTTCTTATTTCATGTGTGGCTACCACATGTCCTATGATATGGTGGAACCTAATTCAGTCAATGGTGAGCCTTCTCATTGAAGCGTTGGTTCTTTCCTCTCTTGGGATCTTGACTGGTTGCCACACATCCTTTTTAAGATTCAGTTAGAGTCTCCCATTTTCATTGGTTATTTCCTCTATTATAAGGATCATGTGGGTTATTGGATTGAAAATCAATGATGTGCAGGCCTTGACACCCTTGATGCAACTAGGTTGGGCATAAGATAAGTGTCAATTGTAGATGTAAGATATAATGGTTGACACAACCTTTAAGATTATTTGTCTTTCCTTGAAGCTCCTTTCTATTAAATAAAGGTGGAAAGTGCTTTTTTATAGTGTTACATTGGCCTAACCTGCTTTTGACTAGTCTAGCTTGGAGTGAAGCAGGGTAGTAGGGAAACATTCCCTATAGCTTTAGAGGCTTCCAAGGCTCCTCCGGATACTGAAGGAGTGAACCTAGATATTATTTCCTTATCCATTGGACATGGAGTCAAAATTTGGAAGCTAGAGGAAAATAAAGACAAGAAAATAGATAAAATTTAGGTAGAAATAAGGGAATTCTACCTTTAATTTGAGGTCCTTTCGAGAGCCTAATTATACCATTGATATACCTTTAACATAGGTGCTTTATCTAGGGAGGAGTTTTTCCTAATATACAAGTGAGAAGATCTCATTTGGATAGAATTCTTGAGAGGTTAATGAATTTAACATGCTTTGTAACTCTAGGTGTAGTATGGATTCTCTAGTTTTAGTTCATCCCCTAGTTTGGTGAACATCTTCCCACAAATTACATGATTTTGAATGTTCTAAAATACCTATAGATAGGTAACTCCATACATTTTCATTTGACAAGTGTGTTATGGTTTGGTTGTGGCTATTTGAACTTCCCCTATTATATTTTTCCATGATTCCTATTTTGGGGAGCATTAATTTGGGTCTACAAACCCATAGGAGCATATAATGTCCCTACTTAAAAACTTTCAATTCCTTCCCTTCAAGATTACTAGATTTTATTGTGTTGGTATATTTATAGCACCTTTGTTCAAGGTAACCATAACAAAAATTGAAAACCTAATTACCTAAAGAGGTTGGTCTAGGTTTTGGACCCATACCTTGGTTGGGGAATGGATCCATATTTTTTATGGTAGGTTTTTTGCATTGTATTCTCAATTGATTTATCTAACAACAAGTTGAGAATTACCAAGTATCCTGATATGCTTTATGACCATAGCTATAGCTGCTTGAAGACATAATATTAATGATTCATACTCTGTATTGTTGTTTATGCATTGGAAGTCTAGTTTGAATGATAAGGGGATAGGCACACCCTGGGGTGTATGAAACACAAATCCAGCACCTTGACCTTTTTCTCACTTAGAAACATCAAAGAAGAAAGTGATATCAATGTCTTCCTCCAGAATAACATCTTCTTTTTCAGTGACAATGAATACCAAAATATCTAGGAGCTCAATAATCAAGGGTTGATCACTAGGTTATGGAGCTTTCACAAGTTGATCGACTATGACCTAACCTTTAATGGATTTTGGCTAATGAAATCAATATCAAAGTCAGTGAGAAGCATTGTCCATGGGTGTTATTGTAAGTGTGAGACATCATATAATGCAAAGTATTTTCTCTAGCTATGACATATGTGGTGTGACTAAGCATGTAATGTCTAAGTTTATTAGTGGTAAAAACCACTGCTAAGCACAATTTTTCCATGTAAGTGTATTTGATTTCATAGCTTACCAGTGTTTGAATAATGTAATAGATAGCTTGCTCTTTATTGTTCTCATTATTTTGTGCAAGCATTGTCCCTAATGCAAAGTTCATTGCTGAAACATAAAGATGGAAGGGGACCCTAAACTAGGAGTTAATACTAGTAGAGAATCCAGGTATTGCTTGATATCATAAAAGGCTTTCTGACATTCATCTATCCATGAAAATGTCACCTCCTTTTGTAATAGGTGATTTAATGGCCTGCATTTGTCAAAAAGTTGTGTAATGAAGTGATAGATTGATTGAATATTTTCTTGTAAACTATGCAATTTCTTTAAGTTTTTTGGGGGAAATATATTTATGATGGCCTTGAATTTGTTTGGGTTCACCTCAATGCATCTTTTGTAGACAATGAACCCTAGTAGTTTTCCAGAGATAACACCAAAGACACACTTTTTTGGGTTCAACTTTACATTGATCTCTAGAAATCGATCAAAGACATTTTCCAATACACTAATGTGCTCTTGTCAATTTTTAGATTTTGCAAGAGATAATCTACATAATATTTGATAATATTATGCATGTAATCATGGAATATGTATGTAATTGCATGTTTATAAGTGGCACCTACATTTTTGAGGCCAAAGGGCATCCCCTTGTAACAAAAAGTCCCACCGTGATCAAAATTTGTGAATACAAAAATCAAGAAACACCAAATATAAACTATGAAATAAATGAATAAGCAAGATAACACAAATGATTGCACAAGGAAATGAATTATTTTATTATTATTGATGGATCTCTTGTATTACAATCAAATGTACCCCAAATAGGGGGTTTACAATACTTATTATTTTGATACAATTATTATAAATCACTAAGGTTATCCAAAACCCTAGTTATACGTAAATGGTGGTGTCTTCATGCTTGATTCTATCCCAACAGATTGGTGAGTGGGATTTGGTATCCTATGCAGGGCCACTTGAGCTTCAAAAGATACTAATGAATGTGATTCTTAGACCTACACACAATAAATAATGACAAGAGTTAGTAATGAGGGCTCCACCGTGTGAGACCCTTAGAAGATAAAATCATTAAACCCTAGTTGCAAAAATAAAGCTATAAACAAATATGAGAATATGAAATAAGAACAATGAGATTTTACCTTGTCAAATAACATTGTTTTTGTCTTTATCGCTAATGTAGGGAGTGATTATGCAGATGCTCTAACAATTTCCCGAGGGTTGTAGGGCTATAGATATGAATGGGAAACACCCAAAGGAACTTAGTGCTAATAAAAACATCTAGATGTGCTTTGTATGCTCCTTTGGGTGTTCAATAATATCTAGAGTACATTCAGTGGTCGAGGAGAAAGTTGCAGAACTAGATCTGGTTCACGCGATATGGGAGGTGATAGATGCGAAGGATGTGAATGGCAGTGCGGGGATGCTAGGATGGATATGATGGAGATAGGGTTTGAAATCCATAAATATTTTAAAGAGCTTAGGGAATTCAAAAATTAGGTAGAATTCTTGGGAAACTTAGGGGTTGAGTCATCAAAATAACTCCTCTTTATAATATTCCCTTATACGTGTTACGGTTTCAATGACACAAAATGTTTGGCTGAGATTAAAACGTGAGGAAGGGTGGAGATTAAAGCATGGCAAGTGGCATGGATTGAGGCATATGGATGGCTAAGATTAAAAAATAATGGATGGATGGGATTAATTCATATAAATATATATACATTTATTAAATATATATAAATATAATATATAAAATATTATTATTTAAAAATATATTAAACAAATATATATAAATAATGGATAATTGTGGTGGGAAGCTATGGATGGATGACAAGTGGCTAGATTTTGGTGTCTACAATAAAATAATTAGATAACCCTTAACTTCGGATCACAAAAACGTAGACAAGCATGTAAAATAAATAAAATAAATTACTAAGCATCAACCTTAGCCTTAAAGCTAAGCATTGTATTAAAAGAGGTGCTTGAATTACTAATGGGTGACTCAAAAAATGGTACCTAGAGACAATAGTACATGAGCTGAGAGTGAGGAACAAAAAAAATGTAACAAAACCACCATAGGTCCAAGTAGAACTTATAGAGCTAACAAGCTTAACATAGCATCAAAGGAAGATAAAATCTAACAGGGATACAACACTTCAAAAACTAAATATAGAGTGAGGCAAGACATCTCACAAAATTTAGAACAAGCATAGGGGTCATGTAATTGGTTAACAAGGTATTTAAAAACCTATCCCCTCATAAGGAACTTCCAAGGCTTTGCGGTAGCACTACCAGTACCCTCAAAAAGAAAACAACAAAACAAACAAAAAATTCAACACCAAGAACAATCCTAATGACGCTTACACAAAGCTTTAAGTAACACTCAACATAGAAGAAAACAAGTAGAGCATAGCCCAAAAATCCTCCAACAAATTAAAGAAACTCAAACATTAAAAAAATGTAGAAACAAGAAGTCACATGAACCAAATGGAAGCTCATACCACCTTTAAAGCGAGTTCTATAGTAAACACAACAATCTCAAGCTTACCTTTAACCTCCAGGTCCTTATTTCTCTAATACACTTCCCTTGTATCGTTATATTTTCCTCTTGCAATCCCTTTTTATTTGCTAGCCACAAAAAAATTGAACTCAATGGAAATATAAAGCTTTCCCTGGAAGAGCCTCAAGGAATAGGGAGGATGTTTCTTTTCAAAAACTTTATGCAACCAAACTACCCACTACCATGACAATCCAACTTAGCTCATTATGAGGATAAAATTCAAAAAATACGTTGGCAAGAACCAATGTGAAACTATCTTTCAATAAGTCTCATAAGCATGATTTCTCAAGCAAAGGTTTCTTTCAATTTCTAATGCTATCTTACTAATATTTTAAGGTGATAACAATAAGAATCATTTTGCCTCAACCATTACTTATTCCAAAATTAATATTTCTTCTAAATTAATAATTATTTATAAATCCATTTTATCTTAGTGCTATCAACTTTTATTATTCATCTAATTAACTAAATTATTATTGAATGCTAATGTCAACCATTAGCATCAATACCAAATAGCACACGAAGACCCTTGCTAAGTTTTCTATATGCATGACCAAAGTTTTTCCTTGAGTACAAGGTTTTTTTAAGATGACAAAAACATGATACCATGCCTACTAAGGATGGTTCCTTTGTGGATAGCAATGTCCTTGCCCAATGGTGCATTAAATAAGTTAAACACATGTGCAATGCATCTACATGAAGGATATTATTTTACTCTTGAGCTATCGATGAGAATTTCATCTAGCATTTTCTATTTTCTCTCAACTTCGGTGGTTTTCCCATATCAATCCACCCATGAGAGTACTTGATCTTGCAACCATAAATTCCATTAGCAGTACCATATTCTAAAATAGTATAATCAAGCATAAAATGCAACTACCAACACATATTGGTAACATAAAATGAAATTATGCATTAGATATCCACACATCAATACATAAATCAAATGTCAATAATGATTCATACCAAGGATGGTTGTTACATACTTCCCCCTTGGATTAAACTTAGCCCTCTATGTTTCCTAAAAATAAAAGATACATAATTCATTCAAATAAATATGGGAATTGCTTCCTCATATTCTCAGTATCTTCCCAAGTTGCATAGTTTTATAACATTGGTCATATTGAACCTTACATTGATCTAGGGTTCATTTCCTCAACATATTGGAATAAAACCCTAGAATAATTATAGGTCACACATCAATGGATCTAGATAAGGATAAACACATGTGCAATGCATCTTTAACAAGTTGTATGGCAAGGCAAGCCTATAGGCCACTGGATTAATCTTATCAATGATCTCAAAAGACATAATGAGGATCCAACCTAGTTGACTTTATGGCAATTTTCATGGGTCTTACCCTCTTGGTGATTTATTCATATCAACATAGTCCTTTTGACGATCGATTGCTTCCTTGAGCCTTAGCCAAATCACTTTGAGTTGCTCCTCCATATCTCTAATAGTGTCCAATACAATCACCACCTGATACTCTATATTCTCCCATGATAGATGTGTTCTACATTTGCTACTATATAAATCCTCAAATGGAGCCATTCCTATGGATGCATGGTATCTAATATTGTATGCAAATTCTACTAGATGCAAAAATTATTCCCACTTAGACTTTTGATCCATGTAGTACATGTAAATCATATCCTCTAGGACTTGGTTCACTCTCTTTGTTTTTCCATCTATTTTCATATGGTATACAAAACTGATAGTCAACTTAGTACCGACTACATGATGAAGAGCTTGGAAATTTTTTGATGTAAACCTAGAATCTTTGTCTAATATGATCACCTCAGGAAAACCATGTTCCCTAAAAATTTCCTTGGCAAACGTGTTTTCCACAACCAGTGCATCATCCTTTATTTTTCTTGGTATAAAATATGCAACCTTAGTCAAATAATCGACTATCACCAGTATTGCATCATGCTAGAACCTAATATTACATAAAACCATAATAAAATCTATAGATATAACCTACCACTTATGAGTAGGTATATCATGTGGGTATAATTTTCCTACTAGATGTTGATGTTTTGCCTTAACCTTCTGACACTCCAAGCATCTAGCAATAAAACTAGTGATATCCTATTTCATTCCTATCTACTAGGAGGTCTTTTTCATGTTTTCTCTCATATTTGACCCTCTTGTATGAGTAGAATGTGGAGAACTATATACCTATTGCATAATTATTATCCTCAAATCACTAGTTTGGGTATGCCAACCCTATCCTTGAAGTATAAAAGTCCATATTTTATGTTAAAATCCTTATTTTTTTTAGGATTTATTTCAAATTTTCCAAGATTTCAATGCATTATTGATCCTATAGCTGCATTTCCTTGACTTTGTCCATTCAGTCTATATGAATCTAGGTCAATGCTTCTACTTAAGGCATTTTTAACCTTATTTTATTTCCCTTTGATATACTTTATATCATAGGTTGGGTAAAAATATACCTTAGACTATCAAAAATGTTTAAGGGGCTAGGAGAAGCCTTTGAATCCCCTAAAGGAACTAGTGGTTGCAAGGAAAATTCTAGACATTCCAAACATCTTTTTGCTAAGTAAAAAAAAGTGGAGAATACCCTGCTCTGGACTCAGTATTGGATGACTCTACCCCTCCAAGAATAAAGCTAAGTTTACCTTAGGTTCAATGGGTAGTAGGAAGGTGAAAAATTTAGACCACTAGATGTCCCTAAAATATAAAATTCTTTAATAAGATGATGATGGAGTTTAAGAATTCCCTTATTAGCACCCTAAATGTGGCCATTGTATTTGTTGAAGAGATTAAAAAATTATGGGCTAGAATAAATGGGAGCTAAAGGCCTCAGAGATCGTCAATGGTGGAGCTAGAGAAGGTGATATAGATGATTAAGTCCTCTTTCTCTTATTTGTGTTGGTTTAGATGGTGCTTGTTGGTTGTTTTAGTTTTGTATTTATTACTAGTGGGAGTTGATGGTTAGTCTTTAGGGTTGGTATTTTAGTTATTTTTAGGACCCAAGGGTATCTACCACCTCTAGGTTCCTTTGTTAATTTCTTGGTTATATTGCTAGCCCATGGTGAAAGTTGTATTTATGTGTAGTGGCTAGCATTTTTGTTTGAGTTAGTTCTATTCTCTGTAGCTTTTGGATTATCTCTTGGAAATGTAGCTTCCCTCTCTTTGTAAAATATTTGAGAACCCTTTCAAAACCTCTTATTTCACCTAATAAAAAAAAATACCTTAGACTTTGGTGGTTTGTCCTTAGATCAAAAGTTTTTCCCAAAAAATAGTGTCTCTAGACCTTTAGTGCATCCACAATTGCTGCCAACTCCAGGTCATGTGTAGCATAATTTAACTCATGATTCTTGAGTTTTCTAGACTCATATGCTACGATAGCTTCATTCAAGGACAAAATCCCACCCAAACATTCTAAGGAAGCATCTTTACATACTATAAAAGTCCCAAGAGGATCCAGTATCTTGATAATTGATGTTGTAATCAGGTTATTCTTCAAATTTTCAAAGGTGGTCTCATATTTATCCGACCATTTGAACTCTTTTCCTTTTCTCTAAAGGTTGGTGATAGAGTAGGTAATATTTGAATAATCCTTCACAAAAAACCTATAATAACTAGTGAGCCCCATGAAGCTTCTAACTTTTGACACATTAATGGGTGCAGACCAATTCAATATAGCCTTAAATTTCATAGTTTCAAAAATAATCTCTTCTATAGATATGATATGCCAAAATACTAAACTTGTGAGGCATAGAACTCACACTTAGAATTTTTTTGTAAAGTAGGTTTTTATTCAACACCTCTAATACTAAACTCAAATGTTGGTCAAGTTATTCTTTGGTGTGAGAATATATCAAGATATCATTTAGAAATATCAAAATAAACCAATCCATAAATGTTTTAAACACATTGTTCTGCTAGAGCATTTGTTAACCCAAATGGAAAAACTATGAACTCATAGTGACCATATCTATTTTTAAAGGCTATTTTATGAGTATCTTCCTCATGAATTTTTAGTTTATAATAGCTAGATATCCAATAAATTTTTGAAAATATAGTGGCATCCTTTAGTTGGTAAAAAATATCGTCAATCCTTGGTAAAGGATACATATTCTTAATGGTCACCTTATTCAAAATCCTATAATCATTGCATAATATCAAGGAACCATCCTTATTTTTCACAAATAGTACTGGAACACCCCAATATGACACACTAGGTTTGATCAGACTCTTTTCCAATAATTATTGAAGTTGCACCTTTGAATCTTGCAACTCAATAGGGGTTATTCTTTAAGGTGTTCTAGAAATGGGCCTAGATATCGATATTAGTTCAATGGTGAAGTAAAATTCATGTCAAGGTGGTAGGTCTAGGATATATTCTAGAAATACATCTCTAAATTAATGTGAAATTGGATATTTCTTAAATATTTCCTCATCCCCTTTTTTGCATTTCTTCTTATTTATCTTGACTACATACAATATACCACCTCTTTTAATGGTTTTCTTCAACTACATACCTGACAACAAATATGGTAAAAAATACCCTTGCCTACTTTGAAATCTTACTCTCTTCTTATCCTTATCAATGCAATCCATCCATATCTCTTGGAAGTTAATTAAGGCTCCATTGTGACAACCCTCCTTGGTAGAACTCTTTATGGATAATGAACTATATTTTGGTGTGAATATTTAATGGCATAGCTTCATTTTTATGATGTATTTATGATGGGATGATTACATTATTTTGAGCTTGGAATATGGTACTACTAACATATTTATGGGTGCAAGACTAGGTGCTCTCTTTGGTGGGACCATATGGGTGAACCACCTACAAAGAGAGATATTTTAGGAAATGATGGTGATTACTTGCTGATCGATAACTTGGGGTAACAAAAAAATCCTTCATGTAGATGCATTGCATTTTTCTTGTACTCATGCACCTTGAACGATTAGGATCGGGTTTATTCCAACTAAGAGTTGTAAAACTATTAACAAGATAGCAGTGGTGATCCCTTGAATATGTATGACTAGGATATCATGTTTATTTCTAGTGAAATTATAATAACCTTAGCTCATGGAGGTGTGGTAACTACACACCAAGGATTTATGTTGATTAACCTACCTATATGAAATTAGATTAGAGCTAGGGAATATGCATTCACCTTTAATTTTTATGGGCCTTAAAGGATAATCCCCACATCATGGTCACATTGTTCTATGTTGGTGAGGGTATGGGAAAGGTGGAGGATCAATTTTGGTATCCTTCTAAATAAGTAGGTTTAGTAAGGTGAACCTAAAAAACCATGGGATTTGACCACTCTTGTCCATTGAGTGTCATCTGTAATGACTTGGAACTAAAATGTGGTGAAGCATTGTGTAGATTAAAGATACAACGCCAAACAAAAGATAAAGAAGTCACGATAAAAAGTAATACAGAACACAGTTGTACAAAACAAACGATTTTTATTAATCAACGGAGTTTAAAAACTCCTTTTGAGTACAACAGGGCCTGTAACCCTTTTCGTGATACAAAAATTACAGTTTGTGCTAGGGTTCTCCGAAACCCTAGCTGGCATAAAGTGGTGGCATCTCCGAAGACTATATCCTTAATCCCAACAAAGTGAGTGGGCTTTGTTGTATCCCTTGGCTCGGACCACTCCAGCCTTAAACAACTGCTATCAACACACCAGATCTGCCATTAAAATCCTGCACACATTAACACTATCAAGGAGTTAGAAATTAATAAGAGGGCTCCACTGTGTGAGCCCTCATAAACAATTTAAAACCCTAGAAAAATAGAATGCAGGAATTCAACAATAGATTAATAAAAGAAAAGAAGTTACTTGCTTTAAACTGATTTATACCTGTTCTCTGTTAACGCGGCTAGACCAAGCGGCACCTGGAAGTAATGTGGCTATCAAATCGGCTGCAGAAGGCGCCCTGGTGCACTCGCCGAACGCCCGCGTGCTTCTGAATCAAGGTTTCAGACACCGGTCCGAGTCTCGTGGTCACGGGTAAACGCCCACGGGCACTTGCGACAAGAATGTGGAATTCTGCAGAGTGCCGCAGAAGAGATGGCGGCGAAGTTGGCGACGGATGCGGCGATGGATGCGACGATGGATGCGACGAAAAGGATGCGGCGATGGATAGCTGAAGAGATAGATGAAATAGAAGAGATAGGTCCAAAAGATAGCAAAGATAGCAAAGATAGGAGAAGAAGATAGGGTTTGAGCCATCAAGGTGACTCAATTTATAATCTACTCTTAGGGCACACTTTAGGGTTTTAACGACACTTTGAATGTGTGGCTAAGATTAAAGTGGATCCAAGGGTAGAGAATAAATCTAGGTTGTGAAACGGATTAAGATGGATGGACGGATGAGATTAAATGAAAGATGGACGGCTTAGATTAAATCACTTAAACTATATTTATATATATATTAAAATATTAAAATATATATATAAATATTAATTTAAATAAATTTGGGGATGAAAAATGGCGGGAAAGGTGAAATTGGGCCAAATAATGGCGGGAAGGTGTGGATTTGGGCCAAATAATGGCGGGAAGGTGGATTTGGGCCAAATAATGGTGGGAAAGATGGATGATTGACACGTGGCTGACAGGAGGTATAGATGACTTACAAGTGGTCGGATTTTGGTGTCTACAGATGCTCTTTTGAGCCGCCTTGTGTGAAGACACAATGCAAAGACAAAAACTTAAGACACCCGAAAAGTCGGATCGTACGCAACTCTCTCTCAAGACTAAAGCACAACTTTGAAGACCAAAGAATAAAAGAATATTTAAAATTTTTCAGCTTACCCCCTCAATTGGCGAGCGAGAATGGTTCTCACAAGCCAATTGGAAGAAATTCGGAAGAAAATGAACCGTTTTTGCCCCAACGGTGAAAAAAAAGGGGTTGGTGTATGAACCATCTGTTTATGTCCCAATAGAAAAGGGGTTGGTGTACAAACCAGAAAAGAATATGAGTGATGTGAAAGATGGACCGTTTTCTGCCCCAACGGTTATAAAGGGATTTTTGCCAAATTGTAAGTTCCATGATCATGTAAGATGAATTCCACTATAGGAAAATTAGAAATTGATAACGGATGCCCCAACTCCCGTGTGTGAATCCATACTGTTGATGAAATTGCCTTGTTGGCACCATTGATATGCAGAGATGAAAGATGCATGAAAAGAGTCCAGTAACTCGTAGATGCTCCTAGTGACCGTATGGATAATTCCTCGGGTCGGAACCAATCAACCTAGGTAGCCTCAATCTCTAGCAAGACTCAAAATAATGATGATATTAAAGATTGTCCATGTTTAAGGCCCCATGAACTAGGCCATCAATGACAACCGTTGAGCAAATTAATCTTGGTATGAGGTCACTTGAAAAGTAGAATACCCAAAATTGATTTCCAATTTTCAAACAGGGAAATAATTGATGATGATAAATGGTAAGTGTCCTTATGGTGGTTTAATCCTCTTACCGAATTGCATGGATTCAAATCGCCGCAATCGCCAAGGTGATAGAATATACCACTAGATACGAGGTTTACTTTAATTTGATTTGGCAAAAATATGCATGATGAAAGAAGAATGAATGAAATTGACGATAGATCCGAAGAATTGATGAATGTGGTTAATTTTGTGAAGGTTTTGAATATTTTTAACCCAATTTGTAAAACAATGATGAATGATGCGCTTTTTGAGCGAAATGACAAAATTTGTGTCCAAAACTCGTTGTAACCTTCACAAAATGTTTTATTATGATAAGAAGAATGGATGAATGCAATTTGATGAAATTTGGAGGAGGTAAGCTTCAATTTTGCAAGTTTTGTTCCTTTATTCAATACTGACACCAAACGCCGGTCTGCATTTGTGGTTGGCAGAGACGCCCGCCGGTGTTTAGGCGCTCTACAAATGTAGGACTACGTCTGAATGCGCCATGAAATGCCCTACTGCATTTCAGGGCACCAAAACCAGCTATTTAAATAGTTTCAACGAGAATTTCGCTCATTTGTGCGTTCGAGCTTGAGAGAAGTGCGTCTGAGGGAGTGGAGTGAAGTGGAGTGAGAAGTTGTGAAGCACGCGGGAGCTATGGCGGAGATGGGAGCGGACGCGCCAGTGCAGCCAGCCGAGGTATTTGTTTATTTAAGCAAGTACTTATTATGTGTTTTTTTTTTTTTTGGAAAAATTTGTAACAAATTTTTGTTTTGTTGTTTTGTAGCTTAGGGTGTTAGAGGCACGACACCGATTCTCCCCTATCATTCCGGGGATGAGGAGGTCATTGTCCTAGCAGACTGGGAGATATTGGAGGCAAGTGGGCTAGCGGAGGCAGCCCGGTTGGAGGTAGTTCGTGGATGAGGGGTACCTTTGATGGTTAGCTTAGTGCTTAGATGCACTCTTTATGAGCCTTGGTGCTCTATTGTATATTGTAGCCTTTTGGCATTCATTGTACAGTTTGACCTTTATACATATATATATACATGGCTTTTATTTATTTGGTGTTTTACTCTCTTTTGTGTGAATGCCTATGTTTTTGTGATGCATGTTTTTATATGTTTTAATGTTTTTGATGCATATGTGATGGAATGGAATGCAAACTTATAGATGATTAATGCGAGACTAAGTATATAAAATACAAATCTATGGATGATTAATGGGTGATGTTGGAGATAAAGATAAGTAAATGAAATATGCACTAAGAAGCACTCATACTTTTAGATAGTTAGATTTAGCCAACCGTTATCATAATTGTTTAATCAAGGGCACCGAACTTGGTGGCTTGTGAATGGATGACGTATGGAATGACATGAATATGGAAGAAGATATGGAGGGTGACTGTTTTACAAAGACTCAAACATGCTAGTGGTATCAAACAAACTTACTAATACCGCCTAATTCAACTAGGACCAAATGTGTGTGCATGCGAGTTCATTAACCAAATCCGAAGCATGGTAGTGACTCTAGGCAATCAAAAACCTGTGTGTGTGCAAGTGTGTTCATTAACCTCATCTTGCATAAATTAGGTAACCCCGTTATGGAGAAGACCCCGAAGCTAGTTTGTCCGTATGAGCATTCATAGGTCTCTTTTTGAGGAGAGACATGTCGCCACGCAATGAGTATACTCCACTCGCCACCAAGCTGTCTATAGCCCCGTGAAGGTTAACTCCATAGTCCATGTTGTTTTTGACCTTTGTAAGCCTTGGGGATGACTACCTATCCATCTGATCGGACAAGTAGTACGATCCTTACAACTTATTTGGGATCAGTGGTGTGTGAAAAATGTTCATTTCCTTAGAGCTTTGGGGAATCGGATTCTCAACCGAAGTATGATGAGAATTTTACCCTATCCTTACTACTCGTTTATATTTATATTTTGTGATTGCTTGTGATAGTGGTAAGAACCACTGCTTTATGGACTATGTTTGCATGATAGGACAAACGAGGATTACCCTTTTCACTTCAAGGCACAACCCAAGGATGGTGTTATCTCTCTTTGACACAAGATGTTTTTAAGATGTGAAAATGTGATAGGTTCAAGACCGCTTTTGAAATCATTTCCCAATACTCAAGATTTTATTTAGTGTAATTTGTGATATGGCCCTAGAGAACTTTGACATGCATTTCAAAGTTTGCTTAAAACACTAGGAATGGCCGAGTGACTCGAAAACATTTTGGCAATGTAAATATGTGCAAATGGAAAATGGGTGTACGAATGACAATTCGGTTTGATGGATTTTATGAAGGTGCCCCCGATTAAGGCAACATGACTTTTGCTTGACCAAATTTTATATCCAAAAGATAGAATGGTCTCTAACATGATATGCAACTATGGCTGAAAATGAAATGTTATGGTTTTCAATGAGATGTATGCACATGAAATGCAATGTTTTTGAATGAGATGTATGCAACTAACAATGAAATGCAAATTCTTTTTATTTTATTTGTTTTTTTTTTTTTTTTTGTTGTACAAGCCATGTATATATGTACATATAAAATTCAAACTATGCGTAGAATGCCCTCAAGTGTATAACATTAAGTGGTTCGGGTTCTTCCTCTCCCTCTAAACTCGGCAAGTCTATAAGTTCCATTACCCACTCTTTCAAGGACCATATATGGACCTAACCAATTAGCCGCGAATTTATCTCGAAGATGCGGCAATGCATTGGTGTTTTGTTGATTCTCTTTAAGGACAAGATCCCCTACTTGAAATTCTCTTAGATGAACTTTGGCATTGTAAGCACGTTTCAATCGGTCTTGATAAACTCGCAAATGCTCTAAAGCATTGATTCATTTTTCATCTATGAGTGTGAGTTGATCAAGACGTGCTTGTCTAGCAGGATCATCATCGATAAATTCCTGCAAAGAAATTCGCAAGGAAGGGATCTCGACGAGGCGGAGCTAAGACCCGGCGGAGACGCTAAGTACCGCTTGATGTCATCAAAGGCTTTCCGACACTCATCTCGTCCATGAAAATTGTACCCCTTTTGTAGTAGGTGGCAAAATGGCCTACATTTATCATAAAGTTGTGCAATAAAGCGACGGATTGAATTAATCTTTCCTTGTAAACTACGCAACTCCTTCAAATTAGTTGGGGGACACATTTCCATAATGGCTTTGACCTTGTTTGGGTCCACCTCAATACCTCGTTTAGAGATAATAAAACCTAGGAGTTTGCCTGAGGTAACACCAAAGACACATTTCTTAGGCTTATCCGGATCATATGGATTATGGAGCAGGGTGAATAAGTCTTCGAAATTCATTGTCGACTTATGGAAGAAAGGATGGGCGGAATGGAAGGGAAAACCTGTGAAGACCTCGAAGACCTGAGATGCAAAACAACATAGTTTTTCAGTTTTTTTTTTTTTTTTTTTTTTTTTTTTTGTAGTGGTGAAAACCACTATTTTAGTATATACATATAATACAGGTTTGGATTATGGCTTATGGATGTGGCGGAGGGGGTGGTTCACCTCGTTCTTGTGGAAGAAGCAAGCGAAAGATGGCTTCTTGGAGAGGGAACAATTGGAGATAAAACTCGTCTTGTTCAATGAGGGGAACAATTGGCGCCGACTCTTCTTCGTATTCATCACCATTTGACATGACGTCAAATTCTTCATAGGCTTCATCTTCGGATTCATCTTGGTGGAGGATTTCTTCTTCTGAATTAAGATTAATGCTTTGAAAAGCTTGCTCAAAAGAAGAAAGGGATGGAAGTGGTTGGTAGCCCAGACCAAAACGCTCAGTGGGTCTCTGATATGGCATATCGATGCGTTCAGCTACTCCTTGCTCGTATCGACCTAGGCCAAATTGCTGCCAATTATGTCTGTGGAAATAGCGAGAGGGAAAACCCTCCATCCTTTCGATATTGGCAGTGGACCGGATGCTTAGGTTCTAGTATGGTGGTAGGACTAGAAGATGACTCTATTCCCCCATATACAAAATTAATGGAATTTGGCATAGAACCCATGTTATAAACCGATCCAATGGATAAATGTTGGTCATGTGGACGACCAAAATCTTTAACTATTTGCACATTGAACGGTGTGATGTGGACATCTTGAATGGCATACTCACCAATACCTTCATCACTGAGATGGACCTTGACTTGGGAGGGAGATGGACTAGATGATGGAATAGAAGAATGTGGGATAGAAGAATTGGAAGGATTTGGTTGGGTTGATGCTTCACTAACTTGTGAAACATCAGCCGGTGATGGTTGGGAAGATGGAGGAATAATAGGTGATGTTGAAGAAGGTGTAGAAGAAGGGGGTAATGACGTGGAAAGAGATGATTGGTCATGGCCACATGTGCATGTGGTCACTGATGAAGAAGAAGGAAGATTAGGAGATGAAGAAAGTGGTGAATGAGATGGAATAGCGGAAGAGGAAGATGGTTGCGATATGATGGGTAGCTCCTCAGGAATGGGAGCTTTAGAAGAAGATGGTATAGAAGAAGTAGATGGGGTCAAGAAAAGATGAGTGGATGGCAACACAATCTCATAAGGATTTGAGACATAGTTGCAATGTTTGAAGGGTTCAATGTCGCAGGTACACAATGAACTCCGTCCCTCATATACATACTTCAGACATTGATGCAAGATAGAAGGGACACATCTCATCTCCCTAAGCCAAGGCCGTCCAAGCAATACATTGTATGCCATGGACCCTTCCAAGATGTGAAACAAGGTATGCAAAGTTCGGGCCCCTACCTCAATGGGCAAGATAACCGTGCCAACCGTGGAAGATAAAGCATCATTGAATGCTTTAAGAGTAAAAGTCGACTTTGTGATAAGGGATGGCGACAACTTTAGATGACTCAACGCCGATGTTGTAATGATATTGATTGAGGAACCGGTGTCAATTAAGACTCTCTTGAATGGCTTGTGATCGATCTTGGCCATGATATGAAGTGGAGGATCTATACTTTCTGTTGACATAGGTTTGATTTCAAAATCATAGAAAGTGATGGAGGGCTCCATGCATGTTTGAATACTCCCCACAAAGTTGTTGAAGGCATTAGTATCTTGAGTTTGAAGCTCGATTGACTTTAATATTTCCATTAATGCCTCTCTATGCGGGGGAGATTGTTGAATGAGGTCATAGATCGATAACTTGGCGTAAGCCATTTTTAAACCGGTAGTTAACCGGCTACTCAATGACATGATGGGTCGTTGGCGTTGAGTAGAATGATTTAGCGGTTGTTGAGAAGTACTAGCACGTCGTTGGGTCACCGTTACCCGAGGTGGACTCGGGGTTTGTACAGTGGTCGTGGTTCAGCCTCGATTTGGTTGGTTCGCCCTTTGACCCCGGGTTACTACGTTAATAGTACCCACAAAACCTTGGTATTGTTGTACATGGTTGACTTGATTAGGAGGAGTTACCCGAGTTACTCCCCCGAAGTTGTTGGAGCTTCCTCCCGATGTGGAAGGGGTGTTTGAAATATACCAAGATTTTGATTTTGTTGGGCTAAGGGGCTATCCAATTTAATGGCTCCAATCTCAATAAGATCTTGGATCACATGTTTGAAAGTCGTACAATTATTGATATCGTGCCTATTTTGCCTATGATAAGGACAAAATAGGTACTCCTTGTAATACTTCCCCTTCTAGATGGTTCTAAAGGTTTAAACTCATGTAAAGTTAACTGATTTGTGCTATATAACTTGTTGAATATGACCGCATATGGTTCATCTAAAGGTGTGAACTGTCGCTTGGGACGATTTTTTTGCCAAGGTCGAGTTTCCATGGTTGGCCCAGGATTGTGAGCTGGTTGAGGAGGGGCGGGTACCGCATGATAAGCAATTGGTTGCGGTTGACTTTGCATTACTTGTTGTTGTTGAGCCATTACGGGCCGGCTCGCCACCACTTGATTAACTTGGTTAACATTTGAGGTCGTACTAGCCTCGTGCTTGTTTGTTTTGGCCATAATTATTATTTCGTTGTTGGCCCTTTTGTTGCCATTCTTTTCTACGGGGTTTTAAAACACCCTCTTGGACTTTAATTTCTTCTATGATACTTGCTTGGGCCAAAGCCTCTTCAAAAGTCCCGTATTGTTGTAATTGGAGTAACCAAGAGATAGGTTTTAGACAACTCGGGTGAACATTTTGGTTAACTCCTCCATTGGTAGGGAGAATGGCAATTTATTAATGATAGCCCTCCAACGGTTTCCAAAGTCATAAACAGTCTCATCGTCATGTTGCTTGAGCTTGTATAAGTCGGACAATGAGACTTTCCTTTGTACATTTAGGGAGAATCGTTCTAAAAATAGATTAATCAATTGCTCGTAAGCATAAATGCTATGGTGAGCTAAATGATTGTACCATTGTACAAAGATCTCCTCCTAATGTCTCGAGGAAAAGTTCTGAGCATAAGAGCGTCATTATTTTGGATTCTAAAGCAGTGCATGCATGAATGAGCTCACATGTTCATGAGGATCCTCAGCTCCTCGAAATTTGTCAAACTTCGGTAATGTGAAATCACTCGGATATGGCGGTGAAGGTACCGAAGGATGAATTGGTTGATTGATCAACGACCTTAGCGTAGGTTTCTGACTAGATGAGCCATGCATGTTGAGCATAAGGTTGTCAATCTGTTGTTGCATAGCATGGAGTCGAGAATCTTCATGAAAATTTTGATTCGTTTGATGATTATGATGATGCAATGGAGGAGTGGAAAAATGATGAGATGGGATGAAATTGCCTGGATTAGGCGGTGTGGAATGGACAGGTTGTTGGTATGGATGATACCGAAAAGAAGGTGATTGGGGTGGATGATGAACTGGACTAGGTTGGGAGAAAGGTGGGGTAGGAATGGACACCACCGAAGATTGGGGTACCTAGGTGGGGCCTGAGCTAAGAAAAGTCGGTCGGGTAGAAATTGGTTGAGGTGTAGGATTTACTACGACAGGTGGTTGAGCATTTTGTTGCCGTTGTTGCTGAAGCAACTTGTCGAGGTACTCCCTAACCTTATTAATCTCTAACCCAAGGGAGGTGGGATGATTGGATGAAGGTGGAGGGCAGGCCGCCATGGTAGTCACAGGAGACCGCATAGCAGGGGCAATGAAGGTGGCTGAAGTAGGCGGTACTCGGGAAGAAACAAGAGACTCGTGCCTCTATAGGGTGAAACCATAAATGGTTTGGGAAGAAGAGGGTTGAAATTGGTCATGGCTAGAGGAGGTTCCACCAACCTCATAGAGAGAATTGGTGTACACCCGGTAAATGGAGGAGAAAGTGGTCGGGAAGACACTACATTTGTCTCCAAAGGAGGACAATTGAGCATCCGGGAAGATGTTGGAGATGAAGCCGACTGAGCAGATACAACATTAGCCTCAAAAAAAGGGTTAGTGTAGACCTGAGTGAAACCAATGGGTATGGTTGATGCAATATCCTACTGAAAAATAGAATCTTGCATAGGGGAATCTTGGATTGGCTCAAGGACATAGCCAGTGCCATCTCTTAAGTGAGTTTGCACTTGGGCCATATCAATGTGGGTAATATGATAAGAATTGTCTTCCTCCATGGGCATGGCCATGCGATATATGGTAGAAGGACGTGAAAGACCTGCAAGCGAACCTGCCTGAAATTCACTAGGATAAGTGGTCATGTTGGTGGTGGGGATGTTCTGTGAATTACCCATTTGATTATTTAGATTTAACATTTTAGATTGATTCCTTGTTAAGACCATAAAGCAATAAATCTAAACAAATTCAGAAAAGAAGAATGCAAAATTGGAATGATAAATTTACACTAAAGAAATTATCGAAAAACAATCACAACCTAGGTTTCAACCAATGTGTCTTACCTCGCGGTTAATTAATTATTTTCTCGATCTTAATCTGTAGTAAATTTTAAGTGTCCGGTTTATGAGTTTTGCATGTGATCTAATCTTGAATTATTCACAAAAAAGGTAAAAACTATGGCTAGGAAAGGACAACGAGATTCTTACCGGTGATGAAATCCAAGCAAGTTTGCTCTGGGGTGACCTATGGTGTCTAAGGCATAAGTTTAATGGATGGAGATGAATTCCACCGTCACTAAACTTCAAGCAATACCTGGTGATGAAATCCAGATATTACTGTTTTAAATGCAATATGAAATGCAGTGAATTTTATTTTAAGTGTTTTTAGTTGTCTAATGTATACATACAAAGCTATAAATCAAAAGTTCTAATGATCTAAGCAAGAGGCTACTGAAAACATGCCATTTCCTCTAAAGAAGTGGAGTACACCGTTTAAAACCCCCCGCCTACCGATGATATCAAATATCAAAGGAGCAACCGGAAGGTTCGTCCACTTCTCTGCCTGGAATCACCCAATGGCAGGAGTACTATTGACATCCAATCAATAGTCCTACTTAGATAACTAAAACAGATAATTCGTAGCTATTCTAATATGCAGCTAGGTATGCAAATTTTTTTTTTTTATGCAAGCAACAACCAATAATGCAATGCAAAAAAATGTAACTAAAAATAACTATTCTTTTCCAGATTACTTAGTTTTCGTTCATTTTAAAGCAATGATCTCGAAAAAGAAACAAAATACAATAGAAAAACCAAAAACGTAAAAAGTACAGCTTAACAAAGAAAGAAAACGCACTTACTCTGAAGCCTACGCTTTTCTCGTAGAAACCGCCTTCAAACGCCCACGGGAGTCTCGCACAGCCGAAACGCACCTCTCGCGTTTCGGATTGGACTTCCGTACGCCGCTCACGTCTCGTCGCATTTTCTGCAAGCTCCGTAAACCCTAGTTCATCGGAATAACGAATTTCACGATTTCTGGAACTTGCAAAATAAAACAAAAATAGGAATAGATTAGTAAAGCAAGTATTAAAAACATGAAACCCTAGGGGGTCCCACCGTGATCGCCATTTGTAGATTAAAAATACAACGCCAAACAAAAATAAAACCACAATAATGGAATACAGGAAAGTTGCACAAAACAAACAATTTTTATTAATCAGTGGAGTTTAAAAACTCCTTTTGAGTACAACAGGGCCTGTAACCCTTTTTGTGATACACAAATTATAGTTTGTGCTAGGGTTCTCCGAAACCCTAGCTGGCATAAAGTGGTGGCGTTTTCGAAGACGTATCCTTAATCCCAACAAAGTGAGTGGGTTTTGTTGTATCCTTTGGCTCGGACCACTCCAGCTTAAACAACTGCTATCAACACACCGGATCTGCCATTAAAATCCCGCACACATTAACACTATCAAGGAGTTAGAAATTAATAAGAGGGCTCCACCGTGTGAGCCCTCGTAAACAATTTAAAACCCTAGAAAAATAGAATGCAGGAGTTCAACAACAGATTAATAAAAGAAAAGAAGTTACTTGCTTTAAACCGATTTATACCGTTCTCTCGTTAACGCGGCTAGACCAGCGGCACTCGGAAGTAATGTGGCCATCAAATCGACCGCAGAAGGCGCCCGGTGCACTCGCCGAACGCCCGCGTGCTTCTGGATCAAGGTTTCGTACACCGGTCCGCGTCTCGTGGTGCGGTAAACGCCCGTGGGCACTTGCGACAAGAATGGGGAATTTTGCAGAGTGCTGCAGAAGAGATGGCGGCGAAGTTGGCATAGGATGGATGCGAGATGGATGCGACGAAAAGGATGCGGCGATGGATAGCTGAAGAGATAGATGAAATAGAAGAGATAGGTCCAAAAGATAGCAAAGATAGCAAAGATAGGAGAAGAAGATAGGGTTTGAGCCATCAAGGTGACTCAATTTATAATCCACTCTTAGGGCACACTTTAGGGTTTTAACGACACTTTGAACGTGTGGCTAAGATTAAAGTGGATCCAAGGGTAGAGAATAAATCTAGGTTGTGAAACGGATTAAGATGGATGGACGGATGAGATTAAATGAAGGATGGACGGCTTAGATTAAATCACTTAAACTATATTTATATATATATTAAAATATATTAAAATATATATATAAATAATAATTTAAATAAATTTGGGGATGAAAAATGGCGGGAAAGGTGAAATTGGGCCAAATAATGGCGGGAAGGTGTGGATTTGGGCCAAATAATGGCGGGAAGAGGTGGATTTGGGCCAAATAATGGCGGGAAGGATGGATAACTGACGCGTGGCTGACAGGAAGGTATAGATGACTTACAAGTGGCTGGATTTTGGTGTCTACACATTGTATATTGGAAAGATAAAAGAAGGGTTTTCTCCTTATGAACCTTTTCTTGTAATCATTCTTTAAAAAAAAAATGTATTTGTATTTATTGGGTTGTTATAGTTGGTATTAGAGCTCTAGATCATAGGTATAGAAGATTTTTGTTGAGTGTACCTAGGTTGATCCTTGAATTTATGTACAACTTTTTGTTAGGCAACTTGCTAAAAGGCAAGTGTGACTTTGAACATTATCAATTGAGTGATAATATTTATGTTAGTTCATGAGGAGAATGAAGCTAATAGATTGTAAGTATAATTGAGAAAGAATTGTAACTTACCTAACTCCCTTTTTTTTGGATAAGGATGACACCTATTCAAAAATAATGTTCATAAAAAAAAACCAAAATGGTTGCATAAGAAGAAAGTATAGTGAAAACATCTGGATGAACTAGGGACCCTAGTAAGAAAACTAGGAGAATAGTGACTCCTACTAAGAGGTCTAAGATACCAATAAACCTCAATAGGAACATCTAGGAAATAATAGGATTTGATGATAGAGTATAATATCTCTCCTCCATAGTGAATTTGCTTTAAGATCAATTGGAACAATAATAAAAATTGATAGAAAACTTGATCAATAAAGAAGCTAGTACTAGGAATGTAGAGGGTAGACATGAAGAAAATCCTACTAGAAGAAGTCAAGAGGATCCAGATAGAGGTTGAACTGGAAACAGACCTTAATAATGTGAAAGTAATTAAATTTAATGGGAAATAAGGGGGGTGCAGTTGAGTCATGGTTGAAATCGTCTGAGACACAAATTGCATGGCACTTATATGTGGCACCCCTCCATGCTTTTGATATATTATAGGAATGGATTGGTTGAAATATCATGGAGCCTTAATCAAATTTCAATATAGGTGGATGTATTACACTGAAAAATATAATAGGAGAGTTAGAGTGTAAATTAGACAAGGTTCTTTTCAAATTCACTTACTTTTAGCTATGTAGTTAAGAAAATCCATTAAAGGAGGTGGTATGCTATATGTAGTAAATATCAATGGAAAGAGTAGAGAAAATGGAGATGAATATGTATTCAATAAATATCAAATTCTTAATGAATTTGGGATGTATTCCCTGAAGAGCTTCCAAGATTGCCACCCTAGTGAGAATTTGACTTCTCTATTGAGTTAATGCCAAGCGCTAAACCCATTTCAAAGACACCTTATAGAATGATCCCAATTGAGTTATAGGAACTGAAGGTACAATTCCAAGATTTTTTGAAAAAGGGTTTGATCAAACCAAGTGTGTCACCTTGAGGTTCTCTAGTGTTATTTTTGAAAAAGAAGGATGTTTCCTTGAGATTATGTATAGATTATATAATGATGAATAATGTAACCATTAAGAAAAAGTATCCTCTACCAAGGATAGATGACTTATTTGATTAGTTAATGGGTGCTACCATATTTTCAAAAATAGATTTAAGATCAAGGTATCATCATTTAAGGATTCAAGAAGATGATACCCACAATATAGACTTTAAGACTAGATATGGGCACTACGAGTTCATAGTGCTACCATTTGGGTTGACAAATGCACTGACAACTTTTAGGAATCTAATGAACAGTGTGTTTAGAAAATATCTAGACTGATTTATCTTGGTATTATTTTTTCATATCATGATCTATTATCATACTAAATAGGAACACGACCACCATATTTAGTGTTGGAAGTACTAAGGAAGAACCAACTATATGGTAAATTGTCCAAGTGTGAATTCTATACTTCACAAGTATAGTATCTGGGGCACATCATCTTGGTATAAGGGATTGTTTTTAATCTAAGGAAAATTGAGGTCATACTAAGTTGGTATTTGCTAGAAAATGTGATAGAAATTAGGAGTTTCATGGGACTCACTTGCTATTACAATTATTTTGTGAGGGATTACTCTAAGGTTGCATATTCTATCACCAATATTTAGAAAAAGGTAAAATAGCTCAAATGGATAGATAAGAGTGAGGTTGCATTTGAAACTCTAAAAAATAAATTAGGAATGGCACTGATTCTAAAAATACTAGATCCTCTTGGGAATTTTATCATGTGTACAAATGCTTCCCTAGAATATTTGGATGGGGTATTATCTCAAGAAGAGGCTATTACAATATATAAATCTAGAAATCTCAAGAAGCATAAGGTTAATTATGCTAAAAATTACTTAGAGTTGGTTGAAGAGGTGCACAACTTAAATATCTCGAGATATTATTTGTTTAGTAAACCTTTTGAGCTAAGAACAAACCATCAAAATCTGAGATACATATTTACCCAACCTATGCTAAATGTAAGATAGAGGAGATGGATAGTGTTCTTAGCAGAACTTTGATATTGAATACCTCAAAGGAAAATATAATAAGGTTGTCTATGCCTTGAGTAGGATATAACATAGCTGCATTGACCTGAATCCATATATATTTGATGGACCAGGTCAAGGAAATACAACTACAAGACCTGTATTACATAGAAATCCAACATAAAACCAAACGAAATACTAAAAAGAATAACAATTTCAACATAAAATATGGAATTTTATGCTTTAAAGAAGGGGTAGTTATACCCAAAACTAATGATCTAAGGATATTGATTATGCAAGAGGCACATAATTTTCCCTATCTTCCTCATCTAGGAGAGTAAAAAATGAGGGAAAACATGAAAAATATCTTCTATTGGATTAGAATGAAGCAAGATATCACTAATTTTATTGCAAAATATTTAGAATGTCAGAAGGTGAAGGTAGAACATTGATACCTATTAGGGAAGTTGTACCCAGATTATGTGCCTATGTAGAAATGAAAGGTAATATTTATGGATTTTACTGTGGGTTTACGTAATACTAGGTACCAGCGTGATGTGATCTTGGTAGTAGTGGACAAGTTAACCAAGGTTGTACACTTCATATTAGGGAACATCAAGGATGATCCACCAATGGTGGTAAACATTTTCCAAAGAAATATTTAGGTTACATGGGTTTCATAAGTTAATTATATCAGATAGGGATTCTATATTCATGTCATAATTTTGGTATGCTCTACACTGTGTAGTTGGCACTATTCTAAATATTAGTTTTGCATATCATCCTAAAATAGATGGTTAGACTGAGAGGGTAAACTAGGTTTTAGAAGACATAATACACATGTGTTGAATAGACCAAAATTCTAAGTGGGAGGACTTCTTACATATTTTTGAATTTGCATATAATAATGGGTACCATGCATCATTGGGAATGACCCCTTTTGAAGCCTTGTATGGAAAAATATGTGAAACACCTCTATCATGGGATAATTTAGAGGATTGAGTGGTGATTAGAATGAAAAATATCCAATATATAGAGGAATAACTTAGATAAATATGAGTTAGGCTCAAGGAAGCAATCGATCGCCAAAAGAGCTATGCTAATCTAAAAATATTACCAAGAGAATTGTTTATGGGGGACAACATTTTATTAAGGGTAAGACTCGTAAAAAGTACGATCAAGTCAACCAAGTTGAATCCTTGCTATGTTGGGCCCTTTGAGATCATTGATAAAATTAGCCCAATAGCCTATAGGCTTGCTTTACCATCCAACCTATCAAAGATCCATGATACTTTCCACATATCCCTACTTAGAAAATATGTTGTTGATCCTACTCACATGTGGAATGTTTCTAAATTGCAAATGGTATATCCCTTAGCCATTAAGGTGAGATCAATTAATATTCTAGGATTTTGTTCCAAGATGTTGAGCAAACAAACCTTAGATCAATGTAAGGTCTAATCAGACCAGTATTCTAAAAATTGTGCTACATAGAAAAATATTGAAGAGGCAACAATTTCCATATTTATATGAATGAAATAATTGTTTACTCTTTTGCAATAAACATAGAACTATGTTTAGTCCAAGGGGGGAGTATGTAACAACCCTCCTTGGAATAACTCTTTATGGATAATAAACTATATTTTGGTGTGAATATTTAATGGCATAGCTTCATTTTTATGATGTCTTTATGATGGGATGATTACATTATTTTGAGTTTGGAATATGGTATTATTGACATATTTGTGGGTGTAGGACCAGGTTCTCTCTTAGGTGGGACCATATGGATGAACCATATAAAAAGAGAGATATTTTAGGAATAGATCAGGGTAACAAAAATACCCTTCATGTAGATGCATTATATTTTTCTTGTTCTCATATTCACACCATTGGACTAGGAACTTGCTTGTGCAACAAGTCTCCTTATTAGGTTGGCGATAACATTAGACTACCTTAAAGGAGACCGCCTATTTAGGGATAAAACAATGGTGTGAAGCAATGTTGGTGTGAATCTATGTTTGTTCTTGGTATGCATATATTTTGTTGAATAATATTAATAAGTATTGATTGGTAACATTAATACTTTAGAATCATTAAGTATTAATTAGTTGATAAATTAATACTTCTGAATTATTAAGTTAATTAAATGTTGGATTTAATACTTTAGGCTAGTAAAGTATTAATTGGATTGATGACATTAAAGTTTTAAAGATAATCAATACAAAAAAATAAAGCTAATGTGGGATTTGAAATTGATTAAGCAATTTTTGGTCAGAATGCCAAATAAAGAGGGTAATAATTAATACTACCCCTTTTGGTTTTAATAAATATGATCATTAGTTTTTAAAAAAGAGAATAAGGGTAACTTAATTTATGGAGTGTTTTTCTTAAGTTGCTCAAGGTGGTGCAAGTATTGGAAAATTCCTTCTTGGGCATTTCACATGCACTCGCCTCCATAAAAGAACCCATACCTTTTCATTTCTTAAAACTGGTGTGGGGTGAGAGGAATAGTTTAGAGAAAAAAATAAGGGAGCCCAAAGTCTAGAAGGAGAAGGGAAATTCATAGCAACATGATGTCCATTGTAGAGGACGTAGGGAAATATTGCAAACTAGGTGCTATCCTTGATTCGTTTGTATTGAATGCTTTGGCTAATTTTTGATGGTCTTTATGATGTTGGTTCAAATTTTATTTGCAACCAACTCATCCTTAGCTTGCATATGGTCATACATGTCTAAGTGTCATTATTTTTCTTGATGTTTGTCTTTCACTTGCATAGAATCCATTCATTAGTTGGCCATTTTGGTGTGATTTATTTGTTGATGCTTATTTTTGCTTTTAGTGAGGTTTACTTCACTCTTATCCATGTTATTTTTCCTCCTTAGCTATGTATATCCAAGCTATATTCAACTTGTGTACTCTATTATATTTAAAATATGGGCTATGCTTGTTTTGGATGATTATAGTGGTTTGAAATCTTTGTAACCTGGTAGGGTCATCTTAGCTTGAATCCAATTATATTGTCTATGTTGTTTTGGACTAATTGATTGCTTGTGTGAATTATCTCCATGCACTTGAGAGTTTGGTTTTTGTATCTCTTTCTCTATTGCTATGGGTGGTTATGTGCAATCTTGGTTCTTGTATAGCCATGCTAAATATTTTATTTATGCCCTAAATGTCTCCTTTTATTTATTAAAATGTGAACTTAGGAGAACTATCTCTTAGATTATAATAGTCTCTTTATTTATTCGTATTGAATGTTGCTTTCTTTATAAGTGGTGGCTTAGATAATATATTCTTGTATTGATTTATTGACCAAAGTGGTTTTGGTTGTTGGAAAAAATTTAGTAGTTAGAAAATATTTAAATTTTCTTTATCCACTTTGTAATTGTTTTGGAAGAATAGAAAAAAAGGTTGTATGTTCTTTGCCTTAATAAGTATAATATTGTGTGTTGGTTTTAAAAGAGATTAATTGTAATGATTCTTGAGACCCTTGTGGGTTAAGGGATCATTATAAAGAGAAGTATGAGATTCTCTTTTATAAAATAGATAGTTGAATTGTGGTTTTGAAAGAGAAACTAAAATGATGATTCTTGATACTTTTGTGAGTTAAGGTATCATTTTAAAGAGAAGTATGAGATTATTTTTTATAAAATGGATTTTTGAATGGTGGTTTTGAAAGAGAAATAGAAATGATGATTCTTGAGACTCTTGGGAGTTAAGGAGTCATTGCAAAGAGAAGTATGGGATTATATTTCATAATATGGATTGTTGAATGTTGGTTTTGAAAAAGAAACTAATATAATGCTTCTTGAGACTTATGTGAGTTAAGGAATCATTATAAAGAGAAGAATGGGATTATCTTCTTGTTGGCATGATTTCTTTATTGGTGTGATGCATGGTTGTTTACATAGTAGAAATGACATGGTTAAATTGCATTGCATTTAGAGCTATCTTGATCCCTAAATATCCATCATCATCCATGGATGGATACCCTATCAGGAAAGGAGTTGCAGTTTATAGATGGTTTGAAGATCTTGGCTTCATAAATTCTAAAATGTATTGTTGATTTGGAAAAATAAATGAAATCTATGTAAAATAATGTTTTGATCAAGAATATATTGTAAATTTGATTATTGTATAAACCAAAAGATTATCTCTTCACTTTTGTGCATTATGGTGTTTACATCAACCTTTTAATTTGGATAGTATTAAGCTTTATCAACTATTATAATTCTTTGTTATGTTAGTTGATTTAGATATGATGCTAAAACACCTATGTTAATAAGATGCATCCTTTAAAGCTTTATGTCAAGCATTTGGGTTAAGCATAATATGGCTTTTGTTAAAGATGAACTCATGTTTATTTATCATAGCATTCAAATTATATGGATTATGTCTTGATTTAAAGTGCTTTTGATATAATGGAATGAATGTTGCTCTACTTTAGAATTATGTTTCTAATCACAAGATATAGTTTGTGATGATTATCTTGGGGTGGTTAGATTTCCTTTGATAAACTGAGTCATAATAAAACCCAATCTTGGGAATTGTGTGAATGCAATAAATAAGTAGATATGAGTCTTATAAGGAGTTGTGCGGATGCAATAGCTAAGAACTCATGGAAGTGAAAGGATTTGTGTGAATAAAATAGCTAGGGTTCTTGTGAATAATTGCACTTTGAATGAGTAGGATCGGGTGTATCCCAACTAAGAGTGGTAAAACTACTCATAAAATATCAATGGTGATCCCTTAAATGTGTAGGATCAAGAGATCATGTTTATTATCAGTAAAGTGGTAATAATCTTAATTATGAAGAACACAAGCTTATACTGAGAGGGGGGGTGAACAGTATAAGACCTCTTTTTACTTTTTCCTTTATACTTCAAAATAGTAAAGCAATATACCCAAAGCAATATCAAAGCAATGCACAATATCATCCACAAAGTGACACCAATTTTAACGTGGTTCACCCGAATGGCTGGGCTACGTCCACAAAACTTTTCTCTAAAAGTTATCTCAAAGTTCTTTGGGAATCCTTCCCAATTACAATGTTTATGAGCCTCGGCCCAAAGGAGATACCTTCCCCCAATCAAAATTTATGAGCCTCTGCTCAAAGGAGATACCTTCCCCCAATCAAAATTTATGAGCCTCTGCTCAAAGGAGATACCTTCCCCTCTGCTCTGGAAATGATCCCTCGGAAGATCAACTGCCTCTACCTCTTGCCGGCACGTGGAACTCCTTTCCATCGAAGACCTCCTGTCCTCAATGCTTAGCCTAAGAGACCTCTGCCTTCTATGATCACGTCCACAGCAGCTCAACAACCTGTACCAAACACAGTCAGTCGGTCTAGTACAAGTCTTCCTCTATCTGTCAGATCTGTCCAACTCTTGAACAAATCAATCCTCTGCATACAAGCCTTCTCAAAGACTTGCCAACTATCCTCAGGTTCTTCTCATAGAACCAATGCACCTCTGTCCTCAAGTTCTCTGATAGAACTATCAAACTCGGCTCACAAGTCCTCTGCTAGGACCTGTCCAAATCTGCTCACAAGTCCCCATCGAAACCTGTCCAAAACTGCTCACAAGTCCCCACCGAAACCTGTCCAAAACTGCTCACAAGTCCCCACCGGAACCTATCCAAAAATGCTCACAAGTCCCCACCGGAACCTGTCCAAAACTTGCTCACAAGTCCCCACTGGAACCTGTCCAAAAACTCAGCAAGCTCACCAAGAAAAACTTTCTTAGTAGGAAATCACAAAGTGAATTGTTAGAGACCCAATGTGATTTTTCAAACTCATAGAAGCATAAAGAGAATTGTTAGAGACTCAATATGTTCTATACTCAAATCCCAATCTCAAAACTCAACTCAAATCAACTCAGCTCAATCTCAATCTCAAATCTGAAAACTCAACTCAATATCTGAAATGGATAGGATAGAATGTTTTCTTTCAAGAACATGAAACCCCAACAATTGCCAACTATGCAAAGAATCACATAACAATGATACTCATGTTCTTTTCACCATCAATTAGGGTTTCAACAACAATGCTCATCAAACAAGGTTTAGTCAACCAACACCATTCAACTCAACATCAACCTTGAAGCATTCAACCAATCATCACAAGAAAAGGAAACAAGTAGAAATCCTTTTCCCTCCAAAGATATTTGAACAAAACAGCCACCAACACAATATCACCAAATGCAAAGAATAACTTGCTCAAATCAACTCAATGGAGTAAGCCCAATATCATGAATCAAGTAAAGCAATAACTTGATCAAACAACCTCTATGGAAGCAACTCAACCATCAAACTCAAAACAGCCAACCAAGGGTTCCACCAACTCAATGCAAGTAGCTAGACTCACAAATATAAACCCTAGTGCACAAAGCTTCCACTATCTCAAACCAAAAATTATGCATTCACCAAAAACTCTCCTTAAGGATAACAATGCATAAGTAGTCTTCAACAAACCAGAAAATAGGATTTACACCTAGCCAAAGGATACCTAGTAGAATACCTTTTCACTCCAACCTTATTTCAGAAAACATACACCAATCATACTCATAAGAAGAATGTGCCCATACCTTATTGGAGTAGAAGATAATTGAACCTTCAAGTTGTCACCACACACAACTCTCAAACTTCCAACCAAGTTAGGGTTAGAATAAAAAGAAATGAGCAATAATATAAACTTCCTTTATTACACCTTTTAGCTCCACTTCTTTAAACACAACCACCATAACATGCCAATAAATCAACAATCACAGACTCACACCTTATACCTCCATTTTTAATTTTAGCATAGCAAAGAATAATCTTAAAAATACATCCAAAGAAATATGCCCTTATTTCTCCTAAGCTTTTATTCAATGCTAATCACAAAAGCCAAAACTCATAAAATTTAATCACACCTTATAAATCGCTGTCCAAGAAACTCCGAATTTCGTGGCATAAAGACGTTTTAATAAAAATGTGTGTTACTCTAGCAAAGCACCCCCGCGAGACTCGAAACGGTGACCTCCGCCAATGCAGCGCCCAACAGCAACCTTCGCTGCCACTAGCCCACGCGGGCTACGAAGTTCACAAGTGAACTTCCCTCCACTTCACCCTCGAAAAAAACTCCCGAAGACTTTTCAACCGCACGTGCTTCTAAGTCTTCCTTCGATCGCAGCGAATACAGAGCACAAACACCGCAAATTGCATTCGAGGAATTTCGAATTAATTAGCCTTCCAACCTTAGGAGTTGGAGAATAAATAGTCTCTTCGAAGACACCTTGACGTCGACGGAAATAAAGACCATTTCGAAATTAATCAAAAGTCTTTTCAAAAAGGGTTTTAAATAATAATTAAATAAATAATAAAGAGAACCTCCATTGGTTTTAATAAAAACCATTTAACTTGGTTTTAATAAAAACCCTATCCAACTTGGTTTTAATAAAAACGGTTTGGTTTTAATGAAAAACCCTTGCCAATGGAATCTCTCCGGATTCTCTTAAAAATATTCTCTTGGAATCTTCCACCTTTGAAGCCAACACATCCTCTTAACATTAATGCCATTTCCTTTTGACATCAATGACAACTCATAGACAAGAAGCTAGGATCTCAAACCCAAAATTGCCAACAATCTCCCCCTTTGTCATTGATGGCAAACCATGCTTCTCAACAACACAGAAACTCAACATAAACAGCTCCCCCTGTCTTGAGGCTCTCCCCCTTACTCAAATCTCTCCCCCTTTGTCATCAATGGCAAAGGGTCACCTTTGGGGCTCGGGACTAAGAATGAGCCTCTTAGCTTAGTCCCTCCCCCACCTCCTGATGAGGTGATTAATTCTTGGGTGGGAGTAAAACTCCCATTAGGCATTGATCATCATCGGCATCTATAAATTCCTTGTCGGGACTTCTCTTGAACTCTTTGTCCATATTCCTGTTCCTGTCACTGTTCTTGTTCTTGTTCTCATCCCTGTTCTTGTCCATGCCTTGATCCTTGGACCTGATCATGCCACTGTTCCTGTTCTGTATTCTAGAATTTCAGCTCTACATTGTCTGATTATGTGACCTTCATTGTTGCACTTGAAACACTTGACGATGTTGTTTCTCTGAGGTAAACCTGATCTTTGAATCCACCAGTTCTGACCAAACCTATTCTGACCAAACCTGTTCCAGCCAAACTTGTTCTGACCAAACCTGTTCTGACCAAACCTGTTCTGTTATTTGCCTTGCAATAAACTGCCTTGTGCCCAAACTGTTGACAAGAGTAGCAATACCCTTGAAAGTAACTAGCACTTCTGAAACTGTCATTTACCTCCTTCACTTGAGCCATGCAATGTGAAGCCATGTGACCAAACCTGTGACAAGCAAAACATCTGCCTTGAAACTTTCCTTTAATTGACCTCTTAGGTTCTGAAAACTTCTTCTTCTCATTCTGAATTCTGTTTTCTGTTTCTGTGCATCTATCATTCAAGGACTCCTTTTCTGAAATACTTTCCTCATCAGAACTCTCTTCCTTTTGGAGTCTCTTACTAGACTCTCCAACTTGTTCCTTGTGTGGCTTAACAAAACCAAGGCCTGTTTTATCTGTTGTCTTTCTTTGACCTTTGATGAGTGACTTAACCTTTTTGGAGCTATCTTGAAACCTGTAAAGCTTATCCTTGTACTCTTTAGTTTCCTCTTTCAAAGAAGCCATTTTCTGTTCTAACTCACTATACTCAAGAACCTTAGACTCTAACTCATCCTTGAGTTCTTGTGTCTTAGCCATAGAGAAGTCAAGACTTTCTATAAGATCATCTCTCTCCATACAACATTCATCTAACTTATCCTTGAGTCTAGCATTCTTCTTTCTTTCCTTTTTCAAAGCACTAAGAGCACTAATAAGTTCACCTTCAAGATCTACTTCACCTTCCTCTATATCTTCCTCTATTTGTTTGCTTTTTGAATCATCAAAGCCTTTTTCAGATTTCTTATCACTAGAGGTGCTACCCTTTTCAAAAACCATACATGCATCTTCCTTATAGTTTTCTGAAGCATCCTCATACATACTAGAAACCAAATCATTATTTGTGCAATCATCCTCAAGGTGACCAAAATTTCCACATCTAAGACATTTCATGATAATGAATCTATGTTTCGGTTCTTCCTCTTTTTCTGATATGAACAACATCTCATTTTCATTATCACTTGAAGAACTTTCACTATCACTACTAGAACACTTACTTGCTTTGTCTAGGTAGAAACTCTTCTTGTGCTTGTGAGAATACCTCTTTCCTTGATTGTTGTGCTCATATTTGTTTTTCCTGTGATGCTTGTGCTTTTCAGAATCCTTGCTCTTAGAATCCTGTTTATCTTCATCACTTTCATTCTTGGGAATAGTACAGTCAGTAGCATAATGACCAAACTTTCCACAATTGAAACATCTTATATTTTTCATACTTTTGTGCTTTCTAGAGAACTTGCCTTTCTGTCTGTAATATGCCTCTTCATCACTAGAAGACTCATCACTATCTTGAAGCTGTTTACCCTTGGAATTCTTGGTAGCCTTGAAAGGCTGCCTCTTTCTTGACATCAACCTTCACTTGAGTTCTCAACTCAAATGCTTGCAAGTATACTATGGAGCTCATCCTTTTTCAACTTATCCAAATCTTTAGCTTCCTCAATAGCAGAAATATTTTCACTAAATCTATTAGGAAGAGATCTTAAAATCTTATCACAAACATCATTTTCAGCAAGCTCAAGACCTAAGTCTTTCATGGAGTTAACAACCTCATCCATACGAAGCATGTAGTCACTAATATTTTCATCATCATTCATCTTGAGTTGTTCAAACATACCTTTGAAGTGTCTCAACTTGGCCTTTCCGACATTTGTATCACCTGTATGAACCACCTTCAATCTGTTTCCACATTTCACTAGTTGTCTTGCGGTGAATCACTTTGGTGAGATCTGCTTTCTGTAAGCCTTTCAGGATTGCATTCATTGCTTTTGAATTGCTGTGATGTAGGAGCCTTTCTTCTTTAGTATTAGGACCATGTTCAGGAATAGTGTACTCATCTTCAATCACTTCCCAAACCTCATTCCCAAGTGCCATTAGATGAACCTTCATCCTTGCACTCCAAAGACCAAAATCTGACCCATCAAGAATAGGTGTTGCATTGCCACTTGAATGATCCATTGTGTTCTTTACTAGCTTTTCCTTCAAGCTGTTAAACTTTTCGAAGGCACCTGCTCTGATACCAATTGAAGAACACAAGCTTATACTTGAGAGGGGGGTGAACAGTATAAGACCTCTTTTTACTTTTTCCTTTATACTTCAAAATAGTAAAGCAATATACCCAAAGCAATATCAAAGCAATGCACAATATCATCCACAAAGTGACACCAATTTTAACGTGGTTCACCCAGAATGGTTGGGCTACGTCCACAAAACTTTTCTCTAAAAGTTATCTCAAAGTTCTTTGGGAATCCTTCCCAATTACAATGTTTATGAGCCTCGGCCCAAAGGAGATACCTTCCCCCAATCAAAATTTATGAGCCTCTGCTCAAAGGAGATACCTTCCCCCAATCAAAATTTATGAGCCTCTGCTCAAAGGAGATACCTTCCCCTCTGCTCCGGAAATGATCCCTCAGAAGATCAACTGCCTCTACCTCTTGCCAGCACGTGGAACTCCTTTCCACCGAAGACCTCCTGTCCTCAATGCTTAGCCTAAGAGACCTCTGCCTTCTATGATCACGTCCACAGTAGCTCAACAACTCTGTACCAAACATAGTCAGTCGGTCTAGTACAAGTCTTCCTCTATCTGTCAGATCTGTCCAACTCTTGAACAAATCAATCCTCTGCATACAAGCCTTCTCAAAGACTTGCCAAATCTGTCCTCAGGTTCTTCTCATAGAACCAATGCACCTCTATCCTCAAGTTCTCTGATAGAACTATCAAACTCAGCTCACAAGTCCTCTGCTAGGACCTGTCCAAATCTGCTCACAAGTCCCCACCGAAACCTGTCCAAAACTACTCACAAGTCCCCACCGAAACCTATCCAAAACTGCTCACAAGTCCCCATCGAAACCTATCCAAAAACTGCTCACAAGTCCCCACTGGAACCTGTCCAAGAACTGCTCACAAGTCCCCACTGGAACCTGTCCAAAAACTCAGCAAGCTCACCAAGAAAAACTTTCTTAGTAGGAAATCACAAAGTGAATTGTTAGAGACCCAATGTGATTTGTCAAACTCATAGAAGCATAAAGAGAATTGTTAGAGACTCAATATGTTCTATACTCAAATCCCAATCTCAAAACTCAACTCAAATCAACTCAGCTCAATCTCAATCTCAAATCTGAAAACTCAACTCAATATCTGAAATGGATAGGATAGAATGTTTTCTTTCAAGAACATGAAACCCCAACAATTGCCAACTATGCAAAGAATCACATAACAATGATACTCATGTTCTTTTCACCATCAATTAGGGTTTCAACAACAATGCTCATCAAACAAGGTTTAGTCAACCAACACCATTCAACTCAACATCAACCTTGAAGCATTCAACCAATCATCACAAGAAAAGGAAACAAGTAGAAATCCTTTTCCCTCCAAAGATATTTGAACAAAATAGCCACCAACACAATATCACCAAATGCAAAGAATAACTTGCTCAAATCAACTCAATGGAGTAAGCCCAATATCATGAATCAAGTAAAGCAATAACTTGATCAAACAACCTCTATGGAAGCAACTCAACCATCAAACTCAAAACAGCCAACCAAGGGTTCCACCAACTCAATGCAAGTAGCTAGACTCACAAATATAAACCCTAGTGCACAAAGCTTCCACTATCTCAAACCAAAAATTATGCATTCACCAAAAACTCTCCTTAAGGATAACAATGCATAAGTAGTCTTCAACAAACCAGAAAATAGGATTTACACCTAGCCAAAGGATACCTAGTAGAATACCTTTTCACTCCAACCTTATTTCAGAAAACATACACCAATCATACTCATAAGAAGAATGTGCCCATACCTTATTGGAGTAGAAGATAATTGAACCTTCAATCTGTCACCACACACAACTCTCAAACTTCCAACCAAGTTAGGGTTAGAATAAAAAGAAATGAGCAATAATATAAACTTCCTTTATTACACCTTTTAGCTCCACTTCTTTAAACACAACCACCATAACATGCCAATAAATCAACAATCACAGACTCACACCTTATACCTCCATTTTTAATTTTAGCATAGCAAAGAATAATCTTAAAAATACATCCAAAGAAATATGCCCTTATTTCTCCTAAGCTTTTATTCAATGCTAATCACAAAAGCCAAAACTCATAAAATTTAATCACACCTTATAAATCGCTGTCCAAGAAACTCCGAATTTCGTGGCATAAAGACGTTTTAATAAAAACGTGTGTTACTCTAGCAAAGCACCCCCGCGAGACTCGAAACGGTGACCTCCGCCAATGCAACGCCCAACGGTAGCCTTCGCTGCCACTAGCCCACGCGGGCTACGAAGTTCACAAGTGAACTTCCCTCCACTTCACCCTCGAAAAAAACTCCCGAAGACTTTTCAACCGCACGTGCTTCTAAGTCTTCCTTCGATCGCAGCGAATACAGAGCACAAACACCGCAAATTGCATTCGGGGAATTTCGAATTAATTAGCCTTCCAACCTTAGGAGTTGGAGAATAAATAGTCTCTTCGAAGACACCTTGACGTCGGCGAAAATAAAGACCATTTCGAAATTAATCAAAAGTCTTTTCAAAAAGGGTTTTAAATAATAATTAAATAAATAATAAAGAGAACCTCCATTGGTTTTAATAAAAACCATTTAACTTGGTTTTAATAAAAACCTATCCAACTTGGTTTTAATAAAAACCGGTTTGGTTTTAATGAAAAACCCTTGCCAATGGAATCTCTCCGGATTCTCTTAAAAATATTCTCTTGGAATCTTCCACCTTTGAAGCCAACACATCCTCTTAACATTAATGCCATTTCCTTTTGACATCAATGACAACTCATAGACAAGAAGCTAGGATCTCAAACCCAAAATTACCAACAAATTATCCCATAGAGTTTTGGTAACTAAGAACCAAGGCTTTACGTCGATTAGCCTACCTAGATGGAATTAGATTAGGGTTACGGAATAGGAATTCACCTTTAAGTGTTATTGGATTTAAAGGATAATACCTATGTCATGGTCACATTGTCCTATGCCAGTGAGGGTATGGAAAATGTGAGGGACCACTTTTGGTGTCCTTCTAAATGAGTAGGTTTAGTAAGGTGAACCCCCAAAATCATGGGATTTGGCCACTCCTATCCATTTAGTGTTATTTGTAATGACTTGGAACTCAAATGTGGTGAAGGATTGTATACTGGAAATATAAAAGAAGGGTTTTCCCCTTGTGAAACTTTGCTTGTAATCATTCTTTTTACAAATAAATTAGGTTTTTATTTTTTTGGGTTGTTACATCCATGAGCCTTCAACCAATCCATCCCTAGGATAATATCAAAATAATGGAGTGGTTCTACATATAATTTCCATATGGTGGATCCATTCAATAGGGTAATCTTATTCATAGGCAAACATTGATCCACTTAGTAGGTCTGTCTAGACCCATAATCAACATTCCCCCTTGTGCCAAAAATCTAGGTCTTTTTGATATATCCCCAATAATAGTACTCAAAATAAAACTATATGTAGCTCTACTATATATTAATACTTTAACATCCTTGTTAAACAACTTACCATTCAATAACATGGGAGTTGTTTGACCATATAGGTTGTAACTTTTGATAGCAGCATATATTTGGTGTGGTTTCACCTCGACTTTGTTGCTTGACTCTAGCCATTGAAGACACTTATTGACATAATGATGACCCCCACAAATGAAGCAACCTATCGTGGGTGCCTAAGATATTTCCTAACTTTTCTTCGTTATTCCGTCTCTCTACATAGAATAATTCTACTTCTAAGCTTGAGGGTTGGAATTATCATTTTTCTAAAATTTCTTCTTATAATTTCCTTGGCTCCCATTATATTTATTCCTAAACTTAGGGTTCCCTTTATTTTTCTTGTTTTTATCCTTATCCCATTTCATAAACCCCACCCTCTTCCTCGTCTCGAATTCTTGCATTTCTACCTCTATCAACGCTACATAGTTGAAGAAGATCTTTTTGGTTTGAATATTGGTCTCTTCCTACCTAGCCACATCATAAGATTTTTGTAAAATTTTAGGTTTGATAAAATTAATTACTATCTAAATCTTGGGATCCACCCCCAATATTAACTTATGCACCTTTATTTGTTCATTTATATCATACTTAGGAACATATTTTAATAGTTTAACAAATCTTTGGTGGTATACCTCCACAAGCAAAGTTCCCTATTGGAGCATATAAAACTCCTCAAAATTATCTACATAAATTATTTCGATAGTAATCTCTTCTTAAATGCCTCAAAAAACTATCCCATTTAAGGTCCACAACTTGGATTCCTTTGCCTACTCAAAATGTGTTCCACCATTCTAAGGACGCATCCTGAAGATGAAGGGTAGCCCACACAGTTTGGGTTTCACATAAAAAAATCTTCATGGAGAAGAAAGTATTCAACTCATTTAACCATGACTAAGTTGCATTACCCCCTTCCCTTCCATTAAATTTAGACACCTTAACATTATTAAGGTCATTGGCTAGCTCAACCTCATTCTAATATTTGCCTTCAAGCCTTCTTCTAAAATGATTCTCTTCTTGTCTACCCTTTGTATCCCTATTATTTGTTTTCCTATTAAGTAGGGTTTCTATCATTTTTTATTTTTGTTGCATCTATTCTTAGAGTAGTTTAACTATGTAAGAAAGGTCTTCAAACCTCTCATTGGAGTCCATTTTTCTTCTAGTTTTCTTGCTAGAATTTGTTGTCCTTCTAGAATTATTACTAGAGTCCATTGTTCTCCCAGTTTTCTTGCTAGAATCCATTATTATTCCAGATTTATTTTGGGTATGTACTGTAGTTTCCTTCTAGGTAGCTAACCCCACCTTCTTGGATGATCCCCATATTCATACAAATTCCATATCCTATCCATAAAGGAGGTGAGTAAGTTATAATTTGTCCCAAGTGTACTTACAATCAATTAGTTTCTTTTTCCCATGAACTAAATTAGACCATTATTACTCACATGAAAATGATCTTGGTCACACTTACTGTTATATTTTGATGCTTAATACTTAAAGCAAATAACCACAAGATCTCAAATAAAGTTGCAATATGAAATATATGATAATGAAAATATTTTAATCATATAAAACTCATAAATAACTTTTGCAACAACTCATAAAATAGCCATTAACAAATGCTCACAAAAATAGTATCTTGATATAGAATAAAGATCTCAAATACACCATACTTCCACACACTCTCATTCTACATGGTGTCACACACACACACATAGACACATATATAATGGAATGTGACTCTCCATATGGAGTACTCTTGGCCTTCACTCTTCTTGAGACTCTTCACTTTCCTACTCTAAGGACACATGTGCACTCTTACATAATGGACAATTGTGCACATCTACACTCATTACACTTGCACACTTAACTACATGACACTCGTGCATTTCTTGCATATTATTACATTACATAAAATATATTCTCACACTCTAATCTAGGACACACTCCTAATCTAAAGATGTACCCAAGGTGGTGCATTAGCATGTACTAAATAATGTAATATACTCTAACACACCCTATGCATTACATTATTTGGTTATTGAATACTTTAGTCTTCAATATGATCTTCATATTCTATCTTCAATCTATCTCCAGTAAATTTATATATAGAGTCTTCAAATAAGTATCTTCCTTTGGTTCAATCTTCATCTTGCATTTTATCTAGATTCCTTTTCTTGCTATGATTTTTCTTTCACTTCTATATTTTCACTGATGGTATATCCTTTATGCAATGAGTTAGTAAATCATCACAATAATATGACTTTGTTTTTGATGATTCTTCTTTGAGATAGTTATATGAATCATTTATTTCAACTTGTATCTTTTCTTGAAAAAGTTCAAAAATAATTAATGAAAGATACATCATTAGACATTCTTCTGAAGTGAGTACAATGGTGTTTTGAGACTCTCAACAAGATCTGAAAATATTTTCATGAAGATATCCCATAAAAGTAGTAAATTTTCCTTCTTTAGCTTCTTTAAAAAATAAAATCAATTTGTCTTTTAGAACATCAAATATTCGATCTCCATCAATGTTGGGTATTAATCCATGTGAATAAAATCTAAGTGCATGTAACATTTCTTCACTATCTTCATTAAATGCTTTCTCCACTATTTCATCCATGATTCTTTTAACTTTGAATAATGAATCTTTCAAATTTCTATCCTTTGAGGTTGACTACCTTATGTCTCCCTAGTGTTTGAATGAAATACAAAAAAAACTTTTATGTTGTAAACCTTATATCTCCAAATTTTGTATATATTGATCAACTTTGATAAAACCTTTTCAACTTCTAAATTTTAAGTTGAATTTGAATGTATAATCAAATACTATTTTTGATGAAACTTCAATTCCAAAATTTGTAGGATACCTTGTATTTCCTAATGTTTGGATAATGATCAAACAATAGTTTTGACAAAGATTTCAATTCTTCAAATCTCTAGGTTGAATACCTTTTATCTCCCAAATTTCAAAAATATAATTTCTCAATTCTAAATTTCATAAACCTATGTTGATGTTGAATTCCTTATAGCTCCCCAATTAGAAATTTAGAAATTCTATAAAAGATATTTGCAAATTTTGTATTCCTAATTTGATGTTGAAATCCTTATTTCTCCAAAATTATCAATTTGCAAATATTTCAAATTGCTTTACAAAATCAAATAAATTAATTACAAAACATGTAATTATCTTCCCAAAACTTCAAATCAACTTTTCAAAACTTCACAAAACTTTCCAAAATGCAGTAATAAAATATCTAGGGTTTTGATTTACCACTTATAAACCTTATACCTCCAATAGCAATAATTAATCAATGTGGAAATATATTAATCAAACCTTTTCATAAACCAATTATAAATTACTCCTTATTACTCCAACCTTTTAATAAATCAAATATTAACTTGAAATTTACCTCAATAATCTGGGCACATGCACTATTTTGGGTGAAATAATTGATCTTCACTATTGACTCTTCAACAGGCTTCTTTTTGCAAGGTGCTCTCCTGAATTTGCAAACTGATTTGATGCTCGAATGAACCTCTCCTTGTGCTATTTACGGCCCATGCATTAAATGACTATTTCAAAATGCTTTGACTCCCTTCAAAGATGTTTGGCACTCACTGTTCCAAGTGCCAAGTGGCACACAAACTCTTTTCCTCTTCTACTAATGTTCCTTTGGTGCTCCAACTATTTGTACTTCTCATAACACTTGGTAGAAGGTATTTTCCAACTTTGGCTCATTTCACTCAATGATTCTATGATGTCTTGGGTATTACATTTCCTACAATACCAAGTGGTAAATGAACTCTTCAACTCCTCAAATCAATGCTCTTCCTTTGATAATGTTCCACTATTCTTTGCAATACATTTGCTCTTCTCTTCAATGTATTCCAATGTACAACTTCTATTGTGCTTGGCCTTCTACGTTCTCTCCTCTCCTTTGGCATTTGGATTTCTATGTTCTCCTTCATCCAATGTGGTGGCTCTTCCAATGGTTTTGTAGTCTCCTCCATCTAATGTGGTGGCTCTTCCAATGGCCTCTCCTCTCATGGTGGTTCATCCACAACTTAGGTGGCTTTTTCTTTCTAAAATGGTGGCTCCTCCTTCAACGTACGATGGCTTCTTTGGCTGCCACTCCTATTGTGTTGCTTCAGTAGACTCTAACTTATTTTTGATGTAGCTTGGCATTTCCACAACTCAACTTCAATGGGTGAGCCTTTTTTTGGCTTGAGAACTTTCTTTTCCAATGCTTTTACTCCTTTTCCACTTACTTTGCTAACTTCTATTTTTAAAACTTGTGCAGGTTCAAAGAGGCTATTGTTCCTTCAAGAACATGCACTTAACCTTATTTTTCAAAATATATACTATGCACATATTTTTGAGTGCTCCTTATTGCATTTGCAACTACTTTTCTTGTTGTTTTTAACTAGGAGTAATACTTGCAAAAATATGATAATAATCAACTTATAACACCATAATAAAATATCAAAGTTTCAAACTTATTTGTGCTTCCTTCCAAGCTTGCTTTCTAGCTAGTTTTTCTCACCTTTTACTATTCAAACTTGTTGCCCCAATACCTTCAAATTTGTAGCTCCTTTGCTTCTCAAAATGCTGCTCAAATCTTCTAAAATTTGCAGCTCAAATTCTTCTTCAAATGCTGTCCAAAATACAACTCTATCTCCTTCAACTTGCTGCCCAAATTCTCTGAAATTTGCAGCACTAAATGCAGTCCAATATGCTGCCTCTAACTCCTTCAATTTGCTACCTTTTTCTGTCCACAAACTCTATACTTTGCAGCTCCAAATGCTGCCAATTCCTCCTTCACTTTGCTGTCCAAAAATACTTTCAAATCTGCCCAAAACTTCTCCAATTTGTAGCTCTTCTATCTCCTTCTAATGCTGCCCAAATATGCAGTCAATAACTCTTCAAATGCTGCTCCAAAATTTTGATTTCTCCTCCTCTAACTTGCTATCTTGAAACTCTTCAAATTCTGCCCTAAAATTCTGCAATCTTCTCCTTCAAAAATCAGCCTTCAAAAACTTTAATGGTTGTCTCCAAAAACTATCAATTTGGTGGCCTCTTATTTCTTCTTTCTCCTCCTTAGCTCTCATTGAATTCTATCTTCAAATTTGGCCTCTTTGCTGGCCTCTTCTTCAAGAATCTGAATGTCTTGAAGTCTTCAAAAATACTTTTTCAAATTTGGCAAACTTCTTGCCAAAATCCTTCTCCTTGAATCAATTTCACAAATCCTTTTGGGCTTGTTGTTGGATGACAAAAATTGTCCCAATTTTTATGTGATTACCTCTTTTCAAGAGTTTCTTCTTCTTGCAATCTTCTACCTTGAAATTTCTTCAAATATTCTCCAATGGCCACTTCTTCAAATTCTCAATAGGGCTTCTCTATTCTCCTTCTTCCTCCTTCAAAATTTCAATGGACCTTTTTCCTAGGCCTCCTCAATATTCTTTCTCAAATCTCTTATTCTTTCTCAAATTTGCAATGGGGACCTCTTCTCTCGGGTCTCCTCTTTCTCAATCTTCAATAGGGCTTCTCTAGCCTCTTTCTCTCTCCTCAATCTTTAGTCTTCAATCTTCTATGGGACCTCTTTCTTGGGTCTCCTCAATATTCAATCTTCAATCTTCTATGGGGACCTCTTTCTTGGGTCTCCTCAATCTTCAATATTAATATGAAATCTTCAAATTCTTCTATCTTCAATATTAATGGGACCTCTTTCTTGGATCTCCTTAATCTTCAATATCTATTCTTTTGCTGCAACTCCAAAACCAATTCTTATGTAAGGAAAGCACATAGACTTTTAGGCAATTGAAGGTGAAATTCTTCTCTATCTATTGTAGGAAGCTTCTCAACTTCTGAGAACTAATTTTCTACAACAAAATCTTAGATAATAGCAATCAAATACATCCAAATCTCCAAAATTCTGAAATCAATAAACTTCACTAGTTGTTCTTCAATCTAGTGGAAAGAAATCTATGTTGAGTCCTAGTCTTCACGAGTTTTTCTGCAACCCTATGGAAAGACTCTAGCCAAAATACAACTTTCAAATTCTATAAAATAAATCTCCCTATCTCCTATCAATCTCCCTTATGGCTCTGATACCATTGTTAGCTTTTGATGCTTAATACTTAAAGCAAATAACCACAAGATCTCAAATAAAGTTGCAATATGAAATATATGATAATGATAATATTTTAATCATATAAAACTCATAAATAACTTCTGCAACAACTCATAAAATAGCCATTAACAAATTCTCATAAAAATAGTATCTTGATATAGAATAAATATCTCAAATACACCATACTTCCACACACTCTCATTCTACATGGTGTCTCTCTCACACACACATAGACACATATATAATGGAATGTGACTCTCCATATGGAGTACTCTTGGCCTTCACTCTTCTTGAGACTCTTCACTTTCCTACTCTAAGGACACATGTGCACTCTTACATAATGGACACTTGTGCACATCTACACTCATCACACTTGCACACTTAACTACATGACACTTGTGCATTTCTTGCACATTATTACATTACATAAAATATTTACTCACACTCTAATCTAGGACACACTCCTAATCTAAATATGTACCCAAGGTGGTACATTAGCATGTACCAAATAATGTAATATACTCTAATACTTACCTCTCCATAAGGTTCCATACCAAATAACAAACTCTACTCTCTAGGATTTTTACTCCTTGGAATGACTGGTCCAAAAAATGTGCAATATCCATATTATTTTAGATCATGTTAAGGTCCCTATAGGAGCAAGTATTCCCAAAGTAGCACATCAAATCAAGGCTCAACCTAGGTTCACTCCATGGAAACTTCTGGTCCTCCGACCTAGAGCTCTGATACCAACTGTAACAACCCACCAAAACCAACCCAAGAGAGATAATTTTTTTATCACAAGGTTCACAAAGAAGTCCCAATAATTTTTAGTATTGTAAGGCATAACCATATTTTGAGTTCAATGTCACTATAGACAACACTCGAGTGGATAGGAGTGGTCAACATGATGTATTTTTGGGGTTCATCTTCCTAAACCTCATTTTTTGAGAAGGACACTAATATACCCTCATCGATAGAGGACAACTTGACCATGATGCAGGGATTATCCTTCAAGATCCAAAACACGTAAAGGGAGATGCCTTTTACCTAACCTTACATAATTTCTTCTACGTAGGTCTATTCAGAATAATATCTTAGTGCTTAGTTACCACACATCCATGGGCTAACTAAGGCTATTATCACTCACTTGATAATAACATGGTCACCTGATCCTCACCATTCAAGGTTCCATCACTATACTACCTTGTAATTTAAATACAAAGATCTATCTACTTTAAAACACCCAAGCCTCATCATTTAAGGTGTATCATTCATAATTATCTATTTATTGCATCACCATAACTCCTCCCAAATTTGTGAATACCTAGCTATTGCATCACCACAACTCCTTCTAGGATTCATCTCTTCCTGGTTATTGCATCACTATAACTCCTTCTAGGATTAGAATTACCTTCTTAACTCTAGGGTCTTAAAGTAGTTTCTAAATCCATGCCCAAGAACCCCCGTTAAACCCAAGAATATACATAAATTAAAAAATCTCTCTTATTTAATAAATTAAGTGTTATATTAGGATTTTGATATAAAATACTTTCATCCATAATGCATGTAAAAAGCAATTCCTTTATTATAGAATGAAATATCATCATCTAAAAATTTATAATCCATCATCCATGATTTGGAATTCTAACTCATTATTTTCCATATACTCATAACTAAGCATTCAAATAACTACATATAAAAAACCAATAACATTCAATCCTTCCATTCTTTGCTCAAGTTTCAAGAGTAAAAAAGTACTACATAACATATTTATTATAATAAAATGCATTGCTAACTTTCATATCTAATATAATAGTTCAATTCCACCTAAGTGGTCTCTATCATCTTCTATGCATGGTCCACTTCATGAAGGTCCTCTCCTTATGAAATTTGAAAAGAACTTAGGGATTAGTACAACTCACAAATTTAAATGAAACTTATACCAACAAACTACCATGAAAAATACATTTCATATATACAAGGATAGAATCCCATAATTCTCTTAGTATTGGTTTCCTTTATCTACTTAAGTATTAGAAAATCGAGTACTAAAAATTATGTTCTTTACTTCTAAGAACCAATAACTCTTTACATTGTAACATTATTCCATTAACCAAACTAAATATTATCCCCTTATAAAGGAAATCCAATATTATTTCCTTATAAAAGAAACCAAACACTATTTCTTTATAAAAGAAAACCAAACATAGATTCCTTTTTAAAAAAGAAAACCAAATATTATTTCTTTATAAAAGAAACCAAACATTATTTCCTTTACATAAATTTCACCTTAAAAAGAAAACATACAAACTTCCAAAATATGCCTTAATATATATCACCTTTATTACAAAAAAAAAACTAATCATAGTCATAATTTAACTTTTAAACACAACCATAATATAAAATAATTAGATAAACCTTAACTCCCAATCGCAAATTCATGGATAGACACATAATTGTTTTTTACTAAGAACCAAAATTATCCTTAAATTTAAGCATTCTCTCAAAAGAGGTGCTTGAATTACTAATGGGTGACTCATAGAATGGTACCCAGATACAATAGTACACAACCCAAGAGTGAGGAACAAGAAAAACGTAACAAAGCCACTATAGATCCAAGAAAAACTCATCGAGTTAATGAACGTAACACAACAAATTAATATAAAATTGAATAGGGATACGATTCTCTAGAAACTAAATATAGAGCCAAGAAATATGTCTCACAAAACTTAGAACAAGCATAGGGGCCATGCAACTGGTTAATAAGGTTTTTAAAAACTTATCCCCTCATGAGGAAGAACCAAGGATTAATAATAGCATTGCCACTACCCTCTATCAAAAGGATCTAAGGTCAAAAAGCAAACAACAAAACCAATAGAACATTCAACACCAAGCACAACCCTAATGATTCTTACAAAAGTCTTGAAGTAAAACTCAACAAAGAAGAAAATAAGCAGAGTGTAGCCCAAAAAGCCTCCAAAAAAGAAGAAACTCAAACATAAAAAAGTGAAAAAATATGAACCTAGGCAAACTAGATGGAAGCTCAAATCACCATTAAAGAAAGTTCTATAGTAAACACAACAATATCAAGCTTACCTTTAACCTCTAGGTCTTTCTTTCTCTAATTCACTTCCCTTGTCTACCGAGCGTTTCCTTTTGCAATATCTTTTTATTTGCTAGCTGCCAAAATTTTTAACTCAGTGGAAATATAAATATTTCCCTATAAGAGACTCAAGGAACAGGGAGGATGTTTCTTTTCAAATAATTCATGCAACCAAATTGCCCACAATCAAGACAATCCAACTTAGCTCATTATGAGGACAACATTCAAAAAATATGTTGCCAAGAACCAACATGAAACCAACATTCAATAACTCTCATACAGATGATTTATCAAGCAAAGGTTTCTTTCAATTTCTTATACTATCTTACTAAAATTTGAAGGTGATAACAATAAGAATCATTTTGCCTCAACTATTAATTGAAAAAATTAATATTTCCAAAAATTAATGTTTCTTCTGAATTAATAATTATTTATAAATTCATTTTCTCTTAGTGCTATCAACATTAATTATTCATATAATTAACTAAATTATTATCAAATGCTAATATCAACCATTAGCATCAATATCAAATAGTACTTAAAGGCCCTTGCTAAGCCATCCATATGCATAGCCAAATTCTTTCCTTGAGTAGAAGGTTTTTTAAGAGAACTAAAAAATTATCCCCTTCCTACTAAGGATGGCTCCTTTGTGGATAGCAATCTCCTTGCCCAATGGTGCATTAAATCAATCAAACACATATGAAATGCATCTACATGAAGGGTATTATTTTATCCTAAAGTCATTTATGAGAAGTTTATCCATCATACTCCATTTTCTCTCAAATATAGTGGTTATTCCATATCAATCCACTTGTGAGAGTACCTGGTCCTACAATCATAAATTCCATTAGTAGTACCATATTCTAAAATATACAATCAGGCATAAAATGCGACTACCAACAAATATTAGCAACATAAAATGAAATTATGCATTAAATATCCACATATCAATACATAAATTAAATTTCAAGAATGAGTCCTACCAAGGAGGGTTGTTACAACTAGACTATTTAGACTAGCTGGATGCTTTGTAATCAACTACTCTCTTGATTGGGGCTGATTTGGGTAGGTGGAGTAAGGTGGAGGAAAGTTAAGCACCTTCCTCATTGCCTATTGATCACCTATGGTGATAGAGGGGTAGGTAGGAATGATTCTCACCCTAACTAGCTATTGTAGGTGAGATTAAATATTTTCCATGGCAGGCATAAATACGTTGCCTATACAAATATACTTATTCGCTAACTTGATGAATTCATTAATTTTGACCGTTACAAGTCGTAGGTACTAGAAATTTTGAATTGGTTGTGGATACACTAGATGAAAAGTACATTTGCTTCATGCTCAAATTTTCTATGAGGAGGCAAATTCACTGCTACTAAGTTTTGATTACAAATTCTAAGGTTGATTTAGTTATCATGGTTGGGTTGACATTTTTGTGCATTTATATCAAAACTTGGTCTAAGTTAGATGGTCAGATTTTTGGTATCTATACAAGGTTGTTGATAATATACTTCTAAAGCTAAACCTCCAAGGATTTTAGGAAATATTTTTAATAGTAACTTGTCATCATAGGCAATTTCATTGCAAGTGATTCAAAACACTCGAACATGTTCTATAGGATCTTCCATGCCCTTACACATTGGATGTTGAGGTGGTCAAACATTAGGAGGATATTGTCAACATTCTACCATAGGATCCAAAGGTTGATTGCACATATCTTCATAGGAATAGGTGAAACTAGGTGCTTGAGTGGTATCCATACATTGAACAAGTTGTTTCACCATGGTGGCTAAATGTTGGATTTTAGGGCCAAGATTAGAAGGTTATAGGAACAAAGGTTGTGATATGGGTAGATTTATTCCAATATTATTTAAAGTTTTATGATATGGGTTAGACATGGAATTTTGTGATGGAATTTGATTTATATTAGAAGCATCAGTATTAGGATTATTATAAGGATTGTGAAGTATATCAGAATGAGAAGGACAATATGTGCTTGTTTTTTAAGTATAGAGTAATTATTATTAGGTGGCATAGAAGTATGATTAGTTGGTAGGCATTGAGGGATCCCACCTCCTAAAATAGTAGTGATATTTGTGGTTTTAACAAAATTTGGTTTTGATGTATTAATATTATAGGTATATTGATTTGAAATTGTATTCATAGGAGGTTGATTATATAAAGGGTTATTATTTGATTGATGAAGCGACATTGAACTAGAATTTGGAATGTGTGCATTTGAAACTCTTCCATAAAAGAGGACTTCTCTTTATAATACTTCAAATATAGTGTGTTCATTATGTCTTAGTAAAGATACATTGTGAATTAGAGAATTAAAAGTGAGATGACCTTGGGATCCTTCTCTTGGGTTAAGGGATGAAGTGGTTGAAGTGCCATCATCATATTCTTCAAGGTTAGGATTTTATCTATAAATTTGTTGTTTATTATCATCCCATACAAGAGGTTGGTTTGGATCTATAATTTATTTTCCACTATGGATATTATATTCTCTATGGGACATAGTGTTTAAAGGTGAAAATTGATTGATTAATTAAATATTGATCAAGAAAGGTGGAAATGCTATGAATATCAATCAACTAGTAGATATACATTAGGAGGATCTCCTAATATACCTACTATCGATACCAAAAGTGACTCAATTCCATTGATATACACAGTCATACATGAGGAAAAACCTTGAGGTACTAGACTACGAATAGTATTGATACTTTTTGTAGATACCTAAAACTCGTCATGTTTAGGAGGCTACTCATATGGACATCTTTACAGGCCATATGACCGATCTTGGATATTACCAATATCCAATAGTGGTTCTAACCACTCAAATAGGGTAGTCTAGTCCTAGTAAACCATAGCCACTAATGAAATCAATGGCTATCTTGGTAGCCACTAACAATCAAAGTAGCTACGAGCTAGCCATACCTATCGATAGTTGCTATGGGAAACTTGCCCATAGTCGTGCTTATTGATAGCAGATAAGGGCAATTTGCCCATAGTCGTGCCTATAGATAATGACTAACCCTATAAAAAATGTGGGCTACCAAAGTCGAGTGAAATCCATTGAGCATAATTGATTCTTGGATGGTTTGGAGATCGAAGCTTCTAGAAGCATCCCTGCAACTACCCAATTATAACTGTTTCTTGTTCTTGGATTCCCTGTGAAGCTAGGATGAAAAATTGGGTGTCTATTTAAGGCCCCAATTTTATATGCAAACCTTGCAAAAAATTGATGTGCTAATGCCATACCAGAGCTCTATCGAATTGAAGAGAGAATCAACATCTCTTTGAGGTGTAGCAAATCCCCATTGAATTGCATAATGACACATTTTTTTCCACCAATGGAGATTACCTTAGCTTAAAGAGGAACCTTGCTATTCAAGTGGCAAAATGCTACAAATTGAAGCCAATTTCACCATAAAACTATGCACCAAGACATAAGAAACCCTTGAACATCAATTCACCATTGGAATTGATCATCACCAGGCCAAGATTAGAAGAGCAGAGTTCCTTTCCTATGGCCATTGTTTTTTATAGTGGCCCGTAGGCACTACCATCGATTTTGATAGTGGCTAACAAAGTCAGTTTCTCTAATCATCAGTGGCTACGATATGATATATCATTTCATATGTTTTATAGCAAATCTTATATTATAAATATTTCAATTTGTTTTCTAACCTAGAATAGAAGCATTTATTTCAATTTTATGCATTCTTTCTACATTTTACTTCACTATTGCATGTATCTTTGCACATCTTCATGTATTTGCTTATGATTTACACTTTTCAAGAGATAAGCCTCATTTTGAGAGGCCTCATATGCTACTAATCTATCTTGTAGTTCTTTGTGTGTAGATTACAGAGCATTTCATGGTTAAATATCACCAAGACCCATCATCATTAGCATCACAAAGAGGAGGTTCCAAGGATAATACCTCCTATAATAAAGTTTTGAGGATTCTAAGAATCTTTTGAAGACATCTATAACATGCAGGGATTTATTTAAAATATGTATCAAATGGTCAATCCCTCGGAGGATGCTCTTGTAACCTCATGTAAAAGAGAACTTATGAATATGAATCCAGGGTTATGCATAAGGGGTCAAACCCGAAATGTACTTGTAAAAAAATGGTGAATCCATTGCGAAACCCTAGTGAATCCTGATCAAATTCATGTAGGAGGACATGGTGAATTACCTTATTTTTTCAAATTTTTTTATAAAATATTGGCAAATTTGAAAGTTCTAGCTAGACCAGGTGGAAACCTAGATCTAGCCATGGGCTGATGCAAAAAATGGTTTGACCTTGAACCAGGTGTAGAAAAAGGTCCGATCTCAAACTGGGTACAAAACATGGTATTGGTTATGGATCCTGATTCTCTCTAATTTGGAGGTCTTGTTTTTAGCCGCACTTGGACCCACTCCACAAAGGGGGTGTAGGGGGGCAACACCCCCCTACTATGTCATCGGGGGGTCTAGGGGAGGCGGTGACGTAGTAGGGGGATAGCACCCTCAAAGCGAAAAATAGATGTATTTTCTCTTTGAAAAATAGGGTTTGATAGTTTTGTCAGATGCAAAATAGGGTTCGGATATCGACTTTGTGTAAAATAGGGTTCGATAGTCCGTTCGGATGTAAAACAAGGCTTGGATATCATCCAAATACAAAATAGGGTCCAGTAGTCCATTCGGATGTAGAACAGGGTTTGGATATCATTCAGATGCATAATAGGATCTGGTAGTCCATTTGAATGTAGAACAGGGTCTAGATATCATTTTGATGTAGAACAGGGTTTGGTAGTCCGTTCAAATGTAAAACGGAGTCTGGATATCGTTCAGATGTAGGACAAGGTTCAGTAGTCCGTTCAGATGAAAAATTGGGTCCAGATATAGTTTGAATGTAGAACAGGGTTTGGTAGTTCTTCCAGATGTAGAACATGGTCTGGATATCATCTGGATGCATAACAGGGTTTGGATATCATCCAAATGCAAAATATGGTTCGGTATTCCATTTGGATGCAGAACAAGGTCCGAATATCGTTCGGATGAAGAATAGGGTCTGGATATCATTTAAATATAGAACAAGGTTAGTATATCATTTGAATGTAGAACAAGGTCCGAATATCATTTAGATGCAGAATAGGGTCTGAATATCATTCAAATGCAAAATAGGGTCTGGATATCATCCAGATGCATAATAGGGTCTGGATACCATCTAGATGCATAATAGGGTCTGATAGTCCGTTCGAATGTAGAATAGGGTCCATATATCATTCAGATGTAGAACATGGTCCAGATATCATACGAATTCAGAATAGGGTCTAATCTGGTGCAAAAATAGGGTTCGATATGGTACAAAAATAGGGTTCAGTCAAGTGCAAAAATGGTTTTGATCTTGTTTGGTGTAGAAATGTGTCCAATATAGTGTAGAACTAGGTTGATATATCCGTCTAGTATAGAACAGGGCCTAGAAATAAAAAAGCATTAATGGGGTGTTAGTTATATATGGTGGTATACTTGGCTAATTGGGTAAGATAATTTAGAAATTTTAAAATTTTAGGGCAAAGGGTCTTCTATTTATTACTGGCGAATTTTTAAAAATATTCGTGATACTATTGTTAACGCACGGCGAACCGACACCTAAATTTTTTTTGTTTCAATTTTTTTGGCTAAATGGCCGATGTCCGGGTCCCCCAAATTTGCAAATTTGAATTTTTGAAAATGCCAATTTTTGCCCCAATGGCGAAGATTCACCATTATGCATAACCTTGATATGAATAAAACGAGCAATTATTTTTTGTATTTCCTTTCTTTGCATTGATTACATGTTATATCTTGTGGATTTGATTACATATTGCCATGGATGTTATATTTTATATTCTTTCACTTTAATGATGGTAAAATAAAAAAATTAATGTTTATTAGATGATCTAATCTACAAAAAAAAATTAAGTGGTCTTATTTAAGTTTAATTTTTTTTATCTTTAATTAGGTGAAGGTTTTAAGATAAAAGTAGGTGTTCATGTCAGGTTCACCAACATGTGAGAATGGAAGAAAATCTAGCAGATCTACAAGACTAAGATTCCCATGGTGGTTCTCACCTAAAAACAGTTGGTGGTAGTTTTTCTCATGTGTTGGTGGTTCACTAAGGATGTTTTATGGATTCACTCTAAATACTATGTTGGTGAGTATATTCAAGTACACATTAGTTTAATCTTTCTAAGGATAAAAAAATTGATTGTAAAAATATATTTAACTAAGATGCATAAAACAATATATGCAACAAACACATCTATCCTCTAATTATTCTTTCTTTGAATGATAATGTGAAAATAAAAGTTTTCCTTTTTATTTTAAGCAAAGGATAAGAGAATGCACATATAAAGTCTATCCTAATTCAAACTACATGCACTTTACCTTTTCTTACCTAAGTTAACAAAGGAGATAAACAAATCAAAGAAAAACTCTCCTAAGGTTCCTTAATTCCTTTCTCCTTATTTAAGTGATCCTAAATTGAAATGGAAATAATAGACTAACCTAAGGATTATTTTATTTTATTTATTTATTTAAGTATCCTAAAAAAATAAAAAATATGTTCTATCTATCTTACCCATGATTCCACAATATTATACCTCTTATACCTGAACCACAATTTTACTACACCTACAAACACAATGGAAATTTGAGAGAGTTTTTAAAATCTTAGGGTTCTGCTAGGTAGAGGAGACTCAGATATCCCTTGGTCTATAATAAACCCCTAAGGTCCCTTTAGATGAATAAATAAGTATGCAAAAAAAAGTTGACCAAAGTTACATAATAATATCATGCCAGAGCAGGGTAGGGCACAATTATTTTTAGGGAGTAGAGTGCTACAAGAGATGATAATTGTAGGAATGATAGGGATTAGGTGTGTTAGGTGTGTTAGATGTGGTATATTTTATGTAATAAACTATTATATTTTAACAGTCATTTATTTTTAATTGTAGTTGTTGCAATAGATAAGGTACACCGTAATCATTGAATGCAACATTATCCGTAATATGTGTTGTATTACCTATTTATAGGCTTTTGGTTATCAATGGAAATTAGTTTTTGGATTGTTAATATTCTCTTTTGTCTATTGAAACTGCTCCCATATCATTGGTATCAGAGCTAGTTGTAGAAACAAGGCTAGTATCCTCTTCCCCTAGGCCAATATTTATTCAGACAGGGAATGAGAACACCTCTATAGTTAGATCCATTGGAAGAAGTTACATTCTATTTCAGATATTTTTTTCATTGCAGGATTTTTATGGAATTGTTGATTCCATTTTGCGGTTCGTTCCACTTTGCTTTGCAAATTTTGACAATCACCAAACTCCATTTATATTTGTTGTCATTTTTGCATGAGTTTAAGATCTGGAGTTACTCATTTATGGTGTGTTGTTTGGAGCATTGATCTAAATTTTTCAGGCCTCCATCTAATTTATGATGTTTGTGCCTCTCACTGTTTGGCTAGATCTGCAAATTCTGGTTCATTGCTATAGTTTTCAATGATAATTTGATAATTTTTTGGTGGTAATCATCCATTTCTAGAACCACTTTGTTGTCTCACCACCCATGTGAATTCCTAGTGTGTGTTTTCAATGGTTTACCTCCTTTTATGAGGTGATTTCAATTTCTCTACAGTGATCAGTAAGCTCCTTAGCCTCACATCTCTCTCCTGGGAGATTCGGTGCACGCTCTGTGACTTTCCTTGATAATTTTTTATCTCAAATAATTACCATCAAGTCATATTTAACTTTCTAAGGTTTCACCAAAAAAATTAAACATGTTTCAGTGATCATTTTCTGATGGCATTTATTTTCATGGTAGCTTTTCGTCCGTCGCTGGTCCACCCAAACCGTGTCCTGGTCAACTTTTCATCCATCACCAAGCTATCGTTCCATAATTAATTCTGCCCTTATTTATTGAATAGCTATTGTAATCCCTCTTGGTCATTGCACCCATTAAATGCTTACCATTCAATACCATTCCAACTTGCCACCATTGGAATTTATTACTGTCAAAAATTAAATCCTAGTCGTTGCAATTAAATGTTGGCCTACAATTAATCTCGAATAATAGTCATTAGACACGTAACTATTGGTATTAAATCCTCCATTACTTGTTCCTTGGACATTAATTATCATTATTGTTGCTATATGTTGTTGGAGTTACCAGTCATTAATGCCATTCAAAAATAGTTGTTGGAAGTTGTTGTCCTTACCAATAATTAATGTCATTCTAAAATAGATGTTGGCTTAACACTAATTAATACCATAGCCATTGGACATTGTTTCCTATCGATAGTCATTGAAAAATATTTAATGTTGTTGTCATTGAAGGTTGTCCAATTACCATTATTTAATGTTGTGGATACTTACCAATTCAATTGACCATTGAAAACTAAATTTTTATCAGTTTCTTATTTCAGGAATCCTCTTGCAATTTTTTATTTTTTAGGTCCATTATTTGTTCGAGTATACCCTTGCATATACTCATTGGAGACCTCGTTTCGAGCTCTACACATCTACCATGGTATTTTTCCATTTGACACTATTTTTTCTCCTGAATTGTGTTCTAAAGAATTCATTTTTCTTGGGCTTGTATATTTGCATTCTAACAACCATTTATTATTTTTCAGCCTTTCTTCCTGGATTGCACAAGACATATGGCCACCAACATGGACTTAGCCAAAACATTGGCTGAAATATCTACCAATCAATGTACTGCCTTGGCTGTCGTAGTCAATTCTTTGACAGATGAAATTTAGGACATCACACTCAAGTCCTCCTCATCTCATGCCAAATGTGAAGTCCATATTTATGAAGGTTCCCAAGATCCTACTATTTTGAATACTTGGATCCTCGACATGGAGACCTGGTTTGACTATAGTCAAACAATGAAGGATGACAAAGTTCCATTTGCCAAGCTAAAATTTTTTGGCATGGCTAAAGTCTTGGTAACTAAACACCACATTGTCACATGGGATGACTTGGTCAAAGATTTGAAGGCCATATTTTACCCATCCTATTATGATGTAGATTTGTGAATTCATTAGCTTCACCTTTGATAGGGACAAAATCATTCAGTTTCGGATTATGTGTATCGGTTCAATAGGTTGCATTTTTTTTGCGTATTGTTGATCCTATAGATTCCATGATTCTAAATTTTTAAAGTGGGCTTATTACACATTTGTTTCATGAGTTGAAATATACTCCATGCACCACACTTGATGATGTGTTCAACCATGCTCAACTTGCAGAGGAGAAGTTTATTGCACAATGGTGAGGTCCTCAATACTCGTTTGGTGGATCCACAAACGATTTTCATCAACAACAAGCACCAAGGCACTATTTTTCTAACTCCCCTTCTTATAATACTCCCACTTCTCATAATTCCCATGATTCTAAGAAAACATTTAATTATTTTTCTACTTCTCAACCATTTTGTCGCTATTGTAAAAGACCAGTGCATGACAAATTTGCATGTCCCAAGTTACAGAATTCTAACAAGAAGAATTTCATTGTAAAGTCTGATGAGGGAAAATTTGATAATCCCATGAAGGCTACTGGTGAGGCAAAGATATATGAGGAGTTGAGGGAAAAATTGAATGATATCACCTTGATGCATCATCATTCCACAACCCATGATCGTGATAATTTATTTGTAATACATGCACATTTATTGCATAATTTTTCTATAGATAGTATCATTGATAATGGCTCATAGAAAAATTTGATTGTGTAGTCTATTGTTGATAGGCTTAAACTTCCCATAAAACCTCATCCTTATCCATACACTCTTAGGTGGAAGGATGATAACAACACTTCACAAATCACACACACATGCTCAATTGTATTTGCTTTTGGCCCTAACTTCCAAGATAGGATCACTTGTGATATGACACCAATGGTTTATTATGGGTTATTGTTGGATAAGCCATATCAGTATGATAAGTGTACCACTTATGATGCCTATCACAATACTTACACTTTGCAGCATGAGAACAAATATTTTCTTGTCTGTAGTGTTCCACCCACTACACATCAGACTTGCACCAATTTACATTAGGCACAACCCATTACCTTAATTTTTAGCACACCATAGAAACAAGACATACAACCACAAGTACTTTTGTCCACTCCACAACATATACATCAGGATTATGGTCCTATTATACCAATCATTGCTCTTGTTGTACTTGCAAGTGTTCCTATTCCAGAAGTTGTTCCTATAGTTCCTGCACCTGCTACTGTTGTTGCACCAACACTCCTACTCCATTTGTAGCTCCTCCAGATATTCATTTGATTCCCACCATTTCACATATTTTCTATATTTCAAGAATTTCAACATTAGATGGTATATCGACCACTACCATTCCTCTAAACTCATATTGGTAGTCCACATTTCTTCTACATGGAGCCTCATTTTGGAGCATCTCCATAGCCTTTGATATTCACACCAGATTCCTTCCCTTTTGTATGCATTGGAGGCCAATGCTTCTATGGTGGGGAGGAATGATAGGGATTAGGTGTGTTAGGTGTGGTATATTTTATGTAATAAACCATTATCTTTTAATGGTCATTTGTTTTTAATTGTAGTTGTTGTAACAGATAAGGTGCACTGTAATCATTGAATGCAACCTTATCCGTAATATGTGTTATATTGCCTATTTATAGGCTTTTGGTTATCAATGGAAATCATTTTTTGGATTGTCAATGTTTTCCTTTGTCTGTTGTAATTGCTCCCATATCAAGGAAGGTGACAAAAATACATGGCCAATAGAATCATGCCTTTCTTATAGAAACCATGATTTTGCCCAAGGATAACTGAATGGAAATGATTGGTTTATGTAGACACCAAATCCTAGCCACTTATCCACCACCACCCATGCCTGCAATTCAATTGGCCATTCCATGCCTTTCCTGCCATCCAATGGCCCACTTTAGCCTTTTCCTACCATTTTTTGACCCATATTTGAATTATTTATATTTATTTTATATTATTTATGTTTAAATATAATATTTTATATTATATTTTAATATATTTATTATAAAATATATATTTATAAGCCCAATTAACCTTAGCCATTAGATCTAATATAATCTCAACCATCCATCTTCCTTAATTTGTGTCACACTTAAAGTATAACATTAGCCTTTGGATTTGATTTAATATCAACCACGCTATCAAAAGTGTTAGGCTGAAACCCTAATAAAACCTAGGATTGATTATAAGTAGAAACATTCTCAATGCTCAACCCCTAGGAAAATCTGAGTCTTGAAATCCTGAAGAAGTTTGAGGTCCATGCATTCTGAATATCATTGTTAGAGTTGAGTGGATTATGCCCTAGCATATTCTTCTTAAGAACCCTAGATTTCCTTAGGATTTCCCTGACCATATTCCATTGCTACCACCATATCCCATCCACCGCATCCTTCACATTACCATGATCTAATTTTGTAGATCAAACCCTAATCCCTAGGCACAGTTGAGCACCTACCTCATCCCACAGGCACAACTATGCACCTGCTTCATCCCACAGGTGCAGCTGTGCGCCTGCCACTTCCTGTAGGTGTAGCTTGATGCCTGTTGTTACCTCAACTATATACCAGAATCTACTACACAATATCACCTGCCATAAAATCTGTAATGATGTAATGGATCATCAACAACAATAATAAGGTAAATCATTGTTTGTTATTTCATTTCATTATCTGTAGATTCTGCATGCTAATTTATTCATTAATAGCTAGGGTTTTATTGATAACTAAGCATCTCACATTGTGGAGCCCTCATAGGTATTTATAATCCCTTTTTTTTATTGGTATGTATGCATATCTATAGATTTATTCATCATTGGATAGATGTTGAAGCTAGAGTGGCCCGAAATCAAATATCAACAAAGCCCACTCATTCTATTGGGAGCAAAGCACATTGAAGACACTCATTTTTTGTAGCTAGGGTTTCAGATAACCCTAGTAGTTGTAATTACTATATCAAAATCATTATTTTGGATAGAATAATTTTAACAAGGAGTTTCACAGCTCCCCCCCATTATTAAATAAAATATAATTTTGTGCAATTACTGTCTTTTTGAAATCATTTATTTTATATCTGCTTTAGTGTCATGTTTTTGTCTCTTCAAAAAGCGATCACGGTGGGACACCATAAGGGTTCTAAATTTTTATTTTATCTACTTTTCTAATGTTATTCTATTGCTGCATCCTTCGCATTACCGTGATCTACTTTTACATATCAAACCCTAATACCCAGGCGCAGTCGAGCGCCTACCTCATCCCATAGGTGCAACCGCGTGCTTGCCTCATCCCATAGACATAACCACATGCCTGTCACATCTTGCAGGTGCAGCTTGGTGCCTGCTATTACCTCAACCATACACCAGAATATGCTGCACAAGATCACCTACCATCAAATCTGTAATGACGCAATGGATCATCAACAACAATAACAAGGTAAATCATTGTTTGTTATTTCATTTCATTATCTGTAGATTTTGCATGCTACTTTATTCATTAATAGCTAGGGTTTTATTGATAATTGAGGGTCTCACGTTGTGGAGCCCTCACAGGTATTTCTAATCCCTTGTTTTTATTGGTATGTGTGCAGATCTACATATTTATTCATCATTGGACAACTGTTGAAGCTAGAGTGGCCCAAAATCGGATATCAACAAATCCCACTCACTCTGTTGGGAGCAAAGCACATTGAAGACACTCATTTTTGGTAGCTAGGGTTTCGGAGAACCCTAGCAGTTGTAATTATTGTATCAAAATAATTTTGTTGGACAAAATAATTGTAACAAGGAGTTTCTCAGCTCCCCCCTATTATTGAATAAAATATCATTTTGTGCAATTACTGTCTTTCTGGAATCATTTATTTTATATCTACTTTAGTGTCATGTTTTTGTCTCTTCAAATGGCGATCACGGTGGGACCCCACAAGGGTTCTACATTTTGATTTGATTTACTTTGCTAATGTTATTCTATTGCTACATTTTATAGGGTTTATGGAAGATTTTATAACAGTTGCAAAAGGTGCACATGCGCTCTTTAGCACCTATTGATCATCACAGGCACCCTTCCGCACCTTTACAAGAAATTTTTTGCACCTACACAAGCGCCCAACTACACCTGGTAGTAAGTTGAAGCAGAGCGTAGGCTTCTGAGTAAGTCCCATAGCCCCTGTTTCAAATTTTCAACTTACGTATTCTATTTTTCTACATGATTTTTTAGATTTTGAATATAAAATGAATACAAACTAAGTAATATGGAAAATAAATCATTGTAGAGTGCATTTAGGGTATTTTGTGCATGCATCCATCATACATTTTGAAATTTTTTATTTTAAAAAGAATTACGAATTTGATTCCTGCACCTTTTTGTCCACATTTGAAAGTGAAAAAGCATCAACTAGAATTTGCATCTTAGAAGTTAAAGATTTCTTATTTTGCATATCTAAATAGGAACAATATTTGAATGCAAAAAGTACTCCTGCCCTTGGGTGGCACCTTTGGTAGAGAGGTGGACGAACCCTCCGGTTGCTATCTAGGCAGGGGGTTTTAAGCGGTGTACTTCACACTCTTTAGATGAAATTTGCATTCATATGTTGGATTCTGATTTAGATGTGTAAAATTTGTTATCTTTAACCTTGTTTGATAACAATAGAAAATAGAAAACTTTAAAATCAATCACACACAACACGTTTCACTCTAAAATAGTAGTGGCTGGATTTCATCACCAACCATTGCTTGAGACTTGGTGATGGTGGCAGTCATTTCCATCCACTAGTCTCTACCTTAGACACCATAGGTTTACCCCTGAGCAAACTTGTTGGAGGTCATTACCAACAAGAATCTTGTCGCCCTTGCCAAACCATAGTTTTTACCTTTATTTTGCATTAAGTAATATTAGAACATCAAAACACACAAAACTATCACTTTAAAAAGAATACACATTAATGAATGAGATAATCAATGAATGAGGTAAGCCACACAAGGTAAAAAACTTAGCATTGATTGTTTCTACCATTTTAAATTCTGTACAAGTTTCAATTTTGGTGATCTCTTTGATTGTTTTAAGTTTGGATTTGATTGCTTTATGGTATTAACATGAAATCAAAAGAAAGTAATAAATCTAAATAACTTAATGGAAAATACATCCAATTTTCCCACCACTTCGGTGGCAAACCCTTATCCATCCCTACCACAAGTAGGATCCCTTCTACATAACATTGAGCAGCCTACCACCCGCATAGACATGGACAAGGTAGAGGCTATCTACAAGTCTTCTAACTATGTCCTTGAGCCCCTTAGTCAAGATTGTGTTGAACAACCAAAATTGGCTACATCCTGTCCATCCAATACCACCCAAGGATATCATAATTCTACCTATGAATATGGTATACCTTCTTCTTCTAGCCCAACCCAAAACACAAGTGTTTTTAACACTTACCCTTCATCTAGCCATATCCAAGCATATTCCAATCCCTTGTATGAGGAGTATGTGAATGCTACCTCACAAGTGCCAACCTCCCAAGTTGCCACATCAAGTGCAACTTGTGATATACCCATTTCTTCTAATCCATCCTCGTTGCTTCCTTCATCTTCCAATCTAGCCGCAACCATGTCAATTTCTACCATGTCTGAATAAGAACTTCAAGATATATCAAGTGTCATGAATAGATTGCTCTTACAACATAGAAAGGCTAAGCAACAAGTTCATGTAGACCCTATGCTCCATGCAGTTCCAACCCAACCCATCATAGCCAACCAAAATCCAACATGGATACCCCAATCTGTGATGGCTTCCATTCCCAATCCTCCACCAATTCACACCCCAACCCAACCAATTACCATTTCTTCTAGCCAACCTCCCAACCAATTCTTCCAACATCCCCCTCATCAATCATCTCCTTCTTTCAATCACCAATCTTCACCCCATGTTCAAACCAATCCATTCCACCAAAATAGGCTAATCACTCCACAACATTTTTCTTCCAATCCATCTCCCAATCATCAGGTAATCCAAGGCTTCCACATTCCTAGGGAAGATCCTAGGATACAGGCCATGTAGAAATAGATTGATCAGTTGATGCAAAACACCCCTGGCATGTCAAGCCAGAAATTGACCTTAAGTCAACTGATCCACCAACCAATTCATCCTTCGGTGCCATCACCGCCATATCCGACAGACTTCACATTACCGAAGTTTGATAAATATAGGGGAACCGAGGACCCTAAGGAGCATGTGAGCTCATTTGTTCATGCATGTTTTCAGATTCAAACCGATGATGCCCTCATGCTCTAAAATTTTCCTCAAACACTAGGAGGAGACGCCATAGAGTGGTTCAATCAGTTGCCAACACATAACATTTACACTTTTACTCAACTGATGGATCTATTCTTGGACCGTTTTGTCCTAAACATTAGAAAGAAGGTCTCATTATCAGACATCTATCATCTAAAACAATGGGATGATGAGCCTATTTATGATTTTGGAAACCATTGGAGGGCAGTTATAACCAAATTGCCATTCTCCCTACCAATGGATGAAATTATCAAATTATTCACCAAGAGTTGCTTAAAACCCATCTCTTGGATGCTTCAGCTTAATACTTATCGCACATTTGAAGAAGCTTTAGCACAGGCTAGCATCATTGAGGAAATCAAAATCCAAGAGGGCATCATTAAGCCTAAGAAGAAAGAATGGCAAAACAAGGGCCAATATCAAAATAATCAATCCAGCCAAAATAAATCATCACAAGCCTCTACGGCTAATACACCCAATCAAGTTAATCAAGTGGTGGTGAGCCATCCCGTAATGGCTCAACAACCTATGCAACAACCAATTGCTTATCATGCGGTCCCATCAGTAACACAAGCACCCATGGTGCAAAACATAGTGCCAACTATAGAACAACCTTTCCACCACCAATACACCCGACCTCAACATCAATACACGCCCTTAGCGGAGTCATATTCTTCCCTTTTTTGAAGGTTGTACGAAACAAACAAGTTAGCCTTACCTAAATTCAAGCCCGATGACCCTACCAAACGTCCTAAAAATTATAGAGAACACCTATTTTACCCATACCATAGGCAAAATGATCATGACATCAACTCCTACCACATTTTTAAGAACATCGTCCAAGACCTCATAGACTTAGGGGCCATCAATGTGGATAATCCCTTAGCTCCACAAAACCAAAATTTGGGAATTTTTTAGACACCTCTTCCCAACCATGGAGAGGCCCAAACTAACGTAGGAGGTAATAACCATCAAACACCTCCTAACCAAGTCAACCATGTCCAATAGTACCAAAATTTTGTAGGAGCAGTTCATGTAGTCACAAGAGGGCAAAGGCAAAATCAATAGAGTGTCCAACAACCTTCAAACCCACCACCCATCCAAACATCTCCAAATCCATCCCCTCCAATCCATATTTCCAATCCACCAAATCAACCCATCCATCGACCTATAAGGCCAACGGTAACCTTAAGTAGCCGGTTAACTACTAGCTTGAAAATGGCATCAGCTAAATTGTCTGTATATGAGCTTATCCAACAATCCCCTAGGCATAGAGAAGCTTTAATGGAGATTCTTAAGTCTATTGAGTTAGAAGCCCAAGACTCTAATGCCTTCAATAGTTTTGTAGGGAGTGTTAGGACATGCATGGAGCCATCCATCACCTTTTATGACTTTGAAATAAAGTCGATAACCTTAGAATCCATGGATCCTCCATTGCATATCATGGCATTGATAGATAAAAAGCCATTCAAAAGAGTCCTAATAGACACCGACTCATCCATTAACATCATCACCACCGCTGCCCTTCACCACCTCAAGCTACCACCTTCCCACATTTCCAAGTCATCATTCACCCTCAAAGCATTTAACGATGCTTTGTGTACCATAGTTGGCACTATTGTTTTACCCATTGAAGTAGGGGCCAAAATATTGCACACAATGTTTCATATATTGGAAGGAACAATGGCATACAATGTACTCCTTGGTAGACCTTGGATGAGGGAAATGAAATGTGTTCCTTCAATTCTTCATCAATGCTTGAAATACGTTCATGATGGACAAGTCCATTGCATCCCCGTAGATGTAGAACCTTTTAAGTATTGCAATTTCATTTCAAATCCTTATGAATCCATGTTGCCCTCCACCCATTTATTTTTATCCCCATATTCATCTAATTCAACTCATTCTTCTAATCCATCTCCTTCTAATCCATCCACATCTTCTTCCAAAGCTCCTATTCTTGAGGAGTTACCCATCATCGAACCCCCTAAATCATCCATTTCTTCTTGTACATGTGGTCAAGGTCAACCCACTTTCACCACATCATCCACATCAACCATTCCTTCTTCTACAACCATCCCTTCTTCATCATCATTGCCTCATCCACCTTCTTCTAATTCCAAGCCATCACCCAATCCTTCTCCATCAGCCGATGTTTCACAAGTTGAACTTTCAGATTATGAAATGTTTAACTCTCCACCAACATCCACAACCAACTCCAATCCTGAGCCATCATCCACCACCTCATCCCAAGTCGAGGTCCACATCACTAGTCCTGGTATTGGTGAATACATGGTCCAAGATGTTACCATTACCCCTTTAGCCATTCCCACAACCAAGGATTTTGGTCACCCACGTGACCATCCTTTAACCATAGGTGTTGTATACGACATGAGTTCTTCTCCTAATAGTATTAAATTTGTCTATGGAGGGTTGGATTCCTCAATTGAGGCAAACCCACCCAAAGAACCAAAAGAGCCGAGACATGCCAACATACACAATATGACGGGATTTCCATCTCGTTACTTTCACATAGTCAATTGGTAAGGTCAGGGTCTAGGTTCCCATGAACAAGGGATACATGACATCATTGATTTCCCATATCATGGAGCACATGATCATTCAGGCTTAGGGTATACCCCACTTTCCACAACCTCTTCTCTTGAGCAAGCTTTCCAAAGGCTTAGCCTCAATGATGAAGATAAAGGCCCCCTTCCATGTTCCTCAACCGCTTCTCTTGAACAAGCTCTTCAAGAGCTTAGCTTCAATGAAGAAGACGATCCCCTCAATTTTTCATACCCACTCCTAGATTTCGATGATGAAAGTTATGAAGAGTATGAACTTATGTCCAATGCTTCTAATGATTCTGAAGAGGAATTTCAGCCCATTGTTCCCCTTACCCAATAGGATGAGTTTTACCTCACACTGTTCCCCATCCATCAACCCATATTTCGCTTGCTTCTTCCACAAGAACAACCTGACCCACCTGGTGAACCACCCCCACCTGAGTTCCATTGAGCCATTCATCCAAGCCAAAATTTGTAACATATGTACAAAAAAAAAAAACCCAAAAACAATTTTTTTCTTTACATGTACATAGAATTTGATTTCATGTTTGTTGCTGCTATCCAGGGTAAACAAGATTTGACATCGGTTCCCATCCTTTCTTCCAATCCATCCTATCCTACTAAGTCAGTATGAATCCTATTGACTTATTCACCCCACTCCACAATCCATACAATCCGGCTAAGCCAATTCCAATTGACGAAAGCCTTGTTGACATGGATCAGATTTCTTCCCCACCCTCCTTTTTGGAGTTCATCCTATCCGAGGAATTGTTAAGGGCTTCCACCAACTACATTCCTCCTTCCCCTCCACCTTCACCTCCATTTTCCACCAAGAGTCTCGAGGTATTTCAGGCAGAGTTAGATGATGCTAAGCAGGAAGAGTTGGATGACATCTTAGATGACATTCATCTGATCCCCACACCACATCAACTTGAGGAAGGTTCACACATGTCTATTGAAGATACCATCGATGTGAACCTTAGTTCAGATCTTGACAATCCCCAAATTGTCAAGCTTGGAAAAAGCCTATCATTCGATGAACAAGAGCAATTCATTACTCTCCTCAAGAAGAAGAAATATGTGTTTGCATGGTCCTATAAGGATATGCCTGGTCTTGACCCTAATCTTGTGGTCCACAATCTCACCTTACACCCTGATGCCAAACCGGTCAAACAAAATCTTAGAAGGATGCATCCTACCGTGGCCCTCTTAGTCAAGGAAGAGCTTCAAAAACTGCTAGACGTCAATTTCATTGTTCCTATTGACTATCCTGAGTGGCTTTCAAACATGGTACCTATTCGCAAGCCTAATGGGTCGATACATGTTTGCACTAATTTTTGAGATCTTAATAAGGCGTGTCCTAAGGATGATTTTCCTCTTCCAAACATTGATACTCTTGTCGATACCTACGCTGGCCATGAAATGCTTTCCCTCATGGATGGTTTTTTAGGATACAACCAAATTCGCATAAATCCTGATGATCAACACAAAACAACATTCACAACACCTTGGGGGACCTTTTGTTACAAGGTTATGCCCTTTGGCCTTAAAAATGTAGGAGCTACTTATCAACGAGCCATGACTTACATCTTCCATGATTACATGCATAAGATTATCGAAGACTATGTGGATGATCTCTTGGCTAAATCTAAAACTCGACAAGAGCACATTAATGTATTGGACAAGATTTTTGACCGACTTCTAGAACATAAGGTGAGGTTAAATCCCAAAAAGTGTGTCTTTGGTGTTACCTCAGGTAAACTTTTAGGATTCATTGTCTCCAAAAGAGGCATTGAAGTGGACCCAAACAAGGTCAAGGCCATCATGGAAATGCCTCCCCCAACTAACATTAAGGAATTGCGTAGTTTACAAGGAAATATTCAATCAATCTGATGTTTTATTGCACAAATTTCTGATAAATGCAGGCCATTCAACCACCTGCTACAAAAGGGGGTGCTATTTGCATGGATAGATGAATGTCAAAAAGCCTTCGATGACATCAAGCAATACCTAGCTTCTCCGCCAGTCTTAGCTCCTCCTCGCTCGGGGGTCCCTTTCTATCTTTATGTTTCAGCAACGAACTTTGCTTTAGGGACAATGCTTGCATAGAAAAATGAACAAAATCGAGAGCAAGTTGTTTATTACATTAGTCGAACATTGGTGAGTTATGAAACCCGATACGCTTATGTAGAGAAGTTGTGTTTAGTAGTGGTTTTTACCACTAAGAAATTTTGACACTATATGCTTAGTCATACAACTTATGTCATAGCTAGAGAAAATCCTCTACGTTATATGATGTCTCGCACTTACAACAATACTCGTACCGCAAAATGGATAATGCTCCTTACAGAATTTGATCTCGAATTTATCAGCCAAAAATCCATTAAAGGTCAGGTTATAGCCGATCAACTCATGGAAGCTCCCTTACCTAGTGATCATCCTTTGATTATAGAGCTCCTAGATGATTCAGTATTTTTTGTCACTGAATTAGAAGAAGAGGTCATTCCGGAGGAAGACGTCGATATCACCTTATTCTTTGATGGATCTAAGTGTGAGAAAGGTCAAGGTGCTGGAATTGTCTTTCATACACCTCAAGGGATACCAATCCCTTTATCATTCAAGTTAGACTTTCCATGCACAAATAACACTACAGAGTACGAAGCCTTAATCTTAGGTCTTCAATCCACTATAGCTATGGGTATCAAGCGTATCAAGATATTTGGGGATTCTCAACTTGTTGTAAAACAAGTAACCGAAGAATACCAATGCAAAGAACCTACCATTAAGCTTTATCATGAAGTAGCAATGAAATTGCTCTCAACATTCGAATGGTACGAAATCGACAACTTGCCTCATTCGACTAATAGATTTGTAGATGCAATGGCCTCTCTTGGATCATTGATTCCAAAAGATGACTTAGGAGAGGTACAACCCCTAATAATCTCAATAATATCTAAAGCAACCATTGTCCGTATTGATCCTAAGGATGAAAGAGACATTTGCTTTATCCATTCGGAACCATATGAGTCTTGGTCAAGCCAAATAGTAGCCTTTCTAAAATTTGGAACACTCCCATATGATATGTCTTGGTTTGCAAAGCGCTCTTTCAAACAAAAAGTAGCCCATTTTATTCTCTTGGGGGACGTGTTGTATAAACGTGGTTATGATGGAATCCTTCTTTGTTGTCTCAAAAATAGTGAAGCTCAAAGAGCCATAGTTGAAGCCCATGATGGTACTTGTGGTGGTCATTTTAGTGGGATGGCCATTGCAAAGCATCTTTTATGCATGGGTTATTATTGGCCCACAATGGAACGTGATTGTTGCAACTATGTCAAAAATTGTAAGCAATGTCAAGAACACGCCAATTTAGTTCATGTACCATCACAAGCTTTACAGCCTATACAAAGCCTTTGGCCCTTTTCACAATGGGGCCTAGACCTAATTGGAAAAATTTCACCTCCATATTCGGGACAACATACATTTATCATCATGACCACTGAATACTTCACAAAGTGGGTCGAGGCCATTCCTCTAACCAGTACGATAGGACCTCGAATTATGGAATTCATACTCCAACATATAATCTATCATTTTGGTATTCCCTCTAAAATCATTTTTGATAATGGTAAGTCTTTCAAGAACAAGGATGTTCGAGCACTTTGCAAAAAGTATAATATCCAACATAGTTTCTTGACTCCTTATTACCCACAAGCAAATGGACAAGCTGAAGCTACCAATAAGACCTTGATTGCTATTCTCAAGAAGCTTGTTAACAAAAATCATAGAGACTGGCATACAAAAATCCCTTTGGCACTATGGGCTTATCGAACAAGCATCCGAATGCCAATAGGAGCAACACCATTTTCCCTGGTCTATGGAGCTGAAGCCATCATGCCTCTTGAGCTCGAGATCCCCTCATTGTGAATTTCTTTGCAAGAATTCATAGATGATGACACCGCTAGACAAGCACGTCTTGACCAACTCACTCTTCTGGATGAGAGGTGAGTCAATGCACTAGAACACCTAAGAGTTTATCAAGACCGCCTCAAGCATGCTTACAATGCCAAAGTTCATCTTCATGAATTCCAAGTAGGAGATCTTGTACTTAAATAAAATCAACAAAACACCAATGCTTTGCCGCACCTTCATGACAAATTCATGGCTAATTGGTTAGGTCCATACATAATTTCCCAAAAGGTGGGTAATGGTACATATAGACTTACCGATTTAGAGGGAGTAGAGGAACCCAAACCACTTAATGTTATCCATTTAAAGGTATTCTATTGTTAATATGATGTTTATATGTATATATATACATGGCTAAAAAAAAAACAAAAAAACAAATCATTCATATAGGCATGCACTTCTCACATTGCATTTATACATATTGCACACATATTCCATTTGCATTCATTCCACATGCATTCCACTACATTTTACATCTCGCATGCATTCCACTACATTCCCTCATTTTTCATATGGCATTCATCCCATCCCATGTTCAATGATATTTTATAGTAGTGATGATATGGCCAAATACAAAAAGACAAGTTTCACAATTGGGGGTACCTATTTTTGGTATTTATGCAATGTTCTCCAATGTCATAAACCAACAATCCCATTTGTCAAAAGTCATAAAGCCCAAATTTTCATTCACTCAGCCACTACTAGTGTATCTAGCAACCTCCAAAAAGATGTCCAATTTTCTTTGGGACCAAAAACACTTTTTCACATTAAAAAAGTCTTGAGTCTTGTCAACTGATTCCAAAAGCAATCTTGTACCAACCACACTTTTTCACACCTTAAAAATATTTTGAGTCAAAGAAGGATAACACCATACTTGGGGTGGCACCTTGAAGTGAAAAGGGTATTCCTCGCTTGTCCTATCATGCAACATAGTCCAAAAACCAAAAATAGTGGTTCTCACCACTATCACAATTACTCACCAAATACAAACACAAAATATAGAGTAGTAAGGATAGGATCACATTCTCATCACACTTCGGTTGAGAATCCGATTCCCCAAAGCTCTATCCCAAATTCACAAATCCCACAGATCCCTAAAGCTATAAGGATCGTACTACATTTCCCTTAGAAAGTTATGTAGTCATCCCCAAGGTCTAAAATATCAAAATAATTGGACTATGGAGTGAGTCTCCATCGGGGCTATAGATGCTTGATTGGAAGTGGAGTAAGCTCATGCGAGGTGACATGTCTCTCTTCCAAAAAGGGAGACCTCTGATCGCACATATGGACAAGCTAGCTTCTTGGTCCTCTCCATAACAGGTCATGCCCAATTTACTCATAATGGGTTAATGAACTTCACATGCACACACATTGGTTCTTGATTGCCTAGGGTCATTGTCATGCTCAAGATTTGGTACATGAACTTCACTTGCACACACCTTGGTCCTAAAGAAAGTTAGACAACCTTTAGTGAGTTTGGTTGATAGCACTAGTTTGTTTGAGTCTTTGAAAATATTTTAGTATTCCATATCAACATCCATATCTTCTTCCATGTCAGCATCCATGTCTTCATCATGGATCAACCTGCATAAAGCCACCAAGTTTGGTGCCCCCGATGGCAAAACAATGAACAAAAATGGCCAACAAAATTCTGAACTAAAAAGGATCATTAGAACATCATGCATTCCTCTCATATAGTTAGCATTCATATACATGCCATTTAGCTTGCATTAATCATCCATATAAACATCATCCATATACATGCCATTTCACTTGCATTAATCATCCATAACATTATGCATAAACATCATGATTAGTTTGCATTAGTCATCCATAAGAAATGCATAAAAACATTTTCATAAAACATGCATTGCATACACATAAAAGCATTCACACAAAATATAACACAAATATATAAAAATCCATGTATATATATATCTCAAAAATATCATATGTACAATGAATGCCATAAAGGCTACAATGGAGCACCAAGGCTCATATACAAAAGTGCATCTAAGCACTAAGCTAATGTCTATGAGAGGACCCCTGAGACCTAGTAGGAGCCCTAGACCTAGAACTAGATGTTGTATACCTTGATGCCTCGGTCCTAGAGGATGAAGGAGGATCTGGTAAAGGAATGTGATTAGCCATGCATAAATCCTCCAAGGAGTGTGCATATGTCTCACTCTCCTATAGTCACCATAATTCAATATTATGATGTCGCTCTCTCACCAAAATCTCTACCCTTATTATCACTATCTATAAGTATATAGTCCTCTTTCCCTCCTCATCTCCCCTCCCTTTGCTCCCTGAACATATTCTCCATATCCACCTTCTTGTCATGTCCAACCATCACCTTCTCCCCTTCTACTGACACCTTGAGGATGCAGTATACATCCTCAAGGGTGACAATGACCCTAAAAATCCCATATCTCTATCAATGATGAGAGATACCCCTCATCCGCCCTCACAACATCCAACCTAGCCACTCCCTCCAAACCCACCTTCCCCAAAATCTCCCAATCCCCCTCCGTGAGCTTCTTCCTCATCCCAGGAACAAGAGGAGAGAAGCGATGTCAAGGCTCTATCTCCCTCAACTGCATAAAAAAATATTTTTATTAATATTATTTCAAAAAAAAAATATAATACAAAAGTTTTGCACAAAAGACATAGTGTTTTTCAACATTACCAGGGCAAAGCGAGCCTCCGCTCCACCAGCAGCATGAACTCCCTCCATCGCCATAGCTCCCGTGCAAATTCTCACCAACCTCACCTTCCTCACCAATTCACTCCACTCCTCAAGCACAGATGTAGAAACTCTCAAACGTAGGAATGAGCTAAAAAATCCACACTACAAGCTACTTATAGCTGTAACTAGCGCGCTCAGGCACATTTCGGTGCCTGTAGGCCATAGGCATGCATGGGTACCTACAAGCACAACTAGGTGCCTACAGAATACCGCAGGTGCAGCCGAGCACCTGGCATCAGGATGCCCTAAAGGCAAAAGGCCCAAAAATAGGAGCTTGCCCCCTCAAAACCCCATCAAATTTCACCCACACATCATGCATATCATAAAATTATGTTTTGTAAAAGTAGAAGTCATTTTGCACTTTCATTTTTTGAATACGATACACATTTGTAAAATACACAAATCGAGTTACAAAATGCATCAAACGATTCCAAATTTTTACAAAACTAACACTCATATCTTCTATTCCATCTTCTTCATCATTCCACAAATTTTTGTAAATATTGGAGTTGATTTGACCATCAAATCAGTTGTTTCCATCCAAAAAGTGTAGAATCAACCACTAACAATTTCATATTTACAAATCGACTCCGATCTTGGTGATTTCATCATATTCTTCCATCAACATTCTTTCCATTATCATAATCTACCATCATTTCTTCCAACACATGTCAAAATTACAAGTGAATCTCGTATATAGTGGTTCATTCTATATACTTGGCGATTGCAGTGATTCGCATCCATGCAATTCGGTAAGATGAATGGATTACCATAAGAATGCTTGGTCATCATCATCATCACTTATCTCCTTGTTCGAGAACACAATCACATTTGGTACTTCACATTTTGAGTGAAACACTGCCAAGAACAATTTGCACAAAAGCAGTCATTGATGGCCTAGTTCGTGAGGCTTAAAACATGAACACAAATCAAATTTCATCATTCACAATCTCCTTAACACCTTTGAGATATGCACTAGCTAGGTTGATAGATCACTAGCAGTACGTCCAAGGTTCATTACTTTTTCCTCCTTTTTGCATTATCATTTTGCATATCAATGATGCCGACAAGGCAAAATGCTTCAACAACATCAACTCACCCCAAATTTGGGGCAACCAAAATCTGATTATGATTTTCCCATGATGGGATACATCTTACATGATCATGACATCTACATTTGACACAACCCCCTTCCCACCATTGGGGAAAAAATGGTATCATATTTTACATCATTCATATCATCCACATCACATCACATTTGCACAAAACCCTTCATCCATTGGGGTAAACATAGACACATCACATCACATTTTTCACTAACCCCCTTCACACCGTTGGGGCAAAAATGGTACCACATCATTCATCATTTGCACAAATTTTTCAATTGGCTCATGCGATTCATCCATAATCCCATTCACCAATTGAGGGGGTAAGCTACACAAATTCCAAAAATTCTTTATTCTTTTGTCTTCAATGTTATTGCTCAAAATCCAACAAGAGAGAGAAGCTACTTTTGCGCCCAAATCCCAACCAGGTGTCTCGTGTTTTTGCACCATATTGTGTTTCACGCAACATGGTACAAAAAGGGGCATTTGTAGACACCAAATCCTAGCCACTTATCCACCATCACCCCTTCCTGCCATTCAATTGGCCATTCCATGCCTTTCCCACCATCCAATGGCCCACTTTAGCCTTTTCCTACCATTTTTCGACCCATATTTGAATTATTTATATTTATTTTATATTATTTATGTTTAAATATAATATTTTATATTATATTTTAATATATTTATTATAAAATATATATTTATAAGCCCAATTAACCTCAACCATTAGATCTAATCTAATCTCAGCCATCCATATTCCTTAATCCGTGTCACACTTAAAGTATAATCTCAGCCTTTGGATTTGATTTAATATTAGCCACACAATCAAAAGTGTTAGGCTAAAACCCTAAGAAAACCCTAGGCTTGATTATAAGTAGGAGCATTCTCAATGCTCAACCCCTGGAAAATCTGAGTCTTGAAATCCTGAAGAAGTCTGAGGTCCATGCATTCTGAATACCATTGTTAGAGTTGAGTGGATTGTGCCCTAGCATATTCTACTTAAGAACCCTAGATTTCCTTAGGATTTCCCCATTCTAGCAATTTCCCCAGCCATATTTCCATCGCCGCCACCATATCCCATCCACCGCATCCTCTGCATTACCATGATCTACTTTTGCAGATCAAACCCTAATCCCCAGGCACAGCCGAGCACCTACCTCATCCCACAGGCATAGCCGCGTGCCTGCCTCATCCCACAAGCATAGTCGCACACCTGCCACATCCTACAAGTGCAGCTCAACGCCTATTGTTCCCTCAACCGTACACCAAAATCTGTTGCACAAGATCACCTGCCATAAAATCTACAATGACACAATGGATCATCAACAACAATAGCAAGGTAAATCATTGTTTATTATTTCATTTCATTATCTGTAGATTTTGCATGCTACTTTATTCATTAATAGCTAGGGTTTTATTAATAGCTGAGGGTCTCACATTGTGGAGCCCTCACAGGTATTTCTAATCCCTTATTTTTATTGGTATGTGTGCAGATCTATAGATTTATTCATCATTGGACAACTGTTGAAGCTAGAGTGGCCCAGAATCGGATATCAACAAAGCCCACTCACTCTGTTGGGAGCAAAGCACATTGAAGACACTCATTTTTTGGTAGCTAGGGTTTTGGAGAACCCTAGCAGTTGTAATTACTATATCAAAATAATTTTGTTGGACAAAATAATTGTAACAAGGAGTTTCTCAGCTCCCCCCCATTATTGAATAAAATATCATTTTGTGCAATTATTGTCTTTCTGGAATCATTTATTTTATATCTGCTTTAGTGTCATAGTTTTGTCTCTTCAGTTTAAATTTATAATAAACTAGTCTTAAATCGTACAAGGGATACAAAAGTTCTAAAAATTGAGGTTGAGGGAACATAGGAAAGGGAAGCTATAGAATAGTGCAATAGGTATAATCACACCTTCTAAATACAAGGTAAGTTTCCACAATAGAGAGAAGAGGAATCAAATAATATGCTTAAGGTTGGGTTCTACAATGAAGCAATGTTCATGGGATAACAATAAACCATAAGGAGGTTGAATAACTAAGGTTAAAAGGGTAAAAAAGTGATAGTATTGCCCCAATCCTATGGTCATAGAACCATGTCTAGGAAATATATGATTTCACCTATTAGAACCTACCCAAGACAAAAGGCTGTCCAAAAAATCCCTTGAGTTGTGTTAGGTAATCAATAATAATATTGATAAACTAATATATTACATCTATAATGAAACCAACATGTTAGATTACCAAAATTGCAAATATATAAAGCATGCAAATATAAGAGTAAAAGATATGTTAGTAATCACAAAGAGAGATGAAATAGAAAAAGCAATGGAAGGTTAAAGAGATAAAATAGCAACTAAAGAGAGGGTGAATATCTCTCCTAAGATTGCCAAGAAGACCTCAAACCTCCAAGCAAGAGCACCAAATGAGAGCTTGAGTGAGAAAATAATTGAGTAAACAAAAAGACATATTTTTGCTAACCAATAATGCTCATTACAAAATGAAACCTCAAGGCTTCAATTTATATATTTTTTAGAAGTGGAGGGAGGGTTTGACGCATTCATGGTGTATGGTAAATGGTAGGTAAGGTGGTTAAATTTGAAATTTGCAAATCCAGAGGGGCAATATTAGAAAATGGGCCAGTATCCTCAAGTAATAGTCTCATAAATGGCCCAAATCCCAAAATGGGATAAAGGAACCAAGATTTTGCATACTTGGCCTCAAAGTGTAGAATCATAGTTTGGATTTCAATATTGTGATTTTTCATATGTGCCCATTGTAGGTCACTTTAGTAGGGTGAGCATGGTGCTTCAAAATACACATGGAAAATTTTGAGCATGGAATCATGGTATGGATGTTAGATTTTTAGCTTCTTTGAGTGGCGATCATGATGGACCTAGCCCATTTTTTAACTGCTAACTGTGTTTGTTTGTATTTTTCTACCACTTTGAGTGATATCAACTAATAGTCGTAATCACTCTAAGTAATAGCATCTAGCACCATATCTGCCATTATCATCAGTGACTACCAAAAGGGCAAAGAAAATCAAATCTATAGCAATTTTTCTTCGGATTAGGACTCACTTGTAAGTGGTTCTATCCCTATTTTTCTATTGTATTTGTGTTTCTGGAAAAGGCAAATTTAGATTTAATTAACACACAAAGAAAAATTAAAGGTAAATCTTATTAAATTTCTTTGTATGTTGTTAGCTACTACTAGGAACAGTGGCTATTGTTGTTATCCGTCCTAGAAGCCAATAGCTATGAATCTTAGCTTCTCCTATGTATAGAGACTATGAATATGCACTGCTATTCACAAAGGTGGCTACTGTTTAAAATGATTATAGGTTTTCTTGATTTGGAGCCTATTTAAAGGCTAATATATTTAAATGTGCATTAGCATTTTTTGAATAACAAACGTCCTTTCATACTGCATTTCTAAAAATAAAACGTTATTTTATATGCATGTAGTTGAAAAATCATTGTATGATATTTTATGCACATTTATATTTGATCAAATTAAAAGGAACAAATCATATACCACATTCCAAGTGTAAACATCAGTTGCCTTGGGCTCTCACATCCAACCAAATGATCAAGACCAACAGTGGATGCCATTACCACTTGGTTGGCTTTTTGAGTGATCTTTTCATTACTCGTTTGTAGCCAAGGCTGATCTAAGAACCATTGAAGCCATGGAAAATAGCACACATTTCTCTTTTGAGAGTGTATCATTGCCCATGATGGATTGGGTGAGGATCGGTAGGACCTGTGCTCCCTGATCGGATATGGGTTTCATCTCCATATCTCAGTGGGTATGATAGTTGAACTTCACTATCAAGTTTATTGCTATGAGTATACATGTGAAAACCTTAAACAATCAAGTGTATCATCAAAAAATTTGTAAACACGATAAGAGAAAGATTTGATTTCCAAAAAACCACAACACATAAGATGAGTTTAGGAAACACAAAAAAAAATAAAAGAGAATAATTTTGTATACTTTGTCTATTTCTTAAAATTTACATACGAGATAAATTCTCAAGGTTATGGTCACCACACAAGACCGCCCTTGATCTACAACTGAGGTGACAACCAATGCACCACAAAACACAAATAACACTAGATTTGATCCACCTACACAAAATGCTCTTGTACAATATTTAGGTAGTCTTAAAGGGGATAATTCTATACACACGGGATATCACCAAGAAACCCCAACTAGGAGACCCAATATAGGATCTTCTCATGATCTAAACGAGGGTGTTTCAAGACCCCAACCATCTCATGATGTCAATAGAAAAAACCTACCTAGTGAGGGGTAAAACATAGGGGGTGCACCTAACATAAGCAAAAAGCATACACCTATCTACTGTATTAGTCTATAGTCATCATAAAAGCGTAAAATATTGACACATTGCATAAATTCAACAAAATAATATTTATTATATTGATTATGAATGAATCTATGTTACACATATGCCCCTCTTAGGTTCACTTGAATGATGATACAATTTATATAATTGACAATGCCCTCAATAGGGTAGGCGCATTAATATTGCCCTTTGACTAGTCGTAAACTACCTTGGGGTGGATTTGACCCCCTTCTTCGTGATGTGGAAGGATTATGATATGGAATCCTCTTGTACCTATCTTCCTACGATCAAGAAACAACAACACACAATCAAAAAGATAGATAACCTCTCATAATGAGGCCCTTTAAGGAAACATACATGATAATACCATTTAAACTAATAATCAAGAAAACATAAAGAAAACCTTTAAACTATGCTAATTGAATCAAGATTTGTAATATAGCATAAATGAGATCATTAGACAAATAATGCATGGATCAGATAACAAAATAGAAGCATAAAGGTGCATAAAAGATCCACAAATATCCTAATTAATGCAAAGCATGAACTATCTATTCTAAGCTAATTCCTATGGTCATAATTCTTCTAAACTACAATTAAACCTAAGAAATGATTAATATAACCTATTTAATCAGAAATAAATGAAAAGAGTAAGGTGATCTATCACCTGTTGCAAACCGTAGCTCTGGTGAGTGGTCTACACTGTGAACCACGAATGACAGTCGTGGTTTGACCTCTCATAGGTTTACCCTCAAAATTAGGGGCAATGGGCTTGATATCCTTGTCCAAATTGATGTTCAAGGGTTGCCTTTGTTGTCCTCAAAATTATTTGGTGGTCAATTCGATGTGAAATGCCTTCGTTTTCCCGAATTTGCGTTTATTAATCCTCCTAGACACCTAGGGCATCCATAATGCAATTCATCATGAATGTTGGAAAAAGGGTCGGGGATTAAGTACAATAGCTCTATCTCTTAGCATACTCAATTTGAGTGTACAATTCACCAGGGCTTCGCTTCTCAAATCTCCAATGCTTGCTTCTCTTTTTTCTTCCCATTTGGAGGGGGTATTTATAGCATGCCCCTAGGGCTAGGGGTGGCTTCATGGAGAAGCCAAGACCAAGAAGGGTGGTTAGGATAGTTGGGATGGAAGCCTATAGAATATTTTGTCCTTCAACTACCTTCTTCTAGATCTTTTGGTCATTCCAAAAAATTTGGCTTGGATGGAAGACCTAACTGAACTTCAGTTAAGACCGCAGGTCACAGTCACGGTCCAAACTGTAGACCGTAGGTATCAACCACGGTTTAGATTGGAGACCGTATGTCTGGGCTGCGATTCAGACTGATTAGGCCAAAATTCCTAAATGGAGTGGTTAGAACCACTGGTCTATCTTGGATTCTGTCCAAGATCCTCCATATGGTCTTGTAGCATGTCCGTATGAGTAGTCGCCCTTGACATGACACGTTTTAGGTGTCTAAAGATACCCCTTTTGAGATGCGTTGTGATATTGAACAACGTTGAGCAAAAATATACATCCTAAAATGATGCCTAAGATTCTATGATTATTAGTTGGATCAAAATTAGATGCCATAGGTCCAGCAAAAGGATGCTCATCTTAGAATCATTTCTTACAACTCGTGAAAGGCTTATATTTTGATAAGTCTACACTCGTCATCAGACTTTCGAATAACATAAATGCCAAGTATGGGTATCTTCTGATTTATAAATCCTAAGTATGAGAGTTACAAACCAATTATCATATTTTTTGTTTGCCCCAAGCAAAGGGGGAAGCTTATGATAGTTGTTGATAATGATTTGCAAGAACGAATGCAATTTTGACAAGATCAAGGGATCTACGATCTCGGGGATCTTCTGCTGACTTTGATTATGATTATGAAATTATGACTACCCCCTCAAGCAATGATTCTATGAGGGTAATGACAATGTATGAAGAGACAAAATCACTTGACCATAATGAATGATCCTAAAAAAATTAAGATTCGAGCCTCTTAATGCCTTGTCTAGGTCTAGTTCAACTTATGATTGCAACTCTTAGTAGTATTTGCACATTTCTATCCCATGGAGAAGTCAGGCTACAATAGCCGTCTTAAGGAACCAAAATGATACAAATGCAATTAGACTTGTGTTGAATCATAGTTATCGATGATTTGCTAAAAGATGTCATAAAAGAAATGACAATTTTGCCCCAAATTTCCTTATGGTGATTTAATCATCTTGTCGGATTGCATGGATCACAACTCGTTGCAACCGCCAAGTGCATAGGATAAATCATTGAATACGAGGCACATTTAGTTTTTAATTATTTGATTTTTTTTGTTAGTTTTAATTTTGCATTTATTTGATTGATCCTGGTGCTTTTAACATCATCAAATTGGCAATTTTAATCATTGATTTTAAATTTTTATCCAATGGAAGTCATTAATTTACTCTTTTAGAAATTACCATGGTGGGTTTTGAGTGCATTTAATGCTAGCTACAGATCACGGGTATGGTCTGTGCTTTAATTTTTCAAAATTTGGAAACTGCAGGTCAGACCTGTGAGCACAAAACCCTAGTTTTGGAATCGCATGTGTTAGCTGCAGTTCACCGAGACTAGGAGAACTTATAAATTGAATTCCCATTTGAACTTTTTTATTATTTTTTTGCAAGCACTAGCAATTTGAGAGCCCTGAGAGTGAGAGAACCTTCCTTGATCCAAAATTCTACCACACTCTACCGTAATTAAACTCATCTACCTTGATGGCAGATCCTGATCAGCCATCTACTAGTCGAGGCCAGGGTGCAGGCAAGGTAACTCAAAACTGAGACCTTGCACTCAATACCAGTAAAATGAACCACATTAAGTAATGCAGATAATGAACCTCACTAAACTACTGGTAATAAACCCCACTAGTCTAGGTTAGCTTAGGATTTAATTTTGTGACTTAGTGGACTAGGAGGATACTCAAAATGAGTGCCTCTCCTAAACCGCAACTGGTAGCTATGGCTCCTAATTGGCAAATTGGGGACTACAGGTTTCAGCTGCAGTCCTCAATTGGAAAATTAGGGACCGCAGGTTTTAGCTACAATTTTTTTTATATATTTTTGTCATTTTTAGCATTGTTTTTAGCTCTGGTTAGCTAGATTTTGTTTTACATTATGCTTGTTATTTTAGAGGTTGACTTCTAAAGCCTGGGAGCCTGACATTCTAAAGAATATCCACGAGGCTCTGTCTGATGACGATCAAGATTAGTTTTGAGTTTTCGGGTTCGGATATGTCATGGATCTACCCACTATTAGGGTAGATCAAGCCTACTTGACTGCATTGGCCCGATGCTGGAATGCACGGACCAACACATTTCACCTACCTATAGGTGAAATGACTGTTACTTTGGAGGATGTCTACAAGATCTTTAGGATCCCCATTGATGGTGAGGCCATCATCTCCTCTACCTCTAGGGTAATGGAGGTTGTTTTTGATTCTATCTTCGGTGACCAGAGCGAGGATACTTAGGATGCAATTAACCATGGAGGGGTGCACATCAGCGAGTGGTATCATGAGGATGTCTTCTTTGCATGGGAAGCCCTCTTAATGCACCTCATAGTACAAATTGTCCTTTAAGACTCCTCGGGTATGAGGATTCCTTGAAACCTCTTTTCCACTGCTTGGAGGGTTCTTCAGAGTTCTACAAAGGAGCCCTGACTTCTATCATGGGTAGCACTCTACTATGTCATCTCTATAGGGAGCTATATCAGATTACTGAGCGTATCCATAAGGGCCTCAGCTATAGTCTTCTATTGTAGATCTAGGGGTGGCAGCACATCCAGATCGACCATCCTACAAATCTTCCACTATATATCACTTCTCTTGCTGATGAGTGTCAATGTTATGCCACCTATTGGCCTTGTGAGGAGGAGGGTACTCACAGTCAGATCCATGCTGGTGATGTCCAGCATTACATTACTCAGTTCACATAAATTGGCCCAAACGATGTTCAGTGATAGCCCTATATGAATTGCCCAGCATGGCCGGAGTAGGGCCAATGTGATGCAGGAGCATCTGGTAGCAGTAGAGCAATCTTGCATTGACAATTTTTTTTTTCTAAGTGTTTGCCTTGATGTCGCGATATCGCGTCAGAGAAAAGTGTCGTGATATCACGACATGTCGCATTTTCGCGACTCAAGGAGAGAGAAGGCGTGGAGCAAAAATGTCACGATTTCATGACATTTCATGAAATCATGACCAAAAGAAGACAAGAAAGGCATGGAGCAAAAATGTCATGATTTCATGACATGTCATGAAATCATGATCGAAAGAAGACAGGAAAGGCCAGAGAAGAAAATGTCATGATTTTGCGACATGTCGCGAAATCGCGATTGAAGGAGCAGAAAGAAAGCAAGGAAGGAAACTGTCATGATATCGCGACATGTCATGATTTCGTGACTCGAGAGACAAGGAGGAGGCAGAAGGAAAGATGTCATGATATCGTGACATGTCATGATTTTGCAACCGAAAAGTAGAAAGAAGAGCCGAAAAGGAAGGATGTCGTGATATCGTGACATGTCACATTATCGCGACCAAAGGACGAGAGAAAGTGCAAAGGAGAAAAAGTGTCGTGATATCGCGACATGTCACATTTTCATGACCAAAGGACGAGAGAAGGCACAAAGGAGAAAAAGTGTCACGATATCGCGACATGTCACATTTTCACGACCCAAGGATGAGAGAAGGCGCAAGGGAGACATGTCGCATTTGCGCGACCAGAAGATGAGGGGAGGCGCAAGAGAGAAAAGTGTCGTGATATCACGATATGTCATATTTTCACGACTCAAAAAATGCAGGAAGGCAAAAAAGCAAAAGTGTCATGATATCACGACATGTCACATTTTCACGACCAAACAAAAGAAAAGAAAGGGCAAGTGGTTACAGGAGCCGTTACAAAGGAAATTACCGAGTGGTGGTATACCGAACGTCATCACTGGTTGACAAGTGGACAGAGTCTATAGTGGCAGCATTGAACAGCATGTGGCACCAAGGTGCAGTGAAAGCAGATGAAGATCAAGAGTCGGAACGAAAGACATTTCGAAATCCAAGACAACGAAGAGGCACGGGAAATGAAACGGAGAGTCACACCAAATATTTTAAAAGGGGAAGCGAAGGCATGCACAATGGTCGGAAAACTATGGAGACATAATTGCAGACATGAAGGCAAGAGGGCCATTCTGTACCTGTTTAGGATGTTTTTCTTTTAGAGTTGGAAATGCTGTAATAGAAAAAAAAATAAACTACCTTTCGGGATAAAGGAGTTTATTTGGTAGATTGCTGCCATTATTGTAAATTTTTCCAAGTGTAATGAATGAAAATTGAGAACTTGGTGTGAGCGATTTGTGGCTCCCCATCACAATAGCTAAGATAGGTGCATCATTATATATGTCTGATCGACCATAAGGCCAAAATTTGAGAGTACCAGTTCTACTCTCGGGTTCTACGATAGTTTTGGTATCATACAAGATATTCTAGATATCCCACTCAGATATAAACATTTGGTCATGGAGCATGATCTATAGTGGAGCATTCCTGAGCCTCTAGGAGATGTTGCTGATGACTACTAGGAGACTGGAGTTGATACTGTTGGGACCACTCCAGATTATGATGGGTGGTAGTCCATGTTTAGATGGTATGGCACAGGGCATCTAGGATGAGAGCTAGATCAGGTAGAGGTAGAGGTGGATCCTAATGGGCGTAGGATGTGCCAGTGGATAGAGGGCGGTTGGGATGTAGAGGCCACCACTGAGGAGGCTCCAGAGGAGGGTGAGGTCCCTCCCAACAGTGTAGAGGGTCTGCTCTTAGCTTAGGTGGCTAACTTGTAGAGTCATCTCAAATGATTCCATATATAGTAGCTAGAGCGAGATACTACTATTGCCACTCTAGAGGTGAGAGTAGATGATAGATATGGGCACCTGATTGAGACATAGGGTCAGATACAAGATCTTACTACATGGGCCAAAAATATAGAGGCCTAGGTTTAGAGACTACAGAATGCACTAGTGTTAGCCCAGGCACAACGAACTACAGCAGAGGTGGAGAGGGATCTCTTTTGGGTATCGAGGGGGGCTATGCCACCTCCTCAAGTTACTATGGGGTCTTCAAAAATACCAGCAGTAGCTCCAATAGGTGTTCAAGATCTGATGGTCGAGGTAGAGCGACTGTGCAGCATGGTCATGAGGACCAATGAGATGCATGTAGCCCAAATTGTTCATGTTGATCAGCTAGTCAGATTCATTGAGATGCATAGGCTATAGGTTCCTGAGGATCCTTTCACTTTAGAGTCTCAGCGGACCAAGTATAGGACCTCTAGATAGTCTATGGCGAGCTCGAGTCATAGGACTCACAGGACTGAGAGGATGCACAGGTCCTCTAGCTCACATGGTGCAACATCACGTTCCATGCCTAGAGATGCTAGGCAGACTTCAGGGACCATCAGTCAGAGGACTAGCCTATTGTAATTACCATTTTCTTGTGTTCTAGGTGCCTTAGGATTTAGAGGTAGGCAGGATCCATAGCAGAACCCACCACAGGTGCTAGAGCAGATAGGAGAGCAGGCTCCAGAGCATAGTGTTGAGGGAGACGATGAGAGCTCCGGTACAGGGGAAGCAAACTAGATCTGGGCTCTACTAGATGCAGACTATATTTTTGATATGCCACATTTATTTTGGGTGTAAGTTCGAGGACCTACATACTTTGTAGCCTATAGGAATTTTGATGCATTCCCTATGTACTATGTTGGACACACATATATATATATATACGACTTGATCATTTATGGCTCATTATGTGTATCGATTATTTTTTATTTATTTTATATTTATTTGATGCACATGGATGCAATGCTTATGTTGATCTATGTTTATATGATGTGATGTATGGATGACATGCACTAGATAGCTATCTTCTTTATGATGATGTTGATGAAATGCAGTGATCTAGATGATTAGATGTGCCATGTATGATGCATGCATATGGATGCACTATTTATTTTGAACACATATTTGTTTTTGCTTTGTGGGCATGCGTTCATTTTTATGAAGTTATGGTATGCTATGCAATGTATGGTAATGCATTATGTACATAATCATAATCTAATGGGAATGAACCTGTATGCTTTAATCACTTGAAACATAAAGAATGAATGTAAACTGTGTATATCAATTTTAAAATACGACAACATAGAATGTATGCCAATAATGCAAAATAATTGATAATTCTCATTACAAGAACTTAATCAATTAATCACCCATATATGAAATGCAGTGAAATGGATTGGTATAATGCTAATGAATGAATATGTCATTCTGTATATTTTTCTTTGCTACACTATATAGTCAGTGGCCATCTAAACATCATTTTTGATATTCATGTGGTATCTATCCTATATGTTTGATTGTGCTTTCGGATAAATGAATGAATCACATTTTTGATGTCTAATGATATTTGGTGTTTTGTTGCTATTAGAGAAATTTTTGAGGTTTTCTATGAGACTCAAACACCCTAGTAGACTTCTCCAAAAATCATATACTAATTGTACAAGGTTTTTATTGGACAAGGCTTTTGTCGTGACAGACCCAACTATTCATTATCCTTGTGTGTGCATGTGAGTATTTTCAGATAGACCATAAGCATACCTCGTATGTCAGTCGAGACTCTTTCAACCTGTTTGTGAGATAGGGTTCCTCATATGATCATACCATCCTTATTTGCTTTGATTAGACTTATACAACTAGACAATCCTAGTGACCTAGAGCTAGCTCATATTGCAAATTTATCAGGGCTACCCCTCCAAATGCAGGCGGGACTCTTTCAACCCATTGCTATGTTTGGGGATCACCCAATAGAACTACCCCTCCGATTGTAGGCGAGACTCTTCCAACCCATTGCTGTGATTAGGGATCACTCTATGGCTTTCAAAAGGTGGAAAATCCAGGGATTCAAGTTCTCACCCTTCTTACTTGCTCATAAGTAGTGATAAAAATCACTATTAGTCCACGTGTTACCATTTTATTTGAGCAAGGAATTTTTATAGTCCTTTTGATTGACTATGTCACTTTACATTGGATTTGAACTTTGTACTTTGAAATTTGCACTTTGTAACTTGTGATTTAAACTTTGTAACTTTGGGATTTATAGGGGAAATTCTTGTCCTTTTGCCAAAGTTCACCATTCTATACTGACCTATTTGCAAGATAATAAGGTCGTGAAACCCATCTCTCTAGATACCTAAGTCTACTTTTGCACAGCTTTCATCATCTCTTGTCTTAGCAGGATTTTATATTGTTATGCTTAGTGACGGGATCCTGATATGTTGAAGCACTATCCCAACTAATGACCTCATCTATAACAACAAAGTAAGCTTTCTATAATATCTAAAGAAACCACTAGGTATGTTTGAATGACTGGAAAACTTAATATACATACATAATTCTTCACAACAGGTATCGTGTATGAATGCAATGAATTATGATAAATGCAAGGGTGCATGATTGAAACACACACGTGCGACCATTTGTAAGATTTTGATAGACACATTACACTCTACTGTGGAATGCAATGAATGAAAAATACCTAAATGCAATATGATGATGTGAATGCATGTATGAAAATGCAAACTACAAAAGCAAATGTTTTTGGATTTTATGCTTTACCAATTTTTTTTGGAATTTTATATATTTTTAAATTTTTATGAATTTTTGAGCTTTCATATTTGACCAAACAATGAGTATATATGCCTTTGGAGCTTTTTGGGGTTGACCACGCGAGTTTTAGAAATCCTTAGATCTTTTTGGATTGACCAAAGGGCTTACAGATGCCTTTGGAACCTTTTAGTTGACCAAACTCTCAGCAAGAGAGCGTGGAGCCTTTTAGGATGACCGAGAAGATATAGGAACTATCAGAGCCTTTGGGATGACCAAGCAATTTTTAGAAATACTTGGTGCCTTTTTGATTGACCAAAGGGCTTACAAATGCCTTTGGAGCTTTTTTTGCTACACTCTCTAAGCATAGAATGCCTTAAGATGGATGATGTTGAGAGGTTCAGGCTCTTCAACACCCCTAGCGATGTCAGGTGATAGGTACCTGGACCAATATTTTTAGATATGATATAGGGTCCTAGTCAATTAGCCATAAATTTGTCTTGCATATCGAGTGGCAAATTCAAGTTTTATTAGTTTTCTTTCAGCACAAGATCCCCAACTTCAAAGTATCTTTGGTGGACTTTGATATTGTAAGCTCATTTTAATCACTCCTGATAGACATGGAGATGCTCGAGGGCATTCATGCGACGTTCATCCAGTAGTGTCAATTGGTTTATTCAATCTTTTCATGCGGTGTCATCATCGATGAAATCTTTCAATGCGATGCACAACATTGGAATTTCCAACTCTAAGGGTATAATGGCCTCAATGCCATATACTGGTGAAAATAGAGTCACCCCAATAGGAGTTCTAATGGTAGTCCTATAAGCCCATAATGCAAGGGGCAGCTATATATGACAATCCTTGTGGTTTTCTTGCACTGTTTTTTTCAATATGGCTACCACATTCTTGTTTGAGGCCTCAGCTTGCCAATTTGTCTATGGATAGTATGGAGTTGCAAAACTATGTTTGATGCGGTACTTAGATGTTAAAGATTGCATAGTTTTGTTCTTAAAAGAAGTTCCATTATCTAAAACTATTTTGGATGGTATCCCTAAATGACTTACGATATGCTCCATTATAAACTCTGTTATGCGAGCTCCAGTGGTCATTGTTAAGGGAATATCTTCCACCTATTTTGTAAAATACTTAGTAGCTATAATAATGAATGTATGTCAACTTGATGACGGAGGAGAGATCTTGCCAATTAGATCAAACCCCCACTAAGCAAATGGCCAAGCCGCTTGGATGGGCTGTAAGGCTTATGATGGCAGGTGTGTAAGATTAGCATGATGCTAAAATTTGACGCATTTCTTGATATATACATTGTAATAATTCTCCATAGTGGGCCAATAATAACCCATTCGAGGGATGCGCTTGACGATGGCCATGCCACTGAAATGGCCATCACACATACCATCATGAGCTTTTGAAATTTCCCAAGATGACTCTTGGGGCTCAAGACAATGAAGGAGAACTCCATTGTAACTTTGACGGTACAATATATCTCCTATCAAGAGATATTTAGTCACTTTTTTTTTAAATGTGCGTCTTGTAGAATGTGATAGTCCCTCCAAGACAAAACCAAGTCTTAGGAAGTTTTGGATCTGGGACATCCAATTCTGATGAGCCTCAGCTTCTACTGCTAAGACAACCTTTACCCCCTATGTATTTACTTTTGCAAATGTAGACTAAGAAACAACCTGGTGGTGAATGGTGGTGCCACTCCCCACAGGACTTTGGGAGGTTAAAGACCCCCAGGGTGCTTTCTTGAGAAAGTCTTCAGCTTTGTAGAACCAATCAACTTTTGGTTCCACACTAATCATGTTGACTGATTCTTTGTTATCAAAGGCTGCACGCTCTGCTATAGGATGTGAGAGCATCTTGACATGGATGGTAGTGAAGTCGACAGATAGATTCTAAGGGATCAAGGATCCCAAAGATGCCATGGTGTCTACAAACCTATTTGATGAATGAGGGACTGCCTCGATGTCGTACCATTCCAATTTAGCTAGATATATGGCAATAATATCTTTATAGGCTTTCAGTAACAGACATTGACACTAAAATAGTCCCTTCACTTGGTTAATTATGAGTAGGGAATCATTGAAGATGTTTAGTCTCTTGATATTCATGGCGACGACTATATGGAGACCCAAAAGTAGGGCTTCATATTCAGCATTATTGTTGGTGCATGGAAAGTCTAGTTTGAATGACAAGGGCATTGGATCTCCTTGCAGTATGAAAAACACTATCCCTATGCCAGCTCCTTGCTCGCACTTTGAATCGTCAAAGAACAAAGTCATATCAGCATTGTTCTTTGGTTCTTCGGGTTTGAGAGCTTCAGATACTAAAAACACTGCATCATTTGAAAGCTTGATTGTTAGAGGTCTACTATTGGACACTGGTACCTCAGCTAACTGATCTACTATGACTTGTTCCTTAATGGACTTCTGGCTTATGAATTCTAGATTGAATTATGTCAATAGCATGATCCACTTTATAGTACGTGTATTATGATATGTCTTGCTCATCATATACTGCAAAGGATTTTGTTTTGATATCACATATGTTGTGTGACTTAACATTTAGTGCTACAATTTATTGGTAGCAAAAACTACTGCTAAACATAATTTTTCCACATATACATATCCTATCTTGTAACTCACCAAGGTTCAGCTAATGTAATATATGGCTTGCTCTTTGCCTTGTACATTCTTTTAGGCCAACATGGTCCCTAATGCAAAGTCTGTTGCCAATATATATAGCATAAAAGGCTCTTCTAGACTTGGTGGAGCTAATATTGGTGGCATCACCAGGTATTGCTTTATCTTAGCGAAGGTTGCCTTGTAGTCCTCGTCCCAGTTGAATGGGACACCCTTATGTAGCAGTCGATTCATGGGTCGACATTTATCCGATAGTTGGGTGATAAATCACTTTATCAAGGCTACCTTGCCTTGAAGGCTCCTTAATTCCTTAATATTGGTGGGAGGATGCATTTCCAAAATGGCCTTAACCTTCGTTGGGTCTACTTTGATGCCTCTCTTGGAGACAATGAAACCTAGTAATTTTCTAGAAGTTACGCCAAATAAGCACTTCTTAGGATTCAGCCTGATGTTGTTCTCTATCAAGTGATCGAAGAATTTTCTCAAGACCTTTGTATGCTGTTATCATAGCAATGACTTGGCTAGAAAATCATCGATATAATATTCTAAAATTTTGTGCATATAGTCATGAAAAATGTATGTCATGGCTCGCTGGTATGTGGCACTAGTGTTTTTGAGACCAAATGACATAACTTTGTAGCAAAATGTTCTCCATGGTATTATAAATGTAGTTTTGTGATGGTCTTCGAGCTTAATCCAAATTTTATTGTAACCAGAAAAACCATCCATTAAGGAGGGCATTTCGTGATCGGTAGTAGAGTCTACTAGAGCATCGATATTGGGCAATGGAAATGAATATTTGGGTGTTGCCTTGTTGAGATCTCTAAAATCCGTACAAATACGGATCCTTCCATCTAGTTTTTCTATAGGCACCATATTGGATACCCATTCTGGATAGTCGATGGAAATGACAAATTCTACATCCAAAAATTTTTACAATTCATATTTCACCATTAAGGCTATTGTTGGATGCATCTTTTTGAGCTTCTGCTTTACGGGCTTCTTGTACGGGTCTAGCGAAAGGTTATGAGTAACCAAATTCGGGTCTAGACCGGGCATATCTTTGTATGTCCAAGAAAAAAGGTCAAGTCTCTATTTTATCAGAGGTATTATGCTAGAGTGCTCATCTGGAGTGAGACTCATTCCAAATTTAACCTTCATTGAATTGGTGGGGTCATTACCAATATCCACTTCGAAGGTTTCCTCTACTGACATATGGGATCCCTCCTCAAGCTGATGAGGCGTAGGGATCAAATGGATGTCATCAGTTGGATTTATATGTTCTTCATCAAAATCATGTTCAGCATGATAAACATCGTAAGTACATCCTGGTCCAAAATGAAATGGTTGTAGCATATCTTCATTCAAGAAGAAGTCTTTAGGATCTACTAGCGAATCAACATGATCCCCATCGATAGCATCCATGTTTAGATGCAATGGTTTGGATGGATCTACTGGATTATGGAGCATAGTGGTAAAATCAATGGAGACCATATTGATGGAATGGAATTGATCTCTAGGACCACATGGACTGAAATCTACATCATCTATGTAGCTTTCGTACCCAAGATCTGGCTCAGATGGTACGGGGACGAATGGGTCCTCCTTGTGGGATGCCCGAACGACTGGATCCTCTCTGTGCACTAACTATAAAATGGGATCTCTCAGCTCAAGTAGCTCATTATAAGTAGACAGATGGGGAAATATTATTTGATATTCCTCTTCCAAATTTATTCTTTCCCTAAGGCGGTGCTGGAGATTAATCTCTCAACGTAAACCTGTAGTTGTAATAGGTGGCGGACCCCGAGGTGGATTTTGATTACATAGGTGATGAGGCCCCAAATAGGCCATATCCAATGAATCCTCATCATCACTGTATAGATATAATCCTTCACTTCCCCCCATATGCAAGGGGTGATCTACCAGATGTGGTCCCATGTATCTAATTTTGCGGTTGCTATCGTCACTATCCGAATAAATCGGATAAAACAATCGTATATACAACATCAGAATAAAAACTGGCTCTACTTTCTCTTTAGAGTGATCAGTGTTAAGTGGCACTTCTTCTATAACATACTCTAACTCCATAGATAATAGATGTAGCGGATATACTAGCCTCGGATCGGTCATCTCAACCTCATCGCTATGATTGATAATATGAGCGGACCACTCTATCGTGTCCACAAATATTGGGAGATTAGTTGGACAAGGCCTTAAGTAGGCCTACTCTGTCTCATATTCATAATGACTATCGACCATGAAATGATCTTGTATCTCATATAATTTCTCTCTAGGCAATAAATGGCGTAGAAATACCAAAACCACGAAGGCTTGATCAATTTCCTCTTTAGATTGATCATTATTTGAGGACTCGCCATCTACATCATAACTTGGTCCAATTATTTTAGAGGTGGACACCTCTCCATATTCACTACAAAGATATCCTGACTTGAGATCACCTAGAATGGCAATGTTGTGCCCCTGCATGCCAATATCATCGGTTGTGATACAGTTTTGATGACCCAGGTTGCCTCTAGGGTTCTGCTATGAGAACTCTTCATGTTCAAGCTTCGGTCTCTTGATGGTGGTGACTGACACCATTGGTTTTTTGCCTTGAAGACAATACATGTTAGGATGATATGGATTAAAATCCAGGTCATCCCCAAGAATCAGGTATAAATGATCCAATGATGCAGTGAGTAAATCATCATGTCCCTAAATCTGCAACCCCAATCCAAACCTATCAGTTACCAACTGATAACGTAGTTCAAAAGGGGTTCTTCATCCTTATTCGTAAATACCAAGGTCATATCCATGCCAATGATAGAGCTCAACAATGTGCATGGTGTATTCTAGGTTGGACAAGTACCGAATGTTCACCGTGAATTGTTCCTCATCATCCATCTCCATGGGTGCTCACGTTGGAACTTGATCCAACTCGACATAGATGAAGTTTATTTGGTTGGGTGTCTCACCCAATGACACTACGGATCCAACTAGGTATCGATGGGCTATCGGTCAACTCATGCCTCGTGTAGTCTCTAAAATATGACCAAAGGTCACATTTTGCACAAGATATTCACCCAAACCTATGTTGTCTAGGTGAACAGTCACCTGTGGTGTGGATGATCCTACTAACGATGTAGGAGAAGTAGGCTAAAGTGCCTCCTTGACTTAATCCTAGGCTTCCTCCACCTCCATGGGAGTGGCAACCTCAGCGGTGACTGGTTTGGGTGCGTTATTTGCTTCTTTCCTACCCAATTTTACCTTTAATTTCTTATCATCCTGACATATTGCTGATGCACTCGGTCTCAAAGAGGTTGTAGTGGTATGTTCAGATCTACTTAATACATATATCGATGGTTGAACATGCATTGCATGTTTACCTCTTGGAACCCTTACCAGTGACGTGGGTCATATGTCCAAGTGCATTGATGGGAGTACAAAATCCCCTATTAAATTTGCTAAGTTCATGAACTTGAATGGTTCTTCATCTTATGAAACCATGTGAACTTGTCCCTCATGTATATACTTGACACACTAATGCAGTGCAAGAGAACACAATGCATTTCATGAATCAAGGACTCCCCAGCAAGATGTTATACTGCAAAGCACCCTCTATCATGTGGCACATTATAGGAATGGTCTTTAGTCCCACCTGAATAGGTAGTGTATCGCTCCAAATTTTTTGCATCCCTACCTTCAGGCTATTGGATCCGCGCCCGAAATGAGGATGGGAAAAGGATGATGCTGTACCTCAGAAGAGAGGACTTTGCGAAGGTCCCGCCTCTCAAGGGAGGTGCGTTTTGGTGATTTGTCGACGGATGGTGGGTTCACCAGGAAACATTTGGCGGAAGTTTCCACGCATAGGTTTTGGGAATGTGTTTTAATGGGTTTGTTTTATCCTTAAACATTCATCCTAGGTTTGGCCGAATGATTCTAACTTAAACTACATGAAAATGCAATTTAAATGAATACAGTAAATAGACTGAAAGCAAAAAAATAGAGAATTTACAGGAGGAAAATGGGGAATACCTGATCTAGATGTCTAAAGAATATTATGGCAATTGATGCAGTCTGGATCATCTGGAATTCTACAGAATCACCTGCAATCAGACGAGATCGTCTGAGATCTGATGAATTCGTCAGAAACCTACAAAATAGAGAATAGATGCAAAATGCAAGAACTCCTATTGTGCAAACAGAGGCAAAATATGCCAAATAATAAACTGAATACTGAACAAAGTTTAAAAATAGAAATAAAAGTAAATTGCTGTACTTTAATGGCAGATTGTGAGCTTAACATGCAATCTAGACTAGATGGGTGAACTCCAGATGCAAAATAGGATAAAAACTAAATAGATTATCTAATTTGTAAAACAAAATAACTGAGGCAAAGTTAAGAAAAGCAAACTCCAAGCACTGATTGCCTCGATGTGGACTGCAGTCGAGATCGTCTCGCATCAGTATGAAATCGTCTCGAATTTGACAGGATCATCTCCGATCTGGATAGGTTCGTCGGCGATGATGGGTGCTGGCTCCGGCTGAAAATCAGTGGTGTACCTGCAAAAAAATGGCTATAGGACTAGTGCAAAAGATAGATTATGATGTTTTAGCGCAGAAGGGTTCAATTTGCAGATAAATTCAGCCAGGGGTTGGGGAGGGAAAATCTTAGAGTTTAAATAGGCTTAGGGAGAGTTGTTGGGAGGTTGGAGATCTTCCCAATTTGGGAGATCTCCAATGGGGGAGGGTCCCAACGGCGCAGACACGCTTCTTCCCGGATTGGAGACCCGTTGGAACGGATTCAAACTATGCAAATTCAGGTTTGCGACAAAATCGTCTGGACGTTTTAGTCTAGACGAAATTGTCAAATCTGGGGCGATATCGTCTGATCGGCGACGATATCGTCCAACGGTCAAAACAACCTCTAAAAATGGCACGGAAAAATGGGAAACGGGTTTCTCGGCGGTTAACAGGCGGTTTGGGAGGTTAAATTTGAATTTAAATTTATTTACTAAGGTGAATGTAATTATTTCAATTTTACTGCGCCAATTTTAGGGTGCTACATTTTGCCCCCTCTTTAGCGAATTTTTTGAAGAAAATGCGTTAAAGATGAGTTCTTCTCGATCTACGAGAAAGCAAAAAATTATACCCATTTTTAGGCGATGATTCTTGGTCGAATCGTACGACAGCTTACTATGGTGCCCCCTCCATGTTTCACCCAAATCGAACGTTTGAGGTAAAAATGCGGAAAAGCAAAATTAATTTGAATTATTTTTGAATGAAATTATGTTTGATATATGATATGTTTTTGATCATATGACTTGTGTTATGTGTATGTTTATGATGCTTTTATGTTTGATTGATTGATTTGATAATTCATTGAGGATTCATGTAATTATGTCGTTGGAAATATTATAATTTGAATGTCATGCTATAAAATTTTAAATGAAATAATATGATGTAACAATTTGGTTGTTTGTAATGAAAATGTGATAAAAATAAAAAGAGACTTCTAACAATAATTTCAAAGGACATTGTCGCTATTATAGACCATTTCATGGAGTCGCCGCTCACTCGGTCGTCAAGCTAATCCCAGTATAGAAATATTGTGAAAAGTAAAAGGAGTGCTTAAGAGACTGTCTTAAGACTTTGGTGCAATGATGAAAAATGATGGTGATGATAATAATTTATTTTCAGATTTTCATGAAAAATATTATGCATGAAATATTTGTAAAAATGATTTTTGCTAGGCATAAATTCCTAAGTGTGATAAAATTGTTGAATAATTCCTTAGGAATTATACCGTCATTGCAAAATTGGAGGTTGACATAATGACATGAAATAATGAAAATGTGCATTCTTTTGAAAAGCAAAATTTGTGTAATAAAATGAAGTCATATGGTTTTTATGAGTTTTGATAAATGGGGGAATAAAAATTGTTACAATGGTTTGCGCTAGGCATAGAATATGTAGGTATAGACTTATACCATCATCGCGAAAATCCAAAAAAGGATAGTTTTATTGCATGATTGATTTTTGATGAACAAAAAATATGATAATGAGGACTTGCGCTAGGCATAAAATTCCAATTTTGGTTTTGAAACTATACCATCGTTGCGAAAGTCGACACGATATATATGATATGTTTTGAAAGGAATTTTTGATTTTTGCTATTATATAGTTGTCTTTGTGGAAAACAACTGTACTTGATTTATTCCAAACAAGTTGCAAAAATGATATTTCAAAGTATTTTGAAGATAAAAAGTTAGATTTATAAGGAATCCCATGTGCATATGTGAATTCATTTCCCATATTGATTTATCATAATGATAGACAAAATATCTCAAATACAAATGTGTGTGCAATTGCATTGTTCATTTACCAGATTTGAGCAAGATACTATGATACAAGTGATTTGAAGAAACCAAATAAGTGTTCATTAACCATGATGTAGATGCATATAACCATACTAGGCTACTATGTAGATCGGATTATCAAGAGCTAGCTAATCCATAAGCAGACATAGGTCTGTACAAAATAAGGTCGCTAATGTGACAGACATATCGCCATGCTAGGAGTTACCCAAGGCCAAGCAGGTTGGGCACAAACCACCTGTTATGGGGCTTACCTCACAGTTTTCGAATAATTGAGGATTCCAGGGATTCAAGCTCATTAACCCTTCTTTTCTTTTCAAAGGGTAGGGAAAGGGATTTTATTGCTTTCTTGCTTGCTTTTGAATTTTGCTTATTTTTCTTTTTGTATTTCTTTTGCTTGATAATGCTTGGGACATTGCTGAAATAACATTTTTCTTTTCTTTTTCTAGGGATACTTGCTCGGATTAGCTGTAGAGCAAGGGATTGTTATTCTAGGTAGGGGTGAGCTTGTACTTTTGCCAATTCTCAAAGATTCTAGACCGTGTGCATGATAGGATAGCAGGGGAAACTTTTCACTCAAGAAATCAGTTCTACTATGTAGCAAAACATGGAAATTACAAATATAATCATTTTATTGTGAAAGGATGTGCTTGGTTTAAGTAAATAACAAGATCAATTCTCTATGCTCAAACTTTATTTAATTGAATTTTGTGAACTTTGATATAAGAGAGATTAGTAACCATGCCAGATAAAATCAAGATATTTATTGTTGTGATTGTGCGAGTGAGGGATGCTAAATAAATGCTAATTTTATCCAAAATAAGTTGAAACATATAATTGCAATAATTGTAAGAAAATAATGATTTTGAGAAAGTTTTGAGAATGTTGACTCTCTCTTTCTTCTGTATATTGTTTTGGTTTCGAAAGAGTCAAGCATATAGCTGTTTTTGGATTTTTATGTTGATTTTTGTTTTTGAGCAAAAGGAACTTTACAAGTGCTTTAAATAAATGCAATAAATATTTTTGAAGATTTTTGAAGGTTTTATGAATGTTTTTGAGGTTTTTGAATTTTTTTAAATTGAAAGAAATACAAGATAATGATTTTGAACAAATATATACATGGATGAAATGACCAAATTTATGCATAATAACGTTTGAGATGTAAAATATTCATGGGTTCTTTTAAGTTATTTACCATCTAAGGTAGATAATTTATATGCTCCTGATTCAAATTTAGCAGTAATAATGTATGGTCCAAGCCAGTTGGGCTCAAATTTACCTTTAAGGTCCTTAGTTGCATTTGTATTTTTTTGAAGATTTTGAGGATTTTGATTTTTTTTGTATTTTGATTTTAATTTATGAATTGAAATTGGTGGTATATACAAGATGATCTATATACACTATATAAGGTTATTTGAGTATAGCATGTCTAAGGTTGCTTCAAAATCAAAGGAGGTTTTGAAGGATAATCTGGTTGAGGTGAAGGTAAGAATATAAGGTGATGAATAAAAGGTAGTGATAAAAAAAGCTTTGTTATAATGTAGAATAATGTAGCAAAAGATTTGACTGTTATATGTGGAAAATTAATCATGTTACAAAATAATATGTCAGAAAGACAAGACAGTTCTTCATTCTTATTATTATATTCCAAGTTTTGATAAGATGGAGAAAGTATATGTGAAAGATATGCATGAGTGTTATTTGGTAAACAAGAATGATCATATATGGATGAAGAAAAGTTATGGATAGAAGATAATTGTGACAATAGAGAATGTATAGAACTTGATGTTTCAACCGTTAAATATTCTTCAAATGGTTTTGGGTCACCTTGTATGGTAACAATTTTATTTGCAAGTTCAAACTTCAAACATTGGTGAAGAGTGGAAGGGAAAACCCTCATCGTATGAATCCAAGGACTCTAGAGAAATAGGTTGTAAGGTGAAGGACAATATCCTACATAGAATAAAATATCCAGGATCTTGGATCCAATATTAAAGGGAAGAATTATAGTACCTTGAGCTTCTTGAATTTCATTTCTAAAAGATTTTATAATAACATTTGATTCATTAAGATCTTCTTCCTTTGTTTTGAGCTTTTGGAATAATTGATAAGTGCATAAATTAAGAGAGGAGTCATTATCTACCATGATAGCTTTAACAGGTGTTTCTTTACTAGCTCCGATAATGTAAATATATGGGTCTTCTTGTGGAGTAGAGGAAGGAATATCCTCATCATAGAATGAAATATGGTTAACCTCAAGAGGGTTTACACCATTAATTATGTTCTTAGAGAAAATATGATGAGGAAAAAATTGTTGGCTAGGTATTTTGAACAAAATTTCCTTGTGATAAATTTGTAATATTTCTAAAAGGGATATCTTTGCTTCAGGATGAATCACTTGTTGTTGGCTATCAAAGGGGATTTCAGATTGAGATTTTGATTCTAAAGATGAGCTTTCTATGCTTACATTCCATTTTGGATCATTCTCTAGAGTCAAAGATAGTTTTGAAGGTTGGTCAAATGAGGAATCCATCTCTTGAATATCAGATTAAGTTGATTGAATTTGAGGTTGCTCATTTGTAGTTTTTGTTACAATATTAATAATATCATCATGATGGGACACATTAACATGCAATATTTGATTGGTTTCTTGTTGTTGATAATTGAATAGGGGTTCTTGGGAGATCTCCATGTCTTGATTGATTATTGGTATTTGTTGTGTAGGAGTTTGATTGTTTACTGGAGATTTATCATCAGTTGTAGATTGTAATTCCTTTATATTAAAAAGACCTTTATCAATCAAATCTTGAATTGCACATCTTAAATCTTTACAATTTTGTGTCATATGTCCATATACTCTATGATATTCACAATGTAGCTCAGGTTTAAACCAATCTGCTGTGGTGTCAGGTTGTTTTATGGAAGGAAGTTCAATCCTATTTGTATCAAATAAATGCTTGAGAATTATATCCATTGGTTGATTGAGCTTAGTAAATTTACGTGATGAAGGTTTTTGAGAGGTTTTTGATAAATGCCTTAGGAATTTTGTCATAAAAGGACCTAATGGTTTCTCACCTCTTCTTTCTTTATTATGGGTAGAATGATGATAGGAAGATTGCGATGTAGGAGGTGAGTGAATGGTAGAATTGGAAGAATAAGTATTTTCTTGTTGAAATGGATGTGTTGTATTGAAAGAAGAGTATTGAAAAGGTGGTGGAGGATTATATGTGGATTGATAGACATAATATGGATATATGGGAGAATAGATAATATCGTTATGAAGAGGATTGGAAAAGGGATTGTTTTGTTGAGTTATGGATGAAAAATGAGAGAAGTGTGATGGAGGTGATGTTGAATAGGGATAAGGTTGATCATAATCAACAAATGTATTTGGCTGAATTCTTCCAACATTACTGATGGGCTCATATGGATGTGAGTAAAAACTCATGGTTTCTTTAGTGCTTCTAAAAGTAATATTTAACATCTACTATTCAGAATTGAATCTAAAACAGACAAACTTGAAATGATAATAATTTTTTTTTTGTTTTTCTTGTATACATATATATTTTTTTGTTTTTGTTTTGTTTTTGTTTTTCAAAAGGTTATGATGCATTCACGTCGGGTTCACCAAAATGTATCGCTCCAAATTTTTCGCATCCCTACCTTCAGGCTATTGGATCCGCGCCGGAAGGAGGATGGGAAAAGGATGATGCGGTACCTCGGACGAGAGGACTTTGCGAAGGTCCCGCCTCTCAAGGGAGGTGCATTTTGGTGATTTGTCGACGGATGGTGGGTTCACCAAGAAACATTTGGCGGCAGTTTCCACGCCTAGGTTTTGGGAATGTGTTTTAATGGGTTCGTTTTATCCTTAAACATTCATCCTAGGTTTGGCCGAATGATTCTAACTTAAACTACATGAAAATGCAATTTAAATGAATACAGTAAACAGACTGAAAGCAAAAAAATAGAGAATTTACAGGAGGAAAATGGGGAATACCTGATCCGGATGTCTGAAGAAGATTCTAGCGGTTGATGCAGTCTGGATCGTCTGGAATTCTACAGAATCGCCTGCAATCAGACGAGATCATCTGAGATCTGATGAATTCGTCAGACGAATTTGTCAAAAACCTGCAAAACAAAGAATAGATGCAAAATGCAAGAACTCCTACTGTGCAAATAGAGGAAAAATATGCCAAATAATAAATTGAATACTGAACAAAGTTTAAAAACAAAAATAAAAGTAAATTGCTATACTTTAATGGCAGATTGTGAGCTTAACATGCAATCTAGACTAGATGGGTGAACTCCAGATGCAAAATAGGATAAAAACTAAATAGATTATCTAATTTGTAAAAAAAAATAACTGAGGCAAAGTTAAGAAAAGCAAACTCCAAGCACTGATTGCCTCGATGTGGACTGCAGTCGAGATCGTCTCGCATCAGTATGAAATCATCTCGAATTTGACAGGATCGCCTCCGATCTGGACAGGTTCGTCGACGATGATGGGTGCTGGCTTCGGTTGAAAATCAGTGGTGTACCTGCAAAAAAATGGCTATAGGACTAGTGCAAAAGATATATTATGATGTTTTAGCGCAGAAGGGTTCAATTTGCAGATAAATTCAGCCAGGGGTTGGGGAGGGAATGTCCTAGAGTTTAAATAGGCTTAGGGAGAGTTGTTGGGAGGTTGGAGATCTTCCCAATTTGGGAGATCTCCAACGGGGGAGGGTCCCAACGGTGCAGACACGCTTCTGCTCGGATTGGAGACCCGTTGGAACGGATTCCAACTATGCAAATTCAGTTTTGTGACAAAATCATCTGGACGTTTTAGTCCAGAAGAAATCGTCAAATATGGGGCGATATCGTCTGATCGACGACGATATCGTCCAACGGTCAAAACAACCTCTAAAAATGGCATGAAAAAATGGGAAACGGGTTTCTCGACGGTTAACGGGCGGTTTGGGAGGTTAAATTTGAATTTAAATTTATTTACTAAGGTGAATGTAATTATTCCAATTTTACTGTGCCAATTTTAGGGTGCTACAGGTAGGAAAATCATGCCAACTGTAGAGCATAGTGCATCATTAAATGCTCTCAATGTAAAGGTGGTTGGTACGACAAGTGATTTAGGAAATTTCAAATGGTGCAGTGCCTTAGTCATGATTATATTGATCAAAAAACCAGTGTCAATCAAGACCCTTTTTAACGGCGTGTGGTTAACGCATGCAATGATATGTAGTGGCGGGTCAGCCATGTTTGCAGAAACAATTTTCACTTCGTGATCATAGAATTGGATCATTGGTTCTTGGACCTGTTGTACATGCCCCACTAAGTTTGTTAACACCTGTGAATCCCAGGATTGTACCTCAATGGACCTCAAAATGTCCATAAGAGTCTCCCTGTGCCTAGGGGACTACTGTTTAAGCTTATATATTGACAACTTTGTAGGAGTCATCTATAGGTTTTGAACCAACTTGCTCCTAATGGTCACCACCAGTCTCATTGGTGGGCCTAGAATATTTTATGCCTATCGCTACTGGGGCGTGGCCTATATTTGAATGGGAGCACGATGTTGATTCGGTGGTTTGTACCTCCAATGTCGGATAACAACATTGACCATACCGACGAACCCATGGGTAGGTGGTTCGACTCGCACTTGATTGACATGGCCAACTTGGTTATGGAGCACCTCATGGTTTGGTAACAGATTTTTAAAAATCCCCATGTTTTGGTTGTTCGATGCCTGGGGATTTCCTGGTACCACAAGCTCTCCCCTTTCTATCATATTTTGCACAATATGTTTGAAAGACCAGCATACCTCGATGTCGTGGCCTTTCACTCTATGAAATATGCAATCAGGATCAACAATATGTTTGAAAGACCAGCATACTAGGATCAACCATCTTGACTTTGAGCAATCTTATTGCCTTGGCCTCGCATAGCTGACAAAAAATCAATGTCAATGATTCCATCAATGGCATGAATATGTGAGGTAGACATTGCTATTTTTTCTTACCCTTGTAGTTATTCCTGTGCTGGTCGTATTGTGTAGGTGGAGGATGGGCTTGATAATTCTATTTCTTTTGCCCCTTATCCTTATTTTGGAGATTTAGTACCACTTGATTCACATGGGTCTGCTTGCCCTGTTGCTTTGAGGTACTCTTCCTATATCCCTCTTTTATGATTTTTAGCTTCAAGTTGCCCTCTTACAACTTGATGTCCTCAATTACCTTAGATTGTGCCAAAGCTTCTTTGAATGTAGCATACTATTGTAGCTGCAACAGTAGCGAGATGTGCTTGGCACAACTCTTTGTAAACATTCAAGTTAATTTTATGGTAGGAATTGAGAATGAAAAATTTACGATTAATCTCCTCCACCTCTTCCTGTACTATTCTATTGGCTCATCCTCGTGCTGAGCTAGCGTAGTGAAATTGAAAAGGTTGGCCTATTTCTTGATGTCGAAGGAATAGCGTTCAATAAAGGCATTAGCTAATTACTAAAAAATTGTTATGCTATATTTCTTTAGCTGATTAAACCACTCTCGGGCTGGCCCAGAGAATTTTGTGATAAATGTATGCAATAATAGTGCATCATTGTTTTCTATCTTAAAGCAAGCATCTAGAAAGCTCGTGATATTTTATTGCACCTCTTCATCACCATTGAATTTGTCTAACCTGGGCATCTCAAAATGATCAAGGTATGGGGGCATAGGCATCGAGGGATCTAAATTTTCATTGTGAATTCTCCTCAATGTTGGCTTTTGGATAGTCGCGCCTTGTTTCTCAATTACTTTGACTTTCTTGGCCAAATATTTGTAAGCCTCATAAGATAGAAAGTTCTCCTCCCTAAGTTAGCACGAAGGTAGTTTGGAAGGTACACTCATATTCTATCGGGGTGGAGGGAATTGCTCTTCCTCCTCCTCAGCTCGAGAACTCTCAGGATATTCTTGGTTGCATTTGTTCCCCTCTTATTCCTCATAATGTTGTTGCCTCTGATTGTTGATTGAGGGTGGTTGCTCTCTTTGATGGGTAGTGATATGAGTGTGAACGCTTATGCACTCATGGTACATGTTGGCTTATGAAAGAACATTCCTATGCACCTACTTTATATGCTCATCTTGAGAATATAGGCTGACCCTATCCAACCTATCTTCCTGCTCTACATGCTCCTTCTGGATGAATATGCACTCCTCGTGTAAGCATTGCTCATAAAACCTCTGTCTAGTGAGCCTCTACGCTTGAAAATATTCATCTTAAATGCATCACCTCTCTATATGAGTATCCTCTAATTGATATTATAGGAGTTGGAATTTCTATTCAAAGGCCAGTCGATATGATCTTTCAACCTGGTCAGCCATTGGAGACCTTTGGTATGCTTACTCTGTATGAGTGACCTTATGGGTTTTGTACCCGTAAAAATGATGTGATGTGCCTTTGCCTCTGTATGTGAAGATGACATCAACATCGTGTCGTGTCTTGTGCTACGTGCCACAATGTGTGGATGGTGGACATGAGCCATGAGTGTGCTTAGAAGCCTCTCCATGCTCTCTAGTAGTTCTAATGGTGCTTTCGCTATGCTCACTTAGAGCATGAGTGGGCAGAGCTGAAGGATGGAAGCCTATCTGCTCTAACACACTACCTAGACCGTCTAGTTGTCTAGACCTCCACCTCTCATGGGGTGGTGTTCCATTAGCTCCCACCTACAACATATCGATGGTGATATTGCATCCTATAGTATGCATGGGAGTATGGGTAGACTTGCACTCATCAAGGAGCCCGTCTACTTGCCCCTGAATGGGCAGATATCTATTTCTTCTATACTCAGAAGGTGGGGGTATAGTACACCCTATAGACTTAGTGCGAATGGGTACCAATCTGGTCCCCTACATGACATACTCTTTGGCTGATCCTATGGACGTGCGTGCACTGTAGTCTTAGTAATTACTTCTGATTGGAGCACCCTCAGGCTGAGAAGCTCCATGATCTAATCTACGTCTAACAGAATGCATTGATGCTAGTCTATTAGGGGTACACTCAATGGGATCCCCTCGTGTCGAGTTGTCTCCTCTAATGCTCACCGAATATCATTCAATTTTCTCATGTGGTTGAGGACTAGACACGTGTATTTCTGAATCGGTTGGGGCTTGGTCATTGGCTTCAGGCTTGTGCCTTTGCCGACCACCCCGTGTATCCACCATAGTGTACCTAATGTCTAGATGTATCTTTTATTATCAAACAAGGTATACAATGATGCTTATATTATTTTTAAATTTTGAAATGCACCCTAAACTATTTGATGTTGTTTCAAAATGTGTTGTATCAGTATGAGAAACTCTCGTGTTTTGCAAAATCATTGGATTTTATTCTCAGTTTAATTGGATTTCAGCTATATACTCACACAAGCCAAATATGGGAATGAAGTTCATACTCAACAAGGTATCATAGGTACTACCAACCCTCACCTAGCACACCATGTACAGCGATACACTATTTTGAAGATGAGTGCATGCTATTTTGCATGTATAGGATATTTCTTGGGTCGGCCTTGGAAACGAGCGAGTCCCGATAATACAATTTCAAATGAGCCAACCAAACGGTAATGACATACACTGTTGGTCTCAATCAAATGGTTTGGATGCGATAGCCCAATGCCACTGATGTTTAAATAAAACTTAGTGTGTGTGGTTCGTTTTACTTTGCATAAAGACAAATGCATAAAAGAGCATTCATATGATCATTCCTACATGATATGCATAAAAATAAAAGGAACATTTCAAATTCAGAAAGCTATGCATGCTATGTCCTACATGATGTTACGACAATACGATTACGATGACCTAGCCTCTAATTGGGCCTCAAGAATGCAAACGACCACTCAATTTTTATCATGGTCACTGTATTATAGGGCAGACTACAATCAGAGGTCCGTTGTTCCTAGCAACACATTTATAATGGAAGAAATGCAAAAGCAAACTAGGACTATTCATTCACCCTTTTTTTTGTAGTGTACGTAATTTGAAATCGATTTAAAGCTCACTGTAAAAACACAGAGTAGAAAATATAAAATAGAGAATAAAAACAGAGCCTACCTCAACTCCAAATCTTATGCCAAGTGGTTTCTTTGTTTTCTACTACTACTATAAACCGTAGCTCTGGTATATGGGCTGCAGTGTAAACCATGGGTGAAAGTTGTGGGCCAAAAAATAACTGCAACTATTAGTTGTGGTTAGCACATGAGATAATCAAACTCAAAAATATCAACACTCAAGGGCTACAAATACCGAGTCCCACCGTGATCGCCTTCTGACATAAGAAAAAAATATGCACCTATCTACTGTATTAGATTATAGTCATCATAAAAGCATAAAATCTTGACACATTGCATAAATTCAACAAAATGATATTTCTTATATTTATTATGAATGAATATCTATTACACATATGCCCCTCTTAGGGTCACTTGAATGATGATATAGTTTATACAATTGCCAATGCCCTCAATAGGGTAGGCGCATTAATATTGCCCTTTGACTAGTCACAAACTGCCTTGGGGTGGAGTTGACCCCCTTCTTCACGATGTGGAAGGATTATGATATGGACTCCTCTTGTACCTATCTTCCTATGATCAAGAAACAACAACACATGATCAAAAATATAGATAGCCTCTCATAATGAGGCCCTTTAAGGAAACATACATGATACTGCCATTTAAACTAATAATAAAAAAACATAAAGAAAAACTTTAAACTATGCTAATTGAATCAAGATTTGTAATATAGCATAAAGGAGATCATTAGAAAAATAATGCATGGATCAGATAACAAAATAAAATCATAAAGGTGTATAAAAGATCCACAAATATCCTAATTAATCAAAGCATGAACTATCTATTCTAAGCTAATTCCTATGGTCAAAATTCTTCTAAACTGCAATTAAACCTAAGAAATGATTAATCTAACCTATTTAACTAGACATAAATGAAAAGAGTAAGGTGATTTGTCACCTGTTGCAAATCGTAGCTCTGGTGAGTGGTCTGCACTATGAACCACGGTTGATAGCCACGGTTTGACCTCTGATAGATTTTCCCTCAAAATTAGGGGTAGTGGGCTTGATCTCCTTGTCCAAATTGATGTTCAAGGATCACCTTTGTTGTCCTCAAATTTATTTTGCGGTCAATTCAATGTGAAGGGCCTTCATTTTCTTGGATTTGTGTTTCTTGATTCTCCTAGGCACCTAGGGCATCCATAATGTAATTCATCATGAATGTTGGCAAAAGGGTCAAGGATTAAGTGCAATAGCTCTATCTCCTAGCATACTCAATTTGAGTGTACAATTCGCCAGGGCTTCGCTGCTCAAATATCCAATGCTTGCTTCTCTTTTTTCTTCCCATTTGGAGGGGGTATTTATAGCATGCCCCTAGGTCTAGGGGTGGCTTCATGGAGAAGCCAAGACCAAGAAGGGTGGCTAGGAAAGTTAGGATGGAAGCCTTTGGAATCTTCCATACTTCAACTACCTTCTTCTAAATCTTTTGGCTGTTCCAACCAATTTGGCTCGGATGGAAGGCCTAACTGGACTTCAGTTAAGACCGCAGGTCACAGTCATGGTCCAAACTGTAGACCATAGGTATCAACTATGATTTATACTAGAGATCGTAGGTCTGGGCTATGGTTTAGACTAATTAGGCCAAAATGCCTAAATGGAGTGGTTAGAACCATTGCTCTATCTTGGAGTCTGTCCAAGATACTCCATATGGTCTTGTAGCATGTCCATATGAGTAGTTGCCCTTGGCATGATGCATTTTAGGTGTCTACAACATCTAATCACATACCCACGCAAGATCCAAATCACTCAAAGCATGGAGAAGATCCAATAGATCTTCATAGTATCAATGTGAATGGTAAACCCTCGATAGACCATGGAGAAATAATCAACTTGATCACCTTGAACAAGCTCCTAGATGATAAAAACATAGAGCCACTTCCACTACTCATTCTTGTTTTGAGTGTATACAATGAATATGTAGTGCGGTATACTTATGCTCAAGGGGAGAGCTCCAAGCACCCATGTAGTAAAAATGACCCATCAACACATGTGGGCATAGAGAAAATAGTTGCCTATAATGTTAACACACCCTCAATATATAGAGGAAAGAGTATAGTAGATCCTTTTGTTAGAGCTCACACTACTAAGACTCCTTGCACAGATTTAGGTAGCCAAAGACCATATATGATAGATCTATTAGATTAGATACGTAGGATTTGCATAGTCCAAGATCAATTGGAGGATTTGCAAGTAAAGCATGAGCATTTATATCAAGAAGACACAATATGATAAAGGTTGATTTGCCAATGTTTGTATGAACACCACCAAAGATATCAATGCATCCTTGATCAAAAGGAATAGGAAGGGCAATCAAATAGATTGGCTCAAGTAGAATTACCCTTGCATAGTGAGTATAGGTAGAAACATAATGAGAGATGTGCTATCTCTCACCCTAAGTTGTGTACTAGACAATTAGACAATAATATTCACCACACATCACTGTATGCTTCTATGCAACAATAGTGCCAAGTGCCAAATCTACCTGAGCATGATCAATATGAAGAATTGAAGCAAGATGATTAGGAACAACAATATCTTGAACCATAATATGTATGTGGTTGATGAATACAATCAACCACCACGATCCCAACGGAACCTATTTCCTCCTACTCCCCAAATATCTCTTTTAGAGGAAGATATCATCTCTTCTCAAGCTTATAGAGTTCTTATCGAGAGGATCAAGTCTCTCAAGAAACAAGGAACAATTTTCCAAAATCCTACTTTAAGCAAGATCCACAAACAACTTTTTTGTCCTTTAGTCCTGATTCTTGCATATCTCGAGCATTTTGAGATGCTTAAGCTAGACAAGTTTTGAGACAATGATGATGTGCAAGAGAATGTAACCAATTTTATGAACCTATGCTTTCAATTAAAAAATAATGATGCCTTGTTGTTATGAACATTCATGATTATCCTTTCAAGAACAACCCTTGAATGGTATAATCAATTACCAAGGTGTAACATCACTAGCTTTGAGTAGCTAGCAAATGCTTTTCTTAAATGCTTCTCATTTGGTGTCAAGAAGAAAATAAATCTATCTAATCTAGCTAATTTACAATAGTATGATGATGAGCCAGTGATGGATTTTGGGAACAGGTGGTGAAAAGTCACAGTAAAACTTTCATTCACCATTTCCACAACTAAACTTAATTTTTACCAAAATTTGTACCAAACATATATCGTTATTTCTCCAACTGCAATAGCACACAACATTCAAGGAGGCTTTGGAACAAGCCAAAGTGATAGAATATATAAAAATCCAAGAAGGAGATTTGAAGCTCTGAATAAAAAAAGAATGGAATAAAAAAACACATGTAATCAACCGCATCAGGCCAATATTGCATCGGTCAATCAAGTTGTGTTGAATATTTTGAAAGTAGAGGGGTCACAATGATAATAAAATTATCAAGCTCAACCCCCTCCAGTGCATTATAAAAATCAACACACTAGAAACCAGGGTAGAGACAAACAACATCATCTACCTCACCAATTTATGCCATTGTCTGAGTCCATGACATCCATATTCAATTAGTTGTGCAAGGAAAATGCTCTTAAACTATAAAAAGTCTAGTTGTTAGACCCTAATCACCCTAAGCTAAATAAATATAGGGAAGATCAATACTATATTTATCATAGATAGAAAGGCCATGATATTGAAGTGTGCCACAGATTCAAAAACAAGGTACAAAACATGATATATAGGGATCAACTACGAGTTGATAGCCCTTTTGTGCTTGATAATAAAAACATGGGGATATTTAAATATCCTCTATCTAATCATGAAAATCCCATGAATCATGTTGGTCAGGTCAACCAAGTTCAGATAGATCCTTCTACGTAAGTATTTGTTAGCATGGTAAATGTCATCACAAGAAACAAGAGATACAACCATATAGAGCCACCTCTAGCTCCCACATGTATTCCAGATATGCCTCAGCAAATTCTAGCACAAAAACAACTACCAGACTCACCAAAAATATCGATGGTCATCGTCAAGAACAAACTCACTCAGAGTCTGTAGATAGCCTCAAAAAAATTATCCATCTATAAGCTCATCCAATGGTCCTCTAAGAATAGGGAGACTTTAATGGATATTCTGAGATCTATAGAGATCCAGCCCTAGGACCCCAATGCATTCATAAATTTTGTGGGGCATGTCCAATAGTGCAAAGAGATGTGATCACTTTCCATGATCATGAAATAAAGAAAGTGTCAGCTAGCATAGCTGATCTACCATTGCATATAATCACTTGTATAAATAAAATTCCTTTCAAGTGAGTATTGATTGACGTAAGGTCATCAGTTAATATTATAACAATGAGTGCTTTAGGACACCTTAGTTTCTCTTAGTCACACATTGTAGCATACACATTCATTTTATGAGCATTAAATGATACATTATGTTTGACTATTCATACCATTGTGCTTCCTATCCAAGTAATATTGAAGACTATATCTGTGTCATATCCTATGCTTGAAGGTAGAATGTAATGCAACATCCTACTTGGTAGGATCTAGATCCACGATATGAAATGTGTTTCTTCCATTCATAAATGCATTAAGTATGTTCATGAAGGAAACATTCATGTTGTCCCCTCAGATGAAGATCCCTTCAAATATATCAACCAGGTTGACAATTCTAGAGAATTCATCTTACCCTCTACCTATCTAGATATAGGACCAATATTACCTATCAGGTATCCAAATAAAAAATCCAAAGTAGTGTGAGTTGATCCATCAACATGAGTGCCACCATTAGAGCCTAAACAAAAACTTGCTTTTGATAAATCATCCTCATCAACAAATCTAAAACAAGGATAGAAGCTAAAGGTACCCATGGTCGATGCCCCTAAAGTCATCTGCCATGTCTTGACTACAGATATTCCTACTCCCATGGGAGAGGAAGAGTCACCTAACCTGATGGAGAAGTTACTTGAACATACATACCCTACCTCATCATTAGGATTATTTGCACCCCAGGTAATGGTACATCTAGTCAACCTAGGACTTGTAGAATACTTAGTGTAGAATGTGACCTTCACACCTATCATAGAGTCTGTATAGGATTTGGGAAGAACCCATGTCCCCTATTTTACCGTTGGGATTGTGGTGCCTATGGGAATGCCCCCCAATCAGACCAAATTTATTTATGGAGGCTTCGATCAGATCTCTAGTCATTCTCCTAAATATCACCATGATGATTACCCATTCACAGGTAATATCTACTACCTATCAAACCCTAAATATGCTCTATGTTACTTTGATAATTTCCATTCGTAGGGCAATGGTCTAGGTATTTATGAGTAGGGTTGCAAGACATGTTACAAACCATAATACCAGCTGCCTATAGATAGGTTTAGATTAGGCTATTCTATTCACATACAAGATGAGATTTTAGCTAATTCTCTACAATGCCTAAGCTTGGTCTTTGAAGAGGATATTGAATGGAATCCGTACGCCTATCCCAATCCCTTGCACTTATGGAGGGACCATCACCTAGTTACTATGGTAGATATAGAGCCACCCTTAGTCTACCATGATAATATTTCTATAGATGCTAACTCAGAAAGCATTCTAGGAATCGATTGGGTTATTAGAAATAACAAGTACATTGACGATGTCAACATTTTATCTCAAAGGTCTAGCATAAATGAAGAGTTTGAATCAGAACCCATTTTTGAGGAGGATGAATCATAGTATAACTCTGAAGAGGATGGGATTTAATACATATTTTATGATGATGAGTATGAATATGATATCTAAATGGCCTACTTAGGACCTTGGCACCTACATTATATTAACATTCACCCAAGAGAAGTAGAGCTAATCAGGTGACTTGTGAACATAGAAAAAATCTATCGTAGAGTCTTCTATAGTCCTCCTAATCTAAGATAGTTGCTTCCATCAGAATATCCCATTATCTTATCTATGCCCAAAGCATATCCAGAGATCCCCATACCTCTTGAGCCACATCTAGAGCATGGGGGACAACCCAAAAGTAATGAGTCATATCCATGTGGTCCTGGAGATTTCTTTTCATCCGTAAACATGATATCCATTGATTTGACCAATCCAATCTATAATTCATCTAATCTTCAAAACCATTGCACCTCAATATTGAGGCCATTGATTTTGATCATGCTAATTCACCCCTTGAGCCTAAGGATTTCTTCCTTAATGAAGAAATGTTTCAACCATTCTATTTTTCACCAAGCAATACCCATAATGTTTATCTTTTTGAGGTTAACCTTGATATGGTAGATCATTTAAACCCAGTTAATGACATCCATATGATTCCTACACCTCATAAACTTGAGGAGGGATAACATATATCAATAGAGGAAAATTTTAAAGTGGATATCATCACAAATCCTATGAATCCAAATAAAGTTAAATTCAAATAAATCTTATCTCCTGAGGAATGATCCATCCTTATCCCTCTATTGAAATAGAGACCTAATATCTTTGCTTGGACCTACAAGGACATGTCGGGTTTGGATTTGAAATTGGTTGTCTATAACCTTTCATTAGACCCTACTAAAAATTTGGTCGAGAAAAAACTTAGGAAGATGCATCCAACCATAACTTTGATGGTCAAATATGAATTGCAAAAGCTTCTATATGTAGAGTTTATAATTCCAATCGACTATTCAAAGTGGGTATAAAACATGGTACCCATAGGAAAACCTGATGGAAACAGATTTTTGAGACCTCAACAAGGCAACACCCAAGGATTCATTTCTGTTGCTGAATATTTATGCTTTTGTAGATGCAACTGTAGGTCATGAGATACTCTCACTAACGGATTGCTTTTCTGGTTATAATTAGATTCATATTAAACCCGAATATCAACATAAAACTACCTTTACCACTCCATGGGGGATATTTTACTATAAGATTATACCATTTGGCCTTAAAAAAATTGGCACCATATATCAGCGAGCTATGATATACATCTTCCATGACTATATGGACAAGATATTGGAAGACTACATTGATGACTTACTGGCCAAGTCATTACTACATGAAGAGCACACTGAGGTCCTTAGAAAGGTATTTGATCACCTGATTGAGCATAACATCAAGTTGAATCCCAAGAAATGCATCTTTGGTGTAACTTTGGGAAAAATATTGGGATTCATCATTTCAAAATGAGGGATCGAAGTAGATCTAGAAAAAGTAAAAGCCATACTAGAAATGTGCTCTCCCACAAATATCAAATAACTAAGAATCCTACAGGACAAGGTAGCATGCATAAAGAGCTTCATTGCATAGTTATTGGAAAATTGTCAATCCATGAATTGACTCCTACACAAGGAGGTATCCTTTAATTGGGATGAAAATTACAAAAATTATTTTATTGAGATCAAGAAATACTTGGTATCATCACCAGTACTAGCTCCACAAAGACTAGATGTGCCATTTCTATTGTATATGATGAGAATAACATATCATAATACATGTACTACAAAGTGGATCATTCTATTGTTTGAATTTGATTTGGAATTCATAAGCCAAAAGTCAAAATAAAAGGATAGGTCATAGTTGATCAACTAGCAAAGGCATCTCTTCAGGATCATAAGCCTCTTGTCATAGAACTTCTCAATGATGTAGTATTTGCATTATCAAAGTTACCTGAACTCGAAGAACCAGACAACAAAGCTGATATGAATTTCTTCTTTGATGGTTCAAAATGCAAGCAAGGGGGTGGTGTAGGGATCATGTTTTTCATGCTACAATGTGCTCCAATTCCCTTGTCATTTAAACTCTTTCACCAATAACAATGCTGAATATAAGGCCCTAATATTGGGTCTCCAAATAATGCTCACCATGAAGATCAAAAAGTTAAATATCTTTGGTGACTCCCTTCTCATAGTTATCCAAGTTAAGGGAATCTATCAGTGTATGTGTCCTATCCTGAAAGAGTATAAGGAACTCGTGGATGCTTATTTAACCGAATTGGAGTGGTATGAAATTGAGGAAGTCCCTCGTACACCAAATATATTTGTAGACACTGTGACATCTTTGGGATCCTTAATCCCTAAAAATATGTTTGCTAACTTTACTACCATCCAAGTGAAGATGCTATCACAATCTACAATGTAGTGTGAGGCTCAAGACAATCATGAATTAGTCCACATAATTCATATAGAACCAAAACATGAGTGGTTCTATAAAGCTAGAGAATTTCTAAAGAAGACATCCTAGGGATATTTGATCTCACAGGGATAGTGGTACTACCATTAACTATAAGGTTGTCTCCTTATCTACATTTGTACACAGTGAGTTGCAACAAGAACATGTCATTCAGTCTATTGAAGCTATCACTTATCAGGATTGGCTCACCCAATTATGTGATTACCTTAAGATTAAAATAATTTTGCAAGGATTGTCGCATACCGCCAAAATAGCATTAAAAAAAAAGCAACTAGATATGTATTGTTAGGAGATATTATATCATCATAGCTATGATGGAATTCTCCTTCATTGTCTTGAGCTCAAAAAATCAGTTTGGGTGATTTCACAGGCTCATGATGGTACATGTGGTGACCATTTTAGTGACATGGCCATCATCAAGCACATCCTTTGAATGGGCTATTATTGGACCACCATGGAGAAGGATTACTAAACGTATGTCAGGAAATACATTAAGTTCCAACACCATGCTAATCTTACACACCTGCCATCACAGGCCTTACAACCCATCCAAGAGGTTTGGTCATTCTCTTAGTGGGGTTTTTATCTAATTGGTAAGATATATCTCCCATCATTGGGTTGACACACGTTTATCATAATTGCCATTGAGTATTTTACAAAGTAGGTGGAAGTGATACCCTTCACTTCTATGACTGGATCACATATTGTGGAGTTCATACTCCATAATATCATATGTCATTTTGGGATCCCATCCAAAATAAGCTTGGATAATGGTACTTAATTTAAGAACAAATATGTGCAGGCTTTAACTTCCAAATACAATATTCAACACAACTTTTCCACACCTTATTATTCACAAGAAAATAGGCAAGCAGATGCCTCCAACAAAATAGTAGTAGCCATCTTGAAGAAAACTATAAAATATAATCATAAGGATTGGCACATACAATTATCTCTTGCATTATGGGATTATCAAACTAACATATGAAAACCTATTAGGACAACCCCATTTTTTCTAGTCTATAGAACTAAGGCCATCATACCCCTAGAATTAGAAATTCAAACCCTACACATCACATTGAAAAAGTTCATCGTTGATGACACTGCATGGCAAACTCACCTTGATCAACTGACCCTTGTTGATGAACGTCGAGTCAATGCCCTTGAGCATATCCATGTTTACCAAGATCATCTTCAATGAGCCTACAACAACAAATTCCACCTAAGGGATTTTAAATTTGGGGATATTATGCTCAAAGAGAACCAACAAAACTCAAACCTGCCATTGCATCTATGAGACAAATTTACGACTAACTGGTTAGGTCCTTTCATTATTTTAGAAAATATTGGACCTGGTACTTTTTTCCTAACACCACTAGAAGGTGTTGAAGAGCCTGAACCTCTCAACATTCTTAATTTAAAGGTATTTTACACATAAAATCCAAAAACAATAAAAAAATCTAAAATCCAAACAAATCAAAAAGCCATAAAATTAAAAAAAAAATGAAAACATCAAAAACACAAAAGCATTTACATTTTACATTGCATTACATGCATCCATTTAGTTGCATTGCATTATGCATTTTAATCCATTGCATTTTATGATAGGTTGTGTTGTCAATCTTAAAAATGACACCGCATTTGTATGCTAATCATGCATCCACAAATCAACATCATTTATCATCCCCTATGAGTAATTGTGTTTTTCAACACAACCCATCAGTTTCTATAAGGAATATACTAGGGTTTTCTGGTCATTTAGCCATACCTAGTGATTTTATCAGGTGTAGAAATTTATCTTCACTTTTGAATATGAGGTCTAGTTTTGATAGTACCTTGCATATATCAAAATCCCATCACAGTTTTAAACATTAAAAATCCTAGTTTGAACAAGGAAGGATGGCACTACAAAGTGATCCTAGTCCCCATAAGCGAAAGGTTTCCTTGCTCATCCTATCATGTGTATGGTTTAGAATGTTTATTATTGGAAAAAGGACAAGCTCTCCCCTACCCAAGAAATCCCTTGCTTTCATACAAAATAAGCAAATTCCCAAATCAAAGCAAATCAAAATAAACAGTGATTTTCATTACTAATCAAATCCCTTGCTTTAAAAGAAAACAAAATAAATAAAATAAAGAATGATTTTCATCACTAAGCATGAGAAATTATCCCAATAAATAAAAAGAAAAGAAGGGGGTGAAGAGATTGAATCCTTGTAATATCAATGTTCAACTACCATGGGGTGATCTTCATTACAACAATGGGTTGTATGAAACCCACTTGAAAATAGGGTATCCTTATGCGTGGCGATATGTCTATCACATTAGCAACCTTCTTTTGTATAGAACAATGTCATTTTATGGATGATCTAGCTTTAAGTGGCTTGTATTTACTTAGTAGTCTAGTCCAACTGTGTCCAAACTTAGGATCATGATGAACATATGGTGATCTTCATTACAACAATGGGTTGAATGAAATCCGCTTGGTAATTAGGTAGTCTTATGCCTCATCTAATATATTCATTTGAACACACAAGGATAATGAATATCTTGGTATTCCTAACAAAGCTTTTATCTTTCTAAAATCTTGTGTAGTCATTATACATCTTTTGATTAATCAACTAGGGTGTTTGAGTCTCATGGAAAACCTCAAATATTCCCCTATAGCAATACATCATCTCATCAATCATACACAATTTTCCTTCTGAACTTTTATTTATTAAGGGATGTTCATGAAATATTATAGATAATAGATGGATACTAGAAATGATATTTAGACAACCACTAACTATTTTGTGCATATATCTTAATTTATATAAGCTTATATGGAAAGCCCATACATCTAACATCATCTCATATCACATATGGATGCTTAAATAATTAATTCTTATGATAGGAATTATCATTTTTATTCATGAATTTCATACATTCTGTGGTATCTTCCATCAGTTTGTTAAACACAGTAGATTCATTCATTATTTTTTAAGTGATTAAAGCATATAGGTTCATTTTTTAGATAATCCTTATGTAATTAACACATTACATACACATCATCATATCATATCACATAGATTAAATGCATAAAAAATGGAAATAAATTAAACATGCATTTAACATTCACCAGTGCATTCATATAAGCATACATAGTAGTGCATCTACATGTCTAAGATCATAGCATCTAATCATATATCTATCATCTAACTAGTGCATGTCATTAATACATTGCTTACATATAACATAATCACATAATCATATAAGCATTAAATCCATAACTGCATCACATAAGCATAAAAGCAAATACATAATACACATAATGAGCCATAAATAGAGTATCATATATATATATATATATATATATGTGTGTGTGTGTGTGTGTGTGTGTGTGTGTGTGTGTGTGTGTGTGTGTGTGTGTGTTACAAAAATACCCGTAGGCTACAATGGTGTAGGTCCTCAAACCTTACACTAAAAAATGATACAAGTCAACATAATGTATCAAACAAGGCCTACACACCCTAAGTCACCTCCACCCTCAGCTCCATCTCTATGAGGCTATCTGGAGCTAGTAGTTGCTAATCACTCATATCAAGCACTTTACCTATGAATAGACTGCACTGATTACTTCCCATACCCACTCTGCTTGCTCTGTTGGGAGCCCCCTACTATGGACTTAGATGGTATAGTGCCACTGTGTATCCTGACCTCAACCTCTAGAAGAGCTATGTGTGTTGCATCTGATGTTTTTTGTCTCACATCATCTATTAAGAGACCCTGTAATCACCTAATATTTGCATCCCTACCTAAACCTATCAACCCTTGAGCATCTAGAGTAGCTGGTGTAACCTGAGCAATAGGAGAAAATGATAGTTGTGTCCTTAGAGCATCTACCTCGGTAGTCTTAGCCACCAATTGTGTCTATAAAGTATTTATCATGGACCGAGTCAAGTCTACCTAAGCCTTTAGAGTGGTCCTCTCCTCCACATACCCCCACCACTATCACTAGCCTGCACTCAACTAACTCTACATAGTAGTGAGAGATGTATCTTGCTCCATAACCTACCTTTGAGCCATCTAAAGTTGTGTCTGTAGGCCATGTACCTGAGCCTATAGCTAGAATACCTCATCATCTGGGACATCCTCCTCACCCTACTCCTCATCATGAGGATCATACATATACACTGCAACATATCCTCATTCATGCTCCACCCTATAATGCACTCATTGCCCATCACCATTAGCTCCCTCAGTTGCCATGTCATATCTAGCTCTACCTAGGCTTCCACTACACTACCATAACTAAGTAGTCCACCAAGTGTCATACTCTACCATGGTACTAGGATCCTTTGCACCTATCTTATCTATCACAGGATATGCCTCCTCATTCAATGTTGTAACTTGTCATGCTAGAAGCTATATTTTTATCTATCAGTGGTAGTAGAGGACTAGCTCCTTTGGTACATCCTGTGCAACCCCAAACTTCCTAGTGATCCAAGAGTAATAAAAGTACTCTATAATCATCCCATGATGCCCTATAAGCCATCTATCTTACCTAGTTTTATCCAAGTACCTCCTTTCCTCCCCCCATGTAGGTCAATATAGGTAGGATCACCATATAATTTGGCTATTCTGCAACCCTATTAGTGACCTGATGTAGTGGTATAAATCTCCAAAATGAGAGAAGCTTCGAGCAGTCTCCACCTCCCATGGCCATATTGTGGCATAAAATTGAGCATCTATTGCTATGGTTGTTATCCCCAAGGGCGATCCATAAGTTCAATCCATGTAGATGTGCTCTCATCCCCAGATCTATAGCAATAGGATGCATCCCACACCCACTTGCCCTCCTCATGTAATCTGATATAGCTCATTGTAGATCTATACTAGAAGTACACTCATCCATGCCATTATTAGAGGTTATCATGAGGTGCATCCTAACAGGTCCCGCACCATGTCTAGGAGGTTCCAAGGGAACCTCACTCCTAATGTTTCTGGCAGTAGAAAATTATAGATAATGTACATTAATACAACCTAGTGCCATGAGAATACATCCACCATAAAAAAATGGTCAACTGGTACCCCTCCAAGCTCAATGTCACCTAGTGCCTCAACAAATTTATCTCAAAAAACCTAAGCAAAGACTGTATCCCTAGATGTAGTCACTGAAGAAATGATGACCCATCCATCGATGGGAATCCTAAAAATACAGTAGAAATCCTCCAATGTCACTGTCATCTCTCTAGTGGGGATATTAAAAGTGTTCATCTTGCTATCCCATCGATGGGTTAGGGCTATCAAATAATATTGGTACGAAATAACTATCAATAATATCACAATATAGCTAAGTCTAATCGCCCCAAACCACTCCTAGTTTACATCATCTAATAGAGGTCTAAGCTCCAAAAGTAGATTGGGCTCTCAACCTTGTGTTTTCAAATTCTAATGTGTAGCAAAGACAACCAAATCAATCACTCTTCCAAAAATCTAAAAAAAAACAAACAAAAAATCAAGCAAAAAAATAAAAAAAATTACTAAGGTTCTTAGCCACTCATGATGTCGGTAGCTGCCATGGCCGTCATCGATGTCATCAGTGACCACCACCAATGGTCAAATTTTAGACCATTGGGGTTTGAACCTAACCACCCACAATGATAGCAACCCCTAATTGCCCAATTTGTAGCCACCCATACCAACAGTGGCTACGGGATTGACCCCATGTAAGGTCATCTCCCACCCCAAAAATACCCAAAATTAAAATCCCAACCCCCTAAGCTAACCTAAGCTATACCTAAACTAAGGGGTGAGGTTCATTTCTTATAGTTTAGTGAAGTTCAGTTAACCCATTACTTAATGAGGTTCATTTTAAATGGTTAATTCACTAGAGTAGGAGATGGTGTATCTACCTTAGGAGCTTTGGCTCCACCACTTGTAGAGGCTTCTAGCTAATCCTCCATGGTGGTTGCAGGTAGTTTTGATAGCATTCTATATCAATTTTTAGCTTCTCTCCCTTAGATCTCTCACTTTATCCACTGCTAGTTGGAAATAATGAACTAAAAATTGCCAAAATTCATATTTATATTTTACAATTTTGGTAGCCGCTCACTTTGACAATGATCGTGGATAAGGTCAACCCACCTGTTGAATTTGATAATGACTATGAGATTTGTAAAACATGGCTATCGTACCTCATAGTAGATAAGAAATAATAATAAATGCATCTAATTTCTCACCATGAGGATTTTCATATTGGATATTAATGCATATCTACTGGTCCATAATAATCAAAAATCATAAAATTAACAAAAAATCAAATAAAAACAAAATTTCAAATGCACCTCGTATTCAGTTATTTACTCTATACACTTGGCGGTTGTAGTGACTTGCTCTCCATGCAATCCAACAAGATGAGTAAATTACCATAAGGCCATTTGAACCAAATTATTCATTGTTGAATTGAAATATATTCACTTCACTCCCTAAGAAGGCCATTGTGGCTAGACTTCTCCATGAAAATGAGGCATTCATTTCATTTATTCTATGAAATTTTATCAAATCATCAAACATAGTGATTCATCACATGCTTAAATTTAATTGCTATCATCTTGATTCCCTAAGAAGGCCATTCTAGCTGGATTGCTCCATAGGATAGAGATGTACAATTAGTATTAATGGTTGAAATCTTAGTTGTCATAGGACCTACCTTCAAACAACAGTAATCATCTTGAACTATCCAAAATCAATCATCTTGGTCAGGTGACTCATCACTTTCATCACTGGCCATTTTCCTCATCGAATCATCGCTTGAGGGGATAGTCATAATCAAATAATTCATAATCAAAATTAAAATTTGAATACTTAATCATATAAGTTGCATTCATACTATGAATCATTGCTAAAAACTATCATAAGCTTCCCCATGTGTAGGGACAAAAAGTAAATATGATGATTTAAACCATTGATGCTCTGTCTAATGGCTCTGTCGTAGCTTAATGCTACCTGATTATACTCAGATTTGTGAAAGTTTTGCATATTTTAAGCCTTCAATATTGTTGTAAGTAGTGATTCAGATATGCATACCCTTTCCATGATTGGGGCATCTAACATTGACTAGATCAATAAACATCAATCAACCTATAATATGGCTTTAGGTTGTTTTTTTTTTCTTAGTGTTGTGTTTTCCCACAATGCATATCAAAAAGGGGCATCTATAGACACCTAAAACATGTCATGTTTAGGAGGCTACTCATATGGACGCCTTTGAAGGCCATATGATTGATCTTCGACCTTTCCAAAGATCCAATAGTGGTTCTAACCACTCAAATAGTGCAGTCTAATCCTAGTCAGCCATAGCTACTGAAAATCAGAGCAACTACGAGCTAGTTGCACCTATTGATAGTAGCTATGGGCAACTTGCCCATAGTTGCACCTCTCGATAGCAACTAACCCTATAAAAAACTTGGGCTACCAAAGCTGAGTGAATTATGTTGAGCATAACTAACTTTTGGATGGTTAGGAGATCAAAGCTTATGGAAGCATCCCTGCAATTACCTAAGCATATTTGTTTCTTATTCTTGGCTTCCCTATAAATCTAGAATGAGAAATTGGGTGTCTATTTGATACCCCAATTTTATATGCATAACCTAGAAAAAATTGATGTGCTAATTCCATAGTGGAGCTCTACCATATAATCAACATCCCTCTACGGCATAGTGAAGCCCTATCAAATTGCATAATGACACCTATTTTTCCACCAATGGATATTGCCCTAGCTTGAAGATCAACCTTGTTGTTCAAGTGACAAACTGCTATGGATTAAAGATAATTTCATCGTAAAACTATGTGCCAAGACACAAGAAACCCTTAAACATCAATTCACCATTGGAAATGATCATCACCAGGCTGGGATTTGAAGAGCAGAGTTCCTTTCTTGTGGTTGTTGTTTTTATAGTGGCCCGCATGTGCTATCATCGATGTTGATAGTGGCTAACAGAGTTGGCTACTCTGATCATCAATGACTACAATCTAAGATATCATTTCCTATGTTTTAGTAGTAGATCTTACATTATCATCATTTCAATTTATTTTCTAACCTAGAATAGAAGAATTTCTTTCAATTTTACGTATTCTTTTTGCATTTTACTTCACTATCACATGTATCTTTGTACATCTTCATGTATTTGCTTATGATTTACAATTTTCAAGAGATAAGACTCATTTCAAGAGGTTTCATATGCTACTAATATATCTTGCTTTGTGTGTAGATTTTCTATAATATTTTTGAAATGTTGCCAATCTGGTTGAGGCAATTCCCAAAATTCTACCTTCAATTTTTGAACTTCTTCCTTAAATTTTTGGTCCCATATGGTTGGATCCATAATGCTCTGATACCATATGGTAGGAACCAAGGGTTCCTAGCACAATAATTTAATAAAGGAGAAATAAATAAATAGAATCTCTTTTAGATACGAATCGCCTTTTGCATTGGTTTGGGAAATCCCTCCAATGGTTTTAAACAATATATATTCTTCTTCTTGGATGATTTGTGTGAATGGCCAACCTAATATATATATCTACCCTAAAGCTACATTGGTGAAGAGATGTGATGGTTCACATTATGAAGAGACGTGATGGTTCACATTATGAAGAGATGTGATGGTTCACTTTATGAGTTAATAATATAATTAATTAAATGATTTACTAACTAATACTAACTAATAATGTTAGGATGGAGGATCCTAACATGTTAGCACATGGACAAGAGAAAATAACTCTAGCAACGTAAATAATAAATCTTCTCCTTTTTATATTTTTTAAAGGTTGGAAGGATGGGTTGTTCACAACTATATGATATATTTAGGAGCTTTGACTATGGTTATGCCAAAATTAGTTTGTGAAGAAATGGGTATGGAATACACTCGTTCATGTCCAAGAGTCTTATAGTTAGATGGAACACTAGTAAATACCATTGGGATAGTCAAATATGTTCTAATGAAACTGCATAGAGCCCCAGAGGTTACTATAGTCCAAGAAATAGTTGTAGTTGATTTAGAGCCTTATTTCAACTTATGTATTTCAAGAGAATTCATTACAAAATTAGGGGGATATATGTATTTTTATTACTCTTGTATGTTGATTACACACAAAGGTAAGAGGATAAAGATAGTTCCAAAGAAGCCAATAGCCTACCATATTGAAAATACTGAAGATGATATGTATAATAACTTTGTTATGGAAGAACAAAAATTGGAGGAAATATTAGAAGATTTCGAACTTGAGGATGAGATATTGTTTCAAGAAATTGGAATGGGCACATACATCATTTCTTTTAAATAATAAAAAATGACTCTTGCCATTTCCAATCAAACTCTGAGGGAATCTAAAATTTGGTCCATGCACTTTGATGGAGTAAGGTGCAAAAATGGAGTTGGCATTGGAGTGTTCTTAAAATACCCTTCAGAAGGTGTTAATACTTATGCCTATAGGTTGACTTGGTCTTGCACAAGTATTATTGTAGAGTATGAGGTTTATTGTATAGGTTTTATGTAGGCTAAGAAAATGGGTATAAAATTGTTGTATATTTATGGTGACTTAGAGTTAGTAGTGAATCAAATTACCAAAAATTGTAATAACAAACATCACTACTTGAAAATCTATAGGAATAGCATATGGGACTTAATGGAATCCTTCAATACCTTAAACATATGTTTTATTCCATGAAAACAAAATATTTTAGCAGATGCCTTAGCTGCCAAAGGTTCTAACTATACTCCATATTTAGTTCTTGGATAAACTAAGAACAAAAGAATCAAGTTGGTTTTTAATCCTTCACTACTATATAGGTAGATATTTTGGCAAGTGTTTGAGAATTATAACCAAATTATTGATTTCTTAGTTAGAGAAGCAAGTTGTTTCAACCTATAAGAACATATACCTCAGGAAATTGAACAATAGGAAATCATACAGTTGAAAAACAACCATATACCTAAAGGATTGATTACATTAGAAAATATTTTTGATAATGAATATGGAAAGAAATAAAAACAATGCAAACAAATTATAAGGTTTACAGAGAAGTAGAAATAGAGAATGGAAAGAATCTTAAAATTGGTATCCAATGCACTCTAAAGGAAGTCGAAGAGTTCAAAACTTTGTACATTCATTATCAAGACATTATAGCTTAGAATTATGAAGAATTCAAAGTTTATGACAAAAGAATAATCCAACACACCATTGAGTTAGTTCTTGATGCAAAACCATTCAAGAAAAAATAGATGGATTCTCTAGCAATAATAAAATTTGGGTAAAATATGAGGACTAGTATAGAACAAATTCTACTACAAAATGGGGCATTTTTTATTATCAAAGGATGCCATTTATTTTATTAAATGTAGGAGTCACTTAACAAAGATCTATAGATTATGCCTTTGGAGAATTAGTAAAAAAAATTATTCTTATATTTTTGGATGACATGACTGTGTTCTTACATGAAAAACAAGCACACCTAAAATATTTAGAACTCATTTTTCAAAGGTGTAGAGAGTTTGGTGTATCTCTCAATGCTAAAAAATCCATATTTGTAGTTCATGATGGAAAAATCTTAGGGTATCTGGTGTATAAGCAAGAAATAATTGTTGACCTATATAGAGTAAAACCTATATTGTCTCTACCCCTTATTATGAACAAAAAGGCTTTACAATCTTTCATTGTCTAGATCAAATTTGTGTGAAAGTTCATATCATATTTTACCCAAATTATAAATCCCATTACTAAACTCCTTTTAAAATAATGTTGAGTTTAAATGGACTAAAAAAAGGAAACAAGCCATTGAGCTAATTAAGTAGGCCATTGCCATGACCCCAATGTTGATAAATCCATATTTCAATTAGGAATTCATCTTATATGCTTCTAGAGTCAAATATTGTATGAGTACCAGAGAAGTACAATTTTATTGAGAAATAAGTATTTGTAGTCATGAAGTCATTAATTTTTTTTAGATAATACCTAAATCTAAGCAAGACTATGGTATATGTAGTACATCCAAATGTCAAAAAAATTATCCTACAGGGAGAGTTAGGTGGCAAGAGAGTAGGTTGGATCACTAAAATTTAAAATACGATGTATAAATCCACACCACAAAGCTAGTAAGGGGAAGAGCATTGTTTCAAGAGCTAACATCAAAGATAGAAAAATATTTTGTGTCAATTTTTCAATCATCAAGTTTAGACTAAAAATATCATCACCTTTCAAAGAATGTAGATTGGGTTGATCAACTCATAAACTATTTCCAAACAAGGATATATCCTCAAAATTTGAATGCTTCACAAAGAAGAAGATATAGGCTTCAACCCTTGAAATATGTCTTGTTACTTAAATGTCTGAAAGAACCTTGATGGATTTCTTCTGAGATGTATCAAAGATGATAAAAAATAAAATATCCTAGACAAATTCCATGAAGGGGTATTGGGAGGGCATTACTCAGGTAGGACAACTGCAAAAAAAATATTGAGAGCATGATATTATTGACCAACTATTTTTGTTGACACCTTCCTATCCAAGAACCTATGTTCCAAAGTCCCATGGGGTCAAACCCATGATGCCTTAGTGGGGATGACCCCATGGGCAACAAGATAACCATAATAGTGACCATACAAACATGTCAAGGACCACACAAAATCTCCTTGACATTCTATATATATATACTTTAATAGACCCAAAAAAATATTATAATGGACTCATACCCACCCAAAACACTTTCAAATGCCTTTCCTAGAGCATGACTAACCATTGAGCCAACAATATGCATGCCTTATAGAATGCCTCACCCCCTCTATTTTTTATGTGCCAATTTTTGGCACACCTATGTAAAATTATCATATCCTATAAATTACCAAATTATATAAGATTATTAATTTTGGGGAAAAATAGTTATTTATCATGATTATAGATTTAAAACTAGTTACTTTTGATTTTTAAAACTCAATTATTTTGATATTGCAAATGAAATTGACAAACTTGCAGGATTGTTTCTAGTGTTGATAGGTCATCTCTTCAAGTAGTGAAATAGGAAAGGTATCATCTATAAAAAGGTGAAAGATGCCAAAGAAGTGGTTAGTAGAGAGAGAACCTACACAAAACTTGTAAATGCATGAAAAAATGATATTCTAACTAAATTATATAATTTCTTTATTGTGTAATTTGAATTATGTATGCTAAACAAAAAAAATGCTTAAACGTCCATGTATGTTGAATTGAAATGGTATAGGATTAAATGAATTAAATGAATTATTTCTTATAATTAACCTTTGTAGACACCCAAAATTGACCCATCCAATTAAGTTAATATATCTCTAACATCCATTAAGATTTGTAGAAACTCAATTTTATACTATTAAACCTTAGATCCTAAGTCTTTTCCTCTCTAGGTAAAATCATAAGTTTTCAAGTCATACCATGATTCCATGCTCAGACTTTTCCATGTGGATTTTTAAGCACCATGTTGACCCTACCCAAGTGGCCTACAATGATCAGATATGAAAAATCACAATATTGAAATCCAACCTATGATTCTACACTTTGAGGCCAAGTATGCAAAATCTTGGTTCCTTTGTTCCCTTTAGGAATTTGGGCCATTTATTACACCATTCCTTGAGGACATCCAACCATTTTCCAAGATCACCCCTTTGGATTTACAAAGTTCAAGTTCAACACCTTATCTACCATTTAACATACACCATGAATGCCTCAAAACCCTCCATCCATGGCCAAAAAATATATAAATTGAAGCCTTGGGGCTTCATTTTGTAATGAGCATACTTGGCTGACAAAAATATGGCTCTTATTTTACTCAATTATTTTCTCACTCACGCTCTCATTTGGTGCTCTTGCTTGGAGGTTTGAGGTCTTATTGGAAAGATTAGGAGAGATATTCACCCTCTCCTTAGTTGTTATTTTATCTCTTTAACCTTTCATTTATTTTTCTATTTCATCTCTCTTTGTGATTACTAACATATATTTTACTATTATGTTTGCATGCTTTATATGTTTGCAATTTTGGTGCTCTAACATGTTGGTTTCCTTGTATATGTAAGATATTAGTTTATCAATATTATTATTGATTTCCTAACATAACTCAAGGGATTGTTTGGACATCCTTTTTTCTTGGGTAGGTTATAACAGGTGAAATCATATATTTCCTAGACATGGTTCTATGACCATAGGATTGTGGTAATGCTATCACATTTTTCCATTTTAGCCTTAGTTATTCTACCTCCCTATTGTTTATCGTTCTCCCATGAACATTGTTTCATTGTAGAACCCAACCTTAAGCCTATTATTTTATTCTCCTTTGTAGACACCTAAAACATGTCATGTGTAGGGGACTACTCATATGGGCATCCTAACAGATCATATGAATGATCTTGGACCATTAAAAGATAGAGCATTGGTTTTAACAACTCAATTTAGGTGACACCCATGGCTAACAAAGCCAATTGCACCTCAGATCCGTGGCTAGCCTTGAAACTATTTTGAACTCCTGAGCCAAGATAAATTCAGTTAGAACAACCATGGCAATGGATTTCAAGTGGTTTTAAGCAGGGAAGCGACTAGAACCTTCCTCCCAACTGTTCCAACCTCCTGGTTCTTGATCTTGGCTTCCCAAAGAAGCTAGTATTGGGAATTGAGATTGCTATAAGACTCCCCTCCAAATTGGAGAAAATTCTAGAGAAAGTTTCAATTTACATGTAGCAAAGCCCTGCCAAATTGGAGAGCCATTTGCAACCCTTAAGGAGTGCCTATATTCTAACAATTTGGAAATCATGACTATATGTGAAGCTATGGAGGTTTCAAGAGCTTTATGAGATCATTCATCCACAATTGAACAACTTCCACTACAAATTCAAAGAATTTATATTTCCAATCAGTTTCAAAATATAGAGGCAACCCTTGATCATCAATTACCTAGAGGAATTCAAGATTAAAGCCCTACTTACAAGAGAAAAGAGAATTTTCACCTCAGACATGACTTCTAGCCATGGCTAACAGATTGGCGATTTTTCTTGAATGTAGGTTTATAGGATTTGAGCATATTCAAAGTATTCTTGGCAACATAGTCCTCCAATCGAGTGAGAAGAAGGCTTCTTTGAGCCTTGAGCAGTTTGTTTCTACAATAAGAGCATGCATATTATACCATCCCATTTGAGGGGCTCAAAATATTGTATAAATTGTATCAAGGAATTTGGTATCCCTAAGAGGGATGTATTTGTAACGAATATTTGCAATGATAATATAAAGAAGTTGTGCTTTCTTGTTCAATTCATTGTTATTTGTCTTTTTATGATTTAATGCTTGGTATAATTGATGCAATAGCCTAGGTGTATGCTTTTAGGGTGGTACATATGGTGATCACAATGGAAACCCCACAAATTGCACTATAGATGACTAATTTATTTTTATTTTTTGTTGTAGATCTTAGCCGCACCTAATAGCTATGGTGAATAGTCTCAGCCATGCCTGACATCCATGGCTAATAGAGAAAAAAAATAGTAGGTAGCTGGATCTATATCAGACTTGGATCTCAGGTAGGATATAATTCTTTGTGTTTTCCTATGTCTGTCTATGTTTTATTTTACTGAATGTAGTATATGAAGTTGGTCTAAGTAGAAAACATAGAGAAAGGTTAAAATCAAAATTTTATATTCTCTTAGGTTTTCTTCCAATCATTGCTAGGAACAATGAACTTCTGATTGCAATCTGCCCTAGTCTCCAGCATTATGGGTTATGTTTGTAGATTTTGCTTGCTTTGGGACCAATTAGAGGCCAATTATCTCATGTAAAATACATTCTATGAATTTCATATAGATAAATGCATGCATCTTTCTAAACTTGAAACATCCTTATGTTAGGCATATAGGAAAGATCATGCTTGCTTGGTGATGCATTTTTCACTTACATACAAGCCTAAAATGAACACACACACACGACACAACACTTAAATGCTAGTGAGGTGGAATTCACACCCATCCATTAGTAGAGTTCAATTCCAGTGGTAGTTATTTCCATCCGTTGGCTCAATCTTATGAACATTATTATTTTGGCCAATATTGACTCCAAGATTCATCCTATCTATGCAAAATAACATGTATTCCTCTTTAGAGGGGTATATCACTGTGCACAGTGTGTTGGGTGAGGATCGATAGGACCTGTGCTTCTTGCCCAAGTGTGGATTTCATCTCCAAACTTTGAGGTGTTTACATGACCATGACTTTCATTGTCAGTCATCGATCTGTGAGCATACAGGTGAAACCTTAAACTATTTGAGCATTACATCAACAATTTCAAAAATGATGAGAGTAGTTTAAATTTTCAACAAATTTCAAACACATCAAACCAGTTTATGGATCACAAAGAATTTTTAAAAGAGATAATAATCCTTGTTTGCTTTGTTTTATCTAAAATTTACATAGGAGATAATTCACATCATAGCTAATACACGGAGAGGCCGATCTCAGTGCAGAACTGAGATTAAAGTTTAAAATCCACCAAATGCTCAAAATAATGCTTCAAACCCTCAACCATAGAATCCTCCTAGATGAAGTTCAAAATGCATTAGAGGGGATAATTCCATATGCAAGGATTATGTTCATAACACCCCAGAGAGAGGAGGTAATGCACACTCCTCGAGGGATAGATCTAAGGGTGGCTCAAGACCCCTACCATCCCAAGATAGACAACAAGAAAATCTACCCAATTAGGGTCAGGAAGAGAGGGCTACTTCAGAGCATAGGACTGCATAAAATCTAAAAAATAATGAACTTTCCAAGTTCATGATTGACATGTCTAAAGTTGGAGTAAATGGAACACCTCTAGATAAACCCTAGAAGACAAGACAACTTGATGGTCTTGATAGAGTCCTAGGGAAATTAGGGTGTAAGCCTCAATGGATCACTCTCATTTTATGAGTTCACGTAGTGAGGGCATGCATAGGACTATCAAGGAACCAAGAGAATGCTTAAATAATTCTCATAGTATACATGTCCCATCAACCTACGCGGGCATAGATCATAGAAAATAGTAGAACTTAAATGTTGTCTATATAGACAAAGGCAAGAGCATGGTAGACAATTCTATTGGAGCTCACACCAAAAAATATACCTGAATAGAACAAACTCACTAGATACCACACACGGACGATCTCCTAGATCGATCACAAAAATTGGTGTCAGAGCAGTAGTAGCAGATATTCTAGGATCAATTGGAAGATATCTGCATAAAATGTGAGCACCTCAAAAAAAGGATACTCAAAGGTAGATGTTGTTAAGGCAACATATATATGAGTAGTACATGCGTAAGCAACACATCCTTTACCAAAAGGAGTGTGTAGAGAGACAGGATCAATTGGCTCATGCTAATTTACCCCCTTAGAGTGAATATAAGGAGCTCCCTCATAGATGAGTTACTTCGTAGCCTAAATTGTGCCTTGAGCACATTGGAAAGCGTACTCATTACACAGTCCAAAACACATTGCAACACCAAGAACTTGAGCATCATGGACATTATTAGTACGAGGAAGTAGCAGGAGATGAGTAATAATAGGAATACCCTGAGATCTCCTTAGTGGATGTGGATGATGAATCTAGTCCTCCACCTCGACTAAAGAATAATCTGCCTCCAAAGGCTCCTCAAGGACCTCTCAGAGAAGAGGAGATTCTGTCTTTGAAGGCCTACAAGGCCTTGGCAAAAAAGTTAAGATAAATTGAGAAATAAGGGATGACTTACCAAAATCCAACCTTGAACAAAATACATAATGAGCCTATATGCCCTTTAGTGCCTACTCTAGCGTATCCTGATCACTTCGAGATGCCAAAGCTAGAGAAATTTCAAGGAGAGAAAGATGCTCAAGAGCATGTCATGATATTTATAGATATGTGCTTTCATATAGAAAGTAATGATGCTCTGTTACTGAGAACATTCATCACAACCCTTTTAGGGTCTTCCCGAGAGTGGTTCAACCAACTTAAAATGCATATTATAACCAGCTTTGAATAGCTGGACAATGAATTTCTTGAACGCTTCTCCTTAACGTTAAGAAGAAGACAATCATATCCGATATGGTTGCTCTAATGCAATATGATGATGAGATGATCATGGATTATGAGAAGAGAGAGAAATTAATGGTAAATTTGCTATTTTTCATTCTAACCACATAACTGACTTGAATGTTTACAAAGAGTTATGCAAAGCACATCTTTCTATTGTTATAGCTAAAATAATACCAAATATTTGAGGAGGCCTTGGCACAAGCCAAGGTAGTTGAGGATATCAATTTATAGGAGGGTAACTTGAAGCTCCAAAATAGGAAGGATTGGAACAAGAAGAACACTCAAAATCAAAATCACTAGGCCAATTTGGCTCATGTGAATCAAGCAGTGTTAAACCTCAAAAAAGGGGACAAGGTACAGTAGTAGAACTATCAGGCCTAACATTCTCCTGTGTGATACGACCAATGCAAAAATAAGAAATAGGGTGATAATAAAGAGCAATTCCCTCCTCACTAGTTCACACCCTTATCAGAGTCGATGACATCGATCTTCCATCAACTATGTGATGCTAAGGCTATCAACTTACCAGAGATAAAGTTGTAAGACCCTAACCAACCCAAACCAAAAGGGTATAGGGATGATTAGTATTTCTCATACCATAAGATGAAGAGACATGAAATTGAAGGATATTATAGTTTTAAACACGTGTTGCAAAACATGATCGAGAAAGGTGAGCTAATTGTCAACAACCCTTAGGCTTCGGACAACCAAAATTTGGGGATTTTAAAAAATCCTCTTGTTGTGGTTGATCCACAACACACCCCAAAATTGGGGACCCACCTTTTTTGCAGGCTTGCAGAGAAGAATCTCGATGACCCAGATGCTAAAATTGAAGAAAAAAGAAAAAATTCCTGAGTGTTGAAAAGTGTCGCGAAATCGCGACATGTCGCAAAATCGTGACTTGTCGCGAAATCGCGACATGTCGCAAAATCGTGACTTGTCACGCCATCACTGCTGGAAACGGGAAGGTTGTCACAAAATCGTGACATGTAGCTCCATCGCTGCCGAAGAGGAGAGAAAAGAAAAAACTGAAAGTTGTCGCAAAATCGTGACATGCTCGTTGAGAGGAAAAGAAATGGTGTCACGAAATCACGACATGTCGCTGAGAAGAAAAGAAACGGTGTCGCGAAATCGCGACATGTTGTTGGAAAAGAATGAAAATGGTCACGATTTCGCGACGTGTTTTGCCGAAGCGCACGGATGATGAAAAGTGTCACGATTTCGCGACATGTTTTGGCAAAGTGTACGAAAGCGGAAAAACGTCGCGATACCGCGACAGGAAACAGCGAAAGGACTCAAAGAGGAAATACGTGATTTCGCGATCGATTGTAGCAAAGGTGTACGGAACAAGAAATGGTAGCGAAATCGTGACATGTTTCGGAGAAGTGGCCCGAAGGAGAAGGTGGTCGCGATTTCGCGACGTGTTTAGCAAATTGTACGGCACAATGGAGATGTCGTGAAATCGCGACAGAAATGAAGACCATGCCCGAACCAGAGAAATGGGCGCGATATCGCGACAGGTTTTGCCAAAGGTTCGGAACGTGATTTTTGTTTATACATTGCAGGTTGAATATTCAACAGAGTTGGTTCTAAGATTACATTTTAAGTTCACTAATGGCAACACCTGAGGAGCAAAGGGTATCCTTAAGAGCTAAAATAACATCTCTAAGAGAAAGAATGGTATCAATGATGGAGGATCATTATGAGGGTTTATCTATACCTGTGGCATCCTACCAAATTCCTACAATGTTATTGGATTTTTTTCGGTGTTTTAATCAAGAGGTGCCTCTAGGATACTTACAAAAACTGCATGTCTATAAGGATGCATTATGTAAATTTCAGATTTTCTGTGAGGAGGTGGCTTGTAAGTTATTTGCATACATTTTGGATGATAGACCATTCTTTTGGTATTGCCAACTACCCATGGAGGTTAGGACTTCTTGGATACAATTAGAAGCAGCCTATCTTCATCATTTTGGTAATCAGGCTGACTTAGAATTATTGAAAAATCAGTTTACCTCCATATGTAAGGAGCCTAATGAATCCTTGAGTCAATTTAATGGAAGATTTCGTGAGGTGCATTCCAAAATGTGGGAAAATTTTGACACATTAGAAGAAGAAGCCATGGAAATGTACCTAGGAGCCATACACCCCACACTTGCTTCATTCATTGAGGAAAAAATGAGTGGTTTGTCTTTAGAGAAAATCCAAGAGGTCTTAGAAGAGATAGAACGACAAGGTCTTGAAGAAGAAAAGGCACAACATGTTCATATGAGAGATAGTTCTTTTGATGCCAACCTACACCAACCATCAAACATAGTACCCTCTACTCCAATGATATCTAAGGTAAATGATCAAGGGGATGAATTTGAATTTCCAAATCTTACAACCACCTTAGATGTAGTCCAAGAGGAGGTGCAAATTGCTAAGACAACATCCACTAGTGAGGATCATGTAGAGATACACGATTATCTTGATGAAGGGGTTTTATATTCAACAATGTTTGATATATGTGATAAGACGGAACCCACTATAGAATTGAAGGAAGTGATTGAAAGTGAAATTGGGATAAAACCAATAAATGAATTCGAAGACATGATAGAATTTCACCACTTGTTCTTGGAAGATGCTATTGATGAGACGTGTACAATTAACAATCAAGAAATTCTTCACCCTCCAAATTGTGATAAAATTGAATCATGGGTTACTAATTTGGACAATGATAGTCTTATAAATTTGAATTCAAGAAATGGCCCACTTTTGGAAATAATTGAACCATCTAAGGAAGGTGAAGATGAATTTGATGAGAAACACATCGATGAATGGGAAGATGTTGAAGAAGTAGTTGAACATCACCACTTGATTTTAAAAGATGATTATTATGATGTTTGGAAGAAGTGGGAAGACTACACTCTCTTAAAAATTACTAATGAAGCTTGTGTGCCAATTGATATACAGGACAACATAATTGCCTACTCAAAGGAAGATATTACAACTCCTGTACAATTTGAGGATGTTTTGGAAGAGGGTTTCAAATCTCATCAAATTTTGGAAGATTATGATGATCCTATTGCCAAGGACAAAGAAAGAAAAGGAGTTATGAATGAACCAAAAGATCATGTCACAAATACCATGGAGTTTCATCCCTCAAATTTGTAAGATAATTTTTATAATGGTTGGGGGAGGTATGATAATGCATTCTTTTCTCACACTTTTATAGATGAAACTCATATTTCACTTGATTTGCAGGATGTTGAAGCTTCCACCTCACATGAAGAGATACCATGGATAGTGAACAAATAATTAGAACCAAATGACAAAGAGATTGACCAATTGGAAGTATCTCAAATGAAGGATCATCAAGATGAATCATGGGACATACACTTTGACCAAAAACATTTGGGTGAAAATTTGAATGACCATGTTTTGAATTTGATTGATGTTTATGATGAAATGTCATTAAAGGTAAATGAAAAACAAGGTATAATTTTTAATCACACCTTTAATAACATGGTTTTAATGAATGGAAAAGAAGTTGATGCACTTGAATTGTTAAATAAAATTCATCAACAATTACTAATTGAATCTAGGATAAAAACTTTTTATGATCCTAATTTAGTAAATATCCTAGATGCTTGTAAATTGTTACACAAATTTGATTGGCCTACAAATTTGGAAAATGATTTGGCTTTGAAGTTTGTAGAAATAGGCTCTTACTTACAAAATTGCATATTTGAAAAGGATAGCCTAATTCTAAATAAAGGAGGCAATTATGAAGTTCACATTTTAAAGAATAGACAAGATAAAATTGAAAATCATTTATTGTCTAATCATTCTAGTAATTTGATGCTCACCTATGGGAGTATTATTGGAACTAAATCAAATTGGTATGGTGAGCATGGCAAGTGGAAATTTGTTGCATTGTTTGGTCTGATCTTAGATTCCCACAACATTTGGCATGCATATTATGTCATATTTTTGTTGAAATGTTCTAATCATGTGTGGGATCCAGGAAAGTGATAAGCTAAGCTTTGCATCATCTTGTATTATAGTGTACATTTGTATATAAATTTTGGTTTTTGGTTTTTGGTTTGTGTTTTCAAATTTTCATTTTTGGGATTGCAGTTTGGTTTTGGATTGAATAAGTTTTAATTTAAAGATGTGTGTTTATTTGACATGTTTTGTTTGTCTATATAAAAAAAAAAAAAATGATGATGAAAAAGTTGCCTTGAGATGCTAACTTATGTTTTAGATCGGGAGAATATGAAACATTGGAATTGTCTTGTAAAAGCTCCACAAGTAACACAAACAGTTTAATAATATTGTTTGATTTTGTGATGCATGAAAGAATCAGTTTTGCATGACAATTCATTCCATTTGTAGTTCAAGAAATAATGCATTCATGTTCCATCTCACCTTACATTCATCTCATCTTAGTTACATATGCATCTTAGGTACAAGCCATTAAAATTTGTCAAATCCTCTTAGGGTTGTGTTATAACATATATGTAAGTAGCTCCTAAGGTTGGAAACTGAGTCTTGAGATATCTAGAACCAAGCACGTCTCGTACATTAAAAAGGATCTTGAGCAAAATGATCAAAACCTAACTTGGAGGAAAAGGTTGGGCGAAAGAAGTATTTCATGTCTATCCTATTTATGCAACATGATCCTTAAAACAAGTGGTTTTGACCACTTCCATAGAGCTTAAAGCCTAAAATCAGAGTAGTAAGGATAGGATTAAGTCCTCATCAAACTTAGGTTGAGGATCCAATTCCCCAAAGCTTTTATTTGACCCACATGGAGTAGTAAGGATAGGGCATAAATTCTCATCTCGGTTGGTTGAGAATTTGATTCCCCAAAGCTCTTATGTTTCATTTCATAGTAAATCTTGGATTGTAAGGATTGTACTATTTGTCCTCTGCAAAGGATGGGTAGTCATCCCCAAGGTCTAAGCAACAAAATTAATATTTCTCATCTAAAGTTTGGATTGTAAGGATCGTACTACATGTCCCTAGCCAGGATAGGTAGTCATCCCCAAGGTCCAAGAAGTAAAATATATATATATATATATATATATATATATATATATATAATAAATAAATTTTTCCCATCTCATATTTATTTTGGATTGTAAGGATCGTACTACTTGTCCTCTGCAAGGGATGGGTAGTCATCCCCAAGGTCCAAAGAAATGGAGATAAGTTTTGGATTGTGGGGTTAGATATTCCCATGCATGGCATCATGTCTTGCCTAAAAAACAAGACCACTGATTGTCTAGAGGGTTAGACTAGCATGACCATTTCTTCCATAACTGGTTTAATTATTTTGTTTAAAGTGAGGTAATGAACTCTAAATCAGAATAGTAAGGATAGGGTTAAACTCTCATCTCGGTTGGTTGGGAGTATGATTCCACAAAATTCTTATTTCACATTCACTTGCACATGGGTTCTAGATGGTAGGGACTCATAACCAACTTTGGGATACAATAAGGTAATGAATTAGTGGATCCTAAGAGGGTCTAGCAATCTTGAATGCTTGTACATAGTAATAGAAGAAGGACCATGCATTTTATGGAAGCAAATCTCCTTGCACATTCATTAGGGTACACAAATCATTCATCATCCCACATATGCATTCATGCAAAACTGATAATGGAATGTTGATCAATTTCAAACGATAGGGAATGAAAGCACATTGCACACACTGAGTTGATACTTGATGATTCTGATGATTCATGTACTTCTGATCTTTGGGAATTTTTTATTTTTCTTATGTGCTAACATATATTTGCGAGTTTGTGATATGTTTCAGGTTGGGTTCTTACTAAAATTCTCAAGAGCATTTGACAGCAGAATCGTCATTTGTTGTGGTTGATCCACAACACACCCCAAAATTGGGGACCCATATTTTTTGCAGGCTTGCAGAGAAGAATCTCGGTGACCCAGATGCTAAAATTGAAGAAAAAAGAAAAAATGCCTGTGTTGAAAAGTGTCATGAAATCGCGACATGTCACAAAATCGCGACTTGTCGCGCCATCGCTGCTGGAAACGGGAAGGTTGTCACGAAATCGTGACATGTAGCTCCATCGCTGCTGAAGAGGAGAGAAAAGAAAAAATTGAAAGTTGTCACGAAATCGCGACATGCCGTTGAGAGGAAAAGAAATGGTGTCGCGAAATCGTGACATGTCGCTGAGAAGAAAAGAAACGGTGTCGCGAAATCGCGACATGTTGTTGGAAAAGAATGAAAATGGTCGCGATTTCGCGACATGTTTTGCTGAAGCGCACAGATGATGAAAAGTGTCACGATTTCACGACGTGTTTTGGAAAAGTGTACGGAAGCGGAAAAACGTCACGATATCACGATAGGAAACAGTGAAAGGACTCGAAGAGGAAAGACGTCATGATTTCATGACTGATTGCAGCAAAGGTGTACAGAACAAGAAATGGTAGCGAAATCGTGACATGTTTCGAAGAAGGGGCCCGAAGGAGAAGGTGGTCGCAATTTCGCAACGTGTTTAGTAAATTGTACGACATAAGGGAGATGTCGCGAAATCACGACAGAAATGAAGACCATGCCCGAAGCAGAGAAATGGTCGCGATATCGCGACAGGTTTTGCCAAAGGTTCGGAACGTAAAAGCGGTAGCGATTTCGCGACGTGTTTCGGGAAAGCGTACAGAAAGAGAAAGCGGTAGCGATATCACGACATTTTGTTGAAAGAAGGAAAGAAAGTGATAATGGTCACGATGTAAATTTTCCAAGGAAGCCCGATGGAGAAATGGTAGCAATTTCGCTACAGCTTGGTGAAAAGGAAGCCCGATGGAGAAATGGTAGCGATATCGCTACAGTTTGAGGAAAGAAGGTTCAAAAGCAAAAAAGGTCATGATATCGCGACAAGATGCTACCGAAGACGTACGGCCAGGAAGAGCGTCGCGATATCGCGACATGTCACGATTTCGTGACATGTCACGTTTTCTTGGCCAAGAAGGTGAGCAGGCGGCATGCAGTTTTTTTTTTTTTTTTTGCAGAGTGGCGTTACAGAAGGCACAGAGGACGTGTGACACGTGGCATGCAGGTGTCAGGTCTGCAGAGGCGTTACATGCAGCGAAGGATTTTAGGCGTTTTGGCGTTAAACATGGAATAAAGACAAGGAAAAGGTGGGAATTTGAAGGGTCACATGCAGAAAGATGAAACAAATCGACACAGGGAGAATCAAAGAGCCGTTTTCGTTAGTATAAAGCCAGAAGTGCAGATTGAAGGAAGGGTTGGAAATTGTCGATTGTAGAGTTGCAGAGACAAGAGCTTCATGCTATTCTGGGCCTGCACTTGGGCAATTTCCTTCTTTTTATTGTTCTGGAATATTTTTGCCTGGAACATTCTTTGAATGTAATTGATATATCATTTAATATAAAATACAGAGTATTGGCATCTCATTGATGGGAAAGAAGGAGTCATTTTATGCATGCATGATTTAATGTTTTATCTTTCATTCTAGGCTTCTGAGGCTTTTAGGTGAAGTTTAATGCAAGTGTGCTTGGTTGCTTCATACGAATGCCTAAGTCTGGAATTACAGTAGAAACCCTAGAAGCCAGCACCTAATTTATTTGGATTGTGCGAGTTTGCAAGTTCATTAGATTAGGTTGTGTAGATTAAAAATACAACGCCAAACAAAAATAAAACCACAATAATGGAATACAGGAAAGTTGCACAAAAAAAACAATTTTTATTAATTAGTGGAGTTTAAAAACTCCTTTTGAGTACAACAGGGCCTGTAACCCTTTTCGTGATACAAAAATTATAGTTTGTGCTAGGGTTCTCCGAAACCCTAGCTGGCACAATGGGTGGCATCTTCGAAGAATATATCTTTAACCCCAACAAGGTGAGTGGGCTTCGTTGTATCCTGTAGCTCGGACCACTCCAGCTTAAACAATCGCTATCAACACACCGGATCCGCCATTAAAATCCCGCACACATTAACACTATCAAGGAGTTAGAAATTAATAAGAGGGCTCCACTGTGTGAGCCCTCAAAAATAATTTAAAACCCTAGAAAAATAGAATGCAGGAATTCAACAACAGATTAATAAAAGAAAAGAAGTTACTTTCTTTAAGCTAATTTATACCTGTTCTCTGTTAACGCGGCTAGACCAGGCGGCACCTAGAAGTAATGTGGCTGTCAAATCGACTGCAGAAGACACCCTGGTGCACTCGTTGAACGCCCACGTGCTTCTGGATCAAGGTTTCAGACACTGGTCTGAGTCTGTGGCTGCGAGTAAACGCCCGCGGGCACTTGCGACAAGAATGGGGGATTCTGCAGAGTGCTGCAGAAGAGATGGCGGTGAAGTTGGCGACGGATGCGACGATGGATGCGGCGAAAAGGATGCGGCGATGGATAGCTGAAGAGATAGATGAAATAGAAGAGATAGGTCCAAAAGATAGCAAAGATAGCAAAGATAGGAGAAGAAGATAGGGTTTGAGCCATCAAGGTGGCTCTATTTATAATCTACTCTTAGGGCACACTTTAAGGTTTTAACAATAACAACACTTTGAACGTGTGGCTAAGATTAAAGTGGATCCAAGGGTAGAGAATAAATCTAGGTTGTGAAACGGATTAAGAAGGATGGACGGATGAGATTAAATGAAATATGGACGGCTTAGATTAAATCACTTAAACTATATTTATATATATATATTAAAATATATTAAAATATTAAAATATATATATAAATATTAATTTAAATAAATTTGGGGATGAAAAATGGCGGGAAAGGTGAAATTGGGCCAAATAATGGCAGGAAGGTGGATGACCGACACGTGGCTGACAGGAAGGTATAGATGACTTGCAAGTGGCTGGATTTTGGTGTCTATAGATGCCCCTTTTTGAGCTGCTTTGTGTGAAGACACAATGCAGCACAAAAACTTAAGACACCTAAAAAGCTGGATCAGACGCAACTCTCTCTCAAGATTAAAGCACAAATTTGAAGACCAAAGAATAAAAGAATATTTAAAAAATTTTAGCTTACCCCCTCAATTGGCGAGTGAGAATGGTTCTCACAAGCCAATTGGAAGAAATTCGAAAGAAAATGAACCGTTTTTGCCCCAACGGTGAAAAAAAAGGGGTTGGTGTATGAACCATCTGTTTATGTCCCAACAGAAAAGGGGTTGGTGTACAAACCAGAAAAGAATATGATTGAAGATGATATGAGTGATGTGAAAGATGGACCATTTTCTGCCCCAATGGTTATAAAGGGATTTTTGCCAAACTATAAATTCCATGATCATGTAAGTTGAATTCCACTATAAGAAAATTAAAAATTGATAACGGATGCCCCAACTCCTGTGTGTGCATCCATACTGTTGATGAAATTGCCTTGTTGGTGCCATTGATATGCAAAGATGAAAGATGCATGAAAGAGTCCAGAACTCAGAGATGCTCCTAGTGACTGTATGTATAATTCCTCGGGTCGGAACCAATCAACCTAGGTAGCCTCAATCTCTAGTAAGACTCAAAATAATGATGATTTTAAAGATTGTTCATGTTTAAGGCCCCATGAACTAGGCCATCAATGACAACTGTTGAGAAAATTAATCTTGGTATGAGGTCACTTGAGAAGTAGAATACCCAAAATTGATTTCAAATTTTTGAACAGTGAAATAATTGATGATGATAAATGGTAAGTGTCCTTATGGTGGTTTAATCCTCTTACCGAATTGCATGGATGCAAATCGCTGCAATCGCCAAGGTGATAGAATATACCACTAGATACGAGGTTTACTTTAATTTGATTTGGCAAAAATATGCATGATGAAAGAAGAATGAATGAAATTGACGATAGATCAGAAGAATTGATGAATGTGGTTAATTTTGTATAGGTTGCATGCATAAAACCTCAGTATCTTCGATTTCATGGAATTGATGAGAGTATTCTAACTGTAGTTTAATCTTATTTCTATTTATTTTTCTCTATATTTCAAATCTTTATTTTATTTCTTACAGTTTAGTTACAGTATTTTGAATAAGCAATTGAAAATCCATCAGAATCCAAGATTAAAGTATAATTATTCACTTTGAGTCCACTGTAAGTTCAAATTAGATAAACCCAGTGCCCCTTGTTAACATCCACTTGCAAACCCTAAGATATTCCTGGCATTTCATTTGAACAACATTATTTAAGCCTAACAGGAACCTTGGAGAAAGTTCTTTTCTTTGCAAGCAGAGGATTCTTGGACTCAGATCCTACCGGAGAGTGTGCTTTCACAATCGGGTGAAAACACCACTCAACAGATTGGCGCTAGAAGGAGGGCCTAAAATGGTTTATTTCATCATGATTTTAAATGCTTAAAATTGCTTAAAAACTTTACAACACATTTGGATTGTTCATACAGAAATAAAGTGATTTAATTTAATTTTGAAAATTTTGGTCTTGACTAACAAAGTGTTATTTCATGCAATTACTTTTCATTTGATTCTAAGGAATACATCTCTTCTTTGATGCTAACGTGATTTTTGTTTATACATTGCAGGTTGAATATTCAACAGAGTTGGTTCTAAGATTACATTTTAAGTTCACTAATGGCAACACTTGAGGAGCAAAGGGTATCCTTAAGAGCTAAAATAACATCTCTAAGAGAAAGAATGGTATCAATGATAGAGGATCATTATGAGGGTTTATCTATACCTGTGGTATCCTACCAAATTCCTACAATGTTATTGGATTTTTTTCGGTGTTTTAATCAAGAGGTGCCTCTAGGATACTTACAAAAACTGCATGTCTATAAGGATGCATTATGTAAATTTCAGATTTTCTATGAGGAGGTGGCTTGTAAGTTATTTGCATACATTTTTGATGATATACCATTCTTTTGGTATTGCCAACTACCCATGGAGGTTAGGACTTCTTGGATACAATTAGAAGCAGCCTATCTTCATCATTTTGGTAATCAGGCTGACTTAGAATTATTGAAAAATCAGTTTACCTCCATATGTAAGGAGCCTAATGAATCCTTGAGTCAATTTAATGGAAGATTTCGTGAGGTGCATTCCCAAATGTGGGAAAATTTTGACACATCAGAAGAAGAAGCCATGGAAGTGTACCTAGGAGCCATACACCCCACACTTGCTTCATTCATTGAGGAAAAAATGAGTGGTTTGTCTTTAGAGAAAATCTAGGAGGTCTTAGAAGAGATAGAACGACAAGGTCTTGAAGAAGAAAAGGCACAACATGTTCATATGAGAGATAGTTCTTTTGATGCCAACCTACACAAACCATCAAACATAGTACCCTCTACTCCAATGATATCTAAGGTAAATGATCAAGGGGATGAATTTGAATGTCCAAATCTTACAACCACCTTATATGTATTCCAAGAGGAGGTGCAAATTGCTAAGACAACATCCACTAGTGAGGATCATGTAGAGATACACGATTATCTTGATGAAGGGGTTTTATATTCAAAAATGTTTGATATATGTGATAAGACGAAACCCACTATAGAATTGAAGGAAGTGATTGAAAGTGAAATTGGGATAAAACCAATAAATGAATTCAAAGACATGATAGAATTTCACCACTTGTTCTTGGAAGATGCTATTGATGAGACGTGTACAATTAACAATCAAGAAATTCTTCACCATCCAAATTGTGATAAAATTGAATCATGGGTTACTAATTTGGACAATGATAGTATTATAAATTTGAATTCAAGAAATGGCCCACTTTTGGAAATAATTGAACCATCTAAGGAAGGTGAAGATGAATTTGATGAGAAACACATCGATGAATGGGAAGATGTTGAAGAAGTAGTTGAACGTCACCACTTGATTTTAAAAGATGATTATTATGATGTTTGGAAGAAGTGGGAAGACTACACTCTCTTCAAAATTACTAATGAAGCTTGTGTGCCAATTGATATACAGGACAACATAATTGCCTACTCAAAGGAAGATATTACAACTCCTGTACAATTTGAGGATGTTTTGGAAGAGGGTTTCAAATCTCATCAAATTTTGGAAGATTATGATGATCCTATTGCCAAGGACAAAGAAAGAAAAGGAGTTATGAATGAACCAAAAGATAATGTCACAAATACCATGGAGTTTCATCCCTCAAATTTGGAAGATAATTTTTATAATGGTTGGGGGAGGTATGATAATGCATTCTTTTCTCACACTTTTATAGATGAAACTCATATTTCACTTGATTTGCAGGATGTTGAAGCTTCCACCTCACATGAAGAGATACCATGGATAGTGAACAAAGAATTAGAACCAAATGACAAAGAGATTGACCAATTGGAAGTAGCTCAAATGAAGGATCATCAAGATGAATCATGGGACATACACTTTGACCAAAAACATTTGGGTGAAAATTTGAATGACCATGTTTTGAATTTGATTAATGTTTATGACGAAATGTCATTAAAGGTAAATGAAAAACAAGGTATAATTTTTAATCACACCTTTAATAACATGGTTTTAATGAATGGAAAAGAAGTTGATGCACTTGAATTGTTAAATAAAATTCATCAACAATTACTAATTGAATCTAGGATAAAAACTTTTAATGATCCTAATTTAGTAAATATCCTAGATGCTTGTAAATTGTTACACAAATTTGATTGGCCTACAAATTTGGAAAATGATTTGGCTTTGAAGTTTGTAGAAATAGGTTCTTACTTACAAAATTGCATATTTGAAAAGGATAGCCTAATTCTAAATAAAGGAGGCAATTATGAAGTTCACATTTTAAAGAATAGACAAGATAAAATTGAAAATCATTTATTTTCTAATCATTCTAGTAATTTGATGCTCACCTATGGGAGTATTATTGGAACTAAATCAAATTGGTATGGTGAGCATGGCAAGTGGAAATTTTTTGCATTGTTTGGTCTGATCTTAGATTCCCACAACATTTGGCATGCATATTATGTCATATTTTTGTTGAAATGTTCTAATCATGTGTGGGATCCAGGAAAGTGATAAGCTAAGCTTTGCATCATCTTGTATTATAGTGTACATTTGTATATAAATTTTGGTTTTTGGTTTTTGGTTTGTGTTTTCAAATTTTCATTTTTGGGATTGCAGTTTGGTTTTGGATTGAATAAGTTTTAATTTAAAGATGTGTGTTTATTTGACATGTTTTGTTTGTCTATATAAAAAAAAAAAAAATGATGATGAAAAAGTTGCCTTGAGATGCTAACTTATGTTTGAGGAAAGAAGGTTCAAAAGCAAAAATGGTCACGATATCGCGACAAGATGCTGTCGAAGACATACGACCAGGAAGAGCGTCGCGATATCGCGACATGTCACGATTTAGCGACATGTCGCGTTTTCGTGGCCAAGAAGGTGCGCAGGTGGCATGTAGTTTTTTTTTGTTTTTTTTTGCAGAGTTGCGTTACAGAAGGCGCAGAGGACGTGTGACACGTGGCATGCAGGTGTCAGGTCTGCAGAGGCGTTACATGCAGCGAAATATTTTAGGCGTTTTGGCATTAAACATGGAATAAAGACAAGGAAAAGGTGGGAATTTGAAGGGTCACATGCAGAAAGATGAAACAAATCGACACAGGGAGAATCAAAGAGCCGTTTTCGTTAGTATAAAGCCAGAAGTGCAGATTGAAGGAAGGGTTGGAAATTGCCGATTGTAGAGTTGTAGAGACAAGAGCTTCATGCTATTCTGGGCCTGCACTTGGGCAATTTCCTTCTTTTTATTGTTCTGGAATATTTTTTCCTGGAAAATTCTTTGAATGTAATTGATATATCATTTAATATAAAATACAGAGTATTGGCATCTCATTGATGGGAAAGAAGGAGTCATTTTATGCATGCATGATTTAATGTTTTATCTTTCATTCCAGGCTTCTGAGGCTTTTAGGTGAAGTTTAATGCAAGTGTGCTTGGTTGCTTCATACGAATGCCTAAGTCTGGAATTACAGTAGAAACCCTAGAAGCCAGCACCTAATTTATTTGGATTGTGCGAGTTTGCAGGTTCATTAGATTAGGTTGTGTAGATTAAAAATACAACGCCAAACAGAAATAAAACCCTAGCACATACTGTAATTTTTGTATACTCATATTGCATCCATTAGATTGTTAACTCATATTGCATCCATTCCTTATGTTTTAAGTGATTAAAGCATACAGGTTCATTTAAATTATATTACATCATGTAAATAATGCATCATATACAATGGTATTCATCATATCATAACATTATAAATTAAATGCATACAAGTAAATCAAATTAAACATGCATTTAACATCTAACATTGCATCCATATGCATACATCATAGTAGTCCATATACACATCTAGACCATAATTTCTAGTCATACATCCATCAGCTAGCTAATGCATGTCATCAATACATCACATCATATAGCATCAAATCAACATCACATATAAGCATTGCATCCATGTGCATCTCATAAACATAAAACAACAAAAATATACACATATAATGAGTCATATAAATTTAGATTATATATATATATATGTGTGTGTGTGTGTGTGTGTGTGTGTGTGTGTGTGTGTGTGTGTGTGTGTGTGTGTGTGTGTGTGTGTGTGTGTGTGGGAAAAAGAGTACATAGACATGTGTCAAAAATACCCGCAGGCTACAACTGTGTAGGTCCTTAGACCTTACACTTAAAAATGGTACAAAATATAATACATCTATACTACATAGGGCCTGTATCCCCTATCTGGGATTCTCCTCCACCAGCTCTACCCTCCTTGTGATTCTACCTAGAATTGGTGCCTGTGGACTTCTTTGTCTTGTGAGTCCTATGATAGGACCATGTTGAGGATTGCCTTGTCTAATGTGTCCTGGTATGCTATGATCCTGTAGTTGTGGGTCTCTTTGGAACTATACCATCGAGAAGTCTGACCTATCCTATCATGAGAGTGATGTGAGCCATGTCTACTGCATTCTACCAAGTACCCTCTTGGATGAGGGCATGTAGTCTTTGGATCTCTGCTTCCATATCTAACCCTGTTGGTTCCTGTATAATTGGAGTTGCAGGAGAAGCCTAATAAGTTGAAGGACATCCCCTCATAAATCAAATCAAGTCACACTCTATTGTCACAACATCTAGCTGAGACCAAAGAAGATCACACTTCCCAGTGACCTTCTCCATCTCTATATCTATAGTGGCAATCTGTGCTCTGAGAGCTGCCCTCTCCTCCTTGTATACATGCCACTACCTCCACCCTGATGCAAGTTGTCCCTATAGACATGTGATCTATGCTTGTAAGGTAGCCATGGATATATTCCTCTCTAGGATCTGATTCCTCATAGTCTAAAGCTATGACTGCAAGCTAGCTACCTAGGCCCTCAGTTGGGATACCTCATCATCAACCTCCTCCTTGGGTGCCTCCTCACCCTCCTTAGCCTGGGGCTCCTCCTCTACTATATCCTAGCCCCATCTATCCTCTGCCCTCTAGTGAGTGCATCGGCCCATAGGATCCTCATTGGTTGCCTTTGTGTTTGCCTCATCCCTAGATTTTCCTAGCGAGTCACCACCCTACCATAACCTGGTAGTCCACCAAGTGTCATAATATGCTATGGTCCCAACATCTACAAGACATGAATCTTGAAAGACATCATCCTTATCCCCTAGTGGAGTCACCTAAGACCAGACCAAGTCTCTCTCTACCTTAAGGTGGCGGTAAACAACTAGATCATTTGGGAGGCCCTAGTAGATCCCAAATTTTCTAAGGACACGTGAGAAGTGGAAAAATTTCATATCTCAGGATAATTCTTGAGAAGCCATCTCTTGCATCATGCCTACCTCTTATAGCTATCTACCTCTACCCATGATGGACAGTCCATGTACAGGTTCCGTAGAACTTGTCCTACCCTCAGTCTTGTGAGCTTATCCATGTAGTACTAAAGTTCTCCTGCTTGGAACCTACTCTCGAATCCTTCGGTCTCCCTAGGCCAGCATGTAGTGTGGCACTGGTACTCCTCATCGATGTCTATAATCTATAGTGATAGTCCTCTAGGGAAATCAATAGAAATATGCTCCCACACCCATATATAGAGCAGTAGACTATAGCTGACTCCCATGTAACCCCACTGTGTGATCTGGTATAGCTCATCATAGAGCTACACAAGTAGAGAACTCCTCCAGGAGAGAGTCAAGGGCTCACATGTGGTGCTCGCCAGTAGGTCTTGTATCCTAACTAGGAGGTTCTAGGGGAATCTCACTTTGAAAGTATCGTACCCCACTGTGCTCAGATTCCAACTACACCTCATCACTATTGGTGTGAAATATCCTCTCAAAAATGCATCCTTCACTATAGTAGGTGAAGATGTGATGGCCTCACCATCGATGGGGATACGAAAGATGTGGTAGACATCCTCCAAGGTCATTATAATCTCATCTATAGGCAAGTGGAAGGTGTCGGTCCACACATCCCAATGGTGGGCCAAGAAAAACATGTAGGCTTGATCGGCCTAGATGGAAGGTAGTCGCAACACATAATTGAAGCCTATGGCCCTAAACCAATCCTTCTTAGTATTGCTCAGTCCATCATGGAGATCACAAAGGAGATCAGACTCCCTCGCTCTAGCAGTCAACCTTTGAAGAGTGATAACAATAAAAATCACTTAAAATCACAAAAACATCAAAAAGCACTTCAAAATGCAAACAAATTCAAAAAATCCTTCAAAAAGGCAAAAACAATCATAAATGCATGCAAAACATTCAAAAAAATCAAAATATTACTTAAAAATTTCAAAACAATTAATTAATTTAGTCCACATCAAGAAAAAATAAAAAAATTTCCAAAGTGGCTCAACTGCGGCTAACACCTATGGCCAATGACAACAGTCAATTTTTTGACCTTTGGAATTTGAAGTCAACCGCGATTGATAGCCGCAGCCCCTGATTTGCCAATTAGGAGCTAGGGCTGCCACCTGCAGATATGGGAAAGACCTTTATTGAGGTCATTTCCCATCCCATTAACCTTGAAATCCAAAAAAAATAAACCCTCCCCAACTAACTAGCCTAGTCTAATCCTAACTAGGGTGAGGTTCATTACCAATAGTTTAATGTGTTCATTTAGCCCATTAATTAATGTGGTTAATTTTAAGGTTGGTAAATGCAATAAGTGAGGCTTGTGATGCTACCTTTGTAGCACTGGCTCTACCACTGGTGGACATCTTTGATTGGTCAGCCATTGGGTTTAGGTGCAAGGTTTGAGACAACGTTCCATATCAAATTTTTAACCTCGCCTCTCAGAGCTCTGTTGGCAATAGTTGACAATTGGAAAATAATGAATTGAAAAGGATAAATTTTTATTTTATATTTCCAATTTGGTCCTTAGTTGTGGTTGGTAACTGTAGATGTAGAATTAGGGTTTTCCAACCATGGTTCAGAGATGCAGCTAATAAATTCACCAAAATTAGCTATGGCTAACAACCGCGACTAGCAGACAATAAATGCCCTCAAAATTTTACCATGAGGGGCTTCAAAATGCAAAATCAAAAATATCCAATGGGCCAAAACTCTCCAAATTTTTAAAAATAACAAAAACATTCACATAATTCAAAATTCAAATGCACCTCGTATCTAGTTATTTATCCTACACACTTGGCAATTGTAGCGACTTTAGATCCATGCAATCCAACAAGATTAAATCACCATAAGGTCATTTTGAGTAAATTAGTCATCATTGACTTGAAATGACTTCACTTAAATCTTGAAGAAAGCCATAGTGACTGGACCACCCCAAGGGAATGAGGCATTCATTCCATTTATCCTATGATATTTTTAGCAGATCATCGAACATAGTGATTCAACACAAGCCTAATTGGAATTGCTATCATTTTAATTTCCTAAGAAGACCATTATGGCCAAACTACTCCACGGTATAGAAATATACAATTACTATTAATAGTTGAAATCACGGCTGAATGAGGCCTTGCCAAATAAGAACAATGCAAAAGTCTTCAATCATCCAAATTATTCATATTGGTCACATGACTCATCGTTTTATTCATTGTCCTATCCTCATCGACTCGTCGCTTGAGGGGGTAGTCATAATATCAATAATCATAATCAAATTCAACAAAATATCACTCGATCTTGTCAAATTGTGTTCGTCTTATGAATCATTGTCAACAACTATCATAAGATTACCCTTTGTTGGGGTAAAACGCAAATATGACATCTAAGTTAGTAGCTTCCACCTATCGAAACGATTGTAGCCTGACTACCCAATCGTTGTGGACACGTAAAATCTTTGCAAATTAAGCCTTCCCTCAGTTGGAAGCAATGATTCTAATATGTGTGTCCTTTTGTAGGAATAGGGCATCTAATTTTGATTAGATCAATGATCATCATTCAACCTGTGGCATGGCTTTAGGCAGTCTATTTTTGCTCAGCATTGTCCAAAATAGGCATCTGTAGACACCTAAAATGCGTCATGTGGAGGGAACTACTTATATGGGTTATTTAATAGACCATATCAATGATCTTAGAGCATTCCAATATATAGTAGTGGTTTTAACCACTCAATTTAGGTAATTTTAGCCTATTCAGCCTTAACTATGGTTGACACCCGTGACTAACAAATCTAGCTGCACCTCAAAGCCGTGGTTAGCCTTGAAATTGTTTTGAACTCCTGAGCCAAGCAAAATTTAGGTACAACAACCATGGAAAGGGATTTCAAGATATTTTAAGTAGGGAAGCGTCCAAAACTTCCTCCCAACTGTTCCAACCTCCTAGTTCTTGATCTTGGATTCCCAAAGAAGCTAGGATTGGGAATTGAGAGTGCTATAAGACCCCCATCCAAATTGAGGAAAAGTATGAAAAAAGTGTTAATTTACATGTAGCAAAGCCATACCAAATTGGAGAGCCATTTGAAACCCTTAAGGAGTACCTATATGATGCCAATTTGGAAATCATGACTGTATGTGAAGCTATGGAGGTTTTAAGAGCTTGAGGAGATCATTCATCCATAATTGAACCACTTCCACTACAAATTCAAAGAATCTACACCTCCAATAAATTCTAGAACACAAAGGAAACCCTTGATCATTAATTACCCAGAGGAATTCAAGATTCAAGCCCTGGTTACAAGAGAAAAGAGCATTTTCACCTCAGTTGCAGCTTCCAACTGTGGCTAACAAATACAGCTATGCCTCAGACCCACGATAAGGGTTTGACATTCAATTTCCCTAGTTTTAGTTGTAGGAATTTTATTCAAAACATGCAATTAGGTAGATCTGACATAGATTAGCTTTCCTTCATGCTTTTGTATGGTTAATTATAGAAATTAGAGGTAGATTTGCTCTATTTCCTTCTATTTTGTCAATTTACATTAGTTTCATTAGATTTGATTCATTTCAAGTTTTAATGGCATATTATGCATCATAATAGTTAGATTTATATTTTTCTTAGCATTCTTTATAGTAATCTAGAGGTTTTGTAATCATTTTTACAAGTTTACATGCTTTCTTGCTATATTTGTACTAATTCATTCAAATTGCTATCAATAGCATCATCATGAGAGGCCTCCTTTGCTTCTAATTATTTTATGTTGTTTCTTGAATGTAGGTTTACAAGATCTAATAATATTTAACGTATTATTGGCAACATATTCCTCCAATCGAGTGAGAAGAAGGCTTCCTTGAGCCTTGAGCAGTTTGTGTCTACAATAAGAGCCTACATATTGCACCATCCCCTTTGAGGGGCTCAAAACATTGTATCAATTGTATCAAAGAATTTGGTATCCCTAAGAGGGATGTATTTGTAATGGATATTTGCAATGATAATATAAAGAAGTTTTGCTTTCTTGTTCAATTCATTGTTATTCGTCTTTTCATGCTTTAATGCTTGGTATAATTGATGCAATAGCCTAGGTGTATGCTTTTAGGGTGGTACACTCTTCTCTCTATTGTGGAAACTTACCTTGTATTTAGAATGTGTGATTATATCTATTGCACTATTCTATAGCTTCCCTTCCCTATGTTCCCTCCACCTCAATTTTTAGAACTTTTGTATCCCTTTCATGACTTAAGACCAGTTTATCATAAATTTAAACCAATCATTTCCATTCAGTTATCCTTGGGTAAAATCATGGTTTCTATAAGCAAGGCATGATTCTATTGGCCATATATTTTTGTCACCTTCCTACAATTATCATCTCTTGTAGCACCCTACTCCCTAAATTTTTTTTCCAAGCAAAGTGGAATGAAACCGCAAAATGGAATCAACAATTTTGTAAAAAGCTTGCAATGAAAAAAAATGTCTGAAATAGAATTTAACTTCTTCTAACGGATCCGACTATAGAGGTGTTCTCATTCCCTGTCTGAAAAATCTCGGCCTAGGGGAAGAGGATACTAGCCTTTTTTCCACAACCAACTATGATGCCAATGATATGGGAGCTGTTGAGCAAGGTGCAACAAAAGCATTGCAAAAGTATTGTCATTGTTGTCAACACAGACAGATTGATGCTGTTGATGCAGTTCAGAGGTCAGTCAGAACAAGTACAAGGAATTTCCAAGAAGAAAGAAGTGGGCCAGATTCAGAAATTTGCAGAAAAAGACAAGTAAGAAAACTGTCGCGATATCGCGACATGTTTTCTATCGCGATTTCGTGACAAAAACGAGGAGAGAGAAGGCACAGCTGAAAATGTCATGATTTCATGACAAAAACGAGGAGAGAGAAGGCATAGCCGAAAATGTCATGATTTTGTGACAAAAACGAGGAGAGAGAAGGAGAAAATGGCGATTCACGACAAAAACGAGGAGAGAGAAGGCGCAACCGAAAATGTCATGATTTCACGACAAAAACGAGGAGAGAGAAGGCACGATAAAAAATGTCATGATTTCACGACAAAAATGAGGAGAGAGAAGGCACAAGAAAAATGTCACGATTTCGCGACAAAAACGAGGAGAGGAAGGGAGAAAATGTCACGATTTCGCGACAAAATAGAGGAGAGAGAAAGTGCATGAGAAAGTGTCGCGATATCGCGACAGTTTCAGAAGAAAAGCACTAAGGGCGAAAAGTGTCGCGATATCGCGACATGTCGAGTTTTCGCGACCCAAAGAAGAGAGAGAATGTACGGCAAAAAAAGTGTAGCGATTTCGCTACAAGTTCGAAACACAAGGCACAAAGGTGTAGCGATTTTGCTACAAGTTCGAAATGCAAGGTGCAAAGGTGTAGCGATTTCGCTACAAGTTCGAAATGCAAGGCGCAAAGGTGTAGCGATTTCGCTACAAGTTCGAAACACAAGACACAAAGGTGTAGCGATTTCGCTACAAGTCTAAGTTTCGCAAGTCGAAGCAAAGTTGGAAGCACAAGGCACAAAGTTGTAGCGATTCCGCTACATGTCTTGATTTCGTTGGTGCATGAAGGGAAAAATGTACGGACGCAAAAGATGTCACGATTTCGTGACATGTTGCATTTTCGCGGGCGAAAAACAAAGAACAGCGCCAAGGCAAGAAAAGCGTCGTGATTTCGTGACATGTTCCATTTTCGCGGCTACAAGCGAAGTAGAGTGCAGGGAAGCCCAAAGTGTCACGATTTCGTGACATGTTCCATTTTCGCGGATGCTGGCGAAGGAGAGTTGTACGAAAGTCGAGAACGTCACGATTTCGTGACATGTTCCATTTTCGTGGATGCTGGCGAAGGAGAGTTGTACGGAAGCCGAGAACGTCATGATTTCGTGACATGTTCCATTTTCATGGGTGCAAGCGAAGGAGAGTGCAGGAAAGCGAAAAGTGTCACGATTTCATGACATGTCTCATTTTCGTGGCTAGGAGACAGAAAAGAGCTCGATGCAGCAAAAGCGTCATGATTTCGTGACATGTCTCATTTTTGCGGGTGCATGCCGAGATAAGGTCTAGAAGGCAAAAAATGTCACGATATCATGACAGGTCGGGTTTTCATGGTCAACAATCTAGAATTAGTCAACTGAGTAGAAATGTCGTGATATCGCGACAGGTAACAGTTTGGCAGGAAAAAGCCGAAGAAGCATGCACAGTGACAGGTGTCAAATAGCGCAAAGGAAAATCATACAGCCAGTTACATAAGAGTTAACTGGAGTCAGATATGCAGTTACCCAAGTGACAGGTGTCGGGGAAAGCTTAGAGAAAATTCATGCTATAGTTAACTGGAGTTACAAGGGAAAGTTACAAAACAACGCATTTAAGAAAAGAATGGTTGTTGCAGGGCCGTGATGCTGCATGGCTGGGAAAAGTGCAAAATTATAGATAATCTCGAAAAACAAGAAATCTTCTCGATGGTTGCGTGTGTCAGACATGGCAGTAGCGGGCAGAAAAGAAGGATCGAGGCAGAATAGAAAAGAGTGCCATCAGAAAGTGTAAAAGTGCTAAGAGGGCAGTTACGTAGAGTTTAGGAGAAAAGAATCAAAGAGCATCGAAACGCGCAAAAAGGCTGTCAGTTTGCATAGAAAAAGGCTATCAGTTTGCACAAAAAAAGCTATCAGTATGAGCAGAGTAGACTGTCAGAATAAGTCAAAAAGAAGCGGCTAAAAGACAGAGCGCGTCAGAGAGGGTTTGACAGATTGATCGTAGCCGTAACCGCATAAAAAAAATTGGAGGGAAAAATTAGAGCCATTTTTCAAAATAGCCGTTCAATTGAACCAAGGATAAAGATAAAAAAGGCACAGTAAGAGAGGTTACTGCAACCGTGGTTATTTGTGAAAAACAAAAGAAAAGGTTGAGTAAGAGTGTTGTATGAATAACAGCTTCAAAACTGAAACCTAAATATCTTCTTGAAAATAAAAGAGAGGTTTTAGATGGTAATAGAAGATATTGAGTTTCTAACAATTCTCCTTATGCTTCTATGAGATTGATTTGAATGTGCAATAGACCAGTGGGGGTCTTGTAAAAGAGAAGGCATTTTTATGTCAAACCATTATTCAAAATAAAAATCCAAGTTGGTGCTTGGTATAAGGGGTTGGTGCTCCTATCTGTTGAAGCAGATAAATCAGGGGTTGGTGCTCCTTCCAGTGGGTGCTGGTAAACTATTTGTAAAGATTGAATCCTTGCAAAGACTGGATTTGGATTGTAGTCCAAACAGTCATTATTTGAGGAGTAGCCACATCGGTGAACCTCGTTAAATCTTGTGTTGTGTGATGCTCTTGTGTTATACTTGCTTTATCTATTTTTAAGCTTGCATTTTTAAGTTTTAAGAGTTGCAGATTCAAGTTTTAAATAGTTACACTTGATTCACCCCCCTCTCGGTGTCATTGTGAGAATATCAATTGGTATCGGAGCAAGGTACACGAACAAGCTTAATCGGCTAAGGTGATCTTGGAAGATACACAATGGCCGACGGTGAAGGATTTTCTTCCAACAAAGCTCCTTTGTTCGATGGAACAAATTACTCTTTTCGGAGACTCAGGATGCAGACATATCTGTGTGCATTGGGATATGACATTTGGGAATCTGTTGAAAATGGATACACAATACCCTCTGCTCCTCCATCTGATGCGGCTGAGAAGAAAAAGTTTGAGAACAACTCTAAAGCTAAGAATGCTATTATGTGTGGATTAGTAGACAGTGAGTTGATAAGGATCATGAACTGTAAATCAGCAAAAGATATATGGGACAAACTGCAGAGCATTCATGAAGGAGATGGCAAGATCAAGGAAGCCAAGCTGCAAACACATCGAGCCCAGTTCGAAGCATTAAAGATGACTGATGATGAGAACATAGAGGCCTATATGTTGAGAGTAAATGGAATCATTAATGCAATAAGAGGACTCGGCGAGGAGATGGAAGATGCAGTTGTTGTGAAAAAGGTACTAAGAACTCTCCATAAAATATTTGATGCAAAATTTTCTGCCATAGAAGAAGCTAAAGATTTAAATTTTTTTAGTATGGATGAAATGCATGGTTCCTTAACAACATATGAAATGAGAATAGGACAAACTAAGCCCTCAGACAGAGAAGCGGCTTTTCAAGCACAGAAAAATATAAAATCTAAACAAGAATCTGAGGAAGAAGAATCTACAGATGAAACTGAAGCAAACTTTGTTAGGAAATTAGTAAAGGGAAAAGGAAAGTACAGAGGTAAGCTACCGTTCAAGTGCTTTAACTATGGAGGCATCGGGCACTTTGCAGCAAAATGCCCAATGAATGAGAAAAACAAAAGTGATGAAGGGACACACCAAGAAAGAAATGTCTGGAAGAAGAAACCACATTTTAGAAAAAGGAACTTCAAGAAGAAAAGTTTCATTTCCAAGAATGTTGACTCTTCTGAAGACAGTTCCAGTGAGGACTCAGAAGAAGAAACTGGTGAAGCCTTGTTCATGGCTTTTGAAGAAGAAAGAACAGAGGAAACCCAGGAGTGTGAAGAAAAATTAGAGGATGAGGCTGAGGTAGATCTGGAAGGTGAGTTGGTTGCTGCACTTGAAGAGTTAAGTGTAGAAAGGAAAAAGAATAAAAATATTTCAAGAAAATTTGAGGATGCTAGCGAATTAATAATCAGTTTGAAAGTACAAACTGAAGAATTTAAGAAAAAGTCTGAAGATTTTGAAGCACAGCTAACCATGAAAATAGATGAGTGTAATAAGCTAGAAGAAGACGTAGTTAGATTAAGGATGCAGCTAGAAGAAATGAATCAGAAATTGAGCTGTCATCATAAATTTGAAGACAGTTCTGCAAAGCTGAATAAAATGTTAAATAATCAAAGGCCTACAGGCATCAAATTTGGTTTGGGCTTTGATGAAGGAGAATCCTCAAAGGACTCAAAGGCTGTAACTGTAGAACCAATAAAGAATAAAAACAAGATCAGGGTTGATCAAGAAAAATCGTATCATGCAAAAGAAAACAGTAAGGCCAAGCTTGAAAGGAGTACTGCAAATGATGGATTCACCAAAGTCACATATCAAAGAAGAAGAAGACCCATGGCTCCTACTACAACATGGCAACAACCATTACCCAGGTACACTCGTTCCTTTTCTGGTTATTGTTTTAAATGCAATGCATATGGTCATAAAATCTCAAGTTGTAGATATAATGTAGAACAAAGAAATTTTACTAGTAGAAATATTTTTTCACCTTTGATAGATTATGCTTTAGAATGTTATAACTGTCATAACTTCGGACATATTGCAAGAAATTGTCGTAGCTCTTTTGCAGGAAATAAATACCAGGGAAGAAAGTATCAATCAACAGGATTAAAACAAAACAGAAAATTTCCCGAAAAACTGTCACAAGCCAATGAAAGGGAGAAGGTAAAACAAGTGACCAGATCTGTTGTCAAATCTCAGTGGAAAGAAAAGGAGCAACCTAAGAAAGACAAGGAATCCCTAATCGTTCAAACAGCTCTCAAAGCCCAGAATAAATCTGCACCTTGGATTCTGGACAGTGGATGCTCCAGTCATATGACAGGAGATAAACAAAAGTTTGATAAGCTATAGACATACGAAGGTGGTTCTGTAAAATTTGAAAACAATGATGGAGCCAAGATAGTGGGTAAAGGATCAGTTAAGTTAAGCGACGGAAAAATCAACTCTAAGGAAGTTCTTTTTGTGGTGGGTCTGAAGCATAACTTACTGAGTGTAAGTCAAATTTGTGACAGAGGTCATGAAGTAATTTTCAAGGAGGGTCTGTGAAGTAAGAAAGACAAAAAATGGAAAGTTAATAGCCACTGGGTCGAGAACCTCTGGAAATCTGTATACTCTCTCGGAGACTTCGGAAGGAGCTTGCTTGGTTGGACGGGGAAGAAGAAAATTGGTTGTGGCACAAGAGACTCGGTCACATAAGCTTTGATAATCTGGTAAAAATCAGCTCAAAAAGAGCAGTAAGAGACATACCCACTATTGGTAAACCTTCAAACAACATTTGTGAGTCATGCCAAAAGGGGAAGCAAACCAGATCTACTTTCAAAGCAAAAGAGTACTTTACAAACAAGCCTTTAGAACTAATTCACACAGATTTATGTGGACCCATGAGAACGGAAAGCATAAATGGCTACAAATATTTTATGTTGTGTATAGATGACTTTTCCAGAATGACATGGGTACTCTTTCTGAAACTTAAATCAAAGCCTTTGAGATGTTTAAAACCTTCAAAAATCTTGTTGAGAATCAATCTGGAAAAAGAATTAAATGTTTGAGATCAGATAGAGGAGGAGAGTTTATTTCAGATGAGTTTGCAGAATACTGTGAAAAACACGGAATAAGAAGACAGTTTTCGGCAGCAAGAACACCTCAGCAGAATGGAGTAGTAGAAAGGAAGAACAGAACTGTGCAGGAAATGGCACGGACCATGTTGACAGAGAGCAGAATTGTTGACAGATTTTGGAAAGAGGCAGTTCATACTGCAGTTTACATCCAGAATAGGTGCATGTTGAGGCCGCATGAAAGCAAAACACCTTATGAACTATGGTTTGGCAAAAAGGCTACAACAAAATACTTCAAAGTTTTCGGCAGCAAGTGTTACATTAAACGGACTGAAGCCAATCTTGGCAAATTCGAAGATAGAGTTGATGAAGGTATCTTTCTTGGGTACTCAACAAAAAGCAAAGCCTACACATGCTACAACAAAAGACTTAAGAAAATTGTGGAGAGTGCGGATGTTAAGGTTGATGAAGGTAGGAAACAAGAAATCAGCCATAATGAAAACTACCCAACTTATGAAGAATTTATTGAAGAAGATGAAGATCAAGAAAAGGAAGAGAGACAGAAATCAGATTCAGATGATTTGGAAAGAGAAGAAAATAGGAAATCCAAAATAGGCAGCTGGCAGAAAAATCATCCCAGAGAGCAGATTATTGGGGATCCTACAATTGGTATTCAAACAAGAAGAAGAGTAGTAAACAACTACTCTCTGTTATCCAGCATTGAGCCCAAAAATATCATTGAAGCAAGTACAGATGAAAGCTGGATGGAGGCAGTTAATGAAGAACTAGATCAAATTGAGAAAAACAAAACCTGGGAATTAGTACCAAGGCCTGAAAATAAAAACATAATCGGTACTAAATGGATATTTCGAAACAAAGCGAATGAAGACGGACAGAGGTTGTGAGGAATAAAGCAAGATTGGTCCAGTAAAGGATATGCTCAAGTTGAGGGGATTGATTTTGAAGAGACCTTTGCACCAGTGGCCAGACTTGAAGCAATAAGACTATTTTTGGCTTTAGCGAGTTCATAGGAATTTCAAAGTTTATCAGATGGATGTGAAATCAGCATTTCTAAATGGAAATCTTGAAGAAGAAGTGTATATTGAACAGCTTGATGGCTTTCAACTCTGTGATAATCCTAACTTTGTTTGCAAGCTGAAGAAAGCATTGTATGGCTTGAAACAAGCACCTAGAGCTTGGTATGCAAGATTGGACAGCTATCTCACTAAGCAAGGATTCAAGAAAGGTATGGTGGATAGCAATTTATATATCAAAACTGAAAATGGCAATTTCATTGTCCTTGTTGTTTATGTAGATGATATAATATTTGGGAGCAGCAATGATGAATCATGCAAAGACATAGCAAACAAAATGCGAAAAGAATTTGAAATGTCTATGATTGGTGAACTTTCATATTTCCTTGGATTGCAAGTTAATCAAACTGAAAAAGGGATTTTTATTTCTCAAATTAAATATGTGAAAGAAATGCTGAAAAAGTTCACAATGGAGGATAGTAAACTTATTAGCACTCCCATGACAACAAGTCGCAAGTTGAGCAAGGATGACAAATCTCCAGATGTTGATCAAACAATGTACAGATCTATGATTGGGAGCTTTTTGTATTTGATGACCACCAGACCGGATATCTTACAAGCTGTTGCATGGTTGCAAGATTTCAGGCTAGTCCCAAAGAGACTCATGTGACAGCTGTGAAAAGGATTTTTAGGTACCTCAAGGGTACTATGGAATATGGGCTATGGTATCCAAAAGGAAAAGACTTCACTCTTTTTGCATATTCTGATGCAGATTGGGCGGGGATGTATTGATGACAGAAAAAAGTACCAGTGGAGGAGCATTTTATCTTGGAGATAAACTGGTAGCATGGCACAGCAAGAAGCAAGAATCAGTCTCTCTATCCACAGCAGAGGCTGAATACATTGCAGCAACAACATGCTGTACACAAATATTATGGATGAGACAAACACTAAAAGACCTTGGTATTCACTTCAATGAGCCAATTTCAGTTAAATGTGATAACACTAGTGCAATCAACATCTCAAAGAATCCGGTCATGCATTCCCGCACCAAACATATTGCAATCCGGTATCATTTTTTGAAAGATAAAGTTGCAGAAGGAGAGGTCAAATTGGAGTTTGTTCCAACTACAGAACAAGTAGCAGACATATTCACAAAACCATTGCCCAAGGAAGTTTTTGAGTACCTTCGGAAGAAGTTGGGAGTAGTCACACTACCCCAACACTGACTAGCTATGGGGAACACATTCTCAGGGGGAGCATTAAAATTATTTATGCTCGAGAATGTTGTGCATAGACTCGGGGGAGTCTGCAGTGGCCCTTTGGTATTATTGGCAAAGGGGGAGAAGAAATTGAGCAAGGTTGCGGTGTGTTGCCAACAATTCCAAAGGGGGAGATTGTTGAGCAAGGTGCAGCAAAAGCATTGCAAAAGTATTGTCATTGTTGTCAACACAGACAGATTGATACAATTGATGCAGTTCAGAGGTCAGTCAAAACAAGTACAGGGAATTTCCAAGAAGAAAGAAGTGGGCCAGATTCAAAAATTTGCAGAAAAAGACAAGTAAGAAAACTGTCGCGATATCGCGACATGTTTTCTGTCACGATTTCACGACAAAAATGAGGAGAGAGAAGGCGCAGCTGAAAATGTCATGATTTCATGACAAAAATGAGGAGAGAGAAGGCGCAGCCGAAAATGTCATGATTTCGCGACAAAAATGAGGAGAGAGAAGGCGCAGCCAAAAATGTCATGATTTCATGACAAAAATGAGGAGAGAGAAGGCGCAACTGAAAATGTCATGATTTCGCGACAAAAACGAGGAGAGAGAAGGCACGAGAAAATGTCACGATTTCATGACAAAATAGGAGAGAGAAGGTGCAGAAAGTGTCACGATATCACGACAAATGAGAGAGAAGCACGACGAAAAATGTCACGATTTCGCGACACAATAGAGGAGAGAGAAAGTGGCAACAGAAAGTGTAGCGATTTCTACGATGAGTTTCGCAAAAGCAAAGAAAAAGCACTAAGTCAAGAAAGTGTAGCGATTTCGCTACATGTCGGGTTTTCACGAACCGAAGAAGAGAGATAATGTACGACAAAGAGCAAAGGTGTAGCGATTTCGCTACAAGTTCGAAACACAAGGCACAAAGGTGTAGCGATTTCGCTACAAGTTCGAAATGCAAGGCGCAAAGGTGTAGCGATTTTGCTACAAGTTCAAAATGCAAGGCGCAAAGGTGTAGCGATTTCGCTACAAGTTCGAAACACAAGACACAAAGGTGTAGCGATTTCGCTACAAGTCTAAGTTTCGCAAGTCGAAGCAAAGTTGGAAGTGCAAGGCACAAAGTTGTAGCGATTCCGCTACATGTCTTGATTTCATTGGTGCATGAAGGGAAAAATGTACGGACGCAAAAGATGTCACGATTTCGTGACATGTTGCATTTTCGCGGGCGAAAAACAAAGAACAGCGCCAAGGCAGAAAAGCGTCACGATTTCGTGACATGTTCCATTTTCGCGGCTACAAGCGAAGCAGAGTGCAGGGAAGCCCAAAGTGTCACGATTTCGTGACATGTTCCATTTTTGTGGATGCTGGCGAAGGAGAGTTGTACGGAAGCCGAGAACGTCATGATTTCGTGACATGTTCCATTTTCGTGGATGCTGGCGAAGGAGAGTTGTACGGAAGCCGAGAACGTCACGATTTCATGACGTGTTCCATTTTCGCGGGTGCAAGCGAAGGAGAGTGCAGGAAAGCGAAAAGTGTCACGATTTCATGACATGTCTCATTTTCGCGGCTAGGAGACAGAAAAGAGCTCGATGCAGCAAAAGCGTCGCGATTTCGTGACATGTCTCGTTTTCATGGGTGCATGCCGAGATAAGGTCTAGAAGGCAGAAAATGTCGCGATATCGCGACAGGTCGGGTTTTCACGGTCAACAATCCAGAATTAGTCAACTGAGTAGAAATGTCGCGATATCGCGACAGGTAACAATTTGGCGAGAAAAAGCCGAAGAAGCATGCACAGTGACAGGTGTCAAATAGCGCAAAGGAAAATCATACAGCCAGTTACATAAGAGTTAACTGGAGTCAGATATGCAGTTACCCAGTGACAGGTGTCGGGGAAAGCTTAGAGAAAATTCATGCAGCTGTTAACTGGAGTTACAAGGGAAAGTTACAAAACAGCGCATTTAAGAAAAGAACAACTGTTGCAGGGGCTGTGATCTTTGCATGGCTGGGAAAAGTGCAGAATTACAGATAATCTCAAAAAACAAGAAATCTTCTCGGTGGTTGCGTGTGTCGAGACATGGCGGTAGCGGTGCGAAAAAGAAGGATCGAGGCAGGAATAGAAAAGAGTGCCATCGAGAAAGTGTAAAAGTGCTAAGAGGGCAATTACGTAGAGTTTAGGAGAAAAGAATCAAAGAGCATCGAAACGCGCAAAAAGGCTGTCAGTTTGCACAGAAAAAGGCTATCAGTTTGCATAGAAAAAGCTATCAGTATGAGCAGAGCAGACTATCAGAATAAGTCAAAAAGAAGCGGCTAAAAGACAGAGCGCGTCAGAGAGGGTTTGACAGATTGATCGTAGCCGTAACCGCATAAAAAAATTGGAGGGAAAAATTAGAGCCGTTTTTCAAAATAGCCGTTCAATTGAACCAAGGATAAAGATCAAAAAGGCACAGTAAGAGAGGTTACTGCAACCGTGGTTATTTGTGAAAAACAAAAGAAAAGGTTGAGTAAGAGTGTTGTATGAATAACAGCTTCAGAACTGAAACCTAAATATCTTCTTGAAAATAAAAGAGAGGTTTTAGATGGTAATAGAAGATATTGAGTTTCTAACAATTCTCCTTATGCTTCTATGAGATTGATTTGAATGTGCAATAGACCAGTGGGGGTCTTGTAAAAGAGAAGGCATTTTTATGTCAAACCATTATTCAAAATAAAAATCCAAGTTGGTGCTTGGTATAAGGGGTTGGTGCTCCTATCTGTTGAAGCGAGATAAATGAGGGGTTGGTGCTCCTTCCGGTGGGTCTTTGGTAAACTATTTGTAAAGATTGAATCCTTGCAAAGACTGGATTTGGATTGTAGTCCAAACAGTCATTATTTGAGGAGTAGCCACATCGGTGAACCTCGTTAAATCTTGTGTTGTGTGATGCTCTTCTGTTATACTTGCTTTATCTATTTTTAAGCTTGCATTTTTAAGTTTTAAGAGTTGCAGATTCAAGTTTTAAATAGTTACACTGATTCACCCCCCCTCTCAGTGTCATTGTGAGAATATCAGGAGCAGTTACAATATACAAAGGAGAACATTGACAATCTAAAAACTGATTTCCATTGATAACCAAAAGCCTATAAATAGGTAATACAACACATATTATGGATAACATTGCATTCAATGATTACGATGCACCTTATCCATTGCAACAACTATAATTAAAAATAAATGACCACTAAAAGATAATGGTTTATTACATAAAATGTACCACACCTAACACACCTAATACCTATCATTCCTACAATTATCATCTCTTGTAGCACCCTACTCCCTAAAAATAATTATGCCCTACCTTGCTCTGGCATGATATTGTTATGTAACTTTGGTCAACTTGTTTTTGCATACTTATTTGTTCATCTAAATGGAGCTTAGGGGTTGATGATAATCCAAGGTAGATCTGAGTCTCCTCTACCTAGCAGAACCCTAAGATTTTAAAAACTCTCTCAATTTTCCATTGTGTTTGTAGGTATAGTGAATTTGTAGTTTAGTTAGAAGAGGTATATTAATGTGGAATCATGGGTAGGACAAATAGAACATATTTTTTATTTTTTTTAGGATACTTAAATAAAAAATAAAATCAAATAATCCTTACGTTAGTCTATTATTTCCATTTCAATTTAGGAACACTTAAAGAAGGAGAAAATAATTAAGGAACCTTAGGATAGTTTTTCTTAAATTTGTTTATCTCCTTTGTCAACTTAGGCAAGAAAAGGTAAAGTGCATGTAGTTTGAACTATGATAGAATTTGTATGTGCATTCTCTTATCCTTTGCTTAAAAGAAAAAGGAAAATTTTTATTTTCACATTATCATTCAAAGAAATAATAATTATGGGATAGATTTTTTTGTTGCATATATTGTTTTATGCATCTTAGTTAAATATATTTTTTATAATCAATTAGTTTATCCCTAGAAATATTAAACTTAGGTGTAGTTGAATATACACACCAACATAGTATTTAGAGTGAATCCATAAAACACCCTTAGTGAACCCCCAACACATAATAAAAACCACCACCAAAGGTTTTGAGGTGAGAACCACCATGGGAATCTTAGTCTTGTATATCTGCTAGGTTTCCTTCCATATTCACATGTTGGTGAACTTGACATGAACACCTACTTTTATCTTAAAACCTTCACCTAATTAAAGATTTTAAAAAAAGTAAACTTAAATAAAACCACTTAATTTTATTTTTGTAGATTATATCATCTAATGAACATTAATTTTTTTTCTTTTACCATCATGAAAGTGAAAGAAGCTAAAAATATAGCATGCATGTAATAAAATCCACAAGATATAACATGTAATCAATACAAAGAGAAGGAAATACAAGAAATAGTGCCCATTTTATTCATATTCATAAGTTCTATTTTACATTAGGTTACAAGAGCATCCCTCTGAGGGATTGAAAATTTGATACATATTACAAATAAATCACTCCATGTGATAGATGTCTTCAATATATTATTATAATCCTCAAAACTTGATTATAGGAGGGATTACCTCTGAAACCTCCTCTTTGTGATGCTAATGATGATGGGTCTTGGTGATCTTTAACCATGAAATGCTTAACATTTCAAAAATATTATAGAAAATACTATTAGTAAGTGCATTGAAAATTTTATGGAAGCATAGGAAAATGAAGAAATTGCACATGAGGAAGATGAGAAATATAATGAAGATGTGGAAAATGAGGATAATGAGCAAGCAATACCCAAAGCACCTGATCACAACAATGAAGGCAATACAGTTGATATGCCAGAAGTGATCGATGCATCAGGTAAGGATGAGGTAGACATTCCCAAAGTGACTCATTATGGCCAAACATGCACTCTACAAGAACTACACTCAATTTCCTCTCCAATAGTGAGTTATCACCACAAGGTCAAACCTATTCAAAAATAAGGTAGAAAGGTGACTACACACTCCTCCATTGCCTCTCCTAGGGAACAACAGGAGAATGTAGAAGTTTTACCACCTCTTTTTATGCATCATTCTAAGGTGTTCTAAGAACCCTAAGGATTGTCCTTCCCTCATCATCACACATTTACTAATATTTCTATAAATCCCACATTAATGCTTCATACTTCTTGATATCCCTGTCTAGAAGGATGACACTAAAAGAGTCCAAGAACTTACACAAATCCTTCTTGGAAACAAAGGACAAAGCTCCTCACTTTGAGATCTGAGGACAAAGCTCTTTATAATGAGGGTGGCATGTTAGGATCCTCCATCCTAACATTATTAGTTAGTATTAGTTAGTATTATTAATCATTTAATTATTATATTATTAACTCATAAAGTGAAGCATCACATCTCTTCATAATTTGAACCACCACGTCTCTTCATAATGTGAACCATCATGTCTCTTCACCAATGTAGATTTAGGGTAGATATATATATTAGGTTGGCCATTCACACAAATCATCCAAGAAGAAGAATATATATTTGTTTAAACCCATTGGAGGGATTTCCCAAACCAATGCAAAAGGTGATTCATATCTAAAAGTGATTCTATTTATTTATTTCTCCTTTATTAAATTATTGTGCTAGGAACCCTTGGTTCCTACTAGTTGTATATAGTAGAAGTCTCTCTTTCTTGAGAATTTTTGTTTAGAGAAGCTTTTAATAGGTCTATCTAACTAGGAATGAAGAGTGTATCATATAGACTTGCTCTAGAAGGAGTTTTATTCAATTCATCTACATTATTATTATTATTATTTAAGCGAAAAACCCCTTGTGGAGCCACCTTGGTCTGAGAGACCATGAAAAATGGGTTCTACACTGTCAAAGTCACCCAGGGGTCACACCCGACCCTGCCCGCACCAACATTATCAATTAGATTTTAGATACCCAATTCAACTTTTTGGTAGGGGGGAGATTTGAACCTAGGACCTCCCTTGGAGGATTGCCTTCTCCTCTCCAACTCATCTATAACACCTGGGTAAAACTAATTTATAGTTGAAAACACCCCTTTCGAGGTGCCACTTTCAACATGTTGGGCATAGGAGGAATGAAGCCTTGTAGACCTCTACTAGCACATAGGACATTACTAACTATACCATATATCTGCAGGATGGAGACAAGGGGAATGGAACCTGAGTCGGACTCTACCAGCACCCAGGGCATTTACCACTACACCACAACAAGCAGATATTCCTCTACATTATTGAAATCAACTTTCTTTAAAGGATTTCTCTCATATTTCCTTTTTGATTCACAAATTTTCTTTTGTATTGTTGAGTTGTCTCAATTCTTTGCTTTATAGTGATAGAAGGAAACTTCAATTTCTCCTTGGCTTCTTCTTTTGAACCTATGTGTTCCTTCATCCTCTCTTTATCACCTTATATTGAAATATTATTCTCATTTCATTTTTCCTTAGGGGTTAAATAACTCTTTTTACTTGCTTGTGGAACTGGGAACTTCTAATTATTTGGTAAATATTTTTCCCTCTTCTTTGAATAAGGAACTTGAAACTACCCCATTTTCTATGGATCAATTTGTAATGGTTTCTTCCTTGATCTTGTAAGCATAGAAATAGCTTCTTATTTGAAAGGATCTTGCTTGAACATGATTGTTTTTGGTTGCCAAAGCATATTTAATCTACCCTTTTGAGTTCTTTATACCTTTTCCATAGCTTGTTGTATGTGGTGTTGATACATGACATAAGTATCTAGACTATGAGGTTCATTGCAAATTTAACATCAAGAATATCCATTGGTTTCAAGGGTTAACTCATGTTCTTCATGATTAACAGTAATATTAGGCCTCGTATTGCTATCTATAGTAGGCCTATGTTCCCTATTTATATATGGGAATCTTCTTTACTGGGATATCTCTATCTCTCTTCTTTCCATTGCATTTATCTTTTTGTTGATTTTTTTCAAGGTTTTTTGAATATCAAGTAATAAAGGTGACTCTTGAGGTTCGTGGGATGGGAGAGGAGGAAAAGAAATTAGATTTTATGATGTTTTAGGAGGGGAATTAGAGCTATTTAATGAGGTGAAGATGACAATGGAGGGAGGTCTATAAAATATGATATTGTTGTCTTTGATTGAGGTGGGTACTTAGCAATTTTGAGGTAATAAGACATGACAAATTTGGTAGGTAGTCTACCTATTGAAATCAAGATATTTTGTGCATGAAAAACCACATAATAACTTATGGAAAGGTGGTTATATTTGACTATTGGGTTTGCAACCCTAGATCAGGACTAAGGGCTATAATATAATACATGTATGCAAGAGGAGCAACTAGTCTAACCTCAAGAGGAATCCTTTTCCAAGTTCTACTAAACCTTAAATTGAAATCAAAGATCAATTATTGTGGATTTCTTTACATAACAGTAAATTGAGTCAAAAGTAAAAAGGGACCTACTGATTCATTGAATTATTCCACAAAATAACCTACCAAGTCAACCTATGAATGAATGCTATTATCTTCTAGGGTTTTGAACCAATGTAGGACTTTACCTCTAAAATATAGGGCTAGAAGTCTAACAATAACATCTTCATTTCTAATATTATGGATGGTTGCTAAGGATAATACATCTTGATAATATTCATAAGGGGTTTTACTAAAACCATCATATGTGGGTATAGCATTCAACACAACTTGAGGAATATCATTTTTGTGAGGGAGTCCTACAGGGCCTGAAGTATCCCAATTGGGAAAACTTGGTTGATTAGGATATTGATTTTGGGCAATGGTAACTAGAGTATTTAGTAAACTTGGTTCTAGGGATATTGAGAAATCTGGTAGTAATTTGATATCTTTAGAAGTGGACTCTAGAGAAGGATTTCTTGTATGACTAATTTTTCTATGAAATAGCTCAAGAAAAGGTACTTGTTCTTGACAATTTTTTTTTGTAGATGACCTAGTAATCATGCAAAATGAGGGTTTGTAGGTTCTTTCACTGAGGGAGTCACCAAGTGAATTTACTTTCTCTACTAATGAGGTCAAGAAAATTCACTAAACCTTGATTCCTCTAGGGAAAATTAGTCAATGGGACTAATTTTCATCTAGTGGTAAAAATAATACCTTGTGAATGGTCTCATTAGGCATGCTAAATACTATTGCAACTCAGATGAAATTACACTACAACTATTATATTTTAAGATTTAAAATATGAGCACCTACTAGTTATAGCCCAAGCCCAACATTGGATGAGTAAAATATGCTTTGCCCAACCTCTAGAGTAGGTTGGTTTTTTGTCAACTTAATGAATATTAAATTCTAAGCTCAATTAAGATAGTTAAAGAGGTAGGGATAGGAATGACGAAGGTTAAGAAATTAAGGGTTAGAAGAATATGAATGATAGTTGACCGGATAAATCTAACGACATAACCTTCCACTAGGCAGATCTTGCAGATCAAGTTCAAGAAAATTAAATGAAACTAACAACATTCACCATTTGTCAACTTCACATTTAAAAGTTATTGTATACTTAAGAACCATTCCAAACATATAGGGTATTATCTATCCAATATCAGTAGAATACACTAATAATCTAATTAACATAAATTAATTCCTAAACATACATTTGGAGGTGAGTCATTCCAATTTCCCTAAGTCAACAATACAACAATAGAAGAATAAACTAGCTTAACAACATTCACATAAATGACTTCACATAATTTTTACTAGATAATTGAAGAAGAAATAAAAATATGAGGAAAACAAACCTTTATTGATCAGCATATGAAATTATAAAAGTAGTGCAAGCAAACACTTCAAAACTATTCTTTTGAAATGAGGTCATGGCACTTATTTATAGAATTTACTAGTGAAATTTGAATATGAGTTGTTACAAAGATGTTAGATGATCAAGTTGGTAGAATGCCTACATGGTGATCTCTCATTTCATCTGATTATTAATTTTGAATTTGCTCCATTGATTTGCATATTATTTTTACAATTGGTTTCTACAACTTGCTCGACTATCATGGCCTTAAGCTGCATGATGAAAGAAACTAGCTAGTAAAATCTCAATCTAAGTCATTGCTTGATCTTGTAGAAATTATTTGTGGTATATTTTTAATAGAATTATTTTGTTTGGATCATTCTATAAGCCTCTGGATCTCATCACTTCATCTTCCTGGTTTGACATATCATCTTCTGCTAGTAGACCTGAACGGATAGTCATAACTTTATGTCTTTTCTCTTTTATTTGCCTATCTCAAGGTTGTAGTTTGGAGAGTCTCAATTCCATCCATTGATTTAAATTTTGAATGGGTATGATCGAGTTTCCTTATTTCTCCTTATGATGACACATCACTCGATCAACCTTCATTGACTTGTCTCAAAACCATGCTCACTTTTCACTTATAAGCATATTTGACCATTTTGATTACAACCATGGGATTCTCTTATTTTCTTTATCTCTTCTCAAATTCATGCTTATTTTTTGAGTTTGGGCTTGTTTGACCAGTTTGGCCATAGATTTGAGACATCTGCTTTCAACTGGTAACTTGGAAATATTGGCTCATGACCATGATTGGAATACAAAATCTACCCTTGTTGACTATGTTGACCATGATGTTGAGTTGGCTAGCAATCATGGCTCACTTGATAATATTGTGTTGTTTGACCAATTTGACCATGGCATAGAGCAAGCTCACAACTATGGTGTCTATTTTATAAATTGTTGAGTTGATTGATTTAACCATGGATTTGAAATGACTCATGATCATTACTCCTCAACTTGGGAATATTTTGACCATTTTGATCATTGTTTTGATATGGATTGTGGTCATGGCTATTTATCACCTTAGGCTGATGTTGATTATGGATTTGAGCCATCACACAACTATGATTTTTTCTTGGCTCAAGCCTGTGTTAACCATGTTGACTGTGGCATAGAGTAAGCTTACGACCATGGTTCTTTCTCAACTTAGGTCCAATTTGACCATGCTAACCATGACATAGAGTAGGCTCACGACCATAATTATTTCTTGGCTCAAGTTCATGTTGACAATGTTGAACGCAACATAGAGGAGGCTCATGATCATGGTTCTTTCTCAACTTAGGCCCAAAATACCATGTTGACCGCTACATAGGATTTAAGGTTAATTACAAGTTATAAGGTGGATTTAACCATACAAGGATAATCATGCCCATAGGAATTACATAATAAAATTCTACAAATAATTAAATACAATTATAGAATTATTGTCCATAGGCCTATACAAGATTACATTATACAATATTAGCCTTGATCATAAGTTAGATTACACTTTCAACATATAGGACCCAAACAAATCCTTTGGTACATCCAAATGGGTATTTACTGTTCTATTGGAGCACCTAAAGTTTTGATAAGAGTTTTACATGTAGATTGGATAAGTGGTTTGGAACAATGGTGCTCCGCTACATGGTTTTCGTTATATATTGGCTTTGGCCTCGTCTCTTGGCATTGTATATGATATTCTACTATATGTTTCTTCTACATAATTTGAATATTATACTACCAATGAGATGGCTAAGCACATCCAATATATTCTCATGAATTTACAATAAGTGGATATATCTCAATGGTTTACTATCACTCTCCATTATGATAATCAAAGTTTGATTAAGCTTGTTTCATCAACAAAACAAACATATTCATTTTGGATGTATTATGTGGAATGGATCTATGCACATGGGATGCTTGATCTAATATATGTATCCTCAACAATGTAGATAGATACTAACCAAGGTTGTGATCGAGGTTTCTTTTGTGTGGTTGTGAGTATGTTGGAGTGTAATAATGTCCCTTAAATGGGATGATTGATAAGGGTCTACCTCAATGTACCCTATTTATCTTAAACTAGGATATTGTAAAATGTGGTATTAAGATTCACTTAAGACCATAATTGAATTTTGTTTTATATTTATTATACAATGGTTTGGTCCCTTGTACACCTTTTATAGGTGTATTTTTACTAATATTTTACCTAAATATCGGTTCTTTAACCTTCACCTAAATATCTCTTGTAATTAGGTATTTATACCACTTTCTACCAACCATGTATTCATTAGTTGGAGTGTAATTCTTTTCCGTTGGTGAGAATATTTTTGTGTCTATGGATGCCAATTATATTATGTGTATTTTTTATGATATATTTTACTTCTATCTAATATAATGATTCCATTCATTTTTGGAAAGTATCTTGAAATCCAACATTTACAAACAGAGTATCCATTCTCTTCAAATATTTTTTTGCATGGAGGATTAGATCACAAAACCATTTTTTTGATATGTGACCTACTTAATAATGGTTGTTGTAGTTCATTTTGATTTTGGTCTATATGGATCTAAAATCCTATTTTCTTTATATTTTGATGCTATAATGGAAAAAGCAAGAATTCAAGGATCATGCATATATAGGTTTTTTCAAAAGATTAATATTTAAAGGAAAAAAATTTGAATGCCAACTATTTTGATAACATATTTAAAATAAAAAGGATATTAAATTAAATCTCTACAATTTATAAGAGAGAACAAAAATAGATGAAATGGTCCATGATACTTATGTGCAATAATAAAATATTGCTTTCTAATTATCGTAATGTATTAAAATATAAAGCATCATATTGAACCGAAAAATATTGTGGGATATGGCTTAAGGAAGGGGATATATCAAAATTTTCATATTCTAACCTAAATAGTTTTTTTTATATATTGATAAAAAATGGGGTTGAAGAGCCTTGACCCATTACAAAGAGCTCAAAATAAGTACAAAAAAAAACAAGAGAAGATCAAACAAATGCAAGATAGCCCTATCTTAGTAAAACAAAAAAACTTGGACTAAACCTACTGATGGAGAAGTTTTTAGTAATAAATAAAAGATGATATGTATTATACATGGAATCAGTTACAATATATAGGTAGGAGGCCTATATTAAATCATGACAAATGTCAAGGAAAACTGACAAGTGTCAAAATAGAAGGCATAGTGCACATTAATTCTAACATTCCCCCTTAATGTGTACTATCCTAACTAAAGAAAAAAATAAGTCAATATTAGGTAACATTCCTCCTTAATGTTGACTTCACTAAAAGAACCCTATCATCCTCCTTTATTACATGATTTTTTCTAGGCTCATGCTCTTTGCGCTTGGCTCTCCAACTATGAATAATTCTAGATCAATGGTGTATACATCTTGGTCTATTTCCATAGGGTCAGCCACTTCCATAGGTCTATTACCTCTAGGTCAGCCTTCTAATTACCTCAGGGTCATCTTGTGTGCCTAAGGGTTAGCCACTTCTAGATTACACAAGTCCAGTAGTGCCAGAACCCATTATTATAAACCAAAAAACAAAAAAAAACCATCAATACATAGATCCACAGGGTCGCTGGATTCACCGTCGCCAAAACTCGAAGCTAGGTCCGTTGGATTTTACTCCATTGACACATATTTTCATAAGATGATCAGATTTACAAAAAATATTTGTTATTCTTCTGATCGATCTTCCACTTCAAGACTCCATAGGAATATAAACTCTCAAATTTTACCATTCCCTATCCAAAATGCACCCACTATGTGGGATCCCATGAAAAAACTCTAGATAATACAAATAGCTTGTCATTCCAACTTCCTCATCTCAACAATCCATTAACATAAGCCATGTGAAATAATTATAGCATCGGCTATAGTGCTTCAGTATCATGACCTCCGATACAAATTTATTTGTGCTCGAATAGGAAATTTTGGGTGACATTAAGATCCCTTCTACAATCTTCGTACTTTCGTCTTGTAGAAAATAAAAATAAACTAGATCACAAACATGAGTTATTCTCCATTCCTACTTTAACCATAGAAACAATAAGGGTGCATCAATATTTTTGTGCCATCACCTAGAAACACCACATCTGGATTGCCAGTTAGTTTCAAAACTTGATCTCGCTCCAATTGGTACATCTATAAATCCTCTAACTTCACACACATGTAGATCATATCATGTAGCAATTTTAGTAACAATGTTACCAAATATTGTTGTCATCTACATCACATAGAAAACCAGCTTATACATGTGATAAAATATTAAACACCCATCATAATAGTTGAGGTGCCAAAACTTTGTAACATCCCTATGGGGACTAGATCGATGAGCAAACAAAGGCTAACTGTGGCTGGAACTATCCACGGTGTTGAACTGGAATATGGTTATCTCTCAACAGCTGAAGGACATCCCCAAAAAATCTACTCGCTCAACTATATCGCCAAAAAACTTTCATCTAGGTTTAAATAGATCTATGATGCCATGAGATGCTTTTATTCCATGATCTCTGCTCTGTGAAAACTACAACACATCACAGGGTCGTCTAAATATATCGAGGATACTAGACATATAAAGGCAAGTATGGCACCCAAAAAATACTCCGACTACACCTCGTCATGTGTAACAAGAATTGCATAGGAAAATTCAATGTTCCTAGCTAAAAATGGTTGTAGATCACAACACGAGCTTAGTGGGACTCCTAGTTCAAATAATATTTGTTGTTTCTTGCCAAATCACGACGAGAATAAACGACCATAAAAAATATGTTGGCAATTTTGGGTACCTTGAGTACATTGCCTTTGCTCAAGTGTAGTTGTTGTCATTGATGTCAAGGAGTTCTTGAAGCAATTTGTTTTTATGTGTTTTGATGAAGGTTTCAGCTGGTCAGTAAGTTTCCAAGAAAATCAGAGTAGCGTAGTTGCAAAATATCAAGAAAAAGATAAGTTAGAAAATGTATGCAGGCGGCTAGAAAAACTGTCGTGATTTCGTGACATGTTTCAGGAGAGAGAAAGTGCTAGCAAAACTGTCACGATTTCGCGACATGTTTTAGGAGAGAGAAAGTGCTAGCAAAACTATCGCATTTTCACGACATGTTCTAGGAGAGAGAGTGCTGGAAAAATTGTCACAATTTCATGACATGTTTCAGGAGAGAAAGTGCTGGCAAAACTGTCACGATTTCGTGACATGTTTGAGGAGGGAGAAAGTTTTGGCAAAACTATCGTGATTTTGCGACATGCTAGAAGGCAGAGATGAAGCAGGCAAAACTATCATAATTTCATGACATGTTTGAGGAGAGAGAAAGGTCTGGCAAAACTGTAGCGATTTCATGACATGCTGGAAGGCAAAAACGAAGCAGGCAAAACTGTCATGATTTCGCGACAGGTTGAGTTGGCAGTGTTCAGTTGGAGAAAGTGTCACGATTTCGCGACAGAAACTGGAAGTAGGTTTTCTATAGGAGAAGTGTCATGATTTCATGACAGTAGCAGAGAGGAAGGCTTTGTAGTCAAAAGTGTCTTGATTTCGTGACATGTTCTAGTTTCACGAGCATATGGCAGAAAAGAGCTTAAGGCAGCGAAAGCATCGCGATTTTGTGACATGTTTCGTTTTCGCTGGTGCAAACTGAGAAAAGGTTGAAGAAGTAAGAAGGGTCGCGATTTCACGATAGAGTTGCAGTTGACGTCATCAGAAGCCTATGTGTCACGATTTCACGATAGAAGCAGAGAAGAGGGATTTGAAGTCTAAAGCGTCGCTATTTCGCGATAGGAGTGAAGATGACGTCAGCAAAAGTCAAAAGTGTCACAATTTCGTGACAAGCACGTTGTCAAGGCAGACAAAAGCAAAAGTGTCACGATATCACGATAGCAAGCAATAGAAGGTGTACGATAGGCAAAGGTGTCACGATATCACGACATGTTGAAGTTTTGCACCAGAAGCTACAGGGAGGCAGTGAAGCCGACAGAGTTAAATCTGGGCCGATGCAGCGTAGGGTTTTGTAGCCAATGTGGTTGAAGGGTAAACAATCGACTAAGATCAAGGTTCTAATCTTGAGATTGTGAGTATAAAAGGAGGGTTGCTTGAAGAGTTTTAATCATCGATCGAAGTGTGTGTTCGAAGAGTGACGTTCGTAGATTTAGTGTGACAGTGAAGTTCGATCATCGAAAAAGTAGAGTGCAAAGATCGATAGCAGTATAAGAGTGCATTTTGTCAAATCTTCTAAGTGTAGGATACTGTAAGGAATCAGAGTGTGTGAAGACGATACTGCTGTGAATGCGTAGAAGTGAAAAGGTCGTTGTTCGATCGAGTGTAGCTGTGACTACAAGAAAATAGCGAAGGACTGTATTTTATGCAGAACAGAGGAAGAGGACAGACCTGTGCTAGACCAAAGGATTGTGTTTGGTGCAGATCAGAGAAAGAGGAAGAGGGCATTTGTGCCAAATTGAAGGACTATGTTTTGGTGCAAATTTGAGGACCAGCTTTGCGGTGACAGAGTTGAGGATAGAGATCTCCAGCCAAAGCAGGGAAGACAGGTGTCTTCTATGGATAGAGTTCCACTTGCTAAAGGCAGAGGAGGTAGAGGTCTTCTATAGGATCACCAACCAAAGTAGAATTAGGGGAAGGTATCTCCTTTGAGCCGAGGCTTATAAACATTGTAATCGAAAAGGATTCCCAGAGGACTTTGATATAAATTTTAGAGGAAAGTTTTATCCGTGGAGTAGCCCACCTTGGGTGAACCACGTAAATTGTTGTGTCATTTTGTGGATGGTGTTTTGTGCATTGTTTTGATTACTGCTATTATTACTGCTATCTTTATTCTGCATAATATTGAATTGAAAGTTGTTTTGAAATAAAAAGTTAAAAGTGGTATTATACTGTTCACCCCCCCTCTCAGTATAAGCTTGTGTTCTTCAATTGGTATCAGAGCCGGTCTCTCCAAAAAAAGCCTAACAACTTGGAGAAGGATCTATTAGAAGAACATACAGTTTCAAAAAAGGATGAAGAGGTTAAGTTCGATCTCTAAAGTGAATTCTTCTGGACTTTAATAATTTTAGGGAAGAGAGTTATGTTCTCAAGCATCATGACAGGAAGAAGAGACAACAAGATCAATCTTTAGCCTGAATAACGATGGATTCCAGTTGGTCACAAGAAGAACAATCATCCAAGGCATCAAAACAGGTTACATAATACTTTCTATGGCTTCTGTTTTTCTTGCAAGAAATTTGGTCACAAAGCTATACATTGCATTAAATCCGTGAATAGCCATAGTAAGAAAAATGTTAACTCTTTTGCACCTCTTATGGATAAAAATGTCATGTGTTACAAATGCAAGAATGTTGGGCATATAGCAAGGATGTGCAGTTTTGATAGACCTAGCCTAAAGTCTGCTAAAAAGAGAAATGAGATCAAGTCTAAGTCAATGATAGTTCAAATTGCTTTTCATGCTCAAGACAAAGTAGAGAAATGGTATCTTGATAGTGGTTCTTCAAAACATATGACTGGTGAAAAAGATAAGTTTCTGGTCTTAAAAAACATAAACAGAGGAATAGTTAGTTTTGGAGATAACAGGTCTGCTAAAATTTATGGTAAAGGGACTCTTAGCTTGGATGGGAAATCTAAAACTAAAAATGTGCTTTATGTAGAAGGTTTAAGACATAATCTTCTAAGTGTGAGTCAACTTTGTGATCAAGTACACATAGTATCTTTCTTTTCAGATAGATGTGAGATTCGTAAAGAAAAAAATGGAAAACTCATTGCTAGTGCTACAAGGACTCCAAACAATCTTTACATGCTAAGTGAGATAAAAAATGAAAAGTGTTTTCTAACTCAAGAAGATGAGAGTTTGTTATGGCATAAAATATTGAGGCATTTGAGCTTTGATAATCTAGTCAAAATTAGTAACAAGGAAGCAGTTAGAGACTTGCCCAAAATAAAAAGGCCCCATAACACCATTTGCGGTCCTTGTCAACATGAAAAACAGACCAGAACCAGTTTTAAATCAAAATGGTATACTTCTTCAAAACAATTAGATCTCATTCATACTGATTTATGTGGCCCCACTAGAACTCAGAGCATTCAGGGAGAAATCTACTTCATGCTATTTATAGATGATTATTCTAGAATGACTTGGGTTACTTTTCTCAAAGAAAAATCTGAAGCTTTTGAAAAATTTAAAGCTTTCAAAGAAATGATTGAAAATGAGACTGAAAAGAGAATAAAATGCTTAAGATCGGACAAAGGAGGAGAGTTCACCTCAAGTGAATTTGTGGAATACTATGAGCAACAGGGAATTAAAAGAGAATATTCAGCAGCAAGAACTCCCCAAAAAAATGGAGTAGTTCAAAGAAAAAATAGAACTATTGAAAACATGGCTAGAGCTATGTTAAATGAGTCAAAACTTTCAGATGGTTTCTGGAAAGAGGCAGTCAGTACAGTAGTCTACATTATCACTAGGGCCCAACTTAGAGTAAATCATCATAAAAATCCTTATGAGTTATGGAAAGGAAGACCAACTAAAGTAAAACATTTCAAAGTGTTTGGGAGTAAGTGCTTCATCAGAAGGGAAGATCAGAATTTGGGTAAGTTTGATCCTAGGTGTGATGAGGGAATTTTTCTTGGTTATTCCAGTAGAAGCAAGGCTTACAGATGCTTCAACAAAAGAACGCATACAGTCGTATAGAGCATAAATGTAATAGTTGATGAAAAGACAGGGATAAGAGAACCTGTCAAGGAAATCAGTGATGAAATCTGTCAAGAAGAATTCAGAGAGGTTTTAGATGAAGAAGAGGAAAAAAAATAGCTGCTTCCCAAAACTCCGTCATGATATGTTCAGAAACATCATCCCAAATATTTAATCATTGGTGATCCAAACAGTAGAAAAACTAGAAGAAGAGTCATACCGTCACTCGATTCTACAAATATTTCTTTATTATCTCAGATTGAGCCAAAAGATTTCAGTGAAGCATGTACAGATAAATTTAGGGTAAAAGCAATGGATGAAGAGCTAAATCAAATAGAGAAAAGTGAAACTTGGGATTTAGTTCCAAGACCTAAGGACAAGAATTTCATTGGCACAAAATGGATTTTTAGAAATAAACTCAATGAGGATGGAAATATTGTCAGAAACAAAGCCAGGTTGGTTTGCAAAGGTTATGCTCAAGTAGAATGTTTTGATTTCGAAGAGACGTTCGCTCCTATTGCTCGTATCGAAGCCATCAGAATGTTTTTGGCCCTTTCAAGCTTCAAAGCATTCAAAGTGTATCAAATGGATGTGAAATCAGCTTTTTTAAATGGAGTTTTGGATGAGGAAGTTTACGTAGAACAGCCAGAAGGCGTGTCTCTCTCAGATCAATCGGTCTATGTGTGTAAACTAAAAAAGACCTTGTATGGGTTAAAGCAAGCACCTAGGGCTTGGTATTCAAGACTTGACAGGTACCTTCATGAGCAAGGTTTCAGGAAAGGTGTGGCAGATAGTAATTTGTATATAAAGGATAAAGGTAATGATATGCTGATTGTAGTTGTCTATGTTGATGATATCATTTTTGGGGGAAATAATACCCAGATGTGCAAAGATTTTGCTAACACCATGCAAAAGGAATTTGAGATGTCTATGATTGGAGAGCTATCATTCTTTTTGGGTCTTCAGATTGCTCAATCAAAAGACGGTATATTGATCTCTCAAGGAAAGTATATCAAAGAAATGTTAAAAAAATTTGGGATGATGGACAACAAACCTGTATGTACTCCAATGACCACAGGGTGCAAGATGAGTAAATATGATGAATCTCCAGTAGTAGATCAGAGGGTGTACAGATCAATGATTGGCAGCTTATTATATGTTACAACTACCAGACTAGATATCATGCAGGCTGTTGGATTAGTAGCCAGATTTTAGGAAGCTCTGAAATATTCTCATGTTATAGCAGTCAAAAGGATTTTCAAATATCTGAAGGGCACTATGGACTTTGGGCTTTGGTATCCCAAAGGTGATGATTTCACTCTCATAGCCTATACAGATGCAGATTGGGAAGGCAGTAATGATGACAAGAAAAGCACCAGTGGTGGAGCATTCTTTCTGGGAAAGAGTTTGGTTTCTTGGCTAAGTAAGAAACAACCTTCAGTTTCTTTATCTACGATAGAAGCTGAATACATAGCATCAGTGGCTAGGTTTACACAAGTTCTTTGGATGAAAACCACCTTGGAGGATTTCAAAGTCAAGCATGAACAACCCATCTCCATATTTTTTGATAATACTAGTGCCATAAGTATTTCCAAAAATCCGGTAATGCACTCAAGGACAAAGCATATTTCCATCAAGTATCACTTTCTAAGGGAGAAAGTGCAAGATAAGTAGGTCAAGGTAGAATATGTATCTACTAAAGAGCAGATTGCAGATATCTTCACAAAACCTCTTCCAAGAGATACATTTGAGTATCTAAGGGAGAAATTGGGAGTTGTACTCCCACCCCAGAATTAATCACCTTAATAGGAGGTGGGGGAGGGACTAAGCTAAGAGACTCATTCTTAGTCCCAAGCCCCAAAGGTGACCCTTTGCCATTGATGACAAAGGGGGAGAGATATGAGTAAGGGGGAAAGCTTCAAGTGAAGAGGAAAGATTCAAATCAGGGGGAGCAAAACTTCAAAGAAAGATTCTCAGTTGTTAGCTCATATTGATTTTAGTTTTGGCTCTGGAAGATGTGTTTTTAGTAAAGGTTTGCCATCAATGACAAAGGGGGAGATTTTTGGAAATTTTGGGTACCTTGAGTACATTGCCTTTGCTCAAGTGTAGTTGTTGTCATTGATGTCAAGGAGTTCTTGAAGCAATTTGTTTTTATGTGTTTTGATGAAGGTTTCAGCTGGTCAGTAAGTTTCCAAGAAAATCAGAGTAGCGCAGTTGCAAAATATCAAGAAAAATATAAGTTAGAAAATGTATGCAGGCGGCTGGAAAAACTGTCACGATTTCATGACATGTTTCAGGAGAGAGAAAGTGCTATCAAAACTGTCACGATTTCGTGACATGTTTTAGGAGAGAGAAAGTGCTGGCAAAACTGTCGCATTTTCATGACATGTTTCAGGAGAGAGAAAGTGCTGGCAAAACTATCGTGATTTCGTGACATGTTTTAGGAGAGAGAAAGTGCTGGCAAAACTGTCGCGATTTCGTGACATGTTTGAGGAGAGAGAAATTTTTGGCAAAACTGTCATGATTTCATGACATGCTGGAAGGTAGAGACGAAGCAGAAAAAACTGTCATGATTTCGCGACATGTTTGAGGAGAGAGAAAGGTCTAGCAAAATTGTCATGATTTCGTGACATGCTGGAAGGCAGAAACAAAGCAGGCAAAACTGTCATGATTTCATGACAGGTTGAGTTGGCAGTGTTTAGTTGGAGAAAGTGTCACAATTTCACGATAGAAACTGGAAGAAAGTTTTCTATAGGAGAAGTGTCACGATTTCATGACAGTAGCAGAGAGGAAGGCTTTGTAGTCAAAAGTGTCATGATTTCATGACATGTTCTAGTTTCGTGGGCATATGGTAGAAAAGAGCTTAAGGTAGCGAAAGCGTCGTGATTTCGTAACATGTTCCATTTTTCGTTGGTGCAAACCGAGAAAAGGTTGAAGAAGCAAGAAGGGTCACGATTTCACGATAGATTTGCAGTTGACGTCAGTAGAAGTAGATGTGTCACGATTTCACGACAGAAGTGGAGAAGAAGGCTTTGAAGTCTAAAGCATCATGATTTCACGATAGGAGTGAAGATGACGTTAGCAAAAGTCAAAAGTGTCATGATTTCACGACAAGCACGTTGTCAAGGTAGACAAAAGCAAAAGTGTCATGATATCATGACAACAAGCAATAGAAGGTGTACGATAGGCAAAGGTGTCACGATATCGTGACATGTTGAAGTTTCGTGCCAGAAGCTACAGGGCGGCAGTGAAGCCGACAGAGTTAAATCTGGGTCGACGTAGTGCAGGGTTTTGCAGCCGACATGGTTGAAGGGTAAACAACCAACTAAGATCAAGTTTCTAATCTTGATATTGTGAGTATAAAAGGAGGGTTTATTGAAGAGTTTTAATCATCGATCGAAGTGTGCTTTAGAAGAGTGACGTTCACAGATTTAGTGCGACAATGAAGTTCGATCATCAAAAAAGCAGAGTGTGAAGATTGATAGTAGTATAAGAGTGCATTTCATCAAATCTTATAAGTGTAGGAGACTGTAAGGAATCAGAGTGCATGAAGAAAATACTGTCGTGAATGCGTAGAAGTGAAAAGGTCGTTGTTCGATCGAGTGCAGCTATGACTACGAGAAAATAGTGAAGGACTGTATTTTATGTAGAACAGAGGAAGAGGACAGACCTATGCCAGATCGAAGGATTGTGTTTGGTGTAGATCAAAGAAAGAGGAAGAGGGCATTTGTGCCAGACCGAAGGACTGTGTTTTGGTGCAAATTTGAGGACCAGCTTTGCGATGACAGAGTTGAGGACAAAGATCTCCAGCCAAAGCAGGGAATACAGGTGTCTTCTATGGATAGAGTTCCACTTACTAAAGGTAGAGGAGATAGAGGTCTTCTAGAGGATCACCAGCCAAAGCAAAATTAAGGGAAGGTATCTCCTTTGAGCCGAGGCTCATAAACATTGTAATCGGGAAGGATTCCCAGAGGACTTTGATATAAATTTTAGAGGAAATTTTTATTCGTGGAGTAGCCCATCTTGGGTGAACCACGTAAATTGTTGTGTCATTTTGTGGATGGTGTTTTGTGCATTGTTTTGATTACTCTGTTATTACTGCTATCTTTATACTACATAATATTGAATTGAAAGTTGTTTTGAAAGAAAAAGTTAAAAGTGGTCTTATACTGTTCACCCCCTCCCTCTCAGTATAAGCTTGTGTTCTTCAAAATAAGATCCGATTTGTATGCTCCACCTAAGAAAAAAATTATAACAATAGAAAAAAAAGGTTAAAAAATCTCACTCTACTCAACATCTCATGGATCCAAGCAATGAATCTTCAGATGCAGCCGTGAGTTTTTCTTCATTGCTTTTTGGTTTATGATATATAAGAGTGGAAAACATACTCCCTAAGCAATGGAAAAAAATGAGGGAGAAAAAAAGAGAGGAGGGATTTCCATGAGGGAAATCCCACCTCAAGGGGTTTCATAGGGCAGGAGAGCAATTGCGCTTTGATAAGAAATGTTGGGAATGGAAAAAATATGAGATGTATTATACATGGAATGAGTTACAATATATAGGTATGAGGCCTATATGAAATCAAGACAAATGTCAATGAAAATTGACAAGTGTCAAAATAGAAGGCATAATGCACATTAATTCTAACAGAAGTTGAAATAATATCCCTCTTGTTATCCTTATATTTGACAAGCTTATGCAGTCCTTAATGCTTTAGATAATTGATAAAGAAACTGTTGATAGCAATGTAATTTAGTGTGTTCAAATCCTTCATCACATGATCCCAATAAGTATTCTACTTTGCTATGCCCTCTTTATCTGCTAGCTTCATTATCAATTATTATAATATATTTCAATGCCATGGGGGCATATGACCTGACCTTGAAATTATTAGATCTAACTACGATATTCATAATTTTATCAACAAATTTGTTTCCATCTCTATAAATATGTTTAATTTTACTTTCTTCTAGGTTTACCAAAATAGTCCTCGTATATGTAATTATTTGGAAAATGATAAAATTATTTAGCTTCCATTTTTGAAGGGAAGTTATAATATTCTTGGAATCCTCCTCGAGAGTAGTTCTCCTAAAACCCAAATTCATTGCAATTTAGAGGCTCGTAAGCATCGCCCTTGGTTCAACTTGGTTATTTGTGGTAATTCCTAGATCCTCAACATATGCAACCACTACCTAACCTCTGTCATTATTTATGAGACCCCCACCACCATCATGACCTAGGTTGCCTTTCGTAGCCCCATCAAAGTTAATTTTTACCTAGTCTTTGTGAGGACGTTCCCATCTAGTATCTAGTCTCACCTTATTGATTTTTTTCATATTTAAAATATCTTTTTCTCTAGAGAGGATCATTGCAATATTTTCCTAGTTGAAAATATTTTTAATACAATTCTCTAAGAGGGTTGCTTTTATCCTAGTATAAAATTAATTTTTTCTAACCAAATCCTCCAAAAAATATGTGGAATACATTTTTGCCAAAAAATATTGCTTCCTAAGTACCACTATTCCCAAATCTTGATTAGAGAATCTGGAATGACCCAAGAAAAATCAACTTCTATAAATAACATATTTGGGATATCATAAAGAAATCACAAGTTCCAAATAGGTGGTCCACACACTCATCCTATTTGTTACACAACACACAAAAAATTGGAACCACAATCCCTATTTTGAACATATTGTCTTTCATGAGGATCTTATTGAGAATGGTAGTCCAAAAAAACATAGCAACCTTAGGGATGATATTTAGCTTCCAAATTATTTTAATCTCAGGTTTCTCTAAGTTTACTTTCCCCAAGAATCTATATCCATCCATCACCAACTATAAAGTATAAAGTATAGGTTTTCCTTTTGATTTAGTATAAAGTATGTTTTTTTGATAAGATGATAGAAGGGGTTTTGAAAGGGTCCCCAAACCTTTTACATTTTAGAATTAAAATGTACTAACCAAGGACAAATAAGCATTTGGCCAATAGCAAATAAAATAAAACCAAACAAAAAGGTCCAACCTCCACCACCAAGAGAGAACCAAATAAAATCCACAAGCCCTGGAGCAGCTACCACTTAGTGGAAACTTACAAACATGATCCAACTGAACCACCCTAAATCAAACAGAAACCAAATAAAAAGGAAGCAAAAACTCATGTAGATGAAGCCTAAGACAAGATAGGAACAAAAACAAGGACACCTAGAAGGAACAACCTTAATTTTCTTTGTCATATAGTTTATCTTTGACCATATCCATCGAAGAGTTGGTCTGGTCCTTGTTAAGCAAGACTTTGATAGCTTCAACACAAGAAATTTTTGCCCTCATAATATCAAAGATAGAATTCTACAAATTTATTGTCATATCACTAATAGGATTATAGGGGGTATTTGTGGCATATTTAGCTTTGACTTTGGTTTAAGCTTGGGATTACAATCAATATCATTCATGAATTTAACTTTCTATCTAGCTAGAACAAAATCTTCCTCTAAACATCTACCAAGCCTGGGATTTTTGAAATATGTTTGGAGACCAGATGCTTAGACCTCCTCATTTTTGCCCCACTTCACCTAAACCTAGAATAGGGAATTCCATAAGGGTTTCATTCTAAATCCTACTTAAACCTAAATAAGGGGTGATGTCATGGGTCTAGACATAGAGCTTCTTACCAAACCAATCAAGGGAGTTTTCAAGTGTTTGGATGAATTCTTGAAATCACTATTTGTAGGGTCATTAGACATCAGAGTGTCATCATCTAAATTAGAATCCATATCATCCTTGAAGGGTGAAACCTAGGTGGAATCACTAGAAGAAGAGTTAGAATCCTCCAAATAATCTAACAATTCCACAAATGTAGGGTTAGCTAGTAGGCTGGCCAACAAAGATGATTTTAAATAAACCTTGGTGGAGGAGGGTTGTTAAATTTGCTTTTTTGAACCCTCATGGATGAATGCTACAGAGAGTGGAACAAGAATTCTAGGACCTTCATGGCTCTTTTCCACAAAAACTAGTTCAAGAACATGAAGTGAAAACTTCTTAACATCTCTTGATCTTTGTCTATAGTAAGATATTTCATGACTAAGAGGGTAATCTAGTCCCATGGGTCCTTTAGAGATCCTATTTTGAAGCCATTCTAGTAATTTTCCATGGACTCACCAATTCCAAGGAATTTTTGAACCTCCTTGGTCAGGGAATGCTTTTCCCTACTATGGCATGCACCATTTGCTAGAAGACTAATGGCTTTGGCAATTAGCTGGATAGAGATAAAAAATCTAGTTCACCAAATTTAATCTTACCATATTTCTATTAAAGGGACATATGTCTATCCATGAGGATGTGATGCCCATTAAAATTTTGTAATCATTGAAGAGTACCCCTTCATTTTAGAATCTTATTCAATTCGCTATCGATAACTATGTTGGAGGGTTTTAGAATGGTCTCCTCCCTCTTAATTTAACCCATGATGAATGAAGGTTAATGCTCTTACCTCCACAATATTCTAAAGGTTTGTTTTTAATCACTAGAACCCCTTGAAGCACCACCAGGAATCCTCCTCGTAGATATAACTACTCAATGATCTTTGGGGATGCCAAGAGAGGAAAATCACTACTATGCAGGGCCCATTCTCGACTATTCGATGAGGAAAAATATCAAAATTAGCTTTGTAAATGAGATTTTTCCTAATTCTATGAGGGGTGTTATAGGAAGGGCAATATCTTGACCCTTCATGGATCTTAAAACTATCATCATTAGGAAAGGGTTGGATCACACAATGAAATATCTTGATTCTAGTGACATAATAAGAGGAATGATTTAGTGAAAATGACACGTACATCAACCAGGAGGGACCAAATATCTATGTCACATGTCTATAGAAAAGTTGAAATCACCTTTCATCTTCAAATTATAATTTATTATATATCTCAAGAGCCCAAACTTTGAGATGAATCATGATAGAAATCACACAAGGAGGGATTTTTTCCTCATAAATATTTCCTTTATTATGTCAACCAATCCCAAAGTTTGGATTAATTAGAATTTTTATCTAATTATGAAGGAGCATAGAGCAAAAAAATTCCATCTCTATGTCAAAATATCTTCTCAAGTTTTACCTCGAACCATTGTTCTTAGAGAAAAAATCCCTAGCCCAAGACTCCCCTCCTAGAAGTAACTACTAAGCAAAGAGAACAAGTAGGACATAGAATACATGGAAATCTGCATCTATGCCTTCTACACATACCCTCCTAAAATATTGGCTTCCTCCAAGGTTCTCAAAACCTAAGGAAAAATCTCCCACCAAACATGGAAACCTGCTTCACTCACCCCCAAGTTGGCCATGAAATTTACAGACTTGTTACCTTCATGAAAAGTGTGTTGGAATATTACTTCCATGAAATGTTGTGGGTACCTTTTAGCTTCAAGGATCATGTTTTTCAAAGAAATATTTGTAGGTAGGATTCTCTTCATATGATTTATGGTGACAAGGGAGTCACCTCCCATAATAACTTTTTGAGGGTCCCAGGAGTTGATCAATTGAACACCTTGGTATATGGATCCAACTTTAGTAAACTGGCTAGAATTGATGCTCAAATTTTTAGCATAGGCTAGTAGGGTTTCACCCTTGTGGTTCCTCAAAATATCCCCCACACTAGCTCTACTAGGATTTCCCTTCGAGGCACCATAAAAATTCAACTTAATCCAATCAATAGGAGGTGATTTCCAAATAGTACCAGATCTTGGATTAGCAGTGGTGGGAATTGGTGGCCCAAAAACCTCTCCAAATAAATCTCAAAATCCTTGGATTTTGCATTTGGTAAATAGAGGTTCACATTTTCCACCATTGCAACAATGCTCCTAGAGCAAACAAAGTCAACCAAATTGGAGATATTATTGAATACCTGTTGATTATGTTCCTTCCAAACACCCCATAAAAGATGAGCTAGACTCAAGGTCCAAAATAGGTGAAGGTATGAGGAGGTGTAGGGAGAATTCCATTGAAAAATGAGGTTAGAAATAAGGAGGGGGGATCCAAGAGATATCCAAAAACTCAAAGGAGTCAAAGACCTCCTTGGTGAACTGGCACAAATTAAACAAGTGACAAGAAATTTCCTCATGTACACCATGAAGGTAGCAATGATTAGGAAGGATCAAGCCTCTAGTATGAAGGTTTTCAAGGGTGAGAGCCTTATTATACACTACCAACTAGAGTAAAATATTAACCTTAGGAAATAGACCTTTGCACTAGACTAGGTGGCAAGGAAACCAAGGAGGGGTCGAATTCATAATTAGTTTAAAGGTAGACTTAATCGAAAAGGAACTAGAGGATTTCACCTTCCAATATAAAGTATCTTATTTGGACTCTAGCTTAAGAACGTAAAGATTTAGAAGGTTGGATATAATTTTGAGAGATTTTTTTCCTCTTGTGAAAGTTGAGGGTGGCTCAAATATCTCCACTTATTGCATTCTAGGGAAGCCACAATAAAGTCTTCCACTTTGGAACCAAACAACCTTCTTTAGGATTATTCAGCAATTGCCAATTCACACCCAATTCAAGGGAGGATGCTAGAGGGAAATCCAACAACCAAGGATCATTCCAAAATTCAATACCTTAGCCATTCTCCACTGACCATTTCCCCACTTTGGAATGTAAATATTTTTATTTATTTAAATTCTTCCAGAAAGCTATGCCTGAGACCAGAATAGGCATGAGAAGAAATGCATTCTCCAAACTCATATGCTTGGACTTGACAATCTTGATCCATTCAACATATTCCTTTTGAATAAGTCTCCAAACCTATTTGGTAGTCATAGCTTTGTTCATATGGGTAATATTCCTTAAGCCTAGACCCTTACAAGCTTTACTATTGTAAATTTGGTCCCATAACATCAGATGAAATCTATTTTTATCCTCAAAACCAGACCATAGAAATACTTTGTGGATTTTTTCAATTATTTGAATAATTTACCTAGGCATTTGAAATAGGGACATGAAGAAAATAGGTATGCTATGGAGGGAGGTTTTCACCAATAGTGCTTTCCTAGCCTGACTAAGGAAGGCTCCTTTCTAGCTAGTCAACCTGCATTGAATCCTTTCTACCACTTGTTCTTAAAGATCTGGTTTACAATACTCTTTGAAGAAAGGTAGTCCAAGGTAAGTGGAAAGTAGTATTGCCACTTCACAACCAAGTATATTGGCAATCCTCCTCTGTTTGACCACAATGGTGTTAAGAAAAAATATTTTTATTTTCAAGTAACTAACATGTTGACATGTCACATTTTCAAGGGATCGAAGGATATATTTAATTGAACGAGCCTAAGGGATAGAAGCCAGAAATAATAACAACACAACATCTAAAACTGGTGATGAGATATAGGATTAGACCTCAAGGTAAGTTTGTTCCCACAATATTAGAGTTAGCTAAAATGAAGCAACCCAAAGCCTCTACCATCAAAATGAAAAGGAAGGGGGATAAGGGATATCCTTGGTGAATACCCTTACAATTACTAAAGTACATTACCGTAGAGCCATTAATCAAGACAAAAAAATGATTGAAGAGAAACACGTCTTAATAAGGGTAATCCAACGCTCATTTGGTGGATTAAAGTGGTAGAGTATAGGCTTTCCTCAAACTAGACATAATAAAAAATTATGACCGTGTTTTTTGGGATTTCCTATTGAAGCCAAACCTTATCTTAACCTTCAATAGGAAATCCCAAAAAACATGGTCATAAGATTTGATTATGTCTAGTTTGAGGAAAGCCTCTACTCTACCACTTTTATCCACCAAATCAAGGAGCTCATGAAAAAAAATAATCCCATTCAAAATCTGATGACTAGGCATGAAGCCACTTTGAGCAGGATCAATAAGGTGGGGGAGAAGAGTGAAGAACACAAGCTTATAATGAGAGGGGTTGTGAACAGTATAAGACCACTTTTTACTTTTATTTTATCAAATAATATTATTCAATATATTAATGGCAATATCAACGGTAGTAATCAAAGCAATGCACAAATAATCACACACAATAGAGACATCAATTTAACATGGTTCACCCAATGTGGGATACGTCCACGGAGAAAATATTTCACTAAAATTTTCTCAAAAAATATCTTGGGAATCCTTCCCTATTAAAATGTTTATGGACCTCTGTTCAAAGGAGACACAAATCCCCTAATAAAGTTCATGGATGCCTATCCACAGGAGACACCAATCCCTTAAGATAATTTGTGGAACTCTATCCATAGGAGAACTCCTTATCCTCTACTTTGGCTGGTGATCCTCTAGAAGACTACTGCCTCCACTACACTGGCTTGTGGATATCTCTCCACTGAAGACTCCTATCCTCACTCAGAAGACCTATGTCCTCACTACCATGGCTAGTGGATATTTATCCACTGGAGACTAATGTACTATGCTCTATCACCTCCAAAGCTTGATCTCAACTCTATCTCAAATCTACACTAAACACAGTCATTCGGTCTAACATAAATCTGGTCAATATCTATCTCAAATTTACACTAAACATAGTCCTTCGGTCTAGCTCAAATCTGCTCAATCTCTGTCTTAAATATACACTAAACATAGTCTTTCGGTCTAGCACAAATCTTCTCAATATCTATCTCAAATCTGCACTAAACATAGTCCTTCATTCTAGTACAAATCTGCTCAATTTCTATCTCTGGTCTGGAACAAACCTATCCTCAAATATGCACCAAACTCTATCCTCAAATCTATCCTCAAGACCTAACACAAAGCTTGATCTAATCACAAATAAAATCTTCTAGATTTGTCCCAAACCTTAACTCAGGGTTTGAACAAATCAATCAATCAACTCTACTCACAAGTATTTTGAAATACTTACCTCAAATATATCCACAAGTCCTCTCTATAACTTGCTCAAAATGCTCTCAAGTATTAACCAAGACTTACCATAAATATGCATTGTAAGCTTCCACAAAATCTCACACTAATTTATCCACAAGTATTCACCAAGACTTACCTCAAATCTGCTCAACAAGTTCTCACTAGAACTTGCTCAATCTGCTCAATAAGTCTTCACCAAGACTTAACTCAAAACTGTATTGTAAGCCTTCATAGATTTTTATGGTAGATATGGTTAGAATGAAATCACAAAGATTTTTTCTAGCTCTTGTCAATGTTCTGAGGATGTCTTTAGCAAAATCCTTGCCTTCGCCATTGAGAATGCTTCCCTTAGTACCTTGACTTCCCATCTAGAATACTACTACCTCCACTATATTGGCTTGTGGATCTCTCTCCATTGAAGACTCCTATCCTCACTCAGAAGACCCATGTCCTCACCACCCTATCTAATGGATCTTTATCCACTAGAGAAAACTTTCCTCTCCTCTGTCACCTCCAAAGCTTGATATCAACTCTGTATCAAATCTACACTAAACATGGTCCTTTAGTCTAGCACAAATATTCTCAATCTCTATCTCAAATCTGCACTAAACACAGTCCTTCGATCTAGCAAAAATCTGCTCAATCTCTATCTCAAATCTACACTAAACATAATCCTCCGGCCTAGCACAAATATGCTCAATATCTGTCTCAAATATATACTAAACATTGTCCTTCATTATAGCACAAATCTGCTCAATTTTTGTCTCTGTTCTGGCACAAACCTATCCTCAAATCTATACCAAAATCTATCCTTAAATCTATTCTCAAGCCCTAACACAAAGCTTGATCTAATCACAAATAAAATCTACTAGATCTGTCCTAAAACTTAACTCAAGGTTTGAACAAATCAATCAATCAACTCTGCTCACAAGTCTTCTCAAAGACTTACCTCAAATCTATCCACAAGTCCTCTATAGAACTTGATCAAACTGCTCTCAAGTCTTCACCAAGACTTGCCATAAATCTGCATTGTAAGCTTCCACAAAAGCTCACACTAATCTATCCACAAGTCTTCACCAAGACTTACCTCAAATATGCTCAACAAGTTCTCACTAGAACTTGCTCAATCTGCTCAATAAGTCTTCACCAAGACTTACCTCAAATCTATATTGTAAGCCTTCATCACTTTTTATGGTAGATATGGTTAGAACAAAATTGCAAAAAAAATTGTGGCTCTTGTCAATGTTCTGAGGTTGTCTTTAGAAAAATCCTTGCCTTCGCCATTGATAATGCTTCCCTCAGTCCCTTGCCTTTGCAACCACCTTCTTCATTTGAATCCTCTATTTGGAGAGCCCTTAATTTCTCTATTGTGATTAACCCCTACTCATATTCCAATTCCACTAGAGATATTATGTCTTGGATACCTCCCCCACAAGGCTGGATCAAACTGAATTTTGACAACGTTGTTAAGGGCAACCCTAGCTATTCGAGAGCAAGTGGTGTCATCATAGATAGTCAAGGTAAGGTTATCATTGCTTTTGCTAAATTTCTTGGGATTCATTCTAATCAAATCACTGAGGTGTGTGCTATTTGGCATGGTTTGGTCTTGGCTAAGGACGTGACCAATATAATTTTGATTGAAGGTGATTCTTTGACCACCATAAATTACCTCAAAAATACCAAAATTCCCTCGTGGAAAGTAAGAAATTGCATTGAGGAAGCCAGAAGCTTAAGTAAAGAGTTTCAAGACATCATCTTTCAGCATACCTTTAGAGAAAACAATAAAGCAGTTGATGTTCTTGCCAATTTTGGCACTACTATAAGCGAGTTGATGACTTGGACCTCTGATCCTCCTCAGTTCTTAATCCATGTCATAGAAAAATATTCTTTGACTTTAGGTCCTTCTGCTGATGTGGAGCAGGTCAGATTTGTTCAAAAATCTTTTCATGCCTGAGTGTCATATTGTCCTTTGTGCTGGTCCCCATGTTAGATTGTATCTTGAGCTTCACGTGTCTCTTTATGATGTCAACCTTGGTTTTCAGTTTATCCACCTTCAAGGTAAAATTTCTGTGATTATCACTTGTTTCTTTCTTGATTTGGTATCCTATTTTCCATAGCACCATCACTTTCGGTAAATCCTAACCCATAAATCTCATTTGTCCCACACTTCCACCTTTCCACCTATCCACCTCATCTTTCCATGTCATCATCCCGCAGTGTGTCTTTCCTCGTAGTTTGGCCCTCCCCTTTATTTTTTCCATTTTGAGAGATCCTTCCTCGGATTATCTCATGATTTATTTTGGTGATCGGACTTACCTTGTCAGTCAAGATTGCATTGGAACATGGTGGCTTGTTATGTGGCACAAATACCGAATTGTTTGGAAGAGCATTGTTAAATTTAACCTTTTTGCCTTCAGTGATCATATTGACCAGGCCTTGTGTTACTACCAGAGCCTCTTTTATTTGAATCTATCACTTTTGATGTGTTCCCCCTATTCTGCCATCATGAACTCCTATGTTGAGCCATCTGAGTTATGCATTGACACCATTGCTGAAGGTATATTGGTGGGTAGAAAATTCCTTCCCTATTTTTAGAAATTCTATGGGGAAGACCCTAAGATCACATCGGCTTTCTTGGAGACATGGGATGAGGGAATAGTCACTATTCATGGTAAATATTATGTCCTTGACATCAAATTGCTCATTGAATTGATGGGCCAACAACCTAAGGGAAGGTCCATTAGAAGGGAGAAGCATAATTGGGATGCAGAATTAAAGGATGTCACTGATAAAGACCTTGTCAGAAGAGCTCACTTAGGAATGCGGTGGGATGAACTCCCTTTTCCTTGGGGGAATGTCCTCAAACCCATCATGGAATATGTTACCGTCGACGACCCAGATAAGCCCTTATGTAGCTTTCATTTTTCCTTTTATAATCATTTTTGTGATGTTAGGGCTATAAATATTCCTTAGTTTCTTTTTAATTCCATTAGTCACACTATTGAGGATGTCAAAGATAAAAAAGGGTCTGAGTTACCCTTACACCGTGGGCTTTTCAAAGTTCTATACAAGCACTGTATGATTCATTGCCCTAATGGTGTTGTCTCAACCCCTCCCCCAAAGCCTAAGTTGAGCTCTTCGAAGCCCAGTTCTTCCCAAACCATGTCCCAATCTTCTTATACCCTACAATTGTCTGCAAAAAAAAAAATCATTGAAAGTGTTACAAAATTAATGAAAAGGGCTAGAAGTGCTTCCATGATCCTAAAAGCGAACCTGAGATTTATCCTGAGTATGAACCTAATAAAAAAGTCACTGCGTGCCTTGGTGAGTCTAAAGAAAAAATCTAAGTAGAAGGAATATTTGGTTATAGATTCTGATGAGGAAACTAAGGATGACCCTAATCTATGTTTGCAAGAATATATCATCAAATCCATCTCAAATAACATTGCTCAAATGATTGATCTTAGCAATGATTTTAATATATATATATATATATGTTTAGAAAATATTTCATTGAAAATATCGATGGTGAGCCTGCTACAAAGCCTAAGAAGATGACTGTCAAGTCTGAGGACATCCCTGCTAAAGATAATGGTGTTGAGTTGGATGTTTTTTCTGGGAGCATTCATGATCTCTGTGCTAAGCCCGAAAAGAGACTTGATTGCTCGGTTGGGGCTTTTTTTGTGATTTTGTGGTGGTTCTTTGCCATTTTGGGGCTGTAATTTGATGACTCTATTCCTTTTGTTTCTTGTTGGCTGAGGGCAACCTCATTTTTGGTTTTGTTGTCCTTCTACTTGCAGGCTGAGGATTACCTCTGTTGCTCTTTGTATTTTGGTCCTATTTCCTTTCCATTGCTCTTAGTCTTTTTTGGCTTGTAATGCCTTGTTGTATTCAGGTTTTGGGACCCTATCAAAACCTGGTTGTTATATATGCTAAAATATTTAACCAATAAAAAAAAATTGTATTGTAAGCTTTCATAAAAGCTCACTCAACTCAGTACTTAAGTACACTCTAGGACTTACTTCAAATATGCTCACAATATTTCACAAAAGCTTACTTAACTTTGTCCTGAAGTCCACTCTAGGAATTATTCAAATCTTTCAACTAGATTTCACAAAAAAATATTCAACTCAACTTAATCTATCATAGAAAAACTCTTCAATCACAGAAAAATTTTTCACACAAAATCTTGTTTGACTTACAAAAACATATATAGAATGGTTAGAGACTCAATATGCTCCACACTCACAACAATGTTCAATCACTTTCAATCTCTCTTGTATAACCATAGAAATATATAGATAATGGTAATAGACTCAATATATTTTATACACAAACACTCAATCACTTTCAAACTCTTTTTAAATCAATTTAGAATAAAGAACAATTTGTTTCACAAAACTTGAACTATCACTCCAACACTCTCAATCAATAATGCTCATCCAACTTCACTCAACCATTCACTCAATGAAACACAACTTGCTTATAAACCCTAATCAAGTGTTTTACAATACTTCCAACAATTCACACTACAAACCTTGACTCAAGATAATTCCAATTTTCACATAACAATGATACTCAAGTCCTTTCACAAACCCTAGTTCAATATTGTACTCAAATTCAAATAAAAATGATAATCATGATCTTTCACAAATCCTAATCATGCATATGAATACACATTCAAATATTTCCAACAATGCTTATCAAAAAATCCTTTTCACTCCAACCTTGCATTTTCAAACCATTCAATCCAACAATATTTCACTCATAGGAAGATGTGCCCCATATCTTTTATTTTGATGGAGATATGTCTTCAAAACTTGTATTAATCAAATTTTCTTTGCTAATACTAAGGTTAGGTAGCCACAACCTATCTCAAGATCTCCACAAAATAATTTTTCCAATAATTATTTTACCATACAAAAATATCAAATCTCTTAGTACACCTTATAATCTCCAAACTCACAAAACATAAGTATCACAATGTAACTTTTATTAAAAGATGCAAAATATTATTTTCTTTGCATACCTTATCACTCCAAATTTATAAAATAAATTGCAATCACCAAAAAATAAAAATAAAATATTTTAATTTACTTTACGTTATAACTCCATCAAAAACTAATAGCTACCTTTTAGAACTCGTGAAACCTTCTAAGCAATTTCTGAATTTCAAAACCTTTGGAGAAATAAAAATGTGCATAGCATACCTTTAATTTATTCTACCCACAAAAAATGTCTTCGATGAAATTCGAACACATGACGTAGCATTTCCCAAAACCTATCCCAAATCTAGGTCACCAAGTTGGCTACGCGTCCACATGAAACCATAGGTGCATGATACCCTTTATATGTTGCTTCACAAAAAATATCAAACGAAATGAAGGCCTCTTTACTCTAGAAAAATATCAATCGCATGGATCGAACACACGATATATTCCTTGTAAAGCCCTAGCTCTTTCTCAACTGTCGCCTACGCTACCGCTATTGGTGAGAATTTCTATCCACGTCACTGCCCTTACACACTTGTCTGCCTCCAATACTTTGAAATGTGAATTTCTCTTCTTCCTAGGTAATGTAGTGCATGTTTATCTCCTTAGCATTGAATTCGAAGTTATCTTCGAGGACATAGAAAATGAGAATTATTTCCTTTATAAATAAACATGCTTCTTGTTTTTTACACGTTGACCAATTTCAAATTTTAAAATTCGAATTAGATTTTAAATATTAAATTTAAAAACCTTTAAATTAAAATTTTAATCAAGGATTAAAATATTTTAATTAAAATTAAATCTTTCACAAACTTCTCATGGGTATTTTCAACTTGAACCTTGTTTTCTTCACCTTGTTATTTGGCCCAAAATATTATAATAATATAATATTATTATTTAATTTAAAATTGCTTCTCCTTCCTTGGGTCTTCATCCTTTGGGCCTTTTTAGGCATATAATATTAAAAATAAATATTAAATCCTATTCCTTTTCAAGACATTCTTGTTTTTGGAAAAAACCACTTGATTTCCTTAATGATGACGAAATTGAAACAATACTCTCTTGACATCGAAGACAACAAAACTTCTCAAAATTTCCAAAAATCTTCCCATTTTTCATTGATGGCAACCCATTTTTTTTTAACTATTCCTTTTTATTTTTTTTTAAATCTACTCCCCATGAGAAACTGCTCCTCCTGACTGAATTATCTGCCCCTAACTAAAATATCTCCCCCTTTTTCATCAATGGCAAAGGGCCACCTTTGGGGCTTGGGGCTAAATATGAGACTCTTAGCTTAGCCCTTCCCCCACATCCTCTCTTGAGGTGGTTAATTTTGGGGTGGGATTATATCTACTGCTAGCATAAAATGATCTTTATCTTTGTCCACCTTCTTCCTCAACTGATCCTTTTGATTCCTATGACCATTCTTGTTCCTACTTGTCTCTAGAAGTTTTTCTCTACACCACTTAGCTATGTGCCCAAAATTATTCAACTTATAACACTTAATGCTGTGATTCCTTTAAGGTGAAAATGTCTTGTAGTTCCTCCTGGTGAAGCCATATCCATTCCTATTATGAACCCTGCAATTAATTGCCTTATGACTGAATTGATTACAAGAGTGACAATACCATTGAAAGAGATTCCTATTTTTGAAATTTCTATATTCTTGTATTTCTTGTGTCCTGCACTGTGTAGCCTTGTGCCCAAACCTGTGATATGAGAAGCATCATCTATTAAAACTACATTGCCTTGACCCCATTGGTATCTTAGTCTCTTCTTCCCTATGATGTTTCATGTTCCATCTATTTCTCATTCATGCATTTTTCCTTCTCTTATTGAGCTTTCTATTGTCCAACTCATCCTCAAAATTCTCACTTTATTTAACACTCTCATATTCTAAAATTTCTTCTTCTTTAGAGGTTGAGATTAACTTTCCTCCTTGTTCTTTTTGTTCCTGTTCAAAACCAAGTCTTGTCTTGTTTGATGAAGATATTTGTACCTTGATAATCTTATCCAATTTCTTTGAGCTTCTCCTAAACCTGTGTAGCTTATATTTAGACTCTTTTACTTCCTTCCTTAATGAAGCTACTTCATGCTCTAACCTTTCACATTCTAGAACCCGAGTTTCTAACTTCTCTTTAAATATCCTTGTCTTAGCTATTGAGTTGGTTAGATCCTCTATAAGATTTCTTTTCCCTTCATCACATTCTTGAAATTGAAGCTTAAGTTTTGAGTTTTGATTTCTTACCTTCCTTAATGCATCAAGGGTAGAAATAAGCTTACCCTCAAGATCAAATTATCCTTCCTCTTCTTTTTCTAATTCTTCCTCTATTATTTTGTTTTCAAACACATATTTATTCTTTTCATATTTATTTCCACTAGAAGCACTTCCTTCTTCTTCTATTGCCATAATAAGACTTTCTTCTTCTGGATCTTCACTAGCATCTTCATATTCATCTTAACTAAAATAGAATCCATTCCTTGTACAACTATCTTAATTCTTATACTCCAAAGTACATAATTGTTTCCATAAAAAAATGGTGTCAAATTTCTTGAAGATCCATTCTGAGAATCCATTTGTGTTCTTTTGAGATTTTCCTTCAAGTTGTTAAACTCTTTTGAAGGAACCCGCTCTGATAGCAATTGAAGAACACAAGCTTATACTAAGAGGGGGTGAACAGTATAAGACCAATTTTTACTATTTTTTTCTCAAAAAATATTATCTAATATATCAATGGCAATATCAACAACAGTAATCAAAGCAATGCATAAATAATCATACACAATAGAGACACCAATATAACGTGGTTCACCCAATGTGGGCTACATCCATGAAGAAAATATTTCACTAAATTTTTCTCAACAAATATCTTGGGAATCCTTCCCTATTACAATGTTTATGGACCTCTATCTAAAGGAGACACTAATCCCCTAATCAAGTTCATGGATGCCTATCCACAGGAGACACCAATCCTCTAAGCTAATTTGTGTAACTCTATCCATGGGAGAACTCCTTATCCTCTACTATAGCTGATGATCCTCTATAAGACTACTACCTCCACTACACTAGCTTATGGATATTTATCCACTGAAGACTCCTATCCTCACTTAGAATACCTCTATCCTCACTGCCCTGGCTAATTGATATCTATACATTAGAGACTACTATCCTTTTCTCTATCACCTCCAAAGCTTGATCTCAGCTTTATCTCAAATTTACACTAAACATGGTCCTTCTGTCTAGCACAAATCTTCTCAATATCTACCTCAAATTTGCACTAAATACAGTCCTTCGGTATAGCACAAATCTGCTCAATCTCTATCTCAAATATGCACTAAACATAGTCCTTTGATCTAGCACAAATATGCTCAATCCTATCTCTGGTCTGGCACAAACATGTCCTCAAATCTGCACCAAAATCTATCCTCAAGTGCTAACACAAAGCTTGATCTAATCACAAATCAACTCTACTAGATCTATCCCAAATCTTAACTTAGGATTTGAAAAAATAAATAAATCAACTCTTCTCACAAGTCTTCTCAAAGACTTGCCTCAAATCTGTCCACAAGTCCTCTCTAGAACTTTCTCAAACTAATCTCAAGTATTCAATAAGAGTTGTGATAAATCTATATTGTAGGCTTCCAAAAATTCTCACACTAATCTATCCACAAGTCTTCACTAATACTTTCCTCAATCTGCTCAACAAGTTCTCACTAGAACTTGCTCAATCTGCTCAATAAGTCTTCACCAAGACTTACCTTAAATTTGTATTGTAAGCTTCCACAAAAGCTCACTCAACTTAGTCCTTAAGTCCACTCTAGGACTTACTTCAAATCTACTCACAAGCTTTCACAAAAGCTTGTTTAACTCTATCCTGAATTCCACTCTAGGACTTATTCAAATATATCCACTAGCTTTCACAAAAGCTTATTCAACTCAACTCAATCTATCATAGAAAAACTCTTCAATCAAACAAATAATTTTCACATAGAATCATGTTTGACTTACATAAAAATATAGAGAATGGTTAGAGACTCAATATGCTTCACACTCATAACAATGTTTAATCACTTTAAATATCTCTTGTAAAACCATAGAAACATATAGAGAATGGTAAGAGACTCAATATGTTTCACACACAAACACTCAATCACTTCCAAACTCTTTTCAAATAAATTTAGAATAAAGAACAATTTGTTTCATAGAACTTGAACTATCACTCCAACACTCTCAATCAATAATGCTCATCCAACTTCACTCAAAAATTCACTCAATGAAGCACAACTTTATTACAAACCCTAATCAAGTGTTTTACAATACTTCCAAAAATTCACACTACAAACCTTGACTCAAGATAATTCCAATTTTTACATAACAATGATACTCAAGTTCTTTCACAAACCCTAGTTCAAGATTGTACTCAACTTCACATAACAATGATACTCATGATATTTCACAAACCCTAATCATACATATGAACACACATTCAAATATTTCCAACAATGCTTATCAAACAATTATTTTCATTCCAACCTTGCATTTCGCAAAATTCAATCCAAAATCTGGTGACCAGGGAGGAATCCACTTTGATCAAGATCAATAAGGTGGGGGAGAAGAGTGAAGAACATAAGATTATACTAAGAGGGAGGGTGAATAGTATAAGACCACTTTTTACTTTTCTTTTCTCAAATAATATTATCCAATATATCAATGGCAATATCAACAGAAGTAATCAAAATAATGCACAAATCATCACACATAATAGATACATCAATTTAATGTGGTTCACCCAATGTGTGCTACGTCCACGAAGAAAATATTTCACTAAATTTTTCTCAAAAAATCTCTTGGGAACCTTTCCCTATTACAATGTTTATGGACCTCTGTCCAAAGGAGATACCAATACCCTAATCAATATCATGGATGTCTATCCATAGGAGAGACCAATCCCTTAAGCTAATTCATGGAACTCTATCCACAAGATAACTCCTCTTCTCTGGTTGGTGATCCTCTAGAAGACTACTCCTCCACTGCACTGGATTGTGGATCTCTCTCCACTAAAGAATCATTTCCTCACTCAGAAGACCTTTGTCCTCACTACCCTAGCTAATGGATCTATATCCATTGGAGACTACTATCCTCTGCTCTGTCACCTCCAAATATTGATATCAGCTCTATCTCAAATCTACACTAAACACGGTCCTTCGGTCTAGCACAAATCTTCTCAATATGTATCTAAAATATGCACTAAACATAGTCCTTTGATCTAACACAAATCTACTGAATCTCTATCTCAAATCAACACTAAACATAGTCCTTTGGTTTAGCACAAATTTGCTCAATATCTGTTTCAAATATACACTAAACACAATCCTTCAATATAGCACAAATATTCTCAATCTCTGTCTCTGGTATGGCACAAACCTATCCTAAAATCTGCACCAAACTCTATCCTCAAATCTATCCTCAAGCCCTAACACAAAGCTTAATATAATCATAAATCAACTCTACTAGATCTATCCCAAATATTAACTCAAGGTTTGAACAAATAAATCAATCAAATATGCTCACAAGTCTTCTCAAAGACTTACCTCAAATATGTCCACAAGTCCTCTCTAGAACTTGCTCAAACTGCTCTCAAGTCTTCACCAAGACTTACCATAAATATGCATTGTAATCTTCCACAAAATCTCATACTAATCTATCCACAAGTCTTCAGCAAGACTTACCTCAAATATTCTCAACAAGTTCTCACTAGAACTTGCTCAATTTGTCTTCACCAAGACTTACCTCAAATATGTATTGTAAGATTTTATAAAATCTCACTCAACTCAGTCCTTAAGTCCACTCTAGGACATACTTCAAATATGCTCACAATATTTCACAAAAGCTTACTTAACTCTGTCCTGAAGTCCACTCTAGGACTTATTCAAATCTATCCACTAGATTTCACAAAATCTTATTCAACTCAACTCAATCTATCATAGAAAACCTCTTCAATCACACAAACAAGTTTCACACAGAATCTTGTTTGACTTACAAAAATATATAGAGAATGGTTAGAGACTCAATATGATTCACACTCACAATAATGTTCAATCACTTTCAATCTCTCTTGTATAACCATAGAAACATATAGATAATGGTAAGAGACTCACTATGTTTCACAAAAAAACACTCAATCACTTCCAAACTATTTTCAAATAAATTTAGAATAAAGAACAATTTGTTTCATAGAACTTGAACTATCACTCCAACACTCTCAATCAATAATGTTCATCCAAATTCACTCAACCATTCACTCAATGAAACACAACTTGCTTACAAATCCTAATCAAGTGTTTCACAATACTTCCAACAATTCACACTACAAACCTTGACTCAAGATAATTCCAATTTTCACATAACAATGATACTCAAGTTCTTTCACAAATCCTAGTTCAAGATTGTACTCAAATTCACATAATAATGATACTCATGATCTTTCACAAATCCTAATCATGCATATGAACACACATTCAAATATTTCCAACAATGCTTATCAAATAATCCTTGTCACTTCAACCTTGCATTTCAAAAAATTCAATCCAACAATATTTCACTCATAGGAAGATGTGCCCATACCTTTTGTTTTGATGGAGATATGTCTTCAAAACCTATCTTAATAAAATTTTATTTGCCAATACTAAGGTTAGGTAGCCACAACCTATCTCAAGATCTCCACAAAATAATTTTTCCAATAATTATTTTACCATACAAAATTATCAAATCTCTTAGTACACCTTATAATCTCCAAACTCATAAAACATAAGTATCACAATGTACCTTTTATTTCAAGATGCAAAATATTATTTTCTTTGCATACCTTATCACTTGAAATTTATAAAATAAATTTCAATCACCAAAAAATAAAAATAATTTTTTTTAATTTACTTTATCTTATAACTCCCTCAAAAAATCATAGCTACCTTTTAGAACTCGCGAAACCTTGTAAGCAATTTTCAAATTTCAAAACATTTGGAGAAATAAAAATGTGCGTAGCATACCTTTAATTTATTCTGCCCACAAAAAATTTCTTCGATGAAATTCGAACACACGACGTAGCCTTTCTAACACCCTAGCCCAAATCTAGGTCACCAAGTGGGCTATGCGTCCACATGAAACCATAGGCGCACAATCCCCTCTATATGCTATCTCATGAAAAACATCAAACGAAACAAAGGCCTCTTTCCTATAGCAAAATGTCAATCACATGGATCAAACCACAATCTCTTCCTTGCAAAACCTGAGCTCTTTCTCAACTTTTGCCTGCGCTATCGCTGCTGGTGAGGCTTTATATCCACGTTACTGTGCTTACACACTTCTCTGCATCCAATACTTTGAAATGTGAATTTCTCTTTTTCCTAGGTAATGTAGTGCACGATTTATCTCCTTAGCATTACATTCAAAGTTATATCCAAGAACATAGGAAATGAGAATTATTTCCTTTATAAATACACATGCTTCTTGTCTTTTACACGTCGGCCAATTTTGAATTTTAAAATTCAAATTAGATTTTAAATATTAAATTTTAAAACCTTTAGCACTCCTTATTAATTTTAATTTAAATTAAATCTTTTGTAAACTACTCATGGGTATTTTCAACTTGAACCTTGTTTTTTTCACCTTGTTATTTGGCCCAAAATATTATAATAATATAATATTATTATTTAATTTAAACTTGCTTCTTCTTCCTTGGGTATTCATCCTTTGGGCCTTTATAGGTATATAATATTAAAAATAAATATTATATCCTATTTCTTTTCAAGACCTTCTTGTTTTTGGAAAAACCCACTTGATGTCCTTAATGATGACGAAATTGAAACAATACTCTCTTGACATCAATGACAACAAAACTACTCAAAATTTCCAACAAATAGGTTTAATCCTGTTAGCTAGCACCCTGGTGAAAAACGTGAGGATTGTGTTGCATAGGATAATTTGCCAAAAATCAAATATTGTTTTGGCCCCCACTGACTTAGGGATGAGGACTAAAAATGTGGAGTTGATATCCCTTGGGATAACCACTAAAGATTGGACATCTCTCAAGGTGATATAAATCTCTTTACCAACAATAGGCTAGAACCTCTAGAAGAAAGTTGGGGAAATCCATACGGACCAAGAGCTTTGAATCCTTCCATAAAGAAAACTATAGTCCTAATATCCTCATCTTGGAAAGGGTATTTTAGATAATTATTCATGAGATTCAAGACCAGGTTTGGGATATTCCTTAAGAGGCTCTCTTCAGCTTCAGGATCACCAACAACCTGATCACAATGCAAAGAACTAAAGAAGGTAATTGTTTCATTTCTTATTTCAAAGATATCCTTAGTTGAGATCCCATAATTTTTGAAGATTTTTGTAATTCTTTTAGGGTCTCTATATCTCAACATCAAGGTGTGAAAGAATTTTGTATTTTTATCTCCCTCTTTTAGCCATAGAGATCTAGATTTTTGTTTCTATAACAACTCTTCCTTGCTTAGAACATTGTGGAAATTAACCAGGGTCTTTAGTTCCTTAGATCTGACCTCATTGGATAAAGATCTTATCTCGATGGATTTTTAAATATCCTGAAATTGACTATAAAGCTTCACTTTTTTCCTTAAGATGTCTCCAAAAACTTGTTTGTTCCAACTTTAAATTTTTTTTTTGATAAAAATGATCTTGGAGGCCACCTTCTCAATGGGTGAGCCTAGAAAATCTAAGGATCACAACTCCTTAATGTGGTTCTCAAGATCAACGTGAGAGAACCACATGATTTCAAACCGAAATGATCTAGGAAAGAATGGGGAGGGAGGAGTTTTTCCAAACACAATGAATTGTGGTCAAACCCCAATTTAGGAAGTGTGCAAAGGGTCGCATATCAAAAGAAGGGAACAACCTCTTTAGAAATTAACATTCTATTAGCTTTATTTCAATGTGATAATATCCTATCCCCTGATTAATCCAAGTAAATTTGGATCCATTGAGGTCTAAGTCTATGAGTTCTTTGTGGTGAACAAATACAATGAATTCCTCCATCCCTTTCTAAAAGGAGGTATATACCCATTTTTATTTGACTGGCACAATGGAGTGCCAAAATTCCCTACTAGGATCTAAACCACATGCTTAAAAACATCTCTAATGCAATCCAAAGAGGACTAAAAATGGTCTTTATCAATTCTAGAATGGGGTGCATAAATATTAGTAATCACCCATCTAGTGCCAGTTTCCTTATAATAAAAAAGCATGTTAATAACTTAATATTAGATAGACAGGACTGAATCAAAGACCCTGATAAAATCCTAGAAATAGGCCAGACCACCCGAAGCCCTTATTGTTGAGTTGGCCACCACCTCCACTTCCTTCCAAACCACATTTTTTATTGAAACAAGTTTGTTGCTTTCCATTTTGGTTTCTTGGAGACACAAAATAGCTAGACAAATATATTTTCTTAGGGAATTTAACATCCTTTATTTAGAATTCCCATTGAGACCTCTTATATTCCACAAAATGAATTTCATTTGCAGTTACCCATCACATGTTTTTTGCTCGCAAAGGATTGGGATAAGTGATAAAATAATTTAATCTTCAACTATTTAGCCCCCTAATCCTTAAAATAATATAATTTTAATAGGGTTTGTATTCAACCTACCATCTCAGCCTCAACTTCCTGATCTTGGCAAGATTTATTTGGGGGTCTCCCCACTTTATGTTCCACCCATACATCCATGGAATTATTTTTGGAATCTTGTTTTAAGGGTGGACCATTTTTGGGATAAAACATCCTCCCCTTGACTTGGGGGAGATAGGGGTAACTATTTCTCACCCGGGATAGAGTCTTCAAGACCCAGGTTAAGGCATTCAAAGAAGTTTTTAACATGAATGGGGATTGCATGAGGATCCACCAAGGAACTTACCTGGGCCATTGAAGGAGCTACCTCAATGGGAGAGTTCCTTGATAGGGATACACCCTGACCAATCTCATAGAGGACTTTAGGCATATTCAAAGACATAAAAGGTTGATCATTATGAGGCATCTCCTATACCACCTATTCGATATTTTTTGAGTCATCTGAGGGATCTTCCCTCATAGGGAGATAACCTAACCCCGAATCATCTAAATAATATAGGAAATTTTTGGATCCTTCAACTATGAAGGAGGTATTTCAATGTCCTTACCTTGAACGGCTCGCCAATTCTTCCCACCCTTCCTTGTATGGGAGGGCTTTGGGGAATAATGAGCTACCACAAGGCCATACGTTTTACAATAAGAACATTAAAATATATGGTTTTTGTACTCTATCGACTGAACCCTTGTGCTGAAATCTACAATAAATTTGATGAAGTCTATAAGGGCATATTTTAGGTCTACCATGACACACAAATGTGTGTACACCATTCTCTTTTTGTCCTTGGTAGATGGATAAATCATCATCAGGCTCCCAATGGCCTTAGCCACTGCCCTCAATATATCATCATGCCAAATATTATATAAAATATCTAGAAGTCTAACCCAAAGGGGAATAATATTTACTTTATGGGTGTTGGGATCAAATTCTACCCCCATTGATGTAGGAAGAGACCTCACCCACCATAAAACCAAGGCCCCCCTATAAGGATATGCTTGGAGTCCTCTTCATAATTTAATTTAATTATATAAAAATATTTGGGAATAACTATGATATCCAAAGAGACTTGCGACTACCATATAGATATTACCCATATCTTGAGAGAGTCCACATTGGGTCTATTACCCTAAAGTTTTCCAACCAAATTCTAGGACCCTTAGCTCATTGTGGAAGTAGTGAGAGCATTGGGGACATGGATTTCACCTAAGATTGTGGAAATGTCAAAATAAACCTCTGATGGGCTAGAATTAGGTCCATGGTCCACCACTACTAAGGAAAAGGATGCACCCAAATTGAAAGGGGGTTCCTAGAGTGGGACCCCACTATCCACTTTACCATACATCAACCCATGAACGACCAAGTGGTGTGGGGATCTAGCATCTAACACTCCAACCTACATATCTTGATCACAATCCTACACGTAAGATTTACCACTTGCAAACATTTTAAATTAATTAATTAGTATAAAGTATTTTAAGTATTAATGGAAGAAGAAGATATTAGAAAGAAAAAAATTAGTTATTTTAAAATATTCTATCAAAAGTTGGAAAAGATAAGGAGGTTCAAGGTAAGATTTTACAAAATATTTCATCAATTATCACACAAGGATATAATTGAAGGTTAATGAGAATTATCTATATGGAAAATATACATGATGCAAGTTTATTTTTACACCCTAATAAGGCATCAAGTCTTAATGAACTTCTTCCAATTTTATTTCATTTTTTTTGGGATATTTTGAATAGTGACATTTTGGTTACAGTTTAAGAAGCCATGAGAAAGAAGGCTACAAAAATGAAATTAAAGTCACCAAGTTAAAATTTTATGGGATGAGAATTTTTAATAGTGTGATGTAATAAGATATGATATGATATGATATGAAATATTTAATACTCCACTTTCTCTTACAAATATGATAAGAACCTGCTCTTATTTGTAATGTATTGTGTGATGTAATATGATATGATATGATGCATCCTTATGGAGTATATATCCATAGTAGAATGACTCTTTGGATACTTAACTATTACTTTCCATATGCCAAGTCTCATGACTCTTGGCTTCTCTACTTGACACTTGCATACTTGATGAACACTTGACAATATATTATACACACACCTAAACATGACTCTTGACCTTCACTTTGTACACTCTAACCTAAGACACTTTTACACATATTTGCACTCTTACATATAAGACACTTGTGCACATAGAATCAACTTACACTTGCACACTAACTCACATGACACTTGTGCATTTCCTACACATGCACACTTACATAAAAGGAAAGTATAACTCACACTCTAAACTATGATTCAACCCTAATCTATTATTTACAAGATGTACCATGGGGGTACATTAGCATGTACCAAATAATATAATATACTCCAACATCCCCATGTATTATATTATTTGGTTATCAAAGACTTTAGTCTTCAATCATAGTATTCATCTTCAAGTGATCTTGCAATACAAGTGGTCTTCTATTTTTCTTGTATTTATTTTATTATCTTGAACTTTAGATTCATCCAATGCTTGCGATGTTAGTAAGGTTGTTGAATCCAATTTATTATATTCTATATTTTAGAACATTCAATAATTTCATCTTGAAGAAAAACAAGCTCTTGAGAAAATTAGTTGAATCTAAAGAATATATTCCATTTTTTATTGATCCTGTAGCCTTTATTTTAATTTGATTCTTGATAATGCATTTATTGTTCTCATTTATAAATTTTATTTCAATTGATCTTCCACTTTCAAGAAATTTAGTAACTAAAATGAGATTTGTTGAAAATCCTAGAATATACGTAACATCATCTAGTACAAAATTTGAAAATGGTATACTAGGTGTTACACTACCACTTCCATGAACTAGATATCTCTTATCATCTACAATATTTAAATATAAATTATCCTTGATTTCTAGACACTCAAACCATTACAAATTACCAGTCATATGATGACTAGCTCCTAAATCTATATACCAAATATCTTTTTCTATTTTATTAGATTCACTTGATACTATTTTGCATCTTTGACAAGAGTTTTGAAGAGTATGATGTTTCTCATTAAATGGAATTTGTTCTTGAACTTTTATTTTTGAAAAATATGGTTTTGTATTTTGATAATGTCTTCTATGTTGAAAAATTCCTCTTGATAACTTATCCATTTTTGTACCTTTTGAAGTAGACAATATTATAACTCCTAAGTTTAAATAAATCAAGATTTCTAATTTAACACCTATGAAGATTTATATGTCTCCCTAGTTCTAGAAACTAAAGAATGATTTTTTACAAGTTTTTGTTTTCCTAATATTTGATGTTGAAATCCTTTTGTCTCCCAAATTAATAAATTTGCAAATATTCAAAAAATTTTAATTTAAAATTTTTTCTCTTTTAAAAAATAAAAAACCAAATAAAAACTTCAATTTTAAAAACTTCAAATTTACACAATTAACATATCACTTCAAATATTTTATAAAAAATTATTACTACTACTTTCAAATATTTTTATAAAACCATATTACTCCTAAATTAGAAAATAATACTAAAACCTTATTAATCCTGATTTATAAAAAACTTAATAAATTTTTAATATTATTACTCCAAAAATAATAACTTTATAACACTAACTTTATAAAACCCTAAATAACTTTATAAATGAATCACCTCACCAACCTTTGCAAAAAAAATTCTCCAAGCGTGTGTTCTCTGTTGCGATTTAGATTGGTTCTTTCAAGAACCATCATGTATACTTTAATGCTTGACTTCTCCTCCTCGGATGACACTTTTAGACATGCAGATGTTATGGTTTCTACTGCATATGAATATTTTTGGTTGGTTCTACCTTAGGTGTTACTTTATTATTACCTTTGTTTTAGATGTTACCTAATTAGTGCATTCATTTTGTGCTTGGTTGTTACATTGTTTAACTGCTTGGCATGTTCTATTTCAAAAATACTTAGCACTCAACTGATCTCTTCTTTGGTAGTTTCTCAATGCTTGATTTATTTTACCTTGGTAACACTCAACACTTGATTGCTTTCTCCTTTTAATTAAACTCTTAGCACTTTATTATTTTATTCTTGCAATGAAGTACTTGCTTTCTCCATTCAATGAAGCACTTGGTTATTGAAATTCCAATGAAGTGTTTAGGGATTGATTGCTCACCTTCCTTAACATAAAACTATGATTCAACTTCTCTTCTGGAATTGCACTTTGTTCTGATGTGGTTAATCCAATGTTGCACTAAGTTATAATGTGGTTATTCCTACGTTGCACTACATTCTACCTTGTTGCTCGATGTATTCCATTGGTTCAATTTTTTTTGTATTATTGTTGTTTTTTATTTCCCTAATATGTTGGTTGCTCCTTTGCAGGTCATATGGTGCTTATCTCTATGCTAGCTCTATATTTGGCAAGTGGCTCTTCCTTTGGTTGTAATAAATTTACATTCACATGTCCTAATATGAACCAAATAGTTTACAACCTTTTCTTGCTCTATTTTGAATCGAATAGCTCACCCTTTAACGTTGACATGAGTATAATAGCTCTCAACCTTTTTGCTCTGGTTTGAGCTGAATGGATCACCCTTTAAAATTGATATATTAGACCTCAAGCCTATTCTATATATCAAACCTCAGGCATATATTCTTTATCAAACATTGGGCATCTCCTCTAAGCTCAAACCTTGAGCCTCTTCTTAATATTTCTTCTCTAGGATTAATTTTCTTCTAATGGTCACTTGATTCTATGGCTATTTTGATTGCAATATAGAAGATTCTCTTCTTTCTTGAGTCAAATATTTTATTTCTTCTATATCTTGAGTCTACTTCTTTGTATAGTTATTATATCCGATTCTCTCTATCGATGCCCCTATCAAGACTCTTAAATATTTGTCAAGGTCAATATCTAATGACCTAAACATTCTCTTATCAAGGTCTCTATGACTCGAGCCTCCAATGTCAAGGTCTCTCTGATCTAAATCTCCAATATCAAGGTTTTTGTAACCTAAATCTCTAATGTCAAGGTTTCTATAACTCAAATCTTCAATGTCAAGGTTTTGTAACCTAATTCTAACTTTATGTCAAGGTCTATGTTCAATACCTTAATATTTCCCTTATGCCATGGTCTATCTCATTATGAACTGAATACTTAATATTTACTGATCCACTGTTTGAAGCAAGCTTATCTATCAGGTATCTTTATCAGGACGTAATATATCTTTCTCTTATTCAAATATCTTTAAACATTTCTTTCTCAATCCACTGCTAACTTTTCTTCTCTACACCTCAAAGCTGAAACTCTTCCCTATTTGTTGTAGGAAGCTTTTCACACTTTTGTTATAACTTTTACGTATACTATCAAGGTGACTTGAATGTCCCTGAATTTTTCTCAATGTTAAGGTAAATCGAATGTCTTTGATTATTTTTATAAAATTTCTATGTCAATGGATATATTATATCCTTAATTCTTCTATCAATATCAAGGGTTGACTATGACCCTGAATGATCAATTATATTAAAGTTGATATGCCTTCAACATTCAATGTCAAGGGTTGACAATGACCCTGAATGATGAAATATCTTAAATTTGATACACCTTTCAATATAGATGAGTCATAGTATTTATTGGTTATTATTAAACCATAGAAATACCCTATCCTATCTACTTAAAATTACCTTAAAATAGATTCTAAGTCTTACTACTTTCAAAGTAGAAAAACTCTAAATTAATTTTATCAAACTGGAAAAATATATTTTTATAAGTAGCTAAATTAACTCAATCAACTTGGGCATATGGTAGCACTGATACCAATATTGGATTTTTAAGCCTTAATACTACCACAAATAATAGGATCAAATATAGTATAGCCATAATACAATAAGTTCAAGATAAAAATATGAGTAGATCAATATGAGCAAATTAATATGTATATCAAGGCTAATAATATATCAAATAAAATTCAATAATAAGTAGCAATATGAATGTAAATAGCCTAAATCATACATGTACTAAGCATGTAAAACAACTTACAATATTAATTGCTCAAAATGTATGCAATCTTTATTACTCCACTTTCTCTTACAAATATGATAATAACTTGTTCTTCTTTGTAATGTATTGTATTATGTAATATGATATGATATGATGCATCCTTATGGAGTATATATCCATAGTAGAATGACTTTTTATATACTTTGATATTCCTTTCCATATGCCAAGTCTCATGACTCTTGGCTTCTCTACTTGACACTTGCATACTTTATGAACACTTGACACTATAATTGTGTAGACACCAAAACAACACCAATCCGATTATGTGACTGCAAACACTGATCGCTTTGACAAACACAGCCCCCAGGGCAGCCCTCAGAGGTCAAACAGTGGTCCTAACCACTTTCATAGCAATTTTGTAAGGTCAAGAGGCAATTTGGCACATTTAGGCACTTTGCTCAGTATTCGTCTCACCCAGGGACGAATTCAAAATGGAATCCGTCTCACCCAGAGACGAATTCTGAATTCGTCTCTAGTAGGGACGAATTCTGAGTTTAACGGGCAAAAAGAAGAATGGCGCCAAGTGGCAGCCAAAGACAGTCAGTTGATGACTCCTGCCTCGCACGCGTGTGTGGGTGGGCAAATAGGCCGTTAGAGGACTGTCACAAGGGCAATTATGAAAGCCCAAGTCATGGAGGACTCCCCTCCCTCATGGGAAGACATGACTGCCACATGGCACCTATGACCAACACATGGCGCTTATGCTTCCCTCTCAAAAGAGACCCCATGGGTCTATAAAAGGTGGGACTTTTCTCACCCAAAAGGATAGATTGGAGGCGATTCTAAGCAACGAAGTGTTGTCCGATTGAATACCCACTTGCATCCTTTTGATTCACCTTCTCACATCCACTAATCTCTTTTGCAAGGGAGGTTATTGGGTGGCTTTTGGAAGCGTGGATCCAACCCAAATCCAACATTTGACCACCTTACACCACCAATTTGCAGACATCCCAATCCTAAGAGGTTTTGGGCCCATCCCTAGTGGATTGGCGCCAAGATCAAGTGCCAACGGTGGGAGGCCCACTTGGGCACCCCCGCACTTTCTAAGTTTTATTCTAAAAGCATTCTAGATTATTGTTTCAGGTTGCATCTCATGTTATTCTATTTGGTTAACTCATAGCTTCAATTTCATAACATTTTGATCAGATTTTATCATGCCTTTTGTCGCTTTGTTGTCCTACTAACTTGCAGGTGGCGATATCGAATTCTCGAGGATAGAGGCCAAATTGGGAGAATCCGACCATCTGGGTCATCCCAAAATGGCCCCAATTACATAACCCCTCTGTTTGCAGGTGTTTTGGAGGTCTCGAGATTCGACATTGGAGCAGTACCACTTCGGCTTTTCCAACACAGTAGAATTCGTCTCACCCAGGGACGAATAGCAGTCAGAATTCGTCCTGCCCAGGGACGAATTCCAATTGAAGGCAGATTGGCCGACTGTTTCAATGGCAATGGCCTTCTGGTGATGTCTTCTGTCCTCTGTCAGGTTTTTAGGTCATTTAGAGTCATTTTGTCTATCGATTTGGCTAATTATTTACATGCATCTTTTGGCGATTTTAGAGAACAAACACTTACTATTTGCAACAGGTGCTACTGACATCTTTGTTGTTTCTTTGTTCGCAGGAGGAGCAGCAGAGGTTAAGGACTCATCAACATCAGCGACGACATCATCTTGGCCCGCCCATTTCAAGTGTGGGCACGCGGAAAGAGGAACCTTAAGTCTCGATTGTAATCAAATTCTTTTAACGCTCCTAGCCCTTGAAAAGGGAGGAGGCGTATTTGTAAGAGAGATCAAGAGAGTTTAATGAAAGGGCTGTGTTTTCTCCATTTGCTTGTATCTCATTTCAATGCGTCTCTTTCATTTCATGCATTCTACATTTCTAGGACTTAAGCGTATTTGATTTTGAATGCATCGCAATTAGTGTTTCCTTCGCCCGAAATCTCGTGCTTTCAGTGGCGATCACGGTGGGACCCTGTTCCCTGGTTTTTAAGATCACGAAACTGATTAAATTTTTGTGTTTTGTGCTTGACAGGTACATTTTTTTGTTGCAGACTGTTATTCGTCTCTGACTGTGACGAATTCTTTACTGTAATTCGTCTGACCCTGAGACGAATTCAAATTCGTCTCTGGCAGGGACGAATTCTGTTCTGAAATTCGTCTCACAGAGGGACGAATTCCTGCCTGTAGATTTTCAGAGCAGAAATTCAGAAGCAACCGGTCCGAGCAGAGAAGAGGTAGGGATTTTTATAATCTCTATTAAATTTTTCTGTTTCTGTTTCTGTTCCTTTGATTGTTTTCATTTTATCCTGCATGCTTAGGGAAAGTCATTTATGCTTGTTTCATTTTCGCTAAATAAAATGAATCCCACACACTTCACGCAATAACTTTAAACCAAGGAGCTGGTCGTAAGACCCCAGCCCTTGAGCAAGACCAACGGTGGGTTCATCACCACCTTGGCTTAGCTTTGCATCCATTTCCCCGATTGTCACTGTTGTTAGGCGTAAATCCTGATGAAAGCTGACCGAGTGTCGCTGGGGTGATTCCCATGCGCGCGAGGATAAGTCTTCTATGGTAGGTGTCATTAACAGGACAATCCCCCTTTCGTACCGCCTACGTACCACGTACCTTCTGCTCTCACGTACCTATAGTCTCCCTCTCGTAAGGGCGGGTATATAGAGAGGTTGGTATATCGGCCTGGTTGGTATATTGAAGGGGCGACCATTTTGGGAGTTATATGAGCCTTCATTATGCATTTAAACGTTCTTCAAAAACATTCAAAAACAAAACAAAACATCAAAATGCACTAAACCAGTTTAGGACACACCATTAATCCTTAAAAGAGATAATCACTGTTTGTGTATGTGTGTGTTCATTTCTGCTTAGTGTAACAAAAAGAAAAATCATCATAAACAAAAGATAAAAATCTACGCATTTTGTCATTTTCTCCAAAAAGCTCCAAGGATTCCCGTAATCGCTTGGTCACTCCAAAATGCCCCAAAGGTGTCCATGAACCCTTTGGTCAACCCAAAATCACCCCAAATGTGCCCATAAGTGATGCGGGAGCATCCAACAAAATTTAGGAAATTTTACTTTTTTTCCTAAATTTTAGTGCATCTTGTCGGGGCCATAACTTCTCAACCGTAGCTCCGATTGACTTGAAATTTTACAGGGAGTTAGTTGGGATAATTTTAAACAAATATGATTCCCTAGAATCCTATTTGCCCAAAAAATTCAGTTTTCGGGGCCAAATTCCATCATCTAGTGCCCCGAAATTAGGTTCTAAAATTGCGTGCCCAATTTTTTACACTTTTTGAGCTGTTCGGATGTCAATATCTCCTAATGTATTTAGAGTTAGGACTTGAAACTTCATTTTTGTCTTATCTACTATAAGAGGGATGCGCACACCAATTTTGGGCCCCATCTGACTCATTTCAATTTTTAGGGTTTTTAGAGAGACATCGTCATGGTGCTCACCCGTAGCCAAGCCCAATCACGGGCGGAGGCTATGGGGAATGTCCAAGGAGGCACGAGTCATCTCCGTTACAATCCCAAGGACTTGGTCATACCACCTTATCGGTCTGGCCTACAAAAGAATCCATGTCAGAATCCTCGGTGGGGTATGCCCATTCAAAACAGCCCCTTTCGGGAAGACGCTTTACATGTAGACCTTGATGTAAACAGAGAATCGCCTTCTGAGGTTAGACATGAGTGGCCACAGCGTGATGAAGCGCTAGAGAGGCACACTATCCATTTGGAGGGACAACATGGATATGGCGTCCCTTCTTTACCTCCCATCAGGACAGAAAGACAAAATCCAGAGCGCAGGGCTCCTTACACAGGGCGAGCTAACTCCGCTCGCCCCTTCCAAACCCATGAAAGGGAGTACGAGGAAAGCCATCGCATTCCTCGAGGACAACAAACAACGTGGGAACCTTGCGTTTCCGCCCTTGCTAGGTATCATGATCATACATCGAGGCCAGAGCCTCGAGTAAATGTCGCCTACCTCGACGGAGGGAAGCGACCCATTGAAATTTTAGATCATCAAGATCGAGGCAAACACATAGGAGAAACATTCCAACCTCCTGAGAAAAATAGGGTAGACCAAATTGACCCGATAGTCGCCGGACATGCCACCCGTCAAGCCCAAATCATGCGGCTTAAACAAAGTCATCAGGAGATAGAGTATCGACACCGCTTGGATAGAGAGCGCATGCAACGCGAAGCGGATGAGTTACGCTATGAACTACCTGAGAGGGGGCCAACCCCTCGCACCCAAAGAGCCAAACAATATGAGAGGCATAATCCGTTGGTGCAGGACAGGTCTCCACGACCTCGTCAAGCTTTGCCTCCGAGACCTTATAGACCCGAGAGGGAGGCCACTCCCCGAAACAATGATGGGTACCTTCAGCAGGGATTCAATCAGGGTCATAGGTCTCGCCCAGAGACTCCTCAAGAATTTTATGAGGAGTATGAACCAGAAATAGAATATGCTGAAACTCCCCATCAAGGCGGGAGGGCTGCCATTCGGCCACCCCTCCATAGGCCTCCAGTCTTCCATAACTTACAACGGGAGCAAACAAAAGAGGAAGAAATAAAATCTTTCGATGCATACAAAGCGCTATTAGAGCGTTTAGAGTCTGTGGAGACAAAAGCTTTTGGGCATCAAAAACCCACATTACGTCAACTCCGCAGTCATCCAGTGCATCCCTTAGTGCCTACACCTCTTTACCCCGAACACTTCAAGTTGCCTCAATTGGCAGTCTTTAAAGGTGAAGAGGACGCACAAGAACATGTAACAAGATTTCTAAGCCAATGCTTCGGCATCCAAGATAACGACGCATTGTTGCTTAGAACTTTCATAACCACATTCGCAGGCCCTGCCTCGGATTGGTTCACACAATTACCCAAACACAAGCATAAGCAACCTAGATCAATTAGTAGATGCGTTTCTTGAACGCTTTGCCTTCAACACAAGGAAGAAGGCATCACCGAGTGATCCGGCTAGCCTCGAGCAATTTGAGGAAGAAACAATGGCAGCATACGGGAATCGATGGAGAGCTTTGCTTTCTAAGTTACCTTACCGTCCCCCTATGTCTGATCTCACACAGATGTTCGCAAAAAGTTGCTTGAAATCGATCTCTGGGCTATTGCAGCTGCAGCAATACGCCAACTTAGAAGAAGCTTTGGCGCAAGCCAAAGTTATAGAAGAGATCAAAATAGGCGAAGGCGCAATCGCCAAGCCTAAAAAGAAAGAGTGGAATAAAACCACTAAAACCGGGACAACGCAATCACAACACGCTGCGGTTAACCAAGTTGCGATAAATGTTCCCGTGCTCGTGCAAGAAATGCAGCCCCAAAAGGCTAATTACCGAGCAAGTGCCTCCTGGTTATGAAAGAGATAATAGAAGACAGGAGGAGAATCAGCAGCGTCGCCCTAGGCGACAATTCACCCCTTACACGGAGTCCAGGGACTCCCTATTTGACCGCTTGTCAGCGGAAAATTTAGTCACTCTGCTAGAAATCCAAACTATAGACCCTAACGCTCCTAAGCCTAGGGGATACAGAGAGGAATTGTATTGTAGATTCCATAGGCGCAGAGGACACGACTTGAATGGATGCTGGAAATTCAAAGAATTAATCCAAGATTTGATCGACAATAGAACATTGGCCGTGGACAACCCCATAGCGCCAAATAATCAACAAATGGGGGTATTCAAGGACCCTTTGCCTGCCCACGAAGCACAGGCAAAACCTCTCCGGATTAACGAGGTGTGACAGAATCTTCCCATGCAAGGATTTGTGGGAATGATTAGTATAGTGACAAGGAACAAAAAGTACCCAGCAGTTGCCCCCGAGGTAGCTACGAGGGAAGTTCCGACAACATCGCAGCCTCAACAACGCCCAACGCAGTTGCCTCCGCCTAGACCCGAGGTCACGATACGGACCAAACTCACGCAGAGTTTGCGGACCACATCGGCTAGGCTGTCCATTTACGAGCTTATTCAACAATCAGCACCCCATAGGGAAGCTCTTATGGACATTTTAAAAGCCATCGAATTACAGCCTCACGAAGCAAATTCTTTCAACAACTTCGTGGGACATGTGAAACGATGTACGGAGCCGGTCATCACCTTCAGAGAAGATGAAGTCAAAACAATATCGAATGACATGGCAGATCCACCCCTGCACGTTATCGCGCGGGTCAACGGGATCCCGTACAAGAGAGTGTTGGTAGATACTGGCTCGTCCAGTAACATCATTACCACTGCAGCCTTAAAACATTTGAAGCTGCCAACCTCTCACATCACAGCCTCCACGTACACACTGCGAGCTTTCAACGATGCAATATGCTCGACAGTCGGCACAGTTGTTCTTCCTGTCCAGGTAGGACAAAAGACAATACCTACATTGTGCCATGTGTTGGAAGGCGAGATGGCTTATAATATACTGCTAGGGCGGCCTTGGATCGGGGACATGAAGTGTGTCCCTTCGATCGCTCACCGGTGCTTAAAGTATGCTTTTGAAGGAGAAATACATGTAGTCCCAATGGACTTAGAGCCCTTCAAGTATTGCAATGCGGTACAATTCATGCCTCAATCGACCCTCCCTTCAACGCATTTGGATTTCCAGTTAAATCCATCTAAACAGGGTCCAATACCGCAGGCACCACTGGTGACCAAATCAACAAAATCCCGGCCGGGTGAGTCTTCATCATCTGCTCCTTCATTATCAATGCCACTTGCCATGGCCAAACAGAAGGACAAGGGAAAACAGATCATGGAAGAGGCTAAGCCCCTAGAAGAGGGGTTGCCCACAATTTCAACGGTATCAACAGAAGAAACACCTCACACAGCAGAAGCGGAGACTCCTAAAATGCCGAACATGGAATGGACTCAGGAAGGACTCCCGTTTCCTCCCACCCAATCATCAACAATCACTGTTGAAATGGCCAATACGGGCCTGGGGGAGTATTTAGTGCAAAATGTTGTGGCAACCCCCGCATTGGAGTCAGTACAGGACATGGGGAGACCTCGCCTTCCCATAGGGACAGTTGTTCCTCTAGGCTACCCACCAAACCAGACAAATTTTGTGTATGGGGGCCTTGATCATGGTCTTGAACCATGCAAACAAAAGGAAGCAGACGAAGAGCCTTTTGTTGAAAACATCAACTATCTGTCAAACCCAGACTTTGCCCTAAAATATCTCGACCAATGCAATTGGCATGGATACGGGCTAGGCAGATATGAGCAAGGGATGCGGGTCCTTTGCCAACCAAGATATCAGATGCCATATGATAAGTCAGGAGTAGGGTTCAACCACCCCCTACCCTTAGACATCTTGGTCAAAAATATGCAAGGCCTAGAAATAGGCAACAAGGGGGGATTGGCACCAGATCTTTATGCCAACCCGAATACAGAATATACATTGGGAGATTACCTCCCATGGTCAACAAACACCCTTGGCAACAGTAGTAATCCCTCTCCTTTGCTAGAGAGAGGTGAGAGTTCGGAGATTAATCCTCAAAGAGAACATCAACGGCTTTCGAACATCTTTTTGAAGCTATTCCCCTTAGAGGTTCCAGTTGAATCAATACAGTGTCAAGAGAATCAGGTCCCTCCACCAAGAGTGGAACAACCACAATGGGACCAGATTAACTTGCTGGAACAAGGAGAGCCCTCAACGTCGCAAGCAACAGTTGTTGAAGAGAATGAACATTTTTGGGTCTCCGAAAGTGATTCATAAGATGAGACTGAGATGGACTATCTCAGACATGCGTGACGGCATCACCGCCCTTTAACTCATGAAGATCTAATGGGACAGATGGGCATACTACTAGGGCATGAATGGTGGGTAGACCTTGCAAGGTGGGACCAAGTATTGGATCCATGGCTCCAAATCCACGATGAGCACCATCCACCCCGAGATCCCATCATGACATCAGTACCAAGGGAAGACCCCGTCTTCCTATCAACACATAGGGCCGATCCATTCATGCCCATACCTCCAGAGCCAGATCCGGAGTGCAAAGACCATCAAGCTGGGGGTACCTCTATCCCTTGAAGAGCCATAATCCAAACCAAAAAGCTCCAAGGATTATCGCAATCACTTGGTCACCAAAAAATTTCACACTTTTTTCCCCAAAAAGCTCAAGGATTATCGCAATCACTTGGTCAACCCAAAAGCTCCAAGGATTATCGCAATCACTTGGTCACCCCAAAAAGCTCCAAGGATTATCGCAATCACTTGGTCACCCCAAAAAGCTCCAAGGATTATCGCAATCACTTGGTCACCCCAAAAAGCTCCAAGGATTATCGCAATCACTTGGTCACCCCAAAAAGCTCCAAGGATTATCGCAATCACTTGGTCACCCCAAAAAGCTCCAAGGATTATCTGCAACACTTGGTCAACCAAAAAGCTCCAAGGATTATCGCAATCACTTGGTCCAAAAGTCAAGTTTTTTCAATCTCTTTGTCACTTGGTCAAAAAGCTCCAAGGATTATCGCAATCACTTGGTCACCCAAAAAGCTCCAAAGGATTATCGCAATCACTTGGTCACACTCCAAGCTCCAAGGATTATCGCAATCACTTGGTCACACCAAAAGCTCCAAGGATTCAAATACTTGGTCAAAAATACAAAAATAATCAAAAACAACAAAAATTTGCATCTCATTTCTAGGCATACTCAAATTCATCAATAGAGAGCTCTTCTCGCACCTCATCTTCATATTCACAAAAATCAATCCATCAAAAATACAAAAATATGTAGCTGCATTAAGCATTGCATCCATACATTGCATATTTGTGGTCGTACAGGTCAAAGGCACCATAGGCTGTAATTGCTCTGCTAGTCCATCTTGTTCCACACTGTTCCATTTTACAAAAACAACAAAAACACCATGCATTGCTTTTACCACACTAGAGTCAGTGGTCTTTTAATGTATCAAGAGTTTTCATGATTCAGTCATCATTTTCCTCTTTAGCCATGTAATGTATCAAGTCAAACAGATTTTACGAAGGTAGAGTTACACTTGAAATACACCTTGTTACGTAACATCCCAACACAAATTAAAACACATAAAACAATTCCTAAGTTGTGTGAACGAAAGATGAAACCTGCATGGTAATCCAGGTCACCATAAGCGAAACGGTTATCTTGCTCATCCCCCTGTGCGAATGACCCCAAGAATGCTTGAGAGTTGGCAAAAGGACAAGCATCCTCCCTACCCAATTCCCTAAGAATCCCTAGTTCTCAATAGTTGCAAAACATCAAAAATTTGCAAAATGTCAAAAATCAAATATTTGACATCCTATAGTGCACAAATCAAACGGCACAAACGATAGTGATTTTCATCACTCCATATCCCCAATCCCTTGCTCAAAAGAAAAACAAATCAAAATAAATAGTGATCTTATCACTACAAACGAGCAAGTATCCCAATACAATTGAAGAAAAGAAGGGAGTTGAACTTGAATCCCTGGAACTCTCGACATTCTAACAGGTCATGAGGCAAGCCTCGGTGCGGTTTGGTTGATAGCCTATCGATAACTGGTGGTAAACTTCTCGCATGATGATATATCTGTCACATTAACTTGCGTACAGATCAATGTTTGCATGTGGATGAGCTAGCTTATGGCATCCTGGATAACATCGCAGATTAATCTAACTAAATACAACAAAGGAGTTAGTGGAGCTAATTAGGTGATCCTCAGTACAGGTTCGGTTGAAAGCCCATCTGCACTCGGCGGTATCCTGACAAATACCACATAAATGAACTCAATTGCACACACAGGGATGTGAAATAGCTTGGTCAAAAACAAGTCCGATTCATACCTTGTTCAAAAGTCTTGTAAGATAAAGTACAGTCGTGGCTAGTGAGTTAAAACTGCTTGAGTCTCAGAAAACCTTAGCTACATTTCTAAACCAACTGTGCTACTTTTCATCTTTACAATACCATCAAAAAATACAAAAAAAAGGAAAAACCACATGTATACATACAAAGTCATGCATCACAGCAATCACCTAAAAACAAAATAACAGAGTTCTAAACAGTCTATGGTGCCATAGCCAAACATCACAAATCTCATTCATCCATTTCATCTCTGCATATCACATATAAATCAAAAACATTTGTATTCATCATAGCATATGCATCCATCAAAATAAATCAACATGCATACATCCATATTCATCAACCATCATGCATAAGATCAAAGAAAATCAAAACAACAAAAACAACAAAAAAATGCAACACAAACAAAAAGCAATAAACATTGCCAGACACAAGTGCTCTTGCACTTAACCTCTTGGCATAGAAAAATTGATGTCGGGGTTTACATTGTCACTATCCTACTCTCTAAGAAGGCTACCATAGCCGGACCGCTCCATGAGGAAGACGGATTTCGACAATTTCACCCCCAAATGGCATCACAAATGGGTCAAAGCCCACTAAAAACAACAAGAAAACAAAAAAAAAAAAAAAAACAAAAAACACACAAACAAAAAGCAATAAACATTGCCAGACACAAGTGCTCTTGCACTTAACCTCTTGGCATAGAAAAATTGATGTTGGGGTTTACATTGTCACTATCCTACTCTCTAAGAAGGCTACCATAGCTGGACCGCTCCACGGGAAGACGGATTGTTGACAATTTCACCCCTAAATGGCATCACAAATGGGTCAAAGCCCACTAAAAAACAACAAGAAAATCAAAACAACAAAAACAACAAATAAATGCAACACAAAAACAAAAAGCAATAAACATTGCCAGACACAAGTGCTCTTGCACTTAACCTCTTGGCATAGAAAAATTGATGTTGGGGTTTACATTGTCACTATCCTACTCTCTAAGAAGGCTACCATAGCCGGACCGCTCCATGGGAAGACGGATTTTTGACAATTTCACCCCCAAATGACGTCACAAATGGGTCAAAGCCCACTCAAAAACAATAAGAAAATCAAAACAACAAACAACAATAAACATTGCCAGACACAAGTGCTCTTGCACTTAACCTCTTGGCATAGAAAAATTGATGTCGGGGTTTACATTGTCACTATCCTACTCCCGAAGAAGGCTACCATAGCCGGACCGCTCCACGGGAGGACGGATTTTTGACAATTTAATCCCCAAATGGTGTCACAAAAAAAATCAAAACAACAAAAAAATGCAACACAAAAACAAACAGCAATAAGCATTGTCGGACACAAGTGCTCTTGCACTTAACCTCTTGGCATAGAAAATCGATGTTGGGGCTCAAATTGTCACTCTCCTACTCCCTAAGAAGGCTACCTTAGCCGGACCGCTCCATGGGAAGACGGATTTTCGACACTTTCACCCCATTATGGCATCGCAAAAAGGGTTAACACCCACCAAAAATAGGTCCAAATGTTGGAAAAATTGCACATGCTTAACGGTAAACCATCTAAAGGCACCCTTGCACAAGTCATCTTGGGTCAAGCGACTCGTCGCTTTTCTCATGAAGGTCATTCCCTCATCGATTCGTCGCTTGAGGGGGTAGTCACACTTAGTCACCAATCAACAATCACACACCCAATTAAGGAAAATGACATGCATTCAAAGAATCATTGACAAAGACAATCACGCTCCTGCTTGGGGCAGTAAACAAGCAACAATCAAATCGATCAAACGCGATCAAACACTTGGCATTTCGTGAATCATGAACACAAGGTTCCCCCGAGGATAAAAGGTTGCGCCCTTTGCCTAATCATGACTGATCAATGTCCAAGCTCAAGTCACACCTCACCAAAATAGGTTAACACTTGAAATCAAACTCCTTAGCTCGTCAGAAGCAAGGATTCAAGAATGCATGCCCTTTCCATGCTTGGGGCATCAAAAGTTGGTTAGGTTACCAAGAAACCCTAATCATTAGTGCTTTGGTTATCTATTTTTGCTCGTGCACTGCGCTATGCACAGCGCATCCCAAAAAGGGGCATCCGTAGACACCAAAACAAGCACCAATCCGATTATGTGACTGCAAACACCGATCGCTTTGACAAACACAGCCCCCAGGGCAGCCCTCGAGAGGTCAAACAAGTGGTCCTAACCACTTTCATAGCAATTTTGTAAGGTCAAGAGGCAATTTGGCACATTTAGACACTTTGCTCGATATTCGTCTCACCCAGGGACGAATTCAAAATGGAATCCGTCTCACCCAGAGACGAATTCTGAATTCGTCTCTGGTAGGGACGAATTCTGAGTTTAACGGGCAAAAAGAAGAATGGCGCCAAGTGGCAGCCAGAGACAGTCAGTTGATGACTCCTGCCTCGCACGCGTGTGTGGGTGGGCAAATAGGCCGTTAGAGGACTGTCACAAGGGCAGTTATGAAAGCCCAAGTCATGGAGGACTCCCCTCCCTCATGGGAAGACATGACCGCCACATGGCACCTATGACCAACACATGGCGCTTATGCTTCCCTCTCAAAAGAGACCCCATGGGTCTATAAAAGGTGGGACTTTTCTCACCCAAAAGGATAGATTGGAGGCGATTTCAAGCAACGAAGTGCTGTCCGATTGAATACCCACTTGCATCCTTTTGATTCACCTTCTCACATCCACTAATCTCTTTTGCAAGGGAGGTTATTGGGTGGCTTTTGGAAGCGTGGATCCAACCCAAATCCAACATTTGACCACCTTACACCACCAATTTGCAGACATCCCAATCCTAAGAGGTTTTGGGCCCATCCCTAGTGGATTGGCGCCAAGATCAAGTGCCAACGGTGGGAGGCCCACTTGGGCACCCCCGCACTTTCTAAGTTTTATTCCAAAAGCATTCTAGATTATTGTTTCAGGTTGCATCTCATGTTATTCTGTTTGGTTAACTCATAGCTTCAATTTCATAACATTTTGATCAGATTTTATCATGCCTTTTGTCGCTTTGTTGTCCTACTAACTTGCAGGTGGCGATATCGAATTCTCGAGGATAGAGGCCAAATTGGGAGAATCCGACCATCTGGGTCGTCCCAAAATGGCCCCAATTACATAACCCCTCTGTTTGCAGGTGTTTTGGAGGTCTCGAGATTCGACATTGGAGCAGTACCACTTCGGCTTTTCCAACACAGTAGAATTCGTCTCACCCAGGGACGAATAGCAGTCAGAATTCGTCCTGCCCAGGGACGAATTCCAATTGAAGGCAGATTGGCCGACTGTTTCAATGGCAATGGCCCTCCGGTGATGTTTTCTGTCCTCTCGTCGGTTTTCAGGTCATTTAGAGTCATTTTGTCTATCGATTTGGCTAATTATTTACATGCATCTTTTGGCGATTTTAGAGAACAAACACTTACTATTTGCAACAGGTGCTACTGACATCTTTGTTGTTTCTTTGTTCGTAGGAGGAGCAGCAGAGGTGAAGGACTCATCAACATCAGCGGCGACATCATCTTGGCCCGCCCATTTCAAGTGTGGGCACGCGGAAAGAGGAACCTTAAGTCTCGATTGTAATCAAATTCTTTTAACGCTCCTAGCCCCTGAAAAGGGAGGAGGCGTATTTGTAACAGAGATCAAGAGAGTTTAATGAAAGGGCTGTGTTTTCTCCATTTGCTTGTATCTCATTTCAATGCGTCTCTTTCATTTCATGCATTCTACATTTCTAGGACTTAAGCGTATTTGATTTTGAATGCATCGCAATTAGTGTTTCCTTCGCCCGGAATCTCGTGCTTTCAATTTGCACACCTAAACATGAATCTTGACCTTCAATTTGCACACTCTAACCTAAGATAATTGTGCACATATTTACATTACATGTTTACACTCTTACATATATGACACTTGTGCACATAAACTCAACTTATACTTGCACACTAACTCACATTACACTTGTGCATTTCCTACAGATTAGAACTTTACATGACACTCAAGCATTTTGTGCACATGCACACTTATGTAAAAGGGAAATATAACTCACACTCTAAACTATAAATCAACCCTAATATATTATTTACAAGATGTACCATGAAGGTACCATGGGGTTACATTAGCATGTACCAAATAATTTATTATACTCCAACACTTCTAAGGTGACCCACTATCCCCTTTATCTTAATCATTATTGTTGAAGCATTGGGAAGATCTTTGAAGGTAAAAAATAGAAGAAAAAATTCAAAAGTATTCAAATTATAACAATATTTTTCTTTCAATATCATATCTATTTTGTTGATAATCCTATTATTTTGGATCATATCATAGTTATCAAGATCACGGAGTTCAATTCAATATTATCATGCTATAATAAGGCTAATGGAAAATTGCCTAATACTACAAAATCTAGGATATTTTTCATTAACATTTTCCTAGATTTATAATTAATTATTGTGAATAATTTAGGGTTGGAAGTTGAAAAATTGCCATCGACATACCAAGGTATTATTTTGTCTAATTAAGAAAATAAGGAGTTCTAGAATTCAATTTGGGATAGAATAAAATTTTATTTGGCATATTGGAAAGGTATGTTCTTAACCATGGTTGGAAGGCTAAAACTAATAAAGACTACATCACAATATATATCTATATATGTTGTCACATTCAAGATTATTAGCATGTATAGCATCCAAATTTGATAAGTTTCAAAGGAAAATGCTTTTAAAAAATATAAGGAAAATTTTAGGTTTTTCTTTCCAATAAAAATATAGTTTGCAAAGGAAATAATATTAGTGGGTAAGTACTGGATAAAAAAGAACATTAACTAATATACATCAACTACTATTGGAGGCAATATGTTAGAAATGTCAATATACTTATAGACAAGGAAACTAAAAAATAAATAATTTAGCAAATTGTGATGTTAAACTTTGTTTTAACAAAATTTAAATTTTAGAAGACAAAATATCGAGTGAGATTTTATCTATTAATGAAAATGATATCAAGGAGACAATTGAAAAAACACAACAGTTTGAGGAAGGTGAATAATATCTTTAACAAAAAGGAAAACAAAGAATATTTTTTTTATAAAAAGCAAGTTGGATATGGTTTAACTAACCTACAAAAATGTAATGTTTTTTTATTTTTATGGAAATGACCCCTAATAGAATCTAGAATAGCTTATTAAAAATAATATAGCCTTCTAATTCCATTAAAATAAAGTAAAATTTACTTCCAAAAATAATAAAAAAATATATAACGTTTATCACTGTTGCTTTCATAATGATAACAAACCTATTTATGATTCATCTCTTTTAAGAGGAATTAATAATTCCAAAGTGCACATATTTAATGGTATTTATAATTTTTCAATACATGGATGATTTTAAGAAAAGTATCTAGGATCCTCTTCAAATTATTAATATGATAAAGGATGTAGATCATACTATCCCTATTTAAGTCCTTTTTTCTCAACCTAGTCTATTTATTATTAAATATAGAACATTAGTTTAAGAAATAATTTTTTTTGTAGGTGAGAACAACATCCTCATACAATTTATAGTACAAGAGGATGAAGCATAAACCCAAGTAATTCATCTCATTGGGTTATAAAATATTATCCATAGTACCTAATGATGGAATATTAACTCAAGGACAACTATTTTAGGAATTAAAGACATTATCTTCACTCTAAAAAATTCTAATATTTGAGTATAGAACATCAAACCAAGGACACAATTTATTAGAACTGAAATCATAATTGTTAAATAATCTATAGTATAAGTTTTTATGCACCTTATCAATAGGACTATCACATATAGATTTGAGGAATATATTATATACTAAAAATATCAAGGTTATACTAGCACAATATAAATTAATAAAATATATTAAATGACATGAATGCAAGTTCTTAAAATCATGGAATTGCCAAGTGAAGACCCAAGTTCAAATCATGCCAAGTGATATATGCATAATTCCAAAATATTATTGTAGATAATAATAGGACTATTTCAATACCATATAACCAACTTAGAAACATATTAATTAGAATTATATTACAACTCAAAATTCCAAGGGTTTAACCATGAAGCCTAAGTCTACTAAATTTGTATAGGATACAATAATTTTATTGAATATGATGGAAATCCAATACATAGGTATAAATTACATCAAGTACTATATTAGTTGCATTCAGCCAGGTACCTAAGATCATAATCATCTATTCTTTAATATACAAATCTATTTTTATAAATATGCAAGTAATATTTTCACACTATATTTATTCTTCCTAATAATATCTATAAAATTTAATAACTTTGAAACTAGCTTAGTTGTTTAACAAGCTTCAAATCATCTACCTCATTCATGTTGGAATATGTGATTGTTAATCTTCTCTCTAGGCCACAACTAACTTTTCTACTTGTATTCATCATATTTACTATTTGTACCCATGGAAACCTTAAAAGGTTGATTTTGTTACCTTTTTATAATATTTTATTCATCAAGGTTGGTCTCACAATGTTGACCTAAAGGTAACTTATAATTGGGCATAAATACCCCATCATACCAACAATTTTACTTATTGGTTGGAGTGTAAACTTATTTTCATTTAGTAAAACTATTTGGTGTCCATAGACTATTATGAACCTTTGCTTCTCATAAATATAAAGGCATCCATAATATGCTAAATATTAATTGAATCAACCATAATAACTAATCTACACAATAAAAGTTGTAAGATTAATGTAGTGGTAAGGGATTTGACATATTTTTGAGAGGTCCAAGGTTCAAAACCCACTTAGTATGAGGGGACTAGGATCCCTCATAAAAACCTGTGTAAACTCATTGAAAAAAGCTAATCCACACAAGATAAGTGTGATAATATCCATTCAGGTTGGAAAACATTAATGGTATTCCTTAAGGAAGGAACCACTCCATAATATCTCCTAAAATGAGATCTACACCATGATCCAAGACTGTTACAAGAGAATACTTGATATGATTGATGATGATTACAATTACAATTTCCATTCTTTATATACCCATCTTCTAGTGCTAATTTTGGGAGCATACTCTTAGACCCTTATGCCACTAATTATTCCAATATACTATTATAATATAATCAACCTTGGATTATGCATGGCCCTTTCCAAATATCCATAATACTCATACACAATATAATATTTTATTTCCATATCCCTATCCCTAGATACCATAACATTCCACCATCCTTATAATTTTTTAATCATTGAAACATGAGAATAAAGTAGACAATATGATTTGTTAAGCAATTTTGAAAACCAATACCAATATTGATCATCCCTCCATCTAAGTGAAATCTTGGTTGATAGTGATCTGCAATGATGCCAAATTGCCATTATACCACTTGAATATCTATAAATGCTATGTTGTCTATATGCTTTTGCTATTCTACTTGAAATTTTGAATGATTTGTCCTATTATTCTATGATCTTGCTATGCCACTTTGAAATATAGAATTACTATGCTTTTATGCAAAACACTTCTATACTTCATGCCTTTATGAATCCATGTAGATCCATAATAATATTTATGCCCTAAGCCATACCTCTAAATTGTTGTCACTTATGATGGCATGGGTGGCAATATGCTACAACCTTAACCCAACTTTCTATTTCCTTTGATTCTTCAATATTTTGTTCCTCTATTTTAAATTCTTTCTCATGCTCTTCTTTCATGTGCCCTTCTTTTGGTGTGTCCTTGTTCTCTTCTAATAGATCTACCTTGTGAAGACATGTTAATACTACAAGGTTATGTTTATTAGTTAGGTTCCTAATTAATTGTTATGAGACTTTAATAAGACCTCATTAGAATAGGTTATTTTAATGTGTAATGTCATTTCATGTTCATTTGAATTCCATGTAATATGCATTTGGGAACCCTAACCCTAATCTAATTTTTCTTAATATATAATTCCATAACACAAAGGGAGATATGTGAATTTTCATTCTCTCCATTGTCAAAATCTTCTCCTCTTTTTTTCTTGTTTCATGTGGTTGAGCTTGAGCACATAGCATTGATCCTTGTTACAAGTGGTATCAAATCTTCGATGCTTACCCCTCCCACAACCAATATTGGAGAAGCATTGCATTCCCTTCATCTCCTCCTCCATAATTTTATGTGTTGAGTTGAAGGATTGAATAAGGATGTTACATGATGTTTCACAAAACCTCCATAGATTTTGTTTTTAATGCAGATATTAGCTTGTATCTCTATTTGCAAGTATCCAAAATATGCATCTGATCGAGTTTGGTGACCTCTGTGTAAATTTACTATGTTTATTTTTTTACACAGTCATACAATATCCAAAATCTATATCCGATGAAGTTCAATGGTTTTTTTGTAAATTAACCTTATTTGTTTTTACATAGTCATATAGGTAGATCAACCTCTGTGTAAACTGATCATGTTTTTTGACAACACAATAGGCTTCTAGACTCTCCATTGTACTTGTATAAGTGGCTTACATAATTTTCCACATTGTTTTTGGCTAACTTATAGTTCTCATTTGTAAAAGTGATTCCACTTGGATGGTGAGCAAGGTCTAGTGGATCACACCTAACATACATACTGCCATATTAGCACTATAGTAGCACTCCATCTACACTCCAAGTCTATTTTTAGTTTTCATTTGTTTTTTTTTCATTACAAATTTATTAACATCTTTGCATCATCCCTAAAAGGAATGCATTTGATGATTCATTCTGCAACCTAGCCTCATGATAGGGCACCACTTCCTTGGTGGTGGAAAATTTGCATTAAAGGCCCTATGAGTCAAAGTTGGACTAGACTTAATGAGAATACACAGTGAAGGGGGTTAGCCATACCCATGAACCTTTGGAAAGGGATCATCCTTTCACTTGTGCTCAAAAAATTGAAAACTCTTAATCAAGATTAAAATTAAGTTGGTCTAATATCCATCATAGTTGTGGAATAGAGCATGTACTTCTCTTCAAAGAGTATATCACTGACCATAGTAAACTAGGTGAGGACTGGTAGGACTTGGGCTCCATAATGACTTGGATTTTATCATTGAGTGTCTATATGTGGGCATCCAAGTGAAATAATTAATTTGAGATAAGATTATTATACATCTCCAACTTTCAAAACCTCACCTACTTGCAGTTATAGGATTGAGGTTACTAGTTTTGCACATCCCACACTTTGGTATTTGGTTGTGTAATCTAGTGTTGGAGATATTGGCCTGCACATTCATCGGTTGGAGATATTAGCTTTTACATTCATCTACAACATTTCAATTTGGACTACATACCTTTTTTTTAGTACTTTAGATTGAGCCACATCATCATCTTGTTGCATCAGGACTCATAGCCACTTACTTGTACAATTCATCATTTGTAAAAGAGATTCCACTTGGACGGTAAGTAAGGTCTAGTGGATCACATTCATTCATTGTCATCACTTGGCTCATTATTTATTGGGACATTTTTCCTCACTTAGTCATTTATTCCTTGTTCACACCTTGACACAACTCTTTTAGGTGTTTGTAGTGTCACAAGTCACAATGAATTCCATATTTAAATAGAATGTTGGATGTACCCTTAAATGTAAGGATAAATAGTATCAATGGTTTGCAAGCCTTATGACAACTACAAAATTTGAGAACCTATGGAACAACCATCTAGATGAAAACCCTACACCACCCACATATGTTGTTACCGTATAAAAATGGTAAATAGATGATGATCGAATTTGTGTCAGTATCCTAATTATCATAGAATATCACCTTCATAATTTGATTAATGAAGCTAGGTATGACATATCATGGTCAGTTCTTGAAGCCTTCAAGAAAACTTTTGACACTAAATTTGACCTAGAATTTGTTCATCTTGTCATCAAGATGAATCAAATAATGATGCAAAAATGACACTCTAGTCCCACCATAAATCTCCTTCAACCTATTAAATAGGTCATTGATAAAGACTTTAAAAATCAATGTATCACATGGGTTTTCCTCATTCAGTGATGTCTTCACATTCTAGACTACAAGAACTTGCTTGCCAGTTTATCAACTAGTGAAACCTTAAAAACTCTGAACTTTGAAGCCTTAGCAAAATTTTTTTGTGAACTTGATTAAACCTTTGACACAAAATTCACTAGTTATAACCCTATCGACTCAGCCTTTCAGGTGGATGATGATGTAAAATTTTCAAATAGTCAAGGTAAAATAAGTTGTGGCCAAGGCCATGATTAAGGCAAAGGTAAAGGACGAAGATAAAGTTATAATAATGGTTAACATGAACACTCATAAAATAAAATTAATAAAGGATAACACATTCAAGGATAAATAAAATAGCCTAGTACCTCTTAAGGAACTGACAACTCAAATATCATGTGCAAATCTTGTAATAGAAAAGGACACTATGCCATTGATTTCCAAACTACCACACACAAGATCAAGTAGTTTCAAAAGTATAGTACACATAATGTAAATGAAGATGAATCTAATCTGGAAATATTCCAAAGTGCTCAATTTGTGCATACCCAGATCATTAGCACACGGGCACCTATATCACCATATGTTGACCATCCCAAAAAATTCATTAAGGTACATTCAGAATATGTTGGCTATGACATTTCTCATCCCACATTGGAATCCATTGGAGTTAACCATAGTGTAACCTCCACCAATAGTTCATGGATTATGGATAGTAGAGCCACCCAACACATGACTTACAACAAGGAATTATTTGAAGAATTCAACTCAAAAGTACTTGGTGTAGTTCACATGGCTGATAAATCCTCTCAACTAGTTGAAGGAGCTAGAACTGTTTGATTGAAACTTCCTAGATTACCTAATTTTTGGCTACTTGATGTTCTCTACATCCCTACTTTGAAGCAAAATTTATTGTCACTATCCACTCTATTTTACCATGGATTTGATCTGAGTGTCACTTCCAAAGATAAAAATCTTTAAGTTATTCATCCACCCTCTAAAATAGTGGTCATGACTGATTCCTCATATGGAAAAATCATCAAACTTTCTAGACATCCTAATTTTGAAGTTCACATTATTGAATCTAACATGGAAATTAGTGCCACCTTGACTCCCAAGAAACTTTTTGTTGATGCATTATGTCATGCTCGTATGGGTCATGTCAAAATTGACCGATTGAGATAAATGAAGTCCACCATTAGGGGAATACCATACTTCTCTTTCAAACTCATAAAATGTGAAGTATGCATCATTTCAAAATCCTCTCGATAACCTTTTGCAAATATTCAGTGGAAGTACACACAAAAAATAGAGCTAGTTCACTTAGACATTTGCAGGCCAATGCCTAATCCCTCATTAAAAGGCGAAAGGTATTACATCACCTTCATCGATGAATTCTGAAATAATATATGGATTGACTTTTTGGAGAAGTATAAAGCTTTTGAATTCTTCAAAGTATTCAAGGATCACATAGAACAAGAATCGATTTGCAGAATTAAGACCTTCAGGAGTGATAGTGGTGCTGAGTACACCTCAAATAAATTCACATAGTACTTATACTCATATGGTATCAAACATCAATTGATAATACCAAGCACACCTCAATAAAATGATGTTGCTAAGTGCATGAACATGACCATTATGAACAAGGCTCATGCCATTCTTATCTACAAAAATATACTTCCATATCTTTGGACTAAATCTATTTGGACTACTATGCATGTACTCAACATAGTGAGTCCCTCAAAACATGGTCCATCATCTCATGAAAAATGGACTAGACACCCCCCATCATCAACCACTTCAGAATATTTGGCTCCATATATTATGCTCATATTCTTCTAGAGCATAGAAATAAACTTGAATATCAAGCTATTAAAGGCATCTTTGTTGGATACCCTATGGATCAAAAGGGATACAAGGTATTCATTCCTTCACACCAAAAAGTGATTGTGACACATGATGTTGTGTTTGCAGAAACTAAAGAACAACTAGTTACATTGGATACCAAGGGACACAATATTTAGCCTAGATCAAAATATGCTAACATATATGATGTTCATATTCTAGCCTTTTGGGGGAGACATTGAAAATTTACTCAAAAATCTAGAATCTACAAATCAACCCACAAGTCCAAAGGAACCAAACTATGATACTAAGAAAATATTTGTATCTTTTGCACCTTCTGCCCCTTCACACAATAATGTTGATCATGGTAAAATTATTTTTTCACATCCATATTCATCAAAATCCTCCATATCTAATGATCTATTCTAGGATCATGAAAAAAAAATTGAGGTAGGTGAGACATCCACACTATTCCCCACTTGAGAAATTCATGAAGCTCTCTAGCTCTTAAAGGACATCAAACCAAATGAAGTAAAAAAGTGGGCATAAGAGGTGCCCTAAAATCAAGAGTGCAGGAATCATTAATTTTTGAATTGGAACCTATAGAATTACACCTTTCTCTGAATAATGAACCTCTCACATACCAAGAAGCTATCAAACATGCAGCTTGGAGATATGCAATAAACTAGGAGTATGAATCTTTGATAAAAATGGTACTTGGAAGTTAGTTGATCTACCACTTGGAAGAAAGGTAGTTCAAAACAAATGGGTGTATAAAAAAAGTATAAATCATATGTCACCATTGAAAAACACAAGGTGATATTAGTGGCTAAAGTATTCACGCAAAAGCAAGGCATTGACTATACTAAAGTATTTGCACCTACTACAAGATAGACCACAATAAGGATTATTTTAGCCTTAGCTATACAAAAAGGTTGGAAGATTCATTAATTATATGTAAATATTATTTTATTGAATGGAAAATTAGAAGAAGAAATATACATGGCACAACCATAAGGTTTTGAGATCGCAGGATAGGAGCACAAGGTATACAGACTTAGAAAGTCTTTATATGGATTGACGCAAGCCCCTAATGATTGGTTCAACAACCTATCAAATTAGATGAAGAAAATTGAGTTTGAAGTGTGTGATTACCATACCCAGGTGTTGTAGGTGAGTTGGAGAGGAGAGGGCAATCCTCCAAGGGAGGTCCCAAGTTCGAATCTCCACCCTACCAAAAAGCTGAATTGGATATCCAAAAATCCAATTGATAATGTTGGTGCAGGCATGGCTTGGTGCGACTCCCAGGTGAATTTGATGGTATAGAACCCCCTATTCATGGTATCTCAGACCAAGGTGGCCCCGCAAGGGGTTTTTCACTTAAAAAAATAAAAAAGTGTGTGATTACCAAGACATTGATGCAATACTTTTCATCAAACACAATAAATACAAATTCACATACCTCATAGTCTTTGTGGATGACATGCTTCTAATAGGTAACAGTGAACACATCATCAACATAGTGAAAAAGAACCTTGCAAAGAATTTTGATATATTTGATCTAGGATTGATGAAATTATATTTGGGAATAGAAGTAACTCAATAAAATGGTAAAATATTCTTGACCCAAGATAAATACATCAACGATATTCTAGAGAAGTTTCAACTCAAATATGCATACCCTATGACAACACCAATGGAATCAAATCTAAAACTCACTACAGACGATGACAAACCAGAGGTAGATGCAACACTATACAGAAGGCTGGTTGGTAGTCTCATATATGTTACTAAGACAAGACTTGACATCACATATGTAGTGGGGATTCTGGCAAGGTATATGACCAAGCCAAAGGAGATTCAATGACAAGTGGCAACAAGAGTGTTGAGGTTGTATCGTTCCAAATTTTTTGCACCCTTACCTTCAGGCTAAAGGATCCACGCCCGAAAGGGGGATGCGGGAAGGATGGGACAATACCTCGGACTGAGAGGCCCTTTGAAGGTCCCGCCTCTCTGGGGAGGTGTATTAAGGTGATTTTTCGATGGATGGTGGGTTCACCAGGAAACTTTTGAATGGCAGTTTCCACGCCTAGGTTGGGAATGTGTTTGATGTGTTCAATTTTATCTTTAATCATTCAAATCCTAGGTTTGGCCAAATGAATCTAAATTGTTCTATATGAAATGCAGATTTAAATGAATACAAAAAATAGATTGAACAGGAAACACAGAGAATAAGCTAGATGAAGAAAGCCATACTCTGATTCCGGATGTTTGATGGAGGTTCTAATTTTTGAAGCAATCAAGATCGCCTCCGATATGACAGGATCGTCTACGATCAGACAAGATCATCTGAGATTTGACGAATTCGTCAGAGACCCGCAATCAGAGAAATAGATACAGAATACAGAAAATGCAACTATTCCAATAGAGGGAAATGATGTAGAATGACAGTAATAATATTAAACTGATAATTATAAACAAAACATGAGTGCATTACAATGATTTAATGACAAATTATGATTTTATCATGCATTAAAGCTATATGGGTGAACTCCAGGATGCAAAATAGTAATAAGTCTAACTAATGCAAAGCAAAACAGTAGATAAATGGAGAAAGAATGCAAACTCAGGGCACTGATTGCCCCCAATGTTGACTATAGTCGAAATCATCTCGAATTGGTGCGTGATCGTTCGAGATTGTACAAGATCGTCCGCAACGATCTGAGCTTGCTCCGATCGAAGAATAACAAAGTTCCTACAAGAAAATTTGAAAAGGGACAAAGGCAAATGGTAGTCTAAGATATTCTAATGCATGTAAAACTCGAAGTACAGAAAAATTCAGCCGAGGGGAATGTCAAGGGGAGGGCCTAAGATTAAATAGGCATAGGAAGGAGGTTGGGAGGTTGGAGATCATCCCAATTTGGGAGATCTCCAATGGGGGAGGTCTCTAACCGTGCAGACACGCTTTTGCCCTGGTTAGAGACGTCGTTGAAACAGAAGCTAATTATGAAAAATCAGTTTTGGGACGAAATCGTCTGGACGTCCTAGTCCAGACGAAATCGTCCGATCTGAGGCGATATCGTCTGATCGGCGACGATATCGTCCAACGGTCACAACAAATCCTAAAAATGGCATGAAAAATGAGGAAAGCGGTTAAAAGGCGGTTCGGGGTTGAAAATTTGAATTTGAATTATTACTAAGGTAATTTTAATTATTGCTAAGGTTTACTGCGCCAATTTTAGGGTGCTACATTTTGCCCCCTCTTTAGCGAATTTTTTGAAGAAAATGCGTTAAAGATGAGTTCTTCTCGATCTACGAGAAAGCAAAAATTATTCCCATTTTTAGGCGACGATTCTAGGTCGAATCGTACGACAGCTTTACTATGGTGCCCCCTCCGTGTTTTTACCCAAATCGAACGTTTGAGGTAAAAACGCGGAAAAGCAAAATTTTAAAAATGTTTTTAATTGTTTTTGAATAAAATTAAGAAAAATAGGGTAAAACCCTAATTCATTTTTACTGTTCATTTTTATGGGACCACCTCCTCCACGGCAGGGTGGGGGAGGAGATGAGGCTGAGAGCTCGAGGGCTTCTCGAGGCTAGGTGCTAGGATGATGATTTTGGATAGTATTTTTGATAGAGGATTGAGTATGCCGAGGTATAGATTGTGGCATACCGATCCAGTTTTGATATGATGTATATATATATATATAGATGAGATATTTTTGATCATATGACTTGTCTTATGTGTTTGTATGATGCTTTAATGTTTGAAGTGTGATTGATTTGATGATTCATGTAATTATGTCGTTTGGAAATATTATGGTTTGAATGTCATGCTTTTAAAATTTAAATGAAATAATCTGATGTAAACAAATTGGTTGTTTGTGGTATGATTTGATAAAAGATAAAAGGGACTTCTAACAATAATTTCAAAGGACATTGTCGCTATTATAGACCATTTCATGGAGTCGCTCGCTCACTCGGTCGTCAAGCTAATCCCTAGTATAGAAATATTGTTAAAAGTAAAAGAGTGCTTAAGAGACTGTCTTAAGACTTTGTGATGATGGAAATGATGATGGTTTGATGATTTGTTTTCAGATTTTCATAAAAATAGTATGCATGAAATATTTTAAAATGATTTTTGCTAGGCATAAATTCCTAAGTGTGATAAAATTTTGAACAATTCCTTAGAATTTATACCATGGTTGCAATATTGAATTTGAACATAATGACATGAAATAGAATAAGTGTTCATTCGTTTGTAAAGCATAATTGTGTAACATAATGATTTAAGTCATATGTTTTTTATGATTTGAAATAAATGGGAAATAAAATTAGTTCGATGGTTTGCGCTAGGCATAGAATATATAGGTATAAACTTATACCATCATCGCGAAATCCAAAGAAGAAAATAATAGTTTTATTGCATGATTGATTTTTAATTTTTGAAAATAAACAGAAAATATGAAGATGAGGACTTGTGCTAGGCATAAAATTCCAATTTTGGTTTTGGAACTATACCATCGTCGTGAAAGTCAAAAGTTATATATAAATGTAACTTTATTGCATGTTTTTAAAAATGATTTTGATTTTTTTGGTAATGCATGTAGTTGTCTTTATACTAAACAACTGTTCTCAGAGAAGAAAATGAAATTATTCCGGACAATTTGCAAAAATATTTCAAAGTATCTTAAAGACAAAAGTTAGATTTATAAGGAATCCCATGTGCGTATGTGAGTTCATTTCCGATCTTGATTTATCATAATGATACACAAAATCTCTCAAATACAAATGTGTGTGCAATTGCATTGTTCATTTACCAGTTTTGAGCAAGATAATTTGATACAAGTGATTTGAATTAACCAAATAAGTGTTCATTAACCATGATTTAGATGCATATAACCATACCGAGACTACTATGTAAGTCGGGTTATCAAGAGCTAGCTAATCCATAAGCAGACATAGGTCTGTACAAAAGAAGGTCGCTAATGTGACGGACATATCACCACGCTAGGAGTTACCCAAGGCCAAGCGGGTTGGGCACAAACCACATGTTATGGGGCTTACCTCACAGTTTTCGAATAATTGAGAATTCCAGGGATTCAAGCTCATCAACCCTTCTTTTCTTTTCAATGGGTAGGGAAAGGGATTTTATTGCTTTTGCTTTTGCTTGTTTTGCTTTCTTTTTTTTTTTTTTTTGTATTTTTCTTTTTCGTATCTTTTGCTTTGATATTTGAGATAATGCTGAAATAACCTTTTTCTTTTTCTCTTTTTCTTGAACTTTTCTTTTCTTCCTATGCTAGGGATACTTGCTCGGATTAGTCTGTAGAGCAAGGGATTTTTATTCCGGGTAGGGGTGAGCTTGTCCTTTTGTCAATTCTCAAATATTCTAGACCATGTGCATGATAGGATAGCGGGGAAACTTTTCGCTCAAGAAACCACTTCTACTATGTAGCATAGCATGGACATTACAAATATAATCATTTTATTGTGAAAGGATATGCTTGGTTTAAGTAAATAACAAGATCAATTCTCTATGCTCAAACTTTATTTAATTGAATTTTGTGGACTTTGATATAAGAGAGATTAGTAATCATGCCAAATAAATCAAGATATTTATTCATGTGAATGTGAAAGTGCGGGATTCCAAATAAATGCTAATTTATCCAAAATAATTTGAAAATATAACTGCAATACTTCACAATTTGAGAAGTACAAAAATAAAAGATGTTTTTGAAGATTTTGATGATTTGGATGTTTTTGGTGTTTTTATATTTTTAAGTTTATAAATTGAAAGAAATACAAGATAGTGGTTTTTTGAAATATTTTAAACAAATATATACAATGATGAAATGACCAATTTTTATGCATAGTAACGTTTAAGATGCAAAATGTTCATGGGTTCTTTAAGTTCTTTACCATCTAAGGTAGATAATTTGTATGCTCCCGATTCAAATTTAGCAGTGATAATATATGGTCCAAGCCGGTTGGGCTCAAATTTACCTTTAAGGTCTTTAGTTGCATTAGTATTTTTTTGATTTTCTTTTAAAACAAGGTCGCCGACCTCAAAGGATCGATGACGAACTTTCTTAGCATATGATCTTTTAAGCTTGTTTTGGTAGGCACGAAGATGCTCCAAAGCATTGATGCACTTTTCATCTAGGAGTTCTAGTTGACTGAGTCTGCCAGCTCGATATTCATCTCCTACTTCGGTATCTTGAAGTAGTAGAGCCAAAGAAGGAACTTCTAATTCAAAGGGAAAAATGGCTTCAGCGCCATAAACCAAAACAAAAGGTGAAGTACCTGTGGGAGTACGAACGCTAGTGCGATATGCCCACAAAGCTGGATATAATTGAATGTGCCAATCGCGGCCAGATTTATTGACCAATTTTTTGAGAATTTTGATTAAGGTTTTGTTAGAAGCTTCTGCTTGGCCATTACCCTGAGGATAATAGGGAGTGGACCAGCGATGTTGAATCTTATATTTTTGGCATAATTTCTTAACATCTTTATTTTTGAAACAAGTTCCATTGTCTGAGATGAGATTTGCAGGAATTCCGAACCTACAAATGATTTGATTAAAAATAAATTTAGAGACTTGTGTTCCGGTGCAGGAAGCTAAAGGCATAGCTTCAACCCACTTCGTGAAATACTCAGTGGCGGTTATGATGAATTTGTGTCCATCAGATGACACAGGATTAATTTTGCCAATAATGTCTAAGCCCCATTTTGAAAAGGGCCAAGGAGATGAAATAGCCTACAGTTCTTGTGCAGGGGCATGGACAAGGTCAGCATGTTTCTGGCACTTGTCGCAATGGCGCACATAATCATGTGCATCATTCTCCATGGTAGGCCAAAAGTATCCTATCCTAAGGAGCTTTTTAGCAATGACACTACCACTGAAGTGTCCTCCACAAGATCCATCGTGGGCTTCACTCAAAGCTGATCTGGATTCTTCTAAATTCAAACATCTCAATAGGATACCTTCAAAAGATCTCCTATATAAAGTATTGCCAATTATTACAAATCGACTTGCTCGTCTACGTAATAACCGACGTTGGTTTCTATTAGAACTGGCAAGGAAAGTCCCATTGTGAAGAAAATCAAATATATCCGTATACCAAGGTTCAGGAGTAGTTTCATTGATTAGAAACACATCCAAAGGTTCTAAGCATGACTTATTTGAAGCGGGTTCCTGGAGTCGATGAATAATGATGGTGGCATATTCGTCATCTAACTCCAAGGGCAGAAGAGATGCAGTTGCGGCCATAGCGTCGACCGCACGGTTGCTAGTTCGAGGAATAGCTTCCAAGGTAACTTGATCAAATAGAGATATTAATTGTAAAACATATGCTTTATATGGGCACAATTTATCATCTCTGGTCTGATAAACTTCATTAATTTGGTTTATAACAAGTTGAGAATCACCAAAAACTAGCGAGATGTTTAATTTTTAGCGCCAAGGCAGCTCGTAATCCAAGGATTAGAGCTTCATATTCAGCAGTATTATTGGTGCAAGCAAATGTTAATTTAAAGGACAAAGGTATAATGTGTTTTTGTGGAGATATTAAAATAATACCTGCACCAGCCCCACTCATGCATCGGGCTCCATCAAAGTATAAGGACCATTGTTCAACATGGTCTGCCTCTAATTGAAGGCATTCATCAGGAAACTCAATGATGAGGGGATGGGTAGACTCTAAGGGTGCAACAACTAATTGATCTGCTATGATTTGACCCTTAACAGACTTCTGTCCTATAAACATGAGTTCAAACTCGCTTAGAGCAAGAACCCACTTTGTTGTGCGACCCGATAAATAAGGTCGACTCATGAGATACCGCAAGGGATCATATTTAGCAATGACATAAGTTTTCTGATTGAGCATATAATGGCATAATTTTTGCGTAGAAAATATGACTTGCTAGACATAGTTTTTCTAATGTTGTGTAGCGGGTTTCATAACTAATTAAAGTTTGGCTAATATAATAATTAGCACGTTCTCTTTTCTCATCATCAAGTTGAGCTAACATAGCTCCTAAAGCAAAATCTGAAGCTGAAATATACAGGATAAATGGGCGATCAGGTCTAGGCGGTGAAAGCACAGGTGGGTTAAGGAGGTATTGTTTGAGAAGTTCAAAAGCTTCCTTACATTCATCATCCCAATTAAAAGGGACATCCTTCTTAAGAAGCTTAAGAAAGGGACCGGTTTTGTCCGCCAGCTTATCGATGAAGCGACGGATAGCTTGAAGCTTACCTTGTAAACTTCGTAACTCAGATATATTGGTAGGTGCGGGCATATCAGTGATAGCCACAATCTTGAGAGGGTCGATTTCGATGCCACGTAAAGAAACTATAACCCCTAATAGTTTACCGGACTTAACTCCGAATATGCATTTAGCAAGATTTAGTCGGATAAGATATTCCCTTAACCGATCAAACACTATCCTTAAGTCATTTAAATGATCATCTTCTTTGATGGAACGAGCTATGATATCATCTACGTAATCATGTAGGATATCATGCATCATGTCATGAAAAATATAAGTCATAGCTCGTTGATAGGTTGCACCTGCGTTCTTTAAGCCAAATGGCATCACTTTCCAACAAAAGGTACCCCAAGGGGTAATAAAGGCTGTTTTAGCCTGATCTTCAGGAGCTATCCTGATCTGATTATAACCAAAAAATCCATCCATTAGGGACATCATTCCACTCCCAGCAGTAAAATCAATGATTTGATCCATGTTTGGAAGAGGAAAATCATCTTTAGGGCATGCAACGTTAATATCTCTAAAGTCTGTGCAAACCCTAACTTTGGTAGCTTCTTTCTTGGTGACTGGAACTACATTCGAGATCCATTCAGCATAATCAATAGCTTGTATAAAAACAACATTCAGGAGTTTTTCTAACTCCCCTTTGACTAGCAAGGCCACTTTGGGATGCATTTTTCTAAGTTTTTGTTTAAAAAGGTTTAGCATCCGGATGGACTACTAGGTGATGCATGACTACAGAAGGGTCTAAACCTGGCATATCTTCATATGTCCAAGCGAAGACATCTTCATATTCTTTAAGGAATGCAATGTATTGCTCTTGTTTTTCTTGACTTAATTCTGATCCAATATTGATTATGTGGGGATTATCCTCAGTTCCAATGTTAACTTTAATGACGTTTTCTACTTCCATGTGTAGATCTCTTTCAAAATTAGGTGGGGCGGGTGAAACGCCCAATTCTTGTAATTCTTTTAAGGTTAACTTGGATAATTCATCTTGAGGAGTCGTGGCCTCAAGTTGGGCTATAGTAGGTATAGAACCATCAAAATAAAAACCATTGTGTAACATCTCTTCAACGGAGACATCATGGAAAATATCTCCTTCCAACTCATCATCGGATTCAACAATCATTTCAGGATAAGCTATGGATAGCATATTGCATGTAAATGGCTGATTTTTTAGAGGCAAATCATCACGCCCATCCAAATAATCTTGATAACATATGAGTTGATCATCATCTTCAAAAGGGAAGGGTTGACCCTTACTAGGAAATAGGCCCACACCACATCGGGCGGGCCATGGTTCTACCTCAAAGGGTTCTTTCATACCATCTTGGAGAGGTCCCAAGCCTTTCCCTTTATATCCCATTTTAAGCATTATAGGTTTAGCTTTAATATACTCATTAGTAAAATAACATCGAGCATATCCCTCATGATGAGTTTTGATGTTCCTGGGTATTCTTCCCCAGTCATATCCCTTATAAATGAAGGCACAACTCCCGACTTGGTAAGTACTTCCCATAGGTTGTGGGAGGCCCAAAGTACGAGGAGATGGCGGCAAATTACTTAAGATAATGGAATTTTGCATAGAAGCATTTGTTTTTTCTGATATAAGAATTTTAGATAAATCAGGTAAGAGTTCATCAAAAAGAGCATAAGATGTAGAAGGATCATTCCCTATATCTTTAGATGTGGAAGGTATGATAGATGTAGATAATGTGGAGGTGTTAATAGATGGGTCTATAGGTTTTGAAATTATAGGGATGGAACATGAAGGATTGGTTGTGGATTTAAGATCTTTTTGAGGTTCTAGTGTGGTTTGTTTAGAAGATTGTTGAGCTATATATGAGGGTGAAATTAATGGAGGAGAAATAGATGAAGTTATGGGTGTGTGTTTCACAGGTTTAGATGAAAAATAAGAATTAGGATGTGTGGATGACGGAGCAGGGCAAAATTGAACTCCAACAGGTTCTGCCAAAGCACACATATCAAAGGGTCTAGGATCACCATGGATAGTGACCAACTGATTTTTAAATTCGAATTTAACACATTGGTGTAAAGTTGATGGGACAACCCGCATTGCATTGATCCAAGGATGACCCAAGAGTATATTGTATGATGCGGGGCAATGTACAATAAACACGGTCGTATCTAAGGTTCTCGGACCAACTTGCAATGGGATGGTGATAACTCCACACGTTTCTTGTGTTTCGTCATTGAAAGCTTTTATGATCATGTCAGTTTTCTTCATTTCATCACTTCTAAACCCAAATCTTTGGTAGAAGTCAAAAGTGCAAATATTTAGAGATGAACCATTATCAATCAAGACCCTTTTGATTGCTACATCTCCTATTAGGGCAGTAATATATAAGGGGTTATCCTTATGTAAACTATGTTGTGGTATATCTTTATCTCGAAAGTCAATACAATCGACTTCTCTAGTGATGATAGTATTGGCCATGGCTTCAGGTTGAATGTTTTGTGGTACCATCATTTGGCTTAATGTGAGCATCAATTCATCTCTATGGGTAGGAGAAGATCTTAATAGGTCCAAAAGGGAAATTCTGGCTGTAGTATTGGATAATTGCTCATTAATATTATAAGGAGGTTTAGATTGAACATTAGGAGCATGATTCCCTTTATTGGGATTTTTCAAAACAAATGGGGTTGATCCATCGTTCTGATTTGGTTCTTGTTGAGAATTTTGAGCTTGTTGTCTGGTAACGACTCCGATGGTACCTACAATGTTATATTGAGGATGATGAATAGGTCTTGGTCTAGCATTTATAGCTTGTTCATTAGGAAGGAACTGATTAGAAGAGGGTCGAGTAGTAACTCTTCTAGGAAATGGTTCTTCCGGAACCATAGAATCTGTGATAGGTTGAATAGGATCTGATTCATCTTCAGAACTATTCGATTGATTTGAGGTGATGTCTATTTCACTTTCAGTATCCGATTCTACATCACCGAGATCCGGTGTTTGAATATTATGTAGGGGCCTGGTCGTGACCATGGATAAAGTTGTGTCAAATTTTTGTAAATCATGATTAGGTAAATGTCCGCTAATAGTTCCTACATATCGGGTAGGAGGAGGGACATTATGATGCTCAATTTGATTGGCCACCTCTTTACCATGTTTTGGTAAAGGATGTTGAAATATATCTAATGATTGATTAGCATTTTGATTTTGATTTTGGGGAATGTTCTTTTGAGCATTATTAGGAGCATTTTGTTTAGGTTGGAAGGCTTGCACCTCCATCTCATTATTATCAATCAGATCTTGTATTTTATGTTTTAACCTTTTACAAGAGTTGGTAGAGTGTCCAGGCCCTCTATGGAAATCACAGTGTAAATCGGCTCTGTATCCGGGTATGGTTGGATCGGGTTCCCGGATATTAGGTAATTGAATCAAACCTCTTTCGAGTAATTGGGGTAGAATAGTTGATAATGGTTGATTCAATCTAGTAAACTCTCGAGGAGGTTTATCAGGAGGTTTCAATATAAATTTTTCTGTTGTCTTCGTTGTATTGATATTAGCAACATTTCTGCTGTCAGTGACTCCGTCACCTACAACTTGTTTGTTTTTATATTGATTTCTGGATGTTTTCTCATCATCTTTCTTCCTAAGCTGGCCTCTCCTAATGAGAGCATCTTCTACTCTTCGAGCTAAGTCTATAGCCTGATCGAAGGTAGTTAAGGTAGCGATTGATAACTCATAAGATATTTGTTCTTGCAAATTATTAATAAAAATGTCCAACATTTCCCTATAAGGTAGCACAAAGTGCAGTTTTCCTATCAACTGCCTCCATCTAGCTAAGAAATCAGCAAAACATTCATCTTTGTCTTGTTTTAAGTTGTACAAATCTTTAATGGTTACATGCCTTTCGATATAGGCACTAAATTGATGCACAAAAGATTCAGCGGTCTCTTCAAAATTTCTCAAAGAATGAGTGGGCAATTGATAGTACCACTCTAATGCCATTCCTCCTAAACTTTTTGGGAACATTTTTAGTAATAACAAGTCATCATGTGATATATCATGACATGCTATCCTAAACATGCGAAGATGCTCTATGGGATCTTCAGTTCCTTTATATATAGGCAGGACGGGCATGGGAAAGTGTTTAGGGTATGGTTGTGCTACAACTATAGGATCTAGAGGTTGACTACACATCTCTCGATAATTGTACGAGGGACGGTAGGGATCTATCTGGTCCATGCGGGAAGCTAACTGTTTCACCATGGCTTCCAGATTACTGGTTTGCCCACCATATTGGTTCGGTAGGGTATTAATATGGGATTTGTGAGCATATGATGGAGGGACATGAAGATTAGATGCTATATTGCTATTGTGTAAATTGTTGGTAGGAAGGGTGTTATGAAGAAGTTTTGAAGTTGTATTATGTTGTATCCCAGATTGTTGAAAATTGGTGTTTGGCTTCATTTTAGGTTTTTGTCGATTTGAAGCATATTGATCAATAGTTTGGCGAAATAAAGCAGTGAATGAAGGTCTCTTTTGTGTGGGAATGATTTTAGGCTCAATAACAGGTTCCTTAGGAGGTTGGGTAACCTGTTGTTTTTGCATGTTCTGAATTATAGTGGCCATATCCATATTGGATGGTCCAACTTTATCACTTTCTTGATCAACGAAGGACAAGGGATTAGTGTGCATGTTAAACCTATCTTCCATGATTGCTTGAGTTTCACTAATTTGTCCCCTATCAATACGAACTGCCATATTAAGAGCACCAATATTATTATTGAAGAATTTCCAGAAATGATCTATGTTATCAAAAGTAACAGTTCCGTCTGGAGCCATTCTAGGGGATGAGGATCCTTCCTCTCTAACATTTTCTTGTTGTTCATTTTCTTCAACCAGCTCATCTTCTGGCTGTTCTAGAGTTTCTTCTTCTGGAATTGGATCCTCAGGAAGGGCATTTAATTTTTTTGTTTTCTTTCCTAACCAATCTTCTTCTTCTTCTTCTTCAGTTTGTTTACCATTCCTAAGTCTAGTCATTGTGCTTAAACTTAGATTTCAGCAAATATATATATATATATATATATATATATATATATATATATATATATATATGCAACAAGCTTAAGAGGTATATATTTTAATTATATACCTACTATAGTATTTAAAATAAAATGTTTTGGTTTTTGTTATGTTTTTGGTTTTTTCTTGTTTTTTTATAACAATATTATAAAGATAACAAACAACACACAAAACGCAAGAAATAATAATAATGAAAGCAATGATCTAGTTTTCTATAAACAATTTATAAATATCATTAATGGGCTCAAGTTCTTCAGGAGTCATGAAATGTTCTTCTTCAAATTGAAAATTTTCTTTCAAGAATTCGACAAAGTGTGCTATGGTGATATTATCTGTTTCAGATTCTGCTTTGTAGAAGTAAAGCTCGTGGCAATACTCTCGATATAACACAGCTCTAGGAACTCTATTCCATATTTCCCTATCCGTAAGAATGACTTCTTGATCCTCTACACGACCTAGGAATTGGTGCACTAGTGGCTGCATTCTCGAGGTATTCCTCGAAGGTGAACAATTCTGAAGACACAAGAGCTCTCCTATAAGCTAACCACCTATGGCAAGCTCTCTGAAGTTCATGATAAAAAATGAGTTGATGAGGATCCAGGATTCTATCTAGGACAAGCCTCTTGATTTGTTTAAGCTCTGTTGACCTAGATGAAATGATACCTAGTCTCCTATCAAGTTCGTCCCACAAAAGTTGGACTCTATATGTTTGAGATGTTCTAAACAAAGAATCAATCTCTATGGCTACTAATTGATTTTCAACATTTATAGTAACTGCTAGTCTTTTCTTAGGAGCTACCATCTAAACATGATATGCAACTTAGTAGTTTTCTAATGATTTTAAATGCATCTATGTTTTTTGTTTTTTTTTTGTTTTTCAAAAGGTTTTAGTTTCACGTCGGGTTCACCAAAATGTATCGTTCCAAATTTTCCGCACCCTTACCTTCAGGCTAAAGGATCCACGCCCGGAAGGGGGATGCGGGAAGGATGGGACAATACCTCGGACTGAGAGGCCTTTTGAAGGTCCCGCCTCTCGGGGGAGGTGTATTAAGGTGATTTTTCGATGGATGGTGGGTTCACCAGGAAACTTTTGAATGGCAGTTTCCACGCCTAGGTTGGGAATGTGTTTGATGTGTTCAATTTTATCTTTAATCATTCAAATCCTAGGTTTGGCCAAATGAATCTAAACTGTTCTATATGAAATGCAGATTTAAATGAATACAAAAAACAAATTTGAACAGAAAATACAGAGAATAAGCTAGATTAAGACAAGCCATACCTGATCCGGATGTCTGATGGAGGTTCTAATTTTTGAAGCAGTCAAGATCGCCTCTGATATGACAAGATCGTCTGCGATCAGACAAGATCGTCTGAGATCTGACGAATTCGTCGACGAATTCGTCGAGACCTGCAATCAGAGAAATAGATACAAAATACTAGAAAATGCAACTATTCCAATAGAGGGAAATGATGTAGAATGACAATAATAATATTAAATTGATAATTATAAACAAAAATACGAGTGCATTACAATGATTTAATGACAAATTATGATTTTATCATGCATTAAAGCTATATGGGTGAACTCCAGGATGCAAAATAGTAATAAGTCTAACTAATGCAAAGCAAAACAGTAGATAGTGGAGAAAGAATGCAAACTCAGGGCACTGATTGCCCCCAATGTTGACTGCAGTCGAAATCGTCGAGTACAAAATCGTCTCGAATTGGGGCGAGATCGTCCGAGATTGTACAGGATCATCTGCGACGATCTGAGCTTGCTCCGGCTGAAGAATGACAAAGTTCCTGCAAGAAAATTTGAAAAGGGACAAAGGCAAATAGTAGTCTAAGATATTCTAATGCATGTAAAACTCGAAGTTACAAGAAAATTCAGCCAGGGGAATGTCAAGGGGAGGGCCTAAGATTAAATAGGCATAGGAAGGAGGTTGGGAGGTTGGAGATCATCCCAATTTGGGAGATCTCCAATGGGGGAAGTCTCTAACCGCGCAGACACGCTTTTGCCCAGGTTAGAGACGCCGTTGAAACAGAAGCTAATTATGAAAAATCAGTTTTGGGACGAAATCGTCTGGACGTTCTAGTCCAGACGAAATCGTCCGATCTGAGGCGATATCGTCTGATCGGCGACGATATCGTCCAACGGTCACAACAAATCCTAAAAATGGCATGAAAAATGAGGAAAGCGGTTTAACAGGCGGTTCGGGGTTGAAAATTTGAATTTGAATTATTACTAAGGTAATTTTAATTATTGCTAAGGTTTACTGCACCAATTTTAGGGTGCTACAGAGGTACCTAGAGATAAACCACAATTATGGCCTATTGTATGAAAAGAATACAGATTTCAAACTCATTGCATACACAGACTCAAAATTTTTAGGATATAAAGATACTAGGAGATCTACATTTGGGTACTTGACATTTCTTGGCTCAACACCAATTTCATGGAGATCAAAGAAAAAAATACTGTATCAAATTCGTGAACAAATTTGAATATATTGCTGGAGCTAAGATAAGTAAAGAAGTGGTATGGTTGAGAAAGTTGTTACATACTATTGATATCACTCAACAAGGTCTTAAAAGACTTCATGTGGATAATAAATCAACAATCCACATGGCAAAGAATCCTATGTTTCATGATAGAACCAAACACATCAGTACAAAAGTCCATAGGATCTAAGAACTTGTTCAAGATGGAACAATACAAATGCACTACTATCCAACAATATATCAGATTATTGAAATCTTCACCAAGCCACTCCAAAGGGTGAATCTTGAATAGTTTAGATAGTATATAGGCTTGAGAACCTCCATATCCCTCTGACAATGGAGATGCAATAGGACCAACAAGGCTAATGCTTATTTATAAAACCACCTTCATGTGGGCAAAAAGTATTGGTTGGTCTCTGCTCTATCCCATTCATGAAAATCCCTTGTGGGCATGAAAGGATAAGGGTTGTACTAGTTTTAGAAAATAAAAACCTATGAAAACTTGAAAGGGCATGGGGGATGACCAAACGGTATATGGAGACCCAGTAGATTGGAGCCTCATTTCATGGAAAATTGGCTAATCAGCTACATAAGAGCCACCGGAGCCACTCATCTACTAAAATAAAATGACCTTCTACCATTAAGGGGGGATTGAAGACATGTTAATGCTACAAGGTCATGTTTATTAGTTAGGTTCCTAATTAATTGTTATGAGGATTTAATAAGACCTCATTAGAATAGGTTATTTTTATTGTGTAATGTCATTTCATGTTCATTTGAATTTCATGTAATATAGATTTGGGAACCCTAATAAGATCTGATATTTTTCAATATATAATTCCATAACACAAAGGGAGAGATGTGATTTTTCATTCTCTCCATTGTCAAAAATCTTATCTTCCTTTTTTCTTGTTTCATGTGGTTGATATTGGGCATATAGCATTGATCCTTGCTACACCTTGGGCATTATTGTTGTTTCTTCCATGGAATCTATTGTTGTCTCTATTATAGACTCAACTTTTTATTTCTTTGTTTGTTCCTTAACTTGCTCTCGTGATATAACTACTTCTTTATTCTCCTTGGATCCTTCCTCCTTAGGTTGATAAATATCCTATATTGGTATCTTCTTTTTCTTGTACCATAATTTCATGAACTTCTTCTACACATTAATGTTAATGGTACCAACAAAATCCAAAACATAATATCCACATCATCCATTTCAATAGCATGAAAATCTGAATAAAAAATAAATATATTCATGGTGACCTTCAAATATTTAAAAACATGAGAATTCACACCCTTAATGTTAGGGATTTAAATATTAAACATTAGGTTTAATTAATTAATTTAATTAATTATGTTTTTAAAGTTTTTAGGCTTTAATAATTTCTAAAATATTTTTGTCATGCTTGCAAGTCTTATCCTACAATTTTTGTAAGGCTTATCCATCATTGTTTTTGGTCAAGCTTATTTTCTCTACTCTTGGTTTTGGGCCAATGGTTTTTTCCATTAGTAATTTTGTAATGTATATGAATACGTTTGATGTCAATGCAAATAATAATACAAGTATTTAGTCTTAGGTAAGTATTATGGCAATCTTATCCCGTATCATCTAGTTTCATAACACCTTGATCCTTTTATGGGTTGCTTCCATTTAAGTCACCATGCTGCCTAATCAAGATCCTCCAAAGGGTTTTTATTTGTAAGAGATAGCTTAGTGAGACAACGAAATTTGTGCTAAGATAATTTTTATGAGAGCTATAATGATGGAAGAAATGATAAAGAAGATATTCTCATTGTTGAAAAAATAAAATCTTACTATTGAAGTTGAAGAATATTACTCACCCAAAATAGGCAAGTGTTATGTGTTTTTATCTTACTATTTGAACCAATATCTATTGGCCAAAATCCCATCGTCTTACCATTAGATGATACTACTATTATTGTGGCTGCACCTCATGAAAATGTAAGCCATTAAACTATTAATGCTCCTAAATATGTTGGCCAACTTCTAAAGGGTGTTGCAATATCGATCACATTGAAGGTGCTAAAACATGAGTTGTATACCATGTATCCTATTAAGAAAATTATACTTGAAATATATTTTGTTACTAAGGGCCCCACTATGAAGAAACTGGATAAAGACCTCATTGTTGTGAATTCATCTAAGGAAGCTAAATATCTCTATTACATGTTGAAGGTAATCAATAGTTGTCCTCTCTTGGCATGCAATGAAATCCATATAGTTAGTCTCAACACCTAGAAAGATAGTGTTGTTGTTCATGATGTATTTTTTAATGTCATTATGCAAGATGTTTACCACTTGTTTTTGCACTTCCATTTTGTATTTATTTTCTAGTGCATAAGCCTTTTTGCAATTTACCTTTTTTTCACCTAATAATTTGCTTTTGCATGTGCAAATAAACTCTTTGTTGTCATATTAAATAGACTTATATTCCTCTAGGACCTGATAATTTTACCTTTATGGCCACCTCTATCCCCTATCATATTGCTCTAATTACCACTTCACCACCACCATATGAATCATCTTCAATAACCACTAAAACTCCTTGTAATGCTGCTTGGATCCACATATAAGCCTGGGTTAGAGCACTTGATGTACCAAATTCAGCCTGCCACCTTACAATTCTTGAAGGTAATAATAGATGATTGGCTCAATCAAGAATCTATTATGCCCATCCCAAGTAAACCAAATGGTCCTATTGGAGATGATAATTTTTAGTTTTTCAAAGAGAAAGTAGGGACTATTAGTAAATAATAATTTTAATCTAATGATATTTTAGAAGTTGCGAGGAGTTTGGAAGCTCTTGTTGCCCCTAATTTTAATGCATTTTTTGTTAAGAAGCTTATAACATTAGCCATGGATCAAAAGAATAGTGAGAAAGAAATGGATTTTTTCTTGTTTCCAACTCTCTATATAGAGGTATTTCTTGTTAAGGATATTGTTAGTGGTTTTATTTTGCTACTAGATTTTGCTAAGTACATTGCATTGGACATACCTAATGTCTCAAATAAACTAGATATTTTTCTTGCTATATCTATCACCAATTTTAATTTATCCAAATGCAATATCCTTTAAAATTTATCATAGACATGGCCGCTTTGGCCTAACAACACCAACCAACCACTCCCATTTCTATAGTTCCTTCTTCTAGCACCAACAACCTCTATGAACCTTGGAATTTGACATTAAAACACCATGTTGAGCTCCTAGCCAACCTCAAATCTATATTATTAAATCCTAAATCCCATTTCCTACTGCATTATTTTGACCTCTAGCCATCCAAATGTATTGCATGCCATATGTTGGAAATATTGAGTACATTTGTTGTCATTGATGTCAAAGGTGAAATAGTTGAGAAATAACCTTCAAGGTTGAAATATCAAAGTGCAAGGAAAATAACTTCAAAGGGCACATGAGGCAATAATTGTCAAGGAAAAATTATTCTCCATGGTTGTGTGAGCAAGAAAAAGACAAGGTTATTCATGGTTACATTTGCAATAAAAAGAAAATGTTTAATTAGTTCTCCATGGTTGCATTTGCAAGAAAAATAAAAGGTTTAATTAGTTCTCCATGGTTGCATTTGCGAGAAAAAGAAAGCAAAGAAAAAGACAAGAATTTATTTTTTGAGAAAGAGGCCCAAAGGTGAAAAGTCTAATTTATAATATTTAAATATTTAAGATTTAAAATATTATAATTAATTAAAAGGTTTAAAATTTGGGCGTCAAAAGGTTTTAAATTTAAAAATATTATTATATTCCAAGTGACAACGTCAAACTTCCAAAGGGAAAGAAAAAATATATAAGAAGGTAAATTATTTGCATGGCCTAAGGTTGAGATAGAGCACCATTCAATATTTGTTCAAGCATGTGAATCATGAAGGCAGAGAGAAGTAAAAATGTTTGCACCATTCTTCGAAGGTAGTGAGGCTAAGGTTGAATGCACCAATCAAGATTCGTATTCGGGGAAAGCTTGTGTGGGAAGGGAGAGAAGAAAAATCATAGCGTACATATTTCAAGAAGGAGCAGAAAACTAATAAGGAGGCATCACATGATCTGTTCCAAGTGGGCAGCTAGCCCACGTGGTTAACTACCTTGCACTAGGATGCAAACCATTGAAAGGTAGAGGTTCGAGTCATGACGGTAGCACTTGAGGTAAGGCAATTTTTTTTTATAATTAAGGTATGTATAGCGCTTTACCTAGGGAGGCATAAGGTTTTAATTTTGTATTTTTTTGTGTGCATATTGCTTGATCTAGGGAGACATAAGGTTGAAGTTCTTGAAATCAAAATATTGTGTGCATTTCAGATTTTTGTGTGTGGCTTTATAAAGATAAAATAATTTTTAGAAATATTGGAGGTATAAGGTGTATGAAAGTGGAATTAAAATTCTTGTATGAACTTAGGGTTCTGGTTGATAATATTGAAAACTACTTATGGCCTTTACAAGTAGGAGTTATAAGGTGTTTTGTGGTTTAATTATTGTGTGTATTTTTGTATGGTGAAATGATGTAGTTCACATTACACTAGCCACACCAAACAAATGATACAAAGGTATTTTTCCTTTGAACAAGTCAGAGAATCAAACCTTTCATTACTTTCATGCCAAAAATTAGGATACAAGAGAAAAAGGCCCCTTTACAATTTTGAAAATTCCCTCAAATACCCTATTTTCCCTTTTTCCCACCTAAAACCATTAAAATTCAAATTTGAATTTTGGGGGCAACTTGTCGAGGTCATAACTTCACACTCGTTGACCCGATCGACTATTACAACATGTTTTCGGAAACAACATGAAACGAGCTAAGCCAAAATTCTTCAAATTTGACCTCTAAGACCTTTAAAAATCTCCTGCAAGTTAAACTAGTTTTACAAAATAAAAAAAAAAAAATTACAATTTTTTTTTTTCGGGTGATGCAAGATCACTCTTACACCACTGGATGCTCCTACATCATGAAAGAAAGTTTGAAGGATGTTGTTCATTGATTAAAAGCCTTATCTTAGGAAATTAAAAGGAGTTTTAAAGCAATATTTTTGCGCACATTTTTTAGGAAAGGTTTTCATGTGGATGGTTGAAAAAGTGTTATGCTAAATAACCATTGAAGTGACATAAGATAGAATATTTTGACATGTTTTGAGGGCTCATATTCATCAAAGCAAGCTAATAGGTATGGTGAAATTATTCCTTCTTTAAGGTGTTTGGTTGAGCAAATATTTCTGAATCATAAGGTGGAGAAATAAGGATTATATATGTGTATTAGTAGAAATATTTGAGTTAGGGTTGGTGAAAAAAATGTGTTTCATTGTTTGAATGAATTTGTGAAGCTTTTGGGCATTGGTTTGAGTGACATTGAATGTGAATGAACAAGTTTTAGAAACTAGTTTTGTGAAGCAATTTGTTCATTGGACTTACGTGATATTCGAAAAGAACATATTGTGAAATTGTATTGCATATCTTTTTCTATGTATTCTTGAACAAGAATTTTGGGTAGAATATGTCTGAAGTAATATGATAAAAGCATGTGTTATGAGAAATTTTGAATAAGTGTTATGAGCAATTTTGAGCATGTGTTATGAGAAATTTTGAGCATGTGTTAGAGCAAAGTTGAGAAGAGAAAGTAAGTAGATTAGAGTAGGATTGTGAGATGTTGTGAGTAGGCATTTTGAGAGGGCTTGTGAGTAGTTCTAAGTAGGTTTTATGATCAGGTTTTAGGTAGACTTGTGAGCAGGTGTGAGACAGATCAGTACAGGCAGTTGAGAATATTTGATTAGATTTGTGAGTAGATTTGATCAAATTTGTGAGCATATTGGATCAGAGTTGAGTAGAATTGAGAACATACTTTGGATCCAACCAATACAAAGGGGATAGAGTTCTCCTATGTATAGAGGTCCACAAACTAGAGTAGTGGGGATAAAGGTATCTTGTGGATAGAGGTCCACAAACTTGAGCATAGGGGATTGGTGTCTCCTTTGGATAGAGGTCCATAAACATTGTAATAGGGATTTGGTTCCCAAGAGATTTGTTGAGAAAATTTATAAGAAATATTTTCTTCATGGACGTAGTCCACATAGGTGAACCATGTTAAATCCATGTCTATAATTTGTGTGATGATTTGTGCATTATTTACTGACTTGATATTATTGTTGTTATCATTTGGATTGAAAAGTAAAAAGTTTTATCTTATACTATTCACCCCCTTTCAGTATAAGCTTGTGTTCTTCACCATATGCACACCACATTGTACCACCTCATAGCTAGGACCTCCCAACATAGCCTAAAGTAGGTTCCCCCAACCAGCTCTATAATGCATAAGATCTTAGTTGTGCCACATCTAACTACATTATTTTTCTCTTCCAAAAACAATCGCTTGTGCCAAAAAATATGGAATAGAGTAGTCTAGGAACACACCATGCCATGCTTCTATTTAAAAAATATTTTATCCTATGAATGTAAAAATATTTGTGTATGCTCATGAATGCATCCCATGGCACAAAACCTATGGCTTCCAACAAATGTTTCTTCCTATTTCTACCAACTAATCCACTGACCAACTATCTCTATCATCTTTTTCCAGGTGGCCTTGTCAACCATCAACTCCTTCTACAATTCCTATCATCCATATTATTTATGCCACATCCATTTTTGAGAAGGATATTTCAAATCTTATATTTAATTTATTGCAAATATAAAATGTATATGACAAAGGATACAAAAAAAAAATATTTTTAAAACATCTTATTCTACTAGAATATTCCATTGGAATATTCTCTAATGCCTTTGTAAAAGGAAATCTCTCCATCTCTTTTTGTTGTCAGCGACTCTATTTTTCTCATACTTTGAAGGGTCCAACCAATCATGAATATAGGCTTATTTATACTCATAAAAATCTCTTTTTGAGCTTGATCTAGTGATAATTTTTTTATTTTTTAGTTTTGTGAAGGCTTGCACTAGCTACTAAAGTGCCAATGTTTGGGTAGCATGTCTTCTAATTTTTATGCTTTTTCAAGATTTTTCTCCTCCCCATTTGTATGCATTGCAGTTCAATGCTTTTGTGGTTGGGAGGATTTTTAGGGATTTAAATATTATTAATTAAATAAATATTAGGTATAATAAATTAATTAGGTTTTTTCAGGCTTTAATAGTTTTGAAAATTTGTCAGGCCCACACACCTTATCCTACAAGTTTTGTTATACTTATCTATCAATATATTTTGTTAGGCGTATCTACTCATCTCCTAGTTTTGGGCCAATGGTTTTTCCCATTAGTGGTTTTGTAATGTATATAAATATGGTGGATGTCAATAAAAATAGTCAAATAAGTATTTGGTGTCAAGCAAGTATTGTAGCAATATTATCCCATATCACTTAATTTATATGTTTTTTAACTTTTGTTGCTCAAACTTGCAATATCTTAGCCAAAGCAATATTAATGAAATTATACCTATTTCTAGGAATTATGAAAATAATAACCTTTTTCTATAAATATATCCAGGAGCCTACAAGATATAATTTTTATATTCAAACAAACCCTTTTGATCATTGTTTAGCCTATATGACACCAAAGTTGTGGTACCATCATCCTGCACACTATCATCCTTATCTTTTCCTTCTGCCAATTTCTTGAATTTTTCTCACTTTTTAGATCCTTTTGTTTATCTTGTAACCTAGCTATATTTTAACACGGGTTCCATTGACTCAAGAATCCTTTCTTTATTTCTTCCCAAGTCAATTAAAAATTATGGGCCATAAGAAAACTATGAAACCAAGAGAGAAATTCTTCTCTAGAATAATAAGTAAGCTTAATATTCCAACTAAAATCAATAGAATACAAGGATTTAATATACTTCCATCATTATCTAATATTAATATCATCTTCTTTAGAAAATTTTTATAGCTCCATAAGTTCACACCCCAATAATAAGACAATGCCAATTAGGGTTTCATAAAAATATGTATATCCCTACCGATTTGAAGCTAAACTAAAAAAAAAACTCCTTCATATACAACAATAGATTATTCACTTATCTCAACTAAAAATATTTCATTTTTTTCTAAAAAAATATTATTTGAAAAATAGGCATTGCCCTATTCTAGATAGTTGAATTTATAGGGTTGTATCTCCTTCAATACTACTTAAATTCCTTCATAGGAACACTTGAATTGAAGCTCTTCAAATTTTGAACAATATAATGCAATAATTATATAAATAAGACAAATTTATACAAATATATGACTCTCCAAAGAGGAAACAAATTTTAGAAAAAATTACAAAAGATCTTTAATCCATAAAATAATTCCCAATTTGCTAGAATAATTGATTTTATACCACTTGTTATAAACCTTTTCTTATCATAAATATAAATGCATCCATAATATTCTAAATACTAAATAAATCAACCACAATAATTAATCCACACAATAAAATTTGTGATAATACCTTTTAGGTAAGGCAACACAAATGTTATTCCTTAAAGAAGAAACCATTCCATAATATCTTTCAAAATGAGATTTGCTCCATGAGCCAGACTATTACAAGAGAATACTTGATGTGATTGATGATGATTATAATGAGAATATTCCTTCTTTATATACCCATCTTCTAATGCTACTTTAGGTACTCAACTCGTAAACCCTTATCCCACTCATTATTATAATATAATCAACCTTGGATTATGTGTGGCCCATGCCAACTATCCATAATACCCATAAACAATATAATATCATATCCTCATATTCCTATCCCTAGGTACCATAACATGGATACCTCATTATATTTTATGTTCTTATTTCTATGTATTCTTTTGTTAAGTAATACTGGGAAATGTTTGATTTTATTTATTTAAAAATATTGTGAAATCCAACATGGTATTAGATTATTTATGAATCTCCATTACTCTATATTTTATTTGTGAAGGTCAATCTTACAACCTTGATCTAAAGATAACTTATAATTGGAAATAAATACCCTTCATACCAATAATTTTGCTTGTTGGTTGGACTATAATTTCATTTATATTTAGTAAAAATATTTGATGTCTATGGATACAAATTATAGTATGTGTTCTTCTTTCTATGTATTCCTTTGTTAAGTAATATTGGGTAATATTTTATTTTATTTGTTTTTTGAATTTTTTTGTGAAATCCAACATGGTATAAAAGTAGGTGTAAATATCCATTACTGTATTGCCTTTTTCAATAGGTATTTTATTTTAGTTCCTCTAAGGAAAGCTATTATTGGAGCAATCTCAAAAGATTTATTTTAAAATATGATGGCATAAGTAAAATAAATATTTTTTGATAAACCCTGGGTGGACTTGGATCAAGATGATCTCATTGGGATTGGTAAATTTTTCATAGGAGAAGCATCAATTGATAGATTTATCTCATTAACACTCAATATTGTATTGTTTTAATTTCTAACTAGGTGGCTTCCCTCGGTTTAGGATTGCGTTTTTTTTTAATCTCATTTACCTTTTATAGATTTTTCTAAAAAAATTATTTACTTTTATCATTTGATATTTTTTATGTAGGAGCATCTTGGAAAAGAAAATAACTAAAATTGTAGGGGTTTCTAGTTGCCAAGGGAAGAGGAAGGGGTATAGATTTCTATATTTCAACATTATTTCTCATGATTGGAAAAACATAAGTGGAGGCATTATTGCTAATTCTAGTGACTAAAAAAGGACTACTTAGGGCTACAAGGAGTTGATAAGAGATAAAAAATGACTGATAAGGGGTCAAAAAAGGACCAACAAGAGATCGATAAGAGAGTCAACAAGGATTCAAGATGAATGACTGAGAGTTGGAAAGGGCAAGCAAGGGAAGTGTTAGCTTGTTATTGTAAATTTTACAATATAAAATGTAAATATTGTTGTTCTATTTACTAGTTTTGTACATGTAATTGTGTGGAGATGTTTGGGCTGCTTGAAGAAGTTGTATTTCATTAGACCCCCTTTAGTTTACATCATAATGGTATAAGAGAGGGTGAAGATTTTGTATGAGCATTGAGAGTTGTTTTGGAGAATTTTGAAAGGATAATCATTACCAGTAGATGGCATGCCATATTTGCATGATGTTTTAGATTTAACAAGGAATATTGCATGAGGAATATGTTTTACCCAGAATTTGAGACATGAAGCCAAGTGTTTTTGAAGTGAAGATGAGTGTTGCTAGAGAAAATCTTGAATGCTATTAGAAATTTTATAAATAAAATTATAAGAAGGCCCAGTAAGGGAGAAAACCTTACTAAAAAATAATTGTAGGAAGGCTTGGTAAGGGAGAAGACCCTTCTAAATTAAATAAAGTCATGTGAATAAGAAGTCACATTTGAGAAAGTTTAGGTAAAAAATTTTTTTTGTGAGAAATAAAGGAAAGGAGAAAAGATATAGCCAAGTTGCCTGAGTTATAAGAAGATTGAAGGAAAGGATAAGTGAGCATATTTGACATCAAATCGTATTTGGATAATACTACTTATGAAGCATTGGATATTGGAGAACAATCAAGTTTGAAGATAGTTGAAAAGAGTAGAGAAAGTGTAGTCACCTTTAAAAAAAAAAGCAAGAAAGCCAAAAGAGCTCAAGTCCAAAGAGGACATTTGAAGAACATTGATAGAATGATTGAAAAATTATGTGTTGGAGGAATCAAACAAAATAGTCAAAGGTACATTCTTGGTTTGGGATATTAAATATAGATTAAATTTTTAAATATTTAAGTGAGAGGGATATTTAAATAAAAAAACTTTAGAAGGAATAAATTCAAGGAATATTTGAAGAAAGTCCACTGGAGAAGAAGTAAGGAATAAATAAAGTAGTTGAGAAGCTAGAGAGGAGACATGTAGAAGAATTTTTTTGTAGTAGAAGACTTATAAGTCCAATAACAGATACATAAAAAAACTAAATGAGTAGAGTCTAATGTACAAATTAAAGCTGAAAAGTAGCAGACTATGAGTGTAGAATATACATATAGACACACACACACATGAGAGAACTATGCTGAAGACGTCAGACAAAGCCAAAGAATATAACTAAAGACAAAATAATGTTGAAGAAGAAATGATGACAATAAATATCTAAGAGACATAAGTATGCAGCAAAACCTATAAAATAAAATTCTCATAATGTTATGTTAAAAAATAACATTCATTGGGAATATTACGAAGTTCTAGACAATTCAAAATTCCAAGAATTTTTTTTTAGTGAAAAATTGATGGAATATGGTAGTGTTAGATGAGGTGTACCATGGTATTAGGATAAAACCCAAGGTTGTGCACTTAGGATCATATATCAAGTTTTGGAAAAATAAGAGAGAATAGGATGCAACTGGGAGCATAGTGATGAATACCCTATCAAAGGAGATGTTATGATGCATGTTTTGGTTTTTTGATATATTTGCATTGATGACATTGTTTTGTTCACAAATACATGCATATTTTTATAATATCACCATGTTTCCTTGTTGAGTTGTACTAACTATGCTACCTACAAGATTAATATTGAATATTTACTCTATAATAAGGGGTTACTCAAATATGTGAATGAAAAACCTTGTGATTCTAATTCTTAGGAAGTGAATCAGCTCTATAGGGACAACATGTATGAGTCTCATGATGTCATTGCTCTTCATGTTGACAATACATATGACACTCATGTTAACAACACCATATATCCTAAAGTGTTGCTTGATAAATTTTATGGGATGTAATTGTATTATTTTTAGATAAATTAGTAGAATGGAGTCAAATTTGTAACCTTATCTATGGTATAATTTGATACTATTGATGAGTACATTATTCAATCAAAGAAACTACAAGAGGACATCCTAATTGCAAGATGAACGACCAAGGAGAGAAGAGGACATGAATCAGTAGAAAATCAAAGGAACATTAAACTACTCAAATTTATCTTCAATATATGTTTGAAATATATGAGATAGTTGTTATTGTCTTTGATATTTTCCATGTGTGCTTTCTAGATTCTCCTACACTACCCATTAAAGAGGTATTTAAGTACTAGGATAGAATATATTTGCATAAGGTAAAATTTATTTGTAATTAGGCTCATCCAAAAGAAGATGTTAAATTTTAGAATTACAAGATGCCATGATAGAATGAGAAGCTCGATAAGTATTTCAAGAAGTGTACTTGTGAGTTTTCCAAAAATAAAAGGCACAAGGTAGAATTATGTGCAACTTGGATCAAGAAACTTGAGAAAGAATCAATAAATTGGGTGTTGATCCTACTATATTTTATTCATAAGGTGAGGACATAATTGATGGAGAAACCTCACCAACACATGTAGTTTTTAATTCCATATTTTAGACATCCACTTCTTCATATGAGTGGATTATAGATTCAGGGATAACTAGGCACATAACAAAGCACAAACATCTCCTATATGAATACAACAAAACACATATAGGAAAATGTGTTGTGATGGGATATTATTCTTAATTATAGGTTGTAGGGTGTGGAGACATTATGGAAAATGTATTGTCCTCCCATTTATTCTTGGTTTGAGATATTAAATAAAGATTAAATTTTTAAATATTTAACTTAGAGGGATATTTAAATAAAAAACTTTAGAAGGAAGAAATTTAAGTAATATTTGAAGGAAGTCCACTATAGAAGAATTAAGGGATAAAGAAAGTAGTTGAGAAGCTAGAGAGGCGATATGTAGAAGCAAAAGTTTTTTAGTAGAAGACTCATAAGTCCAAGCACATATACATAAAAAACTAAATGAGTAGAGTCTAATATACAAATTAAAGCTAAAAAGTAGTAGACTATGAGCATAGAATTTCATATAGACACATACACACATAGGAGAGAACTACATTGAAGAATTCAGGCAAAGCCAAAGATATAACTAAAGAGAAAATAAGGTTGAAGAATAAATGGTGGCAGTAAATGTCTAAGAGACATAAGTATGGAGCAAAAATCTATAAAATAAAATGCTCATAATGTTATGTTAAAAAATAACACTCATTGGGAAGATTACGAAGTTCCAAATAATTATAAATCCCAAGAATAATTTTTTAGTGAAAAAATTGATGAAAGGTAGTAGTGTTATATGAGGTGTATCATGGTATTAGGACAAAACCCAATTCTTTACACTTAGGATCATCTATCAAATTTTAGAAAAATACAAGAGACTAGGATGCAGCTGGGAGCATAGTGATGAATATCCTATTAAAGGAGATGTTACGATACATGTTGGAACTATATGATAATGTGGTTAAATTCTTGGAGCAATGACATAATAAAATGAATTTATTTTAGGCATGTGAGATACTAGAAATACTAGATGAGACAATTTACATATTTAACTTAACTAAGGGAGTTCCTAAGTTAAACTAAACAGGTTAAGAAAGAGAATTACTACCAGGATCAAGAGGATCTAACTATGATTGATAAATTTGCTTTAGAAGAAGCATATATCAATAGGCTTCTCTCATTAAAAATCAATCTTGCTTTGCTTTAATTTCTAACCATATGGATTCCCTAGGTTTGGATTGATATTTTTGAGTTTTTTTAAAAATATTATTTTTCTTTTATAGATATTTCCTTTTCTCTTTTAACATTTTCTATCCAATATTAGTATATATGAGAGTTTAGACTACTTGGTCACCATGAAAAAATATAATATTTTTTAAATAGACCCCTAGTGTAAGAAAAACCATCAACAGGATTTCATGCTTAGCAAAGATCTCTAAGCCACTTGACAAAGTTGCAAAAATGGTCCATAAAATTTTCTACTACATAGGCATGCAAAGATGTTTTCATTGGTTATGTTTGATAAAAGGGTTATATAGGACAAAAAATGATATATACAAATACAACATTAGTGTTTTTGGACTCTTTCCAAAATTTTAGAGGGAATACTATTAAAACACTTTTGCTCATTTTACCTCTAGGTACTCTAAATTTATGTTTTGAAAGACTTTGCTGCTTCCCTTTAATTTTTGAAAAATTGAAATTTAAGAAAGAAATATTTTCCCAATAATGTGGTAAAAAGGGGCACCCAGGCATGCCTAAATTAGCATGATACAAACATACATCAACACAAGGTATCAAAAGGGGTAAAATTTGAAGCATACTTTTATTTAAATTTGATTATATTATTTTCCCTCCCTAGCATAGCACCTAGAGGGTTGGATAGACAAAATCCTTTAATACATTGGGCCATAAGATATCTCAGGTTTGAATCCCTCCCATACCCAATCATTTTGAATTATATTGATTCTATCAACATGCATGATATGGAATCCTATGATGATGTGACAACATGCAATGACATGACACATTGTGATGACATGGTAATAGATGATGTCACCCATTTACATAGCTATAATGATGTGGTAGATCTATACAAATGATTTATTATAGTTCACACAACTGACATGACAATACATATAACTGATTTGGAAACCAACACATGGATCTCAAGGTGACATGAGGTAGTCCATATAGATGACATGGTAGGTTGTATAGATGACAACAAGTGCATTATTACCAAGGTAACACATGGTAGTTGATATTATAGTTTGTGTAATTGACTTGGTGATTATTGCATGAATCTTGAGGTAATACATGGTATTCCATATAGGTGATATGACATGACTTATGGTGGCTAGCTACTAACATGGCATGGATCACAATTTAATATATGGTAGGTGATATAGGGGCTTATGTAGGTGTTTATATGGAATGTTTTTATTGGTTTGACATGGCAAACCATACAATGGATGACAAAGCAGGTTGTACACCATTGGAAATGTTTAAATATGGGTTCATTAATCATATTTTGCCAACTTATTAAACTTAACAGCAACTTGCATAGTAAGTAGAAAACTTGGAGATGCATAAATTTTAAATCAAATTATTATGCAAAAGGTGGAACGATATGGTTTATATATTATACAATATATCAAATCATTATAAGTGATACCGTGCAATTTTATAGTACATTGCATAGTCAATGCATGCTTAGAACCCCCTCAATCACTGATGTAGTGACACATGGTAATCTCTCAAGTACTAAAATTTTAAAAAACTTTTCAAAGGTTTTGGAGGTATTTTTTTGTGATTTTAGAGAAAAAATAATGTGGGCCATAACTTCCACATGCATAGGTGTTTTGAGCTTCTTTTTATCAAACCTCATATTTTTTGATATATTTGCATTGATGACATTGTTTTGGTCACAACTACATGCATATTTTTATATTTTAGAAAAATATTTATGGATCACCATGTGTCCTTGTTGAGTTGTACTAACTATGCTACCTAAAAGATTAATATTGAAGCTTTACTCCATAGTATGGGATTACTCAAATATGTGAATGAAAAAACCTTGTGACTCTAATTATAAGAAAGTGAATAATCTCTATAGGGACAACAAGGACGAGGCTCATGATTTCATTGATCTTCATGTTGACAATACATATGACACTCATGTTAACAACACCATATATCCTAAAGTATTGATTGATAAATTTTAAGGGATGTGATTGAATTATTTCTAGATAAGTTAGTAGAATGGATTCAAAGTTGCAACCTTATCTATGGGATCATTTGATACTATTGATGAGTACATTAGTCAATAAAATAAACTACAAGAGGACATACTAATTGCAAGATGACTGACCAAGGAGAGAAGAGGACATGAATCACAAGAAAAGTAAATGAACATTAAACTACTCAAATTTATCTTCAATAATATATTTGAAATACATGAGATAGTTTTTATTATCTTTGATATGTTCCATGTGTACTTTATAGATTCTTCTACACTACCCATTGAAGAGGTATTTAAGTAATAGGATAGAAGATATTAGCATAAGGTAAAATTTATTTTTAATTATGGTCATCCAAAAGAATATGTTAAAGTTTAGAATGATAAGATGCCATGATAGAATGAGAAGCCCAAGAAGTATTTCAAAAAGTGTACTTGTGAGTTTTCCAAAAAAAAAAAGGCACAAGGTAGAATTCTATACAATTTGGATCAAGAAACTTGAGAAAGCATCAAGAAATGGGGTGTTGATGCTACTATATTTTATTCATAAGGTAAGGACATCATTGATGGAGAAACCTCACCAACACATGTAGTTTTTCATTCTATATGTTGGACATCCACTTATTCATATGAGTGGATTATAGATTCATGGATAACTAGACACATAACAAAGCACATATAAGGAAATGTATTGTGATGGAAGATTATTCTTGATTATAGGTTGTAGGGTGTGGAGACATTAACATTAGATATTTATATTTTGATGAGGTACTTCATGTTCCTAATGTTAAAACTAACCTTTTGTCTATTTATCATGTTACTCATAGAAACAAGAAGGTAGCATTTTAGCCTCATAGATGGGTAAAAAGGATATAGACAACAAGTTCAAACTTATTGCTTCTAGCTACTATGGTGAGACTAACCACATGTACAAGTTAGTAGAAAGACTTATATTTTTCGTCCATTCCTCTTGGAAGAATTTTTTTTTTGCAATGGCTACACATGTAGATAATAAAATTTGGAAGTGGCATCATAGGCTTGGGCATCTTAGCTATGTATATTTGATATACGTGAGTTATCATCAGATGGAAATTAAATTTCCATATATATTCCTTTCAAGTGGTGTATGTGAGGGTTGTATTATAGGAAATCATCATAGGGAAACCTTTCAAAAAAGGGTCATAAATTAAGCATCTCATCCCTTGGAGTTCATGCATATTAAACTTTTTGGAACTATGGGCACACCATTAGTCTAAGGAATTAGTATTTTCTTCCTTTTGTTGACGATTTCTCAATATATATGTGGTTGTACACCATTTGCACTAAGAATGAGGTCTTTGAAAGATTTAAGACCTTCAAGGCCCTTATTGAAAATTATATGGATGGAATAATCAAATACCTAAGGAAATATGGGGACAATGAATATGTTAGCTATGCTTTTCATGATCTTTAAGCCTCTCCTAGGATTCCATATTAGAGTACTATTCACTATACTATTAAAGAAAATGGTGTGGCTAAGAGACAAGAAAATGTGGTGATGGATATGGCATGATGCATGATTCATTACAATGGGATGGATTTTAATTTTTGATGAGGTTTTCACTTGTGCTACATATACCATCAATAGAGTATCTAGTATAACAATTCAATATATGATACCTCTTGAAATATTGATAGGGGATAAGACTAATGTGTCCTAATTTTGTATCTTTGGATCTTTAGCATGGGATGATACCCAAAGATCTTGTAAAGAAGGATACACCAAAGATTCATAAGTACATTTTTGTGGGGTTTTTATCCTTGAAGGCATGAGATTTTGATTTGGAGAGACATCATATTTTATGAGTATTTTTTAGCTACTCCTTCCACCCCACCACCTAAGATTTTGGTAATTTATTCTGTTTATCCTTAACCATCTCTTATTCAACAATTATTTTTAATATTTTAGTTGGATATATCCATATTAGATCATATTCTTCATCTTGTTCTTCTTAATATTCATCCTTGAGTTCTAGGTATTTGTTTATTGATTTGAACCCTTCATCAAAACCACTCTCTTCTCTAAGCTCAAGGCATAATGAGCAGGTCACGTTAAGTTAGTATGCTTTAGTGTTACACGATAAGGTGAGTGATTATGAGTTGGTTTCTTTTATTTTATATTCTGATGTTGATTTGTCATAGGATACATATGATTATTCCTTGATACATCCAACACCTAAGTAGGTTAAGACATTTCTAAGAGAATCTAAACCTATTTAGTCTCTTGAGATACATCATAAGGATTTTTATCAAGAATTGCTTTTGAAGGTAGCACATTCCCAAGATCCTCTCACATATTCTCAAGCTAAGTAAAGGCTAAAATTGGAAGATGTTATGTTGGTAGAGTATGAGGTTCTAATGAAGAATATGACTTGGGAGATAGTTCCAATTTCATAAGGAAATGATATAGAATTGGGTCAACAAATCACAAACAATATTCTCTAAACAAAGAAATTGCAATAGGAGCCAGAGCTTTCATATTACTTTTCATAAAAAAATGGAGATACAGACCAAACCCCCTTTACAATTTTGAAATTCCCCTATAATACCCTGTTTCCCCTTTTCTTGCCTAGGATAATTCATTTGAAATTTGAATTTTAGAGGTAAAACTTCTTGGGGTCATAACTCCTCGCTCGTTGCTCGAATTGACTATTAGTGCATATTTTTAGAAAGCTCTCGAAAATATTTCCAATAACATAGTAGGGCACTATGACCAATTTTCATCTCTCTATGAGGCCTCTAAGACCTTCAAATCTCACCTTTAAGTTTTAGTGGCAAGATTTTCACCATATTGGCAAGATTTTCACCATAAAACTTACATATCTCCCAAACCGCTCAAGATATTGGGGTGATTATTTCACCATTAGGTCTATTTTTCCATCCCGCTCCTTGGGGTACAATTTCAAATTCATACATGTCCCTAAAAAACTAAACAAACTTAGAATAAAATAAAAATTAATACAAATTTTGGATGATGCAAGATCACTCTTACACCACTAGATGCTCCTGCATCAAGAAATAATATTGCTAGTTATAACTGGGGGTATAGGACCAAATACACTTTAGATGGTCAAGTATAGAAGCACAAGGTATACCTTATTGTTATGGGACTTTATTAATAGGATAGAGTAGACTATTCCAAGATATTTATACTAGTGGCTAGGATGGGCTCAGTCAAGATGATTCTCTCCATTGCTAATTCATATGGTTGGAAGGTACATTAGATGAATGTGTAGAGTATCTTCATACCTAAGGAGATTTAGGAGGAAATATCCATGCAACAACTACCCAATTTTAAGCTTGAGGGACCCACTCCATTGGTTGTCATCTTACTAGGTCCTTGTACAAACTTATGTAAGCTTATCATGCATGGTATGAGAAGATGCATTTTTTTTCTCAATTATGGGTTTCAACATTGTGAGGTTGAACATAATGTTTACATTAAACATCAAGATGAAAAAATTATGGTGATTGTGTTATATGTTGATGTTATTATCATCTCTAGTAGCTCCTCTACTCTGATCTAGGGCATGAACCAATGAATTTATTCTATTTTTGAGATGAAATATTTATGGATTTTGCAATAGTTTTTGAGGATTTACATTAATCAAATAGACTCTAGCATCACCATTTCTAATCCCAAGTATACTTTAGATATTTTTTAACATTTGAATATGGAGAATTATATGTATACTCAAACTCCTTTTACCTCAAGACTAAAATGTTAGGCTAATTGCACCACACTTTTGGTAGATGCTAATTGTAACACACCTTTGGTATATGCCATCTTGTGGGAGAACTTCTCTATCTTACTCACACTAAACCTAATATGTCCTTTTGTATCATCTATTATTCTAGATATATGGATGCACACTAGGAGAATCACTAGAAAGTAGCTAGGAGGATTCTTAAATACATTAAAGGGGGCTATCATATGGGTATTCATTACTCTATTGGATTTCCTTAAATTTTGATAGTTTCTAGATATTGATTGGGATATGAATGATGGTTCACGATGGGCTTTGTGTTATATTTCATCTAACCTAGTTTCTCAATGTTCCAAAAATCAACCCACTATTTCTTAGTCCTCCATAGAGGATGAATATTATACTCCCAATAAGGTAGCTAAGCATCTTAGGTGGATGCTCATGTTTTTGAAGGAGAGGTATTCATTAGAGCATTCTAGTTACTATTTTATGTGACAATCAAAACACCATCTAGCTTGTTTGTACTCTAGTATTCCATTCATGTGTCAATCACATAGAGATATGAATGCACTTTCTGAGATGGATTCATGCACACGGGAAGCTTGATCTAGTATTTGTGCCTTAATCAAAGTAAGAAGCAACTATATTCACCAAGGTCATACGAAAAATTATTTTTGTGTACATGTAGGAGTTTCTTGGAGTCGAAGAGTATTCCTTAAGAAGGATGATAATTAAGGGTCTCACTTCATGTCCCCTATTCAACTTAAGATGATATGTTGATATATATTGTGGTTAAGCTTGTCTTGAGGCTACAACCAATTTTGGTACTTTTATTGATCATATTTTACCTTTGGTCTTGAGTAAAAATTAAAAAATATGCTTTTTAATTTTTTATAATATTTTATTCTTGAAGGTCAATCACAATGTTGACCCAAAGGTAACTTGTAATTGGGTATAAATACCCTTTGTACCAACTAATTTACTTATCGATTGGAGTTTAATTTCATTTAGTGAAGTTATTTGGTGTCCATAGACACCTCATTATGTTCTACGTTCTTCTTTTTGTGTATTCCTTTATTAAGCAATATTGGACAATGTTTGATTTCATTTATTTCTAGAAACTTTTGTGAAATCCAATAATTCATATCTTAATATCTGATTATGAGTTTATTACCCCCAATATTATTCATTCTTATTCCAAGAGATTTATAAAAATTATCTCTAACAAATTACCAATGGTAGAATGAACAAGAAACTCCGTCTCTTTATGTCGATTTAAACTTAATACTAATTAAATATTTTCTATCTTGATATCTTTTCTAATTTAGAATTTTGGGTGAAATTTTTTAAATTTTAAAATTAATGTTCATTTATTATTTATTCTAATAACAATATATCTTCTTCCTCCAATATTGCATGATATGTTCTCTCATTAGCAAGACTATGTATCATATAAAAATAGTAATCATTTAATAATATGAATCCACATTTAGTATACTAAAACATAATCATCACATATTAAATCAATCATACCAAGTAAAGTATGCCAAGAATCCTATGCTAAATCAAATATCACAAAGAAATGATATTTATAACCCATAAGGCCAAAATAGTAAAGAATACTCAGATTAGTGTTCAAAGGATGGATTTGGAATGGAGCATGATTGAATGAGTATAATCACATAATCAAGAATGATCCTATAGTGAATTATCACTATACCATTTTTTACAGAAGGAAGCAAAAGTGAAAGTGGTGGACAAAGTGTAGAAGAAAATTTCAATCAAAAGTTTCGAGGATTGGAAGGCAAGTGTTAAAAGGTGTAAGAAGGCTAAGTGTCTAAAAGTCAAAAGTATATAAAGCTTTATTTGAAGACCAAAGGAAAAAATCCCAATGCATAAATATCCATAGTCAGATGATGAAGAGTTTCGAGGATGAAAAAGTTCTAATGTTAAATGATGAGAAAACTTCCAAAGAAGAAAACCACCCATATCCCAAAAATCTAAATTTGTCGAGGTGTAAAATATTTTGGAAGAACGATCCTTTCCTACATAATAATTTTGTATATCTCTTCAAAAGGACAATGATGACATGGAAGCCATAATAGAAGTAGCCCACAGATCTAAAGCATTAAAATAAAAAAAAATTGTTGCATCAATATTATGGAAAATCGTAGAACGAGTAGATAGAAATAATGATGGTAGTTGCTCATACAATGATGTAGAACCATTTGATATTCATGAATCCAGATCCAGAGACCTCGAGGAGACCAGAAACTTAATTGAAGATATACCCAAGTGCTAGGAAGCAACAATCATCTTGAAATATTTACATGAGTTTTGGAGGAAAAATGCCCTCCTTGTAATCTATAAATAGTAGTATTCTTAGCATTGCAAAGGATCAACAAGTTTACATCTTCAAGTTTTATAAGATTTCATTTGATTTCTTTCTATATAGAAATCAACTCTTGAGCGACTTATGAACAATCGAACCCCCACTTTTGGTACAATATTTGTAATTTTTTTTGCATATATAGGAGACCTATCATCTATTTTGGATAGACATCTATGGTTCTCATGTTGATCCATATTTGTATGTGTGTATGTATTTGTAGTCTTTACCTATTTTTAGGTTTTACTTGCATACGTGTGTGTATGAGAGGTCTATGTATCTATTTTGAGTAGCCATTTGTGATTCTCATGATCTAATCCATCTCTTTATGTGTGTGTATGCTTGTAACTCTCATTTGGGCTTATCTATGTCGAGGAGAGGAAGTGTTCATGTTGGTACATAGTGTTCAGGCTTGTTCCATAGGGAGATCTTATTTTATCTTTTGGTGCATCACCACCTTGGTTGCTTAGGTTATTTGTATTTTTTAGTTATTTTATTTTATTTCTCACATCTCTTTTCCATTGAATTCAAATGTACCTAAAGATCACATCTCAACAAGGAGCCAATGTTGTAAAATACTCATAGAGACCCCCAATTGAGCCAAAACTTATGCTCTCGGGACATGCCTTACTATGTTGCTCCATGAAAGGCATGATTGTCCCAACTGGGACAATTGGAGAGGACAAAAAATCCTTTAGAGTATCAAATGGCATGAGCTCAACTAGCTAAATTGCTTGACTTTCAAGGGGAAGACCTATATTTTAAATCTATTTTATAATGAAAGTAAAATAATGGTTCTATAAATAGACAAAAAAAAAAAATTAAGTGTAAATAATATGGTTTTTCTTTTTAGAAAGCCTTGATCCTTAATTTTAGTTGTGCTCGTTTACTACTTCAATGTGATTTGATTTATAGTATCATAAACCATTTTTCATTTTGAAAAATAGTTTTGTTTTAGAAGGAGCTCTCTTTATCTTTAAAACAAAACCATTTTTCAAAATGAAAAATGGTTTATGATACTATAAATCAAATCACATTGAAGTAGTAAACGAGCACAACTAAAATTAAGGATCAAGGCTTTCTAAAAAGAAAAACCATATTATTTACACTTAATTTTTTTTTTTTGTCTATTTATAGAACCATTATTTTACTTTCATTATAAAATAGATTTAAAATATACTTTCATGAATATAGCAATCATTATCAAACTTGTAAAACTTGATAATATGCTTTTAAGACAGAGTTTTAAGAGTTTTAAGAGATTACTATATATTCTTAAACTTGATTCAAAATCTCCATACTCTAAAATAAAAGAATACTTCTTGATTTTATGTTTTAGATGAGCAAATTTAATCTTAAAAATGGTAAGTTTTACTTACCATGTGGTTTTTTTCATATATATATATAATTTTTTTGATATATAAAAGCAATGTAGTTATTTTCATGTAATTATATATATATATATATATATATATATATATATATATATATATATATAATTTTTTTGATATATAAAAGCAATGGTTACAATCACGATTTTTAGTAACTACCAACATAGCTGGTAGGGTTCAAACTATCTACGAAGGCTCCCAGGACTTTCACCGTCTCGGTACATGGTAACCCGTCCGGAGTGAGATGGGGACCGCTGGTAACCCGTCCGGAGTGATATGGGGACCGCCGGACGCACAGGGGTTGCACCATCACCATCAATCTGGCGCACCACTCAGAGGAATCGGATTTGGGCTACTGTCTGTGCATGGGCAAGTCCGTAAAATTGGAACCTGGGTCTCCTCTCGGTAAACGCCCCAACTTACCAATCCATCTAGACCCACGAACATATATATAAAATCTTATTAATGATTTGTGCCAATCTCCTAGATCAAGACATCAGAGCCAATAATGGACAAATTAGAAATCAAATTGAATTACATTTCCTTGTGACCGCAAAATGAAACTCATGTCTATTAAAGTCATTGTCATGGGCCACTAATGACGCAACTAGTAAAGTTTGAACTTGTAAAGCAGACCTAATCCATCCTTAGAAATGAGATAATGATGTGCGGTTTATGCGGTTTACATTGAGTGGCGGCGTCAAGCGGATTACATTGAGTGGCTGCGTCAAGTCAGGCGAAGAAATTTCTGGCAATTATTGCCACTTCTTCACATGAGATACCACAAAGGGTATCTTCTCTCTATACTCCCCGCATCTTCTCTGTTGATGCTACGAATATCTTTGGCATCTAATGGAAGTAGTGGTTCATATATTGAATTCAACATGTGGCTGGTTGGCACTGAAACGTCATGAAATCATAGTTGAGTTATATATATTGGAAAGCAATTATAGCTTTTGTTGCAGGTATCGCTTTGTACTGAATAGTTGCTGAAATGGACGGAATGCATTCAGCAATGGAGAGTATTGAACTGCGGGGTATGTTCAACTATGCATTAAGGCTCGTTCTGGTGGTACATGATCCAGGCAGCACCAATTCGTCACGGATGATAAACATAGCTTTACTTCTGACTGCATTCTTATGTTTGTGGGGATTTGGGCTCACACTGTGGAGAAAATATTCTCAACCCAATGTTGTGAGGCTCTTTTCCTCTACAGAAGAGACTAGCAGTGCTTTTGCTAGGGGTGGTATGGCAACATGCAGAAACCTGCATACAGACGAGTTTGTATATAAAGGGGAGATTGTACGTGGTGGAAGAATTTTCATGAAATGGGATTGTCCAAAAGGTGAATTTATCCAAAAGGAGCACACGAGGGTAGCGAAGCCCAAGGGAAGCGGTAAGATTTCTCCCGCTTTCTACTCCCTGTCAAATTTTAGGGATAAATGTAAGTGTAGTTTGCTTCGTTCCCACTCTAGAGAGATGGAAGTTTTTGTTGGCCTGCATGGGGAATACCCAAGGCTTTCAACTGTAGGTCAACATGTGTGGGAAAATCTGGAATCTTTAGGCATGGAATTCCCAAGTCATTGCAGTACTCAAAATTTTTGTTTGAATTTCACTCGCTTTCCAGTTTCAGTCCCTGAAAATTTGGCAAAGGCAAGCCTACAGAGCCCAGGCAGAGACCTTGTGAAGCTTATCTCTCTGCGAGAGAAGGACGTCTCAATGGATATGGCTCTTTTGGGAATAGACATAAAAGAACATACGATCCGTCTATGGGATGTTCAGGCTGGTAAGTTTGTACGTGACATACTATTAGATGAACGAACAATAGTTGTGTCAGGTGGTTTCGTTGAAAATAACCTGCAATCTGACCTAGTGAGCGGCATTGTGAGTGAAGAAGACAGATGGTCGCTATGTGTGTGGGATCTCAGGAGTTCTGTGAAGCCTCTTCGCTTCTTGTTAGGAGAAGAGTTGGCATTCCATGATGTAGAATTTGATGATAAAAGCATCTGCGGTTCTAATGTTTTCAAAGAGAGAGTGTTTGATTTAAGGATGGGGCGGATGGGGAGCGCACTGCTCGTTGATGTGAAGCAGCTGCCAATGCGATCATGGCGTATCAAAGATGAAACTGCCTTGCCAATAGTGAGCACTTGGAACTCTCAAGATTCTGTATTCTATGGCAGGACATTTTCTACGAGAAAGATAGTTGTATAATCAAGAAAAGACAGCATTTGTTTTTTTTGTAGGCCGTTTGTAGGCGGATGTGCGGTCAATAAACTAAGATATTGAAGGCAGATGAATATTATAATATGTAGAATCAATATGGCCAGAGGTATATGGGGATCAAACTCAAAGGGCGGATTGTCTTGTATATAGTTGGGTTAAACACCTATCATTATCATTGATATATATAATTTTTTTTTTATTAAGTTAAACATCTACGTTAATGTATAATAGTATTTTTTTTTTAAAAGAAAAAGTTAAAGGAGTTAGTATGTATAGCGATTTTTTTTCTTAATTTTACTTTTAAATTATAAAACAATATATTATAAACATATTATATGTTATTTTAGTTTTTTTTTTTTTTTTTAAAGTATGATGTGAAGTATAATTAACGTGGGGTTATTTGATAGTGAAATAAGGAAGTATAATTTTAGGGATGAGGGTTTGACGAGGAAAAACTACTCTTCTGCTAGGGTTTGATGAAGAAAAACTATTCTACGGGGATGGTAGCAGCTTCCGGAGGAGGTCTGAAAAATTGGAGGAATGTCATGATGGCATCGGGTCTAGCACAGAGAGTGCATGCTCGTGATGTTTTTTCATCTGAAAATGACTAGAAGGAATAGGATTTCATGTCGGGAACCGCTTGTTAAAGAACAATGGATGTTTGGAACGATGTGAAGCCAGGCCAGTTCTAGTGGTTCAACCAGACTCGGTGGCGGAAGATGTGGAGTATCTAACCAAACATGCCCTTATTGGCAAATTTTTGGGCATTCAAATTTCTCTCCCCTTTGTGGAGGCTTGGGTCAGGAAGACTTGGAATCCTGAAGGTGATGTGGAGGTGATGCTGAGTGCGAACAACTATTTTATGGTGGTTTTCTCTTGTATTGCGGATCGTAACAAAGCATTTGAAGGGGGTCCTTATTTCTATAACCAAGTGGGACTCTTTTTTAAACCCTGGCATGTGGGTTTCAACCCATCAGAGGAGCGATCGTCGCGGGTTCCAGTATGGGTGCGGCTTCCATGGCTCTCGTTGGAATTCTGGAGAACTGATATCTTGCATAAGATTGCCCTTCTACTTGGGAAGCCGGTTGGACCGTCACAACAGACAATGGATAAAAAGGTAATCTCTGTTGCTCATATTTGTATTGAAATTGACTTAAATAATCATATTCCAAATTCTATTGAAATACAATTTGGATCAACTACATGGGTTCAAAAACTTGACTATGAAGCTCTTCCATTTCGTTGCCGGATTTATCATGAATATGGCCACCTACAAAGAAAATGCCCTAATTTTGTCCTGCATGTGGCTTCAAATCCTGGGCCCTCTCGGTCTGGACAAAGTTTAGATAAAGGAAAAGCCCCGATAAAGGAAGGGGAATGGGATAAGGAAGGTTTTGTTTCGGTAAAAGCCCAAAATAGAGGACGAAGGGCAAACAAAGACCTTAAGGATAGCCAGCCAAATGCTCTACTCAACCATTTTGAAATATTAGATGATCTTGATCAGTGCATGGAGATACTTGAAACGTCACTACCTGATGCAAATATAACAAGGCCAAATCAAATGTCTCTTCTTGAGGGGGAACTTAAGGAATCAGATCTAGGGGGTTTAAATGAAGAACAAAGGGCTTTGGATATGAGTATAGGGGACATGGATGGGTCTAGCCCTATAAGGGAAACTATTTTAAAAAGTGGTACAGATTTAGTTATGCCCTCTCCTACTCAAGCACTGATGCAGTCATCCTTGGACTACAAAACTCCTACGGTGTTGGGATTGTAGCAGAAAATAATTAAAAAATGTTTTTTCGAATAAGAATATGAAGGTTGGTTGGGAGAAGGACCAGGATAAAATTAAGTTAATGGGGGAGACTTTGGTGGAGTCAGGCTTGGTGAGAACATTGGAATCCTATTTTTATAACCCCCAAAAATGATTATCCTCTCATGGAATGTAAGGGGGTTGAACAACATCCCTAGACAAAAATTTGTTCGTGATTTGGTTCATGTGCATTCTTCGGATGTGGTGTTTATTCAGGATATTAAATTGGCTATTGTTAGTATGTTCAATATTACTCCCAAGTTGTGGAGAAAGGGGTAATGCCAGTGTATTGGTGCATGTGGATATGCTAGTGGCATCGCTTGTTTATGGGATCCGATTAAGATATCTCCTCTTACTTGGATTTCCAGTAGATGGTCTATTTCGATGGTTGGGCATGATAATGAATCTGGTGAAACCATCATACTTACAAATGTGTATGCTCCTATTGATTACAATGGTAAAGTGAATTTAGGGGAGCATATTTGCCTTGTGAGAATTTTGGTTTCCCTGTACCCATAGATTTTGGCTGGAGACTTCAACTCTATCACTTATCAAGAGGAGAAACGTGGTGGGGTGGACCATCTCGAGCCTTTTTATTCTATCTTCAGTGCTTATATCCAGGCCCTAAACTTGGTTGACATCAAGCTAGATAATGGGATCTTTACTTGGCACAATAGAAGGTGTGGGGAAGCTTCCATCTCAAAGAGACTGGATAGGTTTTTGATATCCAGTTATTGGATGGGTAATAATAGAAGTGCTAGTTCTGTGATTCTGTAGGGTAGGGGATATAATCATTGACCTATCAAACTCTCTGCTTTGGAGTTAGGGCTAATAAAGAAGCCCTTCTTTAATTTTCAACTTATGTGGCTTCGTGATCCTAAGCTTCATGATTTCATATGAGGTTGGTGGACCACTGACAAACCTCCTCATGGCACCACTATGAATTCCTTTATGAAGCAACTACAATTTGTAAAACATAAATATAAGAGATCGAATAGACTGAATTTTTGGAACCTTTCCTTGGCTAAGCTGGCAACTCTTAGGAGGATGGAAAAAGCTTCAAGGAAGATTAGAGATCAAGGATTCATGAAGGAGCTTCTTGTTGAGGAATCTGAGGCTGCGAAAGACCTTGCTGAATGGGAACTGAGGGAAGAAATTTTTTGGAAATAAACAACTCGAGTAGATTGGTTTTAGGAAGGGGATAGGAACATAGCATTATTTTATAACTCAGTTAAGGCTCACCGTAATGGTAACCTGATTACCTCTCTTGTGAATTCTCAGGGTGCCCTGCTCTCTTATTTTAGGGATATTTCAAAAGAGACTAAGAGGTATTTTTTTTCTCTCTTAAATGAGGACTCCTTATCAGATGATGAGAATGAAAAACTTATTCTAAACTGTATTCCAATGATTGTTTCTAGAGAGATGAATGAGCACTTGATGGGTCCAATTTTCCTTGAGGAGTTGGAAAATGTTGTATTCAATATGAAAAAAATAAAATCCCTAGGCCTAGATGGATTTTTTATTGAGTTTTATTAGGAGTTTTGGGATTTAATCAAATTTGATCTTTTGGAGGTGGTCCATGAGTCCCAAAAGAACAAACAGATGCTAAGGGCCCTAAATGCTACCTTTGTGGTGCTTATACCCAAAAAAGAGGGAGAAAATTTCTTGGATATGTTCAAGCCTATTGCTCTCTGCAATGTTGTGTATAAGATCATCACAAAAATTATTGCTGAGAGGTCGAAGATATGGTTGAGAAAAATCATCTCCGAGGAGCAAGGAGGGTTTGTTGTTGGCCAACAAATCTTGGATTGGGTTGTTATTGCTACAGAAGCTATTCACTCGATGAAAAATTCTAAGGAGAAAACTATGTTCATTAAGTTGGACATGGACAAAGCCTATGATCGGGTTAGATGGTCCTTTCTTCAGAAAGTTCTTGCTGCTTTTGGATTTGATGAGGAATGGATTATATGGGTGATGAGTTGTGATCCTAAGGGAACCTACTCGATAGCCTATGGTTATCAGGTTCTTGATAAGCAAAAGTATGGGAGTCTTCCTGTCACTTGGTGGAAAAATGTGTGTAACAAATTTTTTTGGCCAAAATGCAACTTCTTTCTCTGGTTGGTAGCTTGTAATAAATGCCTCACTTGGGATAATGTGAGGAAGAGGGGATTTCAGGGCCCCTCTTTTTGTGTCCTTTGTAGTAAAATGAGGATGACTCTTCTCATTTATTTTTCCAATGCTCCTTTGCCAGAGATATTTGGCACCGTTGGTGGAGCGCCTGGAACCATCTATGTTTTCATGTGCTGTCCCAGTGGAGTTTTGGAGTAGTCTAGGAAGACCTCCGGCCAAGGTCCCCTTCCTTCGGGTGGCTTGGAATTTGGGCCCTTCTTGCATCATCTCGTAAATTTGGCTCAAACAGAACCAACGCATATTTCAAGGCAGTTATTTGGTTTTTCAACATATCTGGCAAAGGATCTTGTATATGGTTCAAGAAACCATCCATAGCAAATGTGATGTGGACCCTCTTTTGGATTCTAGGGAGGAGAAGGTATAACAATCCCTTGGTCTCTTTGGGGATGATGTGAATTATTCTAGCCCTAGTAGGGTTCCTCATCTTAGCAAGAAGGTTAGGAGAGATGGTAGGTGGAGGCCACCCGCTAGAGGAGTTTTAAAAATTAATATTGATGGATCATCCAAGGGTAATCCTGGACATGCTGGCATTGACAGTGTTGGGAGATATTCTGCTAGTGGTGTCAGTTTTTTTTTTCCATTTATAAAGGTGTTCACTCGAACAATTTTATGGAAGTTCTTGCAATTCTTGAGGCCTTGCGGAAGGGGTTTTCTCTTGGCTGGCATAGGATTATCTACGAGTATGACTCTCAAATTATGGTTAGTATTTTAAACAGTAAAAGGGTGGAGTAAGTTAATTGGCAGTTGACCTCTGTAGTCGTTCAGATTCTCAGAATGAGTGAAGAGTTCAAATTTATATCCTTTGTGCACATTCCATGGGAATGGAATGTGGTTGATGATTACCTAGAAAAAAGGGCTTCTGAGTTGCTGGATCCTTGAAGTATCGATAATTGGGAGAGTCACCCGTTTGGGGACTCTCAACGCCTATGGGAGTTGATCCACAAGGATGTACAGACTTAATGTGGTTTTTTCTTGTTGTCTTTTTCGGGTGTCATTCTAGTCTAGTGGTTTTAGATAGTTTGGATGTTTATTTGAGTCTTGGTTGGAAGCTCAGTTGTACTCTATAATCTAGAATTTTTATCAACAAATTTTTACCCCTTTATTTAAAATAAAATAAAAAAATTAGGGTGGAGCTATTTATTTTTTATAATTTTGAACATAGATTTTTTGAATGTGAATCTAAAAACATATTAATTGGGTGACTAGACTATTTTGTTAATTTTAATTTAAAATTATTAGAAAAAATATATTATAAACATTATATATAATGTTTTAATTTTTTGGGTTGAAGTACGATGAAAAGTATAATTGAGGGCACAATGGGCCATCCCTAGCCCTCTCCATGATTTCCAACATAAGTCTCCTTGATAAGAATTCAAAGATATATCTTTTTTTTGAAGAATTTGAAAAAATATACTAAAATAAGATTATTTACAAGTTGTGACAAGACTTCTCTTAGTCTTAGTTGATAAGAATACATGTTTATAATAGACCTAGGTTCAAACCTTAGTGGTTCCAGTTTTTAAAGGTAGTAGTCTGCTCTGACCAATGACGATGGTAGGAACATCGAGCAACTGACGGTCCCCATGTCACATGAGACAGATAGGTTTGATGGTTGTAGTCCCTATGGTTTGAACCATATGCTATCAGTTACTAAAAATAGTGGCTGTAGCCAACTATAATAGTAAAAGGAGATCTGCTTGGAGCCAAATATCATATGTCATATGTCTACAATGATTATCCAAATTAGCTAAAAATTGTATTTGCTCACCAATTTGTTTAATATTCTCATCCTTAATAGCCATACCATTGTGCCAGTGAACTCCTACCTCCTTATTAGTACCATCTTAGCTAGGATGTCTACCACTTTATTCAGAGTTCTACCCACATAAATCAGAATCACATCATCTAATTCACTCCATAATTCCTTAATTTGGATGACAAGAATCCTCAACCTCCATGTCTCCAAATCAAAGTTCCCCATGCAATCCAAAGCTCCTACCAAGATTTGAAGCATCCTCCATATTGATCTAAAAATGGCGGAGGATGCAGGACATAGTAAAATGCCCATATTTGTGGTAAACTCTACACTTGAAGGCAACACCTCATTATCCAATTGCTAAATCCATGATAATATTACAAGTTTGAGTTCCACCTCTAAAAATGGAAGTTGGCTGTGATCCATTTCAATGCATAATCTAGTGTAAGTGATAGTGTTTCCTTTCATTGTGTCTCTAGAAACACCTAAATATATTCCAGGAAATTATTGATGATTTCCAATACCTCTCACCCCAAAACTCCATTGGAAGTGCATACATACAAATCCAAACATATGGATCCAAAATAAGACATTAGTGGGTTCAATTTGGGAATCAAATCCCACTCTCTAAAGCTGAACAAATAATCCTTTCAAACCATAAATCTTATTTTTTTATTCTAAAACCTTATTTTTATCGCTTTACTAATAAACCACCAAAAATTCACCAAGATATATATATATATATATATATATTCTTTTAGCTATAAATTATTATTGTTGAATTCTTTGTTACCAATAAACTATTCATTCTTTGTTTATTCATTACCTACCAAAAAAAGAAAAAGATGCCATCAACACAACTTATCAATAACTTTAACAAAGATACTTTGAGTTAATTTTATTATTTTTTAAAATAAAATATAAACAAATAAATATTTAAAAAAATCATTATAAATATTCATATTATAAATATAATACATAATACTTTAAATTTATTAAATATTTATTTTTAAATAACAGGAAAAAACTATCCTTTCAATTTTCTATTAGCAATTATTGATGTTAAATTCTTCATACAAAATTTATTAATATTTTTTTCAAAGTGGAAACTTTCAAATTTTAAATAAAAGATTAAAGGTCTAATTTTAAAGTAAGTTTAAATACTATATCTAAATAATATTATTAAAGACAACTAAATAAATGGTATTTACTTCATATAATTATATAAAAAAAAAAACTTGTATCTTATATAACCCTAAAAAACTACTTTATTTTTTTATCATTTTCATAAAATATCAACTGCAAAAGAAAAATCCATGGAACCAGGCTGTTCATGTAGTCGAAGAGACACAAACCCTTCTTAGGGAGCGGCCCCAACACCTAAAGGTGTTGGGCATGATTTCGATTCTACTCGAAAGAAAAGAATTAAGATCTATGAAATGACTTGTTATTAGTTTTAAAATAACAACATGCAATGTAAAGGTTGTGACCTCTATCATACAACAGAATGAGTAGATGAAATGTAGAAGAATGGTTCGGTTCGTAAACCTAGCAAGTACCAACTAAGAAGCAAGTGGCTCCTGGTTACTACATGTAGAGGGAACACGCTTACCCCATATACTTCTATTCTCAACCTATTTACTTGCTCTTTCTTAATTGAGATGAAGGGCAGTAAAGTATTATTGCATAATTAGTATGCAATAAACTTTGGGAAAAAAAACTACTTTCATTACCGTAATATTATAAAAAAAATTGTTTTTTATATTAATGCAATAATTGAATTATTTTTAGATAGATTAATTGAGATGTTTATATGTTTAAATAAAATTTTATGGTTGCATGTTCCAGTTTTATTTTTATATATGTTTGTTAAAAAAATGCATATATTATATAATTATAGATAACTATAAGATATACCGCGTGATGTGATGTGGTCTACTAGCAAGGACGCCACTTGCATTATCTGTGATGTGACCCGGATTCAATCCCCATGACGGATATGTATATGTATAAAAAGTATTTACTCGATTAAAAAAAAAAAACTATAAGATATACCAAAATATTTAAGTTAATAAAATAATAAAAAGATAAACAATCATACAATACTAAGCTAATACTATCATAGTGAAAGCAAAGATAATTGAAAGAGACTAAGAGAGCTTACGACACTAAGATTATCTATAAAACATATGCAATATTGAATCCTAATGAAGATACATTAGACAACCTAGGGCATCAAGGACCATGTCATCCATCAATATTGAAATAAGAAATATAAGAGTCTCTTAAATTCATTCTATCTTTCTTGAAACGTTACCACCATATCAAGGAAATATTACTCTTCAGGATCAACACAAGGACCTAAAGTACCTTGGAAACTAGTCCTCAAGCAACAACTATGATCTTTAACTACAAATTATGGTGGAACATCTTGTTGTCGTTTATGTAAGGTGGCAAGCCAATAGTTGATAGCTTTGGTCATATCTATAAAAGAGAGATAGAGAGAAAAAATAAGGTCAATGTTATGACACCAATAGCGGTAATAAATAATAATATAAAATATTAGACCACATTATGACTATGAGGGTTTACAATGCCCAAGCTAGGATACGGGGCGAGTTCTTTGAAGATTCCTTATGGTTAGCAAGCCCCATTACAGATGCATTTTGACCTAGGTGAAAGGTCTTGGTCAAATTTTTTTCAAGGAGGAAAGTGATAAGGCATGTAGTGTAGGTTTAATCTCTACCCAGACGAAGGAAAGCCTCACATTTTTGTTGAACTTACTGCTATGATGATGGTTCAAGGCACATGTAACCTACACAAAAAATTATAGGAGTGTGCTCTAATATTGATACCATTCACAGATGGTTATTTTTGAAGTGGTTGCCACAGGGTCATATGGAAATTGTAATGCTTTCTAAGGAGGTTTTTATGATTAAACTCAATTGTGAGGAAGATATCGATTAAATCCTATGGGAAGGACCTTGGCTCTTTAGAAGATGAGATCTATACTTGCAAAAATGGGGATATAATTTTAATCCAAACACTCAAAGTATTCATAAGGCCCCATTATGGGTTAGAATCCTAGACCTTCTTTTCTATTTTTGGCATGAATAGGTTCTTCTAGGGATTGTGAAGAAGATAAGGGAAGTAATCATGATTGATCCAACTACCGAAGTTAAGTTGTGATTGGATTTTGTTAGAATGTGTGTCAATGTTGACCTAGAATCGAAACTCCCAAGTTCCATAGAATTTGTTTTAGACTTGGAAAATAGATGCAGGAAATAGAATACGAGAACATACCCACTTTTTGTGAGCTTTGTCAAAAACTAGGGAATTCTTCTAGTTTTTACCCAAATAAGAAGAAATACCGTAATCCAAGGAGAGTCTAGCAAGGAAAGGAACCCATTGAACCTAAATTTAATCAGATGGAAAATTCAGGCCCTTCAAAGGAGAATGTATTGAATCAACCAAAAGCCCAAGAATCTCAATAGGTATGCTTGGAGCCTTAAGAAAGAGAGGAAGGAGAGATTGTGGAGGATGCAGATCAAGTAAGCCTACATGCACCAAATATTTGTATCCTTGAAAATAAAATTCCTCAAAAAAACTCTTTTACATGTTTAGGGGAGGAAATAGATGATTCTATGTAATTTAATGCTAAAACCCATAATGATAGAATGTAAATTGAATCATAACTAGGAATTTTAGAGACCTAGTGGGATGCAAATGAAGATTCCATCCAGGAAACCTCCTCTTCAAAAGGGAATAAAGAATTAAGTTTGTTTGATATTGGTGTAAAAAAGGAAAAGTTTTTGCTACTCAAAGTAGAGTGACTAGGAATCAAAAGAAGAGAGTGATGGATGTAGGAATTGAACCCAAAATAAGGATACCCATGAATTAAGAGATTAGATTGAGAGAAACTATTGTAGAGATTATGAATAGCACCCAATCTATCCTGGATTTGGGTAGAAGGAAAAAGTAGCAGGCCAAATATAAAAAATGAATATTATATTCTAGTATGTGAGGGGCCTCAATTCCCCCTCTAAGCATAGAGTAGTTCAAGCAACGAGAAATGAGATTAACCCAAAAGCCATGTTGCTACAAGAAACAAAACTCGATGAGCCACACTTTGAAAGCATTAAGAAAAGAATCTAGAGAGACGTTGATTTTGTGGTAGAACCTATTGTGGGTGCCTTCAAAGGTATTTTATGTATATGGGACCAAAATAAAATTGAAGAAAAATTAATAGTATCGAATGAGAGATTCATTGCTATACATTTTTATGCTAAGGAGGAAAACCAACAATGGATAGTCTAATTTTTGTACCCTGAATACAATAGAAAGGATAAAACATCTATGGAGATACCTATATCATATAAGGAATTCCTTTGTAGGTATTCCTTGGGTATTGGTGGGTGACTTCAACTCCCTCCTTTATCCATCATACAATAAGCAAGGTAGCATTTCTATTTTAGAAGGTATGAATAATTTTGCTAACTTTGTGAATGAAAATGAACTCATGGATATTGATCTAAGGAGAGCTAAGTACACCTGCAGCAAGAAGCATCTATAAAATAACTTAATTCAAATATACTTGGATCATTTTTTGTTGTCTCAAGAGAGTCTTATTTTTTGTTATAATCCTTACAACCTATCCGATGATAGGGTCAGATCATAATCCTATAGTGTGGGAGATAGAGGAATAGAGGAGAATTTAAAAAATAACCTTATTTTTTGAGAAAATATGGTTGTTACATGAATGATTAGAAAGCAAAATTTATGATTGGTGGAAATAGAGTTTCACCAATAGTAAATTAACTTAAGTGGCAAAGAAGCTAAGATTCATTAAGAGAAACCTTAATGTTTGGAACAAATATATCTTTGGCTATCTCCTTGAGAAAAATTAGACCTAAAATAATAATAATTTGATCTTGAAATTGCCCTACAAAAAAAGGACTTGATATGTGAAATTTGAGATAAAGAGAATAACATTTTATGTGAATATCATAATACTCTAGCATGTGAGGAAATATTCTAGCGGTATAAATTCAAAGTAACTTGGTTAAAAGAAGGTGACATGAATACAATCTTTCATATTTCAACCTTGAGGCATAGGAGTTAGAACACAGTAAAAGAAGTGGTCAAGATGGATGGTTTAGTAATGAATGAGCCCATTCAAATCAGAGAGGAGACAATAAATATTTTCTTTAATCTCATAGGATTGGATGACCTTGTTGATAATGTTGCAATGAAAACTACGCTATAGCATATTCCTTGCTTGGTAACAGATCATCTCAATGATTATTTATTTAGCCCCTTTAAGGAAGAGGAAATAAGAAAAGTTATTTTTTAGATACATGGAGACAAAACCCTAAGACTAGATGGTTTCCCAAAAAAATTCTTCCATCATTTTTGGCACATAGATGGGAATACGCTATCATGGAGCTCCAAAGAACCTAGCCTATACCTTAGAATGTTAATTCAACCTTTCTAGCTTTAATTCTAAAATTTGTAGGGGCAAGATATTTTTCATATTTCCAATCGATAAGCCTTTGCAATACTATTTACAAGATTGTATCAAAAGTTCTAGCTAATAGAATCAAAATCATCCTACCTTTTATAATTGACTCCCAATAATGGATGGTTTGTTAAAGGTCATCAAATTCTTGATTGAATAATTACTATCCATGAAGTAATTGCTCTATTAACCAAAGTGGAAATGTAGGGATGTTTTTAAAATTAGAAATGAACAAGGCTTATGACAAGGTCTCTTGGGACTTCTTAATCAAAACCATGGTTAGTTTTGGATTTGACCAAGACTAGATCAACCTTGTAAAGGATTACTTCTCCTCTGCAATGTTCTTTATACTTGTATATGGCTCTATAATAGAATGTTTTATAAATAAATAAGGTCTCTTCCAGGGGGAACCCTTTTTTCCCTATATTTTTATTATTTTTGTTGAGGATTTGGGGAGAGTGATTTTAGCTACAACAACAAATGGGAGGATTGATGACATAAAACCTGCAACAATAGTTTATAGATGACATAATTATAATGATACAATATCCTATTCTATAGGCTAGAAAATTGAAGTTGGTATTGGAGAAATATGAGTAGGCAACAAGCCAAAAGGTGAATTATGCTAAAATTAAAATCTAATTTTTGAACACCCCTGGTCCTAGATAGGTAAGACTAGATAGAATCTTTGGATGTGGTATTGGAGACCTCTCAACTACCTATCTAGTAATTTCACTTTATAAGGGGATGATGAATTAAGCACTTTGGAATCCAATAGTAGAACGTCTGATAAGATAACTCTTAGGATGGAGAGGCTCTTTGCTTAGCCAAGCTAGAAAAATACAATTTATTGAGTCCTCTTTACAAAATATCCCCATTTATTTCATGTCTTTTTTTAATATGTTGACTAAGATTTGTGACACAATTAAATATATCCAAAGAAAAAAATAAATTTTATGTGGTATGGGATGGAGAGCAAGAGAATATTGGCACTGGTCACATGGGATAAGGTTTATTCAAAAAAATAAGTGGGAGGGATGGGTTTTAGAAAGATGAAAATAATGAATAAATACTTTATGGGTAAATTAATATGGAAACTTGCAATAGAGGAAAAACTCAACTGGGTTCACACCCTAAATATTAAATACCTTAGACATGCTTCAAGATTTCTTGGAGGCAAGAATCTTCCTAAAGGGTTAAATTTTTGGAATAACCTTCAGAATATTAAATCGCTTTTATGACAAGGAAAATATTGGAAAATTGGGGATGGTTCCCAAGTTCATTTTTGGACTGGTAAATGGCTAAAAGGTACTCTTTGTGAGGACCTAAATTTTGTTGGTTTAGAACTAATTGTATCTATTATCTATGGAAACCTAGTGCAAGAATTTTTTTATGAATTTGGTAAAAGGTGGATAATCCTATAGGTGGATGGCCTTGATGATAGGAATCAACAAAAAATAAGTATGCTTAATAGGATTATATAGGTTTATTTTTTGAATAGGATAAGATCAGTTGATTCTCTCATTTGGATGAGTTATAAAGAAGGGATATATTCAGTGAAATTTTGTTATTACCTTCTATACAGAGAAGGTTTTGGATGGATTCTAGCAGCAAAGATATGGATAAAGGATTTTATACCAAAGATTGCATGTTTCTATTGGTTATCTATCCAAAATAAGGTTTTAACATTGGATAAACTTTGCAAAAGAGGCACGCTATTTCCAAATATGTGTAATATGTGAAATAAATAAGGATACAAATCACTTATTATTTAAATATCCTTTCATTGGTGAACTTCTAAACAAGATATTTCATAAATTTTAGGTTGCTTGGGTCCTTTCCAAATCACTCCCTAACCTATGTCTCAAATGGGATTCCCATTTCAATAACCAAAGATAATAAATGGTATGGATATTAAGCCTCCCCATGCACTTTAGGGAGTATGGAAAGAACAGAACCATCATATTTTAAAATATAGGATAAAATATTATTCCTCAATTGAAATTAGAACCTCAAGTGTTGTGGTGGAAAACCTTAATATAATAAAGTTAAAAAATACTTGGGAGTTATATTGGGAGAATGAGATTGTGAGTGGTTGGGGATTAGATTTTAGAGCTTGTAGTCTTTCCACATCCTCAATATACCCAAGGACCCATTCAATGTGGAAGTCACCTCCTCTTGGTTGAATTAATTTTTTTTTTTTAATGGAGCAATGAATGGGAATCTTGGGCATATTGGAGTAGGAGGGATCTTTCATGATCATTTAGGTAAGGTAAGTTTGGCCTGTGTTGAACCCCTAGAGGATCAAACAAGTCATTTTATTGAATCTAGGGTAGCATTTGTGGGTATCTCTTTCATAGATAGGCTGAATGCAAAGAATTTGATTGTTGAAGGAGACTCACTAAATATCATTAATATCTTGAATGGAAGACATCCTCCTAGTTGGAATATAGCAGACATGGTAGCAAAGGCTAAAATCAAAATGAAACTTGATAATGTTTATTTCATCAATGTTTATAGAGACACCAATGGTGTAGCATACTACTTAGTAAATATAGGAGTGCAATTGGAAGGCTTTCAAAGTTGGGATACAATCTTTCCTAACTAGATCCAAGAGCTTATTAAAGGGGAATCTAGAGATGGTGGTCAAATTTATAATAGAGGATAGTTGTGTTTTGAGGCTATTTATGTTTTTGTTGACAAAGCATTATTGCATATTTAGAGGGAGGGTTCTAGGTAAGCTGATTAGACACACATAGCATCTTCGAGGGGACCTTAGAATAAAATTCTAGGAGGGTGGGATACTACTTGGAAAAATAGGGATTCATCTTCAGATACAGCCAAAGAGTTATCCCCTTGGTAATCCTAGTATGGTGATACTCCACGTTCGGGGCTCTATTTTGATTGGTAAGTTGGATGTTCTTGGGTTGGAATCCTCTTGGAATTTTTCAAATTATCTTGAGGAGAGAACGAATCATTATTGGATGAACCAATGCCATATTATCCAAATAGGATAGAAGGCCTAACTAGTCTAGGACCCATGCCAACTCAATTAGTTTTGTGAAATATGGCACAGGGAGGGGATGAATTTAAGAAAACATATGAAGACTGAATATTGTACACATGAAAGATATTGGAACCATATGGATATGGAGACCTACATGACCAAGATTTTAGGAGCTTCAAAATCCTAATCATAGGGAGACCTAAAAGTTTTGGAGACTCATAAGAATTATAAAATATTTTATGGTGATTGTTCTAGATTTGGGGGAGAGAGCAGGAATACAGGAAGTAGAGATCCTTTTTGATTAGCACTGAGCATTGACTTGCGTTATTATTGATTTTTATTGTTTCTAATTTATTTTTTGTGAGGTATAGGTTGGATTTGAAACTCATGACTGGAGTGGGTTTGACTTGGATAGCACTACCAAGTCCCAAGATAGGATGGATAGAGATCACTTGGACAAGACTTCATATTTCTCATGATAAACCAGAAGTGGTTTACTTGCAGAAGCATACACCCTCACCTAAATCTATGATGAAGACTCAAGAGTAACCTGTGTAATCACCCTCTTAACATACTTTTATCCAAGGGGATATGGATGGAAGATCTATCTTATCAGGATGGTAAGGAGGATGAATCAAGCTAGCAAGGACATGTTAGAAAGGAAATTTTGGAGTTTTATTCTCCATTAGTGAGTATAAACCTCCATAAAAATGAGTACAAGTGGTTTAGTATGGAAGCATATAGGGAATTGGTAGGAAAAACCCCGAGGAAGATTGTTTTTGATGTCTTAAAACAATATTATGTATTTTTAAATACCTTAATGAGTAAACAAAGAAACTAACCCAAAGGTTAGCCTATAATGTGGAGGAGGTCAAAATCTATATTAAAGATATGAACAAGAAGATTCTTTGGTTAAGATTCCAATTAGAACTAATGGAAAATGGATGGAAAACCTTGGATCATACTTAATCCTCCTTCATTTGTTCCATTTTGTTTCTATATTTCTTTATTTATTGTGTCTTTTCTTATATGGTTTCTAGCTAGTTAGTTTCTCTATCTCTAGTTCTATTTGATTTGGGGTTCTCAATAGATTGGACTAGTGTTATTTATTTTTGTGATCTCTTTTAGGGTCTTGATGCCTATTTTATTTGATCTTATGTAAAATGTTTGGGGTCCCTTTAAAAACCACTTATTCCAAATAAATAAATAAATAGAGGTAATAAATAATGGAGGATTGCTAAAATAGCATAAGTATTTTAATAACTCAATTATTGATAGTTGGTTGTAAGGTGATATGGAAATGAGTATTTATATTAGATGGAATAAATAACTTACCTTTTGAGGATGACAACTAGATTACACTCTTTTTGAATATATTAAATCATAATAGTTGGCCAAAACAATGTGTTGTCTTAACCCTAGGTATAAAAACATGTTAAGTGATAAGTATCATTAATGTCATCATTTAATTTTAATATTTTTCAAATCCAAGGCAGTGTCCAAGGCTATATACAATAGAATAAGTTTGGGAGTCTATAGTTCAAAAATTAGAGCACATGCTTATTTAGTGGAACAAAGTTTCATAAAGGTATTTCAAGGATCACACTATCACTAATTTATTAAATTAAAACTACTTAAGTTGTAAAATTGAAACTACTTAAGTTGTAAAATTGAAACTACTTAAGTTGTAGAATTGAAACTACTTAAGTTGTAGAATTGAAACTATTTAAGTTGTAGAATTGAAACTATTTAAGTTGTAGAATTGAAATATGTTGAAAATGAAGGAAACTAAATTACTTATGGTAAATGGAAATAACAAGGAATAGAAATTCTAATTTGAAATCACTAAATTAACAACTGCTAAAAATTAACTACTGTGAAAGAAATTGCAAAAAATGGAAATGTTGCTAAAAAAATGTAAATAATTGTTGTAACTAAAATTATAGAAAATAGAAATGATAAATGCAAAAGTAAACACAAGTTATCTAGCTAAAAATCCACACTTACACATCACACTTGAAAACAAGGGAAAAATAGAGTAAAAGCAGAGCAAATATTGATTACAACAAATTAGCAAGAAATTGATAACAATTTAGTAGAAAATACACAAGACATAAAACTTGTAAAAACCTACAAAATAGCTCCTTCCACCAGCTGTAAGAGTGGGATCTTGCTCCCTGGTCCAGTAGAAGGTCTCAACACACAAAAATTCTAAGTTTTAAACACTCACTCAATCACTAACACAACATCTGAAAAATACTACACTTTTTATTAAATAGTTCTACTATTATAGTCTACTGCAAATTATAGTCCTCCTATTTGTCAACCTATCATCTAGTTTCTAACCACTAACCAATAGGTGAGTGGAATTATTTATACTAATTTCCACATCCCTATTCTACATTAGATAAATACCAAATCAACTGATTTGTTGTTCACGCTTGATTTATTGTTTTGTTACAACGGACTCAATCTTGATTTAGAATAGAATCTAACTGTGTACTTATCCTTGCTTCCAAATTTATGGGAATCATCCAAGAATAGATGTAGCACCATTGGACACACCTTTCCATGTGCCAAATTTCTCGTCCCTTGAATATTTGGTTATAATTTAGTTTTTTTGTTGATCCTACCTATTTCTACTTGTTCTTTTAGAGCAACTCTGGAAAATCGGGTTATGCACCTATCATATTCGATTTCTGCTAATTCCATAAAATGGAGGATTTCCAAGTGTGTGGTAGGTCCCTCCTCATTGCTTTTGATATTTTTCAGCCATTTTCAACTCCTCCTTTTGCATTGTCCTTATTTTCCTAATATGTTGCAGTTGGCTACCTAGATCTCCTGAAGTTGCTCCTACATATGCTGCTACTTAGTTGTCATGTGTCCTATTTCAATTGTAACATGGCTATTTTGGCACCACATCATCCTAGAAATTATTTTTAGGTGGGAAAACAATTCAAAATAGCTTAGCCAATCAAATGTCATAGAACCTTTATTTTCTAGTGATTTTTACTATGTTGTTTTATTGCTAAAATCATGCAAAAATATGACAGAAAGTGCAAAAAATAGTCAAAATAGTGGCATAATATCTCTTAAAATTTAAGCATACTAGAATCAACAAAATAATGCATTCTAATCAAATATTTGACATAGAACTATATTATTTATTAAAACATGGTAGTTTTTTATGTCAAAAAATGATGCAAAAATGAGGTATTATTTGGCCTCATCATTCCCCCCAACTTAACCTGATGCATGTCCTCATGCATTTTTTTGGGCTATAGAGGCATTAAGGTCTAATTCCATGTACCAATTTCCACAAAATTGGTATTCTCCATAATGGTATCCCATATTTTTCTTTATCTTTGCCAACCATATTTGAAATTGTTGTTCAGGCTTAGCGTCATAATCAAAATAGAAAGGTACACGTGTAATAATAGTGGGTGGCTTGAACTATAAGACTATCCACTAACGTTTCAGTGCCAAAATAACATCCATCAATGCATATTTCCTTTTGCATGACCATTTCAAGTTTGTTGGTGACATGGGTTCTCTCTTCTTTAAAAACATGGGTAGTTCATCCCACTTGCTCTTACATATTGCCAAAGAGTTATCAAAGTTGTTTATACAAAACTATTAAAAATAAGCCATAATCTCCTTAATATTCCTAATATAAGTAAATTTTATATTTTGTTTATTCATAAAGGTAAAATATTGGTTTGTTAGTGCTTTAGGGTTGGGCTAGATGTGTCTTAGCAAAATACCAGGTCCTAATTCCATAGTTTTATTATACTTTCTTTCCTGATCCCAATATATCTAATTTTACAATATGGAAATAAAAGCTTAGATTTGTATATATTCTATGTATATATGAGGTATAAATTGCACATCCTCTATCATTACAAACTTGTGCCAATAAAATTCACATAATAAGTTATTTTGCTCCTTGAGACTATGTAGGTATGCATCAAGGAAATCCTCACCAAAAGATTATTCATATGATAAAGTGAAGTAGATTCACATTACCTGCCACTTGAGAAATATCTTTTTGAAGACTAAACTATATAATCTGGTAGGCCTTTTGCATTGCATCAAGTGTTATACAATTAGGTACAAGTCTTTCACCTTGGCCTGCAATTATGTAATTTATGCAATCTGCTTCTTGCTCTATTCCTCTAATGGATTTATTACTATAAAACACAATTCAAGTGCTTGGTAGTTAGCTACCCAACCTTCTATGGCCTTATTATGCACTTCCAATGACACCATATCCAGTTGATGCACTATCATTGGTGGGGGCTCAAGAACTATCAATAATTCCACCTAAATTCCAATATTTATAGTCTGAACTGTCTTAATAGATTCTATGAGAATTTGTTTCTCTTTTTTTAGGTGATGTATTTATCTACATGGAGTCGATTTGTACTCCTAATTTTTTTTTTTTGTTGTACCTTGTTCATCCTCTTGTTTCGAAGCTTCTCCTAGATGTTTCAGAGCTTTTTTTGGATGTTCTGTAGCTACTTCAAAAGGTTCTTGGACTGCTTTAGAATGTTTCAAAGCTACTTCAAATGTTCTTGAGCCACTTTAGAATGTTCTTAATTTATCTCTTCTGTAATATTCTCTAGCCAAATCTAATGTTTCTCAAGCTTTGGAGCATCCTCTCCTTGGTAGGAACTCTCTCCAACATCCATTGGTTCTTTTCCAACCCTCTTCACGGGTACAACTCCTTCTACCTATTGTTCTTTTGCTGAAATAGCAACCATGGCAACAACAAAAAGGTGAGGTTCCTGGTCTATGGTGACTTTTACAATTTTGAGGTAATTGTGGGGTATTCTCTTATGATTTTTTATCTAGAATTTGCCCTGCCAAACCAAGCAAAAATTTAGTTGTTTCTTCCCCTAAATCAAAGGTTGCAGGTAAATCTTCCAACTATTTTACTTTTCCCTTCAATTCATTCAATTCTTGTAGCAATTTACAAATATATTCATATTTTTCTTTTATAGTTGCCTCCCCTTTTTCAATCCAAGTCTGTTGGATCTTGATGATCACCCTAGCATATTTCATGGGATCCTTTGACTCAAACTCTATATTCTTTAGATTTTGAATAATATGTGAGCAGATCCATTATAGATGGGGAATTTTGCTCCATGCATTCTTCAAATTTTGTAGGTGGTTCCTCAAACTAAACAAGTTTTTCCTAAATAGGTGTGTTTTCAACCTGAATAGGCATTTCCTCGGTAATATCATCTTCATCCTCCTACAAAATTAAATTCCTCCTTCTTGGCCTTGGTGGTGCAGGGGATGTTGTTTCTTAAGTTGTGGCAACTTCCTGTTTCTTCCTAGAACTTTTTCAAAGAGGAAGGGGTGTAGGTGAAGTTTTCTATATCTCAAATTATTTCTCCCCTTGTGTAGCAAGTTCATCTATAACAACCTTTCTCATTTATCTGGTGGACTTTCTTAGTGGTTGTGACCCTGTCCCCTATGTTCCACCAGTCTATTTTATCTCTTCAATTTTATCCTTTGTAAATTACAAATTAATTTTTTCATCTTGTTCCATGTTTATCCCAAAAATGGAAGGTTATGGTTGTGCAAGTTCTTCTACGTAGGCAAAAATCTCAATGTCCCTAGTTTTGATAATCACCTCTTGGTTCTAGGTCTTTCTATAGGGTTGCTTCTAGTTTTCCTTTTTATTTATGCCCTAGTTTTTGTAGATGGTGGATAATGGGAGGACGATGGAGTTTCCTCAAGTTTAGGAGTAGCCCTATCATCAATATTTTCCCTAGATGTCTCTGCCCTACTAGTAACTACCCTCTCTTCTTGTTTTCGCTCCTCTTTAGTAGGAATATTTTCATTCCAAGGTTTAAAGAACCTATTGAAAGTTTATAGATTACCCTTGAAGTGATGTTTGTAAATCAATTTAATGAGGCCATGGTGTATTACAGAACCTTGGCCCTCCTAGTATATTTTTGCCATATTATGCAATTCTTGATGCAAATATAAAGGGATATTCACTCTAACCTCTGGATGTTGTGTGCCATGCCTGAGGTGAGTAAGAATTCTCATGTGATGGCCATCCAAGATAACAAACTATCCTTCATAGGTTAAATACCTGATGATCCATATTGCTACTTTATCCCATGGTGTTTGTAAGCTAATCCTTTTAACCCCTTTGTAGGTGTTATTATTAATTTACATGCTAGGGTGAAAATCTCCCTCAATTGAAAAACCCTGAACTACTTCAAAGAATGTTGATTTATATGTTCTAGTTATTTATACCCCTTGAAGTGGTAATTTAGCGATTTGGATTAAAACTAAGGGAGTTACCTCAATCTGTATTCCATTTATTGTAGCTCTATTTTTGTGTAGAGTGCAAGAAAATTCTGCAGCTAGCCCTTTGAAATACCCATCAAATTTCTACAAAAATGGCATCAACCGAATTTGTTGAAATACTTGCACCACTTTGATGTAGCACTACAATTCGTCTAAGATGTTAGGATCAGAATTCTTATTCTAAACCATTGTTATTTTTAGCTATCCAACAATACCTTCTATTTTTCTACAACAACCCTCTACAACTTGGCTTTTTTTCTCTGTAACTTTGCTACACCTCAAGCGGCTTTTTGGAAAATCCCTTTTTGCAATGCAACATCGTCTAGTTTTTGTTTATAGCTTCTATTTAATTTCAATGGTGTTTATCCCTCTGTTTGTTTAATAATTACAATAACTATGCATCATTATTCTAGAACATGGTAAATAGATCCGAAATATGGTGCAAAGTACGTTGTGATCTTTCATGCATCAGTGGGACATGTGGCATGTTGTTATTCAGTTTTTCACAAGAATTTAATTTTTAATAATCTTAAGTGTGTGAATGAGAAAACTATGCCACTAATACTAAATAAATAATATATATATATAAGGCTAATAAGGATAAGTTTTATGGTGTTATAGCCCTTCATGTTGATGATATCTTCACAAACATGTTAGTTGCACCAAAAACCCTAAAGTGTTACTTGATAAATTCCAAGGATTATGTGGTCATATTAATTCTACATAAATTAGTAGGTTAGAGTATAAGCTTACAAATTTGTCTATGGAATCATTGATATTGTTGATGAGTACATTATTCATTTCAAGAATCTAAAAAATTATATCTAGACTATAAAATAACTACCTAAGAAGTAAGGAGAAGGACAAAGCTTTGAAGAAAGAAAAGAACATTGAATTGTTAAATATTATCTTCAACAATGTTTTAGAGGTATATAATATGTTTTTTTTATATGCTTAGCATGTACTTTCCAAATTATCTTACACAACCAATTGATGAGGTATTCAAGTATTGTTTGCATTATCAAGCTAGAAGACAAAGGCATAAGGAAAATAATATGTTTAGTTAGGTCTATCCAAGGAAGCTATTTCCAAAGATAAAAATGAAAATAATTCAAAATAGAATGAGAATAATCCCAAGAAGCCCTTCAAACATCCAACATATAATTTTTTCAAAAAAGAATATCATAAATTAGAGTTTTTCTAGATTTTCTTATGAAGCTTGAGGAAGTAGTAGGAAAGGGCATGTTGATGTTGTTGTCTTATATGCATAAGGTGAGTATAGATTTTATGGAGAAACCTCAAAAGAATATGTAGCTATTCATTCAAATTATTGGACATATGCCTCTTTGGATAAGAGAAGTGTATATTTAGGGTCAACTAGGAACTTGACAAAGCACAAAATTTTTCTATGTGTACAACAAATTATATTTAGGGGAGTGTATTGTTATTAAAGATGACTCTTGATTGCATGTTATATGAGATGGATAATTTATAATTGGATATTCTTATTTTAAATGAGGTACTTCATGTTTCTAATGTTATCCTTAATCTCTTGTCTATTTATTGTATTACTTATACATATAAAAGGTATAATTCTAGAATGACCATTAGGTAACTGAGGATACAAATAGTAGGTTTTAAAATATTACTTCTATCTATTATGATGATTCTAACCAAATGTAAAAGTTAGTATAAACTCCAAACTCCTTTGTTTCCTCTTTTTGAAATAAAACCCTATTGCTATGGTTGCACATGCAAATGATGATAGGAGTAAGTGGCACCATAGGCTTGGGCATATCATTGATGGATCGTTGAGATACATTAGTTTCCATTAGATGGCCATGGGACTTCCTCACATATTCTCTCTAAGTAGTAGAGGTGAGGGACGTATTCTAGGGAAGAACCATAGGTAAAATTTTCCAAAATGGATTATGAGATGGTCTTATCATCCCTTAGATATTATACATAGTTATATTTGTTGACCTATAAGTACATAATGTGTTTCAAGAAATACGCACTTCATACTTTTAATTAATGATTTTCCTAGATACATGTGGTTGTATATTATTTGCACTAAGGATGAGGTATTTGAGAAAATCAATGCTTTAAAGGATCTTGTTGAGAATCAATTAGATAGAAAAATCAAATATATTAGGATGGATGGAGGAGGTTAGTACATAATTCATTTTGTTTATAATTTTTTGCCTCATGAGATTGCGTATTATAGGACTATCCACTATACTCCAAAGAGGAATTGTATAACAAAAATGAAGAACAATGTTATCATGGATATGGCATTATATATGATTCATACCAACAGGTTGGAGCACAAATTCTAGGGTGAGGTTGTCACTTGTGTAATATACATCATCAACATGGTTTCCAACAAGGCTATTCAAGGAATGACACCTCGTGATAGGTTGGTAGGAGATAAGATTAATGCATCTTGATTCTATATCTTTGAGCCTTTAGCATGAAATCATATACCCAAATGATCTTCCGAATGAGGCAAAAAAGATTCATAGACATATATTTGTGGGATATTCAAATATCTCAAAGGCATATCACCTTGATGACCCTTAGAGGTGTGAGGTTTTGATTTAGAGAGATGTCATTTTTGAAAGGTCCTTCTTGGAGCTTCTTCCAGTCCATCACCTAAGATTTTGGTAGATGACTATTTTGATCCTTTTATTGTTTGAAATTGATAGATTTTGAGACCTAACACTTAATGTAAATCTAAAATGAAAGTAATTACAATATCAAAATAAAATTGAAATATAAAGAACTCAATGAAGATAATGATAATAACAAGAATAAATCTGAAATACTCATAGAATAATCACATGGAAATGCTCACAAAAATACTGGAAATTTTATAGAATAAAGGTCTACTAATGCATGCTATGTGCTATGCATTTTTTATACAAATTACAATGCTTTATCAAAAATATATAATAGCATGTGACTCTTCATATGAAGCACTCTTGAACTTCACTCTTCTATGTAACTCTTCAATTTCCTATTCTAAGGACACATGTCCACTCTTACACAATGGACACTTGTGTACATCCACACTCACAATGCTTGCAAACTTAATTACATGACGCTTGTGAATTTTTTGCATATTTTTAGATTACATGAAATATAAACTCACACTCTAATATAAGACATGCCTAATCTAATATTGTACCAAGGTGGTACATTTGCATGTACCAAATAATGTAATATTCTCCAACACCCCTATGTATTACATTATTTGGTTATTGAATACTTTTATCTTCAATATAGTATTTATCCTTTATGTAAATATCTTCAACATGATCTTTGTCTTCAATAGATTTAGTTTTGACTAGATCTTGCTTCTTCTTGATTGCCTTCATCTTTGATGTTTGTATTGATCTTGAGTCTTCAAGATTTGCTAGATAGCCTTGTTGGACAAGAGACCTTATTACTTCACAAGTCCATTTCCTTTTTTCTTCCTCTTTGAATGAATTTCTAGATTGATCTTCAATATTTTCATGTTTGCATCCATTGTTAGTAAATACTTCAAAAATAAGTTTTTGAAATAGACAATCTAATCTGAGTGTAAGAGTCTTTTCAAATTTATTGTAATACTCCTTTTTGTAATAACAGAAAATGGATGAGTGAGATTTTCTTTCACAGTATTTACAAGGATGTAGAAGCCAACAATTTGCTTCTTCATGTCCAACTCTATTGCAATGAATACATCTTGAAAAAAATTGTTGTCTTGGGAATTTCAAGTTCATATGTTTTCTTGATAAAATAATATAACCATTCATGTACAATTAAAGCTATTTTAACTTTACCTCTTTCATAGAGATCTTCAAGAGTTCTAGATTTTGAATCTGAAATATTAACAAGATTCACTAGATTTATCATCTTGATATTTTTGAACACTTGTTATTGTTATTTTATCAAAAAATTCTGTCAAGTTTTGAAAATAGTGTCTAAGCTTGATTTCTATATCTCCATCATAAAAGTCATTAATGACTTCTTCCATTATATCCTTTACTTTATACTTCCCTAATTTTTGAATGATAAATTCCAAGTTTCCAAGTTTGTCAAGAACCTTTGTAGTTGAATACCTTATGGCTCCCTAATAGAAACTAGAATGTTTGCAAACTTACAAATTCCTAAATTTTAAGCAAAATTCCTTGTCTTTTCATAATTAAATTATTGCAAATATTCTATCATTTTTTATTTTAAAAAATAATAAACTAATAAAGCTATTATTTAACCCTTTGAAAACAAGACTTCAAAAATAATAAATCCTACTTATCACTCCAAAAAGCAATTAAAGGTATTAATTTTTCTATTAAACTACTTATCTCTCCATTAAACTTATTTAACCTTAGAAAATAAATAATAACTAAAATTATATACTCCTTATTTCTCCTTTTAACCTTAGGGAAAAAATTAATAATCTTTAGAAACCCTAATTTACCTTCTTAAAGGTGCATAGCTTGTAGAATTATCTCTAGTGCTATGTTAGATGCTCCTCTCGTCTTCAAAATAATGACTACTTAGCTACAATCGTACAGGGATTTTTTATGGCAAGATTCTTTGCATGAAATACTATTAAATACTTATCCAAAATATTTTAAAATATACCCATTTGCTTCCTTCTTGTCATGTGGTAGAATGAATGCAAAGAGAATTGACACTTGAGTTTATTTCAAACCTTCCATTGTGTACATGAAAGTAACACTTCACTACACTTCTACCACCTAGTGCATGTGCACATAAAAATATTTTGATATCCTTCCTTTGGCACTCGATGTTAGAATTGCATGACTCTTCTTCTTCCCTATGAATGCAGTAAAAGCTTTGTCTTCTCTTGGTTTATCTCTCGTTATTCCTACATCGTTTACAATGCTCGACATTGGTGGTGCTTCTCTATAGCACTATGTTTTTTATATGGAACTTTGTCACCTTTGATTCCACATTATTCCTATCAATACTATGTTGGTCACCTAGATGACACTATACCTTGTGAAAAATACTATCTAATTGGCATTATGTTTAACTATGACATTGGTCTTCTAGTGTGCACTATAGTTGATACAGTGTTTGGCTATAATGTTGGTCGTCTAGTCAGCATTGGATGTCTAAATGATTCTTAACACTTTGAAGGAGCTTGTATCCTTGCACCATGAGTGCTATTGCACTCCTTTCATAGATTTCTATCTTGTATATTGCTATAGCTTTTTTTGCAAGTTTAGGTAATATTGGAGACTCAAAGACACACCCTTAACCTATCCTAACTTGCGCTATTATGACTATGCTTTTATAATGGCACAACTTGGATACATCCAAGAGTAGTCTTGATGATTTTTCCTCTTCTCTTCTAATTGGAGTGCACTCGACTCTTACTCTAGTGTTGATTTGTACTTAGTTCTTATTTGTTGTAGAGTTGCACTCAAATATTCTTTGTCACTGAGTTGCACTTGGATTTTTTCTTTGGCACTAACCTATTATTAATGCTACCTATGTTAATCTTGTTGTTGCTAACATTCTACGTTGGTCCTTGTAGGTTCAAATCTTCATTATGGAGCTTGTATCTTGAATACAACTCTTATATTTTATTTAGCACTACTTTAAACTTTATATATTTTTTTGAAACTTGTCTTCTTCATGTAGGTGCAAGTTTGGATACTCTAACTTGCTTTAATATTTAAGTTTTCCTTATCTACAATATTTTCCATATTACTATCTTCTTGATTTTTTTTATTTATATAGAACTTCTAATTGAACACCTATTAAATAGGTGTAATTATAATGTGAATATTCTATGATATTCCTTTGATTTTGATGATACTATGGTGCTCCTCTTAAACTATATCTCTCCTCCTAAATTATGATAAACACTTCTTTGTTGTCTCTTTTGATTATTATGTTCCATTATGTTCCTTTTATGATGTTGCCTTGAACATTAAGTCTTGTTACCTTGCTATCTTCTTCTCTATTTGCTCCAATCCTTCTCTTAAGATATTTTTATTGACTATTCGAGCACTTCTCTAAGTACTACCTTTGCTACCTATTATAGTTATTCTCTAAGCATGTCTATGCTTCTTTTTTGAGTGATTCTCTAATCACATATTTAAGGCTAGACATGGAATTCTATGATGGCCCTTCTAACCTTGTTCTTAAATTTCATACTTCTTGTATTTATTTTTAACTTTAACTCTGATACTTCAGCACTCCTTTTCTTGTATTAGAAATCATGTATTAATGCCAGTGACTTACTAAATACTCAACTATTAGTTGGCAAAATTGATAGTTCTCTCCATTCTCAAATAAAGGTATTTATTAATCACTTTTACTTTACAACAACTCTGATGAATCTTTCTTTCATATGCAGGATTGTTATTACTTATTGTTGGAGATTTAAAATTTGTTTTACCACTTATCATTGGAGCTTTCAAATCTATTATACCTAGTTCACTGAAACTTAAAAATAACTTTTATGAAAAATCATTTTCTCTTTTTTAATAAGGAGCTTAAATATTGGCTTCTTCTCTTTACTAATAAGCCACTATGATAGACCTTTTCTCTAGGGTCTCCTTCCTTAAAATTCTCTTAAGGAATATTTACCTTTATTTAATGGAACCTCTTCTATATCTTATGGGATTTTTATCAAATAGCGACAATTATCCCAAATCTAGTAATATTTGTTGGAAATTTTGAGTAAATGAGTTATCATTGATGTCAAGAGTGAGTGGTCATTAATGTCAAAAGTCAGTTTCAGTAAGCAGTGTGAGGAGAAGTAGTTCTATAATCAGTGCAAAAAAGAGAGTCTGATTCTAGTTGGTCATATCCAGTTCTAGGTAGTCAGATATGGTCATAAGTGCAAAGAAGAGACCCAAGAAAATAATATTATAATAATAAAAAGGAAGATTTAAATTAATTTAAATAATTTTATTATAAATTAATTTATTAATTAATTTAATTAACTTTAAATTTTATTAAGTTAATTATAGATTAATTATAATTTAATCATTAAATTAATTTAGAATCCTAAGGTTGGGTTATTATAAAATTAATTTATTAATCCTAAGGTTGGGATATAATAAAATTAATTTATTAACCCTAAGGATGGGTTATAAAGACTATTCGAATTCGAATTCGAAAATCGAATTCATCCATTGACATCAATAAAAGCATGGTCTAAAGCATATAAGAAGGGGGCATAACATTGTTAATAAATCATCCGAATGCAATTCATGTAAAGTGCAAAAGACTTCGACTATCGTGCAAGGAGGAAGGAATATTTCACATTTCAAAGTTATTGGCTATAGAGGAAAGGACAAAGGGGAGCGGTGCTCCATTTTCATTGCACAACACTGCATAACATAGCTGGCATTCATGGGAGGCACTAAGGTTGATAGGCTTGAGGTGCAAGGTTCGAAGCTCGCTGGCTTTATTTTTGTAAGACAGAGTGTTAGTCTTTGGACATCACGTTGATCATATATAAATAAGAGGAAGGCTTTTTCATTCCCCTTCATGTGGGAGCTAGTATCCCACGTGGTGGGCTAGCAACTTGGTAAGGCGATTGGTGAAGGAGTAGTCATGCATTCAAAAACTATCGTGATATTTTGATTGCAAGGTATGCACCATAATTTTTGCTAAGGTTGTATGTGGTATGCATCATGGTGTTTGTGGAAGGTTTGAGATTTCAGAGGTGTTTTGTTTGTGATAAATAAATATTGGCTAAGGTCTTTGAGGGAGATATAAGGTTTTTTTTTAAATTAAATATTTTATTTTAGTTTTGGAAGGTTTGAGTTATAAAGTTCGAGTAATAAGGTGTAATCGAGGTTGATTATTTTTGTGTTTGAGAAATATTTATGAAAAGAGTTAGTGAGATATTTTTGTCATCTAACCATTGAAATTGGCAAAGAAGAAAATTGTGTTTAAAATAGGTTTTGAGGTCACTTATACATCAAAAAAAAGGTATGGGCACATATTCCTAGTGAGTGATTGTTGAATGTTGTGAATGCTAAGTTGGAGTGAAAATGATTGCTTGATAACAATTGTTGTTAAAGTGATTGACTAAGTTTTGGAGCCAAATTTGACTCAACTTTGAAACCCCCAAATTTAAATTTTTGGTTTTAATAAAATTGATAATGATGTTGGTCACTGTTTGATTTCTGGTGAGTAATTTAATTTTTCATTGGTTAAATGATGTCTAAACCTTGGTTGTTTATAAGGTATACCTCTTTCAATTAATAGAATATCCCAAAAGAGAAAGGACAAAGTTTCATTAATCAAAAATTCTAAAGTCGAAGTTCGACCTTCATAAACAATAAGTTCCCTTGGGCCTAAACTAACTTCTAAAATCATAAAGTCCTAAGGTATGCTAAAGATAAGGGAATAATTAATCATCATGGTCTAAAAACTCAAAAAGCTAAAAGTCTGAAATAAAAATATTAAGTTAGACTCGAGGGTGTGTACCCCACTAAGCTAACAAGCGAGCACCTCAGATTTAATCCAAGGGTCATGCTCGATCCAAAATAAATCGGATGACAACGCATTAATAAAATTGACCAAGAGATAAACCAAACAAGTCAAAGTAGGTCAAAAGTAAAAATATCACACCTTAGGCTTAATCAGAAGGTAACACATCATCTAAAAAAAACTCCAACGGATGCACTCTCATGAATAAATCTAAAATATGATTTCGCGACATTTTTTATCTTTCGGCCGAGACGATGCAACTTGTCATGATTTTGTGGAACTTTTTCTCCTCTGGCCACGATGCTACAACTTGTCGCGATATCGCGACACTTTTTTCCTATGGCAGTAATGACGCAACATGTCGCGATATCGTGACACCTTTTCTCTTTGGCCACGATAATGCAACATGTCGCGATGTCGCAACACCTTTTTCTTCTTTGGCCACAACAATGCAACATGTCGTGATATCGTGACATTTTTTATCTTTTTGCCGAGAATATGCATCACGTCGCAATTTCGCGACATTTTTTATCCTTAAGCCATGATAATACAACTTGTCGCGATATCGCCACACTCTTTCTCTTCAGGCCACGACACTGCAACATGTCGCAATATCATGACACCTTTCCTCAATTGGACGTAACAATACAACTTGTTGTGATATCGCGACACCTTTTCTCCTGGGGTCGCGACAATGCAACATGTCGCAATATTGTGACACTTTTTCTCCTGGGGTCATGACAGTGCAACATGTTGTGATATCGCAACATATTTTCTTCTTTGGCATCGACGATACAACATGTCGCGATATTGCCACACCAATACAACATGTCGCGATATTGCGACACCTTTTCTCTTGGGGTGGCGACAATGCAACATGTCGCGATATCGCGACATTTTTTCTCCTAGGGTCGTGACAATGCAACATGTCGCGATATCACGACATATTTTCTTCTTTGGCCATGACAACACAACTCGTCATGATATCGCGACACTTTTCCTTTTCGGTAGTGATGTTGCAACATGTCGCAATATCGTGACACTTTATATTCTTCAGTCGCGATGCTGCATTTTGTCATGATTTCATGACATTCTTTCCACCCTTGGCCGTGATAGCACATGTCACGATATCACGACACCTTTTCCTCCTTGCCTTTTCTCTATGCTATGGACCGCGAAATTGCAACATGTCACGATATCGTGACACCTTTCTTCTTGTGGTGTTTGGCTTTTTCTTTGATCTTTAGCTCTTGGGCCTCTTCAGTCGGTTTGGAAAACATGTAAAAAATACTTGTACAAGGTTCAAGGACCTTTCAACACCCTTTCAACCAATCAAAAAAAAAAAAATCCAAAAGATAAGTCAAAGGGTCAATAAGGTTTAACCTAAGGTTTAAAAATCGAGCATCTCTGATTGATCTAACAGACGTGCTTGATCCAAAATAGATCTGATGACCGCACAATTTCCAAAAAGTTAAAGGTTTAAATAAAGTCAGCATGGGTCAAATAGTCAAGTTAAAATCTGAGCAAGTCCAACAGATCAAATGATCGTGCCAAGAAAATCCTAGATCAACGGTTGTGATTGCTTCGATTAAAATGAACTTTAAAATCAATATTAAGAGAACATGCCCTCTTTGGACTAATCATCAGGCTAATTAAGAGGATCAAACGGCTGCACTCAAACAATAATCGATCTAATGGTGGCATGCTCGTAGAAGATATATTAAAGTGTTTAAGATTTCGAAAGATTAATTAAAATTTAATCATATCATTAGCGAGGGTCTAACACATTGGATAATCATTCCCCTTTTGGCTTAATCAGGATTAATATTATGCACCCTTGGGTAAACTAACTCGTAGGTTGACTAAATATGACGACGGTGCTTATCTCCACTCAGATTCGACAATCGCGTCAAAACCACGAATGGTAAGAGAAAGGTGAAGGTAAAGACAAAATTAATTATGCTTTAGCAAGGGTTGACTTAGGGAAAAATGGGACCTCAAAGATAATAAAAATTGATACTCGCACCAAGGACCGAATATCACAAAAAAAATACCCCAAAGGAAACATAATTGATATCGAATACTTAGTTATCACTCGGATCCGAGGTGGCACAAGGTTCAAAAAGGACACTATCCCTGCCACACATACCAGTTCCACATTATATTAAAAGGTCCCCATTGATGAATGAATAGAAGGCTTAAATTATTATAGGCACACAAATCAAAGGATCCCAAGGCACGCAAGATAATGGATATTACTCATCATAAAACACTAAATTCTAGAAAAGGAAGAGTTGGCATGATTTTGTTGGCCAATTTTAAACAGTAGTTGGTGGCATCGGGTCGATGATGAAACGTGCAAATTTATCAAGCTCACTCCACCACCCTATATATAAACTTATGAAACCAATCAAGGACACTATCCTAGTAATCCAAGAATTAAAGTTGATACATTAGAGGCACAAAGAGAAGAGAGTATTAAAACTTTGATAACTCAAGAAGAACTTGACCAATGGCCGCAAGAGCAATGACATCATGGGGAGATGTTTTCGTGCCAAAAGATACATGAGAATCCATGAAATTTATCATAGATAGGTCACCCTACTCTATGATATCTAGGCCACCTATTCCTGGTACCACTATGTATGAGTTTGCCCAAAAATGTGGGGCAAATAAAATACCCAACCCGACTCAACTATACGATATTGACAACGCCTGTATTAAGATTTTTTTCCCAAGTGATGGAAGGTGATAACAAGACCCCATAGATAATGGTATATTTATTCCATAAAGCTCATAGGTTATAGTACAAGGGTTTTCCCAGAGACAACAGATGGAATAGTAACCTTGGGAAGCTGATATGCCCGAAAGTGCACTTCTCCCCAGACTTTATGGTTTTGCAAGTAGTAGCATATGATAAAATAACAAGGACATTTCGAGATCACAAGAATCAGCTGATATTTAGCATCAAAGTCGAACATATCCAGGAGGTGTTCAAATTGATGAAATATACCATGTATCTGGTATACCAGGTAATCAAACACCAATCTTGTATGTTTACTGATATGGAAGTTTTTAGAAAATTATTCGATACACATGCAGTAATAGAGAGAATTCCCCATTAAAAAAATGCTTTTAAACCCTGGGTACAAGATTTTTGTGACATGATAAACATAGTATTGGAAGTGCATGATATGAATAGAATAACAAAAAGGTTTTTGTATTTAGTTGCACAATGTAATGGAGGATATAATACTCCAATCTATGCTTGGGAACTAGAATTAAGCACCCAAATACAAAAAGAAATGTTAAAACTAAGAAGAGCAATTTTCGAACAGAGGTATGAGATGCCTCATTTTTTATAGTATTCATTTCTCATTCACTTAATAGCGGGCCCATTGGGGGAATAATCCCATAAAATATTAAAATCCATCAATAGCCCCTATGTTCAGAATAGCTTATGGAGAATTCATGAAGGACGAACTCACATGGGTTGGTTTTGTGATTGTTTCCTCATAGAAATCCATTGGGCCTTAACTGGGTTAGTTCCAAAGAGATTAGGGTCATGGGTAAGAGCATTCATTAAAGAAAAGAAAATAGGATATTTCTTCTTCATAGAGGGTTTTATTTACATCAAATTATATGGAGCTAAAATCTCTCCTAAGGTGTTACCCCAGTATTGCCCATTGTCCATAGCAGCCTTAGAATTATGTAGACAGGTAGCAAAAGAGGCTAAAATGAGACTGGTTAAGAAGCATGGCAAGGTCCCCTGGCTCGATGTTCCCTGTCATTTTGGGATTATGTATTTGTTGGATATCCTTCCCTACTCAAAGGAATTTTTGAATTGGACAACATGGGATTCGATGAAGTATCTTGGAGATTTTATGACCCAAAGGGAACATACAACAAAATGATGGAAAAAATGGAGCATGCACGAATATGGCATCGAGAAGATGCTTTTAAAGAAATCTTGTTTGAAGCTATAGAGCAAGGATCAGATTTGAAAGTAGTATGGGATAATTTTCCCCTAGAAAAAATAGGTAGCACATAGGTTCATGAAGCTTATGACTACCCAATAGAACTAAGAAGGCTTCGAGAAGTTTCAGTGGATGCAGTAGCACCTATTTTACCAAGGACAGACCCAAAAATCAAAGAAGACCCCTTGCTAGAATTGATAGAGGAGTAGGACATCGACTTGATGGAGGTCACCGTTAGAACTGTTGATGTAATAGAACAATAGGTTAGGCCCCCTATGAATAATCAACTCAAAATAGAAGCAGCACCAAAAGAGGTTCCTCAACAAACCTATATAGACAAAGGCAAAGAAATGGTAACTTCATCCTCTCAAGCTGTAGTTCCCATTTTTGATAATGTATTAGTTGTAACCAGTGTGAAGAAATTGGTACCCATGGCGTCCCTACCTCTATAAACATAAAGGGACAAGAGATCAAAATCCCATCAGTGATACAAATGAATCCCAAGAGAACTGGTGGACTGGGTGGCATTTTCTGAAGCTACTTAGTAAAGAGTCAAACATAAATAACTCCTGTAGAAGCCAAGAAGCCAAGATTATCTTTACCTATTGCCAAGATTGTTTTGGAAAAAATAGATGAGCATACCGCCTTCACTGCTACAGATGAACAAGAATTGTAGTTAGTGGTAGGGATAGGAAATACAGAAGAATAATTTTTAGAAAGAGCAGAATCGGGGACAATTGTGTCAGATGTTGCTGAGACTAATATCCCTCATCTACAAGACCCACTAGTTTTCAATGCTAATAAGGAAATAGGAAGTTCATCAGTATTGGGAAAAGATGCTGATATAGCAAAAATTGTCAATACAATGAGTGCCCAGGCCATAGACCAATTTGTTAAAAATATTGAAAAACTCAGGAAACAATTGGACCAAGAGGAGAAGGAAAATGTAGAATTAAAAGCAGTGATAAGTATGCAATAAGAAGAATTGATTCAAAAGGAAACTTCAAGTGCACAACCACCTCCAAAAATAAAATTCCAAGATCATATTTATTATCTGAACAATATGAAGAAGGATATGCCAAAAATAATAAGAACCCATGCCAAAGGTTTTTTCGAGATTTTTAGACAAATGAGAGTGATCCAAGTAATTGCTTAGGAGATACTAACATTATTGCAAGAAAGAGAAATAGATTTTGAAACCATCTACCCTACCTTAGATTTTATAGGGGACAATTTTGAGGAAATGTAGGAGCAAGAAATGGTAATAAATGATGGTAGCAAAATTCAGCTTGGATTCGAGTTCTTCAAAGCAGCCCTATTTGGAGCAAACTGAGGAAGGTGGATTAATGTGATAGATGAGATGAATAAAATGATAAATTATGTTATGGAAAAAATGGCAGAAATCGGTTTATCCTTAGACCAATGCTTAGAGGTCTTGGATATAGAAGAAGCATTGCTTTAGACCATCGAGAGATTTGAATGTGAACATGGTGATGAGGCAGATATGATTAAGCAAAATACTCTCATGATGAATATTGTAGAGATGTTGTTGTTTCAATATGAAATAAACGGGCCAACTATCACTATCCAAAAAAATAGAATTTTGCAAGAAATTAATATGTTAAGGATTGCAACTAGCTTTGATACAAGAGTTTGGAAGTTAATATCTTAACAAATAATAAGACTACAGATAGTCCAAAAAGAGAAAGAAGTTAAAATTCAAGGTCAACAGCTGGGAGCTAGCTCCTCACAACAAGAACCTACAGTAACAAAAAAAGTCCCTCAAACAATGAAAGAAGCAGTTGAAGAAAAAGCAGGTGCAGAGAAGGAAACAGGTTCACCAAACACCATCATCACCAGATAAACAGAAGACACTTTTGAAAAAGTCAAAGGTAAAAGACACAACCAAGGAAATAAGTGAAGTGGAAGCCAACTGTATAAATTTTGAAGTCTAATAAGATGCTGACAAGTGGAGGGCCAAAATTCAACCAAGAATAACATAATCAAGAACCAGCAGCTATAAAAGGAAGTAAACAAGTCTAGATTTTGCATCAAGAAATTAGAGAATATCATTTTTTCTAAGAGGTATACTTGAGTGCCCGGTAGTTGTGTTGTTGTATTTCCTTTTTGTGTCTATTTTCTTTTATTCATTCTTTCTTCCTCCACTTGTTGTGCAGGATTGTATGATAGAAAAACGTTCAAGAAGCTAAGAATATTTCTAGTCTTATTGAGCTTAGGATTCAAAGACTCTTCTGTTATCAGATTAAAATAAGGAGAGTATGAGAGACCTGTTACATAATTTGAATAGAGTCTTCTTCATTGTATTGATGTATCCTATTGTGAAAAATAGAGTTTAAAGGCATCCTACCCACTCTGCATGTAATATTTCATAAATTAATACAATTCTGAGTTTTATTCCTATCATTTCCTTGTCTTGGTATTGTGTATCACCGTATAATGGGTTACATTATTTGAATGCATTATATACGTTTCTCTCGTTGGTTAAATCTTGGTTTTATTACGATATTCAAATAAGATTAAGAACACAAATTTCTCTCTTCCCATTCTTTTTTTTCATGATAGTATTATTTTTAAATTGCTATAACATCCCAATTAATCTAGGTACCAGTCTACATAAGGCATAACAAATGGTTGTTTTCATTCTTGGTCATTTTAATACATATAGTTTAATATAAATCTGGAGCGTGTAATTAGACTTTTAATCATAGAATTAATGTTGGGGTTTCCTTACCCGTTCTGTAGTTTTCCCTTAGCAATATTTGTGTTTAACAGAACATGAGGCAGGTCGACCAAAGCCTATAATAGTTTGTTGGTTTCAAATGAATTCTCGTAGCGTGACAATTGAAATCCTACGAATGCAAGAATCAGTTCCAAAAGTTTTTTGGCATCATTGCCGGGGATGCACTTATATGTTAAGATCATACCATCTTAATTTTGTCTATTGAATGCTATTATTTTTAAACAACGGGTGGTCAGTTCGAATAAAGAACGTTTGTTTTAATTTTCACTGTTTTTACATTCTTTATTTTGCCCAATTCCTGTTTCTTGATTTTCTTGAATTCTCTTTCTTGATTTTATTGAATTTCCCCAAGAACCCACTCCTATGAGGATGAGAGATAATATCAAGCATTCTTGATAAGAGTATACTCTATTCTTTTTTTTGCACCTTGATGCTGGCAACTTTGCTGGACAAACCTAGAAGAAAAAATAAAAAAGGAGAGAACAAAACGTGTTAGAAAACACTAGTAGAAGTGGTAAGGAGCTTTTTTTAGAACTCGATAATCCAGAGGTATTTATACATACCCAAAAAACTCGACTTTTTAAGAATACTGTTTATAATAGTGGATTAAATTCTAGTGGTAAAAGGCACATGAAGAAAATCCAAAATACTAATACTATTGATATTACTGTAGATGAACGTTTAAAATCAGTAGTAGAAGATATAAGTGATTATTCTCATTCAAAGGTAGATAATTCATCAGTCTACATTCAAACTGCCCAGACCCATACCACCGTAGGTACTACATCTATGAAATTAAATTCTATAGTAGTAATGTCTTAAGGGTAATGTTTATTTGTGGAGAATTAACATATATAGACCTTTTATATTACCAGTAAATTTAAATGCCTTACCGAGTAAAGCTCACAAATATCTCCCTAATTTTTTTAGGAAACAATGCAGTAACTAGAGAGGATCATATCAAAAGTTTCTTATATACAATGGATAGTCTTGAAGTTGAACATGAAGATGTAGCATTAAGACTATTTCTATAGACTTTAGAAAAATATGCTAGAGAATGGTTTTATTCCATTCCTAAAAATGATATCCCAAACTTCACCAAAATGGAAGAGGTGTTCCTAAAGAAGTATGGTGAAAGGAAAAATGAACAATCATTGTTAACTCAGCTAGCCACTATGAAGAAGAAATAAAATGAGGCTGTTAGTGATTTTAAGAGAATATTTTCAAAAACAAGTGTATCGCTCCAAATTTTTCGCATCCCTACCTTCAGGCTATAGGATCCGTGCCCGGAAGGAGGATGGGAAAAGGATGGCATGGTACCTCGGACTGAGAGGCCTTGCGAAGGTCCCGCCTCTCGAGGGAGGTGTATTATGGTGATTTTTCGATGGATGGTGGGTTCACCAGGAAACGTTTAATGGCAGTTTCCACGCCTAGGTTGGGAATGTGTTTTATGTGTTCAGTTTTATCCTTAAACATCCAAGTCCTAGGTTTGGCCAAAATGCGTCTAAGCTATTCTATATGAAGATGCAGATTTAAATGAATACAAAAGAACAAAATTAGACAAAAAATAGAGAGAATAATATGGATTAAAGATCAATACCTGATCCGGATGTCTGATGAAGATTCTAATTTTTGAAGCAATCGAGATCGCCTCCGATTTGACGAGGATCGTCTGCTATCAGACAAGATCATCTGAGATTCGACGAATTCGTCAGAGACCTGCAATCAGAGAAGTAGACACAAAATGCAAAAAATGCAACTATTCTAACAGAGGGAAACAGTGTAAAATGACAATAACAATATCAAACTGAGAATTATAAACAAAAACATGAATGCATTATACTGATTTAATGACAATTATAACTTAATTATGCATTTGATCTAGATGGGTGAACTCCAAAATGCAAAATAGCAAAAAATAATAAATAAACTAGCTAATTGCAGAATAAAACAACAGATTGAAAAGAAGAAGAAATGCAAACTCCGGGCACTCGATTGCCCCCAATGTGGACTACGATCGAAATCGTCTCCGATTCGACAGGATCACCTCTGATCTGAAAAAGATCATCCGCGACGATGTAAGCTTGCTCCGGCTGAAAAATACTAAGGTAGCTACCAACAAAATTGGATGCAACAAATGTAGATAGTAATTTAGGATGTCTAGTGTGTGTAGAATTCGAGTTACAGGGAATTTCAGCCAGGGGGATGCTAAGGGGAGGGCCTAGGATTAAATAGGCTTAGGAGGGAGGTTAGGAGGTTGGAGATCATCCCTATTTGGGAGATCTCCAATGGGGAGGGTCTCTAACGGCGCGGACACGCTTCTGCCTCGGATTAGAGACGTCGTTGGAACAGAGACTAATTGTGAAAAATTAGTTTTGGGACAAGATCATCTGGACGTCCTAGCCCAGACGAAATCGTCCGATCTGAGGCGATATCGTCTGATCGGCGATGATATCGTCAAACGGTCAAAACAAACTCTAAAAATGGCACGAGAAACGAGGAAACGGATTAAGCGGCGGTTTGGGAGCGGTTTTGGAGGTTAAAATTTGAATTTGAATTATTTACTAGAGTAAATGTAATTATTAAGGTTTTATTGCGCCAATTTTAGGGTGCTACATTTTGCCCCCTCTTTAGCGAATTTTTCGAAGAAAATGCGTTAAAGATGAGTTCTTCTCGATCTACGAGAAAGCAAAAATTATTCCCATTTTTAGGCGACGATTCTTGGTCGAATCGTACGACAGTCTACTATGGTGCCCCCTCCGTGTTTTTACCCAAATCGAACGTTTGAGGTAAAAACGTGGAAAAGCAAAATTTTAAAATGGTCCGATCAGGATTGGGTCTTCAAGGAATTAATCCCGATCCAGACTAGGACTCGGTACCACATATTGTGATGGGGACACCTCGTCCACCTCGGGGGGGGAGGAGATGAGGCTGAGAGCTCGAGGGGTTCTCGAGGCTAGCTACTATTTGCATTGTATAGATTGAGATATAGTATTTATTATTTTTGAGAGAGGATTGAGTATGCCGAGGTATAGATTGTGGCATACCGATCCAGTTTTGATATGATGTATATATATTTGTGATATATATAGATGAGATATTTTTGATCATATGACTTGTCTTATGTATTTTTATGATGCTTTTAATGTTTTGATTGATTGATTTGATGATTGGATTGAGGATTCATGTAATTATGTCGTTTTGAAATATTATGGTTGAAATGTCATGCTTGTAAGATTTTAAATGAAATAATCTGATGGAACAAATTGGTTGTTTGTGATGTGATGTGATAAAAGATAAAAAGGGACTTCTAACAATAATTTCAAAGGACATTGTCGCTATTATAGACCATTTCATGGAGTCGCCGCTCACTCGGTCGTCAAGCTAATCCCAGTATAGAAATATTGTTAAAAGTAAAAGAGTGCTTAAGAGACTTGTCTTAAGACTTTGGTGCAATGGTGCAAATGATGATGATGATGGTTTGTTTTCAGATTTTCATAAAAATAGTATGCATGAAATAATGTTAAAATGATTTTTGCTAGGCATAAATTCCTAAGTGTGATAAATTTTTTGGATAATTCCCTAGGAATTATACCATCATTGCAAAATTGAAGGTTGACATAATGACATGAAATAGTGATAATGTGCATGTTTGTTTTAAAGCATAATTGTATAACATAATGATTTAAGTCATATGGTTTTCATGAATTGATTTTTAAATGAATGGGTAATAAAAATTGGTACAATGGTTTGCGCTAGGCATAGAATATGTAGGTATAGACTTATACCATCATCGCGAAAATCCAAAAAGAGATAGTTTTATTGCATGGTTGATTTTTAATAAACAGAAAATATGAAGATGAGGACTTGCGCTAGGCATAAAATTCCAATTTTGGTTTTGGAACTATACCATCGTCGCGAAAGTCGACAATATGTATATATATGTGTTTTGATTGTATGGTTTTGAAAGAAATTTTGATTTTTTTGATTATGCATGTAGTTGTCTTTATACTAAACAACTGTACTTTTAAAGAAGAAAATGAATTTATTCCAAACAATTTGCAAAAAAATATTTCAAAGTATCTTAAAGACAAAAGTTAGATTTATAAGGAATCCCATGTGCATATGTGAGTTCATTTCCAATCTTGATTTATCATAATGATACACAAAATCTCTCAAATACAAATGTGTGTGCAATTGCTATTGTTCATTTACCGAGTTTTGAGCAAGATAATATGATACAAGTGATTTGAATGAACCAAATAAGTGTTCATTAACCATGATGTAGATGCATATAACCATACTAGACTACTATGTAAGTCGGATTATCAAGAGCTAGCTAATCCATAAGCAGACATAGGTCTGTACAAAAGAAGGTCGCTAATGTGACAGACATATCGCCACGCTAGGAGTTACCCAAGGCCAAGCGAGGTTGGGCACAAACCACCTGTTATGGGGCTTACCTCACAGTTTTCGAATAATTGAGAATTCCAGGGATTCAAGCTCATCAACCCTTCTTTTCTTTTCAAAGGGTAGGGAAAGGGATTTTATTGCTTTTGCTTTTGCTTTCTTTTGCTTTCTTTTGTATTTTTGCTTGATAATGCTTGGAACATTGTTGTAATGATATAAAATAACATTTTTCTTTTTTCTCTTTTTCTTGAACTTTGCTTTTTCTTTTTGTTCTATGCTAGGGATACTTGCTCGGATTAGCTGTAGAGCAAGGGATTTTTATTCCGGGTAGGGGTGAGCTTGTCCTTTTGCCAATTCTCAAAGATTCTAGACCATGTGCATGATAGGATAGCAGGGGAAACTTTTCGCTCAAGAAACCACTTCTACTATGTAGCAAAGCATGGAAATTACAAATATAATCATTTTATTGTGAAAGGATGTGCTTGGTTTAAGTAAATAACAAGATCAATTCTCTGTGCTCAAACTTTATTTAATTGAATTTTGTGAACTTTGATATAAGAGAGATTAGTAATCATGCCAGATAAAATCAAGATATTTATTTTTGTGAGTGTGAAAGTGAGGGATTCCAAATAAATGCTAATTTATCCAAAATAATTTGAAACATATAACTGCAACATTTGTAAGAAGATATATATATATATATAAATACTTTTTGAGAAGTTTTGAGAATGTTGACTCTCTCTTTCTTCTTTATGTTGTTTTGGTTTCGAAAGAGTCAAGAATATTGCTGTTTTTTTATTTTTATTATTATTTTTTTGTTTTTTGAAAGAATTAACAAGTGCCATAAATAAATGCAACAAATAGTTTTGAAGATTTTGATGATTATGAATGTTTTTGGTGTTTTTGAATTTATAAATTGAAAGAAATACAAGATAGTGATTTTGAAATATTTTAAACAAATATATACAAGGATGAAATGACCAAATTTATACATAGTAACGTTTAAGATGCAAAATGTTCATGGGTTCTTTAAGTTCTTTACCATCTAAGGTAGATAATTTGTATGCTCCCGATTCAAATTTAGCAGTGATAATGTATGGTCCAAGCCAGTTGGGCTCAAATTTACCTTTAAGGTCCTTAGTTGCATTAGTATTTTTTTTATTTTCTTTTAAAACAAGGTCGCCGATCTCAAAGGATCGATGACGAACTTTTTTAGCATATGATCTTTTAAGCTTGTTTTGGTAGGCACGGAGATGCTCCAAAGCATTGATGCATTTTTCATCTAGGAGTTCCAGTGGTCGAGTCTACGCAGCTCGATATTCATCTCCTACTTCGGTATCTTGAAGTAGCAGAGCCAAAGAAGGAACTTCTAATTCAAAGGGAAAAACGGCTTCAGCACCATAAACCAAAACAAAAGGTGAAGTTCCAGTGGGGGTTCGAACACTAGTTCGATAGGCCCACAAGGCTGGATATAACTGAATGTGCCAATCACGGCCAGTTTTATTGACCAATATTTTGAGAATTTTGATTAAGGTTTTGTTAGATGCTTCTGCTTGACCATTACCCTGAGGATAATAGGGAGTGGACCAGCGATGTTGAATCTTATATTTTTGGCATAATTTTTTAACATCTTTATTTTTGAAACAAGTTCCATTATCGGAGATGAGATTTGCAGGAATTTCGAACCTACAAATGATTTGATTAAAAATAAATTTAGAGACTTGTGTGCCGGTGCAGGAAGCTAAAGGCATAGCTTCAACCCACTTCATGAAATACTCGATGGCAGTTATGATGAATTTGTGTCCATCAGATGACATAGGATTGATTTTGCCAATAATATCTAAACCCCATTTTGAAAAGGGCCAAGGAGATGAAATAGCCTACAGTTCTTGTGCGGGCGCATGGACAAGGTCGGCATGTTTCTGGCACTTGTCGCAATGGCGCACATAATCATGTGCGTCATTCTCCATGGTAGGCCAAAAGTATCCTATCCTAAGGAGCTTTTTAGCAATGACACTACCACTGAAGTGTCCTCCACAAGATCCATCGTGGGCTTCACTCAAGGCTGATTTGGATTCTTCTAAATTCAAACATCTTAATAGGATACCTTCAAAAGATCTCCTATATAAAGTATTGCCAATTATTACAAATCGACTTGCTCGTCTACGTAATAACCGACGTTGGTTTCTATTAGAATTGGCAGGGAAAGTCCCATTTTGGAGAAAATCAAATATATCCGTATACCAAGGTTCAGGAGTAGTTTCATTGATTAGAAACACATCCAAAGGTTCTAAGCATGACTTATTTGAAGCGGGTTCCTGGAGTCGACGAATAATGATAGTGGCATATTCGTCATCTAACTCCAAGGGCAGGAGAGATGCAACTACGGCCATAGCATCAGCTGCACGGTTGCAAGTTCGAGGAATAGCTTCCAAGGTAACTTGATCAAATAGAGACATTAATTGTAAAACATAGGCTTTATATGGGCGCAGTTTATCATCTCTGGTCTGATAAACTTCATTAATTTGGTTTATAACAAGTTGAGAATCACCAAAAACTAACAGATGTTTAATTTTTAGCGCCAAGGCAGCTCGTAATCCAAGGATTAGAGCTTCATATTCAGCAGTATTGTTGGTGCAAGCAAATGTTAATTTGAAGGACGAGAGGAATAAGATGTTTTTGTGGGGATATTAAAATAATACCCGCACCAGCCCCACTCATGCATCGGGCTCCATCAAAGTATAAGGACCATTGTTCAATATGGTCTGCCTCTAATTGAAGGCATTCATCAGGAAACTCAATGATGAGGGGATGGGTAGACTCTAAGGGTGCAGCGACTAATTGATCTGCTATGATTTGACCCTTAACAGACTTCTGTCCTATGAATGTGAGATCAAACTCGCTTAGAGCAAGAACCCACTTGGCTGTGCGACCCGATAAATAAGGTCGACTCATGAGATACCTCAAGGGATCATATTTAGCAATGACATAAGTTTTTTGACTAAGCATATAATGGCATAATTTTTGCGTAGCAAACACAACTGCTAGACATAGTTTTTCTAATGTTGTGTAGCGGGTTTCATAATTGATGAAGGTTCGGCTAATATAATAATTAGCACGTTCTCTCTTTTCATCATCAAGCTGAGCTAACATAGCTCCTAAGGCAGAATCTGAAGCTAAAATATACAGGAGAAATGGGCGATCAGGTCTAGGCGGTGAAAGCACAGGTGGATTAAGGAGGTATTGTTTGAGAAGTTCAAAAGCTTCTCTACATTCGTCGTCCCAATTAAAAGGGACATCCTTCTTAAGAAGTTTAAGAAAGGGACCGGTTTTGTCCGCCAGCTTATCGATGAAGCGACGGATGGCTTGAAGCTTACCTTGTAAACTTCGTAACTCGGATATATTAGTAGGTGCGGGCATATCAGTGATAGCCGCAATCTTGAGAGGGTCGATTTTGATACCACGTAAAGAAACTAAAACCCCTAATAGTTTATCGGACTTAACTCCGAATATGCATTTGGCTGGATTTAATCGAATAAGATATTCTCGTAATCGATTAAAAACTTTTCTCAAATCATCTAAATGATTATCTTCATTAATAGAGCGAGCTATAATATCATCTACATAATCATGTAGGATATCATGCATCATATCATGAAAAATATAAGTCATAGCTCGTTGATATGTTGCACCTGCGTTCTTTAAGCCAAATGGCATCACTTTCCAACAAAAGGTACCCCAGGGGGTAATAAAGGTTGTTTTAGCCTGATCTTCAGGAGCTATCCTGATCTGATTATAACCGGAGAATCCATCCATTAAGGACATCATCCCACTCCCGACCAGTAAATTCAATGATTTGATCCATGTTTGGAAGAGGAAAATCATCTTTAGGGCATGCAACGTTAATATCTCTAAAATCTGTGCAAACCCTAACTTTGGTGGCTTCTTTCTTGGTGACTGGAACTACATTTGAGATCCATTCAGCATAATCAATAGCTTGTATAAAAACAACATTCAGGAGTTTTTCTAACTCCCCTTTGACTAGCAAAGCCACTTTGGGATGCATTTTTCTAAGTTTTTGTTTAACAGGTTTAGCATCCGGATGGACCACTAGGTGATGCATGACTACAGAAGGGTCTAGACCTGGCATATCTTCGTATGTCCAAGCGAAGACATCTTCATATTCTTTAAGGAATGCAATGTATTGCTCTTGTTTTTCTTGACTTAATTCTGATCCAATATTGATTATGTGAGGACTATCCTCAGTTCCAATATTAATTTTAATGACGTTTTCTACCTCCATGTGTAGATCTCTTTCAAAATTAGGTGGGGCGGGTGAAACGCCCAATTCTTGTAATTCTTGTAAGGTTAATTTGGATAATTCATCTTGAGGATTAGTGGTCTCAAGTTGGGCTATAGTTGGTATAGAACCATCAAAATAAAATCCATTGTGTAACATCTCTTCAACGGAGACATCGTGGAAGATATCTCCTTCCAACTCCTCATCGGAGTCGGCAATCATTTCAGGGTAAGCTATGGATAGCATGTTACATGTAAATGGCTGATTTTTTAGAGGCAAATCATCACACCTATCCAAATAATCTTGATAACATATGAGTTGATCATCATCTTCAAAAGGAAAGGGTTGACCCTTACTAGGAAATAGGCCCACACCACAGCGGGCAGGCCACGGTTCTACCTCGAAAGGTTCTTTCATGCCATTTTGGAAAGGTCCCAAGCCTTTCCCTTTATATCCCATTTTAAGCATTATGGGTTTAGCTTTAATATATTCATTGGTAAAATAACATCGAGCATATCCCTCATGATGAGTTTTGATATTCCGAGGGATTCTTCCCCAGTCATATCCTTTATAAATGAAGGCACAACTCCCGACTTGGTAAATACTTCCCATAGGTTGTGGGAGGCCCAAAGTACGAGGAGATGGCGGCAAGTTATTTAAAAGAATTGAATCTTGCATGAAAGCATTTGTTTTTTCTGATATTAAGATTGTGGATAAATCTGGTAAAAGTTCATCAAAAAGAGCATAAGATGTAGAAGGATCATTCCCTATATCTTTAGATGTGGAAGGTATGATAGATGTTGATAATGTGGAAGTGTTAAGAGATGGGTCTATAGGTTTTGAAATTATAGGGATAGAACATGAAGGATTGGTTGTAGATTGAAAATCTTTTTGAGGTTCTAGAGTGGTTTGTTTAGAAGATTGTTGATCTATATATGAGGATGAAATTAATGGAGGGGAAATAGGTGAAGTTATGGGTGTGTGTTTCACAGTTTTAGATGAAAAATAAGAATTAGGATGTGTGGATGACAGAGCGAGGGCAAAATTGCACTCCAACGAGGTTCCGCCAAAGCACACATATCAAAGGGTCTAGGGTCACCATGGATAGTGACCAACTGATTTTTAAATTCGAATTTAACACATTGGTGTAAAGTTGATGGGACAGCCCGCATTGCATTGATCCAAGGATGACCCAAGAGTATATTGTACGATGCGGGGCAATGTACAATAAACACGGTCGTATCTAGAGTTCGAGGACCAACTTGCAATGGGATGGTAATAACTCCACACGTTTCTTGTGTTTCGTCATTGAAAGCTTTGATAATCATGTCAGTTTTCTTCATTTCATCACTTCTAAAGCCAAATCGTTGGTAGAAGTCAAAAGTGCAAATGTTTAGAGATGAACCATTATCAATCAGGACTCGTTTAACAACTACATCTCCAATTAGAGCAGTAATATATAAGGGATTATCCTTATGTAAACTGTGTTGTGGGATATCTTTATCCCGAAAGTCAATACAATCAACTTCTCGAGTGATGATAGTATTGGCCATGGCTTCGAGGTTGAATGTTTTGAGGTACCATCATTTGGCTTAATGTAAGCATCAACTCATCCCTATGGGTAGGAGAAGATCTTAATAAATCCAAAAGGGAAATTCTGGTTGTAGTATTGGATAATTGCTCATTAATATTGTAAGGGGGTTTAGGTTGAACATTGGAAGCATGATTCCCTTTATTGGGATTTTTCAAAATAAATGGAGCTGATCCATCATTCTGGTTTGGTTCTTGTTGAGAATTTTGAGCTTGTTGTCGGGTAACGACTCCAATGGTACCTACAATGTTATATTGAAGACGCTGAACTGGTCTCGGTCGAGCATTTATGGCTTGTTCATCAGGGAGGAATTGATTAGAAGAAGGTCGAGTAGTAACTCTTCTAGGAAATGGTTCTTCTGGAACCATAGCATCTGTGATGGGTTGAATAGGATCTGATTCATTTTTAGAACTATTCGATTGGTTTGAAGTGATGTCTATTTCACTTTCAGTATCTGATTCTATATCACTAGAATCTGGAGTTTGAATATTATGTAGGGGCCTGGTCGTAACCATGGATAAGGTTGTGTCAAATATTTGAGGATCATGATTAAGTAAATGTCCACTAATAGTTCCTACATATCGGGTAGGAGGAGGAACATTATGATGTTCGATTTGATTGGCCACCTCTTTACCATGTCTTGGTAAAGGGTGTTGAAATATGTCTAATGATTGATTAGCATTTTGATTTTGATTTTGGGGAATGTTCTTTTGAGGATTATTAGGAGCATTTTGTTTAGGTTGGAAGGCTTGCACCTCCATTTCATTATTATCAATCAGATCCTGTATTTTATGTTTCAACCTTTTACAAGCGTTGGTAGAGTGTCCGGGTCCTCTATGAAAATCACAGTGTAAGTCGACTCTGTATCCGGGTATAGTTGGATCAGGTTCCCGGATAGTTGGTAATTGGATCAAACCTCTTTCGAGTAATTGAGGTAAAATAGTTGATAATGGTTGATTCAATCTAGTAAATTCTCGAGGAGGCTTATCAGGCGGTTTCAATATAAATTTTTTTGTTGTTTTCGTTGCATTGATATTAGCAACATTTCTGCTATCAGTGACTCCGTCACCTACAACTTGTTTGTTTTTATATTGATTTCTGGATGTTTTCTCATCATCCTTCTTCCTAAGTTGGCCTCTCCTAATGAGGGCATCTTCTACTCTTCGAGCTAAATCTATAGCCTGATCGAAGGTAGTTAAAGTAGCGATTGATAACTCATAAGATATTTGTTCTTGTAAATTATTAATAAAAATGTCCAACATTTCCCTATAAGGTAGCACAAAGTGCAGTTTTCCTATCAACTGCCTCCATCGAGCTAAGAAATCGGCAAAACATTCATCCTTGTCTTGTTTTAAGTTGTATAAATCTTTAATGGTTACATGCCTCTCGATGTAGGCACTAAATTGATGGACAAAAGATTCAGTTGTTTCTTCAAAGTTTCTCAAAGAATGAGTGGGCAATTGATAGTACCACTCTAATGCCATTCCACCTAAACTTTTCGGGAACATTTTTAGTAATAGCAAGTCATCATGTGATATATCATGACATGCTATCCTAAACATGCGAAGATGCTCTATGGGATCTTCGGTTCCTTTATATATAGGCAGGATGGGCATGGGAAAATGCTTAGGGTAAGGTTGTGCTACAACTATGGGATCCAAAGGTTGACTACATATCTCTCGATAATTGTACGAGGGACGATAAGGATCTATCTGGTCCATACGCGAAGCTAACTGTTTCACCATGGCTTCCAGATTACTAGTTTGCCCACCATATTGGTTCGGTAGGGCATTGATATGGGATTTGTGAGCATATGATGGAGGGACATGAAGATTAGATGCTATGTTGCTATTGTGTAAATTGTTGGTAGGAAAGGTGTTATGAAGGAATTTTGAAGTTGTATTATGTTGTATTCCAGATTGTTGAAAATTGGTGTTTGGCTTCATTTTAGGTTTTTGTTTACTTGAAGCATATTGATCAATAGTTTGGCGAAGTAAAGTAGTGAAGGAAGTTTTCTTTTGTGTGGGAATGATTTTAGGCTCAATAACAGGTTCCTTAGGAGGTTGGGTAACTTGTTGTTTTGGCATGTTTTGAATCATAGTGACCATATCTCTATTGGATGGTCCAGCCTTATCACTTTCTTGATCAATGAAAGACAAGGGATTAGTGCGCACATCAAACATATGTTCCATGGCTGCTTGAGTGTCACTAATTTGCCCTTTATCAATATGAACTGCCATATTAAGAGCACCAATGTTATTATTGAAAAATTTCCAGAAATGATCTACGTTGTCAAAAGCAATAGTTCCATCTGGAGCTACTCTAGGGGATGAGGATCCATCCTCTTTAACATTTTCTTCTTGTTCATTGTCTTCACCTAGGTCATCTTCTGGTTGATCTAGAGTTTCTCCTTCCGGAATTGGATCTTCAGGAAGGTCATTTGGGTTTCTAGTTTTATCTTCTAACCAATCTTCTTCTTCTCCTTCAGTTTGTTTACCATTCCTAAGTTTAGGCATTGTGCTTAATTTAGATTTCAGCAAATATATATATATATATATATATATATATATATATATATATATATATATATATATATATATATATATATGCAACAAGTTTAAGAGGTATATATTAATTATATACCTACTACAATATTTAAAATGAAATGTTTTGGTTTTTGTTATGTTTTTTAGTTTTTCTTGTTTTTGTAATAATATTGTAAAGATAACAAACAACACAATAAATGCAAGAACTAATACTGAAAGTAATGATCTAGTTTTCTATAAACAATTTATAAATATCATTAATGGGCTCGAGTTCTTCAGGAGTCATGAAGTGTTCTTCTTCAAATTGAAAGTTTTCCTTCAAAAATTTAATGAAAAGAGCTATAGTGATATTATCTGTCTCAGATTCTGGTTGATAGAAGTAAAGCTCATGGCAATACTCTCGATATAACACAGCTCGAGGAACTCTATTCCATATTTCCCTATCCGTAAGAACAACCTCTTGGTCTTCTACACGACCTAGGAACTGGTGTATAATGGCTGCGTTCTCGAGGTATTCCTCGAAGGTGAACAATTCTGAAGACACAAGAGCTCTCCTATAAGCTAACCATCTATGGGAGGCTCTCTGAAGTTCATGATAAAAGACGAGTTGATGAGGATCCAGGATTCTATCTAGGACAAGCCTCTTGATTTGTTTAAGTTTTGTTGACCTAGATGAAATGACACTAAGTCTTCTATCAAGTTCGTCCCACAAAAGTTGATTTCTATCTGTTTCAGGCACACTAAGCACAAAATTGATTTCTATGGCTGCCAATTGGTTTTCAACATTTATAGTAACTACTAATATTTTCTTAGGAGCTACCATCTAAACATGATATGCAACTTATTAGTTTTAAATGATTTGAAATGCATCTATGTTTTGGTTGTTTTATTTTTTTTTTTGTTTTGTTTTCAAAAGGTTTTAAAATGTATTCACGTCGGGTTCACCAAAATGTATCGCTCCAAATTTTTCGCATCCCTACCTTCAGGCTATAGGATCCGTGCCCGAAAGGAGGATGGGAAAAGGATGGCATGGTACCTCGGACTGAGAGGCCTTGCGAAGGTCCCGCCTCTCGAGGGAGGTGTATTATGGTGATTTTTCGATGGATGGTGGGTTCACCAGGAAACGTTTAATGGCAGTTTCCATGCCTAGGTTGGGAATGTGTTTTATGTGTTCAGTTTTATCCTTAAACATCCAAGTCCTAGGTTTGGCCAAAATGCATCTAAGCTATTCTATATGAAGATGCAGATTAAATGAATACAGAAGAACAAAATTAGACAGAAAATAGAGAGAATAATATGGATTAAAGATCAATACCTGATCCGGATGTCTGATGAAGATTCTAATTTTTGAAGCAGTCAGGATCGCCTCTGATTTGACAGGATCGTCTGCTATCAGACAAGATCATCTGAGATTCGACGAATTCATCAGACGAATTCGTCAGAGACCTACAATCAGAGAAGTAGACACAAAATGCAGAAAATGCAACTATTCTAACAGAGGGAAATAGTGTAAAATGACAATAACAATATCAAACTGAGAATTATAAACAGAAACATGAATGCATTATACTGATTTAATGACAATTATAACTTAATTATGCATTTGATCTAGATGGGTGAACTCCAAAATGCAGAATAGCAGAAAATAATAAATAAACTAGCTAATTGCAAAATAAAACAGTAGATTGAAAAGAAGAAGAAATGCAAACTCTGGGCACTGATTGCCCCCAATGTGGACTACAGTCGAAATCGTCTCTGATTCGACAGGATCGCCTCCGATCTGAACAGGATCGTCTGCGACGATGTAAGCTTGCTCCGGCTGAAAAATACTAAGGTACCTGCAACAAAATTGGATGCAACAAATGTAGATGGTAATTTAGGATGTCTAGTGTGTGTAGAATTCGAGTTACAGGGAATTTCAGCCAGGGGGATGCTAAGGGGAGGGCTTAGGATTAAATAGGCTTAGGAGGGAGGTTAGGAGGTTGGAGATCATCCCTATTTGGGAGATCTCCAATGGGGAGGGTCTCTAACGGTGCAGACACGCTTCTGCCCGGATTAGAGACGCCGTTGGAACAGAGACTAATTGTGAAAAATCAGTTTTGGGACAAGATCGTCTGGACGTCCTAGCCCAGACGAAATCGTCCGATCTGAGGCGATATCGTCTGATCGGCGACGATATCGTCAAACGGTCAAAACAAACTCTAAAAATGGTGCGGGAAACGAGGAAACGGATTAAGCGGCGGTTTGGGAGCGGTTTTGGAGGTTAAAATTTGAATTTGAATTATTTACTAGAGTAAATGTAATTACTAAGGTTTTATTGCGCCAATTTTAGGGTGCTACAACAAGAAACAAAATCCCTACCAACCTCAGGCCTAGTGATATTCAGTCTATTTTTTTTTATAAGAATGATTTTCAAGGAGATTTTAACTATGAATTAAGGCAAGAACAAGCCACTACCATTGATGGTTGTATGGAAAAAGAAATGGATGTAGAAATAAATATGCTTGATAGTGGTAAGATGAAACCTTATTATTTAGAGGTTAACATGCCTGAGATAAAACCTAAGAGAGTAGATTTTTAAATATAAAGAAGAACTGAAATTGATCCTGTGGAGAAGTTGACTAGTCAAATGACAAAAATGTTCAACAACATGAGTAACAGGTTAGTAAGAATTGAAATAAATGGAAATAACAGAGAATATTCATAGATAGAGCGACCACATGTTGACAACTGTTCCCACTTTAAGAAAAATTACAATAATAATTGGGGAAACAACAATGGTTTTGAAGAAAGGAATAGGAATAGGGGTAATGGGAATAACAACTAGAAAAATAGAGATTCTGATAGGGATCAGAACAATGTCCCTAACCCAATGCCATCTGCCAATGTAGGTGAAGGTTTTCCTTATTTTTTCTCTACTTGTGATGCACCCCATAACCCTGATACATGTGGAATACACCTAAGTGATCAACGTAATGTAGATATGCATGTAGAATTAGAAGAGGATATAAGAATCAATGCATGTTGGTTCGTTGAAGATTAATCCAAATAAAGGTTATTTGAAGAAGACATAGATAAATATTCTTCAAATCATCATCCTTAGATATTAGTAACTAAAGGAACTAAAATCTTACAGAAATCACATGAGTCAAGATATGATAAGATGAAGCAAGGGAAATTGATCCCCACTGCTCAAGAGGTGGAAGAATTAGAAGCAACCCATGTTTTAAATTTAAGGAATAAAACAATCCCTAAAAGAACAGATAAATTATCTACAAATGAAACAAGAATACAAACTTTCACCAATAAAAATATCAATAAAGAGAAAACTGATAGGAACCCTAATAAAATTACTCCTGAGATAATAGAATCAACGAAAGAAGTTACCAAAGAAGAAAGTAATAAACCATTGGATATAAATAATATAGAATTTGATGATGGGTTAGAACTCAGTAAGCAAAAAGTTAATATCACATTTGGTGAACTTATGAAAGTTCAAACATATAGAAAATAAGTATGCAGAGATTTTGGATTAGTAGAGCAAAAAGAAGACCCTACTTGTCATGCTGCTACACAAAATCAACATGATACAAGATCACCATATTTTTTCAAACCCTTCTACATGCCATTAAGATATAATTCATATGAAGAAGAAATATATGTGATTCATAATTGCATGCTCGACAGTGGAGCTTCACATAATATCATGCCTAGGCTAATAGCTGACCAAATGGGATTAATCTGTACTAGAGATTTTGCTCTTGTTTTTGTAATGAATAGTAGACAAATTCCCTATGTAGGGGTGATAACTAGATTATTAGTTTTTCTAGACCAACACCCCAAAAAGGGCATTGTCATAGATGCAGCAGTAGTTGATGTTGACCCATTCTTCTCACTTTTACTTAGTAGGCATTGGGCAGAACAACTAGGGGGATCAATACAACTAGACTGGTCTTATGCCACCATCCCCATATCAGATAAGGAGAATATAATTTTGAGAAGGGAACCATTCAACAAACATTCTGTAGAGTTAATTCAAATAGATGAAACCATGATTAACTTAGTTAACTCTATGGAATAAAAATGGATGAGAGTCTATTAAATATGGCACAACCTATTCCTGATGGAAGTACCAGATGCAAAGAACATGGATCCAAAATATATGAGAATAACTGATGCTAAATCAAATCGAGTATTAACCCAAGAAATGTGGACCATGTCATTTTATGGGGCTAAATCCCAATCTAGAGCAGGTGTAGGTGTAAATTTGATTGATATTAAATGAAACTACCTTAGTATCCCTTACAGATTGCAATTTCCTTGTACAAAAAATGTAGATGAGTATGAAGCTTTACTATTAGGGCTAAGGAAAGCAAAAGAGTTAGGTATAAATTACTTAACTATAACAGGGGATGCATAACTTATTATACTGCAAATTAAAGGTAAATATCAGACCAAGCATCCTAGAATTAAGCAATATAGAAATGTAGTACTGGAAGAAATTGATAAATTTTTTGCTTTAAATATTTCATATATTCCTAGAGAACAAAATCATGTTGCATATATTTTAGTTGTGAATGCCTCAGGTCTAGATCACCCATAGATAACTACAGAATATATGGACAAATTTCCAACTATCTTAGTCTATAAACCTTCTATGCCAGATAACATAGTCTATCTTTAGGTCTTTCAAGATGATATAGATATTAAGGATTTTATGACTTTGCAAAATTAGTATACAGATGTAATATGTGATGAAAAATACGAAGAAAAGCTAAAAGATCAAATAGGAGAGCCAGTAGAAGTAATCCAGTTGAAAACTAATAGAATACCCAAAGGATTGGTGTCTCTTGAAATCCTATTTGATGATTTTGACAAAGCCTATAAACCTATACATAGAGAAGTGATATCTGAGGATATTAATATTGGCTCAATGAAATAACCCAAAATAGTGAAAGTATACATGGCATTACCTGCTAAAGAAAAAGCTAGATATATCAGTTTCCTAAAAAAGAACAAAGAACATTTTTCTTGGACTTATGAAGATATCAAAACTTTCAAAATGGATGTGATGACATATATAATACCCTTTAAAGAAGAGGCCAAGCCATTTAGACAAAAATAGAGAAAGTATAATCCAACTCTGCATCCAATAATGCAAAAAGAGGTACAAAAATTATTGGACTCCAAGATAATAAGAAAAGTCATATTTTCCTCCTGGATATCCAACTTAGTACCAGTTAGGAAAAAGAATGGGGACATTATACTATGCGTGGATTTTAGAAATTTAATCAAGAGCTCACTAAAAGACAATTACCCATTGCCTAACATGGAACAATTGCTTGCAGCGATAGTAGGTTTAACTAGATTGTCCTGTTAGATGGATTTTTAGAGTACAATCAAATTTTGATAAATCCAGAATATAGACACAAGGTAGCATTCACCACATCCTGGGGCACATTTGAATATTTAATAATACCTTTTGGATTGATGAATGTAGGTGCTAATTTCCAGAGAGCGATGGACTTTTATTTCAAAGGATTAATGTTCAAAATTGTAGTAGTGTACTTAGATGATATCACAGTTTTTTTTTTAAATATAGAAGATCATCTAGAATATTTGACTGCATTTTTTCCCAGTGCAAGGAATTTGGAATTTCTCTAAATCCAAAAAAATACATATTCAGAACTACACAAAGAAAATTGCTAGGCCATATAGTTTCAAAAAAAATGATAAGCATTGATCCAGAAAGGATAGAAGTCATTTCTAAAATTCCCCCACCAAAGAGTTTAAAAGGGGTAAGGGCATTCTTTGGCAAAATAAATTTTATCAAAATATTTATCCTAAATTTTGCAGAAATGACCAAACCCATAAATGATATGGTGAAGAAAACTGGAGAAATAAAATGAACATTAGAAAAAATGGAAAAATTTAACAAGATTAAAGAAGCCATATCAACCACTCCAGCTCTAAGTTACCCTGATTATGCAAAGGATTTTAATATCTATTAATATGCTTCTGAACACTCTATTGTTGCAGTCCTTTCACAGAAAGATAATGAAAATAATGAAAGGCCAATAGCCTTTATGATATTAGGACTAAAAGGAGCAAATATTAAATACACCCTGCTAGAAAAACATGCCTATGCAGTCATGCAATATTTAGAACACTTCAAAGGTATATTTGGCTCAAAAAAAGTTTACTACTGTATTCTCTTTATAGCAATAAAAGATGTCTTTTCTCAATCAGACCCATTAGGAAGACCAGCAAGATGGATGGTAAAAATTTTGCAATACAATGTTGAATTCAAAATAGTTAAAATAGTCAAAGTGCAAGGTTTAGCTAAACTGTTGGCTAACAAAGAAGAAGCAAGATCTAAAAATATTCTTACCATAGATCAGATATATGATGACAGGAGAATAAAAAATGAAAAATGTAAATGGTATGAAGAAATATTGTCATACTTACAAACGCTGTCTTTTCCTGGAGATATGACAATAAACAAAATGAGGTCAATCAAACTTCAAGCTCAGAAGTATTATATACAAAATGGAGTATTATATTGGAAACATCCTGATGGAGTATTATTATTCTACTTATATGAAATAGAAGTCCCATAATTAATTAATGAATTTCATAATGGTTTCTGTGGAGGACACTTTGCTCCAAGAGCTATAGCTAATAAAATCATGAGAGTAGGATATTATTTGCCATCCCTTTTTAAGGATGTATATAAGTATGTTAGAAATTGTTGTAACTACCAAGTTTTTACAAGAAAAAAACATCTACCAGCCATGCCCCTCAAGCCAGTAATCATTGAAGCACCTTTTTCTCAATGGGGTACTGACCTGATTGGAGAGATCAAGCCTAATTCATCTGGCTAGCATAAGTGGGTCATAACTGCAATATATTACTTCACAAAGTGGGTGGAAGATACACCTTTGAGAACATATACAACTATTACAGTCATCAAATTCATAGAAGAAAACATCTTGACTAGGTATGGAGTTCCTAAAAATATTGTAACTGATAATGCTCAATATTTTTTTTTGGTAGGTTAATTAATTTTATTTCAAAAAGGGTATTTGAAAGGCACCCCAACACCTTTTACATCAGAGGATCCAAGAAGAACACAACAGAACTAGCCTGATCAAAACAATACAAAATTAGAAGGCCAAAGGCCAATACAACCAAAAGAGGACGTCCTCAGGGACAGAGGAACAAAGAGGATCAAAAATAGAGACTGACACCCTTCATCCTTTAACAAAAACCAATAGTCCTTCGGAGTAGAGGAGCATTGTTCAGACAAAAGGAACAATCAGAAATCCAAAATAGCAGAGAGTAGCATACGTGGTGTGGGGTTGGAAAATGGAGCAAAAGGTTTCGTGGAGCCAATTTCCAATGTAAATCAATGTGGTAGAATCAAGATTCTAACCTTGGACTTCTCATGAAACAAGGAATGACAAGGACAAACCTTGAAATAATTTTTAGGGCTCAACATTGGTAATGTGACATTGGTCCCATTTAAGAAGATCATCCACCTCGAAAGGTAGGATATCCGTCCACGTTAGAAGTCCTTGGGCACTGACCCCAATATTAGCAAGTCTATTAGCAACGGTATTGGCTTCTCTGTAAGCATGTTGTATAATGTAATTATGTTACCACTAAAGGATTTGCTTACAATATTCAACCATTGATCTGGTCCTCCAGCTGCAAGGCTTTGATGTCTTCAAGTAATTAATGATATTTAGAGAATCTCCTTCCACTATGATGTTTCCTAGAATATGTTTGACAAATTGGAGGCCTCTCCAAACTGCTCTAGCTTCAGCGTAGTGATTGGTTATGACACCAAGAGGCTCTGAATAAGCAAAGATAGGATTTCCAAGATGATCACGAAGAATTCCTCCAGCCCCCCATGCCAGGATTTCCTTTGGTAGCACCATCAAAATTTAATTTGACCCATCCAACAGGAGGGGGAATCCATTTGACATTGCTTCTTGGATTTGAAGGACCTACAGATTTGGAGGTATCAAGGAAGATATGGCAAGAATTGAGAATATATTTCTCAGAGGGAGGACAAGGATAAGGATTGAAAGGAGTAGCAAGGGCATTTTATTTGGCAAAAAGGATAATTTTATTGGCTATGAGGTTAGCCTGAGTAGTTTTTTTATCAAAAATCCTTCTATTGTGCTCCAACCAAATTTGCCACAGATAATGCTGAAGACTAAATTTACATAGTCCTTTGAGCATAGGATTTTTAAAAGGATTAGGCCACTGATGGAAAAGTTCAACAATGGAAGGAGGCCAGGCCCAAGCCAACTGAAAGCTTTGAAGAAGCTTATTAATCACCAATATTGAAAAAGGACAAAACAAGAAAAGGTGAGAAGTGGACTCCCAATCAGAGAGGCACATGTAGCATCTATTAGGAAGCATAATACCCCTTTTCATGAGATTTTCAGTGGTTAGGATGCGGTCTTGAATACAAAGCCATGAAAAGGAAGCAATTTTGGGAGTCAAATATTTGGTCCACACAAGCTTGAAAGGTATGGAATTATCGAGGTTGTTGAGGGAAAGTAAGTAAGTAGATTTGACAGAAAAGGCCCCTGAATCAGTGGGTTCCCAAATGGGTTGGTCCTCAGAAGTGATCACAGGTATTCTGATGGAAGACAATTGGGTGTTTAAGCATAAAGTTTCATTGTCAAAGTTTGGGACATTAACCTCTTTCCACCTCATAATCCCATTAGTGGAAGTCATGAAATTTACCACTAAAGGACCATATAATTGCTTGGTGATGTTGATAATCCTTTGGAGCATAGGAATCTGGCTGAGAGGATTATCACCTAACCACTTATCCTCCCAGAAAGAAATTGACTTGCCATCACCTAATTGCCATTGGGTTCCTTTTTGCACCAAGGAATGGGCTTCACAAATGGATTTCAAAAAAGTCGATCCGCAAGAAGGTACTTGGCCATGAAGAAACTTAGATTCTTGAAGATATTTCCTTCTGATAATTTTTACCCATTCAACCTTTTCATTGGAAATAAGTCTCCAATATTGCTTAGCGAGGAGTGAAAGGTTGAGAAGTAAAATCTGTCTAAGTCTTAAGCCTCCTTGATATTTAGGTTTGCACACTTTGTCCCAAGCCACCAGATGAAATCTATGTTAATTCTTAGATCCTGTCCAAAGGAAATTTTTTGAATTCTCTCAATTTTGTTGTAAAATGGGACAGGATATTTGAATAAGGCTAATAAATAGACAGGAATGCTTTGAAGATAGGCCATAGTTAAAGTTATTTTTCTAGCTTGTGATAGAATATTCCCTCTCCAGATGGACAACTTCTTTTGTAATATTTCAATGAAATTATCCCATAAACTATCCTTGACATTTCCAGTAAAAAGAGGTAATCTATGGTATGAAGAAGGTAGACTGCTTATGGAACAATGAAGAATGTTTGCAATCAGTGTTTGTATTCTCAAAGGAGTATTGAGGAAATACAATTTACTTTTTTGGAAATTGATTTTTTGGCCAGTGGCTTCTTCATAGAGGAGAAGAATTATTTTGATAATTTTGGCTTCATTGACAGAGGCAAAGGTGGATAACAAAGTGTCATCAAAAAACTGTTGGTGAGTAATAGGATTGCATTGTGAAGTAACCTAAATTCCAAAAATTAATCCTGCCTCTTTAGCTGCTAATATGGACCTGCCAAGAGCCTCTGTGATAATGCTCAATATTTTGTGTCATATGAAATGGTAGAATTTTGTGCTGAATATGGAATTAAATTATCTCATTCTGCTAATTATTATCCCAAAGGAAATGATTTAGTCGATTCATCAAATAAAAATGTAATAATAAGAATAAAAAGGTCATTAGGAAAAAACAAAAGGGGATGCGACAATGAACTCAAATTTGCTTTATGGGCTGATATGTTTTCTGTTAAAAGAAATACAAGAAGAACCCCCTATGAGATGGTTTATGGAGAAAAAGCCTTACTGCCCCCAAAAATGGAAAAATGGCACTTTCCCTTTTATTGCAAGATCATGAAAACACTGATCCCATTTAGAGAAGGCTTGACCAAATTTTCTTGTTAGAATAACAAAGAAGAAAGACCCTCAATAGAATGATGGAACAAACCCAAAAATTGTAAAATTATTTAATAAGAAAGCCAAGGGTACTCCTTTTTCTTAAGGAGATATAGTCATCTATTGGGATCCTAAAACATGATAAGCATGGTGAAAAGGGTAAGTTTGGACCTAAATAGACTGGACCATACAAGATTGCTCATGTTATCAGTCATAATACTTACAAGCTATAGACTTTGCAGGGAGAAATAATGGCTATCCCTATTAATGGCCAACACCTTAAAATGTACAATCCTTGTTGAAGGTGTACTTTACAAAAAAAAGAATTAAAAAAAATAGAAAAACAAAAATCCAAAAACAGAGTGGTGAATATTTTTTAGTAGTTAAGCTTCCCTTTTGTTTTTGAATAATTTTGAGTTTACTGTACACATGACATCTTAGTTTGATGAGTATATTTAACTGTTTATTCCACCAAAGACAATAAGAAAAAAGGGGATTTGTTTTAGATGTTGATGAGGTTTACAATTCTATCAAATATGAGTGTTTATGCAATAGTTGTTTGATATGAGATAAAACAAATAGAAAAAAAAGCTAATTGAAACATCATATCAAGTCTCAAATTACAAATGATACTTAAGGTGATTTCAAAGGTCCAAAGAACTGAGATATCATTGAGAGGGTAGTTGAGCCAAAAATCATTACACTCATATTTTATAGCCAGAAACTAATCCTCAACTCCGACATACTTATTGCACAATTTGCTTAAATATTCAAACACTTCTCTCACTAGAAATAAAAATAAAAAATAAAGTAAAACTAAGTCACTGCCTGAGATATATTGGAAAACCTCTACCAAAGTTATAGATGCTTTACTGGCAGTAGGGTAAAATTAATATGAGATTAGAAGCAACTCCACCGAGGCTATAGACATCTAAATGGTAGTGGAGCCCTGCAGAATGGTAAAAACTTTTAAAGAGTGAAATCACATATTAGGCTTGGATATTTTTCTCAGATATGGTAGATTTCTAAAAGATTTAGAAATAAAAATAATAATGCACAAACACACACATGGGCAAAAATATGATGAAACAAACGGCTATGACAAAATCTGTGTAATCATATCTTATAACTTAACTAAACAAGCATTACAATATTTCAAAATAAAACTCATTAATTTCTAAAATTTCTAACTTTTTTTTCCAAATTGAATGAAAATGGATTTATAGTTTTTCATACTCTATTTGCTTTGATATCATGTTCATACAATTTTTTAGTATATAAAAAAAATGATGAAGAAAAGAAAGAAAAGAGGAAGAAAAAGTTTTCTTTTATACAATTCAAGCTTTACTTAGCAGTTCAAAGTTTTATTCTTGTTTAATTTCTTTTGCAAATAAAACCGAGAGATTCTAGAATTCTCAAGAGCCTCAAGTTTTCAGCTCCTTGTCCTAGTCAGAGCCTATGTTGGAGCCAAATTTGACTCAACTTTGAAACCCCCAAATTTAAATTTTTGGTTTTAATCAAATTGATAATGATGCTGGTCACTGTTTGAGTTCTGGTGAGTAATTTAATTTTTCATTGGTTAAATGATGTCTAAACCTTGGTTGTTTATAAGGTATACCTCTTTAAATTAATAGAATATCCCAAAAAGAAAGGACAAAGTTTCATTAATCAAAAATTCTAAATTCGAAGTTCAACCTTCATAAACAATAAGTTCCCTTGGGCCTAAACTAACTTCTAAAATCATAAAGTCCTAAGGTATGCTAAAGATAAGGGAATAATTAATCATCGTGGTCTAAAAACCCGAAAAGCTAAAATTTCGAAACAAAAATCTTAAGTTAGACTCGAGGGTGTGTACCCCACTAAGCTAACAAGCGAGCACCTCAGATTTAATCCAAGGGCTGCGCTCGATCCAAAATAAATCGGATGACAACGCATTAATAAAATTGACCAAGAGATAAACCAAATAATTCAAAGCAAGTCAAAAGTAAAAATATCGCACCTTAGGCTTAATCGGATAGTAATGCATCATCTAAAAAAAAACCAACGGATGCGATCTCATGAATAAATCTAAAATATAAGTCAAAGGGTCAATAAGGTTTAACCTAAGGTTTAAAAATCAAACATCTCTGATTGATCTAACAGATGTTCTTGATCCCAAAAAGATCCGACAACCACACAATTTCCAAAAATTCAAAGGTTTAAATAAAGTCATCATGGGTCAAATAGTCGAGTTAAAATTTGAGCAAGTTCGACAGATCGAACGATCATGCCAAGCAAAGCCTAGATCAATGGTTGTGATTGCTTCGATTAAAATGAACTTTAAAATCAATATTAAGAGAATGTGCCCTCTTTGGACTAATCATCAGGCTAATTAAGAGGATCGAACGACTGCGCTCAAACAATAATCGATCTAATGGTGGCGCGCTCGCAGAAGATATATTAAAGTGTTTAAGATTTCAAAATATTAATTAAAAGTTAATCATATCATTAGCGAGGGTCTAACACATTGGATAATCATTCCCCTTTCGGCTTAATTAGGATTAATATTATGAACCCTTGGGTAAACTAACTCATAGGTTGACTAAATCTGTCGGCGATGCTTATCTCCACTCAGATCCGATGGACGCGTCGAAACAACAAAAGGTAAGAGAAATGTGAAGGTAAAGACAAAATTAATTATGCTTTGAGAGCAAAACCAGTCACTTATATCCAACGATCACGCTAAAAACCTTATCAAGATCGGACGACAGTGCATCAATCGACGTTTTGAGAGAAAAACCAATCACTTAGATCCGACGGTTGTGATTAATCATGGTTGACTTAGGGAAAAATGGACCTCAAAGATAATAAAAATTGACACTCGCACCAAAGACCGAATGTCACAAAAAAACTTGAAGGAAACATAACCAATCCTAAAGATTTAGTTATCACTCAGATCCGAGGTGGCATGAGGTTCAAAAAGGACACTATCGTCGCCATGCATACCAGTTCCATGTCAGATTAAAAGGTCCCCATCGATGAATTAATAGAAGGCTTAAATGATTACAAGTACATGAATCAAAGGATCCCAAGGCACGTAAGATAATGGACATTACCCATCATAAAACACTAAATTCCATAAAAGGATGAGTTGGCATGATTTCGTTGGCCAATTTTAAATAACAGTTGGTGGCATCGGGTCGATGATGAAATGTGTGAATTTATCAAGCTCACTACACCACCCTGTATATAAACTTATGAAACCAGTCAAGGCCACTATCCTGGTAATCCAAGAATTAAAGTTGATACATCAGAGGCACAAAGAGAAGAGAGTATTCAAACTTTGAGAACTCAAGAAGAACTTGACCAACAATCGCAAGAGCAATGGCATCATGGGGAGATGTTTTAGTGCTAGAAGATACATGAGAAGCCATGAAATTTATCACAGATAGGTCACCCTACTTTGTGATATTTAGGCCACCTGTTCCTGGTACCACTATGTATGAGTTTACCCAGAAATGTGGGGCAGATAAAAAACCCAACCTGAAACTGTATGAGATTGACAATGCCTATATTAAGAGTTTCACCCAAGTGATGGAAAGCAATAACAAGACCCCATGGATAATGGTATATTTATTACATAAAGCTCATAGGTTACAGTACAAGGGTTTTCCCAAAGACAACATATGGAAGAGTAATCTTGGGAAGATGATATGCCCGAAAGTGCACTTCTCCTCAAACTTGATGGCTTGGCTGGTAGTAGCATATGACGAAAGAACAAGGACATTTCGAGATCACAAAAATCAGTCAGTGTTCAACATCAAAGTCGAACATATCCAGGAGGTGTTCAAATTGACGAATTATACCATGTATCTGGTAGACCAGGTAATTGAACACCAATCTTGTATGTTTACTAATATGGAAGTTTTTAGAAAATTATTCGATACACATGCAGCAATAGAGAAAGAATTTCCCATTAACAAAAATGCTTTTAAACCCTGGGTACAAGACTTCTGTGACATGATAAACATAGTATTGATAGTGCATGATATGAATAGAATAACAAAAAGGGTTTTGTATTTAGCTGCATAATGTAATAGAGGATATAATACTCCAATCTATGCCTAGGAACTGGAATTAAGCACCCAAATACACAAAGAAATGGTAGAACTAAGAAGAGAAATTTTTGAACAGAGGTAGGAGATGCCTCACTTTTCACATTATTCATTTCTCATTCACTTAATAGCAGTCCAATTGGGGGAAGAAGCCCATAAAATAGTAAAACCCATCAATAGTACCTATGTTTAGAATAGTTTCTAGAGACTTCATGAAGGATGAACTCACATGGGCTAGTTTTGTGATCATTTCCTGGTAGAAATCCATTGGGCCTTAACTGGGTTAGTTCCAGAGAGATTAGGGCCAGGGGTAAGAGCCTTCATTAAAGAAAATAAAATAGGATATTTCTTCTTCACAGAGGGTTTTACTTACATCATATTATATGGAGCTAAAATCCCTCCTAAGGTGTTACCCCAGTACTGCTCATTGTCCATAGTAACCTTAGAATTATGCAGACAGATAGTAGAAGAGGCTAAAATGAGACTAGTTAAGAAGCATGGCAAGGTCCCTTGGCTCGATGTTCCCTATCATTTTGGGGATTATGTATTTGTTGGATATCCTTCCCTACTCAAAGGAATGTTTGAATTGGACAACATGGGATTCGATGAAGTATCTTGGAGATTTTATGACCCAAAGGGAACATACAACAAAATGATGGAAAAAAGGGAGTATGCTCGAATACGGCACCGAGAAGATGCTTTTGAAGAAAGCTTGTTGGAAGCTATAGAGCAAGGATCAGATTTGCAGGTAGTATGGGATAATTTCCCTCTAGAAAAAAGAGGTAGCACACAGGTTTATGAAGCTTATGACTACCCAACAGAACTAAGAAGGCTTCGGGAAGTTTCAGTGGATGCAGTAGCACCTGTTTTACCAAGGATAGACCCAGCAATCAAAGAATACCCCTTTTTGGAATTGATAGAAGAGCAGGACATTGACTTGATGGAGGTCACCATTAGAACTATTTATGTAATAGAACAATAGGTTAGGCCCTCTATGAATAATCAACTCATAATAGAAGCAACACCAAAAGAGGTTCCTCAACAAACCTATACAGACAAAGGTAAAGAAATGGTAACTTCATCCTCTCAAGCTGTAGTTCCCATTTATGATAATGTATTAGTTGTAACCAGTGTGAATAAATTGGCACCCATGGTCGTCCCTACCTCTATAAACATAAAGGGATAGGAGATCAAAATCCCATCAATGATACAAATGAATCCCAGGAGAACTGGTGGACTGGGTGGCCTTTTTCGAAGCTACTTAGTAAAGAGTCAAACAGAAATAACTCCTGTAGAAGCTAAGAAGCCAAGATTGTATTTACTTGTTTCCAAGGTTTTTTTGGAAAAAATAGATGAGCATAACGCCTTCACTACTACATATGAACAAGAATTGCAGTTAGTGGCAGGGATGGAAAATACTAAAAAATAATTTTTAGAAAGAGTAGAATTGGGGACAAGTGTATTAGATATTATTGATATTAATATCCCTCCTCTACAAGACCCACTAGTTTTCAATGCTAATAAGGAAATAGGAAGTTCATCAGTATTGGAGAAAGACGCTGATATAGCAAAAATTGTCAAGACAATGAGTGCCCAGGCCATAGACCAATTTGTTGAAAATATTGAAAAAATCAGGAAACAATTGGACCAAGAGGAGAAGGAAAAGGTAAAATTAAAAGCAGTGATAAGTAGGCAACATGAAGAATTGATTCAAAAGGACACTTCAAGTGCACAGCCACCCCCAACAATAAAATTCCAAGATCATGTTTATTATCTGAACACTATGAAGAATGATATGTCAAAAATAATAAGAACCCATGCCAAAGGTTTTTTTGAGATGTTTAGACAAATGAGAGTGATCCAAGTAATTGCTCAGGAGATAGTAACATTATTTCAAGAAAGAGAAAGATATTTTGAAACCATCCGCCCTACCTTGGATTTTATAAGGGACCATTTTGAGGAAATGCAGGGGCAAGAAGTGGTAATAAATTATGGTAGAAAAATTCAGCTTGGATTCGAGTTCTTCAAAGTAGACCTATTTGGAGCAAACCAAGGAATGTGGATTAATGTGGTAGATGAGATGAATAAAATGATAAATTATGCAATGGAAAAAATGGTAGAAATCGGTTTATCCTTAGACCAATTCTCAGAGGTCTTGGATATAGAAGAAGCATTGCTTCAGACCATCGAGAGATTCGAATGTGAACATGGTGATGAGGTAGAGATGATTAAGCAAACTACTCTCATGGTGAATACTGTAGATATGTTTTTGTTTCAATACAAAAGAAATGGGCCCACTATCACTATCCAAAAAAATAGAATATTGCAGGAAATGAATATGTTAAGGATTGCAACCAACTTTGATACAGGAGTTTGGAAGTTAATATCTGAACAAATAATAAGACTACAGATAGTAAAAAAATGGAAAGAAGTTAAAATTCAAGTTCAACAGCTGGGAGCTAGCTCCTCACAACAAGAACCTATAGTAACATAAAAATTCCCTGAGACAATGAAAGAAGTAGTTGAAGAAAAAGTAGGTGCAGAGAAAGAAACAGGTTCACCAAACACCACCATCATCGGATAAACTGAAGACACTTTTGAAAAATTCAAAGGTAAAAGACACAACCAAGGAAATAAGTGAAGTGGAAGCCAGCTATATGAATTTTGAAGTCTAATAAGATGCTGACAAGTGGAGGGCCAAAATTCAACCAAGAATAACAGAATCAAGAACCAACAGCTATAAAAGGAAGCAGATAGGTCTGGATTATGCATCAAGCAATTAGAGAATAGCATTTTTTCTAAGAGGTATACTTGAGTGCCCGGTAGTTGTGTTGTTGTATTTCATTTTTGTGTCTATTTTATTTTATTCATTCTTTCTTCCTCCCCTTGCTGTGCAGGATCATATGATAGGAAAGCATTCAAGAAGTTGAGAATATTTCCAGTCTTATTGAGCCTAGGATTTAGAGACTCTTTTGTTATCATATTGAAATAAGGAGAGTAGGAGAGACTTGTTACATCATTTGAACATAGTCTTCTTCATTGTATTGATGTATTCTATTGAGAAAAATAGAGTTTAAAGGCATCCTGCCCACTCTACATGTAATATTTCATAAATCAATACAATTCTAAGTTGTATTCCTATCATTTCTTTGTCTTGGTATTGTGTGTCACTGTATAATGGGTTACATTATTTGAATGCATTATATATGTTTCTCTCATTGGTTAACTCTTGGTTTTATTATGATATTTGAATAATATTAAGAACGCAAATTTCTCTCTTCCCCTTCTTTCTGTTCATGATAGTATTGTTGTTAAATTGCTATAATAGCCCAATGAATCTAGGCACCGGTCTACATAAGGTATAACAAATGGTTGTTTTCATGCTTGGTCATTTTAATACATATAGTATAATATAAATTTGGAGCATGTAATTAGAGTTTTAATCATAGAATTATTGTTGGGGTTTCCTTACCCGTTCTGTAGTTTTCCCTTAGCAATATTTGTGTTTAACAAAACATGAGGCAGGTCGACCAGAGCTTGTAATAGCTCATTGGTTTCAAATGGATTCTCGTAGTGTGACAATTGAAATCCTACGAATGCGAGAATCGATTCCAACACCAAGAAAAAAAATTGAACTAGGATTTGTGCAAAGAACATGAGTATCATTGTTATGTGAAGTTGTGGAAGATCATGAGTATCATTTTTATGTGAGGATCACTTGATAAGCATTGTTGTTGAAGTGAATGGTTGAGTGAAGAACTTGAACTAGGGTTTGCAAATATCATGAGTATCATTGTTATGTGAGATTGGTTGATAAGAATTATTGGAAACATTTGAGTGAGTGTTCATAAGTTTGGACTAGGGTTTGTGAGCAAGGATTATTTCATTGAGTGATTGGTTGAGTAGAGTTGATTGAGCCTAGTCAAGTGGATGTGTTAATTCAATTTTTGTGAAACAAATTATTCTATATTCTAAATTGATTTGAAAAAGAGGTCGAGTGTTTGTGAATGTGAAATATATTGAGTCTCTAACAATTCTATATATGTTTATGTGCTAAAAAGAGATATTTAAAGTTATTGACCATTGTGGTGAATGTGAAGCATATTGATTCTAAAAATTCTCTATATGTTTCTATGAGATTGGACAAGTTCTAGTGAATAATTGTTGAGCAGATTTGAGATAAGTATTTGAGAAGACTTGTGGACAAATTGGTGTGAGATTTTGTGGAAGATTACAATATAAATTTGAGGACAGATATTGAGGACATATTTGAGAATAGAATTTGGTACAGATTTGAGAACATATTTGTGTCAGACTAAAGATAGAGATTGAGAAGATTTGTACTAGACCGAATAATTATGTTTAGTGTAGATTTAAGATAGAGCTTTATAGGTGGTAGATTATAGAGGACAATAGTATCCAGTGGATAGAGATCCATTAGCCAGGGTAGTGAGGATAGGTCTTCTGAGTGGGGATAGGAGTCTTCAGTGGATAGATATCCATCAACCAGTGCAATGGAGGTAGCAGTTCTTCTAGAAGATCACCAATCAAAATAGAGGAGAAAGAAGTTCTCCTGTGGATAGAGATCCATGAAATTTATCATAGGATTGGTGTATCCTTTGGACAAAGGTTCATAAATATTGTAATAGGGAAAGGATTCCGAAGAGAATTTATTTGAGAAAAAATTATAAGGAATATTTTCTCCATGGAGTAGCCCATATTGGGTGAACCACATTAAATCATTTCTCTCATGTGTGTGATATTTTTTGTGATGTTTATTGCTTTAATATTATTGATGTTATCATTTGGATTAAAAAGTAAATTTTTTTATCTTATATTGTTCACCCCCCTCTCAGTATAAGCACGTGTTCTTCAATTGGTATTAGAGCAGGTCTCTCCGTGAAAAGAGTAACAGCTTGGAGGAGGATCCATAAGCAACACACATGACTTTAGAAAATGAAGACGAGACCATGCTTGATATAAAAGAGGAATTCCTTATTGCTTTCATAAATTTAGAAATAATTATAGAGAAGAACTCAATATTGAAGGGATAAATTCAATAGGATGAAGAAGCAAGGATGGAACTTCTAGAAAGTCTCACAAAACTCAAGATAAATATAGAAGAGGGAAAGAAAATTAAGCAGGATATGACAAATTTGTTAAGAGCAAGAGAAATAGAATGTGAAATATTGGAAGCAAAAATTGTTTATCTAAGGAATGAAGTTGAAAGGACCAAGGCACTACAAGATATAGAGTATGAGAAACAGAAAGAGGATTCAAGTCTTCAAGAAGCAGAAATTTTAAACAAATATAGACAAGTAAAGTATAATTCAAAAGGAAAAGACATCAAAAAGGAAGAAATCAAAGAAGAACCTTGGATGAGAGTTAATCACAAAATAAGAAGCACTCAACCACAATCTCAAAGGCATCCAAATATGTTACATAATTTCTTCCATGGTCATTGTTTTTATTGTAACAAATATGGTAATAGAGCTGTACATTGTATTAGTCATGCAAGAAAAAATGTCAATAGAAATTTCAATTCTTTTGCACTTCTTATGGATAATGACATTATGTGTTACAAATGCAATAATTTTGGGCACAAGACTAGATGGTGTAAAATGATACTTCTTGAGTCTAGTAAAATAAAAAACAATTTCAACAACTAGGAAAGAGGAAAGGGGAAATGTAAAGGCTAGATAAATGTTAGTTCAAATAGCCCTTCATGCTCAGGATAAAGAAGAACAATGGTATCATGATAGTGGTTTCTCTAGACGCATGAAATGAGACAAAGATAAATTCATTGTACTAAAAGAAACCAATAGAGGATAAGTAAGTTTTGGTGATAATGGATCAGCAAAGATTGGTGGAAGAGGAACTCCGAGTTTAGATAATGGGAAAATAAGAACAGAAAATGTGTTGTATGTTGAAGGTTTAAAACATAATCTTATAAGCATAAGTCAACTTTGTGATCAAGGTCATATGGTTACATTTCACCTAGATAGGTGTGAGATAAGAAAATAAAAAACTAGAAAAGTCATTGAAAATACAAGAACTCCAAACAACCTATAAATGCTTAGTGAGATCAAAGGGGAAAAGTGCTTTCTATCACAAGAATATGAGATTTGGTTGTGTCATAGAAGACTAGGTCACTTGAATTTTGACAACATAGTCAACATAAGCAATAAGCAAGTTGTCATAGATTTATCCAAGCTAAAAAGGCCACAAAACACAATCCGTGCACCTTGTCAATATGGAAAGCAAACTAGAACAAGATTTAATTCAAAGGGATATATTTCATCGGAGATATTAAGTCTAATACATACTTATCTATGTGGTCCTACCAGAACATAGAGTATTCATGGTGAAAGTTACTTTATATTGTTTATATATGATTACTCTAGAATGGTTTTGGTAGCTTTCCTAAAAGAGAAGTCATATGAATTTGAAAAAATTAAAGCATTTAAGGAACTGGTTGAAAATAAAATTGACAAGAGGATTAAGTATTTGAGATATGACAGAGGAGGAGAATTTACCTCAAATGAATTTGTATATTTTTGTGAACAATATGGAATCAAGAGAGAATACTCAACCGAAAGAAATCCTCAACAAAATGGAGTAGTTGAAAGGAAAAATAGAACCGTTGAGAATATGGTTAGAGCTATGTTAAATGAGTCCAAAATTTCAGATGGATTTTGGAGGGAAGCAGTAAAAACAATAGTATATATAATAACTATGGCTCAAATGAGGGTAAACCATCACAATACCCCATATGAGCTTTGGAAAGGAAGACCGGCCACTGTAAAACACTTCAAGGTTTTTAGAAGCAAGTGCTACATAAGAAGAGAAGATAAAAACTTAGGCAAGTTTGATCCAAGATGTGATGATGGAATTTTTCTTGGTTATTCCACTAAGAGTAAATCTTATATATGCTTTAACAAGAGAACACACACTATTGTAGAAATTATAAATGTAACAATTGATGAGAATATATATTCAAGAAAATTGGTTCAACAAATTGTGTATCAGGAAGATGGGAGTTGTCAAGAAGAGTTTCATGAGGAATCAGATGAATAAGAAGAAGAAATACAAAGATGTATTCCTAAAAATCCATCCAGGTATGTACAAAAGCATCATATAAAATATCTAATCGTTGGGAATCTAGATAAAATACTGACAAGGAGAAGGATAATAACACCATCTCAACAAGTAAATTTTTCTTTGCTATCTAAGATTGAGCCAAAGGATTTTAATAAGGCAAGTTAAGATGAGTTTTGGGTTAAGGCAATGGATGAGGAATTAGATCATATAGAGAAAAGCAATACTTGGGAACTTGTTCCATGACAAAAGGATAAAAATGTGATTAGAACAAAATGGATATTCAAAAATAAGTTAAATGAAGATGGATAGTTAGTCAAAAATAAAGTAAGGTTAGTATGTAAAGGTTATGCACAAGTAGAGGGAATTGAATTTGATGAGACATTTGCTCGAGTTGCACGACTTGAAGCCATACGAATGTTCTTAGACTTCTCAAGTTTTAAAAACTTCAAGGTATATCAGATGGATGTTAAGTCAGCATTTCTAAATGATGTTAACTCATCATTTCTAAATGGTGTTCTAGAAGAAGTCTATATTGAACAACCAGAGGGATTCATATTAACAGATAAACCAGATCACATATGTATATTGAAAAAGGTATTGTATGGTCTAAAGAAGGCTCCTAGAGCGTGGTACTCAAGATTAAGTTTATTCAAGAACAGGGATTCAAAAAAGGAATAGTGGACAACTTATATATCAAAAATAAAGGGAATAATCTACTAATTATGGTTGTTTATGTTGATGACATCATTTATGGGGGAAATAATGATAATATGTGTAAAGAATTTGCAAATAACATGTAAATGAATTTGATATGTCTATGCTTGGTGAGTTGTCCTTTCTTGGACTTCAGATTTCACAATTAGAGAAAGGAGTATTTCTCTCACAAACCAAGTATATAAAAGAGATGCTAAAGAAATTTAGGTTAGAATATTACAAACTAGTAAGTACCCCCATGGTTATAGGATGCAAGTTAAGTAAGGATGATGAATATCCAAAGGTAGATCATGTTAGAATAATAAAATTATATCCTAATTTGTTACTAGGATAAGTTGTATGGCTGAGATCAGTCAGTTAGTTATGATCCAATGGATCAGATTGTAAGCACTTACTTTTAAAGTAAGGTCATTTCAAGTTAATAACATCAAGCATTCATTTTTTTAACATGGTATTAGAGTGGGCTTTCCCTGACCTGTGAGCCTGAGGAGCTTTTCCTCATGGGAGGATTTATCTCATGGAAATCCCCCTTCATTTTTTTTCCCTTAATTGTTTTTATCGATGGAGTATGCTCTCTATCTTTTTATGGATTAGAAACCAGATGGTAAGATTGTTTTTTTTTCAATTAATGTTATGGCCTAATCTCATTTGATAGCAGATGCCTGATCTCATTTGGTCCAAGTTAGCATCTGAAAGCTCTTATGGAGGTGTGTTAAATAATTTCCAAGTTTGAAGGAATGCTCTATCACTAACTGGTTTGCCAGTTTTCCAGTAGAACTGACGGATATCTACTATTTTTGCGATGATCATTCCTAAAAATTCAGGCAACTTGATCATGGATGTTGAAGAAACCATGTTTTGCATGAAAAATATTTTTTGGTGGCTGATTCAAGGACTATGGTTTCAGTGTAGTGATTGTGAAAGCAGGTTCATCATTTTTTGCTCCATCTATGAGATATGTCTAGTGGAGATTATGTTGTGCAGAGTTTCCCCTGCACTAATGCAGAAGAAGACACCATGATTTTGTGAGTGTCCACAACATGATTTTTGCTATGAAGTTGAATTATTTTCCACTTGGTGCTTGAATTTCACTAGTTGTCCAGATTGCACATGAGTCCGAGTCATGATTATCCCTGCTACAATTCAACAACAAAGACTCACTAGTAGAGTTTTATGTGATCAACGAGATGCATTTTTTATCTCTCAGCATTTTGAATGTGATTGTTCGATGCATGGAGGACACCATGATTAGCGTAGAACCAAATTTTCCCACTTCCCTGCTATCGCACCATCAGATCCGATTTTTTAGTTATCCACATCAAAATGATTTGTTGGCTTGATGGGAGGAAGGGTCCATCGTAGAAGTGTTGGTTTATTTTTTTGATGGACCATGAAATATTGAGCCCATTGTGTTCCATCCTCCCCATGTTATCAGCATTCAAAATTTTGATAATTGTTGTACGTAATTTTATTGAGCGGTTCGTCGAAGTAGTTTTTGATGTGGTTGTAACAAAGTGATGTGACATCACTATGGTAGTTTTCTATACGCGTTGATGTTATTGACACAGTGGTTAATAGTAGCCACCTGTTATGCAAGTTTTGACCACCTGATCATGCTGATATAGTTTTTAATGGAGAAGTGATTGTATGTTGTGGCCGATTTTGTTTTTTCGACTAACCATCTTTAGAACCATGGTTTTGAGGGGAGCAGATGATTGTAAGACTCAAAAATTTCCATGCAGGGACATCTATGACATTTTTTTCTCCTTGAACGCTATTGTGTTACAAGTTTTTTGGTTTTTGGTGCCTTATATTTTTTTAAAAAGGTTGCATCAACCGTAGTGGGAGCCACATCTGACTTTGAGTTGTCGATGTGCGAACTGTGGTTGTTGAAGATGCATGTTGAATTATGCTTCTGTGCGACTGTATTTTCCAAGAGTTGCATGGAGTTATCAAAATGCCAGCAATATATCCATGGTTTATTAGTAGATATTGTGAGGCCTACCACCACGATTTGAAAGAGTTTTGCACTGCTTTATAGAAAAATCTGAAGTGAACCAAAGGAAGCTATCCATATTTGTTCAATGGGTGATTTGAAGTGGAGATTCCATGACGTGGACGTGGATAACTAATTCTAGATTTTTTTTAAGGCCCCTCCTACAAATAATGAATTTTCCTCGATTCCTACCTAAAAAATGCTCGATTATGGATGACAACAAAAGAGAACTAACAATTACGGAAGCCTGGCGAAAATGTGCATAATATAATTAAATAAGATTTAAAAGTGGGTTTAATTAAGTTAAATATGTCCAAGATCATCTTTCCTCCCAATGCAATGAAATAATTCCCACGAAAACATCAAAGGTATGATGGTGCGATGAATTTGGGAGTCCAGAATGTGGTTGATAAAAATGGCTAATGATAGCAGGATTTCAAAAGCTATTAGGAAGTTCTTTAATGGCCATGGACAAGGCATCATGATGGAGATTCTCTAATGAAGCACTGTTAAGCAGTGTACCTCTTGAGATCGAGCTTTATGATTATCATAGGTTGCCAGGTGATGATATTGAAAGCCCATTGAATCTTTCGAAGGGTGAAAGACTAAAAGTGGGACCAATTCTAGATCTTGATCATTTTTTTGATGTTTTCAACATCCGATGGAAGATACAATCTACATGTGAAATATTAAGAGATGGTTTCGATCGCGTTTGAAGCACTAAGATCTATGCATAACTAGAAATAAGAGCAGTTCAGGAGATAATATTTCATTCGAGCACTTACAAAGGAAGATCTACTGAGTCAAAATGGAATTTTCTTCACTACTGAGATCCGAAAGAGAGGATTATCACACCTTTCGGCATTGGAAACATGATCGGTTGAATTTAAGGCTTTCTTTAACCAATTTATTGTTTTTTTTGCAGAGTTGATGTTTTTTTTCCTGGTTTGATAGGTGATAAATTCGGATGTTGACGACAAAACTGATTGAAATAAATTGTGTTGTTAATGGGCAAGATTTTTTTTATTGGAGCTCCCACTGCATCGTCATATCATACCAATAAAATTTGTGGAGAGTGCATTCATCCAAGCTCGAGGATATTGTAGCTTTTATCGATGGCAGTTCTAACTAGGTGCAATTCTTGTCTCGACCTGTGGTGATTTGGCAATTTGGAAAACTCCTTTTTTGGCATTCCCTCTCTATTGTGCAACTATGGTGAATGGGCACATTGTGGAACCAATTTTTCCAGTATAAATTATAGCCAGTGTTGGAGTGGGATCATTCTAAAGTGTAGTTAGTTCCCATGATAAGGCGTGCAAATCTAGGCATGATGCCTTCATTGTTGAGAGGATCGGGTAAAGGTATTACATCCTCGAATGTTGTCAATGTGAAGAAATAGGTCAACGATATAATTTTTGCCCCTGCATATCAAAATGCCAATTGTAGCATAGCCATGCTTGGAGGGGCAGTTATTTTTCACTCCATGTTGGATAACCTACTCTGTATGTGGGGCAACAAGCTAATTTGGCTGTGGGTCCTTCTGGCAGTTCAACAACATGTGGAAAAATGGACCAGCGGTGCCCTAGCCAATCACAATGAGATGTTTTTGTTGATGATGATTTTGTATGGAAATTTTTCTAGCACCAAAAAAAACCCTGCGAGCGGGAATCTATGGCCTCCCATACTTTTTTTAGTGCCCTTGTTGAAGCAACAATTCTTGTTGATCGCTAGATCAGTGATCATTTTTCTGAAGCTACTATATTTTTTTGGATGCGTTCACATTTTTTTATGGTGAAGGGTTTCCATACTACGGAGGAGATGTGTTTGGCGTTCTTATAATGGCAAAATTTTGAGCAAATTCATAGCAAATTCTGGAGACCATTTAAGGCATGGAGCGATGGAACAAAATGCATTCAACTTACACTAAACTAGATTGCATTCGCACAGATTACTCATTGGCCACCATGAAATTGTTGAGTTTTGAGCTTTGGGCTTGCTCATGCTATTGAGGTCTTTGACTCAGTCTGCCTACTCTACCAATGTGGTTGTAGCTCATTGGGTTCTCCCATCAGAAGACACCTTTTCTTATGGGTCTTTTGTTGTTGGTTCCCTGAATAAATTGTTTGGTGGGTGAATGGGCAATATATTTCTAGAATTCTATGACAGCATGGAGGAGGACAGGTAGTAAAGCTAAGGATATATGGTGATGGCACGAAGGTGGCTACCAAGAAGATAAAACATAGAATTGGTGACGTTGGTAATAGTGTTCAAGTGGTGGAGCAACACAACACAAGTATCCTACCAGGCTCCTATTTTGATGGGGGATTTAATATTTGTTAGAGAATCTTCCTTGTAGGTCCACGCTTTATTCAAATCAACATCAAATGGTTTTCTCTCATAGATTTTTCATCTTCTATTCTAATAGCCGTGAACCTAGACTAGAGGCCCGATGACCAGATCGTGCAATGGAGATCATATTTTTTATGTCATACAAAGTTGTGCATTCAACCCACTACATTACGATTCAAACGGTAAGAATTTTCCCTCTTGCTCATGCATCTTCATCTAACGATCCCTGTTCTGTGGATGTACCATCTTGTTTGAACTGAGGAGGTCTAAGAGGCATCCCCTACTCATGTCGATGCAAGGTTGTCAATTCGCTGCTCAATTTTCATGGTAGTCATGGTGGAATGGCCTGTCGGTGCTTTGGTCTACTTTTGTTGCATTAAGAAATATTAGGGCATAGTTGTATGTTGTGGAGAATGTTGCAGTGTTCATTGTTGGAGCGAGCCACTAAGTTTATTTGGCCAGCAGTTTTATGTATGCTCTTGGGCCTTCCTATCTTGAAAGTGAATGTGGTATTCATGGCTATAGTGTGGGTTAGTTAGTATGCTATTCCCTTTTTTTCCAGGGAATAATTTTAAGCTTGGATATTATAACTTGAGGTATATTCTTAAATTAGAGGTAATTATTTTTATATGTTACTTAATATAGCAGCCAATACCTCCTTTATTTATAATACCGAATATTTAGATTTAAAATTCCATTGAAGGGAACATTATAATTAAGTGGAGGGGATTATCTTAAAATGTATGAGGATTTTTGGCATATAATAATATTCTCCTGTGAGAGAAAATGTTTTTTTTTTGAAGGACATTCCAGAATTTTTCTATGTAAGGAAAAGAAGAAGTCTATTATTTTTCTTGCAGATGAAGGCCAAATTGATACCCATTCATAGGGGTATTTATAGCCATCGAAAAGGTTTTTCCAATCCGAACATATTGGTAGTGTCCAATTTCCAATCTGAGGCACTTTAACATGTGTTTTTTAGCCTCAAATATATTTTATCATGGAGTGCATTCTCAATTGAACCCGATACTCTCATAGCTTTACTTAAGTGATCCTAGTATCTAGTCATATCCTCTATTACACCTAGCGGTTGCAATGGTTGGTTACCCATGTATTCTGGTAGGATGAGGAGGTCACCATAGGGACATGTTATATAGCTACATTGGTGGCCTTTATTTTTTAGATTCCCTTGAGGTAAGATATATGTCCACTTTTTTTGGACCTTGTTATCAGACCATTGTGTTCATATAGGTGGAAACCACTACTTATGATTGTGGAGTCAATTTGGACATCCCTTGCGATTATTGTGGTTCTTTCCACATTATCTTCACAATATTATTTTTTGTGAGACACTTTGGTTTCAAGGGATTTTTCTTTAGTGATATTTTTCATGGCTTAAAGCCTTAATCTATGTCACAAGCACCACTTTGGGAGTATGGTTTCAAACATTTTGACGATGAGTCTCTACTTTTTTGAGACATCTAATGGATCCTTTGTAGGCTTCTTCCTGGAAGTTGTCCTAGGGGGTTGAAGATGACATCTTCCTTCCTCTCCGTACTCCATGGACATCTTCCCTCTTCTTCTTCTTCTATTTTGGCAGGTGGTTTTCTCCCTTGTGGTTTTTTCTTCATCTCTCCAGCAGAGTTTTCTTATGCATATATTGTACATGAGTACCTTATCAGGCCTTGTTGTCGGGACTCATACTTGTGGATATGCCACTTGTTTATTTTTGTTGTTTTTCACTACCTCCTAGTATCACTTAAGGGGGGTGTTAGTATATCCTAGTACCACTTAAGGGGGGTGTTAGAATAATAAAATTATATCCTAAGTTGTTACTAGGATAAGTTGTATGGTTGAGATCAGTCAGTTAGTTATGATCCAATGGATCAGATTGTAAGCACTTGCTATTTAAGCAAGGTCATTTCAAGTTAATAACATCAAGTTTTCATTTTTCTAGCATATCAGATATTATACAGATCTATGATTGGTAGCTTGTTGTATGTTACATCTACAAGACCAGATATAGTGTAGTCAGTGGGATTAATGGTAAGGTTTCAGGCAACACCTAAGGAAACACATGTGGCAACAAGAAAAAGAATTTTCAGGTATCTAAAAGGGACTATGGATTTTGGGCTTTGGTATCCCAAAAGTGACAATTTCACACTCAACATATAGAGATGCAGATTGGGTTGGCAACATTGATGATAGAAAATGCACAAGTGGAGGAGCATTCTTTCTTGGAGTCTGTTTAGTCTCTTGGCTAAGTAAGAAGTAGGCTTTAGTATCCTTATCTACAATAGAAGCAGAATACATTGCAACAGTAGCTAGTTGTACACAGGTATTATGGATGAAGCAAACTCTAGAAGACTTCAAAATAAAACATGATCATCATATTCCCATATTATGTGATAATACAAGTGCTATAAGTATCTCAAAAAATTTAGTGATGCACTCCAGGATAAAGCATATTTAGGTAAAGTATCATTTTCTGAGAGAATAGGTGACAGATAAACAGGTCAGGTTGGAATATGTTACTACAAAGGAGAAGATAGCAGATATTTTCACTAAGCCACTTTCGAAGGAAACCTTTGAGTATCTTCAAGGAAAACTGGGAGTAATAATCCCACCCCAAAATTAACCACCTCAAAAGGAGGTGGGGGAGGGGCTAAGCTAAGAGACTCATTCTTAGCCCCGAGCCCCAAAGGTGACCCTTTGCCATTGATGTCAAAGGGGGAGATATTTGATTTAAGAAGAGAGCATTGAGTCAGGGGGAGTAATTTCCCAAGGGAAGTAGAATAGAAATAGGTTAAGAAAATTTGAAAAGATAATTGGGTTGCCATTAATGACAAAGGGGGAGATTTTTGGACATTTTGAGCAAATGAGTTGTCATTGATGTCAAGAGTGAGTGGTCATTGATGTCAAAAGTCAGTTTCAATAAACAGTGTGAGGAGAAGCAGTTCCACAATCAATGAAAAAATGAGAGTCCACTTCCAGTTGGTCAGATCCAGTTCCAAGTAGTCAGATGTGGTCCAAAGTGCAAAGAAGAGACCCAAGCAAATAATATTATAATATTTTATTATAATATTAAAAGGGAATATTTAAATTAATTTAAATAATTTTATTATAAATTAATTTATTAATTAATTAAATTAAATTTAAAAGTTATTAAGTTAATTATAGATTAATTATAAATTAATTATTAAATTAATTTATAATCCTAAGGTTGGGTTATAATAAAATTAATTTATTAATCCTAAGGTTGGGATATAATAAAATTAATTTATTAACCCTAAGGATGGGTTATAAAGACTATTTAAATTCAAATTCAAAAATTGAATTCATCCGTCGACGTCAATAAAAGCATGGTCTAAAGCATATAAGAAGGGGGCATAACATTGTTAATAAATCATCCAAATGCAATTCGTGTAAAGTGCAAAAGACTTCGACTATCGTGCAAGGAGGAAGGAAGATTTCACATTTCAAAGTTATTGGTTGTAGAGGAAAGGACAAAGGGGAGTGGTGCTCTATTTTCATTGCACAACACTGCATAGCACAGCTGGCATTCATGGGAGGTGCTAAGGTTGATAGGCTCGAGGTGCAAGGTTTGAATCTTGTCAACTTCGTTTTTACAAGACGGAGTGTTAGTCTTTGGACGTCGTGTCAATTGAAGATAAATAAGAGGAAGGCTTTTGCCTTCCCCTTCACTAGTAGCCCACATGGTGGGCTAGCGCCTTGGTAAGTTGCTTGGCAAAGGAGTAGTCACACATTCAAAATCCGTCATGAAATTTTGTTTGCAAGGTATGCACCATAATTTTTGCTAAGGTTGTATGTGGTATGCGTCGTGGTGTTTGTGGAAGGTTTGAGATTTCAAAGGTGTTTGGTTTGTGATAAATAAATATTGGCTAAGGTCTTTGAGGGAGATATAAGGGTTTTTAAAAATTAAATATTTTATTTTAATTTTGGAAGGTTTGAGTTATAAAGTTGGAGTAATAAGGTGTAATTGAGGTTGATTATTTTTGTGTTTGAGAAATATTTCTGAAAAATAGCTAGTGAGATATTTTATCATCTAACCATTGAAATCGGAAAAGAAGAATATTTTGTTTAAAATAGGTTTTGAGGTCACTTCTACATCAAACAAAAAAGGTATGGGCACATCTTCCTAGTGAGTTATTGTTGAATGTTGTGAATGCTAAGTTGGAGTGAAAAGGATTGTTTGATAAGCATTGTTGTTAAAGTGATTGATTAAGCAAAAAATTGAACTAGAGTTTGTGCAAAGAACATGAGTATCATTGTTATGTGAAGTTGTGGAATATCATGAGTATCATTGTTATGTGAGGATCACTTGATAAGCATTGTTTTTGAAGTGAATGGTTGAGTGAAGAACTTGAACTAAGATTTGCAAAGATCATGAGTATCATTGTTATGTGAGATTGGTTGATAAGTATTGTTGGAAACATTTGAGTGAGATTTCATAAGTTTGGACTAGGGTTTGTGAGCAAGGATTATTTCATTGAGTGATTGGTTGAGTAGAGTTGGTTGAGCCTAGTCAAGTGGATGTGTTAATTCAAGTTTTGTAAAACAAATTATTCTATATTCTAAATTTATTTGAGAAATATGTTGAGTGTTTATGAATGTGAAACATATTGAGTCTCTAACAATTCTCTTTATGTTTTTATGGTAAAAAGAGAGATTGAAAGTGATTGAGCATTATGGTGAATGTGAAGCATATTGAGTCTCTAACAATTCTATATATGTTTCTATGAGATTGGAAAAGTTCTAGTGAGGACTTGTTGAGCATATTTGAGGCAAGTCTTTGAAAAGAATTGTGGACAGATTGGTGTGAGCTTTTATGGAAGCTTACAATATAGATTTGAGGATAGATATTGAGGATAGATTTGAGAATAGAATTTGGTGTAGATTTGAGGATATATTTGTGCAAGATTAGAGATAGAGATTGAAAATATTTGTACTATACCGAAGGACTGTGTTTAGTACATATTTGAGATAGAGCTTTGGAGGTGGTAGAGTATAGAGGAAAATAGTCTCCAGTGGATAGAGATCCATTAGCTAGGGTAATGAGGATAGGTCTGCTGAGTGGGGATAAGAGTCTTTAGTGGATAGAGATCCATTAGCTAGTGTAGTGGAGGTAGCAGTTCTTCTCGAAGATCACCAACCAGATCAGAGGAGAAATAAGTTCTCTTATGGATAGAGATCCATGAAATTGACCAGGGGATTGGTATATCCTTTGGACAGAGGTTCATAAAAATTGTAATAGGAAAAGGATTCCCAAGAGAATTTATTTGAGAAAAATTTATAAGGAATATTTTCTCCATGGAGTAGCCCACATTGGGTGAACCACATTAAATCATGTCTCTCATGTGTGTGATGTTTTTTGTGATGTTTATTGCTTTAATATTGCTGATGTTATCATTTGGATTAAAAAGAAAAAAGTTTTATCTTATACTTTTCATACCCTTCTCAGTATAAGCACATGTTCTTCAATATCTTTCTCTTTGAAACTCTTATCTATCTCTTTCTTTATATTCAATTTTGCTCTTCTATATTTTAGTTTGTTTTCTTGACTGAATATATTGTCTTTTATAGCTTCAATTTTTCTTGTTGTGATGTTATTGTTATGCTTCACTTGCTTGTGGCAATACTATGAAAGTTGTATTATATTCTATAACCTTGTTGTCCCAATTTCTTTACTTTTACACTTGTGGTATTTACTTCTAAGCTTGTTGTTTATTTCCTTTAATGTAACCCTTGTGGCTTTCAAATACTAATTTTCTTTAATGTTGTCCTTGTGACATTCAAACACCTTCAATATTGCCTTTGTGGCATTCACTCACTTTCAATATTGCTCTTGTGGTCTTCACTCTTTTCTTTCCAGATACTACCTTTCTCATTTGTTGTCCTAAATTATTTGGTTTAACTATTGTCGAATGTGGACTACTAGTATGCTATCTTTGATGTGCTATGTGTTGTCATTTAGCTAGGACTATCCTCAAGACTCTTTGTTGTCTTGAAGTATTCTTTATTCTATCTTTAATCTTTAGTAGGACCTTCTTCTTGGGTCTCTGAATCTGCCTTCAATGGGACTTCTCTTCTAGAGTCTCCAAACTCTTATCAATCTCAAGGTCTATCTTCAAGACCTAAAACTATGTTGTAGATTACCTTCTATTCTAAATTTATTCTTGGAATAGGTAAACTCAATCTATCTAAAATTTTCAATATTAAATCTTTAATCTTCACTAGTTGTCCTTCAACCTAGTGGTATTAATTCTTGCCTTCACTAGTTTTTCTTCAACTTAGTGGAAATACTTGTCTTCACTAGTTTTTCTTATCCATTGGTAATGTCCTTAACTTCACTAGTGTTTCTTTAGCCAGTGGAAATATCCTTCGAATATTTGCAATGTTTTCTAAAAACCTATGCAAGTAAAATTGTTGTGGCTCTAATACCATTGATAGCTTTTGAGGCCTAACATTTAATGTAATTATAACAAGTAATTATAGGATCAAAATAAATTTTCAATATAAAGAACTCAATGAGGATAATGATAATAACAAAAATAACTTAGAAATACTCATAGAATAATCACATGGAAATGCTCATAAAAATACTAAAAATTTTATAGAATAAAGGTCTACTAATGCATGCTATGTGTTATGCATTTTTGATACAAATTACAATGCTTTTTCACAAATATATAATAGTATGTGACTCTTTATATAAAGAACTCTTGACCTTCATTCTTCTTTGTAACTATTCACTTTCCTATTCTAAGGTTACATGTGCACTCTTAAAAAATGGACACTTGTGCACATCCACACTCACAACATTTGCACACATAATTAGATGACACTTGTGCATTTCCTACACATTATTACATTGCATGAAATATAAAACTCACACTCTACTATAAGACATACCTAATCTAATATTGTACCAAGGTGGTACATTTGCATGTACCAAATAATATAATATTCTCCAACACAAATTTAGCTATTTACTTTAGAGTTTTTGATTGGATCTATTCCCACTAGAGCATATTATTCATCTTCAAATTTAAGTGGATATCTAGTGCCTATTCATTTGACCCCACCAAGGGGAACCACCACCAATAACACCTTATTTTCTAGATTTTGGATATGTTAAGCAAGACATGTCAGATAATAATGCTTCAACTTTTTCATGATGTAGTGAATGGTGATTTTGAGTCATATTCTTTAGATTTAATTTTTGATTTTGCTTTATCACAAAGTGCACATGACTCTTCTCTTCATCCAATACTAGTTAAGATGCTTAACCAATTTTGTATCAGGAGTTACATAGAAAATATCCTTCTTGATATTTTCTCATGAATTTTTTTTATTATCAACATCCTCTTACATGTTTTCAAGCTAAGGGTTAACTAAAATGAAAATGTACTATGTTGGAAAATATGATGCTTTTATGAAGATCAAGACTTAGGAATTGGTTCCTCTTGTAAAAGGAAAGAATATAGTTGATTTTAAATGGCTCTATAGGACAAAGTATATGACATATGTTTAGGTGGAGAAGCATAAGGAATGCCTTATTGCTAAGGGATTCTATCAATAGGAAGGAGTTGAATATTTTGAGATATTTGCATTTATGACTAGAATGGACTTCATCGGGATGATCCTCTCTATTGTTGCATTATATGTTTGGGAGATTCACTAGATGGATGTGGAGAGTGTCTACCTACATAAAAAGCTTTAGGAAGAGATCTACATATAGTAGCCCCCTAGGTTTGACCTTGAGGGTCCTACTTATTTGGTTTATCATCTAACTAGGTCCTTGTATAGATTTAAGTAGGCCCCCTATGCCTAGTATGCGAATATTTATTCCTTCTTCCTTAGTTGTGCATTTTAATAATGTGAGGTTGAGCATGATTTTTAAAACAAACATTAATATAAGAATGTTTAGCAATTGTTCTATATATTGATGATATTCTCGTCACTAGGATCCCTTCCACTTTGAGCTAAGATATGAATCCATGATTTTATTCCATTTTTAAAATGATATATTTGGAAAATTTGCATTATTTTTTGAGGATTTGGATTGATCAAATAGATTCTAACATTGTCATTTCATAGCGTGACTATGCTTTGGATTTCATTCAATATTTTAGGATGAAGGATTGCAAGTCTACTCAAACTCCTTTCACTTTAGACCTTAAGCTTAGGGCTAGTTGTACCACTCCTTTGATGGATGCCATGTTATATCGATCTCTTATGGGGTGGAATTCTCTATTTACTTACACCATACGTGATATAGATTTTATTTTTAATTTTTATTCTAGGTACATGAAACCGTCTCAAGAGATTCATTTGATAATGACTAAGAGGATTATCAAATATATTTGAGGTACTTATCAAATGGTACTCACTACTTTTTTAGTTATCTAATTTTGATATTATTTGTAGATGCTAACCAGGTTAATGATTTGGATGAGTGAAAATTGACCACAATTTTATGTTCTATTTAGAATTTGATCTTGTTTCATGGTTTTTCTAGATGCCAATTTACTATAACATAGTCTTCTACAAAAACTGAATATTTTGCTACCAATAAGTAAATGAAGCATTTTGGTGGATGCTCACGATTTTAGACAAGATTGACATTTCTTAGAGTTTTTTATCACTCTTTGATATGATAACCAAAGCATCATTTAGCTTGTTTGTAATCCAATGTTTCATAAACAGATAAGTCACATAGGTATATATATTTAGTTTGAGAGATGACTTCATACATTTGGGATGCTTGATCTAGTTTTTTATTCCTTCATTAAATAAAACAACTAATATCCTAATAAAGACCATTTCCTAGGTCACTTTTGTATATGAAGGAGCCAGTTTATAGCATTGCTTGTGTGTCTTATTGGAATATGTAGTGGTTACAAGTCTCTTGAGGTCATGAATGAATTTTGTATTGTATTATTCATATTATCACTTGGGCCCTTGTAAACCTTTAAAAGTTATTTTTTGTAATATTTAATTATTATTTTCCTAAATGTTGATCTCATTACCTTGACCTAAACATGATTTGTGTTTGGCTATAAATATTTCATTCTACCAATTATTTGGTTATTAGTTGGAGAGTGATTATATTATTCAATAACGTGATTAATTGTTGCCCATGGACACCCCCATATATTGTGTGCATTATTTTATGTGTGTTTCTTTTTTAGAAATATTGGATAATATGTTAATTCCATTCATTTCAAGAAACTATTGTGAAATTTTATACCTCATTACCACAACTTAGCTAAGTATAGAAAGTTACTTGTATTTACTGTCACCACTCAATTGTGTGTATGGAGTTGTTTGTTTCTCTTCATAATGAATCTCTTAAGTGTATGGAGTTGCCCATGTCTACTTGCCACAACTTTATTTAGTATGCAAATTTGATTGTTTCTCCTTACCACCTCTTCCTTAAGTGTATGAAGTTGATTATATATCCTTGTCATCACTCAATTGAGTGTTTAGAGTTGCATGCTTCTTCTAAACACCTCTCTTCCAAGTGTATAAAGTTACATCTACAACATTTTATTTTTCTAGTTGAACCTAAATTAGTTACAAGGGAATTTTTTTTTATTTGGTTAACTCTCAATTAATCACAAGTATCATTATTATAATTTTTTCCTTAGTTGACATAATACAAGGTTTTTAAATAACAAATTTACCCTTAACCAGAAATAACAAGTGGATTTTTGAATGGATTTTCACTAATCCATATGACAAAGAGTTTTCAATTGGTGTAACTCAACCATATTTATGATCATATCTACAATAGGGCTTTTACTTTGTTTACCATTAATCATAAGTGCACACCAATAGTGTTTTTGTTTTACTTTTATTTTCACATGCAAAACATGTGTAGATAATAATATTTTGAACATCTTGGTGATTTGATGGCATGCAATCCCATGTATCCAACTCTAAATAACTTGAATACATATTCATGCAAATTGAGTTGAAGCTCTCATGTGTCCTTCTTAGGTTCCATGTATTCTTGATCTAATCCATATTTGAATTAGATATATTCACATTTGTATATGTCATATTTTAATACAAAATGTATGGTATTATAATATAGTTTAGATCCACCTAGTTCTTATGCTAAAATTTATTTGATTTTACTACACCTATATAGTTACATGTTTATATTTATAACAATGTCCTAATTATATAAATTTGAGGGCCCTAAATTTAATAAAATATGAATTTATCACCTTACAAAAATCATATAGATAAGTAAGTACTAGAATGTAAACAAATTCATTTAGTTGTATTATAATTACGTGTTTCTCATTTATTTATTATTCAAGGTATATCTAAAAGAAAAAAAAAGTATTTTTTTTTTACACAAGCTCACTCATAAACAAACACACACACCACGCCCTATAGTGGTTTGAACATGGGTCTTCTAAAAGAGAACCCAAAGCCCTAACCACTATGATGTAAGTTTATATTTTTAGTAAATATAAAAACAACAAATAATTTCCAAAACCTTATAAAAAAGACTCAAGTAGAATTCCTTCGATATTTTTTTACATGAAAATAATATTCTTGTTAAGTTTTAATTGGAAAAATTCCAAATTCACTCATATCTATGGAAAATTTTATATATACATATTGAAAACTAATAATAATTAAACTATTAAAATACAAATAATTCAAATTATATGATAACCTTATTATATATAAATTATATACATGATTATATATATATTGGTATATGGGTTTTGAAAGGATCCTGTAACCTTTTACAATGATGGAGGTAAAATGAGGAACACCCCAAAAAAACTATAAATAAAAAATATAGGCCTCCTAATACCAAAAAGGAAGCCCTATTTGGGCCACTAAGGAGGACAAGAGGCCCACGCATGGGCTAGATACAGAGAAATTTTCAAAAACCCATGTAGGGGCCGTGGTAAAAAAATCAAAAACCTCCAAAAAAATGGTAGCCTCACGAGGCTACAAAGAAGAAACACACTCAAAATCCCACGCATGAGCAACATCTAAGAAAACTAGTAAAATATCCACATAGGGGCGACGAAAACATAAAAATAAAGATAAAATCCCATGTAGGGGAAACCAGGACTAGAAAAAAACTAGATATTCATTTGGTCGGCAACATCACGACCATTAGCCCCCACCAGACTCTTGAACTCCTCCAAAATCTCAAATTGATCCTTGTACTCATCTAGGAGGGTCTCAAATAAGAAAGTAAGGAAGATTTCATATTGGAAACTCTTTCTAGGGCCTTCATTATATCATGGAGGTCCTAGAGATGGCCTCTTTTAGATAGATTAGGCTAGCAAAAAATATTGGAAGCCAAAAGGGGAGGCATTTTGGTGGAGGTACCCTATAGAGGATGGATTTTCTTGGGGATATTCTCCTGCTTTACCTAAAAAGATAGAAATTCATCAGAGGTATCATTATCAACAACAATAGATACCTTGTGCTTACCACTATTGGATTTGACTCTGGTGGAGTGTTGGGTGCCCGGTGTACCATCCATCCTAGTATCAAAATCTAGAATCTATTGAGTTCTTGGGGATGCGGAGATGTCACCACTAGAAATACTAATATCATTCACAGGTCCTAACACCACTGCTCCCACAACCCTTTGAGTTTGACACTCCAGAATATAGCAATACAGTAGTAGGTGCAAACCTTGATGTAGAGGGAGCGAGAAACTCCTCGATTGATGTTGAGAATCGAACGTTCAACAAACCAAAAGAGATACTACAAAATTTTAATAGTCTTCTTTCCCCATAAATGGTTGAGGAAAGTGAGATAAAAACTTTGTAGCACTACATCGGGACTATCCAAAGTAAAATATTGGAGGACAATCACCATTACCATATCCTACAGCTTCGGGAGAGAGTTACGAAGGATGCAAATTTTATTCCTAGCTAGGGACTTATTGTAAACCTAGAAGAGGGTCAACTCATTATAGAGTGAGTGCTTCTCATGATTTATGATCTCTTCTTCATTTGGGATCCCCATTATTTCAACAAGAAGATCTACAGTGATAGTAAAGCTTAAGTCACTAACAATAATATGGCCTTCATCCCATGAATGAACAAACTCAAGGGATAGGTTAGGGTCATGGACTTGAAATAATAGGAGGAAATTTAGCAATCCATGATCATAGAAAATATCCTCAACCAAGGTATTCAAATGGAGGGTGACAGGTTCGACTTCAGCCATCAAAATAGAGCCAAGATAGAGGGAGGGAAAAGTAGAGGAATGCACTAGAATGGTAGTATGAAGGAATGGAGATAACATCACAATGTACCGATGAACAATGAATAAAAAAATAGGTACCCTACCTTGACCCATGTCCACAAGCGATGGCACAAAATACGCATGCCATACTCCAAAAAAAATGAAATATGGTTGAATACAGAATGGAAGAAAATGACTCAAATAGGTTGATACTTGTAGTAGAGACCCAATGGGAAGGCCAAAACAAAAAAATATAAAGTTATGGAAAAATAAAAACCTTCATTCGATGGATCAACACCAAATTCAAGGGTAAATATTATCAAAACCTTTGATAGAGGATTTCGTTGATAGTTTCAAGGGCTGGATACATAGTTAGGTGAGGTAACCGAGTGGTGATTACCGAACCTCAAGGTACAAGGATCAAAGAAAGTGGGAGGTTTGGAAAAATAACCACAAATGAGGATGAAGAACGAGTACCGAAATGCCATAGATATTACCACTTGTGAATGATTTGAAGGAATATCATGTTGTTGACGAGAAAGACTAGAGATCCAAGGCTGCCTCATCATCATATAATTATGGATGTGCCACAAGGTCCCACGATCGTCCTCTTTAATGGGATAGTGGTTGGTGAAATTTCCACACATATGGCTCTCCTTAGGGAACCTGCCACCCCTAACTTTATATGTATCCTCCGTGTGAAATATCACCCTCTGAATGACTTCAAAACCTTTGTTCTATACTACCACAATGATGGTAAGCATGATATATATGTGAGCATTCCTAGAAACGTCTCCCCTTAGTGTGGCTAGTCTAAAAATTAAGAAGGTGCACATTAATCCACATGGAATTCTAGCACCAAAATCCCTTAGTCTTGTTCACATACTTTAATAGCATTGATGTTGATAAGAGTCGAAGGAAATTCTCGCTTCCATATGGTGAGACCCTACTAAAAAATTCCCATATTAGCTAGGATATCAACTGCACGATTGCTTTTGCGGTAAACATGGTTGAAAGTTACACTCGTGAAGATTGCATAAGCCACTTGATTTCAAAGATCATGTTTGTGATGTTTCAAGCAACAAATTGTGAATCCAAGAGAAAGTATTGAATGATACTTTTGGAGTCACCTTCGATCAACACATTAGAACACTACATGTTGTGAAGGAGGAAAATACCTTGGTGAAGAGCCCAAGCTTCTGTGAAATGACTAGAATGGTGTCCTAGATTCTCAACAAAGGTCATCATGATATTGCATGTGTGATCTCTAAAGATTTCACCAGCTCCAGCAAGTCTAGGATTTCCTTTGGAGACTCCATCAAATTTATTCAAAATATGACTATATAATAATAATAATAATAATTATTTTTTAATTTTAATTTTAGTTTTTTTATTTTTTTATTACATGGTGGAATCGGTAGCCACCACGAATCCGGGTAGGTTGTTCAAATTTTTTTGTTGCCATAGTATTCTACGTTGTCTGCCCCTGAAGCCACCACATAGATCTTCATGCAGTTTACCCCTATAACCACCATGTCACAATCATTTTAAACATTTTACGCCGCTAAAAGCACCAGGAAAGGGACAAGTGTTCAGTTTGGTGAGGCTCGAGATTTGAACCTTGGACCTCCACCTTCTTATGGGATTTGGTTGAACTAATTGATCTACACCTTAGATCTGACTATATATTAATAATTAAACTAATAATAAATATGATTTATTCAAAATATGATTTTTTTTTTATATTATTATTTATTAATGACATTTTCTAGTTCTTCTAAAATATGGAAAGACCTTTTCAAAAGAAAATAAAATCTAATCTTTCATTATTATAAATAAATAAATAACACTAAAAATATATCCTTATATTCTTAAATTCTTATTAAAAATTGGTTGATTTATACTTTTGTCCCATTTATAGTGAATATGTTAATTTTACCTTCTACAATAATTTTACCTTCTAGAAGTTCTTTGTTTGTTTTATAAAAGAATAGAAAAGTGACTTGAGTTATTCCACAACACCATCCTTTCACAATCTAACTACCATGTATACGATAGTTACGATGCCATCATACATGTGAAGTAGTTGTATAAAATACTATAATCTAACTACGGTAGTTATGATGGCATCATACATGTTAAGTAGTTGTATAGAATACGATGTAATTATTTTCAAACGTCATATATAGAGAAACACAATAAACATAACATTTAGTAAGTATAGGACATTTTGTTTTCTTGTAAAAAATCAATCCATCAAACTTAGTAATTTTGAAAAGATTAAAATTGGACTAGGCTTCTTTTACACCTATATTTTTATGGTTTTATCCTTGTTAGTACTTCACTCTATAATTCATAGATATGTTTTAATATTCTACCATCTCTAACTTCATACAATGTCCAATAGTATACTATGAATTATCCAACTAGTAAATTCTAAATTTATTTAAAATAGGTATTTCTACTTGATTGTTACAATTAGTTTTCCAGAGGACTTGCACACCTTCTTACATATGACTCTCATATTTGGATGAGATCAATCTTTGTATGAGTTGATTTTAAGATTGTAATAGAAACAATAATACTATGTTTTGCTCGTTATAATCTTGTGTGTATTGTAAATAACATAAAGTGGTTGCCTTTTGAAAATTGATGTTAAAATTTACATGCATCTTCAATCACAATGAATGATTATAATGTCATGTTGAAATTTCATAGACAATCTCTATACAAGAAGACAAAAGTTAAAACAAAAACATTACATGGATATGTAAGAAAGCACCTAAAGATGCTAACATACAACATCCACCTTTCTAATTTCATAGACAATCTCTATACAAGAAGACAAAAGTTAAAACAAAAACATTACATGGATAAGTAAGAAAGCACCTAAAGATGCTAACATCCAACATCCACCTTTGTTGAGAGACGTCATCTATGCCTTACTATTTCGCATATCTTAATCTATATTAATTTAGAGGTAGATCTTGGCATTCATCTAATCATATAAGCTTTCTAGTTTAACTTTACTATTAACTACGAATAATCTCTATATAAGAAGAGAAAAGTTAAAACAAAGACATTACATGGATAAGTAAAAAAACACCTAAAGATGCTAACATCCACCTTTGTTGATAGACGCCATCTATGCCTTACTATTTAACATTTGTAAAATATCTTAATATATATAAATTTAGAGGTAGATCTTAGTATTCATCTAATATTTACTATTAACTACGAATAAATAATAAATTTTTTAACAAGTAACAAATTATAAAACTTGAATAAAAGATAATTTTGGTTTTGTCTCTCATCACAAAGGCTTCAAATTTGATGCATAACCGTAATTACCCGATAGGCGTCCTACAATGGCAGCCAGGAAGGTCAGCCATGCCCTAAACAATATTAATATTTTATTAAAAAGTCGACATTAAAAAAATTATCCGCCCACATTAAGAGAATTATTTATCACACCCCCAAGAAATGAGATAGACGATTATCCGCGGACATTAAAAAAATTATCTATCACACCCCAAAGAAATGAGATAGGCACCTCGAGATTGATAACTCTATACGTTTAGATATATATATTTTATATATCTAAACTAGTTCCATAGATTAATTGGTAAGAGAATGTTGGAGATTGCTTGGTTAAGATATTTAACCAAGCACGAGAAGCAAGAGTTAAACATAAAGGCAATATAATAAGATTATCAAATTCGACTAAAATATTTTAATGCAATCTTACTTATTAGTGTAACTTCATGTAGAAATAAAAATGTATTGTATCAATCTTTTAGTATAACCAATCCAAACCAACGAATTCAGCCAACGTGAACTTATCGTTAATGGGGACCTCAAATAGACAACTTAATATACGACCTTCCAGCACACTCGCAGAATGTTTCCATGCTTGTAACCTGGACAGAAGACAAGTCTATCCAAGATGTTTTTGGAGGGATATTCAATTATGGTGTTTTATTTGGTTAATTTGAGTTTAAATCATAAAAAAATCTTCCTTTAAAATGTTCCTCAAAAATAAATTTAATTATATTATTTAAAATAATTGATTGTCCCAATGCTGAGAGGATAATTACGAGGAATGCGCTGTTGACTTCTAAAAATTTACCTGGTTGATTTTTGACTTTTCAAAAATTGACTGCCATGAGGGTGAACATACGAACCTTCCCATGTGTCGGTGGAGTGGAACCAATTTTGGAGTAGTTTATTTTTTAGCGAATGACAATTCTCGGGTAGGTTTTGGGGTAGGTGTTTATTTTGTAGCTCTATCTTCATGAAATGTCCTGATTATTGTTCACTAGATCACATAGATAATTAGCCTATGCAATTTTGAAGTATAGTAAGATAATGGGCTAAGTGTTTTTTTTTTGTTTGGGGAGTTATCATTTTTTATATTTAATAGGATTTGAATCTTAAATTTATTAAAGAGACAAAAGCTCTTTATATAGTAATTTTGCAACTTTTTTTTTATATTGTAATTATGTATTGTGCACTTTATTTTATTTCTTCTTTATAGTACGTTGGCTTAAAACAAAGTGTATGGAGTTGTTTATGTTTCCTTGTTAACATTCAACTCAATTCATGAAGTTATTGTGTCTGTTTGCCACAATTCAATTGAATTTTTAAGTTGATTGTTCATCTTAATACTATTCTCTTTTTAATATAACCAATCCAAATCAACAAAAATTCAATACATAAACATATTGTTAAACCTCATTAAAAAGAAATCAAAACCAAAATACCGTGTCAATCTTTTTAGTATAACCAATCCAAACCAACGAATTCAGCGCATGAACGCATTGTTAAACTTGAATGTACTATTTCCATTATGCGGTCCATGAATAGACAACAATTTGATATACGCACCTTTTAGAACACTCACGGAATGATTTTCGTGCTTGTAACCTGGACAGAAGACAAGTCTACCAATTTTCCAACCTTTCAAATTATACACGAGATTAATGCTTCGTACACATGTTTATTAACTGGACCAGGGTTGCAAACGACAGAAGCAACTTCCAAACTTGCTCAATGCTGGCAGGATAATCACGGGGAATGCGCTCTTGACTTTTAAAAAATCTTGACTTTTCAATTTTCAAAAATTTGACTGCGATAACTATGGACATACGAACCTTCCCATGTGTATGTGGAATGGAATTAGTTTATTTGAAATTTCGAATTATAACTGTTTAAATTATGAATTTGACTTGTTTTGTTGGTTGGTGTTTATTTGAATAGAAAAATGAAAATTTTGAATTATAACGTTTTAAATTATGAATTTGACTTATGGATATGTGTTGATTTGAATAGATATTTGAAAATTTTGAATTTGACATGTTTAAATCAGACATATTAACAATAGAATATTATAATTAAAATTTTAGATTTCTCATTGATTTTAATAACCGCCTAACTTGTTTGACCAATTCTATAAATTTGTTGGCATAAGCCCCGTGCAATGCAAGCTAGAACTTCACCATCCCTCCCTCTTTCAAAATAGAAGGTGAAGGTGAAGCAGAAATTAGAATTAGGCCGAGGATAAATCCACATCTGAGCAGAGTGATAAGTAAATGGGTTAAGGATTTGAGTTTTCTCTGTATATATAACCCATTATTTGAGAGGAGTCTTTTGGTCAGATGCCTGCAATTCTGATGAATGTCTAAAAAAAGCAGCCAAGCCAGGCCCCGTTGGAAGTGACTAAGAAGCTATGGTTAAAATCTTTTGAAGTTAGGGTAGGTCATATCTGAGAGTGGAAAAGAATTATAATAACAACGTTGTACAAGATAATGAAAGTGCATTTAGTTACAGATTCGGCTCTGTAATTCAGGCATATATATTGAAAAACAGACGGGAGCTTCTTGTGGGCATCGCTTTCTGGTGAATAATTGTTGTGATGGAGAGAATACATTCCTCAATGGATAGTTTTCAGGTGTTGGGTACGTTGAGTTATGCATTAAGGGCCAAGTTTGTGGGCAGAGCGAGCAGCAGCCGTTGGACATGGCTATGGATGAATATGGCTTTGCTTTTTACTGCGCTGTTGAGTTTGTGGGGATTTGGGCTCGCATGGTGGGGAAGATATGCCCGTCCCAGGCTGGTGATGCCCTCCTCCTCCTCTTCGTCTTCTTCGAAGAATAATGCTTTTAAAGAGCAGATCAGCAGTTCCTTGCATAGAGATCGCTTGCAATATGAAGAGCAGATTGGGCATGGCCAAAGAATTTTCATGAAGTGGGATTGCCCGGATGCTGAATTTATCCCCAAAAAAAACACATTTGTGGGGGATTCTTCGTCAAATTTCATTTGGAGAGATAAATGCAAGGTTGGTTTATTTGAACAAGAGGATTCCACACGACAAGAACGAGAAGTTTTGGGTGGGGGAATCATAAGGCTTTCAGATCCATTATTTGAAAACCAGTATGAATGGGAAAAGCTGCACTTCCTAACGCCGGGTTTCCAATGGAGTTGGAATGCGCAGGACATTGGATTAAATTTAGTTTACCTTCCAAAATATTTAGTGCCACAAAATTTTACAAAGGGTCGTCGTTCCATACGTCTATGGGATATTGAGGCTGGTAAGCGTATCTGCGATATAATATTGGATGAACACACCCTAATTGTGGCAGATACTTTCGCCCAAAATAGGCCACAATGTTTGTTCGGCGGCATTGTGAATAGAGAAAACAAGTCTTCGTTATGTGTGTGGGATCCCAGGAATTGCAGGAAGCCTCTTTGTTTCTCGTTAGGAGACGCTTTGGCATTCCATGATGTAGAATTTAATGATAAGATCGTCTGTGTTTCTGAAGGTTTTAAGGACAGAGTGTTTGATTTGAGGATGGTGGGTGCACCTCCCATTCAAGTGAAGGAACTGCCATTGCGTTCACTTTGCGTCAAACATGAAACTGTCTTTCCAAGGGGGATTACTTGGAACTTGGAAGATCTTTGTCGTTGATAAGGAGGAAGAATCTTGTGGAGAAAGTTGTGGAGATCTAATGGTGAGAAAAGCTATTAATCTTCTGTTCAGGCCGGCGGATAGATGGACCGTAGATAGTAAAAAAGAAGTAGATTGTGGAATGCAAATTTGTGCGTATCTTGCATGTTGTTCATGTTAGAACACGTTTTGCCAACAGCCTTGATTTCTATCTCTGGCGTAGAATCCGTTGAAGAGCGGAATTAGCTATACGTAGAGTAAATGTCACCTACACGATTTGATTAAAATCATTTTAAAAAGTTGAGATTTCGAATGAAATATTCTATTGTAATTTTTTAGTGTAATTTTTTTTCTTTTTCATTTAAATATATCATAATTTTAATCTACTCTTTTGGATAATCCAATAGGATGAGAATATGGTTAGTTATATTTTTTAATTGATAAAAGTTAGGTTTAAATTTTAGGAGTAGCTTGTAGTCTGATTTTAAATAAAAAAGAGGAATCATAGGCTAACATGATTATTTGTCCAGCCCTAGAGAGTAGAATTTTGTCCTTGAATTGAACTTACCGTTGTCTAAATTGGATTCATTTTTATGCACTTCCAATGGAGTTTCGTAGTGGGCAGGTATAAGAAATCATTGGTAATTCCCTTGGAAGATATTTGAATGTTTCTAGAGACACAATGGAAGGAAACACAACATTTTATGTTAGATTATGCATGAACATGGATCTTAGCCAGCCTTTGTTGACAAAGGTTGAACTCAAAATTCTAGGTATATCTTGGATTCAACAACTGGATTATGAGGCGTTGCTCTTTAAGTGTAGAGTTTACCAAAAATATGAGTATTTGGCTTGGTATTACCCAAACAATATGAACAAAAAGACGGAGGTTCCTCTAGGAATGCTGAATCTTCATAAGAAGATAAATCAACAGTCAATAAAGAAACAACCAACATTTCTTAGGGTAAAAAAGTGTAGGGAGATGGTTTTGAATAACCCAAAAGAATGTCATGACCCTCCTTGTTAGACTTGTGGTACAAAGAAACAATGTATTAATCTATGATATTTTAATACCTAACTTGAACAATTGAACCAACTATGCGATATTTAGTTGTTTTGAAAGAGCATGGTACTACTAATAAATTGTCAAGATGTGCAAGATCAGGTACACTCGTAGGCAAATTTATGCATAAGGGGTTGGACTCAAAATGTACTTGTAAAAAATGGTGAATCCTAATCGAAATCAAGGTGAATCAAGGCAAATCCTAAGCAAATCAAATCAATCATCTTCACACCAAAATTTGGGGTATTTGAAGCCCTAAAAATTAAGGTCATATTTGGGAAAAAATTTGACCTATTAAATCACCTTATAACTTCATAAAAATACCACCATTAGATCAAGATCGAAAAGAGCTTTCCAATGAGTACAAATATACCTATGTTTGGATATATATTGTGGTGAATTAACCCTAAGAAAAAATTGGTCATGAAAACGTGCTGAGGGCACTAAATGGTGTGATATAATTTTAAAAAGAAAAAAAATCTACGTCATTGGCTCAAATGGTTTCGAAGCCCGTAGATACATATTTTCTCTTCTCTTGATCATTAGCATTTGGTGATCATTTCCCTTCATTCTGTAGTACCTTCTTCCACTTTTCTTTCATTTATTGTACCCACCACTTTTATTCCCCTGCTTTTTTCATAGTCATCAGTAACCATTGCTCCTTTTGTTGTTCCTATTTCTTCCATTCCTCCATATTTCAATTTGTTGACTTCTATCCCTAGCCTATTTTCTATTCCATTATCATCTACCTCATCTTCCACCCCCATAAATAATCCCATCATCACTATAAATAAACCAACCCCATCAAGGGTGAGTGTAACTATAGCCCCATCCATTTTTGCTCCTTTTGTTGAGCCAAATCCTCAGTAGCCTCTATTCCATTTTTACCATTTTTTGGGTTACAGGAGCCGTTGGTGTCAAATATCGAAGTCTTGCCAGAGCACCCCAAAGTTTAAAAGATATTAAAGTTTTCATTCTGAGAAATTTCTCCAACATAGCTTTAAAATGTAATATGAATACCTTAGAGGCCCTGAAGAGGGATGAAAACTATATGAAAGGGATGGTACATCATTTTCATTGTTATAGATCTCTTCCCAATATTTCCAAGGATATATTACAATAGACAATCGAGTCAATGGATAAAAAGTTATGGCTCTGAGAAGCTGTACCACCAAGAATCCATTTTCGAGCACTTTTGGGGCGAAAATCCATTTTCGGGCACTTTTGGGGTGAAATTCATTTTTGCCCTTTGTTTGCCGTAAAAATAATATGATCAAAATATTTCGTCTAAGTAAGAAGAAGGTAAATTTTACAAAGTGGAAAAGGGCAAAAATAATGGATAAAAACTAGTCAAAGTCAAAAGCGCCCCTGGAAGGGGGCGAAATTTTTTTTTGCCCCTCTTTGGGATGAAATTCTAGTTAAAAGCATCGTGGGATAAAAATACAATGAAGAACATGTTGGGTGTAGTCAAATTCAAAATCGACCCTCAACAGGGATGAAAATCATTTTTGCCCCTCTTAGGGAATGGCCCAAGGGAATGGTTCGAGAGCACCTTGAAGATGTTGCTACTCTAGCGAACATCTATGGCATAACCCATGAAGATGTCATGATCAGACTTCTGGTCCTGTCTCTGGAGGAAAAGGCGCTATAGTGGTACAAAATACTCGGGCATAAGAGCATCTGCTCATGGGCGGACTTGGCAAGAGCACTAGTCAATACATTTGATGGCTCTCAAGATAATTTTCAACTCTTAATGCACCTCTCAACCATCATGAGGGTACCTCTAGAGTGCATCACGGACTTCAATATCTGATTTTTGAGGAGTTGAAAGAAATTTCCAGAGGGAATCCGATCGAAACCCGCCTAGGCCCACCTCTACTATATTCGAGATTTCCACCCGAACTTAAGCCTCCTCCTACTACAATTTGAGGAACATATATTCCCTCAATTTTATTAGGAGGTGATACAAGAAGAGAGGCTCTTACTCCAAGAAAGAAAATTGTAGTGGAGAGGACCTGCTTCCCCATCCCTTCTTCTGGTGGTTGCTACCCCCGTCCATATCACACAATACCCACCATCATGGTCATCACAAACTGTGCAAATTTTTGGAATACAGTCATTCAAAGCACAAGAGGTAGATCTCATCCAAGGCTAATGAAGGGAGTATGCAAGCACTGCTCCAATAATGAACAATATGGTTGCTTGCAATTTCCATAAGGATATGGACCAAGTAAGGAAATAGGCTCAAGTGGCAAATTTTGAGAGTGAAGAAGGCATAATTTTACACCATTTTTGTATCCCTGAGCATAGCACGCAAGTAATTGATCGAGACCCAATAAGCATGCCTCATTAGGAGGCTGAACCTGAGGAGATCCTGATAGAAAGGTTATCGCCTGAAAGATCCTGCTATCATATTAAGAAGTTAGGGGAACCCATACTAAAGAGCCTACAATGACATTTTGAAGTCCAAGGACCAAGCAGAGGACAAAAGTTATGATGGCGTGACATTTTGAAGGCCAAAGATCAAGCAGAGGCTAAAAGTCATGATGGAACGATATTTTAAAGGCCAAGTGGACCATGAGGTCTGAGATATTGGAGAAAGATCAATGTAACAAGAATATCCTAACCTCTTTCAATTATAAGCTCCATCACTCCTTAACTTTCTTCTATACCAGAATGAGCCTACGGGCATACTATTGTAACAACTTTCAGTTTTTTGTTATGTAAAACTCTTATATGTAGAACGAGTGACACAAGCAAATGATCGGCTCTTAGGCATTTACAAGGCTATGTATATAGACTTCTGAAAGCTAAATAAAGATCTCCATTTTGGTTCTTGGCTCATTGGTGTTTTGAAATCAAGTATGTATGTGTTGTCTATTGCTAATTAAATCTAGTTTGAATGTAACCCGCATCAATTCTTACTATGAATTCTTGCATTAACATTCTATTAGATCTGCAATTTAACTTCATAAATAAAGTTGTATTATCATAAAGCATTCACCAGGAGTTTTAGTTTCTATGTTTTGGTTTTGTTATGCTTCTCTGCAAAAGGCTATAGTAGTTGTTGTTGTTGTTGCTTAATATGTACCATTTTAATCCTCTAGCCATAGCTATATTTCCCTCTCTTTATGCATTTCCATCTCTCTCCCATTTTCCTAAAAGAAAAAAAGGAACCAATCTCCTCTGGAGATTGAACCAGGTAGACTCTGTTCTGACCTGTTATTTCAATGTTGGCAAAGTCTTGGGCGCAAACATAACCAAAGGTAGATTTTGCTCCAATAGTAACAACATACATGATACCATTACATAAATTTTATTTTAGTCTTTGAATTGATAAAACAAACTTTAGACATTTTGTTATTTTTAGAGATGGGGTGCCTAAAACTTGAAGCTAGATTTATGCACTTTATTCGTAGTTAGCTAATACCCGATTGAGAATCCAAAGCTAGCTCACATATTATTAAGGAGTGAAACTTAGCTAAGGGAAAGTTTAGACTCCTTGTCATATTAAAAATTTGGACATATTGCTACTTTCAAAACTTGGACCATCACTAACATCAACCATAATTATCTAATATGCCCTTAAAAAATAATCTTTAATTATTGATATTTAACCATGTTGAGTAATTGTATTTATTTATTTTGGTTGGATGAGGTACTTGAATTCTAGACTTAGATAATATTTATACCATATATACAATTTTAATTTACTTAAATGAATGAGATAATGTCATATGTTTTTAAAAATTAGTTATTCTTTTTTATTATAATTGAAAATTAATAATACAAAGTGAAAATTTTAATTAAGAGTTTCACATGCTACCAAACTAATATACTCAATAACAAAGTATAATATGATAAAAATATATTTTTTAGTAAAATATGTGATCATTAAATAAAAAATAAAAATAGAAATTATGTTGAGTTTTCAATAAAAATATTAAAAAACTTCACCAAAAAAGCAAAATTATCACAAAAATAGCCTCTCACTATACAATTACCCAAACAAATATTGGAAAATTACCTTAAAAAATCTAACTCGAAGGAGAGGGTACAATAAATGTTAATTGTTCAACATATTTATCAGGAAGTTAATAATATGGCAGATTATATGGCCAACTTGGGTCTTTCTCAACAAGGCCTGAGGATCTGGTTGGATAATTTCCCCCAAGACCTTGAATCTCTTGTTTTCGATGATCACGGTTAGCTGCTGGTTGTGCATGAGGCTTGGTATGGGATTTCACTCCATGGACTCTTTGCTAGATGTTTTATTTTATGCTTGATTGGGTGGGCCATCTTAATTGGTGATCTTCACAAGTCCCCTAACTCTTTTTAGCTGACTATCATCGGTTGAGCATCTTTGTGTGGATGTTGGTCAAAATTTTCTTGGCTTCGGTCCCGATGGTGTCCTCGTTGTATGCTCTTCTAGTGATATGGTGATGTTTTATTCTCTTGTGGTGATGTGGTGATGTGTTTATTTGTTATGGAGGAAAAACACTTTGCTCTTCTAGGTACATTGCAGGTTGTGGTCTCCTTTGTCAACAAGATTCAGGACGTGTTTAACAAGTAGATGGGTATGGCAGCTATGATGTTATTTTAGTAGTTGATATCAGGTTATATTTTATATTGGTTGTATGGGTCCCTCTTTGTTTTGTTTTGTTGATAGAGGTCTGGTCTTTTGTTACCCAACTTTTATGGTATGTTGTTTGTATGGGACCCTCTCTATTTTGCCTTGTTGAGGGTGGCCTGTTATTTCTGTCCCTTGGCTAGTTTTGATTTAGTGTTATAGTTTAGTGCATTCTCATGCCCTATATCAACCTATTGTAATAGGTTTAGGGACCTCAAAACCCATTTTTTTACCAAATAAAAAAAAATGTTAATTGTTATGATCTTTTATAACTTACTTCATCCAACCATAACATAATTATCTAGACGAAACCAAGGTCTTGGAGCTAGAATGAAATCGAAAAGGATTTTGATGACCATTTTTTAGTATATCACATCTCATAAGAATGGGTTTGTGGTTTGGTATTACTCACCATAAAATATCTAAAATAATTGTAGATTATGTTTGTAACCATGTATTATATAACAAAAATTGTCCAATTTTTGTACTATATGAATTTTTCCAATGCATCTATTATCATATATATATTCAAATATTGAAATATTTGTTGAAATATGTATTGGTTAACCTTCTCTTGAGGCCACACATGAATTTTTTATTGCATTGTTCATATAAGCCTTTTGGGCCCTTGTAAACCTTAAAAAATATTTTTTTGTAATATTTTATTATTTTAACCCTTAATGTTAATCTCTCAACCTTGACCTAAAGGTAACTTATATTTGGATATAAATACCCCATCCTATCAACTATTTTATTATCGATTAGACTGTAATTCTCTTCTTCTATAGTGAGATTACTTGATGTCTATGGGCACCCATATGTTGTATGCATTGCTTTATGGGGCCATCCATCACGACAACTAGTACTCGAAGAAGGCTCCCATGTGGTAAATCTCTTTGCCACATTATTCATTAATTGTATGAGTACGGGTATGCATGATAACCTACCACGTTGCATGTTGTTCTTAATATGGTAAAATTTGGGAAGAGGTTAGACAGACTTCAAAGATCAACTAAAGTACAATTAGATTTGGGTCAAACACTACAGATTCACCGGATAAGCACCCAAAGGTAGGTTTGTGGTGGTGGCATGCCAATCATGTCGTAAAATTTTGTGTAAATATTGTAAATAGGTTGGTTGATAAATAAAGTGCTGAGGGCACTAAATGATGTGATCTGATTTAAAAAGAAAAAAAATCTACGTCATTGGCTCAAATGGTGCCGAAGCCCACATGTATGCATTTTCTCTTCTCTTGATTATGAGCATTTGGTGATCGTTTCCCTTAATTTTGTAGTACCTCCTTCCACTTCAATTGCATTCATTGTACCTACCACTTTTTTTCCCTCCTCGTTTCACAGTCATGAGTTACCACTGCTCCTTTTATTGTTCCCATTTCTTCCATTTTTCAATCTTTCAGTTTGTTGGCCTCTGTCCCTAACCCGTTTTCTATTCCACTTCCATCTACCTCATCTTCCACCCGCGTTAATAATCCCATCATCACTGTAAGTACACCAACCCCATCAAGGGTGAGCGTAACTATGACCTCATCCATTTATGCTCCTTTCGTTGAGCCAAATCCTCAGCAGTATTTATTCTATTTTTCTCCATTTTTTGGATTATAGGAGCCATTGGCATCCGATATTGAAGTCTTGCAAGAGCACCCTGAGGTTTGAGAGATATTAATATTTTCATTTCAAGAAATTTCTCTAGCACAACTTAAAAATGCAATATGAAGACCTTAGAGGCCCCAAAGAGAGATGAAAATTGGATGAAATAGATGGTACATTAATTTTTTCGTTGTAGATCTCTTCCCAAGCTTTCCAATGATATATTACAATAGACAATCGGGTCAACAGATCAAAATTTATGGCTCTAGGAAGATGTACCACCAAAAATCCATTTTCGAGCACTTTCGGGGCGAAAATCCATTTTCGGGCACTTTTGGGGTGAAATTCATTTTTGCCCTTCTTTTGGGGTAAAAATGTTGTGATTAGAATATTTCATCCAAGTAAGAAGAAGGCAAATTTTACAAAGTGGAAAAGGGCGAAAATAATGGATAAAAATTAGTCAAAGTCAAAAGCATCCCTAGAAAGGGGCAAAAATCATTTTTGCCCCTCTTCGGGATGACAGTCTAGTTAAAAGCATCCTGGGGGCAAAAATACAATGAAGAAGATGTTGGGTATAGTCAAAGTCAAAATTGCCCTTCAACAAGGGCAAAATCATTTTTGCCCCTCTCAAGGAATGGCCCGATGGAATAGTCTGAGAGCACCTTGAAAATGTTGCTTCTCTAGTGAACATCCATGGAATAACCCATGAAGATGTCATGATCAAATTTCTGATCCTGTCTCTGTAGGGAAAGACACTAAAGTGGTACATACTGCTCGGGCGTAAGAGCATATGCTCATGGGCAGACTTGGTAGGAGCACTAGTCAACACATTTGATGGCTCTTAGGATCCATTTCAACTTTTGATGCACCTCTCTACCATCACGAGGGCACCTCTAGAGTGCATCGTGAACTTCAAAATCTGATTTTTGAGGAGTTGGAAGAGAGTTCCAGAGAGAATCTAGCCGACACCTCTTCATTCGAACATTGCAGATTCACCAGATAAGCATCCAAAACCAGGTTTGTGGTGGCAATATGTCAGTCATGTCATAAAATTTTGTGTAAATATTGTAAATAGGCTAACTGATAAATAAAGTGCTAAGGGTATTAAATGGTGTGATTTGATTTTAAAAAAAAATCTACGTCATTGGCTCAAATGGTGTCGGAGCTCGCAGGTACGTATTTTCTCTACTCTTGATCATGAGCATTTGGTGACTGTTTCCCTTCATTCTATAGTACCTCCTTCCACTTCACTTTCATTCGTTGTACCCACCACTTTTTTTCCCCTCCCCATTTCATAGTCATTAGTCACCACTGCTCCTTTCGTTGTTTCCATTTCTTCCATTCCTCCATCTTTCAGTTTTTTTACCTCTATCCCTAACCCATTTTCTATTCCACTGTCATCTACCTCATCTTCCACCCTTGTCAATAATCCCATCGTATTTGTAAGTACACCAACCCCATCAAGGGTGAGTGTAACTATAGCCCTATCCATTTTTGCTCCTTTCATTGAGCCAAACCCTCAACAACCTTTATTCCAAATTTTTCCTATTTTTTGGATTACAGGAGTCGTTGGCATCAAAGATCGAAGTCTTGCCAGAGCACCTTGAATTTTGAGAGATATTAAATTTTTCATTACGAACTCCAACACAACTTAAAAATGTAATATGAAGACCTTAGAGGCCTCTAAGAGGGATGAAAACTAGATGAAATGGATGGTACATTAATTTTGTAGTTGTAGATCTCTTCCCAAGTTTTCCAAGGATATATTACAATAGACAATCGGGTCAATGGATCAAAATTTATGGCTCTGAAAAGTTGTACCACCAAAAAACCATTTTCGAGCACTTTCGGGTAAAAATCCATTTTCGGGCACTTTTGGGGCAAAATTCATTTCGCCCTTATTTTGGGACGAAAATGTCTTGATCAGAAGATTTCATCCAAGTAAGAAGAAGGTAAATTTTACAAAGTGGAAAAGGGAAAAATAATGGATAAAAATTAGTAAATGTCAAAAACGCCCTTGAAGGGGGCAAAAATCATTTTTGCCCCTCTTTGGGGTAAAATTCCAGTTAAAAGCATCCTGGGGGTGAAAATACAATGAAGAACATGTTGGGCATAGTCAAAGTCAAAATCATCCCTCAAGAGGGGCGAAAATAATTTTTACCCCTCTCAAAGAATGGATCGAGGGAATGGCCCGAGAGCACCTTGAAGATTTTGTTGCTCTAGCGAACATCTATGGCATAACCCACAAAGATGTCATGATCAGACTTCTTGTCCTATCTTTGGAGGTAAATGCATTGCAGTGGTACAGACTGCTCGGCCGTTAGAGCATCTTCTCATGGGTGAACTTTGCAGGAGCACTAGTCGACACATTTGATGGCTCTCAAGATCCCTTTCAACTCTTGATGCACCTCTCCACCATCCGAGGGTACCTCTAGAGTGCATCACGAACTTCAATGTCTGATTTTTGAGGAGTTCGAAGATATTTCTAGAGGGAATCCGATAAAAACCCACCCAAGCCCACCTCTACTAAAGTCAAGATTTCCACCCAAACTTAAGCCTACTCCTACTGTAATATGGGGAACAAAGATTCCCTCAAGTATCTCAGGAGGTGGTACAAGCAGAGCGGGTCTTGCTCCAAGCAAGAAAATTGTAGTGGAGAGAACTTGCTTCCCCATAACTTATTCCAGTGGTTGCTACCCTCGTCAATATTACACAATACCCACCATCATGGTCATCACAAACTATGCAAAATTTTGGAATACATTCGTTCAGAGCATAAGAGATAGTTTCTCATCGAAGGCCAACGAAGGGAGTATGCAAGCACTACTCCAACAATGAACAACATGGTTTCTTGCAGTTTCCATTAGGATATGTACCAACCAGAGAAATAGGCTCAAGTGTTATATTTTGAGAGCGAAGAGGACACAATTTTGCACCCTTTTGTATCCCTGAGCATATCATGCAAGTACCTAATCAAGACCCAATAAGCATGACTCATTAGGAGGCTGATCTTGAGGAGATCCTAATAGAAGGGCTATTGCTAGAAATATTTTTTTGTCACATTAAGAAGTTAGAGGAACCCATACTCAAGAGCCTATAGCTAGTGGACTCTCAAAAGATGTGACATTAGGTCCACCCATCACCACAACCAGTACTCAAAGAAGGCTCCCACGTGGTAAATCTCTTCGCCACATTATTCATTAATTGTATGAGTATGAGCATGCATGATAACCTGTCACATTGCATATTGTTTGCAACCTAGAAAACATTGGGAAGAGACTAGCCAGACTTCATATATCGCTTGAAGTACAATTATATATGGTCTAAACACTGCATATTCACCAAATAAGCACCCAAATCCAGGTTTGTGATGGTCGCATGCCAAAAATATCATAAAATTTTGTGTAAATATTCTAAATAGGCTAACTGATAAATAAAGTGTTGAGGACACTAAATGGTGTGATCTAATTAATAAAAAATCTACATCATTGGCTCAAATAGTGTCAAAGCCTGCAGGTACGTATTTTCTCTTCTCTTGATCATGTGTATTTGGTGACTATTTCCCTTAATTCTGTAGTACCTACTTCCACTTCGCTTTCATTCATTGTATCTACCACTTTTTTTCCGTCTTCGTTTCATAGTCATGAGTCATTACTCCTCCTTTCGTCATTCCCATTTCTTCCATTCCTCCATATTTTAGTTTGTTGGCCTCTGTCCCTAACCTGTTTTCTATTCCACTTTCATCTACCTCATATTCCACCCCCATTAATAATCCCATCATTGTTGTAAGTACACCAACCCCATAAAGGGTGAGTTTAACTATGGCCTCGTCCATTTCTACTCCTTCTGTTGAGCCAAATCCTCAACAACCTTTGTTCTATTTTTCCCATTTTTTGTATTATAGGAGTTGTCGACATCAGAGATTGAAGTATTGCAAGACCACCCTAAGTTTTGAGAGATATTAAAGTTTTCATTTCGATAAATTTCTCTAGAACAACTTAAAAATGCAATATGAAGACCTTAGAGGCCTTGAAGAGAGATGAAAACTGGATGAAATGGATGGTACATTAATTTCATTGTTGTAGATCTCTTCCTAAGATTTCCAATGATATATTACAATAGACAATCGAGTCGATGGATCAAAAGTTATGGCTCTGGAAAGTTGTACAACCAAAAATCTATTTCCAAACACTTTCAAGGCAAAAATCCATTTTTGAGCACTTTTGGGGAAAAGTTTATTTTTGCCCTTATTTTGAGGTAAAAATATCGTGATCAAAATATTTTTTCCAAGTAAGAAGAAGGTAAATTTTACAAAGTGGAAAAGGGCGAAAATAATGGATAAAAATTAGTTAAAGTTAAAAGCGCCCCTAGAAGGGGGTGAAAATATTTTTGCCCCTCTTCGGGGTGAAATTATAGTTAAAAGCATCTTGGGGGTGAAAATACAATGAAGAACATGCTAGGTGTAGTCAAAGTCAAAATTGCCCCTCAAAAGGGGGTGAAAATCATTTTCACCCCTCTCAAGGAATGGCCCAAGGGAATGATCTAAGAGCACCTTGAAGATGTTGTTGCTCTAGCAAACATCCATGGCATAACCCATGAATATGTCATGATCATATATCTAGTCCTATCTCTGAAGGGAAATTTTCTATAGTGGTACAAACTGCTCGGGTGTAAGAGCATCTACTCATGGGTGGACTTGGCAGGAGCATTAGTCGACACATTTGATGGCTCACAGGATCCCTTTCAACTCTTGATGCCCCTCTCCACCATCATGAGGGCACCTCTAGAGTGCATAACAGACTTCAATATCTTATTTTCAAATATTTGGAAGAGAGTTCGAGTGGGAATCCAACTGACACCCGCCTAAGCCCACCTCTACTATATTCGGGCTTTCCACCTAGACTTAAGCCTCCTCCTACTATAATCTGGGGAACAAATATTCCCTCAACTCTTTCAAGAGGTAATACAAGCAGAGCGGATCCTGCTCCAAGCAAGAAAATTATAGTGGAGAGAACCTACTTCCCCATCACTTCTTCTGGTGGTTGCTACCCCTGTCCATATCACATAATACCCACCATCATGGTCATCACAAACTGTGCAAAATTTTGGAATACAATCGTTAAGAGCATAAGATATGGATCTCATCCAAGGCCAATGAAGGGAGTATGTAAGCACTGCTCCAGCAATGAACAACATGGTTGCTTGTAGTTTCCATCAGAATATGGACCAAGCAGGGAAAGAGGCTCAAGTGGTAGATTTTGAGAGCAAATATGGCATAATTTTCCACCTTTTTATATTCCTAAGCATAGCAAATACTTGGTAGAGACCCAATAAGCTACCTCATTAGGAGGCTGATCCTGAGGAGATCCTGAAAAAAGGGCCATCACCATAAAATCCTATTGTCACATTAAGAAGTTAAAGGAATCCATACTCAAGAGCCCGCAACTAGTGGACTCTAAAAAATGGCAACATTGGGGCCAACCATCACCACAACCAGTACTCGAAGAAGGCTTCCATGTGGTAAATATATTCACCACATTATTCATTAATTGTATGAGTATGGGCATGCATGATAACCTACCACATTTCATCTTGTTCGTAACCTAGAAAACTTTGGGAAGAGGCTAGCCAGAATTTAAATATTGCTTGAAGTACAATCAGATCTGATCTAAACACTACAGATTCACCAGATAAGCACCAAAATCCAGGTTTTTGATGGTGGTATGCCAATAATATCGTAAAATTTTGTGTAAATATTATAAATAGGTCATATGATAAATAAAGTGCTGAGGGCACTAAATGGTGTGATCTAATTTTTAAAAAAAATTCTACATCATTGGCTCAAATGGTTTTGGAGCCCGCATGTACGCATTTCCTCTTCTCTTAATCATGAGCATTTGGTGACTTTTTTCCTTAATTCTATAGTATCTCCTTCCACTTTGCCTTCATTTGCTATATCCACCACTTTTGTTCCCCTCCCCATTTCATAGTCATTAGTCACCACTACTCCTTTCGCCATTTCTATTTCTTTCATTCCTCCATATTTTAGTTTGTTGGCCTCTATCCCTAACCCATTTTCTATTCAACTGTAATATACCTCATCTTACACTCCCATCAAGAATCCCATCATCATTGTAAGTACACCAACCTTGTCAAGGGTGAGCATAACTATGGCCCCATCCATTTTTGCTCCTTCTATTGAGCCAAACCCTCAGCAACCTCTATTCCATTTTTTCCCAATTTTCTATTACAGGAGTTGTTGGCATTAGAGATCAAAGTATTGCCAGACAACATCAAATTTTGAGAGTTATAAAAGTTTTCATTTTGAAAAATTTCTCTAGCACAGCTTAAAAATACAATATGAAGACCTTAGAAGCCTCGAAGAGGGATGAAAACTAGATGAAATGGATGGGCCATCAATTTTTTTGTTTTATATCTCTTACCAAGGTTTCCAATGATATATTACAAGATAAAATCGAGTCAATGGATCAAAATTTATGGCTCCAGGAAGCTGTACCACCAAAAATCCATTTTTGGGTAACTTTCAGGGCGAAAATCCATTTTCATGAACTTTTAGGGTGAAATTCATTTTCGCTCTTCTTTTGGGGTGAAAATATTGTGATCAAATATTTAGTCCAAGTAAGAATAAGGTAAATTTTACAAAGTGGAAATGATGAATATAATGGATAAAAATTAGTCAAAGTCAAAATTGCCCCTAGAAGGGGGCAAAAATCATTTTTGCCCCTCTTCAGGGTGAAATTCTAGTTAAAAGCATCCTGGGAGCAAAAATACAATGAAGAACATGCTGGGTGCAGTCAAAGTCAAAATTACCCCTCAACAAGGGTAAAAATAATTTTCATCCGTCTTAGGGAATGGCTTGAGAACACCTTGAAGATGTTGTTGCTCTAGTAAACTTCCATGGCATCACCCATGAAGTTGTCATGATCATAATTTTGGTCCTATATCTAGAGGAAAAGGCACTATAGTGGTATAGACTGCTCGAGACTAAGAGCATCTACTCATGGGTGGACTTGGTAGGAGCACTAGTCAACACATTTGATGGCTCTTAGGATCCCTTTCAAATCTTGATGCACCTCTCCACCATCACAAGGGCACCTCTAGAGTGCATCATGAACTTCAATGTCTGATTTTCAACAAGTTGGAAGAGAGTTCCAGAGGGAATTCGATCGACACCCGCCCAAGCCCACCTCTACTATATTCAGGCTTTCCACCCAGACTTAAGCCTCCTACTACAATCTGAGGAATAAATATTCCCTCAAGTATTTCAAGAGGTGGTACAAATAAAGCAGCTCTTGCTCCAAGCAAGAAAATTGCAGTGGAGATAACCTGCTTCTCCATCACTTATTTCGGTGTTTGCTACCTCCATCCATCTCGCATAATACCCACCATCATGGTCTTCACAAACTATGTAGAATTTTGGAATACATTCATTTAGAGCACAAGAGACATATCTCATCCAAGGCAAACAAAGGGAGTATGCAAGCACTACTCCAACAATGAACACCATCGTTTCTTGCACTTTCCATTAGGAGATGGACCAAGTAGGGAAACAGGCTCAAGTGGTAAATGTTGAGAGTGAAGAGAGCACAATTTTGCACCCTTTTTGTATCCCTGAGCATAGCACACAAGTATTCGATCGAGACCCAATAAGCATACCTCATCAGGAGGCTAATCATGAGGAAATCTTGACAGAAGGGCTATCGTCAAAAAATCCTACTACAACATTAAGAAATTAGAGGAACCCATACTCAAGAGCCCATAACCAGTGGACTCTCAAAAGTGGTGATATTGGGGCCACCCATCACCACAAATAGTACTCGAAGAAGGCTCCCATGTGGTAAATCTCTTCGCCACATTATTCATTAATTGTATGAATATGGGTATGCATGATAACCTGCCACATTGCATCTTGTTCGCAAATTGGCAAACTTTGGGAAGAAGCTAGCCAGACTTCAAAGGTCACCTAAAGTACAATCAGATATGGTCCGAACAATACATATTCACATAATAAGCACCCAAAGCTAGGTTTGTGGTGACGGTATGTCAATCATATCATAAAATTTTGTGTAAATATTGTAAATAGGCCGACTGATAAATAAAGTGTTGAGGGCACTAAATGGTGTGATATGATTTAAAAAAAAAATTCTACGTCATTGGCTCAAATGGTGTCGAAGCTTGTAGGTATACATTTTCTCTTCTCTTGATCATGAGCATTTGGTGACCATTTCCCTTCATTCTATAATACGTCCTTCCACTTCGCTTTCATTCGTTGTACCCATAACTTTTTTTCCCCTCCTCATTTCATAGTCATAAGTCACCACTACTCCTTTCGTTGTTCCTATTTCTTCCATTCCTCCATCTTTTAGTTTGTTGACCTCTGTCCCTAACTCATTTTCTATTCCACTGTCATCTACCTCATATTCCACACCTGTCAATAATCCCATCGTCCCTGTAAGTACATCAACCCCGTCAAGGGTGAGCGTAACTATGGCCCTGTCCATTTTTGCTCCTTTCGTTGAGCCAAACCCTCAGCAACCTCTGGTCCCTTTTTTTCCATTTTTATATTTCAGGACCCATTGGCATTAGAGATCGAAGTCTTGTCAGAGCACCCCTAAGTTTGAGAGATATTAAAATTTTCCTTCTGAGAAATTTCTCTAGCATAACTTAAAAATGCAATATGAAGACCTTAGAGACCCCGAAGAGGGATGAAAACTGGATGAAATGGATGGGGTATCAATTTTGTTATTGTAGATCTCTTCCCAATATTTTCAATAATATATTACAATAGACAATCGGGTCAACAGATCAAAAGTTATGGCTCCAGGAAGCTGTACCACCAAAATTCCATTTCTAGGCAACTTTCGGGGTGAAAATCCATTTTCGGACACTTTTGGGGTGAAATTCATTTTCACCCTTCCTTTAGGGCAAAAATTTCATGATCAAATATTTCATCCAAGTAAGAAGAAGGTAAATTTTACAAAGTGGAAAAGGGCAAAAATAATGGATAAAAATTAGTCAAAGTCAAAAGCGCCCCTAGAAGGGGGCAAAAATCATTTTTACCCCTCTTCAGGGTGAAATTCCATTTAAAAGCATCCTGAAGGTGAAAATACAATGAATAACATGATGGGCGCAATCAAAGTCAAAATCGTCCCTCAACAAGGGCGAAAATCATTTTTGCCCCTCTTTGGGGTGAAATCCCAAAAAAAGATAGTTTCGGAGCACAAATGGGAAGATGATGTCATCCAGGCAATGATAGGAAAGTCAAAGTCATAGTCACATTTTGGCAGGGGTGAAAATCATTTTTTCCCCCACTTAGGAGTAAAATTCCAAATGAAGACATCTTGGGATGAAACTCCCAAAAATAGCATATTTTCCTGGCGGTCAAAGTCAACGTCGCTCCTCAACGGGCTCAAAATCAATAATTTTTGCCTCTTCTTGCAATAATATATTTAAAATAATTTTTGGGGTGAAATCACCCAGGAAAAAGGGTAAAAGCACGTTGAGGGATGAAAATCCTATTTTTTACCTGTCAACAAGACGTCGAGGGTGAAATCAATTAAAACAAAAGGAAAAATTCTAGCTGTGAAGGTATTCATCAACCAAGATTACTATCTGAAATGCTATAACTATAGATATTTTTGGGAAAGGATGGATATTGGTAAAATTTAATGCTTGGGGTAGCAAGAGCGATGATCCAAAATTTTTGTTAAAATTTTGCCATCATTAAATGTTGTGTCCTCAAATCTGGTGTGATCTCGATGATTTTCAAGGCGCCCTCTATATATTTATTTCCTTTTTGAAGCATAATTAAATTTTGTTGATTTGCATGGGCAAGGGTAAGGTTCCAAGGCAAAAGAGAATGTAATGGCGCCAAAAATTTAATATCCAAGCTCCTTATTGCCTTGTGATATTATTGAGTTTTGATGCACCAATGCTTGGAACATTTTTTCCATCGTCCATCTTTAACAATTTTCTAGATGCACTCCATAAAAACTGGATTACTGCTCCTTGAAGAATGATTTAATCCAAACATTATCATTACCGAGGAGAGAATTGCTTCTACGGATCTTTGACCAGTCGATATTTTTTTGTGTTGTGCATTTAATGATAGAGGCAAAATCCTCTATAAATACTAAACATTTCAATGTAATGAAGGAGGATAGACATTCTACAGAAAAATACTTTAAGTTTTCTGCATCAATAGAAGAGTATTCAACTTCTGGTTCCTTAAGTAGTCTTGTGGTTAATCACTCTCTTCTTGTCATTTCTACTTACGTTTATGTTTATTATTAGCTACTTTTAAATTCTGCATTTGAGTTTAATTACTATTGGTAAGGGAATGAACACTGAACCCCTTCACTTTTGGCTCTATGCATGACAATTTAGGTTTCTAGGCAGCCTTTAGATGACTAGGCTCTCCAGTTCACACATTGTAGCTCTAGCTTCATCTACCGTCCTCCTGATAAAAACCATATAACTTTAGCATTTCAGTCTTTGCATTAGTACGAACATTCTTCCAGTGCTAGGATTTCATGGCACATAGTTTCAAAAGCTATTTCAAAACTAAAACATCGGTTTCTCATGCTCTACCCTAGATGACCAAGATCTAGCTTCACTTGTAGTTTCTCCCACTCCAACTAAGAAAAGAAGAATATTAAAATTGGAATTTAAAGGATCTCTATAAAGGAAAATTAATTAATTAGATTATTGAAGATAAAAAAATAAGGTGAAGAATAAAAGTGAATAAAAAAAGAAAAAAATGTTAAATTGGGAGTAAGAAGGAATCTTACTACAATGGAAAAATTATACTAAAGAAGAAATAGTAATTTTGGAGAAATTATATTTTCAACAACAAAGGAAATTAATTACTATTTAAAGAAAATTAAAACTGAAGAAGAAAATTGTGTGAGCAAAAGAAATACATAATTATTCAAAATATAATGATGATAATGAGTGTATCAAAAATGTCTTTAAAAAAATCACGTGTTTAAAGAGGTAAACTTCATGAAGATAGATTTTCAATATATATATATTGTCACAAACATGTTCTGAGATACAAAGAATCACTAAAATATCAAACAAGAAAAAAAATTGGGTGTGAAGATAATTCTTGGTATATTTATTTAGGAGCCAAAAATCATATGATTGGAAATCTACGTTGGTTTGACTCTATTCAAGTAAAACAAGTATATCTATTAAGATAGTTGATAAAGAAATCTACCAAGTACAAGGAACAAGCAATGTTACACTTAGTCTATCTTATTCAAAATGTACATTGGATCATATTCTTTATATTCTAGGAATAAAATCTAATTTCAGTGTTATAATTATTGGATAAAAGAAGAATAGTAGAATTAAAAATCATCAATAGCAATGAGAAATATCTTATTAAAATACTAAACAAATTCAAAGCTCTTGGGTCATACATAAGTGGTATATTTTCTTTTAGATGTGATAACACTTGCATAAAAACAATTGGATCAACTTGTACCAAAATAATAATATTATAAAAGGTATTTAATTGAACATAAAATTCTCATGGCAAAAGAACAAGATAGGATATCAACAAATAAACTTGAAAGGATGATAGATAAGTTGAAAAATATGTTCTTTGATACACTACAAAATAAAGACACATATAATATTCATCAAGGGACTAATATTCAATATGGTAGTTATAAGATCAATAATAGCAATAATGATTTGAACAATATTGATGATGTTAGCCTTAAATATGAAAAAATGAAATACAATGATATCAGTGATGAGTTATATTATTGTGATGACTTACTTAGAAGTGTGATAGGTACAAGTGACAACTCAGAAGGATAGATCCAGTGCCCGAACCTAAAGGAGCATGAGAATCGAAATAGAAATACCAAGATCAAAATGAAGGATTGAAAGCACATGAAGAAAAAGGACCTTCATACCAAATAATATAATATGTGGGGGGTGTTGGAAGTATTACATTATTTGGAAACTTGCAAGAATATTTTAAGTACCATGTAAATAGCTTAATTAAGAGTGTTGTTAATATTTGACTATATAGTAGGTATCATATGAGTAAGGAGTTATGCCTATGAGGTGTCATGTAAGTAAGTGTGCAGTTAAATAAGAGTTTATCCTTTAGTATGTGTAATCATTAGAGTCTTTTTTCTCATGTGGATATGTGAAGTGACTAATAGATTTATTATTATGTGGTATTTCTCCCATGAGAAATATGATGTGTTAGATATATCGTGTGTGTGAGGAGATTAAACGTTTATGTAAGTAGAAAGGTCAAGGGTTGTGAATGTGAAGAGTCTCATACCCATGTATATGTATATTGAAGGTAAATCAATGTAATAGTTATAGCAGTGAGATAATAAATATTTATCAATATTATTATTCAATAAGTGTGATATTAAATATATGCAATTGTGTGAATATTTTACATTGAGCCTATGAAAAATATAATTGAATTGCTAACAAAATAGGGGATCATCCTAACTACATATGGAATGAGGGGATACTTAGCTACAAGCATAGGGTTGCTGTCCCATCCACCTCAAGACTTAGGTCTCAAATTTTAACAAATTGGAGGACATCTTGGCTTCTTACTTACCTATGAATGGGTCAAACACAACTTTAAATGGCCTAGTTTGAAGGATAATGTGAAGTAGTTTATGAAAACCTATGGTGCATACCAATGTCAAAAGAGGAAATAGTCAAAACACCAAGCCTTCTTCAAAAATTACCCATTCCTCATTTAACATGGATAGATAATTATATGGAATTTATTAAAGGGCTCCATTCATTAGGTGTAAAAATGGTTATTATGCTAGTAGTATATTGATTGACCAATAATGTTCACTTCTACCCATTCAATAATCCTTATACTATGAAGAATAGTTGCACAAATCATTAATGACCATGACAATGTGTTCACCAGTAAGTTGTAGGAATAACTCTATTGTATTTAGGGGATATAGCTAAAAAGAGGTATGCCTTATCAAATATAAATTGATGGTCAAACTAATGTGGTCAAAAAATATCTAGAGATATACCTTAGATGACTAGTAATCCAAGTGGAGCCAATGGCTTCCCCTCATAGAATGGTGGTATCATATAACTTTCCATACAACCATCAATATGACTCCATATGAGGTAGTATATAACCAAATGCCTCTAAGAAATTCAAAGTTCAAGGAAGGTGATGTTATCCTCTCACATTGGTAAGAGATCCTAGGTACCCTAAAACAAAAATTAGAAACCACATTAGGGTTATACATAAGGGGTCGATCCCGAAATATATTTATAAAATCCAGGCAAATTTTCTCAAAACCTCGATGAATCATGTCCAAGGAGAAATGGCAAATTGCATTTATTTTTCACCAAAAAAAATTAAACTATGGTGAATTTTTCTATGTTGAGGGCTATGAATATCGGTTGCAAAATTCTAGCACTATACAATAAAATTAAAGGATTTATGCCAATAGGAAAAGCTATGTCGATCATACTATGCCTATTGAATAATATCGATAAAAAAACTATGTCGATCGGTCTAAGATGATCGATTATAGACATGATGGACTGAAAATACCAAAAGGCTGTAGATATGTCGATCAAAAAATGATGATTAGTTGCAAATATGCCAATTGATTGTAAAATGCCAATCAATTGTAGTAATGTCGATTGATTATAGCAATATCGATCGATTGTAGTACTACCAATCAGTTGCAGCAATGTCGATCAGTTGCACAATGTTGATCAGTTGCAGCAATATTGATGGGTTGCAGAAGTGTTGATCGGTTGTAGCAATGCTGATGTGTTGCATTAATGTTGATTGAATGCAAAAAATTTGATCGGTTGTAGCAATGTTGATCAATTGCAGCAATGCCAATAAGTTGCAGTAATGTTGATTGGTTGCAGTAATGTTGATCGATTGCAACAAAGCTGATTGATTGCACCAGTTCCCATCATATACATCCAAGTCAATTGATTCCACCAATGTCAATCAAATGTAGCAGAGTTGATCGGTTGTAACAAAGTCGATTAGTTGCAACAAAGCCGATCGATTGCAGCATAACCAATTAGTTGCATTGACGATGTGTTGCATATGTACCATGTGTCAACCATCCATTAAATTATTGCATGTAGATGCCACATGTCAATTATTTATTTGATGGTTTCATTTAGAAAAGTCTATATAAAGGCATAAACAGTCATTTTTTGCCTTTTTAATGTTGTTTTAACCCTTTTCTTCCATTTGAACCCTTTTCTGATGCTTTCCATCAAGTTTCCAATACCTTCCACCCTACCTCCTGATCCATATTCTCTCGTACACAATGAAATAATCCAATGACATTCCCTATCACCCCTGCAATGTTGAAAATTAATTTCAAAAACCTTGTTTGTCCCTTAATTTTTAAAATTTTATCAACACTAGGTTACGAGATAGCATGGGTCCAATACTCTAGTCTTTGGTATCTAGTTTTGATGCCGCAGTTTGACACATACATTAAACTACTAGAGAAGATAATTGTAGGTTACAACATTGATTCGGGTAAGCTAAATATTATCATTGATAATAAAAATGTTATAATTTCTTTTACATCCTCTAATGTCGCTAGATTGACAGTATTGCCTCACACCGGTTGTGACCCAATCACATCGAAATTATCTTTAACTGATGATGAAAAAATCTACCTAGAGACCGCCTTCAATATGCAGCCAAAATCTTTTCAAGGTATAACTGTATATTTTTATTTTTAATTGAATTTAAATTCTAGTGTTTACAATTATTGATTTGTTTTTTTTAGTTACAACTATGAAGTCCAAAAGGGGTTTGATTGTACCAAATATTGAGGACAAATTTTTTTGGGCATGTTGTGAATTCTTCCTAGCAAAACTTGTTCTGCAAGAAAGATCAATAAAAATTTTGATGTGGGCCTTGGCATATTTGGTTCATTGTATTTCGCACCAACAATTTGACTGGTCCACCTATGTCTTACATTAGATCAGAATGGATATCAAAAATATGATAACCCATGCTTCACCTTCACAAAAAATAAGCACATGCAACTACATTCTTGGTTTTTTATGAATCTTATTATAATTTGCAAAACACTATAGTACCAACTTCTTGGCACTCAGTCCTAGCCACTACAACCATGATAGAACAATAGGTTCAGGTAATTTTTAGTTAATATTAAACTAATAATTTTAATTTTTTATAAGTTTGTCATTTTTATAATTTTAATATTCTATACAAAATACATAAAAGGACATTCTCTTCCTCTTCAAAGTGGGATGCTGCTTTTAGAGGTTATAATCTAGAGGAATCAAGAGACTTTGAAATACCTATAGAGGAAACGATGCCTCCACTAAGAAAAAGAATAAGGAAACGTGTAAGATCTAGTTCTCCTAATCATCGACAACCTCCACCTATACGTCCACAGCCAATGGGTGTTGTTGCACAAGAGGTCTCATCTTCAGGAAGTAAGTTTTACATTCTGCGTTCACAAAATTTATTATCAAATTTTACTATTTTTTATTCAATTTTATATTGTGTTTTTAGATGTACAACACACTCACATTTAATTTGCAATTGTGGATACGCAATATGTCTCTTCTTCGATCGGTAAGTGTTATAACCAACTTTGTAACCAATTTTTATAATCTAACTTCACAAATTTTGTAACCAATTTTGTAACAACCCTCTCAAATACACCAGTTAGTTTACATGTTTTATTCGCAAGAATATGGTACTGCTGATGGTTCGGTGGATGCAGGTCCAGGTAGAATCTGTTGAGGGATCTAGCTAGCAAGACAGACAAGATGGATATCCACTCCCGGCAGAGACGGGAGATAGAGGTTGATAGCGTCAGGAACAAAAGCGGTTCGGGAAACAAAAGCTTGTTATACCTGATGTCCTCCTTCTGGAAGGAAAATAAGGATTGTATCATCAGGTAAAGTGGATATGATGCCAGTGCTTCCACAACACCACGGTTGCAAGTACATGGAAGCTCACGGAGGTAAACTCATATAGGAAATTATGTTTGTTTTCTTGTGATGTTTTATTTTGCATTATGTCATCGTTTGCCTCCATAGTAATCTGCATCCATTTATAATTTGCATAAATATCACTGCTTAATTCCATTATATATAATATATATACACATATATATAAGGAGAGCATGATAGTTTTAACATTTTCAATAAATAAAAATATAAATGATAAAACAATAAATAGTTCTAAAGTTCTAAATAAATTAAAATGTTATATTTATATGACCTTATATTTATAAGTAATAACAAATAAAAATATAAATGATAAAACAATAATAACAAAAGTACATGCATCTATATATAAAATATTGATAAGAGAATAAATAATTAAAAATAATAATAATAGTAAATAATAATAATATAATAACAATATATTTGATTTAAGAGGAAATTTACCAATATTGGCAACCAGCCAACATGCCACACGGCGAAAGCCGGATACTCATGGGTGCATGATCTTGGTTATGTGTCACTTAAACAAAACTTCACCTCAACAATAAAAAGAGGAGAAATTGCTAAGTTGGGGAGGATGTTCTACATTCATCGTCACGGTGAGAAATTAAGGGATTCAGCCATTTTCCAGAGAAGCTTGCGAACTTCAACAACTGGTTAAGGTTGGTTTTCTCTATGTTTAACGAATACTACTGGTTGACCCTGTGTTTTGGATTCTTCCTGGTTGCATAGCCGTAATTCTACTCATGAAAGTAAGAATGATCTTTTAGGTTTAAGGAAATATATGGAAATTGGATGAATTTATGAAGCTTATAGAATTTTAATTTAATTTTCCTGTTAAAATAAACAAACTGGTATGTATACAGAATATGATGACTTTAAGAGGTATTAGGTTAAAATCAAAACCATGCATGAAGTTTGTTTTATTGCATTGCACTGTGTTGAGATGAGTGTTTGTGGTGTTGTTTGAGAATGCATATAGTTGCATGTAGATGCATTTAACCGTGCTGATCCTTATCATAAGCATACATTTCTTTATTTTCCGGCCAAGGAGCTGCAGCGGGACTGTCTGGCTGGGTAGCGGGTGAATTGAAGTTTCTTGGAGGAATTGAGCAGGAAAATCAAAAGACAAACATAATTTGCTAACCTGGATGCAATGATATGTCTTCTATAATGTATTCGGAGGCTGTGTAATTTTAAAACTATGATTAGAGTTTCTGATTGAAGAATTTCTTGTCTGTTTTTGGAGAGGTTTGCTCAGGTGTTGATATAGTGAACTGTAAAAAGAATGGCATGACATTAGATTTGAAAGAAGAATAACCTTCATGCTTTAGAGTTGCAGATGTACATATTAAATCATTTTGCAGTTTATAATTATAAATTCTGGTAATGTCGGACAAGTCAGATTGAGTAAAATTATGTGGGCATAGGACAATCTAAAATTTATATAGGGTTTTATTTTAAAATATTCTATAGGGTTTATGGTTTGACGACAATCTGTTATATGAACGATGTATTACCTTACTGTATGGAAGGATTCAGATTCACATCACCCACACACATCTTTGCTTTATATATCCTTTTTCTTTGTGTGCATAAATACCCAAATGGGTATATAGGGTTCTTTCATTTTGTCTAGGGTTTAAACCACATGGGAGTGTAAATTCAAAATAGGGTTAGGGTTTTTGATTATGGGTGTTTTCTTTTGTTTACAATTTGTTGGAATCTTTATTATTGTTGGGAAAGTTGTTTGAACTCTGGTAGTTTCAATTAATTAGACTTTTACCGGAAAGTTGTTCGAGTCTGTATTTAAATATATTCTTTTTGCCTTATATATTGAATGATTTCGGGACATTCTGAAATCTTTACACCTTGTAGGAAAGAATGATGGTTTCTGGCATTTCATATAACATGTAACTCTAAATTTATGTGGGTTTTAAAGAGAAATAGTTGGGCATTTGAGTGTAGAGTTTTAGTCTTCTTTTAACAATTTTAAAAGCTAAAGGTCATAGAGGATTTTATTTATCCGGTATATGTTTATCCAACCAAATTTGAGTGAACAAGTCCATAGTGTGGTAACAAAATTTGGTGTACAACAGTTCTAAAGTTTTGACTCGAGTTGTTTAATCTTTAAACATTATCAATTTGTCCATAAGGTTGCATTGATTCTAGGCTTTTCAAGGAACTCTGTCAGACATTGTCAGATAATAGTTTATGCCTCAAACTCAATATAAGATAAACCAGAAATGGAATCTTATGATATGGTTTTAAGGTAAATCGCCATACAGTTCTTTTATTTACCCTTTATTATGAATTTGTTACGATGTTTGTTGTGTTTATCTAAAAAGCTTGAGAAAGCACCATAAAATATTCCTTGTCAAATCTTATAATTTTAGAATGTAAGGAGTTACATTTGGACTCTTGATATTTGGACTCTCAATATTTGCGCTGAAAGGAAAACTACGGAGTAGATAATGAATTTATTGATGTCTAGATGAAATCTTAACATAAGGCATTATACTTAAAGTGTTTTAGATATTTAAGAAATTTGTTTAAAAGTTAGATATATTCAATAAAATCTTAAATATTATTGTAGAATGTTCAAAAATGTTAGATGTGGTTATATATTTATATTGCTATAGAGTGTGTAAAAGGAATCTTCAGAGTGTTGCAGTTGGCGTCTCTGGTATAACAAAGAATTACCTGTTAGTTGGACAATAAAGAAAAGCGTTGTGACTATCATCCAACATTACCTTAATTGAAATTTAGAATGAAATCCAATGAGAGATTGATAAATCAAATCTTAAGGATTAGCGAGAGTTAAACAATGTGTGAAAACGTAAAAGTGTTCTTTAAATATTAAAGTATTCTTTTAATATTTAAATGAAGGTATTCTTTTATGTAAGTGTTCTTTTATTAAGGTGTACTTTTATTATTTAGAATTGTAATATATTTAAGATTGGATAGTTTTGTTTAATTAATAGTTAGAATTGTAATATATATACATATTTAAGTTTTAAATGATCTTTATAATGTTATTGTAAAATGCATAGCATGGTTAATGTATTGAGGTAAGATTAATTGACTTTAATTGGATAGAGTTATGTATTAGACTAAAAATAGGCTCTTCTTGTTATATTGAGATATAAAATAGTTATAAAAGGAATATAATTTAAAATATATTTAGATGGAAGTGAGACTACTTAGAATTGAAATTGCAATATTAGTACATCATTGAAAACCATGATAGATACAAAATCATAATATAGGCATTTATGTTAATGAGGCTTAAATTATATGAACTCATGGTTGTGGGTAGACAACCTAATCAAACCAAGAAGGTTAAGGTTGTGGGTAGACAACTTAATGAACAAGAATGTGGGAAGACATTCATTAATCCAACCGCCAGGTTGATGAGGGGCATAGCTCTCAGCCTGTCTTGGTCTGCCAAACTCCAAAGAATGAAAGGAGAATAGAAAAGGAATTATGATATGGGCATAATTCCTAGGCTGACCCATCTAGTATCTGGGTAGAAGATCTTATGGGAATCTGCATAATGATATGGGCTTATGCAGAAATAGGACTTCTGGAGTGTTACCAGGGCAATGGTAAACTCATGATGCTATTCAGGGAAGTGAATAGTCATCAGCCCTAGCATGCACAAGCTAAATATCTTGATATAAGATATGGGGAAATTAAGCGTTTGAACTCCAGGTGATATGGGCCCTGGAAGTGGAAAACCCCTGCCAATACTTGGGATCTCGGGAAAGAGAGGAAGTATTTTAAAGGTAATTATACCGGGAGTTGGCCACTCTCGACCTCTTGAGTATTTCGACTGCAGTGAAATGGCACTCTCGAGGATTATAGCATGCTCATACTAGAATTAGGTTGAAAATTTTTCCTCTGTGTTCGGACAACCAAGTGGGTTGACTTGGGTTTTTACAAATTTTTATTTTGATTTTTTAAGTTTCTATACAAAAATTGCATCTTGGAAGTCAACAGTCGATGCTGCCCCTTCCTCCACCATGCTAACCTCAAATGCAAGATCAATGATTCTTAGGTGGAAAATATTTTCTTCCATATAGGCCACAGAGAGAAGCAATAAAGTATTTTTTAGGATTCAGAGCTATGTATTTAGGTAATTTTATGGGTGTACAGGAAGCTTCTGGTGTTCGGTTAGAAAATGTTCAACTTGATCAGGATTTCTTTTTACAAGAGAACATACCCATTATTTTTCAAGTAACAGATCTGCTTTGAGATCCTCAAAATGAAGGAGTAGAATGTTCAAGAAAATCTCCTCCTAAGGAAACTAGCACCCCTCAGGCTCATCCTCTACCTAAGGATGAAAAAGTAATTTTTTTTGAAAATGAATTAGTTTCTAACAAATTTGAAGCAACCATTAACGATTTTCTAGTTCTTGATATAAAAGAAATGAAAAAATGGGAGTATCAGGCCAAAGTTTTGATAAAGAAAATAAATATCTGATTCAATTTTTTTTTTAAAAGAAAATTTCTTTAGTTGAAAATGAACCAGAAAAGCTTGATGTTCTACTACATCAAGCTAAATATGGCATTGTGTAGATTACTACATATTACAAAGATGAAACTTTAAGGGTTATGTTGAACAAATTGGAGAACTTAAATGTCGAATCCCAAGCTTATTATAATGAAATGTGATAAGAAAATGGTTGTTGTTGTTGTAGCTACAAAGAATGTTGTCGAGGTTAGACTAATGTGTTCTAATTTTTTTTTTCTCTTTTTTAGAATTTAAATGCTAGCTAACTACTTATTTTTTATTTTGTAGGTAAAGTTTGATAATCTAAAGAAGTAGGTTCAAAACTTGCAAGACTATCTCCAAATGGTGAAGGATTTCTTAATGACTTCTATGACAATAAAAAAAAAGCTTAAGAAGCAGTTTGACAAAACAATGCTTTTAGGAAAATAATTATTTTAAATGGATTAGATCTTGATGTTCTGATTAAGGAGAAGGGTAAAGAATTTCTTGCACCAATATCTGAAGATGTCGAAAAAGAGGAAAACACCCTGCTCGAAGGCTTGCAAAGTGTAGACAACATCATTGTCAGTTTTAGAGTAATTGAGAGTATTGTTAACCAGACTGAGGGAGGACCCCTTGAAATACATAATTTGGAAGGAGCGTAAAAGAAAAAAGATACTAAAACTGCCTTGAGCCCCCATCTAAGGAATGCAAAGCCAAAAGATAGTTGGTTATGTTATTGCTTTGGAAAATTTAAATTTTCAAAAGAATAATTTTATTAGATGTTTTCATTTGAAAATAAGACATTTGCTATAATTACTTGACTATTATACTATTTACATTTATATTTGTGTGTTATTTTTATCATTTGAGTATTATGGGGTTTCAAATATGCTCGAGTTTACGAAGAATATATGTATGCATAGGTTTAAATTTTCATTTTATTCAAATTCATTCTCGTTGTGATATAAAAATGAGTATTGTCTTGTGTATTATGCTATATTGTTTGTATATTACATGTGATTTTACGAAGGATATATCTATGCATGGGTTAAATTTTTATTTTAATTTAAAGTAAATCTTGTTATGATATAAAAGTGAGTAATTTTTTTGTGTATTATGATATATTGTTTTTATATTTCAATATCTAGAGTAATATGCTATTTGCATTTTGCCTTCTAGAGTTAAAGCATATATACTAATGATACTAATGATACATACATTCATTCAAATTCAAAGCATAAATCATTATATTTTATCAACATAGATAGTTAATTCAATAACAAAGTATTATTGTATTGTATTTTTGTTTCCATAACTTTGAGATTTATGCTAAATGCATTGTGCTTTCTACTATTCGAGACTACATACAACACTTTGTAAAAGAAATATTTACTAATTATGTATGAATGCATGGTTTTCAAATTTCCATTTTACTTAAAGCTAAAGCATAAATCGTAAAGTTTTGTCAACGTAGACAGTTAATTCAATAATAAAGCATTATTGTATTTTTATTTTTGTAACTTGAGATTTATGCTAAATGCATTGTGCTTTCTACTATTCTAGACTACACACAACACTTTGTAATAAAAATATTTACTAATTATGTATGCATGCATGGTTTTCAAATTTCTAGTTTACTCAAAGCTAAAAAATAAATAAAAAATTTTGTCAACATAGATAGTCAATAACATTAAAAAGAAAATACGAGAAATCATTCATTATAGAATGATTATATGATTTTTTTTAAATACTAAAATTTTACAAATGATATCAAATATGGAAAAACATTGATAGTATGATTTTTTTCAAATAATTAAAATTTTACAAATGATATCAAATCCAGAAAATCATTGATTATTTGAATTCATTTAACTCATTGAAATTTTACATTGCTGGAAGTTGATACAAAGTCTTGTCGAATTCTCCAAAATAACTGGGAATCATTTGTGAATTTTGCATTTCCATAATCTCATCATCACTGCAATCTGAATCATTATCGTCATTATAAATAGTATTAGTGAGACATATTCTATCTTATAGGGACTTCCAATATGTTAAATGATGCAGGAGCATCCAGAGGCAGCAGAGCAATCTTGCACCAACAAAAAAATTTCTAAGTGTTTGCCTTGACGTCGCGATATCGCGATAGAAATAGTGTCGCGATATCACGACTCAGGAAGGAGAGAGAAGGCACGGAACAAAAAGTGTCACGATATTGCAATAGAAAAAGTATTGCGATATCGCGACATGTCGCATTTTCGTGACCAAGAAGGAGAGAGAAGACGTGAAAAGAGGAAAATATCACGATATCGTGACATGTCGCATTTTCACGACCAACAGACCAAAGGAGGCGTAGAGGAGGAAAATGTCGCGATATCGCGACATGTCGCATTTTCACAACCAAAAGACAAAGAGGAGGCACAAAGGAGAAAAATGTCATGATATCGTGACATGTCGCATTTTCGTGACCAAAAGATAAAGAGGAGGCACATAGGAGAAAAATTTCACGATATCGCGACATGTCGCATTTTCGCGACCAGAAGACAAAGAGGAGGCACAGAGGAGAAAAATGTCGCGATATCGCGACATGTCGCATTTTAGCGACCAGAAGACAAAGAGGAGGCGTAGAGGAGAAAAATGTTGCGATATCGTGACATGTCGCATTTTCACGACCAGAAGACCAAGAGGAGGCACAGAGGAGAAAAATGTCACGATATCGCGACATGTCACATTTTCACGACCAAAAGATAAAGAGGAGGCGCAGAGGAGAAAAATGTTGTGATATCATGACATGTCGCATTTTCGTGACCAGAAGACAAGAGGGGGCGAGAGGAGAAAAATGTCGCGATATCGCGACATGTCACATTTTTGCGACCAAAAGCCGAGAGAAGGCGCCAGAGAGAAAAGTGTCATGATATCACGACATGTCACATTTTTGTGACCAGAAGCCGAGAGAAGGCGCCAGAGAGAAAAGTGTCACGATATCACGACATGTCACATTTTTGCGACTCAGGAAGGAAGGAGAAGGCGTCCAAGAAAAATATCATGATTTTGCAACATGTCACGAAATCATGACCAAAGGAGTAGAAAAGGAAGCAAGGAAGAAAACTGTCATGATATCGTGACATGTCATGATTTCGTGACGCGAAGTAGAGAGCGAGAACAGAAGGCAAGCTGTCGTGATATCGCGACATGTCATGATTTCACGACCCGAGAAGCGAAGAGGAACTAGAGAGGAAAGATGTCACGATATCGCGACATGTCATGATTTTGTGACCGAAAAGGAGAAAGAGGAGCTGGAAGGAGAAGATGTCACGATATCGTGACATGTCATGATTTCGCGACCCGAAGGAGAAGAAGACAACGATGAAAGAAAAATGTCACGATATCACGACCCGACTAAGAGGAAAGGTAGTAGGGAAGAGAAATGTCACGATATCGTGACATGTCATGATATCATGACCCGATGAAGAGGAAAAGTAGCGAGGAGGAAAAGACACGCGTCCCTAGATAGTGTTTCCTAAGGCGGTCAAAGGCCTCATTAAAGTCAAATTTCTTGCCCAGTAAGCTTGATGAGCATGGTGGCCACTCGACTGTCATGTACAGAGGTCAGAGATGATCAGGTGGCTCATAAATGCATGTTTCTATGGCTACCCCAGTGGCAGTTGCCATATTAAGTAAAATATGTGAAGGTGCAGTCATCGAAGGCGAGGAAGAGCCAATTTTTGAGATTCGAAAGATGTATTCTTCCAGGGGGGTCATTAATGGCCTAGAGGGTCGGGACCTCGAAATAAACCTGGAGGGGTTTTAAAAGGAGAAGCATAGGCATGTAGAAGGGGTCAAAAAACTGTCGAGGTAGTGTTGCAGAGTTGGAGGCAAGAGGCCCACTCTGGACCTATCTGGGTATGTTTTTCTTCTAGGGGGAAGTAGAGGAGTTGAGATTGGGAAGAAGGTTTTCTTCCTGGGAGAAAAGGTAGATCGTCGAACATGAGGCAGCCTACATGTGCAAATAGAAAACTAAGCCTACGGGCTAGCATTGTAATCTATGTTTCCAAGTTAATGAATGAGTTGTTTTTGAAAATCTTGGTCTGGGTGGTTATGTGAGTGTGTATTCCCCCCCATCAATGGTATCAGAGTGGGAGTTCTTGAGTGTGCAAACATATCACCAAACATGAGGTAGTTTGCACCAAGATATATGGAAGAGTGTAGAGTTCCTGAGTGTGCAAACAGATCACCGAACGTGAGGCAGTTTGCACTAGGATCTATGGAAGAGCATAAAGTTCTTGAGTGTGTAAACAGATCATCGAACGTGAGGCAGTTTACACCAGGATCTGTTGAAGGGTTGAGAGAAGAGAGCGAAGAAGAATGCCTCCATGAAGAAATCATGGTGGTGGTACCTAAAGAAGATTTTAGAGCTTTGTAGAGGCAAGTGCGAGCCCTGCAAAAGGAGTTACGAAGAGGGGTTGAGCCAAGGAGAGAAGACCATGGTGAAGATGAAGTTTGGGAGGTTAATGATCCATCAGATGAAGAAGAAGCAATGGATCCTACACAATGCAAAATAGTACAGAAGTGAAGGTCACTTCTCAATGCACCCCGGTTGTCTGATGCAGGAGCATCCAGTGGTAGTAGAGCAATCTTGCATCGACAAGAAAATTTCTAAGTGTTTGCCTTGATGTCACGATATCACGATAGAGAAAAGTGTCGCGATATCGTGACATGTCATGTTTTCACAACTCAGGGAGGAGAGAGAGATGTGGAGCAAAAAAATGTCACGATTTCATGACATGTTGTGAAATCACAACCATAAAGCTGAAGGAGACGCAAGAGAGAGAAGTGTCACGATATCGCGACATGTTGCATTATCGCGACCAGAGGACGAGAGAAAGCACAAAGGAGGAAGTGTCACAAGATTGCGACCTATCGTATTTTCATGACCAAAGGACAAAGAAGAGGAGTAGATGAGGAAAATGTCACGATATCACGACATGTCACATTTTCGTGACCAGGAGACAAGAAGAGGAGTAGATGAGGAAAATGTCGCGATATCGCGACATGTCACATTTTCACGACCAGGAGACAAGAAGAGGCGCAAAAGAGGAAAATGTCACGATATCACGACATGTCGCATTTTTGCGACCAGCAGACCAAAGGAGGCACAGAGGAGAAAAATGTCGCAATATCGCAACATGCCGCATTTTCACGACCAGAATACAAAGAGGAGGCGCAGAGGAGAAAAATGTCGCGATATTGCGACATGTTGCATTTTCGCGACCAAAAGACAAAGAGGAGGCGTAGAGGAGAAAAATGTCATGATATCACGACATGTCGCATTTTCACGACCAGAAGACAAAGAGGAGGCACAAAGGATAAAAATGTCGCGATATCACGACATGTCGCATTTTCGTGACCAGAAGACAAAGAGGAGGCACAAAGGAGAAAAATGTCGCGATATCGCGACATGTCGCATTTTCGCGACCAGAAGACAAAGAGGAGGCATAGAGGAGAAAAATGTCACGATATCACGACATGTCGCATTTTCATGACCAGAAGACAAGAGGAGGTGCAGAGGAGAAAAATGTCACGATATCACAACATGTCACATTTTCGTGACCAGAAGTCGAGAGAAGGCACCAGAGAGAAAAGTGTTGCAATATCGCAACATGTTGCGTTTTCGTGACTCAGGAAGGAAGGAGAAGGCATCCAAGAAAAATGTCATGATTTCATGACATGTCGCAAAATCATGACCGAAGGAGCAAAAAATGAAGCAAGAAAGAAAACTGTCATGATATCATGACATGTCGTGATGTCGCGACTCAAAGCAGAGAGCGAGAGCAGAAGGCAAGCTATCGCGATATCACGACATGCCACGATTTTGTGACCCGAGAAGCGAAGAGGAGCCAGAGAGGAAAGATGTCACGATATCGTGACATGTCATGATTTCACAACCAAAAAGGAGAAAGAGGAGCTGGAAGGAGAAGATGTCACGATATCATGACATGTCACAATTTTGTGACCCGAAGGAGAAGAAGACAACGATGAAAGAAAAATGTCGTGATATCGTGACATGTCACGATATCATGACCTGACTAATAGGAAAGGCAGCAAGGAAGATAAATGTTGTGATATCATGACATGTCATGATATCGTGACCCAACGAAGAGGAAAAGTAGTGACGAAAAGACATGCATCCCTAGATGGTGCTTCCTGAGGCGGTCAAAGGCCTCATTAAATCCAGATTTCTTTCTTGATAAGCTTGCTGAGCATGGCAGCCACTCGACTATCATGTCCAAAGGTCAGATACGATCATGCGACTCATCAATGCATGCTTCTACGGCTACCCCGGTGGTAGTTTCCAGATTAAGTAAAAGATGTGAAGGTGCAGTCATCGAAGGCGAGGAAGAGCCAATTTTTGAGATTCGAAAGATGTATTCTTCTTGGGGGGTCATTAATGGCCTAGACGATCAGGACCTTGAAAGAAACCTAGAGGGGTTTTAAAAGGAGAAGCATAGGCATGTAGAAGGGGTCAAAAAACTATCGAGGCAGTGTTGCAGATTTTGAGGCAAGAGGCCCACTCTGGACCTGTCTGGGTATTTTTTTCTTCCAAGGGGGGTAAGTAGAGGATTTTTGGATAAGAGGAAGATGTTATTCTTCCTGGGAGCACATGAAGATCATCGAACGTGAGGCAGCCTACATGTGCAAATAGAAAACTAGGCCTACAGGCTAGCATTGTAATCTTTTCCAAGATAATGAATGTGCTTTTGAAAATATTGGTATGAGTGATTCTGTGTCCCCCCATAATTAAATCTCTATCATAGGGAAACTTACCCAACTCGTAGGATGATACATACATTCTCAAACAATTTTCCAAATTTTTGCCCAGCCTGTTACGATATTTCGATTTTAAAAAATATAGTGCACTGAAAACCCTTTCGTCTTCAACAAATTCCAAAATCATTGTCTAAAATAATTCATATAAAATAAAGTATTTATTCATAGTTTCTTGTAAGACACTACTTCGATAATTTTTTTTCTTAGAAATGCATGATGGAACCAATCTCATATAGGTTTTTGAAATGTGCAATTTGATTAGCCATTGTTATTCCAAAATTGGTTGATTGTTGTCTCTGAAATTCTTTGTTTAGAATACCATTTACTTCCACATGTTTAGAGAAATGTGTCATAAGAGTACCCATATATTTTACAAACTCAGTTTTACTACTGTGGTCAAGACAAGGATTCTAGAATATGGTATTAACAACAACCATGGCCTCAAGTGTCTCATCTCTGTGAAAATGATCTCTTATTTCACTTTTTAATTGTTTTTGCAATTATTTTCAATTTATTCTTGGTACTATTCAAAACCTCGTCGAATTTGCAATGTGTTATGGGAACTTGTTTAACATCATCTGTAAGTGTATCTAACCACTTTTCATAATGATATAAAGGAATCATATTTACATAGATAGAAATACAAATATTATCGTTGATGTTGAACTTTAAAATGTTGTTAGGATCATTGAATTAAACTAACGTATTACAACAGGATCTTTAAAATTTTCTTCGGATAAGTAAATATTATCAATAGGCATACATATTTGTTTTCTAATCCTAATGAAATTGATAATATAAATTGTTCTTTTCTGTGTGTGTTTAATCAAAGAATTCATTTCTTGCAACAATGGAAGAATACCACATAAAGTTAGAAGGTTTTTCAAGTCAGTCATACGAAATAGCAAATATTTTGCCTTGTCAACATCCCTACGATGTGTATATATAAATCCCACCAAGGATTGATATTCTAAAAAAACCCTTTTTGTAGGAAGAAACAGTGAAATCCACATGATGTCCACATATTTTAACAATTTTTACCTTTAGTTACACCTAGAGAAAATTGTTGAAACTCTGCAAACCTTTTTGGACTGCATGAAAAGTAAGAGTGTATTTCACGGACATGATCGTCCACTCTGGATACATTATCAAATGTACTCACAATTTTGTATGCAAGATTCATTCGATGAGCCATGCAATGAATGAAATCAAATATGGGGTAATTGATGTCTAAAGTCTAACACAAATATCATTCCTTTGTCCTTGCATTGTAACCGCACCATCAACTCGAATACAATTTAACTTTGTGGTAATTTATTTTTCATCCATTCCGGTAATATCCTTTAAAATGGTTACAATAACATTATAAATATTTTTTGCATTATAATTTTTCATACTCTTATGTAGTGCTAGTAAATGAGGCTATCTCAAATGATTTTAGAATGTGTAAACATGTATGTAAATCCATTATGTGTTGTCAACAGCCATTACCTCATCAATGGAAAGTGAAATAAATTTGTCTTGTTTTACATTCTCTCTCAAGTCCTCCTTCTCAATCATTGATAGACATTTTACCATTTTCCAACCACTTCGATTTGACCAATGGAAATTGGTAAGGTTCTATACATCGACTAGTTGAAATAGTTGCTTATAATCAACAAAATAAAAAATGGGTCGATCCTTTTTAAAATACTATATACAAAAACAAACTGTAAATGTTTTGAGGCTAATACAATATTATTAATTTTTAGAAATTGTGCTTGGATTGTTCCACCCTTATCAATGAGATTTTATTGATATTTTATTGATTTTTTGTATTCAAATGCATATCTCACATGCACACATTCCGATTCATCCTTCTATCTATGAGATATCTTAATTGTTCCATCACTTTGGATTTCTTTAATGTAAGATTTCCCACAATGTTTTTCTATTGTGTCTTTCTTATTTTGCAACAAATGATCTTTTCTCAGCTTCCAACAATAAATAATGCATCTATACACTTTATTTATCTCATTTCGCTCAATAAAGAGGTATAACCATACCCATTCATTTTTAAAACCCCTTCCAATAGTCCATTCGCTTATCTTTTGATATTTAGATTTTTGACTAGAAGATTCCCTAGAGGTCTGCATTTTAATTATACTATAATTTCCTTTTTTGGTTAATGTATCTATATTAGACATCTCGTGAAGTGGTTGTTGAATTTCGTTATTAGAAAAATTATCATGTGGTCCCATCTCATCTGTTAGAATATATTTTAGTGGACGCATATCAGGGTCTATAGTGTTTACTGCATTCAATATTTGGTGTTCTATATCATTTTTGGATGTTAAAATGCACTATTTTAAAGAATTAACAAAATATAGTTTTACAAAGCATTTAAAAAGAGGTAGATAAGCAGACAAGCATTTATCTATTAATAAATAAAGTCTTTATATTTAATAATAATAGAGAAAAAGTAATGATTTTATGGTAAAAGGTGTTTGTACCTGTATGTTCTATAGATGTGGACGCCTCACTACATTTTTGTATTTTTGTGAAAAAAAATTAAGAATTGTACTTTTACTAGAATATTGGCCTCTGTTCTTTCCATATTTAGTATGTGACATTGTATTTGTAAATAAAAAACCTTTATATGTTAGGAAATGAATTTGAAATTGAATGAAAATTGCATACTTACCTCAATAATAATTTGTGTTTCTAAGTAACCAAAGTTAAACTATAATTCCATAAAGAATATTGAATCTTAAGATGAACCCAAACTACCCTATAGAATGATATTTGATAGAAAAGAAGCAGTCTCTGACAAGAAAAATGCTCCTAACACACAACAACATGACAAGGATACTTGTCTACCACAATTGTAGATAGTGCATATAGACTGCCTATGAAACTGAAGAAAAATATATTTGGACAACAAAACTATGGAAGAAGAATACTCTACCTATTTTTATAGTCATCACAACTTTCTATCATTGATAGTCACTTTAATGTTACTGCAACTGCTCGATCATGGCCGATTGACACTACTCTGTAATCAATCGATCTATGCAGATTGACAATCCTTTGCAACTGATCGACCTATACCGATTGAAACTCCTCTACAATCGATTTGCCTATGATGATTAGTACTTATCTATAAATGATTTTGTTAGAATGATTGACATGCCTCGGCAATCGATCGACTTATGCTGACTAACACAACTCTACAACCGATCGGCTTATACCGATTGGTACTCCTCTATAATTGATCAACTTATGCTGATTGGTACTCCTATAAAACCGATAGGCTTATACCGATAGATACTTCTTTGTAACTAATCAGTTTATGTCGAATGAAACTTCTCTACAACTGATCGACTGATGTCGATTGATACTCCTCTGCAACCAATCAACTTAAGTTGATAGACACTACTCTGCAACTGATTAGCTTATGCTGATTGGCACTCCTATGAAATCGATAGGCTTATGTCGATAGACACTTCTTTGCAATCATTCGGTTTAATGTCAATTGATACTTCTCAAGTAATTTTTTAAAGGCCTCTTCAATGCACTTTTTTCATCCACCACCAACGTTTCCCTCTTTAGTATCTGACTAGAATCATTTTTTTCTATGTGGTACTCATTTGAGATAGTTGAAGAGTCACATACACTTCTCCATACCCATCTATTTGCTTGTATGGTCTGATATTCACCACATATTTGTTTTGATGTGGATGTCAACCAAACATTGTACATTTCGAACCATTTCCTATCATCTATGAATAATTAACTCTCTTCCCAAAGAAAATCAATAACAAAACACACTATAGCGACATTGAATGATTGCATCTATGGGCATGCTAAAGTCCACTCATCGACCTCTTCCATAAATGAATCAATTATACCAAATTCTATCAAATGGAAATTGGTTTACAATTGAATCCACACCATCAATTTCCATTGCCCTTGCCTATATCTGCATTTTAGATGGTCATTTCTACCAATTTTTTCATCACTAGTTTCGTCAATAAATATTTTATAATATAATATTATCATAAAAAAATTTATTTTACCTTCTAGAGTAAAATTATACATTCTAATGATACTAATGATACACACATACATTCAAATTCAAAGCATAAATCATTATATTTTGTCAACATAGACAGTTAATTCAATAACAAAGCATTATTGTATTGTATTTTTGTTTCGTAACTTGAGATTTATGAAAAATGCATTGTGCTTTCTACTTTTCTAGACTACATACAATATTTTGTAAAAGAAATATTTACTAATTATGTATGCATGCATGGTTTTAAAATTTCTAGTTTACTCAAAGCTAAAGCATAAATCATAAATTTTTGTTAGCATAAACAATTAATTCAATAACAAAGCATTATTATATTGTATTTTTTGTTTTTTGTAACTTGATATTTATGCTAAATGATTGTGCTTTCTACTATTCTAGACTACATACAACACTTTGTAAAAGAAATATTTACTAATTATGTATGCATGCATGGTTTTCAAATTTCTAGTTTACTCAAAGCTAAAGCATAAATCATAAAATTTTATCAACATAGATAGTCAATAACATTAAAAAGAAAATACGATAAATAATTGATTATAGAATGATTATATGAATTTTTTCAAATCATTGAAATTTTACAAATGATATCAAATCTGTAAAATCATTGATTATATGAATTTTTTTAACTCGTTGAAATTTTACATTGCTAGAAGTTGATACAAAGTCTTGTCGACTTCTCCAAAAGAATCAGGAATCATTTGTAAATTTTGTGTTTCCATAATCTCATCATCATTGCAATCTGAATCATTATCATCATTATCAACAGTATTAGTGAGACATATTTTATCTGTTAGGGACTTCCAATATGTCAAAGCTCTATCATAGGAAAACTTACCCAACTTGTAGGATGACACATACATTCTTAAACAATTTTCTAAATTTTTGTCCAGCCTATTACGAAATTTCAATTTAAGAAAATATAGTGCATTGAAAACCCTTTCGTCTTCAACAGATTCCAAAATCATTGTCTGATATAATTCATATAAATTAAAGTATTCATTCATAGTTTCTTGTAATACACTACTTCGATACAATTTTTTCCAGAAATGCATGATGGAACCAGTCTCATGTGGTTTTTTTAAATGTGCAATTTTATTAGCCATTTTTATTCTAAAAGTGGTTGATTTTTTTCTCAGAAGTTCTTTGTTTAGAATATCATTGATTTGAATGCCATTTACTTCCACACGTTTAGAGAGTGCCCATATATTTTACAAACAACTCACTTTTACTATTGTGGTCAAGACAAGGATTCCAGAATATGGGATTAACAACAACCATGGCCTCAAGTGTCTCATATCTATGAAAATGATATCTTATTTTACTTGTTAATGTTTCTGCAATTCTTTTCAATTCATTCTTAGTACTATCCAAAACCTCATCGAATATGTAATGTGTTATGGGCACTTATTCAACATCATCTGTAAGTGTATCTAAATGTTTTTTATAATGATATAAAGGAATAATCTTTCCATAGATAGAAATACAAATATTATCATTGATGTTGAACTTTAAAAAGCTATTAGAATCATTGAATTGAACTAACATATTCCAACTATCAAACAAATGATCCTTAAAATTTTCTTCGGATAAGTAAATCTTATCAATAAGCATACATATTTGTTTTCTCATCCTGATGAAATCAACAATATAAATTATTCTTTCCTATGCGAGTTTAATCAAATAATTCATTTCTTGCAACAATGGAAGAATACCACATAATATGATAAGAGTTTCCAAGTCAATCATACAAAATAGCAAATATTTTGCCTTGTCAACATCCCTATGATGTGCATACATAAACCCCATTAAGGATTGATATTCTAAAAAAACCCTTTTTACAGGAAGAAACGGTGAAATCCACTTGGTGTCAATATCTTTTAATAATTTTTTGTCGTCAGTTACACCTAGAGAAAACTATTGAAACTCTGCAAACCTTTTTGGATTGCATAAAAAGGAAGAGTGTATTTCACGGACGTGATCTTCCACTTTGGCTACATTATCAAATGTGCTCACAATTTTATATGCAAGATTCATTCGATGAGCCATGTAATAAATGGGAATCAAATATGGGTTAATTGATGTCTAAATTCTAACACAAAGACCATTCCTTTGTCCTTGTATTATAGTTGCACCATCAACTCCAACACAAATTAAATTTGTGGCAATTTATTTTTCATCCATTCCAACAATATCCTTTAAACTGGTTACAACAGCATTATAATTTTTTTCTACATTACAAATTTTCATCATCTTATGTAGTGCTAGTAAATGAGGTTGTCTCAAATAATTTTAGAATCTGTAAACATGTATGCAAATCCAATATGTGTTGTCAATAGTTGTTACCTCATCAATGGAAAGTGAAATAAATTTGGCTTGTCTTACACTCTCTCAAGTCCTCCTCAACCAATGATAGACATTTTACCATTTTCCAACCACTTTGATCTGACCAATAGGAAATGGTAATATTTTGTACATCGACTAGTTGAAATAGTTGCTTATAATCAACAAAATCAGACATGAGTTGATTCTTTTATAGAATACTATATACAACAACAAACTACAAATATTTTGAGTCTAATACAGTCTTATTAATTTTTTGAAATTGGGCTTGGATTGTTCCACCCTTCTCAATGAGTGTTTGTTGGTATTTCATTGCTTTTTTGTATTCAAGTGCATATCTCACATGCACACATTCCGATGCATCCTTCCACCTATGAGATATCTTAATTGTTCCATCACTTAGTATTTATTTGATGTAAAATTTTCCACAGTGTTATTCTATTGTCTTTCTTATTTTGCAATAAATGACTTTTTCCCAGCTTCCAACTATAGATAATGCATCTATACACTTTATTTGTCTCATATCGCTCAATAAAGAGGTATAACCATGCTCATTCATTTTTAAAATATCTTCCAATAGTCCATTTGCTTATATTTTGATATTTAGATTTTTGACTACAAGATTCCCCAAAGGTATGCATTTTAATTGTATTGTCATTTCCTTTTTGTTGACGTGTCTGTATTAGGCATATTGTGAAGTGGTTTTTCAATATATTTATTAGGAAAATTTTCATGTGATCTCATCTCATCTATTGGAATATCTTTGAGTGGACGCATATTAGGGTTGATAGTGTTTACTGCATTCAATGTTTGGTGTTTTGTATCATTTTTTGATGTAAAAAAAATACTATTTTAAATAATTAACATAATACAGTTTTACAAAGCATTTAAAAAGAGGTAGATAAGCACACAACCGTTTATCTATTAATAAATAAAGGATTTATATTTAAGAATAATAGAAAAAAGTAATGATTTGATGGTAAAAGGTGTTTGTACTTGCATGTTGTGTAGATGTGGATATCTCATTGTATTTTGATATTTGTGTAAAATATTTTAGAATTTTCCTTTTACCAAAATATTGGCCTCCATTTTTTCCATCTTCATAATATAAAATTGAAGGAAAATTGCATACTTCCCTCAATAATAATTTATATTTCTAAGTAACCAAGGTTAAAATGTAATTCCATAAATAATCTATGAATCTTTAGATGAACCTACGTTGCCCTATAGAATGACCTCTGACAAACAAGAAGTAGTATCTAACAAGAAAAATGCTCTTAACACACAACAACATGACATGGATACTTGATGGAGAGCCAATATTTCTAATAAAACCCAATTCTCATTCAAAAAATTGGAAAGATTTACAGAAATGGCAGCAGTCTGCCAAATAAACTCCTTTATTCCGAAAGATAGTTTTTTTTTTTTTAATAGCATTTCCCGCCCTGGAAGAAAAACAGCCCAAACAGGTCCAGAATGGCCCTCTTGCCTTCAAATCTGCAACTATGTCTTAGTAGTTTCCAACCCCTTGTGCATGCCTTTGCTTCCCCTTTTAAAATTTTTGGCGTGACTCTTCGTTCCCCTTTTGTGGCCCTTCATTTCATTTCCCGTGCCTCTTCGTTGTTTTGGCTTTCGAAACATTTTTTCTTTTCGACTCTTGGTCTTCGTCTGCTTTCATTGCACATTGGTGCCACATGCTGTTTAGTGCTGCCACTGTAGACTTTGTTTGCCTGTCAACCAATGATGACGTTCGGTATACCAACCGCTCGATAATTTCCTCTGTAACGACCCCTGTAACCACCTACCCCCTTTTTTTTTTTTAAGTCGCAAAAAAAACATGTCGTGAAATCGCGACACTTTTTCCTTCTTACTCATTCTCTTCTCTTTTAGTCGCGAAAATGTGACATGTCGCGATATCATGACACTTTTTCCCTCTTGCTCTTTCTCTTCTCTTTTGGTCACGAAAATGTGACATGTCGCGATATCGCGACATTTTTCCCTCTTGGTCTTTCTCTTCTCTTTTGGTCGCGAAAATGCGACATGTCGCGATATCGCAACACTTTTTCTCTCTTGTGCCTTCTCTTGTATTTTGGTCACAAAAATGTGACATGTCGCGATATCGCGACACTTTTTCTTCTTTGCCAACATGTCACGATATCGCAACACTTTTTATTCTTTGCGGTATTTTGCTTTTCGTTGGATGCTCCTGCATCAGACACCCGAAGTGGATTGAGAAGTGACCTTCACTTTTGTACTGTTCTGTCACCTTATTTTTCAACATCTCAAAACTCACACCTGCCTTTGCAGTCCACTTAAACTCCTTGAAATGCCTCTTCTGATCTATTTTGGCCTTGTACTGAGTATTCATCTTACTGATATGTTGTTGTACCTCTTCATGTAAACTCTTTATGTGCTCTGCAAAATATTTAGCCTCAGCACTGCTCTTTTCTCCTTTATCCATTGTTCTCAACTTAGAAGCATTCCTTGGACTACTCCCACATACAATATGGAATGGTGATTTACTAGTACTCCTATTGACAGTCCTATCCAGAGTAACTGGGGCTGTACAAGCTCTCCAAGCTTCAAAAAAATTTGGGTCTTCAGGGTACAAACCCTTAAGTTCTTCAAACCCCACAAATTCCACTCATTGTTGTCAGCAAACTCTTTTCATCCATCTCCTTAAGTGGCTTTAGTTTATGGCGCACTCCTTCGTTTGTTAGGGAGTAAGTGTTGGCATGTCCATCATGGACTACACGGCGATCAAACCGCCATGGTCTTCCTAACAACATATGGCAAGCATCCATAGGCAGGGATATCACACAGGACCTCACCCTGGTATCTCCCAATATTAAACTTGACTAAGGACTATTCATCGACCAATGACCTATGGTCCTTTCGCAACCACGCAATCCGGTATGGATGCGGGTGTCTCCTCCTCTCTAGCTGTAACTTAGTAACCATTTCTTCAGAGACCAAGTTATCAGTACTACCATTATCTATAATAACATTACAGACCTTACCTGAACATTTGCACCTTGTGCAAAACAGGCTCCTCCTTTGGTCTAGTTCTTTCTCCTCATTCAACAAGGTTCTCCTTATGACCATAACTTCTCCTCTCTCTGCCTCCTCAGAGTACTCTAATTTAGCTCTTTCATCTACAATAGCAGCTTTGGAATTACCCATTGGCCTCCTATTTGGCTTCTCTTGGTGATGTGGACACTCATATGCTCGATGTCCTCCTTCTCCATAGTTGAAGTAGGTTCCATGAAACCCTCTTTCTCCATTTTCTTGACTATATCTACCTCTCCCTCTTGGGTAGTGTTCAGGATTTGTAATCATTATCTCCCTTTTGATCCTGACTGCTGCTAGCTTCTTCTTTCTTCTCATCTAGTCCTCCATCTATTCTTCCATCAGTTCTTTCTCCATGACCTCTTCCTTTCTGCTTACCCTCAAACCTTATGTTCATCTTCTCTTCAACTTTTAGAGCAAAATGGTAAGCATCCTCAATGGTGCTCATCCTAACCAGACTCAACTCTTATTGAATACTAGTTCTCAATACATTGATGTAACGGGCTACCTTATCTTTGTTAGCCTCAGAATGGCCAATTCAGATTGAGATATTGTAAAACTCTTTTGTATATTCTTTGACATATTTGCTTGACTATCTCAAACTCTGCATTTTTCTGAACAGATCCAATTCGTAATCTGCAAGAATAAACTATCTCTTCATCTTCTCTACCATTCGATCCCATCTGGCTATATTTTCTTTTTCGCTTCTATTTCTTTCTAGCTGCACTTCTTTCCACCATATGCTAGCATGGCCTTTCAACTTCATTTTTGCAAACTTGATCTGATATAGATCGACAACCTCCTCATACTCAAAATACTCCTCCATATCATTGATCCAATCAATCAACTCCTCTGGATTGAGATTCCCAAATACGTGGAGACATCAAACTTTGGCTTCTTCCCGATCCGAGATATGGCCCTAAATAATCTAGCTTCTACAGGATCCATTGCTTCTTCTTCATATGATGGATCATCAACCTCCCAAGCTTCATCTTCACTATGGTCTTCTCTCCTTGGCTCAACCCCTCTTCACAAATCCTCTTGCAGGGCTTGCACTTGCCTCTGTAAAGCTCTGAAATCTCCTTCCGATACCACATTTATCCCACCACCACGGTTTATTCATGGAGGAATTCTTCCTCGCTCTCTTCTCAGAACCCTTCCACAGATCCTGGTGTAAACTACCTCACTTTCGATGATCTTCTCACACACTCAGGAACCCTAAGCTCTGATACCACTTGATGGAGAGCCAAGATTTCTAATCAAATCCAATTATCATTCAAAAACTTGGAAAGATTTACAGAAATGGCAACAGTCTGCCAAATAAACTCCTTTATTTCGAAAGATAGTTTTTTTTTTTCTTACAACATTTCCTGCCCTAGAAGAAAAATAGCCCAAACAGGTCCAGAATGACCCTCTTGCCTTCAAATCTGCAACTCTGTCTCAGCAGTTTTCGACCCCTTGTGCATACCTTTGCTTCCCCTTTTAAAATTTTTGGCGTGACTCTCTGTTTCCCTTTTGTGGCCCTTCGTTTCATTTCCCGTGCCTCTTCGTTGTTTTGGCTTTTGAAACATTTTTTCTTTCCGACTCTTGGTCTTCGTCTGATTTCATTGCACCTTGGTGCCACGTGTTGTTCAGTGCTGCCACTGTAGACTATGTCCGCTTGTCAACCAATGATGATGTTCGGTATACCCACCGCTCGATAATTTCCTCTATAATAGCCCCTGTAACCGCCTGCCCCATTTTTTTTTTAAGTCGCAAAAAAAAACATGTCGCGAAATTGTGACACTTTTTCCTTCTTACTCATTCTCTTCTCTTTTAGTCATGGAAATGTGACATGTCGTGATATCTTGACACTTTTTCCCTCTTGCTCTTTCTCTTCTCTTTTGGTCGCGAAAATGCGACATGTCGCGATATCGCGACACTTTTCCCTCTTGGTATTTCTCTTCTCTTTTGGTCACGAAAATGCGACATGTCGCGATATCGTGACACTTTTTCTCTCTTGTGCCTTCTCTTGTATTTTGGTCATGAAAATGTGACATGTCACGATATCGCGAAACTTTTTCTTTTTTACCGACATGTCGCGATATCGTGACACTTTTTCTTCTTTGCCGACATGTCGTGATATCGCGACACTTTTTCTTCTTTGCCAACATGTCGCAATATCGTGACACTTTTTCTTCTTTGCGGTATTTTGCTTTTCGTTGGATGCTCCTGCATCAATTCTTGTCTACCACAATTGCAGATAGTGCATCTAGAATACCTATGAAACTAAATAAAAAGAGATTTGAATAATAGAACTATGGAAGAATAATAATCTACCTATTTTCACAATCAGCACAACGTTTTATCATCTATAGTCAATTTAATTTTACTACAGCCACTCAATCATGATCGATTGACACTACTCTGCAACCAATCGACCTATGTAGATTGACAATACTTTGCAATCGATCAATCTATTTTGATTGAAACTCCTCTACATTCAATTGGCCTATGACGATTGACACTCCTCTACAACTAATCAACTTAGAATGATTGACACACCTCGATAATCGATCAACTTATGTTGATTGACACAACTCTGTAATCAATCAAATTATACTGATTGGCACTCCCCTATAATCGATCGACTTATACTTATAGACACTACTCTAAAACTGATTAGCTTATGCTGATTGGCACTCCTCTACAACCGATCGACTTATGTCAACAAAAACTTCTTTGTAACTAATCGATTTATGTTGATTGATACTTCTATGCAACCGATTGGCTTATGTTGATTGAAACTCCTCTATAACTGATTGACTTATGTTGATAGACACTACTTTATAATCAATCAACTTATGTCGATTTGTACTCCTCTTCAATCGATCGACTTATGCCAATAAAAACTTCTTTAAAATTATTTGGTTTATGCCGATTGATACTTCTCTACAATCATCAGCTTATGTTGATTAACACTCCTATGTAATTGATTTACTTATGCTGATAAACACTCCTCTACAACCTATCTTTTTATGTTAATAGATACTCCTCTATAATATATTGACTTATATCGATTAACACTCCTCTACAACCGATTAACTTATGTCAATAGATAATTCTTTGCAATCAATCAACTTATGCTGATTGATACTCCTCTACAACTGATTGGATTATACCGATCTGCTTATGTTGATTGACACTCCTCTGCAACTAATCATCTTATGCCAATTGATACTCCTCTATAATCGATCAACTTATGTAAATTGACACTTCTTTGCAATCGATCGATATATGCTGATTGACACTCCTTTACAACCGATTAGCTTATGCCGATAGACACTCCTATGCAACCGATTAGCTTATGTCGATAGACACTCCTCTGCAACCTTTTCAAGTTTGTGGAACTGATCGATGTCATCCAATTCACAATACCCTACAATCAATGAACAAATATGTCGACTGATAATAGGTTTTTTATTTCTTTAGAGCTATTTTTGAGTTAGAGTGTTTTAGATGTACGTTTGTCGATACCCCCTTAAATATTTATATGGGTAGTATATGTGATGAATTGGATGGAAAAAATAAAACTATTTATAATTTGAAGGCACAGTGTTCGTGGAATTGGGTGAAAGTGATCGGCAAATTAAATTAAGAGTAAGATAGTTATTATCAATGGCATGCAAATTAACCCCAAAAAACTTCCACCCCGTAAATTTTGAGTGAATGGGTCCTAGTGAAAGGTTCCAAAATTAACAAATTTAAAATTAAAAAAATCCTAAATATAGAAAATTTACGATATTTCATGCTTATGCATAATGCTGGACCACACAAAATCACATGAAACAATAGGTAGATCAACATAATACTAAGAGATATTTTATGGAAGGTAACATGGTTTTCCTTCACCTTTAACCCTACAAGTAGATGTTGCTAAAATAAAAAGGTTGACACAAATCAATGCCCAAGTTCTATGGACCTTATATGGTACTCTGGTAGGTGGAAAAATTTACTTAAAAATTAGTTCCAACTTTGTCATCCAATATCCATCCACTTTTCCATATCTCGTTTGAATAAGGTGCAAGGGAAACATACCATAGTGTTTATGGCCTTCCAAGAACTAGACAAAAAATAATATGTTCTTCTTAAACTAGCATCCATCCTTGATCGATTAACTTGACACCTTCACTCTTGCAACATCATTGAAGTCCTTATATAGTGGTATGGGATCGAACTAGAAGAAGCCATGTGAGAGACATTACAAGAGATCCAACAATGGTTTCTTATTTTTTAGCTTTGAGGACAAATATTTTTGAAAGGGGTGGCATGTTACATACCCCAAGAATGTAATCCATGTTGGCCCATGTTATTTTATCATATGGAGTATATGAAGAGGCCACATGTAAATTTAGGTAGGTATAAAACTTAGGGAATAATGCTAATATTAGATCATAAAAATATACTTTTAAGCCTTATAAAAATACAAGGATATAACCTTCATAGGGTGAAATAGAACTCCATTATATGGTAAAGGAGATTACCCCTTGAAGAGGTAAGAAATATTAATAGATTTATTTTTAAGAAATAAATTTTGAGTTTCTATGTTCTACTTATTAAATAATTCTATTATTTAAAATGCAATAGTAATCATAATTTTGTTATTAGTCCTTGTATTGTAGTTAGAATTATCCTCGGAGCATAATTTCTTATCTCAGTATAACTCTAAACCAAGACACTCATGATCTTACACACGTGTAATGAATCCTAGAGAAAATTTTACCATCATTCGATTGATTAAATCATAGTGCATGACCTACAAAAATGGTCTCTCGATAGCCTTGAGGTCGGGAGCCAACTCTAAGAATTGATTCTTGCTTAACATCACCTGGTTGCTGAATGACACATAGATGATAGATTGGGAATCTTGCTTATTTAACCAATCCAAGCACTCGACATCCTCTGCCCATAAGAAATCGAACCATGTATCTTGTCATCTATTTGAATTTCCATTGATAATAGATCAAGGAACAAGAGGACCAATAAAACATGCTTGTATCAAGTTTTCAAGGTACTCTTGTATAAGTGGACTCTCTAGATCATCTAAGAAGTTAAAAATCATCCACCTTACCTAAAGCTTCATTCTCGATAATGAGTATCAACTAACAATTATTCTAAACTTAATATTTAATCTCAAACATCCATATAAATTAAGTGGAATGCAAAGGAACCATTTACATATGATATTTCACCATATTACGCACCTTTGTAATGCTTTATAACTGATGGAATGGTCTAATTGGTCACTGGGATGTAAAAAAAACCTCTAATGCATGACTTAATGATTTCACATTAGCTTTCATGCTAATTGAAATAAATTTCTCCATAGGAATGAAATCATACTAGATGTTAAAACCATTGATGGTATCTCTCAAAGGGTATGAATATGCTACATTATTTGTTATCTTGGCTTCCTCTATTGGGGAAGTGGTGAATTTGATGATGACATTGACAATATTGGAAGGGTTAAGCAAGTAATCCTTTATGTTCATTGACTTTGACAAGTACACCAAGTTAAAGCCTACATGTGTCATATTTAGTCCATTACTTAATCCTAATTCATAGAAGTAGGTATTTCTAAAACTCATGATTATGAAGTAACACTTCCTCTCCATCTATTTCACATAAGTCTAGTCCTTTATATTGACCATAATAGCATCCCCAAAAGACTTTGGTTGCCACTAGGGATGAATGGAGGGTTTGTTGCCAATGTAGTTCATGTAAATGGAATTGTTTTTGGCAAATATCTCATTAAATATAAATATATTATGGTCATATTGGTGGCCATAGGGAAGGTTGATTCAAGTCTTCGCCTTGGGATTACGAATTATAGGTGTTGATAGACCGATGATGAGATTAACTCTAGTGAGTCTAAGGGTGTGGTTGTGGTACCATAGATTACCTAACTAATTGATGTTGTTGTAGGGGTATACCACATTCTTCAAAGATGATCATGTTTCTTTGAAATCTACCATAAACCAAGTAAGAGGGTTGAACCAAAATTATTCAGCATGGAGTAGGGTGGGAGGATGTCCTCACCACCACTTCAATATATCAACTTGTTGTGAAACCAAAATTGAAAATAAGAATGATTCATCGATATCTTTTCATTAATTAGAGCTTTTTAAATACAAACTATGTTGTTCAATATACAACAACCACACTAACAATGTGATTTCTTTAAATGGTGGAAATCACAATTAACAAACAATTCACTCAACACTTATATGCAAGTTGTTCTAAACACTATCATATCCAATGATATAATAAATCCCAAAAAAAACTACTTTACCCTTTACCTTTTTAAAATTCTAACTAAAAAAGAATGCAATTGCTAAAAAGCCAAGAATAACATTTATCTCTCTAAATAATTGGTAATTAACTCCTTTTATGATCAAAGGATAATTCTAATCAAATCAGCATCCATTCAAAATCATTACAAAGCATGGATGGCATAAAAGACCTCATTATTTGTCACATCATCTTGTCATTTTTACATACTAAAATTTATGTTTGATAGCTTTGCAATATTTTAGAGTTTAAAAGCTATTTCAAATTTTATCAATTTTTTTATAATTGAAAGTTTAACATGAAAAAATGATAAGATGCTAGTTATGAGATAGAGTTTGCTTTAAATATATAAAAAAATAATTGATCCTATATTATTAAACCTCTTTCAATAAGTAAATCCATCTATCATTCGATTAGAGACCCATTGTCAATTTACACAACAAAACTTAATAAATCAACTTTGATTCAAATAAATTCAACTTATAGCTATTATAATGTTTCACAAACCCTTGGATTTCGCGACATGTCGCGATTTCACGACAGGTTGACTTTTTGCGGTCAGAGGAGTCTTGTGTCGCGATTTCGCGACATGTAGCTTTTTCGCGGCCAGAGGTGAAGTTGGTGTTTGCTGTGCGTTTTCGCGATAAGTTGTTGTAACAGATCTATCAGCTCTCTCAGCTAGCTTGGTTTTGGTTCAAGAGATTTGGATCCATTGCAAATCTTCCTCTTCTCTTGTAATCATGTGCTTTCATTGTTTTCAGTTGGGATGTGTCTTCTCCCAATTGTAACTGATCTTTGTTTTAATACAAGTTTTTTTCAATTTTTTCAAAAAAAAAATAATTGTATTATCTTCAAGGTTATATAGTCCAAATAAAATTTAAAAAACAATTGCAAAGTTTATGAAATATATAAGGCTATGTTGAAGTATATAAATCAATGTCACAAAAACCGTGGACGACGTTCTGTTCTATTTTACTCCAAAGCTATTATATATATACTAAAAGAGTGTGGGCATATGGTTAGCATCTTGTGTATTCCTGTAGTCCACTAAATACAAAAAACTATATGTTCTTTAAATGGGTAACAAACATGAGTTAGTGGACATGCATGTTGACAATGGCGTTAGTTTTCATATTTATACAGGCATGGTGGAGAAAACGTGCCAGCTTCCCAGACGTTTTGCCCTTCTTTGCTCCATTTCCTTCACAACATAATACAACAACAAAACACATTAGCAGAGTCTCCACCGATGACGAAATGATAAAATGCACAAAAGTTGGCATAGACGATTTCTTATAGAGCAAAATGTGCATGGCGGAAAATTCAACATGTCAGAGTTTCGGCTATAATCTTGATGAACTTTTTTTAAAACAAACAAATTTGTAGAGAGAAACCTGATATAGATAGTAGGAATGGTCTTCCTAGAAACTATATTTCAAATTTTATTTTACATTTCAGAGAAGAGGAAGAGGAAGTAGCAGGAGAAGAAAATTCATTCTTATACAGCCCTGAGATTAGGAACGGTATCTTGGAATACAAGTAATAAAGAACTTGAAGTCTTGACATGAGAACTTCAAATATTTACCCCTTTACATTCATCGATCCACATAAACCTCACAATCGTGAATGTGAAATTCTTTCGACTATACTGTTTGAAAATAGTGTGGCTTGGATAATCTAATGGCTTTAAAGTTGGGTTTTGAATGGTATTTGGAGTAAATTTAGGTATACTTCCAAATAATAAAAATCTTGCGAAGCATCTCTCACTAGTAGAGAGCTTTGTATCCTGGGGTGTTTTGGCCACATGCACAGTTGATAATACCTTATTCTTATGGGATATTGAAGAGGGTAAGAACATCCTTGAAATAATGTTGGATGATTTGATGCTTGTGGCTAGGGCTTGTACTCATAATGGAGCCAAAGAGTCCCTACTAGATGGCATTGTTGTAAGAAAAGAAAAAATTTGTTACATGTTTGGGATCGCAGGAATTATGTAAAGCCTATTTGTTTCCCGTTAGGAGATGGGTTAGAATTCCAACATGCAAAGTTTAAGGATAATAAGATTTACATGTCTAACGGTGTGCATGGCGTGAATGATAGGTTGTTTGATTTAAGGATGGTATACATGTTATATAAATGTTGAAGACTTGGATTCTTGATTTCTTTATATAAAATATAACATTATAAAACAATAGCAAGGATGAGAATAGAACAATGGAACCGCAAACCAAATTCAAGTAGAAATAGGAAGCCAAGGAAATGGAATATGACACAATATTCTTGAATGGGCATATTAAGAATTCATGAATACTAGAATACCCATTGTGGCTCATGGCATGATTGAGGAGGGGTATACTAAGAATTCTTAAAGACAATGGAATTGCAAACTAAGAGTCAAGTAGAAATGGGATGCCAAGGGAATGGAACATAGAATCAATGTTCTCAAATACCAATACCGCCCTTTCCAATGACTATGGTAGCCATTATATTTATATTTAATCAAAATAACATAGAACCAATGCTCTCAAACACAAATACCACCCTTGGTAACCTTATTTCCAATGATTGTGGTAACTCTGATATTTATCTTTAATCAAAAGTACATAGAACCAATGCTCTCAAACACAAATACCACCCTTGGTGACCTTATTTCCAATTACTTTGGTAGCTATGGTATTTATCTTTAATCAAAAGGACATGTAATGTCATCCAATTCCTAGAATGAAGCATTCTTCCTTTAAAGAAGAGATAAACTCAAATTACAAAAACAAAAATAATATTAATTCTTGGAGAAATATGGTCAAACATTCCATCTAAGAAGATATTCTACAAGTAATGATCTAGACATTTTAAAATAAGTTATTTGTTATTGTTATGTCAACAAATATATCTTATAAAGTATAATCAATAATTTGGATTTGATTAGAATATCCATGTTCTTGCATATATATACATATATATAGATATACATTTATTTATATATTGCAAGAAAAAAATTGGTGTTTTATATTGAAAAAAATACATTAAATACCAATATATGGCCGACAAATAAGGCTTATTTATTATGTTCTACAAGATTCCTTATCATTGTTTCCCACCATAGAAGCATTGGACTCCAATGCTTGTACAAAATAGGAGGGAGAAATATTAGAGATAGCAAGCAAAGGATATAGTGAGTGTGAAGGATAAGTTGATGTAGAAGCTACATGATGTGCTTGATGTGGTGTTAAAAAGTGAAAAGTAGTGATTCTTGCATGTGAAGACATGAACAAAGCTAAAAAATATGAAATGCACAAATGTTGAAATCCACTAAGAGATATGGGACACTAAGGAAAAAAAATAACTTTGTTGGTTAGGAGTACCCATGTGATGCTTGTTGATCACATACAAAAGGGGCATAGTCTAGTGAAGGAAGAGATATTAACAACTTTGGATGGAATATAAAAGGAGTACCCATATGCAAGGGTCATGGTCATGACAAAATTCTACTTGTTTTCTTGCTACATTGCATTGAAGAGAAAAGATAAAGGGCCTAATAAAATAGTATCACGATGAGGGAAGGAATTATTTTACATATACCAAAACCCATAAAATTCTAGGGGATGGGTAATATTGTCCCACCATATTCTCTAATAGTCTTTAATGCATTAATAATTGCAAATCTTATTGTATATTTAGAGGAAATAGAAGGAAATCACCAATGTTATTAAATCCTATTATTATAGTTGAACCATTGTAATAATGGGTCTTGTATTTCATTGGGAAAAATAGTCCTTTATCAAGAGCTAAGCTTAGATGGATTTTCATTCCTAGAGATTATTTCACAAAGTAGGTTAAAGCAATACCAACCAAATTATATAGCTAAGATATGGTAATACAACCATTAGTGTTAGTTTTTTGAGCCTTAGACATAAAGGAAATGCATTCACAAGTATTGAAACAAGCATACAATAAAAAAATTATGATAATGGTAATTTAACATGCATGAAAATATGATAGAAAATTGATACAATGCTCTAGAAATGCTCATATAAGAAATCTAACCAAAAATTACAATGCTCTTCTCATGGAGTTTGCAACTCCTTCATGATAGCAAAATGGAGCTACATTGTGACTACTACTACTCTCACTTCTTGCACTACTCAACACACTCTACAATCACCGACAATGTTGCCTTTATATAGAAAGATAGATTTCTTGTCTCTCACTCAACCGTAAGACTCATGTACATATGGAATACATGAACATTTACATCATTGCACATTCTAAGACTTGTGCATTTGTTTTATTACATTAATAAAGTAATAAATACTAAAATAATCCTAAACTAAATATGCACCCATGACAGTACATTAAGAAAGAACCAAATGATGTAATAGCCATGTTTTCCAACACCCCCTTGTATTACATTATTTGGTTTTGAAGACTTTTGTCTTCAATGTGGATCTTTGATTCTTGAATAGTATTCATCTTAATGAGGTTCATTTCCTTCTACTACTTATATTTATGTGGTTTTTACATGTTCTCTTTTATCCTGAATGCTTGGCGAACTTATTAAAATCTTCTGGATATCCCTGAAGAACTAAGAACCTAATAATATTGCTAGTCATAAGAGAATCATGATTGTTTTCTTTTCTTTACTCTGGTTTTTTGTGTGACATGTATATTTGATCTTCAAAAATTTCAAGCTTGATTTTGTGATCAGTAGATATTTTTGAAATAATAATTTGAAGAAAGAAATGTAATCTAAATATTAACTTTTCTTTAAACTTCTTATAGTCTTTGTCCTTGTAGTAATAGAAGTAGGATGAATGAGATTTTCCTTCACAATATTTACATGGGTGTAAACTCCAACAATATTCCTTCTCATGACCAAGTTTGTTACAATGAGTGCAAAGTAAATGTATCTCCATTTCCTTAACTTTAGGAATATCATGTTTGTCAATTTCTCTGATGATCTGATTAAACCATTTGTGAACAATTGTAGCTATCCCTTATTTTCCTTTTTAATGAATTTGCATGAGTTCCTTTGTTTCAATATTATGAATAATGATAGTCTTTTACAGTCTCAATAGATGATATTTTTTAAGGATAGACTTCTATCAAAAATTCAATTCTAAGTTCAGTTTGTTCTTCTTTGTTAACTTCATCTTTCTTTGACTTGCTAGTTGAACTTTCTATTGAGTCAAGTTTATCTTTAAACCACATTGGAATTTTCTTTCTAATTGCATTTTTTAATATGTCCTTTTGAGTAGACATCCTTGTGTCTCCCGAATAGAATATTTAATTGTTCTTCTTTATGTAGGATCAATTTTGGAAAGACTTTTCCTAATCTTTGAGATAATAATTTTTCAAATAATGTTCAACTTGTAGTATCTTCTATAACTATTTATCTCTTCTTCTAGAAGGCTTTTAAAATGTAATTTCAAATATTGAAGCTCAATATATTTAGTTATATCGTCTATGTCCTTTTAAATCAATATTCCAACTATAATTTTTGATGCAATAACTATCTTAAACTCTTCAACTAAATATTTGGAAGATAGGTTTCTAGAAGTTTAAGATAGTTCTTGCATCAAAAATTATAGTTGGAAGATTGATTTAAAAGGACGTAGACGATCTAACTAAATATATTGTGCTTCACTCTTTGAAATTACATTTTAAAAGCCTTCTAGAAGAAGAGAAATAGTTATATAAGATACTACAAGTTGAACATTATTTGGTAAATTATTATCTCAAAGATTAGGAAAAGTATTTCCAAAACTGATCCTACATAAATAAGATCAATTAAATATTTTATTCGGGAGACAAGAAGTCTTAAAATTATATAATATTAAATATTATATGATGCAAGAACTATCTTCCAACTATTTTTGATGCAATAACTATCTTCAACTAAACTTCTATTAAGGAGATGTGCACTTAGAATTCCTTCTTCGTTTCAAGCTCCTTTCCTAACTAGACTATGCTAGCTTATTTTCTCCATATTTGAGGTATTGTTATCCTTTTTGGGGGTTATTCCTTACCATAATATTCTACCACTTATTCAAAAGAGCTTTTAATAAATCTACCTTTGATCACTTATTTGGCTGAACTAGATTATTGCCTTTAACTCTTGGCAATACCTTCCTTGTTTGACTATTATTCACTTAATAAATCCAAGATATTCAATGTAATACTTTGCACTCTATCTTATTCCAGTATAGTCTTCTTTTCTTTAGAATGATCAAGATAGAGTATGCACTCTATCAATTTGCTGCTCTAAACTTTGATTTGGTGACTTCAAAACTTCTTCAGAATGTGCTTCTAGAATATGATTTTTAGCAGTCACAAATATTTTCCATATTTTTTGAAATTTTTAGCACTAATAAATCTTAACTATTGCTTTTAACTCCTTCAATTTTCTGCTCTTTTTTTTTTCATGAACTTTGTATTTTGCAGCTTTAAGTGTTGCTAATGTGCTACCTTTTTTTTTTCTTCAAATCTGAAAAAAATTTAGATTGTAAGGCAATCAATACTGTCGCTTAAATGTTGTCCTTGAATCCTAAAAATTTTGTAGGATTCTCCTCAAATCATAGCTAAGATGTTTTCTCAATAAATCTTCAATGATGGCCCCCAAATCTCGCAGATTTGGTGGTTCTTCTATCTATTTTCTCTTACCAAATTATAACTTCAAAGTAGATCTCCTCCTCAAACAATCTTGAGATCTTGAGATCTATTCAATACTACCTTTTTGGATTGAAAATATTCTTTCCAAAATTTCTCCTTTGGGCTTGTTTTTGGATGATGACAATTTTCCTAATTCCTTAGCTTATTATTTGGTAGTAATTTATCCAATGAGTCCTTTTAGGGACTCCTTCAATGAGGCTCACAAAGTATTCTTCTTGTTTCTCCTTGATACCTCTCCAAGTTTCTTAATATTACAGCTACGAAATATTCAATGAGACCTTCCTTAACCTCTTCAATATTCAACTATGAAAATGAGATCTCCTTCTACAATCTCCTAAATCTGTTGCTACTAAAATTTGCAACATAATATTTTGTTAGTTATTCTAAATGCTCAATATTCCACTATGGAAGTTCTTCAATAGGGCCTTCAATGGACCTATTTTTCAATAGGGCCTTCAATGTACCTTTTTTCCAATATTGCCTTCAATGAATCTCTTCACCAATAGGGCCTTCAATGTACCTTTTTTCCAATATTGCCTTCAATGAATCTCTTCACCAATAGGGCCTTCAATGTACCTCTTCTTTAATATGAAGTTTTCAGTCTTCAATGTCGATCATCAATCTCTAATATTTTCTAGAAATTTTCTCCTTAAGTCTCTTTGATCTTCAATGGGATCTTCTTTCTAGGACCTCCTTCTTAGATTTACAATATTCAATGTGGCTTTCTTGGCCACTAGCTATCTCCTAGATCTTTCAACTAGGAGTCTTCAATTTGCAAATATTTCAATGGGATCTTTATACTTAGGCTTCCAAATCATCAATCCTCATTTTTCTAAAACAAAGAATCAATCCCTACATGAATAAAGTAACTTCAAATTTTATGCAAAAAATATGAAGTTCTTCTCTATATGTTGTAGGAAGCTTCCCACTTTTTGAGAGTTAATTTCCAGCAACAAGAAAATCCTAGGTGATAGTAACCCAATGGTTCGCTTGAAAATTTATTTTTCTCTCTTGCAATGGAATATTAGAGATAATAAAAATTCCTATGACTCTATGAAAAATAATCTTCACTGGTTAGATTGCCAATCTAGTGGATACAATGTTGAGTTCTATTCTTCACAAGAATTACAACTCTTGTGGAAAAACTCTATCTAAATCTATCATGTAGATTTCTTTATTTTCTATTCTTCTGCCTAGAACTACTTCTATCAAAAAATAAATCTAATGTGATGGTATTTGCATGCAGTAGTGCACTATGGTTGGTTCAGTTTGCAAATACTCAACAATAGTAATGGTGGTCACTCGTGGATTTCCTTTGATCCACCATGGCTTTGATACCACTTTTAGATTTTGGATCCTTAAACATAAAGGAAATGCATTCACAAGTATTGAAATAATCATACAATAAAATAATTATGATAATGAAAACTTAACATGCATAAAAATATGATAGAAATTTTGATACAATACTCTAGAAATACTCATATAATAAATCTCACAAAAATTATAATGCCCCTCTCATGGAGTTTGCAACTCCTCCATGATAGAAAAATGGAGCTACATCATGACTACTACTACTTTCACTTATTGCACTACTCAACACACTCTAAAATCACTCACAATGAGGCCTTCGTATAGAAATATAGATTCCTTGTATCTCACTCAACCCTAAGACTTATGTACATGTGGACTAAATGCACATTTACATCATTGCAAATTCTAACACTTGTGCATTTGTTTTATTACATTAATAAAGAAATAACTCCTAAATTAATTATAAACTAAATATGCACCCATGAGGGTACATTAGAAAATAACCAAATTATGTAATAGCCATATTTTCCAATAATTAGAAGGTATCATCATCAATACTAAAGCTCCTACTACATTAGTTATTGAAAACAATATTTTTTTTATGGAGTCCGAGGTATTGGAGTGTTCATTGGATTGTGGGTTTTTGCTCAAGATATACTCAAATTATTACCCACAAGGCAATGGATACGTTGAATCCACCAAAAAAATTATAACAAATATCTTTAAAAGTATTATTGTCAAATCATAGATGGATTAGCAAACCAAGTTGTGTAAAGCATTATGGGTAGATTGAGTGACATAGAAAGAATCCATCAAACCATATTCATATTATCTAGTCTATGGCAAGGAGGTTTTGTTACCAATAAATTTGGAAATCCCTTTACTCTAAATATCACAATAATTATAGCTTGACAATACTAACATCAATTCCAGGGAAGAAATATTAAATGTGTTTTTGGACCTAGATGAGAAAATAAAGAAGGAATTTAAAATAATAATACAACATTAGAAATATATTAGCAGATGGTTTGATAAGTGAGAGACTAAAGTGGACTATAGAGAAGGATACCTCATGTTCAAGTGGGATGAAGACCAAGTGAAACTAAGAGAACATAACAAATTTGATTCCCTATGGAGAATACATTATCAAATCCTAAAGATAACATTCCAAATTCCTAAAAGCTTTCCACCATGGATGGGATAATGCTACCAATTTATATGAATGGGAAACACCTACACCTAGTCTAGAAACAAGATTTATATGCAAAATAAAATTGTAAATATTATACATATTTATAGTTATTAATTTTTTGAAAAATACTTCCCCATTTGTCTTTTGATTCTCACTTCCTTATTCTTTTTTCTTCTAAAAATTAAAATATTTTGGCTTCTTCTTCTTCCCCTTCTTCCTCCTCCTCATATAATAAATTTGGTTTGCATCCAAACATTGTCATTTCCATTAAAAAAATATTACAAATTTTAAGGGCCACAACAAGTGAATTTCTCATAAAGGCAAGTGAGTCACTCACCAAGTGGTCCTCCTATGAGGGAATTATTTAAAAAAGTAAATCGAACCTTAACAAGCTAACTACTTACCCAGGTGATCCTTGCACTGAGCACATGTACAATATATATAGTTGATGGACACATGGGACAAGGGATTTACATTTAATTTCTACAAGTTTTTTTAACCCTATTGTACAACTCCTTTTATTGAGCATTATATTTAATTTCTACAAGTTTGGCTAACCATAAAATATTATTACATATGAATTAAATGTAACCTTTGCACCAATAAGCAATAAAACTCCAAATACTCCAATAATAAATAGGATAACACTGTATGATATGGCATCTTGTAGAGCCAAGGTACTTTGTTACACCTACGATGAAAAATGGGTAATTATGCATAAATGTAAAATACAATGCCTCTATCTTTTAGACATGAGCAATGTTCGACCCTCCTCTATAAACATAGGTAATAAATTGGTGGACTCAAGTGAAGAACACCTTGAGTTAGTGGATGATAAATATTTACATGAGGTACTCATGGAAAAAGTACCTAAAGTTTTCAAATATGACAACAAGAATCTTAGCACCCCAATGTATGACAGTCCAAGGTTTTCTAAAGGGATATAATGTGTTGATTACCAAACTCTAGCAACATAGATAACTTCATAGATCATAATCTAGAAAATAATGATAGATGACTTCATATATGGTTAGGGCAAAATTAATGTTAAGATTCCTAATGGATATATCATAACCCATAATGAGTGGTGTCAGAATATTCATCTATCCATAGGTGATTTCTAATTTTAGATTGATCTCTATGTAGTTACCTTGATAATTTTAGAAATATGATGGGATATCCTTAGTTGAGTACTCTAGGGTTGGTGCTATGGGATTTTTTAAAACTTTGTATGAGACTCACCATCAATAATAGGACGTATACCCTCCATGGAATAAATTATGAAAGCCAAAAGGTCATAACATGACATCAAATACGATTGATATTTAAGGGTCATATGATCATAGGTACCCCTTGCATTGTTAGCCATCCTCACTAAAAATAAAAAAGCCTTCAATGATCTAGCTCAACTACCTCCTAGTCAACTATATAGTAATAGGATCAATTTGGTACCTGTTAATCAACCCCCTAACATGTGATCATACAAGTACCCCTACCATCAAAAGAATGAGATCAAAAAATGGTGAAGGAATTAATCGATGTAGGACTTATTCACCCAAGAATGAATATCTTTTAAGCCTTGATATTATTCTTTTGGAATAAAGATGGGTCATGGAGGATGTGTGTGGATTTATGTAAATTTAACAATATCACTATCAATGGCAAGTTCCCAATACAAGTAATCAATGACTTACTAGATGAACTACATGGGATATAATATTTTACCAACTTGGACCTTTGGTTAGGGTACCATCAAATTACCATCCATAAGGAAGATATAACCAAAATATCCTTCAAGAATCATGAGGGTCACTATTAGTTATTGGTTATGCCTTTCGATTTCATAAATGTACCTTCAAATTTTTAAGGTATGATGCACAAAGTCCTTAATCCATTTCTATGAAAGTTTGTATTGGTATTATTTGATGACATATTGGTATACAATAAGACATGGGATGAACACCTCTAATACATTTACCAAGTATTGAAGCTACTACAATAAAATAAACTTTATATCAAACAATTTGTCTATTTTTAGGGTGATGGAAGTGGAATATTTGTAACATATTATGCCTAGGGATTGTGTGCATATGGACCCTGTAAAAAGTGATCTCATGAGGGAATAACACAAACCCTAAACTTTGAAGAGTGTATGGGTATTCCTCCAAATGATGGTATTCTACCATAAATTTGACAAATCATGGTAATAATATAGTGCTCTTGACAACTATGCTCCATAAGAACATGTTTATGTAGACTAATAAAGAAAATTTTATATTTTCTTACCCTAAAATATGCCATTTGCAACACCTCAATTTTGGAAATCATTTATTTTCTATAAGACTTTCATGATTTAGAGTTATGCCTTAGGGGTGGTATTGGGGGTCATACTCATGCAAGAACAAATATTTAGTGTATTCATCAACAAGGAATTAATAGAATGAAATTTATCCAAATTAACCTATGAAAAAGAGATGATGCTCATCATCTTTGTGGTTATTAATTGGTGATAATATCTCATAAGGTAGCAGTTCATTTTCAAGATGGACCATGTATTTAAAAATATGTTATGGAATAGTAGGTTTCTTCCCTATATTAATAAAAATGTGTAACTAAGCTATTATATTTTTACTATGATATAGTCTACCATAAGTATAAGGAGAATGTTATAGTAGATTTCCTCTCTAGAAATTTGGAAACACAAAAAATTCTCTATAAAGTGTCTAATTTCTAGGCTGATTGGCTAGATAAGATCAAGTTAAAATGGTAAGGCAACCCCACACTCATGAAAATTATACATGATCTCTAGACAAAAATATGTTGGAAGTATTACATTATCTTGTAACTTGCAAGAATATTGAAATTACTATGTAAGTAGTTTAGTTTAGAGTGTTGTTAATATTTGAGTATATAGTAGGTGTTATATGAGTAAGGAGTTATGTAAGTGAGGTGTCATGTAAGTGTGGAGTTAAATAAGATTTTTCCATTTAGTATGTGTAATCATTAGATTCTTTATCCTTATGTTGATATGTGAAGTGAAAAATGATTTATTATTATGTGGTATTTCTCTTATGAGAAGAATGAAGTGTTAGATCTCCTATGCGTCTGAGGAGATGAAAAGTTTACATAAGTAGAAAGGTCAAGGGTTGTGAATGTGAAGAGTCTCATATCCATTTGTGTATGTATTGAAGGTGAATCAATGTAATCATTGTAGTTGTGAGATATTAAAATACTCATCAATAATATTATATAATAAATGTGATATTTTTTATTAGATAAAAGAAGGGTTTTTTAAAGGGTCCATGAACCTTTTACAACAAACATTTTGAAAGGCTCCTCCCTTAGATTTAGCCATTAAGCAACTAAAATAACAAACTACCCTGTCTTAAAATATTCAAAGAGCATTGGGGGCCAACCTAAAGCAAAGCTACCTTGATATAAAAATCTAATGGGCTTTGGAGTCCAACGAAATCATGATTTAAATATAAATTGAAACTAGGCGTTCTCTTACCTAAAATACAAAATTTGAAACTAGGAACTAGTAATTTGAATTTTGAAGTTCCCACCCAAATGAAACTTTCCTACCCAGTAGGAATAACACACAAATACCAAGCTGGAAGAAAATATGGCCCCAAGGAAGACCGTATGGTTTTGAAAGGATCCAAAACCTTTACACATGGTTTACAAGGAACCCAAAACCTTGATTGAAATAGGCTACAAAGAGGATCACAAGGTTTTGAAGGGATCCAAAACCGTATACACAGGGTTTTACAAGGAACCCATAACCTAATCTGAAATAATCTCATCTAGCAAGAAAAATGAACACAAATGTTTCTTAACAAGGAAAATCCCCCAAATCCAAGTATAACAGCCTGAAGTATCAATTCAAAAATCTAGCACACAAGTAATCCAATAAATTTTGGTCCTAGGGCACTAAAATTTGATTTAAAATTTAAAATTTTAAAATCTTGCTCAAACCAAAGCACTCAAGATGAATCACATTCAAATTAAAATATTTCTCATCTAATGGTAAATTTGAATCAATATATCCTATCTTCCAGAATAGCTAAACCATCTAGAAAAACCAAAACTAGGAATTCCTAATAGAGGATTAGTTGGTAGAAGGAGTTCTATAGATGAAAACATGGACTAGCGAAAGAAAATCCCTCCTGCTCAAGATAGGGCACAAAGATATGGAACCCTCCACCAGAAGGTACACATCCTTTACAGTAGTCACAAATATGGTCCCAAAAAAGGATTATACTACCATACCCACTAGATGTAATGGCTATCAGCACAAGCAAATCCCAATGGATATTAAAGGCATAAGATCTCTCCTTGATATTTGTGATGAATGGATAAGGAACAAAAATTGAAGAGAGATACCTGTATGATAGTAATTGCATTCAATTACCAGAAGGTCCAACAATTGAAGTTATATTGGGCATCCAAAAACCAAAATATTTCCAACAAATGATGGCATATGGAGGACCACCCAAGAAACCCTCTCCTCTACAGAGAGGGCTCCTAATAAATGTGATGTTGAAAGTATGTATTTATGTGAATATTTTATATTGATCCTATGAAAAATATAGTTGAATTGTTAATGGTGGTATCATAGCCACACTAGTGCTTGATGAGATCCATTGTTTAAGAAGTTGATTTGATAAGGGTAACATAATATTTAGAGAAGTTAGGTAGATAAGTGTACCCAAATATTGAGAGAATCCAGGTTGATAAGTGCACTCAAGGATTGAGAAAAGTAGGTCTAAATACTTCATCCAAGTCTAGATAAGGAAGAGTTATGACTAAAAAAATAGCCAAGTTTGGAACATCATTGTTGGAGTGAACCTGGTTGTGAAGAAAAATAGTTGAGAAGAAAAAATACAAAAGGAAATTTATGTGGAAATATTTGAAAAAATAAGCATGAATTCTCTTATTGTGATAGAATCTAGAATATAAGAGTGCTATTGAAAGGTACATTGAAGGAGTTTGTTGAAGAATTTAGGTTGGATAGAGCATTGTAGAGAAAATCACAACAAAAGGAAAAGTAGGTCAATGAAGGAAGTAGGTTGTTGAAGGAGTCCACAAAAATTTAGAAATGCACAAACCATGGCAACAATTGGAAATGTTCTGGTAAATTCAAGTGGAGGAGCACGGTATAGAATAAGAATGTGAAACATCCGGTAACAAGGATTGTTGGAGATACCTAGAAAAGAAAATATTATAACATATAGGAGAGGAGTTAGATATTTTCAAAAGCATGGAGCAAGTGTAGAATAAAAGGCATGCATGCAATGTATTAGTTCATTGCAAAGGTATTTACATTAACCTTTGAATTATTTGATTTAAAAAAATAAAAACAAAGAGATTATTTTAAGAAAGAAAAAGTGCAAAGGTATTTACATTAACCTTTGAATTATTTGATTTAAAAAAATAAAAATGAAGGAATTATTTTAAGAAATAAAAACTGGAGGAATCTATTAGAGATAAAATATTACCTTGTAATAAGTTAAATTATTTAAACATGTTTTTTATTAGAAATAAGTTAATTATTGTGAGCATTACTAAAGATTGAAATTATTAAAGTGGAGAAAATAAATATTTGAAGAAGAGAAATATTTATGTTGAAATTTGATTTATTGATTGAAGAAAATTATTAATATATTTGAAGGAAAAATATATTATTTATTTAATTGGAAGTATTGAAGGAAAGTATATTATTTGAAAATATTATTGAAGAGAATTGTCAAAAATTAAATGATTGAAGAAAATAACATATATATATATATATATATATATATATATATATATATATGTGTGTGTGTGTGTGTGTGTGTGTGTGTGTGTGTGTGTGTGCGTGCATGTGTGTGTGTGAGAGAGAGTAAGACTTATATTGGGGCCACTTCCATTACAAAACAAAACATTACATTTCTATCAAATTAATCAAACCATATCCAACCTACCTTTTTATAAAAAAAAATATTCTTCATCTATCTTTCTTATCAAAGAGATTCACCATATTCCTCATTGTTAAGTTCCTACAATCAATTTCTATATATCATTTCATACAAATGTATTCCAAAATAAAAAAATTTCAAGATAAAATTCAACACCCTTAATGGCTAAAATATGTTTTGCGCAATTTCCATATGTATAACTATAAATATATTGTCTATAGCAATATGATAGTTTTTTAATAAGTTTTTTTAGTGTTCTTATTCATGCCCATAATATTCCAAGATATTGTTTTCATTGTAATTTTTTTTTATTTATGGGTTTAGTCTCACTTCTTGTTAACACTTTGGATATTTATTTTTATTTTCCTATATCAATATCTCTCTGGGTTTTTTTTTCTCTTAATTTTTGTTTATTGTGTCTTTCTCTTTTTCTCTCCATTCCCACCAATACTTTCATCTTCGTTAATCTCTTCAATCTTCTCACACTTCTCAAAGTAAAACATATAATGTATAGGTTAACCTTGCTGTGAAGGATATGCAAAGCAAGGAATATCCAAAAAAACATATTCTTCTCTATATTGCCCTAGAAATCCTAAAGTGCAAGGATGCTCTTCCAAAGCAATTACCTTATTATTCTTCCCTAAAAACCCTAAATTGTTATAGATTTTCTCCATCCTCATTTTCTTAATATATTGCTCTGGAAACCCTAAATTGTAAGGATCGATACGACTTTAATTTTTATTACCATGAGAGTATTCTATACTATTTGAGGAAAATGAAGGTGATTTACCCAGAATGATTTTGACTTCTTTTGACATATTTGTGTTAGGATTTTCCTCCACATCTTCCTTTACACCTTTAATTCATTTTGAACTTGCACTTTCATATTATAATTTCTCATCCCTTATATCCTTTTTTATTTCTTCTAATGGTTGATTCAAGTGATTTATGGTGATCTTTTCCATAAGATGTTGTAGATAGGTTTCCTTTTTCCATTCTTTAGGAGTGGAATATCCTTGATGTGATCTACCTTCTTATAATGTATGATTTCCTTGCATTGCATTGAATTTTATCTTATGATAAATATTTTGTCTATTTATTCATAGTTTTCACTTTGCATACTCTTGCCAAGTGGCTAGTGTCATAAAAATTGCAACAACAAAATGCGATGTTTTTATAATCCACTTGTTGATCTCATTCTCTTGATTCAGATTTAATATTAATGGATTGTGACAAAGGTTTTGAAATATCCATAGAAACACATATTTTGGTATAGATAGCATGCTTTCACCCAATAGTTAGTCCTTCCTTGATTAATTCTCCAAGGGTATTTCCAATATTATTAAAAATATCCTTATTGATAAGATGATATTGAAGTCCAAAAAGCCTAACCCAGACTGGAAGCTTCTTAATAATTCTTATCTCAAAAAAAAAAATTCATTCCATGGTCTTGAATAAATGGCATCTCTCGCTCTAAACCATGGTCCACCACTAAATATTTTATCCCTAATTTCTAAATTAGAAAAAATGACAAGGAAAAAATATTTAGGAAGAAAAGTCACAAAGTAATTTGAATTCAATCCCCACTTTCACTTGATTCAATATTGAACCTCCAAAAATATTGGTCAAGATCTATGGAACTTATATATTAATCTCTACTTTTCAGAACCATTATATCATGCTTAATCATCTCATTCCTAATAGTGACTTCTGGTGTAGCATCTACTACCTAGATCGAACTCACCATATATCTGCACTTTCACTTATATTCAACTTGGGCAAACATACTTCTAGATAGATAATACTAAGTTTCCATTAGGTATTTCAAATATCCTTTAATACTAGCTACTAGATATTGGTATTGGCTTGCACTCAATCCTAACTCACACCCATTCTTGATTCACACTTCCTCTCAGTTCACACATCCTCCTTGCTTGCACTCCTTCGTGACTCACACTCACTTGTATCTCTTCTTTCTTCTAGTGTTCCTTTACTTCAAAAATATTTTGGATAAAATATTCATCATATTCATGGTAAGGATTTGATGCATTTATACACTTTGGATGAACCCACTACTCTTCTTCCATATTTGAAGATCTTAAGATTGCAAAAATAAATTAATACTCTTCCACTCTAAGTAGTGCAAAATCCTCCTATCATACTCCAACTCCTTCAGTTCTAGCTCTATGAATGATAATTTGGGTTTCTAGGTAACCTTTAGATTACTAGGATCTCCAGTTCACACACTATAGCTCTAGCTCACTTGCAATCCTCTTGATAAAAACCATATAACTTTAGCATTTCAGTCTTTGTGTTAGTGTAAAAAATTCTTCGAGTACTAGGATTTCATGGCACATAGTTGCAAAGGCTATTTCAAAAACTAAAACATGGGTTTCTTATGTTCTACCCCAGATGACCATGCTCTAGCTTCACCTGTAGTTCCTCATGCTCTAGCTAAGAAAATAAGAATATTAATTTTTGAGTTAAAATAATCTCTACAAAGAAAAATTAATTAATTGGATTACTGAAGATAAATAAAAATAAAATGAAGAACAAAAGTGAATAGAAAATAAAAAAATATTGGAAATTTTGAGTAAGTTGTGTTGTCATTGATGTCAAAAGGTTTGATGTCAAAAGGTTAAAGGTCAAAATGTTGATGTCAGAGAGCACCTTGTATGGTAGGAAAATTCTTCTATGGTTGATATGGTTAAAATTGATCAAGGCAAAGTTAATTTCAAAAGCAAACAAATTGATTAGAAAGAAGAGGCCATGGTTTAAAAGGAAAGACAAAAATCATTATAATATTTTTCAATATTATAATAATTAGGTCCAATAAATTATTAAAAAAATAAATATCCTAGACAAGGTTTATTGATCATTTATAAAAGGTTGCAGAGATTTATTTTAAATTATTTAAATTAAAATATTTTAAAAAAAGTTAAAATATTAATTTAAAATAATTTATGGTTTCAAATCAAATTTGAATTTAATGCAAGAGAGGGCCGACGTGTTTAAAACCAAGGAAAATAGTATTCAGGGGAAATTATTTTGCATTTCCTAAGTCTAATGAATTCGAATGCCCAAGTGATAAAAAAATTGTGCGCTCGAATATTGAAAGGGAGAAGACGTTGGTGAGTTTTTAAAGCAAGAGAAGCAGAGTTGTGTTGAAATACACCTGGTGTAAAAGACATATTCCATAGTGTTGGGTAGCGCAGGTGGTAGGAAGAACATGGCTAAGGTGCTTGCAAAGGGAAGGTTTCAGTTTTGAATCCCACCAAGTTATTTTATAAAGAGGATAAAGCATTTTTCATTTTTAGTGAAGGCAATTTCAAAAGGGAAAATATGGGTGTTTGTTTTCATGTGGATGTGTAGCCCAAGCAGTAGCCTAGCCTTGGGCTAGGGCATTGTGGTGGCTTAGATCGTGAGTTCAAGCTTGGGCGCTGGTCGTTGAGATGTACAATATCTTTTTCGTAGGCAGAATATTAAGGTATGCTTTTTAATTAATGTGCTCCTATGGTCTTGGAATACATGATTTGACTTTGAGGCTTTGAAATTGTGAAAGGAAAATAAGTGAAATTGATTAGGGAGTCATAAGGGGTGTTAATTAATTTTTATTTTTTGGTGCTTAGAAATTAAACCAAGTATTGGATATTATAAGGTGTTAAAAAAGGAACTTTATTTTAATGTGTGTTGAATATTATTTTGAAAAATAAAAGTATTGGATATTATAAGGTGTAAACAAAGGGACTTTATTGTTGATGTGTGTTGAATATTATTTTGAATGAGAAGGATATTATAAGGTGTAAACAAGGAATTTTATTTTTGTTATATGTTGAATATTATTTTGAAAGTGAAGGAGTGATAAGGTGTATTTGTGACTTGATATTTTATTGTATTTCTTGTATGGTGAAATATTTGATGAGGTAAATATTCATTTTGAGGTTTTGAGATAGACCATTGTTATCTAACCTTGAAAGTGAAACAAAAAGAAATTGATTGTGAGCAAAACAAGTTTTTAAGATATATCTCCATCACATTAAAAATGTATGAGCACATTATCCTTTGTTTAGAATGATTGGATGAATGTTCTGAAATATAAGGTGGAGTGGAAAGGATTGTTTGATAAGCATTGTTGGAAATATTTGAGAGAGTTTTTATATGCTTCATGGGTGAATGTTTAGAGAATATTTGAGATAGATATTGAAGATTATTTGAGTTAGGTTTTGAGACCTACATTGTGCCTTTATCTGAAGAAGTATGAAAACACTTGGTTAGGGTTTGTAAGCAAGTTGTGTTTCATTGGTTGAATGATTGAGTGGAATTCTTGAGCATTGGCTTTGAGTGATATTGAAACAAAATGTGTAAACATTAAAAAATATATTTGTGAAAGTTATAGACTTAATGATTGAGTAGAACATATTGAGTTTTGATAGAGTACATCATTCTCTATATGTTCCAAAGGTTAAATGAATTCTGAATAAAATATGTCTAAATTGCATCAAGTTAAAGGAATTACTTTGAACATTAGACATAGCATTTGATAGCATTATGTGCAATATTTGAGATTGATTGAGCATATTGTGTGAGTTTTTTTGAGCAAGTGTTTGAGAATATTTTAGCAAGTTCTTGAGAGGACTTGAAGGCAGAAATGAGGTAAGTCTTTGTGAAGACTTGAGAGTAGATTGAGCAAGTTCTTGAGAGGACTTGAAAGCAGATTTGAGGTAAGTCTTTGTGAAGACTTGAGAGTAGATTGAGCAAGTTCTAGAGAGGACTTGAAGGTAGATTTAAGGCAAGTATTTGTGAATACTTGTGAGCAAAATTGATTAATTTATTTGTTCAATATTTGTATTAAGGCTTGGGGTAAATCTAAGTAGAGTTTATTGAATTGATTTGTTCAAGCTTTGTGTTAAGGCTTGGGGTAAATCTAAGAAGAGTTGATTGATTTATTTTTTCAATCTTTGTGTTAAGTCTTGGGGCAAATCTAAGCAAAGTTGATTTGTGATTGGATCAAGATTTGTGTTAAGGCTTGAGGATAGATTTGAGGATAGATTTTGGTATAGATTTGTGAGTAGATTTGTGCTATACCTGATATAGAGTTAGAGCATCTTTGTACTACACTTGAGATAGAGTTTGGTGTAGATCTAAGACAGAGTTGAGAATAAGCTTTGGAAGTGATAGAGTAGAGGACAAAAGTATCTAGTGGATAGAGATCCATTAGCCAAGGTAGAGAGGATAGAGGTATTATGTGGAGAGATATCCACAAGCTAGAGCAATGGGGGTATAAGTCTTCTAGAAGATCATCAACTAGAGCAGAGAAGAAAGAGTTCTCCTATGGATAGATATCCACAAACCAAAGTAAGGGGAAAGGGTTATCCTATGGAGTATGATCTGTGACTAGCTGGAAAGATAGAGTTCTTCTATGGAGAGAGATCCATGAACCAGTTGAGGAGAAAATAGTTCTCCTGGAGCAAGTTCCACGAACCAGAGAAAAGGGGAAAGAGTTCTCCTATGAAGAGTGATCCACAAATCAGAGCATTAGGGGATTGGTGTATCCTTTGGACATAGGTCCATAAACATTGTAATAGGAAAGTAGTTCCCAAAATATTTGTTGAGAAAATTTAGTGGAAATATTTTCTCCGTGGAGTAGCCAACATTGGGTGAACCACATTAAATTGGTGTATCTATTGTGTGTGATGATTTATGCATTATTTTGATTATTGCTATTGATATTGCCATTGATAATATTAGATAATATTTTTTAGGAAATAAAAGTGAAAGTTGGTCTTATACTGTACACCCTCCCTCTCAGTATAAGCTTGTGTTCTTCAAAAAAATGTTAAATTGGAAGTAATAAGGAATCCTACTACAATGGAAAAATTATACTAGAGAAGAAATTTTAATTTTTGAGAAATAATATTTTCAACAACAAAGGAAATTAATTATTATTTGAAGGAAATTAAAATTGAAGAAGAAATTTGTGTGAGCAAAAGAATTACATAATTGTTCAAAATACTTTTTTGAAGAGCGGGGAAGGACAAGAGAAGAGGATTTCTATTTCTATTTATTTAGAGGAGCTTAAAATGTTGAAATAACAAAATTGAATAATAATAATAATATATATTACCGTAAACATATTTCGAGATACAATGAATCACCAAAATATCAAACAAGACCAAATAATTGGGTGTGAAGATAATTCTTGGTATATTGATTTAGGAGTCAATAATCATATGATTGGAAATATATGTTGGATTTACTCTATTCAAGTAAAACAAGTATATCTATTAAGACAGTTGATAAAGAAATCTAACAAGTATAAGGAACAAGTAATGTTACACTTAATATACCTTATTCAAAATGTACACTAGATCATATGCTTTATATTCTAGTAATAACAAACAATATAATTTCAATGTCATAATTATTGGATAGAAGAAGAATAGTAGAATTTAAAATCATCAATGGAGATAAAAAAAGTCTTATTAAAATACTAAACAAATTGAAGCTCTTGGGTTCTACACAAGTGGTATATTTTCTTTTAGATGTGATAACACTTGCGCAAAAACACTTGGATCAACTTCTACCAAAATAACAATATCAAAAAAGATATTTAATTGAACATAAAATTCTCATGGCAAAAGAACAAGATATGACATCAACAAATAAACTTGAAAGGATGATAGATAAGTTGAAAATATGTTCTTTGATACACTATAAAAGAAAGACACATATAATATTCATTAAGGAACTAATATTCAAGATGGTAGTTATAAGATCAATAATAGCAATAATTATTTGAGCAATATTGATGATGTTAGTCTCAAAAATGAAAAGATGAAATACAATGATATTAGTGATGAGTTCTATTATTGTGATGAATTTCTTAGAAGTCTGACAGGTACAAGTGATAGATTAGAAGGATAGATTCAGTACCCAAACCTAAAAGAGTATGAGAATAAGAATAGAAATACCAATACCAAAATGAAGGATTGAAAGCACATGAAGAAAAAGGACCTTCAGACCAAATAATGCAATATGGAGGGTGTTGGAAGTATTACATTATTTGACAACATGCAATAATATTTCAAGTACCATGTAAATAGCTTAATTAAGAGTATTGTTAATATTTGAGTATATTGAAGGTGTCATATGAGTAAGGAGTTATGTTAGTAAGGTGTCATGTAAGTAAGTGTGCAGTTAAATAAGAGTTTATCCTTTAGTATGTGTAATCATTAGATTCTTTGTTTTTATGTGGATATATGAGGCGACTAATATTTTTATTATTATATGGTATTTCTCCCATAAGAAATATGATGTGTTAGATATCTCGTGTGTGTGAGGAGATCAAAAGTTTATGTATGTAGAAAAGTCAAGGGTTTTGAATTTGAAGATTCTCATATCCATGTACGTGTATATTGAAGGTAAAGCAATGTAATAATTATAGTAGTAATAAAATAAGATATTCATCAATAATATTATTCAATAAGTGTGATATTAAATATAGGCATTTATGTGAATATTTTACATTTGATCCTATAAAAATATAATTGAGTTGATACAAAAATAGGGGATAATCCTAACTACATATGGAATGAGAAGATACTTAGCTATAAGAATCAGGTTGTTTTCCCATCCACCTCAAGGCTTAAGTCTAAAATTTTAATAGATGGAAGGACATCTTGGCTTCTTACGTACCTTTGAATGGGTCAAATACAACTTTTATTGGCCTAGTTTGAGGGCTGATGTGAAGTAGTTTATGGACACATGTGGTGCATGCCAATGTAAAAAGATAAAATAGTGAAAACACCAAGCCTCATTCAACCATTATATATTCCTAATTCAACATTTGTAGATATTTCTATGGAATTTATTAAGGGACTCCTTTCATTAAGTATACAAATAGTTATTGTGGTGGTGGTATTTTGACTAACGAAGTATGCTCATTTCTACCCATTCAATCATCCTTATACTATGAAGATAGTTGCACAAATAATTAATGACCATGCCAATATGTTCACTGGTACATTTTAGGAAAAACTCTATCGTATTTAAGGGATATAGCTAATAGGAAGTATGCCTTATCAAATATAAAATGATGGTCAAATTGACGTGGTCAAAAAATATCCAGAGATATATCTTAGATGACTAGTAATCCAAGTGGAGCCAATGGCTTCCCCTAATAGAATGGTGGTATCATTTCACTTTGCATACAACCACCAAGATAACTCCATATGAGGTAGTCTATAACCAAACGCCTCCAAGAAATTCAAAGGTCAAGGAAGTTGGTGCTATCCTCACCGATTGGTAGGATATCCTAGCTACCCTAAAACAAAACTTAGTGCCCACACAAAATCACATAAAATAATAGGTAGATCAACACAAGACTAAGAGAGATTTTATGGAAGTTGACATGGTTTTCCTTCACTTTTAACCCTACAAGTAGATTATCTTAAAAACAAATTTGACACAAGTCAATGCCCAAGTTCTATGGACCTTATAAGGTACTCTAGTAGGTGGGAAAAGTTGCTTAAAAAATAGTTCTAACTTTGTCATCCAAGATCCACTCAGTTTTCCACGTCTTGCTTGAATAAGGTGGAGGGGAAACATACCATAGTGCTTATGGCCATCCAAGAACTAGATGAAAATGAATATGTTCTTCTCAAACTAGCATCCATCCTTGATCGACTAACTTGACACCTTCACTCTTGCAACATCATTGAAGTCCTTATATAGTGGTATGGGATCCAACTAGAAGATGCCATGTGGGAGCCATTACAAGAGCTCCAACAATAGTTTCCTACTTTTTAGCTTTGAGGATAAATATTTTCTAAGGTATGTGGCATGTTACATACCCCATGAATATAATCCATGTTGGCCTATGTTATTTTACCATATGGAGTATATGAAGAGGACCACATGTCAAGTTAGGTAGGTAGGAAACTCGAGGAATAAAGCTAATTTTAGATCATAAAAATATGCTTACAAGCCTTATAAAAAGGCAAGGATGTAACCTTCATAGGGTGAAAGAATACTACATTATATTGTAAAGGAGGTTGCCTCTCGAGAAGGCAAGAAATATTAATATATATATATATATATATATATCTAAAGAAATCAATTCTATGTTTTGATGTTCTACTTATTCAATGTTTCTATTATTGAAAATGTAATAGTAATCATCATTTTGTTATTAGTCCTTGTATTGTAGTTAGAATTATCCTCAATGCATAAATTTCTTATCTTAGTACAACTCTAAACCAGGAACATCAAAGTGAAATACTCACATCAAAGGAAGAGGTTAGTTACACAAAGTTGTAATAGAGATGCATACTACTATTTACAATAGTTGTGATTTAGGACACACAACCAATCATAAAACTAATGATAGGGATAAAATTAGTTATCCAATATGAAAGTTATAAATAGGGACACACACTACTATTTACAATAGTTATGATTGGGGACATACACAACCAATCACAAATAATTAGTAGGATTGGGCCTTACTAATTTGTATAATATTATGAATGGGGATAACCTCAACTAGATTCTAGCATGGGTCTTCACTTATCCATTCAATTAATAGGGTAGTCGACTAGTCCCTACTACTCCTAAAAAAATGTTGATCTTTAGTTACCATGTGCTTACCAAATACTATCATCAATATGCTAGTTATTAAGTGCACATTTAATATTGGGGAAAATTAATAACTCCTTCCCCCCTCAATGTAAACACTTCACTTGCATAATATTTAGGAGTGTTAGATAGCCCCGATCATAAAATCTGAATACACAAGACCAAAGTATAAATTTTTAAATAAATAAAATTATTTACACTTTCTACATAATATATAAACATTGGACAAAACATTTTATTCATAGATATAATTACAAATATAGTTGTGCAACCACTTTTTTTTAATCCCTTTGAATAAGGAATCCAATACTTCAAATAGCATTACAATATAAGGTTGTATGAAGACATTACGACCAAATTGTAATACATAGATAAAGAAAAAATGTAATTTAAAGTAATCAAATTCCCTTGACATATTTTTTAATCAACTAATTTCTATATGCTTTTTTTCTGGAACCATTTCTTCCATAATATACCCATTCACAATGTAAGAGTAGTTTAAGAATTGATGAATAAAGTAAGGCCAATATAATGTAGGAGTGCCCATGCTAATGCTCTCCATTATTGAATGCCACCTACAATATGTAACAAAACAAGCAATGGCAGGATGAACTAATACATATAGTTGTAGAGCCCATTAGACTAGACACTCACGATCTTACACATGTTTAATGAATCCTAGAGGAATTTTGACCATCATTCTATTGATTAAATCATAGTGCATGACCTACAAAAATGATCTCTCGATAGCCTTGAGGCTGAGAGCCAACTCCAAGAATTATTCCTTGTTTAAAATCACCTAGTTGATGATAGATTATGGAGCCTACTTATCTAACCAATCCAAGCACTCTACAACCTCTATTCATAGGGTATTTAACCACGTACCTTATCATCTATTTGAAATTTCATCGAGAATAGATCAAGAAACAAGAAGATCAATCAAATATGATTGTATAACTTTTTCAAGGTACTCTTGTATAAGTGGACTCTCTAGATAATCAAAGGTGTTGAAAAGCATCTACCTTGCCTAAGCTTAATTCTCAATAATTAATATCGACTAAAATTTATTCTAAATTTGAGCTTTACTCTTAAACATCCATGTAAACTATGTGAAATGCAAAGGAGCCATTGACATATGAGCTTTCACCATCTTATGTACCATTGAAATGCCTGCTAACTAATGGAATGGTCTAGTTGGTCACTAGGATGTAAATAAAATATATAATGCATAACTTAATGACTTCACATTAGCTTTAATCTTAAGGTTATCTATTCCAAATATTTTTTAAAAAATAATTCCAAAGTTTACGAAGTATACAAGACTATGTTGAAGTATATAAATCAATGTCACAAAAATCGTGGACGACGTTCTCTTATATTTTTCTCGAAAGTGATGTATATATTAAAACAATGTGGGCATTGTGTATTCCACTTAATATGAAAAAATATATGTTATTAAAACGAGGAACAAACATGAGTTTGTGGACATGCATGTTGACTATGGCATCTTGTACCGTCCCAACTTCCCAGGCGTTCTACCCTTCTTTGCTCCATTATCTTCACAACATAATACAACAACCAAACACATTAGCAGAGTCTCCACCAATGACGGAAAGATAACATGCACAAAATTTCGTATAGACGACTTCTTATACAAAGAGTAGAATGTACATGGCGGGTAATTCTACACTATATGGGAGGACTCTGTTCATAGTTTCGACTCTAATATTTATGAGCTTATAATCCAGTGTGATGATTTTTTTCAAAACAAACGAATTGGTAGAGAGAAACCTGATATAGATAGTAGGAATGGCCTTCCTCAAAACTATCTTTAAAATTTTATTTTACATTTTCGAGAAGAGGAAGAGGAAGTGGCAGTGGAATAACCTTCATTCATATACAGACCTAATATTAGGAATGGTATCTTAGAATGCAGAGAAGAAAGAACTCTAAGTCTCGACTGAGAACTTCAAATCTTGACCCATTTACATTCATAAACCTCGTGATCATGAATGTGAAATGCTTTCGACTATACCATTTGAAAAATAGTGTGGCTTTAAAGTTGGGTTCTGAATGGTATTGCGATGCACATATATTTGGAGTAAATTAAAGTATACTTCCAAATAATAAAAATCTTGCGAAGCATCTCTCACTAGTAGAGGGATTTGTATCCTAGGGTTTTTCATCTAGATGCACAGTTGATAATACCTTATGTTTGTGGGATACTGAATAGGGTAAGAACATCCTAAAAATAATGATCGATGATTCGATGATTTTGGCTAGGGCTTGTACTCATAATGGAGCCGAAGAGTCTCTACTGGGTGGCCTATCAATTAAAAAAATTACAACCACACTATGTTTGGTATCATAGGGATTATGTAAAGCCTATTTGTTTCCCTTTAGGAGATGGGCTAGAATTCCAACATGGAAAGTTGAAGGATAAGAATATTTGCATGCCTGACAATGACGTGCATGACGTGAATCATATATTATTTGATATAAGGATGGTATAAATGTTATTAAAATATTGAATACTCAGATTTTTTATTTCTTTATATAAAATATAACATAATAAAACAATAGCAAGGACAAGAATAGAACTCAAAACCAATCTAATCTAAGCATTATATGTCATTTCCAATACCCATTGTAGCCCATGGCATTATTGAGAAGGGGCATACTAAGAATTTTTTAAGATAATGGAACCTCAAACCCAGTCAAGGAGGAAGTGGATGCCAAAGGAATGGAACATAGAACCAATGTTCTCAAACACTAACTATCGTTGTAACCCATTTTCCAATGACCATGGTAGCCAAGATCTATGGAACTTACATATTAACCTCTAATTTTCTGAACCATTATATCATGCTCAATCATCTCATCCTTGATAGTCACTTCTACTGTAACATCTACTACCTAGATCAAATTTACCATATATTTGCAATTCCTTTTATCTTCAACTTGGGAAACCATACTTCTAGCTAGCGAATCTTAACATCCCATTAGGAATTTCAAATATCCTTCCATACTAGCAATTAGGTCTTAGTCCTAGCTTGCAATCCCTCCTAGCTCACCTCACTCTTGAATTACACTTACTCTCAGTTCATACTTCTTCCTTGCTCCCTTATAGCTCACACTCACTCCTATCCCTTCTTTCTTCTACCGTTATTTTAGAAATATTTTGGAAAAAATATTCATCGCATTCATGGTAAGGGTTTGATGCATTGATACACTATGAACCCATTACTCTTCTACCATATTTGAAGATCTTAATATTGCAGAAAGAATTGAATCATCTTCCACTCTAAGTAGTGCAAAATCTTCTCATCATACTCCAACTCCTTCATTTATAATTCTATGTATGACAATTTAGATTTCTAGATAACCTTTAGATGAATAGGCTCTATAGTTCACACATTGTAGCTCTAGCTTCACTTGCAGTCCTCCCAATAAAAACCACTCAAATTTAGCATTTCAGTCTTTATGTTAGTGCGAACATATCTTCCAGTGCTAGGATTTCATGGCACATAGTTGTAAAGGCTATTTCAAAAACTAAAACATGGGTTTTTCATGCTCTACCCTAGATGACCATGCTCTAGCTTCACCTATAGTTCCTCGCACTCTACCTAAGAAAATAAGAATATTAAATTTGGAGTTAAAAGGATATCTACAAAGGAAAATTAATTAATTGGATTATTGAAGATTAAAAAATAAAGTGAAGAACAAAAGTGAATAGAAAAGAAAAAAAATGTTAAATTGGGAGTAGTAAGGAATCCTACTACAATGGAAAAATTATACTAAAGAAGAAATATTAATTTTGGAGAAATAATATTTTCAACAACAAAGAAAATTAATTATTATTTGAAAGAAATTAAAATTGAAGAAAAAATTTGTGTGAGAAAAAGTATTATATAATTATTCAAAAGCTTATTGAAAGGATAAAATTGAATAATAATAATGATTGTATCAAAAATGTATTTTAAAAAATCACATATGTTTAAAGAGGTTAACTTCATGAAGAGAGATTTTCATATATATATTTCCAAAAACATGTTTTGAGATACAATGAATCACCAAAATATCAAACAAGACAAAAAATTAGGTGTGAAAGGAATTCTTGGTATATTGATTTAGGAGCCAAAAATCATATGATTGGAAATATATTTTTGTTTGACTCTATTCAAGTAAAACAAGTATATCTATTAAGATAGTTGATAAAGAAATATATCAAGTACAAGGAATGGGTAATGTTACACTTAGTCTACCTTATTCAAAATGTACACTAGATCATATGCTTTATATTCTAGGAATAACAAACAATCTAATTTTAGTATCATAATATTGGATAGAAGAAGAATAGTGGAATTCAAAATCATCAATGGCAATGAGAAATCTCTTATTAAAATACTAAATAAATTTGAAGCTCTTGGATCCTACACAAGAGGTATATTTTCTTTTAGATGTGATAACACTTGCACAAAAACAATTGGATCAACTTCTACCAAAAGAACAATATCATAAAAGGTATTTAATTGAACATAAAATTATCATGGCAAAAGAACAAGATAGGACATCAACAAATAAACTTGAAAGGATGATAGATAAGTTGAAAAATATGTTCTTTGATACACTACAAAATAAAGACACATATAATATTCATCAAGGGACTAATATTCAAGATGGTAGTTATAAGATAAATAATAGCAATAATTATTTGAGAAATATTGATGATTTTAGCCTCAAAAATGAAAAGATAAAATATAATGATAATAGTGATGAGTTATATTATTGTGATGACTTGCTTAGAAGTGTGACAGGTACAAGTGATATCTTAGAAGGATAGATTTAGTGCCCAAACATAAAGGAGTATGATAATTAGATTAGAAATACCAAGACCAAAATGAAGGATTAAAAACACATGAAGCAAAAGTACCTTCATACGAAATAATATAATATGGGGGGATGTTGGAAGTGTTACAATATTTGGTAACTTCCAAGAATATTTCATGTACCATGTAAATAGCTTAATTAAGAGTGTTATTAATATATGATTATATAGTAGGTGTCATATAAGTAAGTATGGAGTTAAATAAGAGTTTATACTTTAGTATGTGTAATCATTAGAGTCTTTTTTCATATCTGGATATGTGAAGTGACTAATAGATTTATTATAATGTGGTATTTATCCCATGAGAAATATGATGTGTTATATCTCTCATGTGTGTGAGGAGAATAAAATTTTTATGTGAGTAGAAAGGTCAAGGGTTGTGAATGTGAAGAGTATCATATCCATATGTGTATATATTGAAGGTAAAGCAATGTAATTATTATAGTGTGATATTAAATATATACATTTGTGTGAATATTTTACATTTATCCTATGAAAAATATAATTGAATTGCTAACATAATAGGTGGGAAAATGGTTATTATATTGGTAGTATATTGACTGACCAAGTATGATCGCTTTTACCCATTCAATCATCCTTATACTATGAAGACAGTTGCACAAATCATTAATGACCATGACAATATGTTCACCAATATGTTTTAGGAAGAACTCTATCACATTTAGATGATAGATCTAAAAGGAGGTATTTCTTATCAACTATAGATTGATGGTAAAATTGATGTCATCAAAAAATGTCTAGAAACATACCTTTTATGACCAGTAATCCAAGTAGAGCCAATGGATTCCCCTCATAGAATGATCGTATCATATCAATTTACATACAACCATCAAGATAACTCCATATGAGGTAGTCTAAAACTAAATACCTTAAATAAATTCAATGGTCAAAGAAGTTGATGCTATCCTCACTCATTGGTAGGAGATCCTAGCTACCCTAAAACAAAACTTAATGACTACGTAAAATCACATGAAACAATAGGTATATCAACACAAGACTTAGAGATATTTTATGAAAGGTGATAAGGTTTTTCTTCATCTTCAACCCTACAAGTAGATGTTTCTAAAACAAAAAGTTTGACACAAGTCGATGCCCAAGTTCTATGGACCTTATAAGGTACTCTAGTGCTTCGAAAAAGTTGCTTAAAATTTAGTGTTAACTTTCTCATCCAAGATACACCCAGTTTTCCACATGTCTTGCTTGAATAAGGTGGTGGGGAAACATACCATAGTGCTTATGGCCTTCCAAGAACTAGATGAAAATAAATATGTTATTCTCAAACTAGCATCCATCATTGATTGATAAACTTGACACCTTAACTCTTGCAACATAATTGAAGTACTTATATAGTGGCATAGGCTCCAACCAGAAGATGCCATGTGGGAGCCATTACAAGAGATCCAATAATAATTTTCCACTTTTTAGCTTTGAGGATAAATATTTTCTAAGGGGGGTGGCATGTTACATACCCCATGAATGTAATCCATGTTGGCCTATGTTATTTTACCATATGGAGTATATGAAGAGGGCCACATGTCAAGTTAGGTAGGTAGGAAACTCAAGGAATAATGCTAATTTTAGATCATAGGAATATGCTTGTAAGCCTTATAAAAATGCAAGGATGTAACATTCATATGATGAAAGAAGACTATATTATATTGTAAAGGAGGTTGCCCCCTTAAGAGGCAAAAATATTAATAGATTTATTTTTAAGAAAACAATTATGAGTTTCTAGGTTCTACTTATTCAATGATTCTAATATTGAAAATGCAATAGTAATCGTAATTTTTTACTATTCCTTGTATTGTAGTTAGAATTATCCTCGATGCATAATTTCTTATCCCAATACAACTCTAAACCAGGAACTTCAAGGTAAAATACTCAAATGAAAGGAAGAGGTTAATTACTCAAAATTGTAAATTGGGATGCATACTACTATTCACAATAGTTGTGACTAGGAACACACACAATCAACCACAAAACTGGTGATAGGAATCAAATAAGTTATCAAACATTAAATTTATAAATAGGGACACACACTACTATTTACAAAAGTTATGACTGGGGACATACACAACCAATCATAAGCAATTAGTGGGATTGGATCTTACTAATTTGCATAATCTTGTGAATGGGAATAAAATCAACCATTCATATTGATTTTGGCATGGGCCTTCACTTGTCCATTCAATTAATATGGTAGTCGACTAGTCCCTACTACTCCTAAAAAACATTGTTGATCTTTGGTTGCATTGTGCTTATTGAATACTATTGTCAGTATCCAAATTATTAAGTGCACATTAAATATTGGAAAAATTAATATCTCATTCCCTCATCAACGTAAACTCTTCACTTATACAATATTGAGGAGTATTAGACACCACCAATCATGCACTCCAAACACACAAGACCAAAGTACAAACTTTTAAATAAATATAATTATTTACCCTTTCTACAGAATATATCAAAATTGGAAAAAATATTTTCTTCTTAGATAAAACTATAGATATAGTTGTGGAACCACTTGTTTTGAATCCCTTTCAATAAGGAATCCAATGATTCAAATAACACTGCGATATAAGGTCATACGAAGACATTAAGACCAAAGTGGAATACATACATCAAGAAAAATGCAATTTAAAATAATAAAATCCCCTTGACCTCTTTTTTTAATCAACTAATTTCTATATGCTTCTCCTATAACCATTTCTTCCATCATGTATTTGTTCATAATGTAAGAGTAGTTTAAATATTAATGAATGAAGTAAGGCCAACATAACTTAGGGGTTCCCATGATAATACTCTCCATTATCAAATGCCACCTACAATATGTAATGAACAAAGCAATGGAAGGATAAGATAACACATACAGTTGTAGAGCCCATTAGACTAGACACTCATGTTTGACTATGTGCATTATAAGTTTAAGGATAAGCATATTTGCATGTGTGACTATGTGCATGATGTGAATGATATATTTTTTTATTTAAATATGGTATAAGTGTTATATAAATGTTGAAGACAAGTATTCTTGATTTCTTTATGTAAAATATAACATACTCAAACAATAGAAAGGATGAGAATATAACCCAAAACCAATCCAACCTAAGAATTATATGTCATTTCCAATACCCATTGTGTATCGTGGCACCATTGAGAAGGGGCATACTAAGAATTCTTGGAGATAATGAAAACTCAAACCCAAAGTCAATTAGAAAAGGGATGCCAAGGGAATGGAACATAGAACCAATGCTCTCAAAAACCAATACCACCCTTGGTAATCTATTTTCCAATGACCATGGTAGCCATGATATTTATATTTAATAAAAAGGACATGCAATGTTGTCCAAATCATTTAGAATAAAGTATTCCTCTTTAAATAAGAGAAATAATATTAAAAATTCTAACCTAATGCTTGGAGAAATATGGTCAAACTTTCCATCTTAGAAGGCATGCTACAAGTAATGGTATGATCATTTTAAAAGAAGTCATTTGTTATTGTTATGTCACCAAAGATATCTTATAAAGCAAAATAAATAATTGGATTTGATTAGAGTATAAATACTATTTACTTCAAACCTACCTTGATATCATGTTGAAATTCACAATGATTTATTAAAACAAACTAAAATAAACATTACTTAAATTTCATAGAAAAGTGGAGTAGAGAGTAAAAAGAAAATAACTATGAGACACCATGATTAATAATATCCTTGGGCATCCGCATCATATATAACTATAAATATCATATAATAATATCATAGGTCAACTAAATATATATATAAACCTCAATAACTAACATTAAATTAAGTAATCCTTAAGAAACATAAATTTAGTGGTTATGTTAGTGTTAACATTAGAAGTTTAAATTTAAAAAATTTAAGCACATAGGACTATAGGATTATAAAACATAACCCTTCTCACACTATGGAATGTTAGCCCACAAGTTTGCATAAGATATTACATTATACAATATCAACCCCACCCAATGGGAATATATTTTGAAATAGTCCCATATTATAAATTGAAGAACCAAGTACAAAAGACATTAATAATAATATCTTCTACCTTCAATCAAATATTTGCAATACTAACATTCTTCAAATAGAAAATAAAGCATAGTAAGATTCTTCCTCCATAAAACAACTTAAATATATTGAAATTTACAATTTGACTTAATGGTCGAGGCCAATATATTATGATGCATTCCCATGTAAGCCGATAAGAAATTACTAAGAAATGTATAACTTATGGGACCATGCTTAACCTTGTCACAGTTAAACGTTTATCTTATAACTTCTAATTAACCCAAAGCCTATTTATTACGTTGTCTTAGGTTAATATGATTATGATTTTATTATTGTTTCCACCCAATCCATTTTATTAAAGTGTTAATGATGCTCAAGGACACCATAATTTTTGTTTATCACTTTCCTCTTCTCTTTATTTTTCCTTTCTATATAATATTTGAGTAAATGGATTGCCTTTGTTCATTACTACAAATTGGTGTTAAATGCAACATAGTCTTCTACACATTTTGGTAGGATGACCTTCCATTTTATAGTAACTACAAGTGGGATCATTCTTCTTTACAAGACTTGAATTTTTCTTAGACCATTTAGTCTTGGTATCTGTAGATTCAAAAAAAAATTGTAAGAAGTTATCAATAAGAAAAATTACTGTAATATTTGGGAGTAACTTGAAACTAAAGTAGAGGAAATAAAAAGTCATAGTGTTAGATATTTATATTTTATATTCTATAATACTCTTCATAACTAATTTTCCCCATTAAATGGGTGATATAAGTCCTATAATACATTATGTAATAAGACAAACATGTATTTGAATAACTACCATTAGTGTGAAGAGCTCAAAAAATTGTGCAATTTAAAGAAGGCCTCAAAATAATTATGTATGCAAAAATTAAAGCCTTCAATTTTTTTGCATCATTAGTACTTTATACAAAAAAATAAAATAATCCCTCATACCTTATAAATGTCAAATCCAACATAAATTCACTACATGATGAAGTTTGATTCATGACTGATAAGGAATCTTCTAGAACATAGTAAATAAGGCTTAGTTGTCATCCACCTATCAATATTGAATGTATTTTCTAACCACTCGTGGCTTTGGGCTCATGGTTTTTCCCAAACCATAGTTTGTAATTGGGAACTTTGTGCCTATAAATATTTGTTTTGGTCAATAGAAAAATGAATCTTTTTCTTGCAAATATATATTTATAAGCATAGATTGATGTTTTCTATTGAACAAAAAATATTTATAGGAACAAAGTTCCCAATTACAAACTATAGTTTGGTCAAAACCATGAGCCCAAAACCATGAGTGGTTAGTAAATACATTAAATAATGATAGGTGGATGAAAACTAAGCCTTATTAAGTATGTTATAGAAGATTCCTTATCATTCCTTCCCACCATAGAAGCATTGGACTCCAATGCTTGTACAAAATAGGAGAGAGAAGGATTGGAGATAACAAGCAAAGGATATAGTGAGCATGAAGGATAAGTTGATGTAGAAGCTACATGATGTGCTTGACGTGGTGCTACCAAGTAAAATTTGGTGAGTCTTGCATGTGAAGACATGAACTGAGCTAAAAAATATGAAATGCAAAAATATTAAAATCCACTAAGAGAGATGGGACACTAAGGAGAGAAGACAAATTTAGTGGTTAGGAGTACCCATGTGATGCTTGTTGATCATTTACATATGGGCCATGGTATTGTGAAGGATGAGATAATAAAAACTTTGGATGGAAGATAAAATGAGTACCCATATGCAAGGGCCATGATAATGATAAAATTCTACTTCCCAAAATAATATCTAATGAAAGTGGAGTTAAGGAAAGTCAAGTACAAATAAAAATGCACTCTTCATACATGAACTAATTTTAAAAGTAGTTTAAGGAAATCCAAACTTTGGAGAACCAAAGGTTTAAGGAGACCTTTACAAAATGGCTTACAAAAATACAACTTCTTCTAGATCTGACTCAAAATATATTTTCAATAAGTACAAATAAGACTATACTTGCAAGAAAATGAAGCCTTAATTTGTATAAAAATAGAGCAACTCTCTGATAACAAAAGAAAAGGGGGCAAGATGGTATTTATAATTTTGTAACAAGAATATTCCCTTGGGAATATTCTACATAATATACCTTCAATTAAAAAATTTGTATACCCTTTTCCTCAAACAATATTCTATAAAAACAATTATTTAAAATATAAAAGGGAAGCATATTTAAAAATGGCAAAAACAATATCCATGCAAAATATGGGATAACATAAGCAAAGTTGGAAATATGTGTAGATGAGCAATCCATGTAGCAACCAAGAAATGACAACAATGTCCTCTAGAGTAGCAATGTGGCAAGATTCGTGTGGTGACTAGAAAATAATAGTAATAGACATCATAGTAGTCATATGGTGTGTCTACCAAAAAAACTACTAAGTTGCTAATAAATCTCTAATTGATTGCCATAGAAATGCGTTGGTAATATCTTTGAGTTTCCACCATTGTAGCACAAACACAAACATCACCAGATGAGAATATATATTCAAAAAATATATAGATATGGTTGATATTAAAAGTGTAGTGACAGAATATTAGCCAGCTAACATGTGAAAATGTGAGATCGACCAATGTTTCAGAAGAACTCTACAATATTGAAAATTGTGATAACAAATTATTAATCATCAAATGCAATGTTGTTGATAAGCTAGGGTTTTGATGGAAAATTATTGTGAGGGTTTGATGTGGAAATGGAAATAAGGGTTTTACTATGGAAACAATGGCATGTAAGTTAAAACCATAATTTTTTACCACAAAAGGAGATGAAAAGTGAGAAAATAACACCAAAAAATGATATCACAAGATAATTCTAAAAAAACCATTAAGACTTCATGGAAACAATGGCTATGAGGAGCAGTTTAAAAATAATGGAGATTTACAATACTATCACTAAAAAGGAGAGGATAGGGTAAATAGTAATGGGAGATAGAAGAAAAACTAAAATACCAAATATAAAAATATGGCTGGAACTACCAAATTGGGAAGAGGTTGACTACAATAGAAGAAATAAAATTATGCATCATAGCTAGGAATGTTTTGGATATCAACTATAGAAGTTTGGAATATCCATGAAATAATGGAACCATGAGAAAATATAGATATATAGAAGAGAAACTAAGTTGAATCAACATCATAAAATAAAAGTTGGAACATGCAATGGTGATGAAAATAAGTTGTAGATACAAGTGATAGTAACAACGACGATGGGTTAATACTCCATGGTGATATTTCTAAATTATAGTTGATCATTTTATAGGGGATATAATAATAGAAATATTATCTATAAAAATCACAAAAACATGATGACCTGTTAGTCTAAAAATACTACCTCTAGAAGACAACAGAGATTTTGCAATAGGGGGCCATTTTGAAAAGCTCGATGCAGTCTATTTTTGAAGGGCAACAGAAAGGGAAAATGAGCTAAGGAAAGACGATGTCGCGATTTCGAGACATGTCTAATTTTCATGGCAAAACAACGCAAGAAATTCAAGCAGATGAAAGTGTCACGATTTCATGACATGTTGCATTTTCACTGATAAATCAAGAAGACAAGTCCAAGACAAGGAAGATGTCACGATTTTACGACATGCCTAAATTTCGTCGCGATTTCGTGACATGTTGCATTTTCACGGCCGTAGAGGGAAAAAGGAGCTGAAAGGATGAAGACGTCGTGATTTCGTGACATGTTGCATTTTCATGGCCGAGAAGTGGAAAAAGAGTAGAAGAGAAGAGAATGTCACGATTTCGTGACATGTCAGTTTTTTGCCAAGAGAAAGAGAGAAACAAAACTTACAAGGCTAAAGTGTCACGATTTCGTGACATGTTTTGTTTTCACTGAAGCAAGAGGCAGATGAAGTAGAGCATTTGAAGACGTCATGATTTCATGACATGACAACTGTTCCTGACAAGATATATTCTTAGCAACTAAAACATGCCCTTACACCAAATTTTTGATCTTTGGGGGTGTCAGATAAAGGAGAAGTATCAGATCTGTTAGAATCCAATTTGCAGAAGATCTTTTGCTTATTATTAGAAACTGTAGTTAATTGCTTGTAATTGATTTGGAATCCAAGATGTACTAGTTGTAAAAGATACCCATTTTGGGTATATATAGTGGTAGATGCATTTTGAAAAGAGGTCGGCTCTTGGACGTTTACAAGATTGATGTACATTATTCTGGATACAAGCAAATAAAGCTACTCTTCTTCTGGCTTCTAATTTTCTGTGTGCAAGTGTATGTATCTGGTTCTTGACTTCTATTTATATTATTGAATTCTAGACTGTATCTGTTCTAAATCTGGACTGTACATGCATGAATTATATTGTTGGAGTTAAGATTAAGTATGCTTATATGTGTTAGATGAAAACGTCTGAATCACACTTAGAAAGTTATGATTTCTACATGAAGGTGTAAAAGAAATCTTGTAATAGTAATACGTATGTTTTATCCTGGTTGTTGTCTAAACTGCACCATGAGAAAAGCTTCTAGCCTCGACTATATTTCCCTTTACAAGCATTTCCCTTATTTATGTTCTCTTTTCTCTAAACAAAGCAAAAAGGAACCAGCCTACTCTAGAGATTAGATGGACATTCCCAAGATAAGTCTATCTATTCAATGTTGGCAAGGTCTAAGGTGCAATACAATTAACCAAAGGTAGATTTTGTTCCAAAAGTTTTTGGCACACTCGGTGGGACCCAAAACCCCATAGTATTCTATAAATTTTGGTGTTTTTCTTTAAAGCTTTTTGTTTAAAACCTGAAGAAAGAAGAAAACCACCTGGTGACTCCGTTCAAAGGATTTAGACCTAAGAAATACCTTGTCTAAACTATCTGGTTACAAACTCATGATTGCCTATGCGTATGATAACCAGATCCCAAGCAAGAAACTCTGAAGAGCCTATCGAGTTCTTCGAGTTACACCTTGGTAGCTTGAAAGCACATCCTATGCTAGCTGCAAGATCTAATCCACCTGGTACTAGTATAAGCTCCCTTGTACCTACTATTGGAATATCCTCAAATAGCTCTATAGTAACAACAAATACAGTAGCCATCATGGCTGCTCCTCCCATCCCAGCTCATCTTGTATGGAATCAAACTGGCCCGCTAAACTTGGCAGCCCAAAATCAAGTTCCCTAGGCAGCCCTGAAAGCTTTGCCATCATATGATGGGATAGGTAAAATGGTAGATGAACATTGCCTAGATGTTTCATCATTAGCAGTAGTTTATAATATCACCCAGGAAGATGTGATGGTCAGGTTGTTGGTCATATCTTTAAAAGGAAAAATGCTCCATTGGTATAGAGCACTCCCTCTAGGATCTATCACTTCTTGGGTGATTCTTGTTGGCCATCTGGTTGATGAATTCAATGTACATGCAGATCCTTTCTCATTACTCAATCAATTCACAATCGTCAGGAGACATCCATAGGAAGAGATTACGGATTTCAACATTAGGTTCACACGTACTTGGGATAGAGTACCTACTGGGTTAAAACCTACCATAGAGCAAGCAATATGTTATTATCTGAGAGCTTTTGATTCAGATCTTAGTATGATTATTCGACAATCACGTGTTTTAACTTTCCCTACTATCTATTTAGAAGCAGCTAAAGGAGAAGTTGATCTTATTGCTACTAGGAAATATCCTCCAAAGGCTCCACTACCAATTTTTCTAGATATTCCCCAAGCTCCAAGCTTAAATCCTTCAGCACCTCCCCTAAAATGGAATGAGCAACCAACCATTCCAGTCATTCAGTTGCCTCAAAATCTACCATAATTACCTCCTACTCCTCCCCTTCCCGCATTGCCTGCTATACCTCTCCGAGCAATCCCCCAGGAGAATCAGATGACAACCATAATAGACATGATGAAAAATTTGGCAAATGATATGTCATCCATGAAAAAGAGAGAAGTTGAGCGAAGTTTCTAGCCAAGGAGATTTCCCTAGATAACCAGATATGGGGCTTCGACAAGTGGTAGAGGATAGGAAAGAAAAAATGTCATTTATGCTAATGAAACAAGAGATAATGGAGAACCCTCTAACTCAGATTATTGGTGTTCCACATGTAACGACCCTCATGGAGAAGATTCATGTATGTTTCACCAGCATCATGTACAAAGTCTAGCAAATGAGAGGGCAAAAGAAATAATGAAAGGTCATGTAAACATGATCAGAGAAGTTGATCACAATTTGGCAATACCATCTGTAGAACACGTCGTAGTCCTGACAAGGTCGGGAAGGAAACCTATACAAGTTGATCCCCAAGAACTTCAGCCATTAAGTTTCCCTCCAGCTCCCAGAGCTACACCTCAGAAGGATCAGTCAAGTGAAAAGGGACTCTCTAATCCTCCTCAGAGTTCTTTTCCAGCACCAAGAAGAGAGTTTTCTCCAAGAAAGGAGAGCGAAACTCAAGATCAAGCAAGAGAGAAACTCAGATTCCCTTCGTTAACAAAAAGGCAAAGAACAGAAGCAACTCAGGGTTATAAGAATAAATATGATCCATCCACCAGAGAAAAGGAGAAAAGTGTCGAGACACCTTCATTCAATATCATCGAGGAGATGAAAAAGACTCCCTCAAAAGCTAGCATGTATGATGCTTTGCAGTTCCTAGGGCAGATTGATCTCCTTCAAGAATATTTAAATATGATGAATCGTAAGAGCAAAATCCCCTCTTTTCCAAATTCTATACAAGCTAATGCTACTTCTATCATAGGAAAAAATAGACCACCTCCTTTCTATTTGTCTCTTCATATGGAAGGGTGGGTAGTACATAACTGTATGATCGACTCAGGAGCAACTACTACAGTTATGCCTAAGGTAGTATGTGACATCATGGGAATGGAGTACACCAGAATTCATCCAGGAGTGTTGCAATTAGATGGTACTCCGATGAAAACCATAGGAGTAATCAAAGATATCCCCATACAACTCCACAGGATGCCCCAAATAGTTGTTATACAGGAAGTGGTGGTCGTAGATCTGGAACCATACTTTGGTATGTGTCTATCTAGAGAATTTACAACAAAAGTGGGAGGTTATTTATCCTTAGATTATTCACATTTAGAAATACCTTTCAAAGGTAAGAGGGTCAATATTTTTAATGAAAAGCCATCTACTTTTCATGTGGCAAGACTGGAAGAAACCAGTACTGTGAGTATGATGACCGAAGATATAGGAGATATAGATTTGATGGAGGAAACCTTGGAGGAACTCCAATCCGAAGATCAGTTTTCTTTAAAAAAAATTAATGCCATGGTGGAAACAGAGATAGGGAGCTACTCTATTGAGAAACCAAAAAAGCTATCTATCCCTGTCCCTAAAGAAAACACTTCCACTAGCCAACTTTGGAAACTTTACTTTGATGGATCCAGATGCAAAAATGGAGCAGGTGCTGGGATAGTTTTAATTTCTCCTACAGGAAAAGAATTATTTTTTCATACATATTGACATGGAGTTGCTCCAATAACATGGCCGAGTACGAAGCATTGTGTTTAGGACTCAAAAAGGCCAAAAAATTAGGTGTAAAACAAATACTGGTTTATGGAGATTCAGAGCTTATTGTGAAACAGGTCATTGGAAAATGTATTTGTAAACAACATTATTTAAGAGCTTACAAAAATAAAGTGTTGGACCTCTTGGAAAATTTTGAAGCTCTGAACATAAATTCAATCCCAAGAGAAAGTAATACTCATGCAGACCTATTGGCATCCGTGGGATCTAACTTCTGTCCAGTCAGTAATGTCATCCAAAAATCCAAAATAGTGAGACTTATATACAGGCCTTCTGTGCCTGACAAAGATATCTTCTGGCAAGTGTTCGAGAGTGATGAAAAAATACTAGATTTTCTAGTCCATGAAATGAACTGCTCCAGTGATAGAGCATTACAATATGAAGAGGAGGAAAGCTTAATCCAATTAAAAAACAATCACATTCCCAAGGGACTGATCACCCTTGAGAGTCTCTTCGACAACAATGATAGAGCAATAGGTCGAAGGATTAAAATTGACAAACGTCGGTATAAAGAGGTGGAATTAGAACTGGGAAAAATGATCAAGGTAGGTACCAGTTGTACAGTGGAAGAATTGAATCAAGTTAAAGAATTGTGTAAAAAGTATCCAGATATTATAGCCTGGACGTATAGTGATTTGAAAGTATATAGGAAAGAAGTGATCCAACACACCATCGAATTGGAAGAAGGAGCTAAACCCTTCAGGCAAAGACAAAGGCTTGTAAATCCAAAAATTGAAGCCTTAATGAAACAAGAGTTATTGAAACTCTTACAAGCTAAAATAGTATATCCCATTAAACATTCTACCTGGGTGGCGAATCTGGTCCCAGTTAGGAAAAAGAATGGAGAAATCAGATTGTGTGTAGATTTCCAAAATTTGAACAGAGCTTCACTTAAGGATCATTATCCTTTGCCTCATATTGACCCAATCCTTCATACAGTGGTAGGAGCAGAGAGGTTTTCTCTATTAGATGGTTTTTCTGGCTATAACCAGGTCTGGGTGAAAAATGAAGATCAGTATAAAACTGCATTCACTACTAAATGGGGAATGTTTGCCTACCAAAGAATACCTTTTGGGTTATCAAATGTCGGAGCAACGTTCCAAAGAGCTATGGACATAGCATTTTGTGAGCTCGTGAATAAGATCATCGTCGTCTATCTAGATGACATGACAATATTTTCTCATGATAAGCGAGATCATGCCACCCATCTACAACAAATATTTGAAAAATGCAGAGAATTTGGGATATCTTTAAACCCAAAGAAATCCATATTTGTTGTAGAAGAAGGTATATTGCTCGACCACGTTATCTCTAAAGCTGGATTGTCCATTGATCCTGACAGAGTAAAAGCACTCTTGGAACTTTCACTACCAGTCAATAAGAAAGGATTACAATCTTTCTTTGGGCAAATAAATTTTGTTCGAAAGTTCATCGTAGATTTTGCTCAAACTGTTAAACCAATGACTGAATTGTTAAAAAAGGATGCACCTTTCAAATGGACAGATTCAAGGAAATATGCCTTTAATAAAATATTGGAGGCCATAGCTCGAGCTCCCATTTTAGTCAACCCTGACTACTCCCGAAGTTTCATTTTATATGTTGTTGGAGAGCAAGACAGCTATGTTGCGGTTCTTACTCAGAAGGGAGCAGATAATGAGGAAAGACCCATAGCCTTTTTAAGTTCTACCATGCACAAGCACGAAGAGAGATATAGTTTTATCGAGAAATAGGTGTATGCTATCATGAAATCATTGAATAAATTGAAGCATTTCCTATCCCAAAGCCGCACCATTGTTTATGTAATTCACCCAGATGTTAGAAATTTCATAATACAAGGAGAGCTTGGCAAAAAAAGAGTAGGATGGGTAACTCGTATACAGGAATACGATGTAGAGATACATCCAACCAAGATAGTCAGAGGTAGAGCTCTATGCCAAGAGTTGGCCAGACAAGCGGCAACTGGGTATGTCGAAAGTCAAGAGATAATGGTGAATACCGAACAAGATCAAGTTAGAGAAGGTACTGATTGGATTAATGATTTGGTGAGGTATTTTCAGACTGGGATATGCCCTAAAAATTTGAATGCTTCCCAAAGAAGGAGGTTTAGAATGCAAGCACTGAAGTATACCCTTCGAACAGAGGGGTTGTATAGAATAAACATTGATGGTGTACTACTGAAATGTATAGGTGATGATAAGAAGCAGAAAGTATTAGAAGAATTCCATGGAGGCCTCTCGGGTGGGCATTATTCAGGTAGAACAACAGCTTTGAAGATTCTCAGAGCTGGTTGTTATTGGCCTTCTATTTTTTAGATACATATAAAGTGACTCAGAAATGTGAACAGTGTCAGAGGTATGTAGGAAGAAACATAAATGCTCCTATGCCTTTGAAGTCTATACAAGTCGAAGAACCTTTCCAATAGTGGGGGTTAGATTTTGTGGGAATAATTGAACCGAACTCATCAGCAGGCCACAAATATATACTCACTACCATAGATTACTTCACGAAATGGGCAGAAGCAGTTCCTACAAAGAAAGCTGACTCAGAAGTCATGATAGAGTTTGTAGAAAGTCTAATTACTAGATTCGGCATACCCGACTCATTGATCATAGATAATGGATCTTCTTTCACTGGAGCCAAAATGATTGAGTTTGCCAGCAGGTATGGAATATATTTGAAAACATCTTCTAACTATTATCCATAAGGTAATGGTTTAGCTGAGTCTACCAACAAGAATATACTCAGGATTCTGAAAAGGATGCTAGAAGATAACAAGAGAGACTGGCATTCATTACTTAACCAAGCTTTGTGGGCTGATAGAATATCAATAAAGAAGTCCATTAATACATCTCCATATGCTCTAGTTTATGGTAAATAAGTTGTTTTGCCTATTCATATGGAGATACCAACATTGAAACTACTGAATCAGATAGACGAAGAGGAAGGTCAGCCGATGGATGCCCGATTGATGCAACTTTTGCAATTAGAAGAGTCCAGGGAACAAGCTTACGACCACCACCAGAAACACATGATTAATACAACAGGGTGGTTTGATAAGAAGACTACTTTCAGAAAATTCAAAGTTGGAGACCAAGTTTTGAAGTGGAATGTAAAGAAAGCTAAGCCAGGAAACCATGACAAGTTCGATGCTTTCTGGGAAGGACCATTTGAAATCATTTCAGAAAAATAGTTCAATTCTTTCCAACTGAAATATCAACATGGTTGGATCCTTCCTATCATGGTGAACGCGTTTCACCTGAAGTTATATTTCAAGTAAAATACAAGTTGGAGCTATATGTATAGTATAGTAGAGGCATTATAAAAATTGTAAATAGTTTTTAATTTGCGGTTTAGTAAAAGTTTTTGTTGTAACCAATCACAGTTCAACAACACAGTAGAAGGAAGAGAGAAAGGTTCCTTTTCATCATTTTGAAATTTCAAATTCAAAATCACCACGTGGTCCTAAAAAGCTGGCGGGAAGAAATTATTAAAAGAACCCCTCGAGAAGCGTTATTTTCCTCCTTGCGAAAAGCTTCTAAAAAATGGCCGCCTAAGAAATTTCTTGAGTAGCCATGTGCCGAGGAATAAATGAGAGGAAATGATTGATCGGTCAGGTAGCACAGAGTTCACCAGGATTTATTGCTATTTCCTACACGATATTAATTGGTTGGTTAGCATTTCAAGAAAAAACATTCTAGGAAAGGTGGCAGAAATGAAATTCAAAGAAATCCCAAGAGAATCGCTTCCACCAACCGCAATTAATGCAATTTATCACACGTTTTTCCCAAACGACGTGAAAAAAGAAAGCTAACTTTTTGCCTAAGTGAAGTTTCATACTGTCACTTGCTATTTCCAGCTCCCGCAGAGAGAAGAGAGAAAACCCCTACTGTGATACTCAAAATTTTTAGTTTTCTTGACAAAAAGAGATTTCGAAGCAATTTTCAGGAAAACTTTCAGAAGATTAGTCACCTGTTATTCTTTCATGGCTCCTAGAAAGGGAAAGAAGCAGGAAGCAGCAGTTGCATCACCTCCAACGACTTCAGTGGTGAGAAAAAGAGAGGAGATGAGTAACAAATTTATTGACAAAGATGCGAGGATAAGTGATACAATTGTGACCTGGAAGGACCCAGGAAAAATCAGAAGCAACATAGCAGACCGGGTAGCTACCGGAGTCTCGGCATCTTCTCCTTCCACTTTTGTCTTCCATTCCTTTCTATACTGGTATGTATATGTTCCTGTGCATCCCTGCCCCGAGTTGGTGAGGGCAATTGCTAATTTTTATGACGAAAAAGGGAAGAATGTAAGAGATTGTAATGGGAGAGTTTTATTTACTTTAAGCAAAGATGCTTTTATTTCTACTTTCACTGCGGGTCATGTTCCTGCATTTGAGCCAAAAGCCTTTGACCCCGAAGACCAGGCTAGATACTTTGGCCCTTCTGAGAAGATAAAGAATTTTTTGGTTTCCCAACTAAAAGAATTACCTGTAGGGGAAAACCCACCTGAGCCTCCTATTAATATCATAGAGTTCAAAAATCCAGAGCTGTATTCTATTTCAGCTATGATAGCAGGCCTCAAGACTGATGAAAAAGTCCAAAAATGGCAAATTGCCTTGGTTGAATGCTTGTCTAACCCCAAAAATTATGATTCTTCTATCATGAGCAAAAGCGTGAATCCAATATTCTTCGACTGGCCATGTTTCTTATGTTCAGAGATTCATGAAGGGTTAGCAACGCTTAAGAAAGGGTCTCAATTCTCTTTTTGATTCTCATCATACTTAATATGGTTGTTTTTCTTTTTCATGTCTAAAGAATTAGCTTTTATCTCAATGAGAGACAAGGATGAATAGGGCAGGGTTTTGCCTGTTTGTGAATGGACAAATGTGTTGTATAAAATAGAATCCTTTTATGATTTCAATAGGGAATTCTTAGGCCCTGCTCTAAAAATAATGTATGGGAATATTAGAAGATTAACCCCTAAGGCGGAAAAATTTCTGCAAACTAAATATGCTGAAGAGGGTGATTGGTTTATCCTCACCCAAGGGGTTTGTATTAGATTGTATGGTTTCACTCAGAAACCATTTTTACTCCCTCATTATGTTACAGACAGACTATTTGCATTAGAGTATGTTCGACAAACTGAACAAATAAATGTAAAATTTGGCTCTGGTATTGGGAAGACCAGCACCTGTAACATGCCATTCAGTTTCGAAGGGATAGTTGTAACAAAAAGGGGTCAGAATGAATAGATTGCTCAATATTTAAGAGAATTGGGGCTGATTGAAATTCCACAGAGGTGGAAGTATGATCCCTTGGATAGATTTGCTGAAAAACAAGCTATTCTGAATAAAACTGAAATGAAAAAATATCATGCTACAGTCAGGCCAGATATAGAGGAAAAAAGAAATAATAGTGAAGATGATGCCTTGGAATGGCACATTGAGAGAATGGAACCTCTGCCCCCTTGGCATGATTTCTATGAGCAAGTAGTGAATTATGATCCCCTGAACAATACAAAACATCAGTTAATGAATGAGAGGATTAGTAGGATACAGAAGAGGGGGGCTGACTGGACAATCGTGAAGATTCACGAATGGTGGTTGATGAGGGTACAAACATATATGATTTCTTCAAGGTACCCATTGAAAAATGATAATGAATTTAATATTCAATATAATTTGCATCATGCATCTTGGGAAGGGGTTTTTCCTATAAGAATACCTCCCAGCATTGGAGGTAGTAGCAGAACCAGCCCTGAAGCACCATAGAGGCAGGAAACTGATAAGGGTAAGGGAAAACAAATAGTAGTTGAGCATAAGTTATCCCTGGTTCAGACAAAGCCCAAAACTTCTAGGAAGCGGTCAATAGAAGAAGTTTTTACCCAAGAGCAGGGGCAGACCTATGGCAAGGCTGCTCAGATGATGCTAAAAATGGGGTATGAAGGAAAAGGCCTGGGAAAATGAGGGCAAGGAATGACTGAGCCCATACAAGTAGAGGTGAGGGAAAGATGTCTGGCACTTGGAGCTGATGCTTCAAGTAAAAAATATTATACTTCTAAAGTTGTGAAGTTTGTTCCTCCCTCCGACTCAGCTTCAGAATCTGATGAAGAACCTATAGCTGAGAGGATGAAAATATTAAAAGCCCTGGTTGATGGACAGAAGAAAGACAAGAATGTTACTCAAACTTCTCTTAGTGAACAAAATGTTCAAGATGTTCAAGATAATACAGTTGAGGATTCTGAAAGGGATAAAGTGAATGAGGAAGGTAATAATACTGATGCTCAGGATGCTGAGCAAGAAATTTCTCAGATGGAAGACACAAACGGTTTACCAAATCCGGCTCAAGAGAGCCAGAATCCAGATATTGTAAAAGAAGTGCTAGTGAAGCAAGAGGTTGGGGAAGGTGAGAAAGAACAACATGGGGAATTTCCCCAAAATATACAAATAATTAATCTTGATGAAAGTGATAATGAAAGTAAGCAGAATGAGAATACTGAGATACATGATGATGGTGGAATTCAAGATGAAGAATTATCAAATAATAATGATGAGATTGAAGAAGAGGAAAGGGATCAACAACAACTTCGGACGGGACCAGGTATGTCTCTTTTCTTATCTCCTTCTTTTCCTTCTACTCATTCCTATTTTTACTCTCCCTCCTTTTCTGATATGAAGAAAGATATAATTCTCCTTTCGAAAATGGTTTGCTTTCCCAGAAAAGGCAACATCTTCCCATTCTCAACTCGACGTCAACACTGCGTTGGTCCCCATCCCTTTCTTTCCCAACATTGGCATTCCAACAATTGAAGCTACATCCTTCCAAGTTGACAAGAATCATCCAACTCTGTCAAAGATAGAAAATTTGAAAAAGGTTAGTAAGAATGCTTTAGACTGGTGGACTTCTCACTCCGCTGAAGATCCAAAGATGCCTACCAGTGTTCATGAAATTATTGCCCTGGATCCTGCTACCATGCAAAGGAAGAAAGTAAAGTTAACCCCGGTAACAAAGAAATCTAAGGGTGAAATGACTGCTGAAGATTACCATGCAGAAGAAATCAATGAAGATATTCCTCAGTTGCCTATGCAAGATGAATGGGTAAAAGTCCAAGCACATCTAGGAACTATATATCTGCATGGGGGACATTACTTAGAGAAATTTTTGAAAGAAAATGAAAAGAGGAAAGAGTTAGAATCAGTTTTGCAAGAACAGAGACAGATAGAAAAAGCTTTAAAGTTGGAGGTAAAAAAGTGGGAGGATAAGTTCAGTATTGCTGCCAATGAGGCAGCCAAATATAAAGAAAAATTAGGATAGGCAGATGCACAGATTCAAGCCTTGAATCTCCAGGTTTAGGAGCTCCAGCAACAATTGACAGATCAACAGAATGCTCCATCTAGATTTTCAAAAGAAAAGGTAAGAGATATGAGGAAAGAATTGTTGAAATATTTGTTGATATTAGGCTTGAAAGCATGACCTTTATTGTTATACCTAGCTAAATTTAAGGAAACGATTGAAGTAGTGGGTGAAGAGTTCAAAGTTGCAGTTAATTTTTTGCAAAAAAGAGAAGATGCTGCTACTAAAATCTAGATATTATCTGAGAAGATGCTAGAGAGTATAGCAAAGGTACGAAGTGAAGCTTGGTCTCAAGCCAAGATTGCAGCCAAGAACTTCTTTAGAAAGTTTAAATTAGTGACCCAAGGGAATAAACTCCTGCAGGAGCTAGAGACCGAAGCAAAAGGGTTACTAAAGAATTTGGATTTGGCTATCCAAAGTGGACTCCCATATCTCTGGGATGATAACTCAAAAGTCCTTAATGAAAGTGCACTCTCCTCATCCTTGAAAACTTTTATTGAAGATGAATCTGAAATAGAAAGCTGGAGTGAGCCCATAGAAGATACACGAGTAATGGAGATGGTTCAGAAGCTCACACAGGTTAAAACCTATTTGCAAGAATTGATATTTAGGCAAAAAATGATTTCATATGATAGAGTGGAAGAGCTTCAGTATATCTACCAGCTATTCATTGATTCCTCAGACCTGGATGATGGAGATTGGAAACATATTTGCAAAACCTATCAGGAAGTGGTAGCTATAGTGGACAAAATCAGAAAATCAAAGCATACTGGCCAGAAGCAGCTGATAGAAGCTGGGACTAGTGCCCAGAATTAAGACAAGTGTTTAGATTCCCCTTCTAAAGTATTTAATGTATTTTAGTAATAAGTCTCTAAGCTATAACAAGAGTTTTTGACAAGGTAATGCTTACTCATTAGAAGTGCATTTTTCCTTACTCTTTGCTTTCTGTAATTTCTTATTTTGTATTTTTGACTCCGTTTCCCAATGGATGAAGGGCCTGGATTCTAATATTTTGCTAGCAAAAAATCCCCCGGAAGGCGCCAAGAATGTTAGTCTAAAAATACTACCTCTAGAAGATAGCAGAGATTTTGCAACAGGGGGCCATTTTGAAAAGCTCGATGCAGTCTATTTTTGAAGGGCAACAGAAAGGGAAAATGAGCTAAGGAAAGACGATGTCACGATTTTGAGACATGTCTAATTTTCATGGCAAAATAGTGCAAGAAAGTCAAGCAGATGAAAGTGTCACGATTTCGTGACATGTTGCATTTTCACTGATAAATCAAGAAGACAAGTCCAAGACAAGGAAGATGTCATGATTTTGCGACATGCCTAAATTCCATCATGATTTCATGACATGTTGCATTTTCATGGCCGTAGAGGGCAAAAGGAGCTGAAAGGATGAAGACATCACGATTTCGTGACATGTTGCATTTTCGTGGCCGAGAAGTGGAAAAAGAGTAGAAGAGAAGAGAATGTCATGATTTCATGACATGTCAGTTTTTCGCCAAGAGAAAGAGAGAAACAAAACTTACAAGGCTAAAGTGTCACGATTTCATGACATGTTTTGTTTTCGCTGAAGCAGGAGGCAAATGAAGTAGAGCATTTGAAGACGTCATGATTTCATGACATGATAGTTGTTCCTGACAAGATATATTCTTAGCAACTAAAACATGCCCTTACACCAAATTTTTGATCTCTGGGGGTGTCAGATAAAGGAGAAGTATCAGATCTGTTAGAATCCAATTTGTAGAAGATCTTTTGCTTATTATTAGAAACTATAGTTAATTGCTTGTAATTGATTTGGAATCCAAGATGTACTAGTTGTAAAAGATACCCATTTTGGGTATATATAGTGGTAGACGCATTTTGAAAAGAGGTCGGCTCTTGGACGTTTACAAGATTGATGTACATTATTCTGGATACAAGCAAATAAAGCTACTCTTCTTCTGGCTTCTAATTTTTTGTGTGCAAGTGTATGTATCTGGTTCTTGACTTCTATTTACATTATTGAATTCTAGACTGTATCTGTTCTAAATCTGGACTATACATGCATGAATTATATTGCTGGAGTTAAGATTAAGTATGCTTATATGTGTTAGATGAAAACGTCTGAATCACACTTAGAAAGTTATGATTTCTACATGAAGGTGTAAAAGAAAGCTTGTAATAGTAATACGTATGTTTTATCCTGGTTGTTGTCTAAACTGCACCGTGAGAAAAGCTTCTAGCCTCGGCTATATTTCCCTTTACAAGCATTTCCCTTCTTTATGTTCTCTTTTCTCTAAACAAAGCAAAAAGGAACCAACCTACTCTAGAGATTAGATGGACATTCCCAAGATAAGTCTGTCTATTCAATGTTGGCAAGGTCTAAGGCGCAATACAATTAACCAAAGGCAGATTTTGTTCCAACATGACCCAATATTGAGAAAATAGCATTAGACCATTAGGGAATCAACATCGATGTGAGGTCAATAATATTAACTGTAGACACCAAAATCCAGCCACTTGTAAGTCATCTATACCTTCCTGTCATCCACATGTCAATCATTCATCCTTCCCGCCATTATTTGGCCCAAATCCACACTTTCCCGCCATTATTTGGCCCAATTTCACCTTTCCCGCCATTTTTCATCCCCAAATTTATTTAAATTAATATTTATATATATTTTTTAATATTTTAATATATATATATATAAATATAGTTTAAGTGATTTAATCTAAGTCGTCCATCTTTCATTTAATCTCATCCGTCCATCCTTCTTAATCCGTTTCACAACCTAGATTTATTCTCTACCCTTGGATCCACTTTAATCTTAGCCACACGTTCAAAGTGTCGTTAAAACCCTAAAGTGTGCCCTAAGAGTGGATTATAAATTGAGTCACTTTGATGGCTCAAACCCTATCTTCTTCTCCTATCTTTGCTATCTTTGCTATATTTTGGACCTATCTCTTCTATTTCATCTATCTCTTCAGCTATCCATCACCGCATCCTTTTCACCGCATCCATCACTACATCCATCATCGCATCCATCGCCAACTTCGTCGCCATCTCTTCTGCAGCACTCTGCAGAATTCCACATTCTTGTCGCAAGTGCCCGCGGGCGTTTACCCATAGCCACAGACTCAGACCGACGTCTGAAACCTTGATCCAGAAGCACGCGGGCGTTCAACGAGTGCACCAGGGCGCCTTCTGCAGCCGATTTGACAGCCACATTACTTCCAGGTGTCGCTTGGTCTAGCCGCGTTAACAGAGAACAGGTATAAATCAGCTTAAAGCAAGTAACTTCTTTTCTTTTATTAATCTGTTGTTGAATTCCTGCATTCTATTTTTCTAGGGTTTTAAATTATTTTTGAGGGCTCACACAGTGGAGCCCTCTTATTAATTTCTAACTCCTTGATAGTGTTAATGTGTGCAGGATTTTAATGGCAGATCTGGTGTGTTGATAGTAGCTGTTTAAGCTGGAGTGGTCGGAGCTACAGGATACAACAAAGCCCACTCACCTTGTTGGGGTTAAAGATATATTCTTCGGAGACGCCACCACTTTATGATAGCTAGGGTTTCGGAGAACCCTAGCACAAACTGTAATTTGTGTATCACGAAAAGGGTTACAGGCCCTATTGTACTCAAAAGGAGTTTCTAAACTCTGTTGATTAATAAAAATCGTTTGTTTTGTACAACTGTGTTCTGCATTACTTTTTATCATGATTTCTTTATCTTTTGTTTGGTGTTGTATCTTTAATCTACAAATGGCGATCACGGTGGGACCCCCTAGGGTTTCATGTTTTTAATACTTGCTTTACTGATCTATTCCTATTTTTGTTTTATTTTGCAGGTTCCAAAAATCGCAAAATTCGTTGTTCCAGCGAACTAGGGTTTCTGAGGAGTTTGCAAAAAACGCAGTAGACACAGAGCGGCGTCTAGAAGTCCAATCCGAAATGCAGAGGTGCGTTTCAGCCTGCGCAGACTCCTTGGGCATTTGAAGGCGATTTGCTGAAAAAGCGTAGGCTTCCGAGTAAGTGCATTTTTTTTCTTTGTTAAACTGTACTTTTTACGTTTTTGGTTTTTCTCTCGTATTCTGTTTCTTTTTCAGATCATTGCTTTAAAATGAACAAAAACTAAGTAATCTGGAAAAGAACAATTATTTTTAGTTACATTTTTTTTTACATTGCATTATTGGTTGCATAAAAAAAAAAAAAATTTGCATACCTAGCTGCATATTAGAATAGCTACAAATTATCTGTTTTAGTCATCTAAGTAGGACTATTGATTGGATGTCAATAGTACTCCTGCCATTGGGTGATTCCAAGCAGAGAAGTGGACGAACCTTCCGGTTGCTCCTTTGATATCTGATATCATTGGTAGGCAGGGGGTTTTAAACGGTGTACTCCACTTCTTCAGAGGAAATGGCATGTTTTTAGTAGCCTCTTGCTTAGATCAATAGAACTTTTGATTTATAGCTTTGTATGTATACATTAGACAACTAAAACACTTAAAATAAAATTCACTGCATTTCATATTGCATTTAAAATAGTAATATCTGGATTTCATCACCCGGTATTGCTTGAAGTTTAGTGACGGTGGAATTCATCTCCATCCATTAAACTTCCGCCTTAGACACCATAGGTCACCCCCGAGCAAACTTGCTCGGATTTCATCACCGATAAGAATCTCGTTGTCCTTTCCTAGCCATAGTTTTTACCTTTTTTGTGAATAATTCAAGATTAGATCACATGCAAAACTCATAAACCGGACACTTAAAATTTACTGCAGATTAAGATCAGAAAATAATTAATTAACTGCAGGTAAGACACATTGGTTGAAACCTAGGTTGTGACTGTTTTCTGATAATTTCTTTAGTGTAAATTTATCATTTAAGTTTTGCATTCTTCTTTTCTGAATTTGTTTAGATTTATTGCTTCATGGTCTTAACAAGGAATCAATCTAAAATGTTAAATCTAAATAATCAAATGGGTAATTCACAAAACATCCCCACCACCAACATGACCACTTATCCTAGTGAATTTCAGGCAGGTTCGCCTGTAGGTCTTTCACATCCTTCTACCGTCTATCGCATGGCCATGCCCATGGAGGAAGACAATTCCTGTCATATTACCCACATTGATATGGTCCAAGTGCAAACTCACTTAAGAGATGGCACTGGTTATATCCTTGAGCCAATCCAAGATTCCCCTATGCAAGATTCTGTTTTTCAACAGGATATTGCATCAACCATACCCGTTGGTTTCACTCAGGTCTACACTAACCCTTTTTTTGAGGCTAATGTGGTATCTGTTCAGCCGGCTTCATCTCCAACATCTTCCCAGATGCTCAATTGCCCTCCTTTGGAGACAAATGTAGTGTCTTCCCGACCACTTTCTCCTCCATTTACCCGGGTGTACACCAATTCTCTCTATGAGGCTGGTGGAACCTCCTCTAGCCATGACAAATTTCAACCCTCTTCTTCCCAAACCATTTATGGTTTCACCCTACCTAGGGCACAGTCTACTATTTCTTCCTAGGTACCGCCTACTTCAGCCACCTTCATTGCCCTTGCTATGCAGTCTCCTGTGACTACCATGGCAGCCTGCCCTCTACCTTCATCCAATCATCCCACCTCCCTTGGGTTAGATATTAATCAGGTTAGGGAGTACCTCGACAAGTTGCTTCAGCAACAACAACAAAAAAATTCTCAACCACCTGTCGTAGTAAATCCTACACCCCAACCAATTTCTACCCAGCCAACTTTTCTTAGCTCAGGCCCCACTTGGGTACCCCAATCTTCGGTGGTGTCCATTCCTACCCCACCTTTCTCCCAACCTAGTCCAGTTCATCATTCACCCCAATCACCTTCTTTCCGGTATCATCCATACCAACAACCTGTCCATTCCACACCGCCTAATCCGGGCAATTTCATCCCATCTCATCATTTTTCCATTCCTCCATTGCATCATCATAATCATCAAACGAATCAAAATTTTCATGAAGATTCTCGACTCCATGCTATGCAACAACAGATTGACAACCTTATGCTCAACATGCCTGGCTCATCTAGTCATAAACCTACGCTAAGGTCGTTGATCAATCAACCAATTCATCCTTCGGTACCTTCACCGCCATATCCGACTGATTTCACATTACCGAAGTTTGACAAATTTCGAGGAACTGAGGATCCTCATGAACATGTGAGCTCATTCATTCATGCCTGCTTTAGAATCCAAAATAATGACGCTCTTATGCTCAAAATTTTTCCTCAGACATTAGGGGGAGATGTTGTACAATGGTACAATCATTTAGCTCACCATAGCATTTATGCTTACGAACAATTGATTAATCTATTTTTAGAACGATTCTCCCTAAATGTACAAAGGAAAGTTTCATTGTCCGAATTATACAAGCTCAAGCAACATGACGATGAGACTTTTTATGACTTTGGAAACCGTTGGAGGGCTATCATTAATAAACTGCCATTCTCCCTACCAATGGAGGAGTTAACCAAAATGTTCACCCATAGTTGTCTAAAACCTATCTCTTGGTTACTCCAATTACAACAATACAGGACTTTTGAAGAGGCTTTGGCCCAAGAAAGTATCATAGAAGACATTAAAGTCCAAGAGGGTGTTTTAAAACCCCGTAGAAAATAATGGCAACAAAAGAGCCAAAAACGAAATAATAATTATGGCCAAAACAAACAAGCACAGGATAGTACAGCCTCAAATGTTAACCAAGTTAATCAAGTGGTGGCGAGCCAGCCCGTAATGGCTCAATAACAATAAGTAATTCAAAGTCAACCGCAACCAATTGCTTATCATGCGGTACCCGCCCCTCCTCAACCAGCTCACAATATTAGGCCAACCATGGAAACTCGACCTTGGCAAAACAATCGTCCCAAGCGACAGTTCACACCTTTAGATGAACCATATGCGGTCATATTCAACAAGTTATATAGCACAAATCAGTTAACTTTACCTAATTTTAAACCTTTAGACCCATCTAGAAGGGGAAAGTATTACAAGGAGTACCTATTTTGTCCTTATCATAGGCAAAATGGGCACGATATCAATAATTGTACAGCTTTCAAACATGTGATCCAAGATCTTATTGAGATTGGAGCCATTAAATTGAATAGCCCCTTAGCCTAACAAAATCAAAATCTTGGTGTATTTCAAACACCCCTTCCACATCGGGAGGAAGCTCCAAAAACTTTAGGGGGAGTAACTCAGGTAACTCCTCCTAATCAAGTCAACCATGTACAACAATACCAAGGTTTTGTGGGTACTATTAACGTAGTAACCCGGGGTCAAAGGGCGAACCAACCAAATCGAGGCTGAACCACAGCCACCTATACAAACCCCTAGTCCACCTCAGGTAACAGTGACCCAACGACGTGCTAGTACTTCTCAACAACCGCTAAATCATTCTACTCAATGCCAATGACCCATCATGTCATTGAGTAGCCGGTTAACTACCAGTTTAAAAATGGCTTCTACCAAGTTATTGATTTATGACCTCATTCAACAATCTCCCCGGCATAGAGAGGCATTAATGGAAATATTAAATTCAATAGAGCTTCAAACTCAAGATACTAATGCCTTCAACAACTTTGTGGGGAGTATTCAAACATGCATGGAACCCTCCATCACTTTCTATGATTTTGAAATCAAACCTATGTCAACAGAAAGTATAGATCCTCCACTGCATATCATGGCCAAGATTGATAACAAGCCATTCAAGAGAGTCTTAATTGACACTGGTTCCTTAATCAATATCATTACAACATCGGCGTTGAGTCATCTAGAGTTGTCGCCATCCCTTATCACCAAGTCGACTTTTACTCTTAAAGCATTCAATGATGCTTTATCTTCCACGGTTGGCACGATTATATTGCCCATTGAGGTAGGGGCCCGAAATTTGCATACCTTGTTTCAAATCTTGGAAGGGTCCATGGCATACAATGTATTGCTTGGATGGCCTTGGCTTAGGGAGATGAGATGTGTCCCTTCTATACTGCATCAATGTCTGAAGTATGTATATGAGGGACAGGTTCATTGTGTACCTGCTGACACTGAACCCTTCAAACATTGCAACTATGTCTCAAATCCTTATGAGATTGTGTTGCCATGCACTCATATTTTCTTGACCCCATCTACTTCTATACCATCTTCTTCTAAATCTCCCATTCCTGAAGAGCTACCCATCATATCACAACCATCTTCCTCTTTCGCTATTCCATCTCATTCACCACTTTCTTCATCTCCTAATATTCCTTCTTCTTCATCAGTGACCACATGCACATGTGGCCATGACCAATCATCTCTTTCCACATCATTACCCCCTTCTTCTACACCTTCAACATCACCTATTATTCCTCCATCTTCCCAACCATCACCAGCTGATGTTTCACAAGTCGATGAAGCATCAACCCAACCAAATCCTTCCAATTCTTCTATCCCACATTCTTTTATTCCATCATCTAGTCCATTTCCCTCCCAATTCAAGGTCCATCTCACTGATGCAGGTATTGGTGAGTATGCCATCCAAGATGTCCACATCACACCGTTCAATGTGCAAACAGTTAAAGATTTTGGTCATCCACATGACCAACATTTATCCATTGGATCGGTTTATAACATGGGTTCTATGCCAAATTCCATTAATTTTTTATATGGGGGAATAGAGTCATCTTCTAGTCCTAGGTCATATCGATGCGTTCAGTTACTCCATATCAGCAATTTGGCCTAGGTCGCTACGAGCAAGGAGTAACTGAACGCATCGATATGCCATATCAGAGACCCACTGAGCATTTTGGTCTGGGCTACCAACCACTTCCATCCCTTTCTTCTTTTGAACGAGCTTTTCAAAGCATTAATCTTAATTCAGAAGAAGAAATCCTCCACCCCGACGAATCCGAAGATGAAGCCTATGAAGAATTTGACGTCATGTCAAATGGTGATGAATCTGAAGAAGAGTCGGCGCCAATTGTTACCCTCATTTAACAAGACGAGTTTTATCTCCAATTGTTCCCTCTCCAAGAATCCATCTTTTGCTTGCTTCTTCCACAAGAATGAGGTGAACCACCCCCTCCGCCACATCCATAAGCCATAATCCAAACCTGTATTATATGTATATACTAAAATAGTGGTTTTCACCACTACAAAAAAAAAAAAAAAATTGAAAAACTATGTTGTTTTGCATCTCAGGTCTTCCGAGGTCTTCACCGGTTTTCCCTTCCATTCTGCCCATCCTTTCTTCCATAAGTCGACAATGAATTTTGAAGACTTATTCACCCCGCTCCATAATCCATATGATCCGGATAAGCCTAAGAAATGTGTCTTTGGTGTTACCTCAGGCAAAACTCCTAGGTTTTATTATCTCTAAATGAGGTATTGAGGTGGACCCAAACAAGGTCAAATCCATTATGGAAATGTGTCCCCCAACTAATTTGAAGGAGTTGCATAGTTTACAAGGGAAGATTAATTCAATTCGTTGCTTTATTGCACAACTTTCTGATAAATGTAGGCCATTTTGCCACCTACTACAAAAGGGGGTACAATTTTCATGGACAGATGAGTGTCAGAAAGCCTTTGATGACATCAAGCAGTACTTAGCGTCTCCGCCAGTCTTAGCTCCACCTCCTCGAGATCCCTTGCGAATTTCTTTGCAGGAATTTATCGATAATGATACTGCTAGAAAAGCACGTCTTGATCAACTCACACTCATAGATGAAAAATGAATCAATGCTTTAGAGAATTTGCGAGTTTATCAAGACCGATTGAAACGTGCTTACAATGCCAAAGTTCATCTAAGAGAATTTCAAGTAGGAGATCTTGTCCTTAAAGAGAATCAACAAAACACCAATGCATTGCCGCATCTTCGAGATAAATTCATGGCTAATTGGTTAGGTCCATATATGGTCACTGAAAGAGTGGGTAATGGAACTTATAGACTTGCCAGTTTAGAGGGAGAGGAAGAACCCGAACCACTTAATGTTATACACTTGAGGGAATTCTACGCATAGTTTGAATTTTATATGTACATATATACATGGCTTGTACAAAAAAAAAAACAAATAAAATAAAAATAATTTGCATTTCATTGTTAGTTGCATACATCTCATTCAAAAACATTGCATTTCATGTGCATACATCTCATTCAAAACCATAACATTTCATTTTCAGCCATAGTTGCATATCATGTTAGAGACCATTCTATATTTTGGATATAAAATTTGGTCAAGCAAAAGTCATGTTGCCTTAATCAGGGGCACCTTCATAAAATCCATCAAACCGAATTGTCATTCGTACACCCATTTTCCATTTGCACATATTTACATTGCCAAAAAAATTTCAGTCACTCAGCCATTCCTAGTGTTTTAAGCAAACTTTGAAATGCATGTCAAAGTTCTCTAGGGCCATATCACAAATTACACTAAATAAAATCTTGAATATTGGGAAATGATTTCAAAAGCGGTCTTGAACCTATCACATTTTCACATCTTAAAAACATCTTGTGTCAAAGAGAGATAACACCATCCTTGGGTTGTGCCTTGAAGTGAAAAGGGTAATCCTCGTTTGTCCTATCATGCAAACATAGTCCATAAAACAGTGGTTCTTACCACTATCACAAGCAATCACAAAATATAAATATAAACAGAGTAGTAAGGATAGGGTAAAATTCTCATCATACTTTGATTGAGAATCCGATTCCCCAAAGCTCTAAGTAAATGAACATTTTTCACACACCACTGATCCCAAATAAGTTGTAAGGATCGTACTACTTGTCCAGTCATACGGATAGGTAGTCATCCCCAAGGCTTACAAAGGTCAAAAACAACATGGACTATGGAGTTAACCTTCACCGGGGCTATAGACGCTTGACTGGCAGTGGAGTATACTCATTGCATGGCAACATGTCTCTCCTCAAAAAGAGACCTCTGAATGCTCATACGGACAAACTAGCTTCGGGGTCTTCTCCATAACAGGGTTACCTAATTTATGCAAGATGAGGTTAATGAACACACTTGCACACACACAGGTTTTTGATTGCCTAGAGTCACTACCATGCTTTTGATTTGGTTAATGAACTCGCATGCACACACATTTGGTCCTAGTTGAATTAAGCAGTGTTAGTAAGTTTGTTTGATACCACTAGCATGTTTGAGTCTTTGTAAAACAGTCTTCCATATCAACCTCCATATCACCCTCCATATCTTCTTCCATATTCATGTCATTCCATACGTCATCCATTCACAAGCCACCAAGTTCGGTGCCCCTGATTAAACAATTATGATAACAATTGGCTAAATCTAACTATCTAAAAGTATGAGTGCTTCTTAGTGCATATTTCATTTACTTAGTCTAGCATTAATCATCTATAAGTTTGCATTCCATTCCATCACATATGCATCAAAAGCATTAAAACATATAAAAACATGCATCACAATAGGCATTCACACAAAAAAAAAAAAAAGAGTAAAACACCAAATAAATAAAAAGCCATGTATATATATATATGTATAAAGGTAAAACTGTACAGTGAATGCCAAAAGGCTACAATATACAATAGAGCACCAAGGCTCATAAAGAGTGCATCTAAGCACTAAGCTAACCATCAAAAGAGGACCCCTGAGACCTAGTAGGAGCCCTAGACCTAGTGGTGTACTACCTCCAATCGGGCTGCCTCCGCTAGCCCCACTGCCTCCAATATCTCCCAGTCTGCCTGGGACAACGACCTCCTCATCCTCGGAATGATAGGGGAGAACCGGTGTCGTGCCTCTAACACCCTAAGCTGCAAAACAACAAAACAAAAATTTGTTACAATTTTTTCCAAAAAAAAAAAAAAACACATAATAAGTACTTGCTTAAATGAACAAATACCTCAGCTGGCTGCACTGGCGCATCTGCTTCCATCTCCGCCATAGCTCCCACGTGCTTCACTCTCCCACACAACCTTTCACTTCACTTCACTCCACTCCCTCAGACGCACTTCTCTTAAGCTCGAACGCACAAATGAGCGAAATTCTCGCTGAAACTATTTAAATAGCTGATTTTGGTGCCCTAAAACACAGTTGTGCGTTTCATGGTGGATTCAGACGCAGTCCTGCGTTTGCAGAGTGCCTAAACACCGACGGGCGTCTCTGCCAACCACAAACGTAGACCGGCTTTTGGTGTCAGTATTGAATAAAGGAACAAAACTTACAAAATTTAAGCTTACCTCCTCCAAATTTCATCAAATTGCATTCATCCATTCTTCTTATCATAATAAAACATTTTGTGAAGGTTACAATAGTTTTGGACACAAATTTTGTCATTTTGCTCAAAAAGCGCATCATTCATCATTGTTTCACAAATGGGGTTAAAAATATTCAAAACCTTCACAAAATTAACCACATTCATCAATTCTTCTGATCTATCGTCAATTTCATTCTTCTTTCATCATGCATATTTTTGCCAAATCAAATTAAAGTAAACCTCGTATCTAGTGGTATATTCTATCACCTTGGCGATTGCAACGATTTGCATCCATGCAATTCGGTAAGAGGATTAAACCACCATAAGGACACTTACCATTTATCATCATCAATTATTTTATTGTTTGAAAATTGGAAATCAATTTTGGGTATTCTAATTTTCAAGTGACCTCATACCAAGATTAATTTGCTCAACAGTTGTCATTGATGGCCTAGTTCATGGGGCCTTAAACATGGACAATCTTTAATATCATCATTATTTTGAGTCTTGCTAGAGATTGAGGCTACCTAGGTTAATTGGTTCCGACCCGAGAAATTATACATACAGTCACTAGGAGCATCTCTGAGTTCTGGACTCTTTCATGCATCTTTCATATTTGCATATCAATGGCGCCAACAAGGCAATTTCATCAACAGTATGGATGCACACACAGGAGTTGGGGCATCCGTTATCAATTTTTAATTTTCTTATAGTGGAATTCAACTTACATGATCATGGAATTTATAGTTTGGAAAAAATCCCTTTATAACCGTTGGGGCAGAAAACGGTCCATCTTTCACATCACTCATATCGTCTTCAATCATATTCTTTTCTGGTTTGTACACCAACCCCTTTTCTATTGGGACATAAACAGATGGTTCATACACCAACCCCTTTTTTTCACCGTTGGGGCAAAAACGGTTCATTTTCTTCCAAATTTCTTCCAATTGGCTTGTGAGAACCATTCTCGCTCGCCAATTGAGGGGGTAAGCTAATAAAATTTTAAATATTCTTTTATTCTTTGGTCTTCAAAGTTGTGCTTTAGTCTTGAGAGAGAGTTGCGTCTGATCCAGCTTTTCAGGTGTCTTATGTTTTTGTGCTGCATTGTGTCTTCACACAAGGCAGCTCAAAAAGGGGCATCTGTAGACACAAAAATCCAGCCACTTGTAAGTCATCTATACCTTCCTATCATTCACATGTCAATCATTCATCCTTCCCGCCATTATTTGGCCCAAATCCACACTTTCCTGCCATTATTTGGCCCAATTTCACCTTTCCCGCCATTTTTCATCCCCAAATTTATTTAAATTAATATTTATATATATTTTTTAATATTTTAATATATTTTAATATATATATATAAATATATTTTAAGTGATTTAATCTAAGCCGTCCATCTTTCATTTAATCTCATCCGTCCATCCTTCTTAATCCGTTTCACAACCTAGATTTATTCTCTACCCTTGGATCCACTTTAATCTTAGCCACACGTTCAAAGTGTCGTTAAAACCCTAAAGTGTGCCCTAAGAGTGGATTATAAATTGAGTCACTTTGATGGCTCAAACCCTATCTTCTTCTCCTATATTTGCTATCTTTGCTATCTTTTGGACCTATCTCTTCTATTTCATCTATCTCTTCAGCTATCCATCATCGCATCCTTTTTGCCGCATCCATCGCCGCATCCGTCGCCAACTTCACCGCCATCTCTTCTGCAGCACTCTGCAGAATTCCACATTCTTGTCGCAAGTGCCCGCGGGCATTTACCCGCAGCCACAGACTTAGACCGGCGTCTGAAACCTTGATCGAGAAGCACGCGGGCATTCAGCGAGTGCACCAGGGCGCCTTCTGCAGCTGATTTGACAGCCACATTACTTCCAGATGCCGCCTGGTCTAGCCGCGTTAACAGAGAACAGGTATAAATCAGCTTAAAGCAAGTAACTTATTTTCTTTTATTAATCTGTTTTTGAATTCCTGCATTCTATTTTTCTAGGGTTTTAAATTATTTTTGAGGGCTCACACAGTGGAGCCCTCTTATTAATTTCTAACTCCTTGATAGTGTTAATGTGTGCAGGATTTTAATGGCAGATCTGGTGTGTTGATAGTAGCTGTTTAAGCTGGAGTGGTCCGAGCTACAGGATACAACAAAGCCCACTCACCTTGTTGGGGTTAAATATATATTCTTCGGAGACGCCACCACTTTATGATAGCTAGGGTTTCGGAGAACCCTAGCACAAACTATAATTTGTGTATCACGGAAAGGGTTACAGGCCCTGTTGTACTCAAAAGGAGTTTCTAAACTCCGTTGATTAATAAAAATCGTTTGTTTTGTACAACTATGTTCTGCATTACTTTTTATCGTGATTTCTTTATCTTTTGTTTGGCGTTGTATCTTTAATCTACATTAACATATCCACACAAAAAAATTATTGTTGAAACAAATCGATGAAAAATATCATGGTATTGTTAGTTATAATGAAAGGCTATCGATGTTTGAAACAAAAAATGAACTTAAAATAGAAAGGCCTTTATTTTATACAAGAAAAAAATACATGGAACCCTAAGACACAAAAAAAGGATATGAAACCCTAGGACATAAAAAGGTACATGAAATTCTACAACAAATTATAGAGGATCAAGCACTAGAGCTTCAACACTTAGACTATAAAGGCCAAAAACATACAAATTTATTGACTTGATCTACAAAATGAAGGATGATAAAAAATTAAATACACTTTGTATCTCATGGAAGTGTCTACAAAAAACATAGATACCAGATGAACTATTGAAAGAATGTTCAAAAACTAGCCAATAATGAACATCACAACTATCAAAACAAAATACCAGAATGCAAATAACGAGTAGAGGAGATGTTTATTACCAAAAAAAAGTGGACATACCATTCTTCAAAAGTGGAAAGACACTCAATAACAATAGAAAAATAAGAAGAGAGAGGTGGAAGGGGATAAATTCCCCATCACAAGGAAATATGTGTTGCTTTGATACAAAATGATACGAAACCAAGAGGTAAAATACTTTATAAGGAAAATAATGATGTGTTCTATTGATAAAAACAAATATTTATAAGCATAAAATTCCAAGAATTGAAAACTTTACACTAATAAGAAGGAAAATCAATCTATCAAGAAGCAAAATTTCCATATAAATATGAAATAAGAGCAAGGAGTCGACATGAATCTATAGTAGCCCAACTAATATCTTTAAATTATTGATGGTTAAGAGGCTCAATGAATGAATAATTTGAGCAATTTAATCCTCTAAAACTAATAATATGATCAAAAGATTCAATTTTATATTTTATTTGATCAAAAGATTCAATTTTTTCACCCCATGAGGAAAATTACATTTTATAGAAGTAGCAAATTACTCCTTTCCAAGGAGTAGATAGTTCATCATCAAGATACGCATAACAAAGATGCATACAATTCAAGGTAATCAACTTGAAAATAATATTTTATAATTTTGGGTGCAAAAAGTGTGGTAGAAGGATTTTATATAGTTTTGGGATAATTTTAAAATCATGTAACATCTAGTGGTGTATTATTTTGCTAAAGACGTCCCTAACTTGGTAGATTTACTAGAGATAAAAATTTATTACCCTAAGTAAATCCTAGGCGAATAATTTAGTATAAATATGAGTTAAAGGTTCTTTTATAAATATATTTTGGATGTTGAAGGAATTAGAGCTACACTATGTGGACTCCACATTGTACTCTTGCTTTAATTTTGGAATAAAACAAATACTACTTATGACATTTGCTCTTCAATTATAACACTATCATTTTGAATTGCATAATACATAAAGATTATAGTAAAACCTTTTCACTTTTTATTAGTCCTCTCCTATTATATTTTTTATTTTATACATTTGGAGTGCATTTATATTAATTTACTTATTCTTTAATTTACTAATCACACACTCTTCTTGCTAGAACTATGGCCGTAATATTTTTTTAAGCAATTTACTTAGTCTCTATCACCCTTAACTTTATGAATTCAATTTTATGCATTTTACTTTTAGTATTTCAATATATTATTTTAAATTAACTAGGTTAATGGGAAACCTATTTGAACCTAGAGGATAAATAAGATATTATTATCCCTTTCCAACTATTTAAATGGATTTGTAAGGCACATTAGACGTTAGACCATTTCAACATTGAATAGAATCCCATGTTATAGAACTTTATTTCTTCTAACATAGATTATTTACTATTTACTAAAATAACAAAACATCCATCCACATATCCATCACAACAATCCACATAATGAGAAAGATATAGATAATGCCCTTAAAGTAGGAAAATACCAATAATAATTTTTAAGGAAGGAATAAATCCATAACATCTCCTAATATGAGAGACCACTCCAAAAACAAATACAACTACAAGAGAATAATCAATATGAATTAATTATCCTTACAATGATAATATCCCTTCTTTATATACCCATATTCTAATTCTACTTTGGGAGTCTAGTACTAAACTCTCATCCCACTCATTATTATAACATACTATAATATTATAATTGACCTTGGGTCATGTGTGGCCCATGCCAAATATCCTTAATACCCTCATGCAATATAATATCATACCCCCATATACATATTCCTAGGTACCATAACATTCCAACCTCAAAATAAATGTTTCATCCTCTAAACATGAGAAGAATCTAAATAATATAATCTTTTAAGCAATGTTGATAATTGGTACCAAGCTTGATCATCCATCCATGAAAGTTAAATCTTGATTTGTGGTGGTATTTTATGATGCCAATATGTCATTATTCCACTTAAATATCCATAGTTTCTCTATTAGTTCTATGCTTCTATTGCATTACTCTATATTTTGAATGATTGGTCCTATCGTTCTATGATGTTGCTATACTACTTACAAATCCAAAATCATAATTTTTCTGCAAAAATTGACATACTTGATCCCTTTCTAACTCCATGTAGATCCATAATAATATTTATACCCAAGTCATGCCTCAAATACTATTGCCATTCATGGTGGTTTGGGTAGTGATATGTTACAACCTTAACCCGACGTTATACTTCCTTTTATTATTCAATATTTTGTTCCTCTATTTTAAATTTTTCCTCATGCTCTTTTCTCTTGTACCCTTTTTTTAGTGTGTCTTTGTGATCTTGTAACAAAGTTTTCTTAGACTTTGTTGTTGCTTCTTCCATGAACTCTGCTATTGCCTCTAAGGTAGATTCATATTTTTATTCCTTTGTTGGTTTCTTAACTTGTTTCCCTACCATAATTGCTTATGGTTTCTTATATTTAGGTATTATATTCAAATAATTTAGCCAAGATAAATAAAATATCATTTAATCACTTTAGAATAATGAAATACCTCTTTCAAAGGAATAAGAAATTTAAATTAAAAATAAAATGAGTATTTATACCTAGTGATTGGAGAAATATTGTGATGCTTGTCATGGAGAAGAGGATGGTATAATAATAGCTTGAGGATTCTAAAATAATCCATGAATATTATGTTGCCAAAGGAACCTTATGAAGGATCAAATAATAATGATCTTTAATCAAACTAAAAATAGATTCTTTGAAATAAAATATTTTATGAATTTAAGTAATGTCACTTGAATTTGTGTCTATACTATATTGGAATTCATAATTATTTCTTAAAACAAATTGAAATAATATTACTAAAGTATAATAGAAAAGAGTAGTAAAGAGCAAATAAAAAAGAACAATTAGATATGGTAATTTAAGGATATCATGAGACATCCACATAAATGATGGTCATAAAGAAAACACATTGATACAATGGACCAATTCAAGAGGTGAATAAATATCTTAATAAATTGCATAGAATTATAGAACCCATAACCCATATAATATTAATGCTTAGGATAAACGTTAATTGTAACATATTTGCTTTACAAAATTAATTATATTGCATATAGGCTTATACGATAATGCCCATATTACACTTTATACAATGTTCTCTTTATGATATTGTACAATTATGTATATCATACAATATCAAACATAGCCAATGAGGATATATTACACATTTCTTATGAAAAATGGGCCCAAAGATATCATCCTTTCTTAAATTATGAAAAAGTCTCTCATGATTACGTAACTTCATACTTCTAATATTGATACATCACATATGACTCTTCACTTACACACATGAAAACTTTCACTAATAACGCACACTTGCACACAAGAAACCTTTCACTCATAACTCCTATTTGATCACATGACACATAAACACACTTTACATATTGACACATACTTTTGACAAACACTTACAATAGTACTCAAGGTACCAAATAATGTAATACCACCAACAATTTCAATACCACCCTTATTACATGATCATATTATTATAATATTTAAAAAATTCATATTATTGTGGTTCTACAACAAACCATGTTATCATGGGTTACCTTATTGAAAGGGTGTTGATAACAATACATATATTTGAATATTAGGAGCATTAATATAAACACATCCCATTTAACATTGATCTATAATGCTTTGGACATTCCTTTTCATATTATCAATAGTTATAGTTTTATATAGATAATGGCATTAGTATCTTAAGTTTATTAATGTTACATATTTAGTAGTAGTTGTTACAAATTTTATTATTTCAACATGAAGTTGAAATAACTTAAGATAAATCATTATAGTAATTAATTTTTAAAAAAATATAATAAATTTACCATTTTCAAAGGTTATTTTTAGTATTAAGAATACTTATTTGATTTTATTATGCATAATTATTAATGTTTATTTATAAATAAAGGGGATGCATCCTCAAAAAAAAAAAAATTGGGAAGTTCATATGCTCGTCTTTCTAATCATTTATTGCACCCTTTAAATATATCATTTTGACAATATTTAATATTATATTAGGATTGTATGCATATTTTTTATGGAATTATGAGTATAGTATATTTTTTCTAAATAATTTTAGCATCTTATCCCACACAATTTGTGCTTTAAAATAAAACTTGCACATGCTACTAATCCAATCATACCCCTAGTATGTTGCATGTCTAGTAAATTTGAATATTTTCATGTCTAATAAATATTGACTTATGTCTCATATGCATGATAGGAAATTTTACACTTCATATATATATATATATATATATATATATATATATATATATATATATATCATATATATATATATATACATATGAAGTATATATTTTTTTGATGAAAGGCCATTTTAATTGTAAAAATAAAAGTCCTTTACAAAAAAAAAGAAAGGTGGGTGGATAAATAATCACACCCTGGAAACCACTAACTTATCCTAATAGCAGATAAAGAAAAACAAACTGCACCACTGAGGCAATATATATATATATATATATATATATATATATATCATATGAAGTATATATTTTTTTGATGAAAGGCCATTTTAATTATAAAAATAAAAGTCCTTTACAACCAAAAAAAAAAAGGTGGGTGTATAAGTAATCACACCCTGGAAACCACTAACTTATCCTAATAGCAGATAAAGAAAAACAAACTGCACCATGACCATCAACATCAAACTAGAAATATTCTATAGCTAGAAAGGCTTAAGGAAGGGAGCTCGTGGTAAACAAAGCCTTATCCACTTGAAGCGGGTGGTTCCCCCCACCCATCAGAGTGCTCCTCACCCCAACCTGAAGCATGAGTAATTAGATAAGAAGGACGAGACCAACCAAAAATATACCCGTAGCTTCCCGAAGCCCCCCAACCATCATTAGGCACAGCCATAGATTGTGATGTGATCATGAGCATAGAATATTGGGAGGTATACAGATCTGATTACTGCAGTGGCCCTCCACATTCATGGGATCTTCTCCAAGGATGTTGATGTTGTGCACGATCAAGGCATAGGTGCGAACAGGATCTCGCTGGGTGTGGAGGTGAACGATCAGGGGCCTTCCTACTGATGGTACAAGGGGTGTCACCCCAATATTTTAACAAAGCCTACAAATGGTCCAGCTCCATAGACACCTTTTTAGCCTGGTCACAAATCTAAAACCACACATCATGAAAAAATTGAGCTTGTCAGTAAACAAAAAATCCTGAGACAGATCAACCTGCTTGAAAATAATTTTATTTTTAGATTTCCAAATGTGAAATAAGAGGCTGAATCTAAATATTTACCACACTTACCTCAAAAAGAGAGAAAACTAAATGGGATCACCTATAAGGACATGATTCCATGAAATTTGTAGGGACATAAATGGATCAAAGAAAAAACCCACCCAATTCCAAGCAAGACTAACCTATCTACAGGACCCAAAAATTTGTATACAAGACTCTGATTCTTGAAAAAATGGGCATCGAGGCTCAAGCACCCCCATCTAAGAAATTCTACGGCCAAGGGGAAAACTCTGACATAGTAAACTCTAGGTGAATTTTTTTTTCTTTGGCTTCAGATAAGATGCCCAAGCTGAATGAAATCTGGTTTTCCACCTAGAGGGTGGTGAGAGAAGGTCTCATTTGATATTGAGTTTGGGCACCATGGGGGAAGTTAGCGTAAGCCATTCATATCCCTACGTAGCTCTGTAGCTGAGCAAGGAAGTTCTCTTATACCAAGACCAATCTTTCCACCAGGGTTTTTTGGATCTGACACCTAATTTTTGTCGTAAGGATAAAGGTGTATGGTCCATAATAGCATCATACATAGCCTTGTCAGCGTTGGACAAGTACAACATCCTTTTAAAATCATTCCAAGAAATCCAATATCTATTTTCCCTAGAGTAGAAATCAGCAATGGTGGCAATGCCCCACTTAAAAAATTTTGAGGCATGAACCTAGGGAACTTTGCCCAATGGCTTACCCTAAATCTTGAAGATAGGGGACCACCAAATATTAAGAAGATTAATGGAAAGGCTTTTATTTGAATGGAACCCCTTCCAAATAATCCAAGGTTTTAATTGTTGCCAAGCCTTCCATATGCTTTTGATGACAAAATAATCAAGGATTTTAATAAAAAATGGGACTAGCACAAGAGATGGCAAATCCATTCCTACATAGGCTCGATGATTAAGGGGAAGCCCAGCTGAGATGCAATGTCTGATAAGAACTTTCTATGCTTTAGGTCCTTTGATATCCCACACAATCCATTTAGCACATAGGGCTAACCCTTGATGCTTATAGTCCAACAAACCCATACCCCCTTCTTGTCATGGGAGACAACAAATATCCCAAGCCACTCTATGAAAGCCCTTCCGCTCAGACCCACTAGACCATAGAAAATACCATAGCAATTTTTCAAGCCATTTGTAACAAGCTTGGGAAGGGACCCAACAAGAAGAGTAATAAACATACAAGGAAGCCAACACTTTCAAGAAAATTTGAAATTTACCAACAAGAGACAACTTCTTAGAATTCTAATATTCCATCTTGCTTTCCACTTTATTGATGACATAAAACTATAATTAAGATAGAGATCCTTGAAAGGCAAAAGGAATACCCAGGAATTTGAAGACTTCTCCAGGATGAATCGAACTCTATTGCACATGTTGAAGACAATGGGGAAGAGGATGCAGGAATTTCTTGTAATAGGAGGTTTTCCTCCATTAGATATTAGACCTTGAGGATTTGTAAAAAATATCAATACAAGATAGAGCTTCAAAAAGAAATTGCTCGTCCTCATTCAGAGTAAGGAAGGAATCATCAACAAAGTGGACGTTAATGAGTTGACCAGCATTCCCAGGAAGGAAAATACCTTGAAGCATCCACAAAAATATAACCAAAGGTTTCTAGTGCTAAAATATAATGATTCTAGATAAATCTAGTTTGCTCAAATCTCACAATAGAGAGAAGCAAGGGCCTAATCCACAAAGTAAATGCTTTGGCAATGATCTTGTAGCTGACATTAATAAAAGTTATTGGCCTCTAATTTGTTATGATTTTTGGATCCTTGAACTTTGGGATAAACTTGATATTGCCCTTATTGATAATAGCACCTAAGGAGCCAGTTTGTAGGGCTTCCAAATATACTTTATGCAAGTCAGGACCAAAAAAATCCTAGCAAGTTTTGTAAAATTTGTAGGGAAGCCATCAAGCCCTGGGGTCTTCAAATTTTCCGTTTGAAATAGGGCCTCCACAAGATCTTACTTTGATAAGGGTTGTTCACAATCATTTTGTTGCATTGGGGAGAGGCAAGTTGGGATAACCTCTTTGCAACATTGAAGGGCTAATTATCTTTCAAGGGTGTACAGTTGAGTAGTAAAAATATGAGAATAATACCATGTAAATTCAGCTACTATTTTAGGAAAAGAGGTGGTGCAAACCCCATTAACCAATAAATATTTGAATTGAGTGGAGTGACAATAAGCTTGAAGCCTTTGGAAAAAATCTTTAGAAACATGGTCACCCACTTTGAGCTAATGCAGCCTAGATTTAATTTGAGCCCCTCTGGCCTCATACACTTTAGCCACTTTGAGATCATGCTGGAGTTGAGCGATATGAGCTTGATTTCTAAATTTAAATGGTAAGGCCTCAAGTCATAAGGATACCTATGCAAGCTCATTATGTAGAGCAGTATTAGAGTAATGGTGCAGCTACACCACCTTCTTCCCCAGGCTTCTGAGCAGAGCAATGGTATGAAAAATGGCATCATTCCACCACTCAATCCATATTGAATCTCCATTGGGTCTAGGTATAATGTTCTAGATCCTTTGGATGTGACAAACAGTGGTATCATGTTGCAATAAAGAAGTGTTAAGAAAAAACTAAGCATGAGTAGGCCATTGATGGGTGGAGGAAACATGAATAGAGAACATTATGGAGGAATGATCGGACGAGACCATACCAAGAATGGTTTCAACAAAAGGGACTGAAGGGAGCCAATGAGAAAAATAAAAATCACTTTGGTCTGAAAACATAGCCCTGTTCAACATTTTTAAAACTCTTGCAGGGCTTGACTAAAAATTAGATCACATGAACCACAAATGCTCAGGAAACTGACCCGTAGAGAAACAAAAATTTGGATTGGAGATCCCCAGTTTATTTTTCATAAAATATCATGCATTTCGCTCTCCCGAGGCCTACCTATTGGGGATCTAGACCATTTTATAATTAGGCTTCTCAACCATATTAAAATCACCACACATCAACTAGATCGTGGTAGGTAAGGACAAAGCACACCATATCCATAGGATACTTCTATATTGGACTTCATTAGAGGCATAAATATTAATAATCTCTAAGGAAAGACCACCAACTTCAAGCAAAATCCAAACTATATGGTGAGAGGGGTCAGAACCCCATGTGACAAAAGTGCTCACCGACCTATTATTAAGCAAAATGATAGTGCCTCCATTTTTGTGATTGTGGTTGGTAGTATACATCTGACCACCAGGCCATAACATAGAACAAGTAGATTGTAAATTGAAACTTGCCACTTTGACTTCTTGTAAACACACAAAATATGGACAACCATAGATACTGGAATAGGTAGATATTTCATCCTGAACCATGTAATGACGAACATGGTCCATCAACCCACACATATTCCAAGAGAGAAATAACATTAAAAATAGTCAAGTTGCATACCCCCACTAGATTCAATCACATTATCCATCAACATGTGATAGAGGTTATTCCTAAAGGTGTCCATGGTGGCAGATGAGAAAGATGTTTATCACTGCTGGTCCAAATGAGCAAGCTGCTCACTATGTAGGGGGTTACGAGACCTCCATCCTAAATTTTGAGAGAAACTTCCTTCAGCCCCTACCTCATCATTATAACCCAATGGTATAGTGGACCGAATCCCTTCATTGTGGTCTATGGACTCGATGGCTAGAGTAGGAGAGTGGACAGGGACCGACTCCATAATCGATGGTTACATGGGAGGCTTAGGTGTTAGGTCCTGAGCATATGTGGCCACTGTGTGCCCCACTTGAGTGGGCTTGCCACCTTTCATTTTCTTGTGTGAAACCTCAGCCCACTAGCCATATTTTTATGGAGGATGTGGGGTAGTGGGAGATAATACAACACCAAATACCGAGGTAGACGTCTTGGCCTTAAATTTTTTAGTCATTAAGGGGCAATCCTTAAGGCGATGGGAGGCTAACTGGAAGTGGTAATATGTATTGGGTAGGTTGATATACACCACCCACTGATGAATATATGTAGAACAAACTTGAATGTCAATATACTCCTTTAGGGTTTTAGCTAGGTAAAACTTGATACACATTCTCCTGTAGGGAAAATCGACATGAACCGAGAGGGTTCATAATAGATAAATTCACCAAGGGTGGATACCAATTTTTTTAGAAAGGGCCAACATGCAATGGGGAGGTTCGGGAGTTCTACCCAAATAGGCATGACTAGGGAAACAAAATTAGAAATTGTGAAATCCTGGCTCTATGGCTGAAATATGAGTAGTGAACTATTAATGTAACTAGGACTCTTATTGATGACCTTTTGGGCTTGGTAGGTACTACCAAAATGGAAATGAAAAAACCTTTAGATATATTTTGGACATGGTCAACTTGAATCCCATACAGATGCCAATACTGCTCAATCCAGTTTCTAAGGACATGCTCAAGGGGAATCTAACCCAAAAATACCCTATAAGAGTATTATTTTCAAAACAAGAACATGCCTAATTGAATTCATACAGAGGAATCACAAAATCTGGTTCAAAATTACCTTGTGGTACACCTTGAAAATGAATTTCCTGGTTTGTTTGTTCATCTCTAGAGCCATTCCTCTTGCTACAAACTTTAGACGAAGTCGAGTGAGGAGAAGCTGACATAATAACACACATAGAACAAGCATGACATGGATGCTAGCACAAGCTCCCAGATAATGAATGAAAACTTCCATAGATCCTAGGATAACATGTAGATCGACATGCATGCAGACTGCTCATCCTTCAAGTATAAAATTTTATATCATGCATGTGTTTGAATATTCAATGTATGATAGTGCTCACAAAATTTTTATGATTTATAAATTGAAGAAAATATTTTTTAAGGTTATAAGCTTAATAAAATGTTTTAAAAATCATATTATATGTATTCAATTAGAAGATAACTCTTAAAAAAAAACAAAAGTATAGTACTTGGAAAAATAGATATATTTACTGCAATAATAACAAGTTTGTGCATGTGATTCCTCCACTACAACAAATAATATGAGACAGACAAGTTAACCCACTCATTAGATGTCCTCAATGTCCAAGTTTCTAGAATATTTTGATGTCTACATCTCTAGTATGAATCCCACCAAGAAAAATCAATTCTACTATATTGGTTATTGAAATTTTTATTTATAAAAAAAACATTGTTGATTACTAGAGTTTTACCAATTAGCATTGTAACAAAGCCATATCAGATTGAATAACATTTTTTATATTTAAAACCATTAATTGGATTCTAGATCAAGTCCCTAAATAACTATATTATCAACTTAGTCACTCTAATAACACTTCCATCAAGAAAAAACAAAAATGTTGATACATTATTTTTCAAATGCATCTAAATTGAAACCTTTACATGAAAATTGAGTAATAATTTTTAGTTATCCAAATTTTTAACAATATATCATAGGACTTCCCATTAATTAAATTGGCATACACAAACTATTCATTATTATTCCCAAAAATATATTTAAGTTATATAAAAATTGTTACTATATGTACCTTTTTATGCCTTACTCATTGCTAGGTAGATATTGAGCACATTGCTAATGTTCATAGCCTATAATATACATCCTCCTTTGTTAGCATATGATAAGGCTTATCCAAAGCTTTTGAACGTTGTGTTTCACCAAGAAATACCACAATATAACTTTCTAATAAAGAAGAAATGGTGTTCCCTGTATTATAATATTTTCTAACAAGCATGATAAGTTCACCTAGTATTTTAGGCTAAGTCTAATTCAATCACAAGCCTTCCACTAGTGCTTATAAAATATGTGTCCTCTTACCTATTGTTTGTTGTGATAATATTTGGAAAAGAGCATGATTGTTGGCTTAACCAACATAACTCACTCTTATTTTTGTAAAAATAGTTCACATAATTGAAAATACTAATGCCTATAAATGCTATGCAACATTTACATCCATATAATTTCATTATCTAAATGAAGTTGAAAGTATCCTATGCCTCATATATCATCTCTAGCTAAGGGGGAGATAATTTCAACATAATAAAAGGAAAGGGCAAAAATATTTTGATTTTCAAAGACAACTAAGAGTTCAAATATTGTTGTTGACATCATGAAGCTTTTAGGAATTAAAGGGATGGGATTCATTACTTCTTAGTTCCTTTTACTAATATCAATACACCACCATTCTTGATTTCTTATACATTTATGTCCATGACTAGATTATTCGTAAAATGACTGGGTCTACATATCTTGGGTAAACTTCCTAGAGGAAGTGTTATAAGGGGTAAAGAATGACATGCTTATTATTGTTTTTTTTACCTTGGGTTATGGATGTAACTTCTTTTATTTAAATTTCCTTGTCTTAGATATTATAAGGATATTGCCAATGGGTTTTTGATTCAATGCTTGGGATAAATAGTTGATATAGTCCACACCAAGATTCAAATATCAATGGTACGAAATAGCTCAATGTGATTAAAATAGAAAGGGTAACCCTTTCATAACCCTATTTTTAAACTAAATATATATATGTGTGAATTTTTTTATTTATATAATAATATACCATAATTTTATTTGATATATTTTACATAGAAAATTATATACAATATGCAAATCATTATAAGAATCATGTTTTATATATATATATATAGAAGAGTTGGTTACATCCATACTTTTTTAGTAACTGTTAAGTGCAGGTTTCAAACCATAAGGGTTGATTCCAACAAGATTATACCACCTTGTTATTGTTGACCTGACATGAGAGGGACCACTGATCTCTTAGGATTCATACCATCGTCATCAATACGAATGCACTCACAAGATTCAAATCAAACTACTACCTTGCAATAGGAATTCCCCCAAGGTTTGAACCTTTGTATCTTCTTGGTAAGTACTTGGCCAAATAAATAATTACCAATCCACCTAATCCTTGGGAGTAAAATCTTGTTATGTTATATGAAGAACACAATATTATAATGAAAGGGGGGGTGAACAGTATAAGACCGCTTTTTACTTTTCTTTCTCAAACAGTATTAATCAATATAATCAATGGCAATATCAATAGCAATAACCAAAACAATGCACAAATCATCACACACAATACAGACACCAATTTAACATGGTTCACCCAATGTGGGTTACATCCACAGAGAAAATATTTCACTAAATTTTCTCAATCAATCTCTTGGGAATCCTTTCCCTATTACAATGTTTATGGATCTCTGTCAAAAGGAGATGTTGATCCCCTAAATATTGTTTTTGGATCTCTATCCACAGGAGAACTCTTTCTCCTCTGCTCTGGCTGGTGATCCTCTATAAGACTACTGCCTCTTGTTGCAAATGTAAAAAGGGTTATTGTCTAAGTGGCTCATAAATATCCTAATTTTTGACCACAGTGTGAACACCCTCCCAAATATGTTGGCATCATGTCAGCAATTTTTTTTAATAATATCCTCCCTATATTCCCTCTCTCCGTCGCCTCCTTTCCTCCCTATTTTTTTTCCACTATTCTCTTCTTATCCCTCCATAACCTCCATATTCCTCCACCGCCTCCCTCTTCCCTTATCCCTCCATGTCCCTCCATCCTTTCCTTCCTCCCTATTTAAACACACGATATTATATTGTATGGTAGTTGGAGGCGCTTCAAATTTTTATTTTAATTAATTAAATTTGTGTTTTTTAATCAATGCATCATTTTGCTGCTCTGACTTACACTGGTATTAGATCCGAAGCCGGGGGCACAAATCCCAAGGTAGGTGTAGAGAGATGATTTGGCATGGATGCTAATTAGCAGCATGTAATTTGAGATAGGCAGAGAGCAGGTGCTGACTGGGTAGCTGACATAGAGTTGATGTGGCAGCCAACAAAACTTGGGCATGAATACCAAGGTGCTAGGTGGCGAACACATGGTGGAGAGCTGGAAAGGAGGTGACACATGGCGGTGAGGCAGCTGACGATGTGAGGTGGTGTGGACACTGACATGGCGAGCTCCAAAGCAGGTGTGCTGACGTGGTAGTGTGCTAATGTGGCACATGTTGGTGTGGCGTGTTGGCATGTGATGTGGTAAAAATGCATCTGGCCAATTTCCCGAAGGCAATCGCCTCTTAATGTGCGTGTTCACGTTAATAAACCCCACTGTGCCCATACCACAACGCATGTGGGACTAATTTTTTTAAAAAAACTTTTACCGTGTGATAGGTTTTAATATTTTTGCCTATGTTTTGGTTTCAACCAAGGCATGTATAGCACGTGGTGTAAGGTGCTCGTTGATGAACGAGAGAACCCGAGTTCGAAACCTGTCGGGTGCAAAATTGTTTAAACAAAATTGTTCTTTTTTTTTTGGCCTGGAAGGTTTAAAAGGCAGTGCACCCAATACTTGTTTCAAAGTCGTGAGGCGGCGTGTTGGTTGGAGATCGCATTTTCTCATGGGAGGTTGTCGGTTCAACTCCCATCCGCTCCGAAAAAAAAAGGTTTCATATTGTTAAAGTTTTTTAAACTTTTTTTAACGTTTTAATTAAGTTTAATAATTATTTCAAGTTTATATTTTTTAATTAGTTTTAAATAAAAAATTTATTTAAAATTTAATTAAGAATATAAAAGAATATTATTAATTTTTTTTAAAAAGCCTTAAAAAATTTGAAAACCTTTTTAACCTTTTGGAAAGTGGAATTAAAAAAATATATATTTTTTCCCGGAGATAAAGTTTTTTAAGCACCAAAAAATTGATGATGCAACTCTGCTAATGCTTTGTTATGATGAGTAGATGATCCGGTCAACCGGATGCTATCACGCTCTATGCTCTCTACTAAGGAGAGAGTCAGATGAGTCATTTGATGAGAGGGTCCGACAAGACAAAATACAAACTATATTCAGTCAATTGCAGAATTCAGTGATAGCTCACCATAGGAAGCCCGATTTAGGATATGAGGTTGACTTAGAGGACAATATTTTTGGACAACGAGTGGAGGAGTCCAATTCAGTTGCATTTGAGCCTGAGGAAAAATCTAGTGAGAGCTATACCCTACACTCTATAGAGCCTGAGCCTGAGCTAGCAGAGCTTGAGCCAATAGAGCCTACACCAGCAAAGGTCGAGCCAGTAGCAGTTCCTAAAATTATTGTCATCAGTGACGACGAAGATTCCATTGCAGACAATTTTGGGCCTCTAGTACTAGGAAATCCACAACAAGAAGAACAAGAAATCAGTGAGAGAATTAATAAATCTAGATTTTATTTGAATCTGTAATTTCTTTGTACATCTTTTTTTCAATCAAATAAAAGTTTGCTTTCAAGTAGTAGAAATGGCCTCAAATTCAAATCTCTCAATTCCTAAATTTAATGGTAGTGATTATGAATACTGGTTAATAAATATGAAAACTATGTTGATTGGTAAAGGTTTATGGGAAATAGTTGAAGAGAGTTACAAAAAACCCTTCACTGCTGACTGGTCTACTTTAAGTGTTGCCGATAGAAAAGCCAAGAAAGAATCCCAAAAAAATAATTCCTTTGCCCTGTACCATTTACAAGCAGCTCTAGATAAAAGTATATTTCCTAGAATAACATCCTGTGTAACATCTCAATATGCTTGGAAGGCTTTAAAGGAAAGTTTTCAAGGTAGTGATCAAGTAAAACAAGTCAGACTTCAAACATTGAAGAGAGATTTTGAAAATCTCAAAATGCAGAAGAATGAGAAATTAGGAGACAACTATGTGCGAGATAAAGCTGTGGTAGATAAAATGGTCACTCTAGGTGAAGAAGTTAAACCTAATGGTGTGGTGAATAAAGTGTTGCGAAAACTTCTTCCTAAGTGGAATCATGTAGCAATCATTATTGAAGAGTCAAAATATTTGACTACACTTTCCTTTGATGCACTGATTGGTTCTCTTCTTTCACATGAAGAGAGATTGCAGGAATCTCCTTCCACTAGCCATAGAGGCAATGACAAAGCCTTCTCTTCACAAGAAGGAAAAAGGACAAGGTAGAGGTCATGGCAGAGGTCAACATAGAGCAAGAGGTAGGAATAGTCCATGAGGTGTAACTCCAAGTAGAGGAGTATCTTCAAATAGAGGTGGAGGTTAAAACAAAGGTGGTCAATAGAATAAATGAAAGCATCCAGGTAGAGGAAAAGGAAGTGACAAGTCAAAAAAATCTTGCTACAATTGTGGCAAACCTGGCCACTATGCTCATGACTATTGGTCAAAACCCTCACAAGGGAGTAGCAGCAGCTAGAGCAGTCAGTATGGCAATTTTTGAGAAGAGGAAGGGACCTCAAATATCTTTCTTTCATATGGCCAGTCATATCATAACATGAATGACACCTGGATCTTGGTCACTAGGTGTTCAAAATCATATGAGTGGCAAAGAAGAACTCTTTGCTACCCTGGATTCTTCCTACAAATCCAGCATCAAGTTGGGGGACAACAAGTCATTGGTAGTTGAAGGCATTGGAGCCTTGGAGGTTCCAACAAAAGAGGGTGTCAAACAGGTAAATGATATCTATTACACACCTCATATCCAACACAATCTTCTTAGTGTTGGTCAAATTTTGGAGAAAAACTATAAGTTGTTATTTGATGAGGGTAAATGTACCATTTTTGATAAAAGTAATAGTGATAGAATCATTACTCAAGTGCCAATGACGAAGAACATGTTATTTCCTTCTTCTTTTTTAAGTGAAAAACCCCTTGCGGAGCTTCTTTGGTATGAGAGACCACGAACAAGGGGTTCTACACCATCAAATTCACTCGGGAGTCACACTCGACCCTGTCCGCACCAACATTATCAATTGGATTTTGGATACCCAATTCAACTTTTTGGTAGGGTGGAGATTTGAACCTGAGACCTCCCTTGGAGGATTGCCCTCTCCTCTCCAACTCACCTACAACACCTGGATTCAGGTTATTTCCTTTAAATTTTGGCTAGCCAAGGGAGATAAATTAGCAAATATTGCTATTTCAAATCCAAATGTGTTGTGGCACTTGAGATACAGTCATCTGAATTCAGCCAATTTGAAGATGTTAACTTATCAAGCGATGGTGACCGGGCTTCCTAAAGTTTAGGATAATAAGGAATTCTGTGAAGGTTGTGCCTTGGGCAAGCATGCTAGAACCAAATTTCCTCATAGGAAAGCATGGCGGGCTAGTTATCCACTCCAACTAGTGCATTCAGACATATGTGGTCCAATGCAGACCAAGAGCATTGGTAACAACTCTTAATTATTTTCATTGATGATTTTTCAAGAATGTGCTAGATATATTTTTTGAAGCATAAAGATGAAGCATTTGATTGCTTCATAGATTTTAAAGCAAGAGTTGAAAATGAGAGTGGATATTTTGTTAAGTGTCTTAGATTAGATAATGGAGGAGAATACTCCTCTAATGAGTTTTTGAATTTTTGTAAAAAATATGGAATAAAGAGGCAGTTCACTACTGCTTATACTCCACAGCAGAATGGTGTGGCTAAAATTAAAAACCGCACCATTGTAGAAATGGCAAGATCTATGCTTCAAATGAAGCATTTGAGCAATATGTATTGGGCAGATGCAGCTAGGACCAGTGTGTATATTTTGAATAGGAGCCTGTTAGTCAAAAAGTGACTAACCACTAAAAAATAACTGATGCACCTTTTTGCATATTTTCCAAGAAGACCAAAGTGGCCCATATGCTAAAGATCAAAGAAAAAGCAAAACACCGCAAGGAGGAAAAAGTGTCGCGATATCGCGACATGTTGCATTTTCGCGGTTCAAAGCAAAGAGAAAGAGCAATGAGGAAAAAGTGTCACGATATCGCGACATGTTGCATTTTCGCGGTTAAAAGCGAAGAGAAAGAGCAAGAGGAAAAAGTGTCACGATATCGCGACATGTTTCATTTTCGCGGCTAAGAGCAACAAAAAGGAGCAAGGAGGAAAAAGTGTCACGATATCGCGACATGTTGCATTTTCATGGTTAAAAGAGAAAAAGAAAAAGAGAAAAAGTGTCATGATATCGTGACATGTTTTTTTGTGAGCAAAAAAAAGAGAAGAGGAAAAGTGTCACGATATCGCGACATGTTGCATTTTCGTGGTTAAAGAGAAAAAGGAGGCAAAAGAGAAAAAGTGTCACGATATCGCGACATGTTTCATTTTCACGGCTAAGAGCAACAAAAAGGAGCAAGGAGGAAAAAGTGTCGCGATATCGTGACATGTTGCATTTTTGCGAAAAAAGAGAAGAGAAAGCAAAGGAGGCAAAAGTGTCGCGATATCGTGACATGTTGCATTTTTGAGTAAGAGCAAGGAGGAAAGTGTCGCGATTTCGTGACATGTTCATTTTGCGACAAAAGAGCAAAGAAAGAGAAAAAGTGTCGCGATATCGCGACATGTCTCATTTTCACGCGGAGAAAAGAGCAAAGCAAGAGATGAAAGTGTCGCGATTTCGTGACATGTCTCATTTTTAAGCGAAGAAAAAGCAAAGCAAGGAAAGAATGTCACGATTTCATGACATGTCTCATTTTGTGGTAGAAGGTAGAAGAGCAAAGCAAGGAAAGAATGTCGCGATTTCGTGACATGTCTCATTTTCGCAACTGGAAGCGGTAGAAGAGCAAAGCAAGAGACGAATGTCATGATTTTGTGACATGTCTCATTTTCGTGGCTGGAGGCAGCAAAAGAGCAAAGTAAGAGACGAATGTCACGATTTCATGACATGTCTCATTTTTCGGTGGAAGCGGAAGAGCAAAGCAAGAGACGAATGTCACGATTTCACGACATGTCTCATTTTCGTGGGAAGTGACAGAACAGCAAAGTAAGAGAGAATGTCACGATTTCGTGACATGTCTCATTTTCACGGTTGGAAGCGGTAGAAGAGCAAAACAAGAGACGAATGTCATGATTTCATGACATGTCTCATTTTCATGGTTGGAGGCGACAAAAGAGCAAAGCAAGGAAAGAATGTCATGATTTCACGACACGCCAACTGTAAAGGAATAGAGTATATTTTTGGCAACTGGGGACATGCACTGACATCAGGTGCTGTTTTTTGAAGAATGGTCTATTGATTATAACTTGGTAGGTCCGCTAGATGATTGCAGAAAGGAAATCTATCCAATCTACGGGAAATCCGTTGTATATTATTAGAAACTGCAGACAATTACTTGTAATTGATTGAAGAAATTAAAAGTACGTAGTAGAAGATACTCTTTTTAGGGTATAAATAGGAGTGAGTCGACCATGAAAACGGTCGGCTCTTGGACGTTTACAAGCTTGATGTACATGTACTGGATTACAAGCAATAAAAGATTTCTTCCTCTGGCTTTCGAAACTTCTGTGTGCAAGTGTATGTATCTTGGTGTTTTAACTTTTATTCACTCTAAGTTTTATAATGTATCTATTCTGAAATCTGGACTGTGCACGTATAAATCTTGTTTCTAGAGTTGAACATTAAAATATAGTTACATGCTTTTAGACGAATATCTAGAAGGCGCACTCAGGAATTCATGTTTTCTATAAAAGGATATAAAGAAAACTCTGAAAGTTGTAATCTGCATCGTCAATGTTTGTTGTTGTCCAATCTGTACCATGAGAAAAGTTTCTAGCTTAGGCTATATTTCCCTTATCTCTTGTTCCCCTTTTCTCTAAAAAACTCAAAGGAACCAACCTTCTCTGGAGACTAGACAGATGATCTCAAGCAAGATCTGTCTATTCAATGTTGGCAAAGTCTAAGGCGCAACACTATTAACCGAAGGCAGATTTTGTTCCAATAGTTTTTGGCACGCTCAGTGGGACCAAAGCAATCCCACAGTATTGTATAAGTTTTGGTGTTTTACCTTAAGAGCCTTTTTTTTTAAAATCTCAAGAAAAACCACCTGGCGACTCCGTTGCAATTTAGACCATAAAAGAAAGACCTTGTCTAGAAACCTTCTGGTTATATAGCCATATGATAACCAGATCTCGAGCTAGAAACTCTGAAGAACCTATCGAGTTCTTTGAACTACATCTCGAAAGCCTAAAAGCACACCCTGTGCTAGCCGCACGATCAAATCCGCCCGGCACCATTAGCACCTCTTTAACACCCATTGTAGGAGCATCTGCAAGCAATCCCATAGCGGTTGTAACTCCTTTAGCAATCATGGCAGCCGCCCCTACCCCAACGCATCTTGTATGGAATCAAACTGGCCCTTTGAACTTGGGAACACATCACCAAATTCCACAAGCTGCATTAAAAGCCTTACCGACCTTTGACGGAATAGGCAAAATAGTAGATGAGCACTGTTTAGATGTATCAACGCTAGCATCTGTTTATAACATCACTCAGGAAGATGTAATGGTCAGATTGTTGATTATATCTTTGAAAGGAAAGATGCTCTATTGGTACAGAGCGCTTCCCGCTGGATCCATTACTTCTTGGGCAGTACTGGTCGGCCGTCTGGTCGATGAATTTAATATACATGCGGATCCTTTCACATTGCTGAATCAATTCACTGTCATTGAGAGGCATCCACAAGAAGAAATCCAAGATTTCAACATCAGATTTACCAAAACTCGGGATAGAGTACCTCAAGGCCTAAAGCCCATGGAAGAACAAGCTATATGCTATTACTTAAGGGCTTTTGATTCAGATCTCAGTATGATAATAAGGCAATCCCGTGTAACCACTTTTCCTGGAATCTATGTAGAGGCAGCAAAGGGCGAAGCTGATCTCATCGCTACAAAAAGATATCCATCAAAGAGTCTATTGCCAATTGTACCAGAGCTTTCCCAAGCGTCAATCTCTAAACTTCCTGTACTCCCATCAACGCAGGCCCTCCCAGCTATAGCTGCACCTCCTACATTCCGTGCATTACCAGCCACACCCCTTGCATCAGCTCCCCCCAATGATCAATACACAACCATAATTGATACAATGAAGACGTTGTCAAATGAAATGGCGTCCATGAAAAAGAGAGAGGCGAAAAGGAATATTCAAGCAAGAAGATTTCCACAGATACAAAAGGAAGGTGCTTCGACAAGTGGAAGGGTACAAGAGAGAAAAAATGTGGTGTATGCAAATGAGACAGGAGATAATGGAGAACCCGCTAATTCTGATTATCGGTGTACCACTTGCAACGATCCTCATGGAGAAGATTCATGCATGATTCATCAACACCATGTGCAAGCAGTTATTAATGAAAGAGCCAAGGAAACCGGCAAGGGACAAGTGAATATAATCGGGAGAAGTCCACCATAATTTGGCAATGCCATCCGTGGAACAAGTCTCAGTCCTAACAAGGTCGAGAAAAAGTCGTTACAAACTGACCCTAAGGAATTCCAACCACAAGGTTTTCCTCCTGCCCCCAGGGCAACTCCACAGAAAAACCAGTCGAATGAGAAAGGACGTTCTGACCCTCCTCAAACTTCTGCGGCTACACCGAGAAAAGAATTTCCTCCTAGAAAAGGGAGCGAGGCTCAAGAGCAAGCGAAGGAAAGACTCAGATTTCCTTCATTGACAAAAAGGCAAAGAACAAAAGCTACGCAGGTCTATAGAGACAGATACGACGCATCTACTAGTGGAAGGGAAAAGAGTACTGAGGTATCCCCAGCTGCAACCCTTTCGTTCAACATTGCAGAAGAAATGAAGAGGACTCCTTCCAAGATAAGCATGTATGATGCACTGCAAATTCTTGGTCAGGTTGACCTCCTCCAAGAATCTTTAAATTTAAAGAATAATACCTCTTCCTCAAATGTTATACAGGCAAATGTTGTGTCAACCTCTCGGAAAAAATAGACCGCCCCCATTCTATCTATCCTTGCAAATGGAGGGGTGGATAGTTCACAATTGCATGATTGATTCAGGGGCCGCAACTACGGTGATGCCGAAAGCCGTATGTGACATAATGGGGATGGAATATACTCGAAGTCATCCTGGTGTGTTGCAATTAGATGGTACTCCAGTAAAAACAGTCGGGGTGATCAAAGATATCCCTATTCAACTCCACAGAATGCCGAAGCAGTCGTCATACAAGAAGTAGTTGTTGTAGACTTAGAACCATATTTCGGTATGTGTTTATCCAGAGAGTTCACAGCCAAACTGGGAGGTTATCTGTCACTAGATTATTCGCATTTGGAGGTACCTTTCAAAGGTAAAAGAGTCAAGATCTACAATGAAAAACCATCTACTTTTCATGTAGAAAGACTAGAAGAAACAACTACCGTCAACATGATGTCCGAGGAATTGGAGAATATCGATTTAATGGAAGAAACCCTGGAGGAACTCCAATCTGAAGATCAGTTTTCAATGAAAGACTTCAATGCTATGATAGAGACAGAAATGGGAAGCTATTCCATTGAGAAACCAAAAAAGCTCCCTATTGTTGTCCCTAAAATAGATGATTCAGCCAACCAGTTATGGAAATTGTACTTTGATGGCTCAAGGTGCAAAAATGGAGCAGGAGCTGGAATCGTCCTGATTTCACCCACTGGAAAAGAAAAAGTCTTTTCATATAGGTTGACATGGAGTTGCACCAATAACGCAGCTGAATACGAAGCCTTGTGTTTGGGACTCAAGAAAGCTGAAAAATTGGGTGCAAAACAGCTGCTGATCTATGGAGATTCAGAACTGATTGTTAAACAGGTTACTGGTAAATACATTTGTAAGCAGCATTACCTAAGGGCTTACAAAAACAAAGTGTTAGATCTATTGGAAAATTTTGAAGCACTAAACATGAAATCCATTTCCAGAGAGAAGAACACACATGCAGACTTGTTAGCATCAGTAGGATCAAATTTTTGCCCAGTCAGCAATGTTATTCAGAAGTCTAAAATAGTTAGACTTATATACAGGCCTTCTGTGCCCGACAAGGACATTTTTTGGCAGGTATTTGAAAACGATGAGCAGATCCTAGATTTTTTGATTCATGAGATGAATTGCTCTACAGAAAGAGCGTTACAAGAAGAGGACGAAGAGAGCCTTATTCAACTGAGAAATAATCATATCCCTAGGGGACTGATCACCCTGGAGAGCCTTTTTGACAATAGCGACAGAGCTGTAGGTCGAAGGATCAAGGTAGATGAACGCCGGTATAAGGAAATAGAACTAGAACCGGGCAAAATGATCAAAGTGGGGACCGATTGTACAGTGGTAGAACTAGAACAAATTAAACAGTTATGTAGAGAATATCCAGATATAATAGCCTGGACTTATAGTGATCTGAAAGTATACAAGAAAGAGGTCATTCAACATACCATCGAACTAGAGGAAGGAGCTAAACCTTTTAGGCAGAGGCAGAGGCCCGTGAATCCCAAGATTGAAGCCTTAATGAAACAAGAGTTGTTAAAACTCCTGCAGGCTAAGATAATATACCCAATCAAGCACTCTACCTGGGTGGCAAATTTAGTTCCAGTCCACAAGAAAAATGGAGAAATACGACTATGCGTCGATTTCAAAAATTTGAACAGAGCCTCTTTAAAGGATCACTATCCTTTACCCCAGATTGACCCAATCCTTCATACTGTGGCGGGAGCAGAAAGGTTTTCTCTGTTAGATGGCTTTTCTGGTTATAATCAAGTTTGGGTGAGAAATGAAGATCAATACAAGACTGCATTCACCACTAAGTGGGGAACATTTGCATACCAAAGGATGCCCTTTGGATTATCTAACGCAGGAGCAACTTTCCAGAGAGCCATGGACGTAGCTTTTGGGGAGCTTGCGAACAAAATTATTGTCGTCTATTTAGATGACATGACTATTTTTTCTCACGACAAAAAGGACCATGCCACTCATCTGCAACAAGTATTTGAGAAATGTAGAGAATTTGGGATATCACTAAATCCTAATAAATCCATTTTTGTTGTGGAAGAAGGAATACTCCTTGGGCATGTTATTTCTAAAGTTGGGATGTCAATTGATCCTGATAGAGTAAAGGCGCTTCTTGAGTTGTCGCTCCCAGTTAACAAGAAAGGTTTGCAGTCTTTCTTTGGGCAAATAAATTTCGTCAAAAAATTCATTGCGGATTTTGCCCAAACAGTTAAGCCAATGACTGAATTATTGAAAAAGGACGCTCCTTTCAAATGGACAGAGCCAAGGAAAGAAGCTTTCCAAAAAATTCTAGAAGCCATCGCTCAAGCTCCTGTGCTAGTCAACCCTGACTATTCCCGAGGTTTCATACTATATGTCGTCGGAGAGCAAAATAGTTATGCTGCAGTTCTCACTCAGAAAGGAGCAGATGATGAAGAGAGACCCATAGCCTTTCTGAGTTCCACCATGCACAAACATGAGGAAAGGTACAACTTCATAGAAAAACAAGTATACGCAATTATGAAATCCTTGAATAAGCTAAAACACTTCTTATCCCAGAGTCGGACGATGGTGTATGTTATTCATCCCGATGTAAGGAACTTCATAATTCAAGGAGAATTGGGTGAAAAAAGAGCTGGATGGGTGACTCGCATCCAAGAGTATGATGTAGAAATACATCCTACTAAAATAGTCATAGGGAGAGCTTTGTGCCAGGAATTGGCCAAGCAAGCTGCAAGTGGATATGGGGAGAGCCACCCCGTCATGGCAAACATAGAGCAACACCAAGACAGAGTGAGTTCGGGTTGGATCGATGACTTTGTGAGGTATTTTCAGACTGGGTCATGCCCTGAAGATATGAACGCTTCCCAGAGAAGGAGATTCAGAACCCAAGCATTGAAATATACCCTTCGAATAGAGGGGTTGTACAGGATTAACATCGATGGTGTATTGTTAAAATGCGTTCCCGATAATGAAAAGCAGAAAGTGTTAGATGAATTTCATGGGGGTTTTTCAGGGGGACATTATGCAGGCCGAACTACAGCTTTGAAGATCCTTAGAGCTGGATGTTATTGGCCTTCCATCTTCCTAGATGCGTACAGAGTGACCCAGAGGTGTGAACAATGTCAGAGGTATGTGGGAAGAAACAGGAATGCACCCATGCCCTTAAAGCCTATTCAAGTCGAGGAACCATTCCAGTAGTGGGGGTTGGATTTCATAGGGATAATAGAGCCAAACTCATCATCAGGCCACAAATACATTCTCACTGCCATGGACTATTTCACCAAGTGGGCAAAAGCAGTGCCTACGAAGAAAGCTGATTCATAAGTGGTGATAGAATTCATCGAAAGTCTAATCACAAGGTTTGGCATACCAGATTCTTTGATTACAGACAATGGATCCCCTTTCACTAGTGCAAAGATGATCGAATTCATCAGTAGATATGGAATTTACCTGAAGACTTCCTCTAATTATTACCCACAAGGTAATGGATTAGCTGAGTCTACTAATAAGAATCTTCTGAGAATTCTGAAAAGAACATTAGAGGACAATAAGAAGAACTGGCACTCACTCCTGAATCAAGCCCTGTGGGCCGACAGAATCTCAATAAAAAAATCAATCAATACTTCGCCATATGCTTTGGTTTATGGCAAAGAAGTTGTTCTGCCGATTCATATGGAAATACCCGCGTTGAGAATGCTAAACCAAGTCAACGAAGATGAAGGCCATCCAATGGACGCCCGACTGATGCAACTTCTGCAGCTTGAAGAATCTAGGGAACAGGCCTACGATCATCATCAAAAGCATATGGTAAAAATAGCCGGGTGGTTCGATAAGAAAACCACTTTCAAGAAATTTAAAACAGGTGACCTGGTATTAAAATGGAATGTCAAGAAAGCAAAGCCAGGACATCATGACAAGTTTGATGCATTCTAGGAGGGGCCATTCGAAATTGTTTCAGAAAAGCAATTCAATGCCTTCCAGTTAAAATATCAAGATGGATGGGTTCTACCCATCACGGTGAACGCTTTTCACCTAAAATTGTATTTCCAGTAAAAACTACAGATCACCATTATATGTACAGTATATTATAAGTTTGAAGTTTTGTAAATATTTCCCTTTTTTACGGCCTAATATTTCCAGAAGACAATAAGAAGGATTGACGCTCACTCCTGGGAGGAAGTTTCCCTGTTAGAATCCTTCCAAGCGAAGGAAATGGTCATTCTTCTGCTCCCGAAGTGTTCCAACCACCTGAGAAATCCCAGCAGCTAGAGCTGGGACCAGCTCCCATAATTGAATTTTTGTGTTCTTTAGACAAAGGTTAAATACCTAAGCGGTAAAAGAAAGGTTCTGATAAGGTGAAGATCACTTGTTCTCCAAAGTGCATTCTTTTTCTTTTGTTTTTCTGCTCAAAAATTTACTTTTCGCAACTGTGCTGGTGACTCCGTTTCCCAATGGATAAAGGCTTGGTCTCTATTTTTGCGAGCAAAAATTCCCCGGAAGGCGCCAAGAATGTTAGTCAAAAAGTGACTAACTACAGAAAAATAGCTGATGCACCTTTTTGCATATTTTCCAAGAAGACCAAAGTGGCCCATATGCTAAAGATCAAAGAAAAAGCAAAACACCGCAAGGAGGAAAAAGTGTCGCGATATCGCGACATGTTGCATTTTCACGGTTCAAAGCAAAGAGAAAGAGCAATGAGGAAAAAGTGTCGCGATATCGCGACATGTTGCATTTTCGCGGTTAAAAGCGAAGAAAAAGGAGCAAGAGGAAAAAGTGTCGCGATATCGCGACATGTTTCATTTTCGTGGCTAAGAGCAAAAAAAAGGAGCAAGGAGGAAAAAGTGTCGCGATATCGCGACATGTTTCATTTTTGCGGCTAAGAGCAAAAAAAAAGGGAGCAATGAGGAAAAAGTGTCGCGATATCGCGACATGTTGCATTTTCGCTGCTAAAAGAGAAAAAGAAGAGAAAAAGAGGAAAAGTGTCGCGATATCGCGACATGTTGTATTTTAGGCTAAGAGAAAAAAAAGGAGAAAAGTGTCACGATATCGCGACATGTTATATTTTACAGTGCTAAGAGCAACAAAAAGGAGCAAGGAGGAAAAAGTGTCACGATATCGCGACATGTTGCATTTTGAAAGAAGAAAAGAAAGTGTCAGATATGGACATGTTATTTTAAGAGAAAAAGGAAAAAGTGTCGTGATATCGCGACATGTCTGCATTTTTGGCTAAAGAGAAGAGAAAGAAGGAAAGAAGTGTCACGATATCGTGACATGTCTCATTTTGTGGAGAGAGAAGAGAAAGCAAAGGAGACGAAAGTGTCGTGATTTCGTGACATGTCTCATTTTCGTGGTGGAAGCGAGAAAGCAAAGCAAGGAAAGAATGTCACGATTTCGCGACATGTCTCATTTTCTGGTTGGAAGCGGCAGAAAAGCAAAGCAAGGAAAGAATGTCACGATTTCGTGACATGTCTCATTTTCACGGTTGGAAGCGACAGAAGAGCAAAGCAAGAGATAGAATGTCATGATTTCGTGACATGTCTCATTTTCATGGTGGAAGGCGACAAAAGAGCAAAGTAAGAGACGAATGTCACGATTTCATGACATGTCTCATTTTCACGGTTGGAAGTGGCAGAAGAGCAAAGCAAGAGACGAATGTCATGATTTCGTGACATGTCTCATTTTTGCGATGGGAGGTAGCAAAAGAGCAAAGTAAGAGACGAATGTCGCGATTTCGTGACATGTCTCATTTTCATAGCTGGAAGCGGCAGAAGAGCAAAACAAGAGACGAATGTCATGATTTCGTGACATGTCTCATTTTCGCGGTTGGAGGCGACAAAAGAGCAAAGCAAGGAAAGAATGTCATGATTTCGTGACACGCCAGCTGTAAAGGAATAGAGTATATTTTTGGCAACTGGGGACATGCACTGACATCAGGTGCTATTTTCTGAAGAATGGTCTATTGATTATAACCTGGCAGGTCCGCTAGATGATTGCAGAATAAGCATGCGAGGAAATCTATCCAATCTGTGGGAAATCCGTTGTATATTATTAGAAACTGCAGACAATTACTTGTAATTGATTGAAGAAATTAAATGTACGTAGTAGAAGATACTCTTTTTAGGGTATAAATAGGAGTGAGTCGACCATGAAAACGGTCGGCTCTTGGACGTTTACAAGCTTGATGTACATGTACTGGATTACAAGCAATAAAATATTTCTTCCTCTGGCTTTCGAAACTTCTGTGTGCAAGTGTATGTATCCTGGTGTTTTAACTTTTATTCACTCTAAGTTTTATAATGTATCTGTTCTGAAATCTGGACTGTGCACGTATAAATCTTGTTTCTAGAGTTGAACATTAAAATATAGTTACATGCTTTTAGACGAATATCTAGAAGGCGCACTCAGGAATTCATGTTTTCTATAAAAGGATATAAAGAAAACTCTGAAAGTTGTAATCTGCATCGTCAATGTTTGTTGTTGTCCAATCTGTACCGTGAGAAAAGTTTCTAGCTTAGGCTATATTTCCCTTATCTCTTGTTCCCCTTTTCTCTAAAAAACTCAAAGGAACCAGCCTTCTCTGGAGACTAGACAGATGATCTCAAGCAAGATCTGTCTATTCAATGTTGGCAAAGTCTAAGGCGCAACACTATTAACCGAAGGCAGATTTTGTTCCAACAGAGCCCTACTTCAAGTTTGAAAGGGAAAAATCCTTACCAAGCATGGTATGGTAAGAAACCAAATGTCAAGCATTTCAGAGTGTTTGGTTCACTGGCTTACTCACACATTCTTGATGAGTAGAGGAATAAGCTCGATACCAAGAGTCAAGCATGCATTTTTGAAGGGTACTATGAGACCACAAAAGCTTATAGACTCTACAATCCCAGGACTCAAAAGATAATACTTTCCAGGGATGTGATTTTTGATGAATGGGGAGAATGGGGACATCCCCAAATTTATAGTGATGTTGAATCTCATGATGGAGGTTCTTCACAAATTCAACAGGTACCACATAAAGGCAATAAGTCTCCTCCTCCAAGCCCAAGTAGACATTCTACATCCGGTTCATTATCTTCTTCACCAAGTCCTTCTCCACAAAGGTCAATCTGTTCCTCACCAATGGATATTGATTCTCCATACAAAGGTAAGAGAACTCCCCAGCATCATCCATCTTATCAGATGTTGGATAAATGTTTTTCAAGAAGATATACTAGAATTCAAGCTAGTGAAATGAGTTTTGTTTTACAAAGACTTGAAAATATGTATTTGTATGGTGATGATGACTCCCAAGAACCTCGGGGAGATGTAGTTAACTATGCTTTTTTAACTAGTGCACAACTTGAACCTTCTAGTTATGAGAAGGCATGTACTCAAAAAAATTGGCAAGATGTCATGAAAGAGGAGATAACCTCTATAAAAAACAACAACACTTGGGAGCTGGTAAAGCTTCCTAAAGGCAAAAAATGTGTTGGATGTAAATGGGTCTTCAAGACCAAATTCAATGCTTATGGAAGCATTGAAAGGCACAAAGCCATATTGGTTGCAAAAGGATTTACATAGAAGTATGGTATTGATTATGAGGAGACATTTTCTCCTGTAGCCCAAAAAGAGACCATCAGAATAATTATTGCTTTAGCTGCTCACAAGGGTTGGAAAATCCAACACATGGATGTGAAAAGTGCCTTTCTCAAAGGCTACTTGACAGAGGAGGTGTATGTTGAGCAACCTCAAGTATTTCACGAGCAAGGTAAGGAGCACCTTGTTTACAGACTAAAAAAGGCACTCTATGGCCTCAATCAAGCATCACAAGCTTGGTACTCACACATTGATGGGTACTTTAAAGATTTTGGGTTCACCAGAAGTAGAAATGAACCCACCCCTTACTACCTAAAGCAAGGTAACGACATCCTCATAGTTTGCTTGTATGTGGATAATCTCATATTCATGGGTAGTAATGAAAAAATTAATATGGAGTTCAAGCACTCCATGATGAAGCAGTTTGAGATGAAGGATATAGGCTTAATGCACTACTTCCTTGGATTGGAAGTTCATCAGTTAGATACATATATCTTTATTTGTCAACATAAGTATGCTCAGGATATGATCAAGAAGTTTGCTATGGAGCATTGCAAACCAGTTGCAACTCCAGTTGGACATGGGATCCAATTGAGCAAAGATGATGGAGCATCAAAAGTTGACGTGACAACTTTCAGGAGCATGGTTGGGAGTTTGATGTTTCTCGCCAACACCAGACCCGATATTCAGTATGTTATTTTTCGTCTCTCGATTTATGGCTAGCCCATCTGAGCTGCATTTGTAGGCAACTAAGATAATTCTTAGATATGTGAAGGGTACATTGGATTTTGGAATTTGATACCATAAATGCAACACTATCAAGCTTTTAGGCTACAGTGATAGTGATTGGGGCAACAAAATTGATGACAAAAAATAAACGTCATGGAACTGTTTTAGTCTGGGATCAGGACTAATAACATGGAGTTCCAAAAAGCAAACTAAGGCAGCTTTGCCTTCTATAGAAGCTGAGTATATAGCAGTCACCTATGCTAGTACTCAAGCCCTACGGCTAAGAAGAGTGCTGGAAGAGATTGGAGAATAGTAAAGTGGTCCGAACAAGATTTACTGTGACAACATCAGTGCCATTCAGTTGGCATACAATCCGATCCACCATAGTAGAACAAAGCATTTTTATATGAAGTATCACTTCATCCGAGACATGGTGGAGCATGAAATTATTGAGCTTAAATTTTTTTGCACTTTGGAGAACATTGCAGATATCTTCACCAAAGCGATGGCTAAAGCTCAATTTATAAATTTGAGAGACTGTGTTTTCAATCCTCTCAACTTTAAGGGGGATAATGTTGCAAATGTGAAAAGGGTTATTATATAAGTGGCTCATAAATATTCTAATTTTTGACCATAGTGTGAACACCCTCCCAAATATGTCGACGTCATATCGACAAATTTTTTTAATAATCTCCTTCCTATATTCCCTCTCTCCCTCGCCTCCTTTACTCCCTATTTTTCCACCACTATTCTCTTATTATCCCTCTGTAACCTCCATATTCCTCCACCGCCTCCCTCTTCCCTTATCCCTCCATGTCCCTCCATCCTTCCTTCCTCCCTATTTAAACACACAATATTATATTATATGGTAGTTGGATGCGCTTCAAAGTTTTATTTAAATTAATTAAATTTGTGTTTTTTAATCAATGTGTCATTTTGTTGCTCTGAATTACACCTCCACTACACTGGCTTGTGGATTTCTCTCCATTGAAGGCTCTTATCCCCACTCAGAAGACTTATACTCACTGCCCTAGCTGATGGATCTCTATCCACTAGAGACTACTGTCCTCTCTGCTCTGTCACCTCCAAAGCTCTATCTCAATTATGTACTAAACATAGTCCAGTCGGTCTAGCACAACTCTGCTCAACTCTTGTACTAAACATAGTCTAGTCGATATAGCACAAGTCCACTCAAATATACACTAAACATAGTCTAGTCGATCTAGCACAAATCTACTCAATAGGTCCACTCAAAACCTACTCAAATCTGCTCAACAAGTCCACTCAAAACCTGCTCAAATCTACTCAAAAGGTCCACTTAGAACCTACTCAAATATTCTTAATAGATCCACTCATAACCTGCTCAAGTATAATCAATAGGTCCACTAATAACCTACTCAAATCTACTCAACAGGTCCACTCAGAACCTACTCAAATCTACTCAACAGCTCCACTCAGAACCTGCTCAAATATGCTCAACAAGCTCACATAGAACTTGTCCAAATCTACTCAATAAGTCCTCTCTAGGACTTAACCAAATTTGTATTGTAAGCTTCCACAAAAGCTCACACAAAATTAGTCCACAAGTCTTCTCAAATACTTACCTCAAATCTTCTTAACAAGTCCACACAAAACTTGTCCAATCTCATAGAAACATAAAGAGAATTGTTAGAAACTCAAAATGTTCTACACTCAAAGCTCAATCACTTTCTCAACTCATTATCAATCTCATAGAAGCATAAAGAGAATTTTTAGAGACTCAATATGTTCTATACTCAAAACTCAATCACTTTCTCAACTCAAATTAATCTCATAGAAGCATAAAGAGAATTGTTAGAGACTCAATATGTTCTATACTCAAAACTCAATCACTTTCTCAACTCAATCTCATAGAAGCATAAAGAGAATTTTTAGAGACTCAATATGTTCTATTCTCACAACTCAAATTAGAATATAGAATAGTTTGTTTTATGGAACTTGAACAATCACTTTATAAATCCACTTGACTAGGATCAATCAACTTACTCAACCAATCACCCAAGAAACAACTCTTGCTCACAAACCCTAGTCCAAGAATATATCATCCAACTCAAAATATTTCCAACAATGCTCAACAAAAAATCTCACATAACAATGATACTCATGATCTTTTCAAACCCTAGTTCAAGTTCTTTGCATAACAACTCACTTCAACAATAATTCTCATAAATCAATCTTCACATAACAATGATACTCATGTTCTTTCCTAACTCAAGTTCAATTTCTTTACACAATCCAAGGGATTCAACAAAAATGCTAATAAAATAAGGTTTTAATCACAACACTTAGTTCCAGAAAAACCTTGAAGAATTAACTCAAACACTTTTGAAAATGAAAGCCTAATCAAATCCTTTTCACTCCAAACTTAATTTTCAAGAAATCCAATCAACCGACACAACCAAAGAAGAATTTTCTCATCCCTTTTTGCTTGACAAGGAGTTGATCTCACAAATCTGCCACAGTCACAAATTTCTCTTTTCCAATATTAATAAGGGTTAGAAGACTTTAATAATAACAAAATGCAAAATGATGACCCAAAATACACCTTATTACTCCAACTCAAAAATAACATTCACCATAGTCTTCTTTTAATAGAAAAACCCTTATAAAAAAATAATGCTCAAAAGTCTTAATAAAAATTTAATCAAGACTTTACTAAAACTCCTTATTACTCCTAAAATAATAAATCTCAAATACCAATCCCTCTAAAATAATCCTCAACAATCATTCACCATAAAATGTATGCCTTAAAAACAATAATCAATTATTCACCCTTATTCCTCCAACATTAGGCAACGAATAAAAATTAAAATAAAAAATAATACCACGTCTTCAAAGGGAATCGAACCCTCACACTGCCCATGAGCAAAGCGCCTTAACCATGGCCTCAACTGCCACACGAGATACCATGCTCATTCGAGATTAAAGAAGCACCACGTGCTTCTTAATCTCAAGTCTCCTTCCGCCTAAGGAAAAAGGTTGTGCACCTTGGACGCCTCAATCAACACACCAAACGATGCACCACGGAGATTCGAATGCAAACCTTCTCATTTCCAGCACCTTTGTGCTTTCCAAACTACCACCAGGCCATGCTTGCCCAATGTGATTTCGAGGATGGAAACTTCCTCCTTTATTTGCTTCGCTGCCACGTTTTCAAAAATACACGAGCTCTCTTTTTGCATGCCACAAAATTTCTTATTCGAGCAAGGATAATTGAAACTTAGGACTTTGGGCATATTTATATGCTCCTCCATTGCATTAATGATGTCGGCGCTCACCATGCTTCCTTCCATGACGTCGATGGTAAAGGCTTCAAATGCCTTTAATTTAAAACCAACCCAACTTTAGGTTTGGGTAAATAAAATTGCCATCAAGCTTTGAAACGTTTGCCTTAAACCCAACCTTGGGTTTTATAAAGAATACTTAAACCCTTTTATTTATAAAATATTATAATAAAAATTATAAATATTTTATTTGGGTTTTCTCAAAGTCACTTTAATAATATTATAATAATTATTATAATATTATACCTTTTCACTGTCTCAGATAAATTCTTCCTTGGGAGAAGTAAAACCACTTTCTGACCCATTCTCTTGGGTGTTCACTGAAGATATTTTGATCCATTATGACTTCCATTAAACTTTGCACTCAAATTGGAGAATAGCTATCACTCGCATCTTGACATCAATGAAAACTTTGATTTAGGGACTCAAAATGTCCAACAACATGCTTTAATTTTTTAATTTCATGGATAGCATTGATATCTATAATTAATAAAAAATATTAATTAGTATGTTCATTGTCTAATTATTAATAAAAAATCACTTTAAAATTATTTAAAATTAAATAACGACGAGTGAGATTCATTCCCCTTATTTTTCAAAAATGGCCAATTGAACACATGTTGTGACCCTATTGGAGGGCTTTCCATTTTGGGAATGAAATACTTGCGTATGAGGGAAGGAGAAAGAGAAGTGAGATCATTTTCTATTGGTTGGAAGAATATGAGGAAGAGCTATACGAGAAGAGGAACAATTATTGTATCGGAAGGAAGCTTTGACAAGTCCACAATTTTTGGAAATATTGTTCATAAAGTATTGAATCCATTTTATTTTTATGCATGTTTTTTTAATACATAGAGGAATCAATAACTACCTTTCCTTTTTAACAATTGGTCACAGGATCAAAACATTGCCTCTGATCATAGAGTTAAATCATTTTTCTACCACTACAACCTCTATTTCATCTCAGTAAACACAACCCAAAGTGAGGGATACCCCCAGTGGTATGGGATTGGTATAGTCATCATCATTAGGGCTGCTTCCAACAAGCCTATACCACCTCATTATTATTGACTCGGCATGAGAAGGACCACCAATTGCTCATGGTTCATATTGTTATTATCGGTTTGGTGCACACTAAAAAAATTAAGATCAAACTACTACCTTTGCAACTGGCATGCCCCCAAGGTTTGAAAGTGGGTCTCTTCTTGGTAAGTGTCTGACCAGAAAAACAATTACCAATCCACCTAACCCTTGAGGGTAAAATCTTGTTATGTTATAGTTATGCTTTAACTTTTTAATTGCATTGATATCTATAATTAATAAATAATATCATTTAGTTATTTTCGTAGTCTAATTATTAATAAAATATCACTTTAAAATTATTTAAAATTAAATAACGATGAGGAGATTCATTCCCATTATTTTTCAAAAGAGGCTAATTGAACACATGTTGAGACCCTGTTGGAGGGCTTTCCGTTTTAGGAATGAAACACTTATGTATGAGGGAAGGAGAAAGAGAAGTGAGATCATTTTCCATTGGTTGGAATAAGATGAGAAAGAGCTATATAAGAGGAGGGAAAATTATTGTATCAGAAGGAAGCTTTGACAAGTCCACAATTGTTGGGACTATTGTTCAAAAAATATTTTATCCATTGTCTTTTTATGTATGTTTTTTATACAAAGAGGAATCGGTAACTACCTTTCATTTTTTTTTGAATAAATAGTACTTATATTACTTAAAAAAATCATAATACATCGTAGATACAAATATTATAAAAACCTACTCAAGGACATCCAACAATCATATTCGTCTTGAGTAGAACAATCCTTAATGTCATTCATCATCATCCTCTTAAAAGCTCTACACTGATCTTGGATATCAATAACAACCCTAGAAGCAAATCCCCGAAGCATTGAGTGCTTCATCCTTGAAGACCAAACTACACCTGGCCCTCCATATAGCATACATAGTTGTTGCTCTAATGGTAGTCCACACACCCAACAGATGTTGAGGATAGCCAAAATCATCACCAAACAAAACCATTTTCTAGCTAAATCGATCCTCGAGAATAGGGAAATATGTCCACTCGAGGTTCTTCCAAACTTTCTTTAAATTTTTGCAGTCCCAAAATATATGTTTGACATTTTCCTTCCACAACTACTGCATTGATCTGAAATCCTCATCAATTTTGCCAATCTAACCTTACAATGAATACCCTAAAAAATTAATAACCATAAGAAGCCTTTCAATTAAGGAGCTATCCTAAACTTCCATATCTGGGTAAGTCTCATTTTCCATTTATTTTTAGGGAAAACAATCCCCCAATGCCTATTCAAAACAATATGCAAGGAAACCTTAGGCAGAAGAGCTCTATAAATCTTACCAAATTTATAAGTAATAATACCATGAAAAATCCAACGCTAGTTGCTAGGTACCTTTCATTTTTAACAATTGGTCATAGGGTCAAGCTATAATTCCTTTGATCATAGCATTAAATCATGGTGCTACCACTACAACCTCTATCTTGTCTTGGTAAACATGACCCAGAATGAGGGAGACCCCAGTGTCATGGGATTGGTATAGTCATCATAAAGCTAGTGCACACTCAGTGAAATTAGGTTAGACTACTACCTTTTACTAGATTGGGTATACCCCTAAGGTTTGAACCTAGGTATCCTCTTAATAAGTTCCCAATGTCTTACCAATCCACCTAGCCCCCGTAGACTAAAATATTTTAGGTTAGAAAGAAACCTTGAGAGCCTCTCTTATCTCATCGACAATGGCATCCCATTTAGGTATACCACTATCTAAAAGGAAGCCACAAATATTTTTCTGTATCCCCTAGTACTCAATCAAAAAAATAAAAATATTGAAAATTTTAAATTATCAAATATTTAATTTTGTTACTTTTATTATTTTTCTTCTCGAAACAATAAATAATTAATATAAATAATAAAAGCTAGAATTTTTTTTACGTTACATAATTTTAAGTTATATAAGATAAATTTTACTCTTTCTGAAGATGAAGAGATCAAGAATACTATATTTGGTATGCAGAAGGGTAAGGCACCAATATTAGATGGATTCTTGATAGGTTTTTTATATAAATATTGGTATATAATGAGGAAAGATATTTCAGATGCATTAAGGGAATTTCAATCTTCTAATTCTTTGCTCCAAGAATGGAATACAACTTTTATAGTTTTAATACCAAATAAATATGGTGCATCATCTTTGAAGGATTTTAGGTCCATAAACTTATGCAACACTCTCTACAAAATGCTCACAAAAACCTTTGCTTATATAATCAAAAGTTTGCTACCTTTTCTAATCTCTCCATTTCAGGGATGGTTTGTTCAGGGAAGACAAATATTAGATGGAATCATAAATGTTCATGAGACAAATAATTCAATAGATAAGAGAGGATATCTAGGCATGTTTCTTAAATTATATATGCTTAAATCCTATGATAGAGTCTCATGGAATTTTCTTGATAAGGTTATGCATAAGTTTGGTTTTAGTGGCCAATGGAGAAAATGGGTTAATATCCATATTTCTTCAACCAAATTTTTGGTCATTATAAATGGAAAACCTTGTTGTTTATTTAGGATCCAAAGAGGTATAATACAAGGGGACCCTCTATCCCCTTATATTTTTATTTTAATGGCTGAAGTATTAGGAAGATAAATGCAAGCAACCACAACTATAGGTAGAATCAAAGGTATCAAACCACCAAGGATTTCAAAACCAATTTCATATCAATAGTTTGTGGATGATACTTTCATTATGGGATAAGCTACATGTAGATAGGTAAGTTAAATCAAATATATTCTCTATAAATATGAAAGGGCATCAATATAATTAATAAAATTCATTAAAAGCAATATTTATTTTGTGAACATAGAGAGACAGTTAAAATTGAGGATTGCAAAAAAAATTGGTTGTAATATTGCTAATCTCTCATCCATTTACCTTGGTATACCATTTTTTTTAGGATTCATGAATGAGGAAATGTGGTATCCGATGTTGGATAGGATTCAAAGTAAGTTGGTTGGATGGAAAGTCAATATCCTTAGCCAAGCAGAAAAAATACAACTACTTCAAGAAAATTTACAAAGCATGCCAATCTATTATATTTCTTTATTTAAAATTCCCTCCAATGTTAGGAGGATGGAGAATATATTTAAAATATTCCTATTGAATGGGGCTGAAGACAAGAAAAGACTTCCTTTAATGGCTTGGGATAGAGTTTGCACTCCGAAAAAACTTGGTGGGTTAGGCCTAAACAATTTAAAAATCTTTAACGAAGCCTTAATCTCAAAAACTGCATGGAGAATTTGCATAGAAGGAAGTTTGTTGTGGCAAAATATTATGAAAGTGAATTACTTAGAAAATCACATTTTCTTTTTTAGAAGTGCAACTTCTCCTAGAGGATCAATCGTATGGAATGCAGTGTTAAAAATGAGAAGTTTTCTAAGGAGCAATATAATATGGCAGGTAGGATAAGGAAAGGAAGTTTTCTTTTGGGAAGATTATTGGATCCTTCAGGAACCTCTAATAAATAAATAGGATTTTCAGGTTTTGTGGGTTCCACTGGAAGCTAAATATGAAGAAAATATCAAGGATTATATAGAATATCTTCATGGTAGAAATAAATGGAAACACCTTTCTTTAGATTTAGATGAAGTTCATATTCAGCAGGGTCTCCTAAATTTAAATAAGTTGATTAGGAGGTTCCACATATCCCAAATCAACAAGGAGGATTCTTTTCTATGGAACCATTCTCTAAAAGGAATCTTCTTAGTCAAATAAGCCTATGAATATCATATTTCCCCTAGAGGAGGTTCTTATCTAGTGAAGAAGGTTTGGTCCCCTGATTTTGTTCTAAATATTGCTTGCTTTCTTTGGTTATACCTTCAGAATAATATATTAATAATAGGTAATTTATGCAAAAGAGGGTCCAAAATGATAAATATATGTTCTTTTTTCCATAAGGATGTTAAGAAATTAGACCACTTATTCAACTATTGTGAGGGTTCAAATAAATTTTTCTATTCTATAATGAACTCTCTTTCAATCAAGTGGAGCATGCCATAAAACGTTAGATATTTTTTTAACCAATAGATATCTCCCTTTGTGGGTGAGAGTCTTGACTAGATTATGGAGCCTAATTCTCCCTCACTATATATGGGGCATATGGTGGGAAAGGAATAAATGCATATTTAGGAATGATATGAAGGATGAAATATATATATTAAAAAGAATCAAAGATGCTATTGAAGAAAATATGTCCATTCTCCCATAGGTTAAAGGGTATGACAAAAGAGAAGAAATTATGATTGTTGAAGAGTGAAAGGCAAAAAAATCCAAACCATGCATAATGGAATCAACCCAAAAAAGAATGAACACAATATGGATGAAACCAAGACAAGGTTGGATAATACTTAAATTTCATGGGGCATCCAAAGAAAATCTAGGAAGAACAGGATGGAGCGGAGTGATTAGAGATGATAAAGAACAAAGTTTATGGGCTTATACAAAGTATTATGGAATTCAAACCATTCATATGGTAGAAGTCAAAGTTCTTTTCTAAGGAGTTCAACAATTATATGATAGAGGTTATAGAAAAGTTATGGTCCAAGGGGACTCTCTAAACATTATTAGAGATTTGAAATCAAGAGAAACTGAGAATAGATTTATACTTAACTATAAGAACCCAAAAACACACAAACAAAAAAATACAAAAATAGAGAATTTTTTTTTTTTTTTTACTAAGGAGAGGGATACATAAAACCTTCATGAACCCCTAACCCAACTAATAATAACCTAAAGTTTCAACCACCTAAGTTTTCTTGGAATCTACATCTCACAAAGTATCCTTTCACAAGTTCGTATGTGTAGGTGTAACATGTGTTACTATAGATAAGTCCATATGTCCCATTATTCTTGATGAGCTAGACCTATCACCCTCAGTTCATCAAAGGTATACATGCATATCCATACCATACACAAATCCTTATGTGTAGGTATGCTATGAGTATTGCAAGTTAAGCTATCTATCTCATCTCCATGACTAGCTATCTTAACTTAGATGTAATATTGTAGATAGCAAAACAACACCAATTCGATTATGTGACTACAACCACTGACCGAATTGGCATACATACCCCCTAGGGCAGCTCTAGAGGTTACACAATGGTCCTAACCACTCCCAAATCAGTTTTGGAATGTCAGAGGTCAATTTGGAACCCTTTAAGCACTTTTCTCCCTATTCGTCCCACCCTGGGATGATTAGAATCCTATTCGCCCCACCCCAGGACGATTAGCAGCAATCGCTCCAAGGTGGGACGATTAGCAGGTTTGACTGGCAAAAAGTAAAGCCTTGACAAATGGTAGCCCAGATCCACCACCCAAATTCACCTTCAAAGCATGCAATTATGAGGAATGGTTTCAAATTAGAGAGAGGGACTTCATTCAAGCATACCTTGATCATGGAGGCCCTAAATCATGGAGGAATCTTCTCTAACCCAAGAAAGGCATGTTGAGCCAAGTGGCACACTCGCATGCACATTCAAAGTAGACCCCTAAGGTCTATAAAAGTGTGAGACTCCTAACCCCAAAGGAGGATAGATCTAGAGCATTTAGAGCAACGTAGTGCTGCCAAATTATACCCCCATTCCCTTTTGCGCTTCCTACATCCCTAATCTCTCTTTTGGAAGGGAGGTTATCGGGTGAACACTAGGAACACAATCTAGACATAAAACCCAAGCAATTGGCCACAATACCACACCAAAATTGTCAACACAACCCCATAAGAGGTTTTGGACCCATCCCACTTGGATTGGTGCCAAAACCAAGCCCCAAACGGTGGGCATCCTGCCCCCGAGCGCCCCCCGCACTGTTGTAGTCCTAATCGCCCCACCTCGGAGTGATTATAAATCTATGCTTTATTTCTCTACTATTATTTTTGCATTATGTTGTATCTGATTCACTTATGTTTCTTTTCAAGTTTCATTGCATTTTGACTTGATTTGACCTTGTTTTTATCATTTTATGTGTTTACTAACATACAGGGAGTGCCTTTAGATACAAGATAATCTGGGCAGAATCTGCAAAATATGACCTTCTGGGTCGTCCCAAAATGCCCCTTTTAGCCTAACCCCAAGTTTTCAAGAGTTTTGGAGGCCTCTGGGTAGGACATTTGCAAGGTCGCTCTTGCACATTTTGTGATAGTCCTAATCGTCCCACCCTGGAGTGATTAGAAATCCATGCATGATTTCCTGACTGTTCTTTTTGCAATGGGTCCCTAATGATGTCTGGATGCTTCTGTCAAAATTTTGGGTTCATTATGACATGTTTTGACCATCGTTTCATTCTTTTTTACATTAACCAGCCGGAGGCTTTGGGGATTGCATGTTTTCCTAATATCTGCATATGCTATTAACTATTTGCTATTTTTCTATGTGTAGGATCTCACCACCAGGAACACCAGAGGGGCAGCAAGGAACCACAAACACATGGATGCAAGCGGTGGCAACATTTGGCCCACCCATTTCGAATGTGGGCATGCGGAAGACACTGGAAGCGTACCATCCATTGATGTAACAAACTGTATCAAACATTATGAGCCCTAGAGGGGGGAGACATATTATAACTAGATTGAAAGCAAAAATTAATAAAAGAGTCCCTACTTCATTTTTCTTACATCTCATTTCTTTCTGCTTTATGTCCTACATGCATTTGTTCATCGCATTAGTAGGACTTAGCATCTGCACCATATATCAATTTCGTTTGCATCATATCTGGTAAGACATCATTCTACATTCGGATTTCAATGGCGATCAAGGTGGAACCATGTCCCCTACTGTTAAGATCAGGTTTTTGATCCAAGTTTTGTGGTTTTCCTTGTAGGTGTTACTCCTTCAGGCACTGACTGCTACTCGTGCCACCCTATGACGAATACAGACTTGCTATTCATCCCACCCCAGGATGAATATGTATTCGCCCCACACTATGATGAATGCAGACCTGATTCATCCCACCCCGGGACGATTAGAGCTCTATGCATTTTTTGAGCAGAAACTCAGAGGCATCTGGTTTAGATAGAGAGGAGGTAGGTTTTCTGAACATCCTCTGTGTTTTTCTATTTTCTGTTTTCTTTGCTTGCATAGAAAAGTTAAGTAGTTTGTTTTCCTTCTTGCAATAAGAAAAAGAAAAAAAAAACATAGAGTAAATCAGATGGAAGGAATTTTATTAGGAATGCATTTTTCTTTGGTTTGCTTGCATGATACTTGCACAAATGGCAAGTCCTCATTCTAGGATTTAGTTCTAGTTAGGTTGTGTGATTTCCTTTTTTTGTTGCTAATTGTTTCTAAAAGATAAAATGTACTTTAAAGCATTGCATTAGTGAAAATCATCTTTTGTTGTATGTTTTCTTTCTTTACACGATTAAAAGGAACCACACACACACCACCTAATAAAATTAACATCAAGGAGTTGGTCTTAATACCCCAACACTTGATCAAGACCAACGGTGGATTTCATCACCACCTTGGCTTGGATTTTGCATACATATACCCTGATCGCAACTGTTGCTAGACGTAAATCCTGATGAAAGTTGACCAAGTGTAACGGGGGTGATTCCTTGTGCATGAGGATAAGTCTTCTATGGTAGGTGTCAAAAATAGAGTGATCCCCATTCCGTACCACCTATGTTCCATGTATTGTTCTGCTCTCGCGTACCAATAGTTTCCCTCACGTAAGGGCGAGTATATTGAGAGGTTCGGTATAACGGCTTGGCAATGGTATATCGAAGGGGCGACCATTTTGGAGATACAAGAGCCCTCATTTTGCATGAATAACAAAGTTTCCTTTACAATATTCGCATAACAAAAATCAAAAAATTAGACCAAATCTAGGGCACACATTTAATCTGTAAATGAGATAATCATTTCTTTGTGTGTGTGGTCCCCGTTTGTTTGGTATAGCATAAAAAAATTGTAAAGGAGATAAAAATATACATATCTTTCTATAAAAACCACCACCATGGTGTATACCTATAGCCAAGCCCAATCACAGGCAGAAGCTATGGAAAGTATACAAGGAGGCACAAGTCGCCTCCGTTATAGCCCCAAGGACTTGGTTATACCACCTTGGCAGCCTAACCCACAACATAGTCCACACTATGCCACTACAAAAAATAACTATAGAGGCACCCATTTGAGGGGCACTCCCATTCAACACAGACCCTCTCAGGAGGAGTACACACATGGGAAGACCCCCTTATACACTCATTATTAGTGGCCACTGCGCGATGAAGCGCTAGAGCAACATAGGGTTCATAAGGAGGTACCACATGATTATATCATTCCTCATCCATCCCTCATTACTGTTAGAACTAATAGGCCAAATCTAGAGCGCAAGGCTCTTTATACAGGGTGAGCCAACTCTGCCTGTCCCTTTCACATGTACGAAAGGGAGTACGAGGAAAACCAGTATATTCCTCAAGAGAAATACATCGTGTGGGAGCAATGCACCTTCGCACCTGCTAATTATCAAGATCACTTATTGAGTCTAGAGCCTCAAGTGAATGCTGCTAACCTCAACAGAGGAAAGTGACCCATAGAGATCTCGGATCACCACGATCAAGACAAATATCTAGGGGAGGCATTTAGGCCTCCTAGACCTAGGACAGTGGAATAAATTGACTTGGCATTTGCCAAACAGGTCACCTGCCAAGCACAAATCATGTAGCTTAGGCAAGATCAGCAGCAGTTAGAGCAACTGTATCATCTTAAAAAAGAGCGCATTTAGCACTAGACATATGAGTTGCTCCAGAATAGTATGCATGAGGGGATTCCAACCCCTCGCATGCATAGGACATAAATTTATGAGAGGCACAACCCTTTAGTATGGGATAGGTCTCTGTGACCTTATCAAGAGTTGCCTCCAAGACCTCCTAGACCTGAGCGGGAGGCCACTCCTAGAACCAATAGCGGGCATCTTCCACGGGCACCCATCCATTTTTATAGGTCACACCCACAAACTTCTCAAGAATCTTATGAGGAATTTGAGCAAGAAGAAGAGAGAGCTGAAATGCCCTACCAAGGCAGGGGGGCGCTACCCAGCTACCCCTCCATAGGCCTCAAGTTCATCGCAATTCACAATGGGAGAAAACCAAATAAGAGGAAATCAAATCCTTTGATGCATACAAAGCACTGTTAGAATGCTTAGAGTCTATGGAGACTAAGACTTCGGGGCCCCAAAAGCCCACCTTATGCCAGATTCACAGTCACCCTATGCATCCTTTAGTTCCGGCACCCCCATACCCCGACCACTTCAAAATGCCTTAATTGGCAATTTTTAGAGGGGATGAGGATGCCCAAGAGCACATAACAAGGTTCCTAAGTCAATTATTTGGCATTTAGGACAATGATGGATTGCTTCTTAGAACATTTATAACCATGTCCGTAGGCCCTACCTCGGATTGGTTTACCCAGTTGTCAAAGCATAGCATCAACAATCTAGACCAGCTAGTGGACGCGTTCATTGAATGTTTTACCTTCAACACCAAGAAGAAGGGATCCTTAAGTGACCTAGTTGGCCTTAAGCAGTATTATGATGAGACCATAGCCGCTTATGGGAATCGGTGGAGGAAATTACTTTCAAAGCTACCTTACCTCCCTCCCATGGCCGACATGACTCAGATGTTTTCAAAGAGTTGCATAAGGTCGATCTCTATGCTATTGTAGCTGCAACAATATGCCACCCTGGAAGAAGCCCTGGCACAATCCAGGATAATTGAGGAGATCAAAATTCAAGACGGCGATATTGCCAAGCCGTGCAAGAAAGAGTGGACCAAAAATGCCAAAACTGGGCCCACGCAACCGAAACCCACCGCGGTCAATCAGGTTGCCATAAATGTACCACCACCTGCACAAATGACACAGTCTCCAAAGGCTAATTATCAGACATTTCCTCTTGCTAACTATGGAAATGAAAACCACAAACAAGAGCAAAATCAGCAGTGTCACCCTAAGCGACAATTCACACAATTCATGGAGTCTAGAGACTCCTTGTTTGATCATTTGTTCACGGTAAACATGATAAAATTGTCAAAAAGTCGACCCATGGACCCCAACATGCCAAAACCCAAGGGCTATAGGGAAGATTTATATTTTAGATTTCATCGACAGAAAGGACACAACATCTTCACTTGTTGTAAATTCAAAAACTTAGTGCAGGACTTGATAGACAAAAAATGCTCGCGGTGGATAATCTCATAACGCTGAGCAACCAATAGATGGAAGTCTTCAAAGACCCCGTGCCTACCCATGACGCACAAGCAAATACTTTACAAGTGAATGAGGTAACACAAAACTACCCCATGCAAGGATACATGGGGATGATAAGCATCGTGACACGAAACAAAAGATACCCAAACACGGCTGCACCCGCTGTAGCTACAGGAGATGTTCCATCAACATCACAATCTCCACAATGCCCTACGCAACCTCCCCCACCTAGACCAGTGGCCACAATTTGGACTAAGCTTACTCAAAGTTTAAGGACCATGTCGGCTAGGCTCTCCATTTATGAGCTCATCCAACAATCACCACCCCATTGGGAGGCTCTGATGGAGATACTCAAAGCCATTGAGCTACAGCCCCATGAACCCAATTCTTTCAACAACTTTGTGGGACATGTGAGACAATGCACAGAACCGGTCATAACCTTCAGGGAAGACGAACTAAAATTGGTGACTGGTGATATGGTGGATCCACCCCTGCACGTCATTGCACAGGTCAACGGGATTCCATTCAAGAGGGTGTTGGTGGATATTGGCTCGTCCAACAACATAATCACGATAGCGGCATTAAAACATCTTAAGTTGCCAGCATCCCACATTGTGGCGTCCACCTACACTCTTTGAGCGTTTAATGACGCGTTATGCTTGATGGTTGGCACAATTGTCCTACCCATCCAAGTAGGACAAAAGACCATTCCTACGTTGTGTCACATCCTTGAGGGTGAGATGGCCTACAATATCTTGCTAGGATGACCTTGGATCAGGGACATGAAGTGTGTCCCTTCGATAGCCCATCAATGCCTCAAGTACACATACGAAGGGCAAGTACATGTAGTCCCAGCAGATTTAGAGCCCTCTAAGTTTTGCAATGCAATGCAGCTAATGCCACAATCGACCCTCCCATCGACACATTTGGACTTTCAATTGAATCCATCCATATAGGGTCTGATTTTGCCTACATCCTCGCTGTTGAGTCCCTCCACTCACCAACCTGGCCCATATTCATCGTCTGTTCCTTCACCCACAATTCCACCTATGGTGGCCACACCGAAGGACAACGGGAAGAAGCCCCTAGAGGAGGTACCACCATTAGTCTCAACCATATCTACCTAAGAGATGCCCAGTCGAATAGAAGTCGAGACACCTGGTTCGCCCAACATGGAATGGACTCAGGGAGAACTCCCATTCTCTCCCCCTCAATCACCAATGATTACCATTGAAATTACCAATACGGGCCTGAGGGAGTGCCTAGTGCAGAACATTATGGCAACACCCACACTCAAATCCATGCAAGACATGGGGAGACCTCACCTCCCCATTGACACTATCATCCCTTTAGGCTACCTGTAAAATCAGACCAACTTTGTATATGGGGCCTTGAGAACGACATTGAACCTTACCTACAAGAGGAAGAGGACGAAGAGCCATTTTCTAAGAATATTGACTATCTGTCCAACCCAAACTTCACCTTGAAATACCTAGACCAATGTAATTGGCATGGATATGGATTGGGCAGATATGAACAAGGAATGCACATTCTTTGTCAACCAAGATACCATATGCCATATGATAAATCAAGAGTAGGGTTCAACCACCCTTTGCCCCTCAACATCTTGGTAGAAACCATGCAAGGCTTAGGTCTAGGCAACAGGGATGGGTTGGAACAAGATCCATATGCCAATCCCAACACTACATACACATTGGGGAATTATTTCCCATTGTTAAAAACAAACCTTGTTGGCATCAACAACCCCTCCCCTTTGATCGAGAAAGGGGAAAGTTCAAGAAGTAACCTCCAAGAAGGATATGAACAAAATCAAGGGAGGTATTCTAAAGATGAGTCATATTGTGAGGTAGCACCTTGGGACCCTTTTGATTTTGATAGCAATCACTCGCAGGTGACGCCCATTGATGACTATCAGGAAGACTTCGTGGCAATGTTCCCCTTTAATGTTTTGATTAGGCAATTGCCACCTCCAAAGAATCCAACCCTCCTACAGAGAGTGAAACAACCCGGAAGGGACCAAATCAACTTTCTAAAAAAAAACGAGCCTCCCATGCCGACCATAAGTCCAAGTGATCAAGAAATTCCTAGTGGGAGGCTATACCAGCTAGAGGGACACATGGTTGTTAGAGCCAATGAAGGCCTATGGATCTTCGATAGCGACTATGAGGATGAGACTGAGATGGCATATCTCAACCATATGAGGCAACAGGAATACCCCATATACATAGATGATATGTTTGAACTTTTAAATATGGGACCAAGGCATAGGTGGAATTTAAACCAAATATAGCTAAACCAAGTGCTTCACCCACCACTTCAGGCATACAGGGAGCACCTCCCACCAAGAGACCCTATAGAGCCATCAGTGCCTAGGGCAGACCCTGTCCTTCTATCTACACATAGGGCCAATCCTTTTGTGCCAATACCCACAGAGCTAGATCCGGTACGCAAGGATCACCAAGAATGTTTGAATCAACACCCACGTGGTAATGGAGACCAAATTTAGTCCATCAACATGATCTCCATTGATTTAACTGCCCCCATCCACAACCTAGCCGATCCAACACGACCATTGTATCTAGACCTAGATGCCATAGACTAGGATCGTGTTGACTCACCACCATCCCCATCAGAGTACTGGCCTTGCGATGAGATGTTTCATTTCACCCCAAGACAGAATCAGGATATATTCCATGTTGAAGGGGAACCCGACATTCCCAACGCAGATCTAAATTAATCGAATGATATCCATCTAATATCGACTCCACACTAGTTGGAGGATGGATCCCACATGTCAGTCGAAGAGATGATTGATGCAGACATTGGTTCTGATCCAATGAATTCGCAAGTCATCAAGCTAGGGGTAAGTCTATCCCCCAAAGAGCAAGTCGATTACATTGCCCTTCTCAAAGAGAAGAAGGAGGTTTTTGCATGGTCATACAAAGACATGGCAGGGCTAGACCCACAGCTAGTCATGCATAATCTAACACTTGATCCGATAGTCAAGCCAGTCAAGAAAAAGCTACGTAAGATGCACCCAACAATGGACTTAATGGTCAAATATGAGCTACAAAAGCTTTTGGATGCAAAGTTTGTCATCTGCATGGATTACCCACCATGGCTATCCAACATGGTACCCATCAAAAATCCTGACAGGAGGATTCGCATATGCACCGATTTTTGAGATTTAAACAAAGCGAGTCCCAAGGACGATTTCCCCTTGCCTAGCATTAACACATTGGTAGACACTATAGCAGGCCATGAAATGCTTTCCCTCATGGATGGTTTCTTGGGATACAACCATATTCGTATCAATCTTGATGATCAACTAAAAATGGTGTTCACGATGCCTTGGGGGACATTTTGTTATAAGGTCATGCCCTTTGGCCTTAAAAATGCTGGTGCCACTTACCAAAGCGCTATGACATACATCTTCCATGATCACATGCATAAAAATTTGGAATATTATATGGATGATTTGTTGGCCAAATCTCTTTTGCACCAAAATCATCTTGATGACTTACGCAAGATCCTTGATCGCCTCATTGAACACAAGGTTAGGCTAAACCCCAAGAAGTGCGTATTTGGCATCACATCTAGAAAACTCTTGGGTTTCATAGTATCAAAATGAGGCATCGAGGTAGATCCAAATAAAGTCAATGCAATCCTTGAAATGCTTCCCCCAACCACCATCAGGCAGATCAGAAGCTTGCAGGGTAAGGTCACGTCGATCAAGCGCTTCATAGTGCAGTTATCTGATAAGTATCGACCCATGAATAAATTATTACATAAGGGGGTAGCATTTCATTGGGATGACGAGTTCCAGTCACCTTTGATGACATCAAATAGTACTTGGCTTTGCCACCAGTATTGGCACCACCTAGACCAGAAGTGTCATTCTATTTATACATCTCAGCTACTAAGGTGGCACTGGGCACCATGCTAGCCTAGAAAAATGAATTACATAAAGAACAGACTAATTATTATCTTAGCCATACCCTGGTCAGTTATGAACTTAACTATGCATACGTTGAGAAGCTATGCTTAGCGGTGGTATTTGCCACCAAAAATCTATGCCATTACATGTGGAGCAATATGACATATGTTGTGTCTAAGGAGAATCCATTATGGTACATGATGAGTCGTACTTATCACAGTAGTCACATGGTGAAATGGATCATGTTGTTGATAGAGTATGACATCGAATTCATTGGACAAAAGTCCATCAAAGGTCAATTCATCACCAATCAACTAGCAGAGGCTCCTCTCGAAGACGATCAACCTCTAACCATATAGCTGCCCGATGATGGGGTCTTCCATATCTCAGAATCACCAGATTCTGATGAGCCTGAGTCATAGGCCGACATAACCTTATTTTTTGATGGTTCTAAATGTGAGCAAGGGGGTGGCACATGAATGATTTTTTTCACACCACAAGGGGTTCCAATACCTTTATCATTTAAACTTGATTTCCCATGCACAAATAACAATGTTGAATACGAAGCCTTGCTCATAGGTCTTCAGACAACCATCACCATGAAAATAAAATGCTTGAATATCTTTGGTGATTTGCTGTTAATTGTCAACCAAGTGAAAGGGGTATTCCAATGCAAATGCCCAGTTTTGTAGGCCTACAAATCCATTATGGATAAATTCCTGGAAAAGCTTGAATGGTACATCGAGGCACTCCCTCGATCATCGAATCATTTTGCGAAAATTATGGCCTCCTTGGGGTCACTAATCCTGCAAGACCCTTCTGGTGAGATGACAACCATTCAAGTCAAAATGTTATCATAATCTGTGATGGAGCGTGCAAGCTCTGACATAATGCCAAGAATCCACCTAATCCAGATTAAACCATCTCAAGATAGGTTCTCTCGAATCCATGATAGTCTGAATCATGCAAACTGGGGGTCTTTGTTCTCTCCAACCCCTCTTAATAGCAACACAACGCTATTTCTACAAGTTCTTTCCCACTCAGATTTTTCTAGGGACAAACTTCAAGAGGGATCGGCCATTCATACCATCGAGTTTTATGATCAGCAGTATTGGTACACACCCATAAGAGACTATCTCAAGTTAGGTAGCCTCCCACTTGGATTGTCGTACGCCGTGAAAATATCATTCAAACATAAAGCGGAAAAACATGTCTTGTTAGGAGATATTTTGTACCATTAGAGCTATGAAGAGATCCTCCTCCATTGCTTGGACAAATAGGAGTCCACTTGGGTGATCACCCAAGCATATGATGGTACGTGTGGTGGCCACTTTAGCGGTATGGCCATCGCCAAGCGCATTCTTCGCATGGGCTATTATTGGCCATCTTTAGAGCAATATTGTTGCACATATGTGTGGAAGTGCATGAAGTGTCAACACCATGCTAACTTGACACACGTGCCTTCTTAGGCCTTGCATCCAATCCAATAAACTTGGCCATTTTTGCAGTGGGGCTTAGATCTCATCGAAAATATCTCCCCTGCATCGTCAGGTCATCACACGTTTATCATAACGGCCATAGAGTACTTCACTAAGTGGGTGGAAGCAATTCCGCTTACCTCTATGACTGGGCCCCACATTGCAGAGTTTATTTTACATAACATCATGTCATTTTGGTATTCCATCCAAGATCATCTCGGATAATGGGATGTCATTTAAGAACAAAGATGTGCATGCTTTGACAACAAAGTACAAAATTCAGCACATTTTTTTGACACCCTATTATCCACAGGCGAATGGGCAAGTAGAGGTGTAAAAAAAAATGCTAGTTACCATCCTTAAAAAGACAATCATAGATAATCGTAAGGATTGGCACATCCAAATACCACTTGCCCTATGGGCTTATCGCACTAGCATTCGGATGCCCACTGGGGCAACTCCATTTTTGCTAGTGTATGGCTCTGAGATAGTCATGCCTCTCAAGTTGGGGATACCCTCCCTATGCATATCAATGCAAGAGTTCATTGATGATGACACTCCATGGCAGGCCCAGTTAGACTATTTTACGTTACTCGACGAACGATGCATCAATGCTCTCAAGCATTTACGTATCTATCAAGAGTGACTTAAGAAAGCATACAACATGAAAGTTCACCTGAGGGACTTTCAGGCTGGTGACCTAGTCTTAAAAGAGAACCAAAAAAATTCTAACTTGTCGTCCCATTTAAGGGACAAGTTCACAGTAAATTTGTTAGGACATTATGTAATCTACAGTAAAATAGGACCTGGAACATACCGGCTGGCCTCTCTTGAAGGGATCAAAGAACCAGAACCCTTGAACATCAGTCATTTGAGGCCATTAAACATTTATAGAGCCATAGCCCACCCCAAAATCTCCAAGGATTCCAGCAATCACTTGGTCAACCTAAAATGCCCCAAAGGTATCCATAATTCCTTTGGTCAAACCAAAAGCCCCAAGGATTTATGCAATCACTTGGTCAAACCAAAAGCTCCAAGGGTTCCCGCAATCGCTTGGTCAACCCCAAAAACACCCCAAAGGTATCCATAATCTCTTTGGTCAAACCAAAAGCTCCAAGGGTTCCCACAATCACTTGGTCACCCAAAACGCCCCAAAGGTATCAATAATCCCTTTGGTCAAACCAAAAGCTCCAAAGGTTCCCAAAATCGCTTGGTCACCCAAAATGCCCCAAAGGTATCTATAATCCCTTTATTCAAAGCCTCCAAGGATCCGTAAGAATCACTTGGTCCGCACCCATTCGGGTTCAACCATCCATAATGAATATTCAAAAACAACAGATAATCAAAAATAACAAAAAAATTGCATCTCACTTTCATGCATATTCTTAAAAATCAAAACACAAAAAAGAAAAGAAAAACTGCATTAGGCATCACATACATACATTGCATATTTGCTAGTCATACATGTCAAAAGCACCATAGACTGTAATTACTCGGCAATTCCATAATTTTCCAAATTCAGTCCATTTTGTAAAGAGATCCATCAAAAATAATGCCCTTCACATTTTTGCCATATTATAATCAGTTGTCTTCTAATGTCGTTAGGGTTTTGTCATTCATCTGTCTTTATATTTCTAGTCAAATGTTGTACAAAGTCAGACCAATTTTTACAAGGTAGAGTTTTACTTGGATCACGCCTTGTTACATAGCATCCCAACACAAGCTTAAAACACATAAAAATTCCCAAGTTGTGTGAACTAAATACGAAACCTACAAAGTAGTCTAGGGTACCATAGGTGAAATGCTATCCTGCTAATCCCCCTGTGCGAATGGTTCAAGAATACCGATAATTGACAAAAGTACAAGCTCTTCCCCATCCAATTCCCCACAATAAATAGTGGTTTTCACCACTATCAAAAATTCCAAACACCTTTGGTCCCCAAATCCATAAGGATTCGTACTACACGCCCTAGAGAAGGATGGGTAGTCATCCTCAAGGCCTAAAAGGATCAATGCCATCCCAAAGCAAAATTCCCAACCACCTTTGATCCCCAAAGTCGTAATTATTTGTACTACATGTCCCTAAGAAGGATGGGTAGTCATCCCCAAAGCCAAAAGTATCAATGCCATTCACAAGCCAAAATCCCACAAACTCAACTTTGGAATCAAAATTCAAAATCTAAATCCTGAAAAGGCAACAATAAAAAATAGCAGTGGCCATCACCACTACTCAAACCCCTTGCTCAAGAGAAGAAAAAAAAGAGAAAAATAAACAGTGATTTTCATCACTATATGTGAGAGCAAGTATCCCAACAAATTGAACAACCGAAATACGCCTGAGCTTGAATCCCTGGAATCCTCATCATTTGAAAAACCATTTAGGTGATCCTCATTACGGGTTTGGTGGATAGCCTACCTAGCAATGGCGGTATCCTAAATGCATGATGATATGTCTATCACATTAGCTTTGCATGTGTGTAGACCAATGTTTGCATGTGGATGAGCTAGCTTATGGTATCCTAGATTGCGCCATAGATTATTCTTACTAAATACAACAAAAGGAGTTAGTGGAGCTAATTAGGTGATCCTCAGTATAGGTTTGGTGGACAGCCTACCTGGCACTGGCGGTATCCTTATGAATACCACATAAACAAACTCAATCGCACACATAGGGATGTGAAATAACTTGGTCAAACTCAAGTCTGATTTGTACCTTGTTTGAAAGTCTCGTAAGATAATATATAGTTTTGATAGTTAGTTAAAGAATCTAAGTCTCAGAAAAACCTTAACTACATTCTAAAACAATTGTTGTACATTTCATTACTTACATCACCATCAGAAAACATAAAACCAAAATTACAAATGCAAAGTTATTCCATAAAGCGATCACATAGTACAGAAAGCCAATAAATCCTATACAATCTATGGTGCCATCACCTGCATACCAACAAATCATTCTATCCATTCCATATGCATACATCTACATCATATAGAAAACATCATCCATAGTCATAATAGCATATGCATACATCAACACAAATAAATGTGTATAAAGAACAATAAACCATGACAAGCATATCACCAAACCAAAAATGAGTCATGTATATATATCGGGTCAAAATGCCCTCAGGCTACAATAAGAAGGTCCTCTGACCTCACAAAAAAAAAAAACTCAAAATCCCCAAAGCCTAGGGATTCAGCCACCATGATCACGCAGGATTGGTGTGACTGGAACTACCCCTAGTAGTATGGGTCCCATGGGACCTCTCAGGGTGGCTGCTGCCAGCCCGCGCACCCTACCCACTAATGCTACCCTCATCTAGCTGCTTGCAATGAGAGGATGCAGACTGCTCAATCTCACTACCTCTCATACGGCATGATGAACCACCTCCATCGAGCTCAGGTAACTATCCACCAAGGTGGACAACCTCTGTCTCTAACTCTACCCGATATTGCCCCCACTCCACATATCATTGGTGATACACAGCCAATGCGCTGTCCTGCTATGCCAAATGAGCCTGCAAGAGATCCCTCTCTTGCAAAATGTCTCTATGCTCCTCATCTTGTCTCTGTAAGAGACCCTCCAATCATGCTATCTCAGCATGAAACCTAGCCTCCACATCCCCTAAGATATCCTGAGGCATGGGCACCTTCGGGATGGCCTGCTACTCCGACACCCACTACTCTAGGACATCCTGTACATCCGGATGCTTCAAAACCCCCAAATCCTCTCCATCGCCAGTGAAGTCATCAACCTCCACCATGTTCACATCATCAAGCAAATCCCTCCAACCCTCCATCGATGCCTATGCACCCCCACCTCTTGTTGTTGCCATATTCACACCTCCTAAAGGTCCCTCACCCTGCCATCGCTACATAGTCCACCACCGGTCATACTCTACAGTTACCCCGACATCATCCACATCAGGTAAATCAATAACTACATCAGACCCCTCGCCCAGTGGCTTAATGATAGGCTATACTAGGGTCCTCTCATCACCGTGCCATCGATAGATCAAGGGATCACCGAGTAATCCCTGGTGCACCCCAAACTACCACGCCACCCGAACATACGGGAAGTACTCTTGCTCTGTCCCATCTCACCCAATCAACCACCTGCCCCTGCACACCTGACGAAGCCACTCTCCAACATCAAGCAAGGCAGGGCAGTCCTGGTACGATTGCCAAAATACCTTACCTGGCATTAGATGAGAGAAGGCATCAGTATAGTGACCTACGTCACCTGCCCATCGCCAAATCTATCCATGCTCCTCTAACCGCTGCCATAGATTGGCATACCCAATATCCCGATCCACCATCTCACCTCAGGTGGTCCACAACAAACCCTTTGGCTAATCCACAACTATGTGCTACCACCCCCCACACTGCAAGAGATAGTTGCACCCGATCCCCTTCTTCCTACATCAACGGACCTCATATAGCTCGTTGTATAGCTGTGCCAACAACGTCTGACCCCATCTCATAATAAGTGGAGCTGATATCGGACACTCCACCAAAGTGAAAACCAAATCCAATAGGTTCCAAGGGAACCTCGCACCTGAGGAGTTAGGAAGCAACATATTGGAAATGAGGGCCATGAGTAAAGCATGCCTCACCCCCAATACGCCCTTCTCCAGCCACCACCGCACCAGAATACCGCCTATCTGGCAGTCAACCTCTGCCCTCTCCACAACCCTCTCCACCCCCATATCCCCCACTTGACCAAAAAACCATATCAATACTATTTTCCACTGGTTTCGATGGGTAGTCCGGATAGGAAGCCCATTTATCGAAATTCGAAGAATCCAATACACATCCTCCAGAGTCACCATCATCTCCCCTGTTGGAAGATGAAAAGTATTGGTGCGGGGATCCCACAGATTGATCAAGGCAGTAAAATATGCTCGATCCCCCACCATGGGCTCCAAACGCGTCACCTTATTGAGCCCAAGGGCATCAAGCCACTCCCAATCCCCAACTGTCAAGGCATCCTGGGCATCAGCGAAAATAGTCGACTGGCGGTACCGACTCTTCACAACCTGAAAAACAATAAAAAGCAAACGATATTAAGTACATACTTAATATAAACAAAAACAATACAATAAAACTATACAAAAAAACAAAAGTACAACAAAAGTACAAAAAAACAAAGTACAACAAAAGTACAGCAACATTCAAAACAAACTGTACAAAGAACGACCGTAGACATAAAAATAACTGTACAAAAAAAACAAAAAAAAAATCATCCGAGGGTTTCAACCTTAGCATGAACAAAACACAATAAAACAAAACAAACGATCATAGGGTTTCAACCTTAGTGTGAACAAAAAATATAATAAAACAAAAACAATCATCCTAGGGTTTCAACCTTAGCGTGAAAAAACAAAATAAAACAAAAACAATCATCCTAGGGTTTCAACCTTAGTGTGAACAAAAAACACAATAAAACAAAAAAAATCATCCTAGGGTTTCAACCTTAGCGTGAACAAAAAAAAAAACAAAATGAAAAATCGTCCTAGGGTTTCAACCTTAGTGTGAACAAAAAAAACAATAAAACAAAAAAATTAATACTAGGGTTTCAACCTTAATATTAACGCAAAACAAAAACAAAATACCGCAAACAAGCATTTATATGTAAGCTTTTAACTTCATATACAATGAAAATGAATAACATGAAGGGAGAAGGAACATCATACTGGTCTCACCTCAGCTCCTCTGATTGAAGATCCAGTTCTTGCACTCATGATGTCCATGAAATTTTGGCAGTGCTCCGCTACGCACACTTGCACTCCTCCTCCTCACTACTCCAAATCGCCAAGAAAAAAATTGTTGCAAATGAGCCCAAAACCTAGTTTTGGTCCTTTTATAGGTTGTTAGGCCTGTAATCGTTCCACCCTGGGACAAGCACTCTAGTTAGTGCTTGTCCCACCCTGGGACGATTATAGAGCAAGAAATAAAGCAAAAATAATTGCATCTAAAAAATGCACCAAAAAACAACAATAAATCTGCCGAACAAAGGTGCCTTTGCACCTAAAATTCATGGCATTAAAAACCGTCGTCGGGGTCACAAATGATCACTATCCTACTCCCTAATAATGCTAGCATAGCCGGACCGCTCCATGGGAAGGAGGATTTTCGATAATTTCTACCCCAATAGGCGTCAACAAAAAGGGTCAAAACCCACCAAAAACAGGTCCGATTGTTGGAAAATTGCAATGCGCATTCAACAAAAACACCTAAAGGCACCCTTACAAATGTCATCTTAGGTCAAGCGACTCATCACTTTTCTCATTTTGGTCATTACCTCATCGATTCGTCGCTTGATGGGGTAGTCACACTTAGTCACAAAATCAACAAATACACACCCAATCAAGGGAATGACATGCATTCAAAGAATCATTGTCTAAGACAATCACGCTCCTGCTTGGGGTAGCAAACAAGCAATAATCACAAGCTAAACAAACACTTGGCATTCTGGAAGCATGAAGACAAGGTTCCTAAGACAAAAGGTTGCGCCCTTTGCCTATTCATGACTGAACAATGTCCAAGATCAAGTACACCTCACAAAAAAGGTTAGACTTGAGTTAAGCTCTTTGGCTCGTCAGAAGCAAGGATTCAAGAATGCGTGCCCTTTCCATACATGGGGCATAGAAATTTGGTTAGGTTACTAATAAAACCTAATCATTAAATTGCTTTGGTCATTTATTTTTCTCAACACTGTGCCACACACAGCACATCCCAAAAAGGGGCATCTGTAGACACCAAAACATCACCAATCCGATTATGTGACTACAACAACTGACTGAATTGGCATACATACCCCCTAGGGCAGCCTCCAGAGGTTAAACAGTGGTCCTAACCACTCCCAAATCAGTTTTGGAAGGTCAAAGGTCAATTTGGCACCTTTTAAGCACTTTGATCCCTATTCATCCCACCCTGGGATGATTAGAATCCTATTCGCCCCACCCCGGGACGATTAGCAGCAATTGCTCTAGGGTGGGATGATTAGCAGGTTTGACTGGAAAAAAGTCAAGCCTTGACAAATGGCAGCCCAGATCCGCCACCCAACTTCACCTTCAGAGCATGCAATTGTGAGGAACGATTTCAAATCAGAGAGAGGGACTTTAGTCAAGAATGCCTTGATCATAGAGGCCCTAAATTAGGGAGGAATATTCTCTCCCCCAAGAAAGGCACGGTGAGCCAAGTGGCACCCTCACATGCACATTCAAAGGAGACCCCTGAGGTCTATAAAATGGTGAGCCTACTCACCCCAAAGGAGGATAGAGCTAGAGCATTTGGAGCAACGGAGTGCTGCCAAATTATACCCCCATTCCCTTTTGCACTTCCTACATCCCTAATCTCTCTTTTGGAAGGGAGGTTATCGGGTGAACACTAGGAACACAATCCAGACCCAAAACCCGAGCAATCGGCCACAATCCCACACCAAAATTTTCTACACAACCCCCTAAGAGGTTTTGGAGCCATCCCACTTGGATTGGTGCCAAAACCAAGCCCCAAACAATGGGTGTCCTGCCCCCGGGCGCCCCTCGCACTACTGTAGTCCTAATCGCCCCACCCCGGAGTGATTAGAAATATATGCTTGATTTCTCTACTATTATTTTTGCATTATGTTGTATCTGATTCACTTATGCTGCTGTTCAAGTTTCATTGCATTCTGACTTGATTTGACCTTGTTTTTATCATTTTATGTGTTTACTAACATACAGGGAGCGCCTTCGGATACAGGATAATCTGGGTAGAATTTTCCAAATCTGACCTTTTGGGTCATCCCAAAATGTCCCTTTTAGCCTAACCCCAAGTTTTCAGGAGTTTTGGAAGCCTCTAGGTAGTACATTTTCAAGGTCGCTCTTGCACATTTTGTGATAGTCCTAATCGTCCCACCCTGGAGCGATTAGAAATCCATGCATGATTTCCTGAATTTTATTTTTGCAATGGGTCCCTGATGATGTATGGATGCTTCTATCAAAATTTTGGGTTCATTATGACATGTTTTGGCCATCGTTTCATTCTTTTTTATATTAACCAGCCGGAGGCTTTGGGGATTGCATGTTTTCCTAATATCCGCATATGCTATTAACTATTTGCTATTTTTCTGTGTGTAGGATCTCACTTCTAGGAACACCAGAAGTGCAGTAAGGAACCATGAACACACAGACCCAAGCATCGACAACATTTGGCCTGCCCATTTTAAATGTGGGCATGCGAAAGACATTGGAAGCATATCATCCGTTGATGTAACGAACTGTATCAAACATTCTGAGACCTAGAGGGGGGAGACGTATTGTAACCGAATTGAAAGCAAACATTAATAAAATATGCCCCGCTTCTTTTTGCTTACATATCGTTTATTTTTGCTTTATTTTCTACATGCATTTGTTCATCGCATTCGTAGGACTTAGCATCTGCACCATATATCGATTTTGTTTGCATCATATCTAGTACGTTGTCATTCTGCATTCGGCTTTCAAATATCTTCACAAATCAATCCTTTATCTCCATAAGGGTGTCTCAATTCCCTTAGATCCCTATGTTCACCCTAAGGGATTCTCAATTCCCTTAGGTTACCTATGTTCACCCTAAGTGGTTCTTAATTCCCTTAGGTTACCTCTGAGTTCACCCTAGAAATCTACACTTAGATTTCTATCATCAAGCAACTAAACAATGATACATCTAGTTATTATAACATCAGAAAGCAATCAAACAATGATAGAGAAAATAAAGCAAGCTTAACATTAAAGATAATTAACTACATAATATAACTAGATATAGAAACAAAGGAAAAGTACCTTCACTAAACTAATAAACAATTAACTCATTAACTCTTACATGATAAATCCTTCTTACTCTTAAGAATATCATCTTATCTACATTGGGGATATCTCCCCACACTTCTAGTCTATTTGATCATAAGTAAATCAACGTAAGATACAATTACCTATTCTTTGTTTCCATGGAACTCCTTGCTTCTCCTTGCTTCCCATTGGTTCTTTGATGGTATTAAGGGATCAAGATACTCATGGTTCAAGATAGGCATGCCTTTAAATGCATTTATTCATTTACTTTGCCAAATTACAATTATACAAAAATTCAATTAAGTTTCTAACCATCTAATGCGTAATGGAAATCATAAAAGAACCCTTAATTTTATTTTCACCTCTCAAGTTTCCTTAGAGAGTCATCCAACATGTACCACTTAGATAAAAGTCTAACATAAACTAAATTCATTCATGTCTTAAAGCATTAAAGTCCCATACCCTTAACCTTTAAAACAATCCCTTTCTTTTCATTCCCTAAATCAAAGCCCCGTAACTTCAATTCAAAGAATAAATCTACATCCTTTTTAATTAACCATTTACAATAAATCAATTATCTTTTTAAAGCATTAAAGTCCCATACCTTTAACCTTTAAAACAAACATTTATTCATTCCCTAAATTGAAGCCCCATAACTTCAATTCACAAATAAATCAACATATCTTTAATTTAAAACTCCTAAGATAGTCAACCTTTTTTTTTTTTTGGTAAGTAAGAGAATATTATTATTAACACCGGGTTTTAACTGGTTGACCCAAAACCATTTTACAAAATAGGGTCCACTGACCAACTGGACAAAGGCCAAGCCCTAAAAGTTTAAACTGACAACAAAAAGGGCCAAGACCTACTCTTCCAACAGAATACAACCAAACTAAACTATGGAAGCCTAATATTATGGCCATCAGAAAAGAAAGACGCAAGATAGAACTAACAAAGACAAAAACTAATCATGCAAGCACCATGCAGAGTATCTTGTGCCCATAAAAAAATAATAGAATATGGTCAAAAAAACATCCCATAGAATGGACAGCCAAGAGGCCAAGCAGTCTTCCTTGTAGTCCTCATCTAACTTCTTATCATCCTCCTTGCCATCATCTTTAGATTTTGCCTTTGACTCCTTGTGCCCTTGGAACTGCTGGCTATAAAATAGAAGATTTATAGAATCACACAAATCAACAGCTACACTGATGAGGCCAGACAGACTCTTCAACTGGTTGATACTGTTGGAGGCTGATGAAATTGTCATCTTCTCCAAGACTATTATGGTGGGGTCTGGTACCTCATTGTCAGGGATCTCCAACACTTTGTTATTTCTTGCTAGGGCCTTTTTGCGACATCGAATCCAAACACACCTTGGTAAATACTTGAGGCCAAAGCGGATGTTTCCCATGCATGAATTTGTAGATAAAAAACCTATATCAATGCCCCACCAGCTGCAAAAAACACTAGTCACATGAACAAAAAAAACAAATATGACAAAAGCCATTATAAGGTTCAAAAAAATATTTTAAAAAATGCCCCCATTTTCTGTCATTGATCCACTTTGAGCCTTCCAATCTAACATTTTTCATTATCTATCACCATTGAGACCGCATGAGGAAGATTTTCAGTCCACGTGATCAAATTTGCTGCTACAATGCCTTCATTTGCCAGCCTATCAGCTGCCATGTTTGCTTCCCGAAAGGTATGCAAAATTATGGCCTCGGGTCGATCATGAATTAGAGCCCTTGCTTCGTGTATTTAGTCATCAAATCTCCAAGGAGCTCTCTTAGTGTTCTTTAGAAGATTTATAATAATAAGAGAATCACCTTCCACCAACAGTTTCCCTGGATAATTCTCTGCCACCTTGAGGCTCCTCCAAATTGCCCTCGCTTCAGCCACATTGTTAGTTTGAGCTCCAAGATGTTCAGCAAAAGCTACAAGAACCTCACCCTTGTGGTCTCTAAGTAAGCCACCAGCCCCAGCTAAGATAGTCAACCTTAATCAAAGGGGTTCTCCCTTTAAATTAAAAACCTTCAATAAATTTCATAAAAATCAAAGGTTCCTTTTAATTAAAAACCTTAAATAAATCTCATATAAATCAAAGGATCTTTTTAATTAAAAACCTTAAATAAATCTCATAAAAATCAAAGGTTCCTTTTAATTAAAAACCTTAAATAAATCTCATATAAATCAAAGGTTCTTTTTAATTAAAAACCTTAAATAAATATCATATAAATCAAAGGTTCCTTTTAATTAAAAACCTTAAATAAATCTCATATAAATCAAAGGTTCCTTTTAATTAAAAACCTTAAATAAATCTCATATAAATCAAAGGTTCCTTTTAATTAAAAACCTTAAATAAATCTCATAAAAATCAAAGGTTCCTTTTAATTAAAAACCTTAAATAAATCTCATATATATCAAAGGTTCTTTTAATTAAAAACCTTAAATAAATCTCATATAAATCAAAGGTTCCTTTTAATTAAAAACCTTAAATAAATCTCATATAAATCAAAGGTTCCTTTTAATTAAAAGCCTTCATTATATTTTATATGAAACTAAGGTTTCTTTCTAATTAAAACCTTCATTATATTTCTCATAGAACAAGGTTTATTTTTTTTAATTAGAACAAGTTACACAACACCTTACCTAATACAGGGTTTACAACTAGAGGTCAACGCCTTCCAAGGCGGATGCTGAGCAACCACGACCAAACCTGGCATCTAAGCAAACTAGACCAGGCAACCCTCACAGTGCTCCCTTCGGCATGGCGTGGCCTTCGAACATGCACAACACTCCCTGCTAATGCCCACTAGTTTCCTCTAAAGTCTACGCTCGTTGAAATGCTCACTAGAACTCTCACTAAAGTGCTCACTGTATTCGCAGTGCACAACACTTACAAACATGAGATGGTCTCTTCCTTAAACCTAGCGCACAATGCTCAACACAGCCTATGGTGATTTCACACACACACAATGCTCACCCGATATATGGTGGTTTCTTTCTTAAACTACACACATAAGGTGGTTTCAGTTAAAACACAATGCTCCCATAAGGTGGTTTTATAACACACACACAAGGTGGTTCCAGTTGAAACACAATGCTCCCATAAGGTGGTTTCATAACACACACAAGGTGGTTCTAGTTGAAACACAATGCTCCCATAAGGTGGTTTCATAACACACACACAAGGTGGTTCCAGTTAAAACACAATGCTCCCATAAGGTGGTTTCATAACACACACACAAGGTGGTTCCAGTTGAAACACAACGCTCATACACAACATATAGTGGTTTCTTTCAACTACACAACACTTATATACAACATATAGTGGTTTATTTCAACTACACAATGCTTATATACAACATATAGTGGTTTCTTTCAACTACACAGTGCTTATATACAACATATAGTGGTTTCTTTCAACTACACAACGCTTATATGCAGCAAACCAATGCAAATTAAAATCGGGTTCCAAATTTAAAGCAACCCAACCTTAACTCCTATGGATATTGGAAAGATGGTGACATCTTGCTACCTCTCCTCTTAGCTTCTGGTGTGTTCTTCCATTATCCCCATCTCTCATTTGCATCTACGTCTGAGTTTGCTCTACGTCCCCCATCTGCTCTATTCTCCTCCCCCTTCTTCCTTCGTCCCCCTTCTCTTTTCCTTCTTTCCTCCTTACGTGCCCATCCACCATCTTCTCGAACCTTGAGCCCCATCTTGAGCCTCCGTTCTTCAATGCACCGTCCCCTATCCTTTACGCGTTCTTCCCATATTTTCCACCTTTGGAAAATTAGTAGCATCGTAGGCTATTTCCTAGGTTTCATTGTTTAGGAAAGGGATGATTACATTTTATTTAAAAAAAAATGAAGAATGGCTCTTTTAATTAAAATATCATTCTTATGATATTTATCAACATTAAAATATATTACTTTTATTTGCACAATTTCATTATTGTTTTTAAATAAAATATATCTATTTTTTTATACATATATCATTTTTTCTTAAAATGAATTCTTTTTCATTTAATTCAATTAATTAAAGTTTTTTTTAATGAATTCTCTATTATCATTAAAATGAACACTTTTAATCAATTTAAATGAAAACTCATTTATTAATTGCAATGAAGTTTACTAATGGGCTCCAATGAGCCAAACATTATTTACTTAAACTTCATTAATTAATTTAAAGGAATCTTCTTTCAACATATAAATTTAATTTGCTTTCTTTCATAAGAATGATGCTCTACTTTCATTTCAACATGACAGTTTACCTTATGCATCTATATACATCTTGCAGTTGTTCTCATATAGAAAACCCAACATTAAACTACTCAAGCCATGATGTAGTAAAGAGAAAATAAATTTATACAACAATCAAAGAGGGAATATTTCCATCAACCCAATCACCTATCTTAGCCAAATATTTTATGATAGCTACTAGGCTATCAACTAAAGCTCAAGGTGATCGGCCATCGATGATTATCCCTTCCATCAATGCATGCCTATATGAAGGTATCTATCCATGTTACCTTCGAGTACCTTAATCATCATTTCCCCTAATCTTTGGTACCCTCATTTTTGGTGGGTGACTCTGCCTGTTCCACCTATGAGTGTACTTGATCCTGCACACTTGGCAATATGTTAGTGATAACACGCCCTTATAAATCAACTAAACATCATATAGTTGGTTCAATTGTTCAAACTAGGTATCACCACATCATAGGTTAATACATTATTTTCTTGTGCCATAAATTCAGCTAGGGAGGGTCATGACATCCTCCCCCACTAGGATTAAACATCATCCTCGGTGTTTCCAGTTTTCCTTTTGTTTTAATAGAAAGTAAAATTATTACATCATATAGCTTCAAACAAAAAGGGAAAATATTTTTGCATAACCTCCACTTTCTCCCAAGTGGCATTCTTCTCAGAGAACTGGTCCCACTGGACCTTACACTATTTGAGAGTCTGATTCCATAGAGATTTAGAATGAAACTCAAGAATCTTCATCGGTAGTACTTCAATGGCCTCCAGATTTACCATCTGCAATTTAGAAACATCCCACACATGTTCAGGGTCAGCAACATATTTCCTAAGCAAGGATATGTGGAAGGTGTCATGGATTTTGGATAGATTAGGTGGTAATGCAAGTCGGTATGCAACCGGACTGATATTTTTCATGATCTCGAAGGGCCCCACAAAATGTGGATCCAACTTTGTGGATTTGATAGCACTTTTCTTTGGCTTAACCCTTAAGAACACCTTATCTCCAATAGAATACTCTCTAGGAGTCCTTTTTAGATCTGCATAACTCTTCTACCTATCCGCAACTTCCTTAAGCCTTTGCCTAATTTCTTTTAGCTGCTCTTCCATTACCCTGACCATTTTTGGCCCAATCACAACTCGATCCTCTAGGTTATCCCAAGACAATGGTGTTCTACACTTTCACCCATACAAGGCATCGAAAGGTGCCATTCCTAGCGAGGAGTGATGTCCATTATTGTAGGCAAACTCTACCAAAGGTAGACAATCTTCCCATTGAGATTTGTGATCCATGCAGTACATGCGGAGCATGTCTTCCAAAACTTGGTTTACCCACTCTGTTTGACCATCGGTTTCAGGGTGGTATGCTGAACTCATATTCAATTTCGTACCAACTGCACTATGAAGGGATTTCCAAAATTCATAAGTGAATTTGGAATCTCTATCTGAGATAATTACCTCAAGAAACCCATGCAATCGGAATACCTCTTTGATGAATCTACTAGCCACTACCTGAGCATCATCCTTGGTATTTCTCGGTATGAAGTGGGTAACCTTAGTCAATTTTTCGACCACTACAAAGATGGCATCATGTTGGTACCGAGTCTTGGGTAAACCCACGATAAAATCCATAGATATTACCTACTATTTTTGCATAGGTATATCATGTAGATGAAGTTTTCCTATAGGATGCTAGCGTTCCACCTTAACTTTCTGATATTCGAGGTATCGAGCGATAAAATATGTGATATCCTTCTTCATTCCTACCCAAAAGAAGGCTCTTTTCATGTTTTCTCGCATTTTGGCTCCTCCTGGATGAGCAGAATAAGGAGATCTATGAGCTTCTTGCATTATCAAGTTCCTCAAATCACCCAACTTTGGTATGATGACCCTTCCCTTATAACACAAAAAGTCATATTTCACACTAAATTCCTTATTTCCTTCAGGATCTCTGTCCATATTGACTCGAATTCCTTGGCAATACTCATCCTGAGATTGTTCCTGTCTCACTCGATCCATCAGGTCCATGTGAATTCTAGTTATGGCTGCTATATATTTCCTTCTACTCAAAGCATCAACTACTTTATTCTCTTTTCCCTTTATATACTCAATCTCGAAATCATACTCAGTGAGAAATTCCACCCATCTTCTCTACCTCGCATTGAGTATTGGTTGGGTGAATATATACCATAGACTTTGATGGTCTATTTTTAATTCAAAGGGCCTTCCCACCAAGTAGTGGTGCTAAACCTTTAAAGCATGCACTACTGCAGCTAGCTCCAAATCATGCGTAGCATAATTAACTTCATGCTTTTTGAGCTTCCTTGAAGTATATGCCACTACTGAATCCTCTTGTGAGAGTACCCCACCCAACCCATCTATGGATGCATCAGTGCACACTGAAAAGTCCCCTTGAGGATCGGGAACCTTTAGTATCGATGCAGTAGTAAGCTTATGCTTTAGTAGTACGAAGGCAACCTCACACTTCTCTGACCACTTGAATTCTTTCCCCTTCTTCTGAAGGTTTGTTATGGGTCCAACAATCTTGGAGTAGTCCTTTATATAACATCTATAATAGCCCGTTAACCCCATGAAACTTCGTACTTCAGTCACATTAGTAGGGGGTGCCAATTCAGAATAGCCTCTATATTTTTTGGATCCACAACAATCCCCTTTGCCGATATAACATGTCCAAGATATCGTACCTCTAGAACATAGAATTCACTCTTAGCCAGATTCCCATAAAGTTGATTCTTCCTTAACAATTCCAACATGATCCTAAGATGTTTATCATGCTCTTCTTTATCTCGAGAGTATATAAGGATATCATCTAGGAATACCAGGACAAACTGGTCCAAGTGTCTCCGGAACACACTATTCATTAAGTTCATGAAAGCAGTTGGGGCATTAGTCAGTCCAAAGGGTAGAACCGTAAACTCATAATGCCCATACCTAGTCTTAAATATCATTTTGTGAGTGTCTTCCTCACGAATCCTTAACTGGTGATACCCTGACCTCAGATCGATCTTAGTAAACACCTTAGCATCCTTTAGTTGATCAAATAAATCTTCAATCCTAGGTAAAGGATATCGGTTCTTGATTGTAGCCTTATTTAGCATCCTGTAATCAATACACAATCTTAGCGAACCATCCTTCTTTTTCATGAACAAAACTGGTGCACCCCATGGTGACACACTCGGTTTTATCAAACCCTTTTCCAATAATCCTTGCAATTGAACCTTTAGTTCTCACATTTTAGTAGGATTCATCCTATATGAGGATCTATGAATAGGTTTGACTCCCATCATAAGTTCAATTATGAAGTCAAATTCCCGTACAGGAGGTAGTCCAGGTAGGTCCTCTGGAAATACGTCCTGAAAATCCTATAAAATTGGATGTTGTCTTAGTATTTCTCCTTTCTCATGGTCCTCCACCTCATTGAGTTTTACCACATACACTATCCCTCCTCTCTTTAGGGCCTTTTTCAATTGCATAGCGGACAACATTTGAGGTTCAAACACCCCTTGTTTGCTATGAATTCTTAGTCTCTCTTCGCCTCCCTCTGAATACTCAATCCAACGGTCTTGGAAATTGACTAAGGCTTTATGAGCCTGTAGCCAATCCATCCCTAGAACCACATCAAAGGCGTGTAAGGGAGCTACATATAAACAACATTCCATAGTCCCTTTAGATAGAGTGACTTCTGCCATAGGATAACACTGGTTCACCGAGTAGGTCTACCCAGAACCATACTCAACCTTCCACCCTTGAGCCAAATACCTAGGCCTTTCCGACATAGTCCTTGCTAGACTAGATGAAATAAAACTATTAGTGGCTCCACTATCTATCAAAATATTTACTTGCTTATTGAAAACCTTACCTTTCACAAGTAATGGGGTGGCTTGTCCTTCTAGCTTCTACTTCCCGATTGCGGCATAAATCCGATGTTCTGGTTCCTTCCCTTTTGCATTAGCTGTGCTAGTCCCTGCTCGATATGGACACTGATTATAGTAATGAGGTCCTCGACAATTGTAGCACCCTTCCTTGGGTCCTTGCTATTTTTTAGGTTTCTCATTCCCACTTTTAACTATTGGAGTTGGAGCTTGCGACTTCTATGGTTGAGGTTTCACATTGTTGGGTTTGTTATCCTTCTTACAAAAGTTCTTCTTGAACTTCTTCTAATTCCCATAAGGCTTCTTCTCAGGATTTTGGGGATTCTTAGCCTTTCACTCTTGTTCCACCTCCCATTTTACAAACCCATTACTATTCCTCTTCTTTAACTCTTGTCGAGCTTGTTCGGGTAGAGTGTCGTATTTATAATAGAAGTGTGACTCTACTTTCTTTGCTAGGTCATATACCTTTTGTAGTGATTTTAGCTCCTGCATGTCTACATCATGCTTTAACCTAGATTCCAATCCAAGAGTGAACTTATGAACCCATATTTTCTCATTATAGATAGGTACATATTTGAACAGTCTTACCAACTTCTTATAGTACACCTCTACTATGTTGGTTCCTTGTCTCAGACTAGCAAACTCTTCAAACTTTAGGGCATAGAAATGCTCGGTTAGGAATCTCTTCTTAAAGATATTTATAAATTCCTCCCATGGAGTATCAATGGGTTCAATCTTAGTTTCCTCATAGTGGGTTTCCCACCACTCCAAAGCAGCCCCTTCTAGGTTAATCATAGCCCAAAGTGTTTGGGTTCCTGATGAGTAGCCTTTTACCATAAAGTGAACCTCTGCTTCTCTCAGCCATGCTTCTACTGCATCCCCATCACCCTCTCCATAAAACTTGGAAATACTAATGTTTTTCATGTCCCTAGTTATTTCCTTTTCTGCTAAGGCTCTGGCTTGCACTTGCTCTATAGTTAATCCACTATCTAGACCAATATCTGAGCCTCAAACTTGTGAATTTTGATTTGCAACCATTTCTAGCAATTGTCTTATCTGATCCTACATAGCAATGATCGTAGCGGTGAGGTCTTCTACCTCCCTATTGGGGCTTGTTGGTCCCCCATCCTGGTTTTCTTCTTCGACATTACTTTGTTGAGTTTTTCTAGGTGTAGGCCTCCCTCTTCTGGTCTTAGGTGGCATCTTAACCTGATTCCATCCAAGAAAGAAGATTAGATTATAGTTTCACCTTAAGTTGTATCTCTAATCAAGCCATAATACAGAGTTCTCTTGCTACATGCATTATCAACCTAACTAGGGTAATATCCTAGGCTGGGATGTATCACTGATACCAAAGCCCATACTAAGGCATCCTGACAATCCACGCTCCCTTGGGTTAATTCCTATTAGATTCTAGCAATTAGGGTATCCTAGATCATTCTAGATTTAGCCTTTACCTTAAGCAAGCCTTCGTTGGATACATCTAATTTCCCTTTAGCACACATAGAAGCTCTATACCCTCGTACCTAGAGCTCTGATACCAAATGTAATGACCCAAAAATACACAAATAGAAAAATACAAAAATAGAAAAGTTTTTTTTTTACTAAGGAGAGGGATACATGAACCCTTCATGAACCCCTAACCCAACTAATAATAACCTAAAGTTTCAATCACCTAAGTTTTCTTGGAAGCTACATCTCATGAAGTACCCTTTCACAAGTCCATCTGTGTAGGTGTAACATGTGTTACTATAGATAAGTCCATCTATCCCATCATTCTTGATGAGCTAGACCTATCACCCTTAGTCCATCGAAGGTATACACACATCTCCATACCATACATAAATCCTTATGTGTAGGTATGCTATGAGTATTACGAGTTAAGCTATCTATCTCATCTCCATGATGAGCTATCTTAACTCAGATGTAATCTCTTCACAACTTAGTCCTTTATCTCCCTAAGGGGGTCTCAATTCCCTTAGGTCTCCTATGTTCACCCTAAGGGGTTCTCAATTCCCTTAGGTTACCTATGTTCACCCTAAGGGGTTCTTAATTCCCTTAGGTCACCTCTGAGTTCACCCTAGAACTCTACACTTAGATTTCTATCATCAAGCAACCAAACAATGATACATCTAGTTACTATAACATCAGAAAGCAATCAAACAATGATAGAGAAAATAAAGCAAGCTTAACACTAAAGAGAATCAACTACATAATATAACTAGATACAAAAACAAAGGAAAAGTACCTTCACTAAACCAATAAACAATTATCTCATTAATTCTTACATGATAAATCCTTCTTACTCTTAAGAATATCACCTTATCTGCATTGGGGATATCTCCCCATAATTCTAGTCTATTTGATCATAAGTAAATCAACGTAAGATACAATTACCTATTCTTTGTTTCCATGGAACTCCTTGCTTCTCCTTGCTTCCCATTGGTTCTTTGAGGGTAGTAGGGGATCAGGATACTCATGGTTCAGGATAGGCATGCCTTTAAATGCATCTATTCATTTACTTTGCCAAATTGCAACTATACAAAAATTCAATTAAGTTTCTAACCATCTAATGCATAATGGATATCATAAAAGAACCCTTACTTTTATTTTCACCTCTCAAGTTTCCTTAGAGAGTCATCCAACATGTACCACTTAGATCAAGGTCTAACTTAAACCAAATTCATTCATGTCTTAAAGCATTAAAGTCCCATACCCTTAACCTTTAAAACAATCCCTTTCTTTTCATTCCCTAAATCAAAGCCCCATAACTTCAATTCAAAGAATAAATCTACATCCTTTTTAATTCACCATTTACAATCAATCAATTACCTTTTTAAAGCATTAAAGTCCCATACCTTTAACCTTTAAAACAAACATTCATTCATTCCCTAAATTGAAGCCCCATAACTTCAATTCATGAATAAATCCACATCTCTTTAATTTAAAACTCCTAAGATAATCAACCTTAATCAAAGGGGTTCTCTCTTTAAATTAAAAACCTTCAATACATTTCATAAAAATCAAAGGTTCCTTTTAATTAAAAACCTTAAATAAATCTCATATAAATCAAAGGATACTTTTAATTAAAAACCTTAAATAAATCTCATAAAAATCAAAGGTTCCTTTTAATTAAAAACCTTAAATAAATCTCATATAAATCAAAGGTTCCTTTTAATTAAAAACCTTAAATAAATCTCATATAAATCAAAGGTTCCTTTTAATTAAAAACCTTAAATAAATATCATATAAATCAAAGGTTCCTTTTAATTAAAAACCTTAAATAAATCTCATATAAATCAAAGGTTCCTTTTAATTAAAAACCTTAAATAAATCTCATATAAATCAAAGGTTCCTTTTAATTAAAAACCTTAAATAAATCTCATAAAAATCAAAGGTTCCTTTTAATTAAAAACCTTAAATAAATCTCATATAAATCAAAGGTTCCTTTTAATTAAAAACCTTAAATAAATCTCATATAAATCAAAGGTTCCTTTTAATTAAAAGCCTTCATTATATTTTATATGAAACTAAGGTTTCTTTCTAATTAAAACCTTTATTATATTTTATATGAAACTAAGGTTTCTTTCTAATTAAAACCTTCATTATATTTCTCATAGAACAAGGTTTCTTTTTTTAATTAGAACAAGTTACACAACACCTTACCTAATATAGGGTTTACAACTAGAGGTCAACACCTTCCAAGGTGGATGCTGAGCAACCATGACCAAACCTGACATCTAAGAAAACTAGACCACGCAACCCTCACAATGCTCCCTTCAACATGGCATGGCCTTCGAACATACACAACACTCCCTGCTAATACCCACTGGTTTCCTCTAAAGTCTACGCTCGTTGAAATGCTCACTAGAACTCTCACTAAAGTGCTCACTGTATTCATAGTACACAACGCTTACAAACATGATATGGTCTCTTCCTTAAACCTAGCACACAATGCTCAACATAGCCTATGGTGATTTCACACACACACAATGCTCACTTGGTATATGGTGGTTTCTTTATTAAACTACACACATAAGGTGGTTTTAGTTAAAACACAATGCTCCCATAAGGTGGTATCAGTTATAACACACACTCCCATAAGGTGGTTCCAATTAAAACACAATGCTCCTATAATGTGGTTTCATAACACACACACAAGGTGGTTCTAGTTGAAACACAGTGCTCCCACACACATAAGGTGGTTCTAGTTAAAACACAATGCTCCCATAAGGTGGTTTCATAACACACACACAAGGTGGTTCTAGTTGAAACACAATGCTCATACATAGCATATAGCGGTTTCTTTCAACTACACAATGCTTATATACAGCATATGGTGGTTTCTTTCAACTACACAGTTCTTATATACAACATATAGTGGTTTCTTTCAACTACACAATGCTTATATACAACATATAGTGGTTTATTTCAACTACACAATGCTTATATACAACATATAGTGGTTTCTTTCAACTACACAATGCTTATATACAGCAAACCAACGCAAATTAAAATTGGGTTCTAAATTTAAAGCAACCCAACCTTAACTCCTATGGAGATTGGAAATATAGTGATGTCTTGCTGCCTCTCCTCTTAGCTTCTGGTGCGTTCTTCCGTTATCCCCGTCTCTCGTTTGCATTTGCATATGATTTTTGCTCTGCATCCCCCATCTACTCTATTCTCCTCCCCCTTCTTCCTTCGTCCCCCTTCTCTTTTCCTTCTTTCCTCCTTACATGCCCGTCCACCGTCTTCTCGAACCCCGAGCCCCATCTTGAGCCTTCGTTCTTCAATGCACCGTCCCCTATCCTTTACGCGTTCTTCCCATATTTTCCACCTTTGGAAAATTAGTAGCATCGTAGGCTATTTCCTAGGTTTCATTGTTTAGGAAAGGGATGATTACATTTTATTTTAAAAAAATGAAGAATGGCTCTTTTAATTAAAATATCATTCTTATGATATTTATCAACATTAAAATATATTACTTTTATTTGCACAATTTCATTATTGTTTTTAAATAAAAGATATCTATTTTTTTATACATATATCATTTTTTCTTAAAATGAATTCTTTTTCATTTAATTCAATTAATTAAATTTTTTTAATGAATTCTCTATTATCATTAAAATGAACACTTTTAATCAATTTAAATGAAAACTCATTTATTAATTGCAATGAAGTTTACTAATGGGCTCCAATGAGCCAAACATTATTTACTTAAACTTCATTAATTAATTTAAAGGAATCTTCTTTCAACATATAAATTTAATTTGCTTTCTTTCATAAGAATGATGCTCTACTTTCATTTCAACATGACAGTTTACCTTATGCATCTATATACATCTTGCAGTTGTTCTCATATAGAAAACCCAACATTAAACTACTCAAGCCATGATGCAGTAAAGAGCAAACAAATTTATACAACAACAAAGAGGGAATCTTTCCATCAACCCAATCACCTATCTTAGCCAGATATTTTATGATAGCTACCAGGCTATCAACTAAAGCTCAAGGTGATCGGCCATCGATGATTATCCCTTCCATCAATGCATACCTATATGAAGGTATCTATCCATGTTACCTTCGAGTACCTTAATCATCATTTTCCCTGATCTTTGGTACCCTCGTTTCTGGTGGGTGACTCTGCCTGTTCCACCTATGAGTGTACCTGATCCTGCACACTTGGCAATATGTTAGCGATAACACGCCCTTATAAATCAACTAAACATCATATAGTTGGTTCAATTGTTCAAACTAGGTATCACCACATCATAGGTTAATACATTGTTTTCTTGTGCCATAAAGTCAGCTAGGGAGGGTCATGACATCAACATTATAAAGGAAACTTAAAGGATCCTAAAAGCGATGAGTGATGTTGTAATTGATCATATCTATAGATAAGGTAATAATGCTACTAATTTTATGGCCAATATGGGTATGGATAGTGGTCAAAACTAAATTTGGGATGACAAATTTCCACTACCATTACAAATAATAGTTGCATTGGAGGCTGAATATTAGCCTGTTAAAATGAATAATATCAATAATTGAATAAAGTGGGTTGTTAGTTTCTATCAAGGTCATTGAACTAAAATATAATGCTTAATTTGAGTCTAGTCTATCTAGGGAATATATTTGTAATTAATTTTTTGTTAGTGTATCTTTAGCATCATTCATTCCTAGGAGGAAAGGTGTGTGATTTTTGCTAGGATCTCTTTTGTTGGCCTATGATTTTTATTTTTCAATATGATTAGGCCTCTCTTGTAAAAGGGTTAGGGCCCCTTTCAAAACCCTATATTTTCACCCAATATCAAAAATATATATAATTATTTAATTATAGTCTAATTACTATTTAAACATTAAATGTTTATTTAAAATTTCAAACTCTTTGTACATGTTTTCAACTCAACCTATCACCTATCATTTTTCAAACAATTACAAAAGTTAAATGTATCACCCTATCATTTGTTATAAGTACAATGTGCTTATGAAATGAGAATTCATATGCCTCTCTCAACTCTAATATTACATGTCAACCATATTTTCACAATATTTTTAAAGTGTATGTTTAAAATTTGGATAGGGATTTTTAATTAACTAATTCAATATTATTGAAAAGTTTATAAATTTAAAATAAAATATAATATTTTATTAATTTTATTTTTATTTGTTAAATATACTTAACTATATTTTTCTTATAACTAAGTTTTTAACTAACGAAGATTGTAGGTGCAAGGTGTAGACCAATTGGCTCGACCAAACCCCGTAAGGGGGATGGGGGTCCAAGGTTCAAATATCGGTCCTCATCGGAGTGAATGCTTGTCTCTTTTCTAGTGCTTTTAATAGCATAAAAGTTTTAAAATTATTGTAACATGGTGGTTATAGATGCGGGCTGCATGAAGAACTATGTGGTGACTTTTGGGGCAGACTATATGAAGAACTGTGTGGTAGCTTTTAGGGCAAAAAACACAGAATACTGTGGTGGCCATAAAAGTCAGACAACCTCACTGGATTTGTGGCGGTGACCGATTCCACCATGTAAATTAAAAAAAAACAAATGAATATTGTTCAACTTTTATTTATAAACTTAATATGAATATTAAAAAAATATATCAAATTCATAACATGCATATAATCATTTGCTTTTATTTTAAAAGATCAAATTAATTTAATTATAAAATATTTCAACATGTTGAAATCAATTGAATGGAGGATTGGAAAAATAATAGTAGATGTTTCGGGCTCATTTATAATAGATTACACAACCTTCCCGTATTAGATGAATAGGTGGAATCCCCTAAACTAAAAATAAGGGTATATTGAAAAAATGAGGAGAATAGAATCCACAACCAAACCAAGCCAAAAGTTATAAATCATTTTCAATGGTCATTGTAGCCCATAAGACTATTAAAAAGAGGTACACTGGGGCTTCTTGAAGACCCTAGCATGACAAGACCAAGGATGAAGATAATTAAGTCAAGTAAAAAAAGAATTCCAAGGGAATGGAACATAGAATCAATGCTTTCAAACACCAATGCCACCATTGGTAACTAGTGCATCCCTATTGTCCAATGACCATGATAGCCATGATCTACATATTCAACCAAAATAAAGGAAAAATAGAGAGATTGAACCTGCACCTCCTCATATTCAAAGAACTAAAATATTTTATGTAGAGCATGAAGACAAAGCATTCCATCAAGAACCAAAATGTCATCCTTTTTGAAAATTTGAACTGTTATTGCTAAAAAAAGATGAAAGAAGAGTAAGAAGCATGATCAAACCCACAACAATAAGGAGAGAAGAGAATATGCACAAGTGGGATAGTCATAAATATAAGAGGCTTGTATTAAATATTTTCTACCTAGTTATTAGAGAATCATAGTCAAATGTTACATAAAGAAGAGAAAGAATGCCATAAGTAAAGATGTTGACATTCTAAAAGAGTTTATCCATTATTATTATGGCACTAAAAACACCTAATGAAGCACAAAATATAATTTTTATTTAACTAGAGTCTCCAAGTCCTCAACATGACTAAGTATTGTCACTTCAAACTTGTTGTGATACCATGTTGGAAATCATAGTGATTTGTAAAAATAAACTAAATAAGTATTATTCAAATATTGTAGGAAAGAGAAGTAGAGAGTGGAAAGAAAGAATACCCTATGGCATCTAGAAAAATGATAATTATATATATCACATACTAATATAATGGATCAATTCATGAGGTATATAAATACCTTAATAATTACATTGAATTACATAATTCCTAACCAACATAACATTAATGGTTAGGGTATGCAATAAACATTAGAAATTTAACTTTATAAATGTAACTAACTACATTGGACTATTGGGTTATACAAGAAAACCCAACTCACATTGCACAATGTTAGCCCATAAGTTTGAATAGAATATTACATTATAAAATTGTAGCCTTAACCAATGAGAATAGATTTCAAAAACCCCATCTTCTAAATTGAGGATCCAAGAATAGAAGATATTAATAATGACATATTCTACTTCTAATGGACTCTTCAGTATAATAACATTCTCCAGATAGAAAATGAAACTTAGTAAGATTCTTCCTCTAAAAATAGCTTTAGTATTCTACACTTCCTAAAATGATGACCTTCCCTTTTATAGTACCTACAAATGGGATCCTCCTTTAGATGATTTGACATGGTCTTGGAAATTTTATCTTTATATTTATATATTCAAAAACTTTTGCAAGAGGCTAATCATAAGAAAAGTCACCATAGCTCCTTAAAGTAACTTGAAAATGAATTTCATGATGAAAAAATTGAACTAAAGTTAGATCTCGATGGTTTTTATTCTTTAATATTCTTCGCATCCAATAATTTTGGCATATTGTTCTCTTCATTCCATTGTTACAAAAAGCTTAACTTATAGAATTAAAAATACCTAACTCTAACCTAGATCCAAGTGAAAGAAGTGCTTGGGACTTGAGTTTTGAATTATATACAGATGAGAGTTTCTCTGGTATGAGTGAACGTAGCCTAGTTCAAGAAGTAAGAATTCAAGATGATCTATTGGATGGGCTAGAGGTCATGGGTATTGGGTAGTTGAAAATGTTAGTGAGCTTATGGGATCAGGCAGAGTGATATGTAGGGAAATGTGGGTTTATGAACCTCTCCAAAAATCCTTTGATCCTACCACCCTTTCATATGTTGCAGTGGCATTGAATAGTGTTGGGAGTAGCAATTTGAGTGTTATTTTTACCTTGCCCCTATCCAAAATAAGATGCATATTTATGAGACTTTCTACAAGTAACTCTGGTTCAAGGGACCTATAACCTGGTGGGTAAAATCCAAGGAGGACAACCAAACTTAGACTCCATCAGGATATGGGCTCTTGCTATATGGAAACCTTGGGGTTTGCTGGAAATTATGGTTGTGGTAAAAATATTCTTTATCATTAATTTGAATTGCAAAGTGGATTCTAAATACATATTGTGATGTGGTCCCTGGTTTTTAAGAAAGAGGGGGTTGTTTCTTCAAAAATGAGGGTTTTATTTCAATCCATGCATCCAAAACATTAACACGGTTTCCCTCTAGGTCTATATTTTGAGGATGCATTTCCACTTTTGGCATTATGATATTTGAGGGAATTGCAAAGGCTATAAGGTATCTTGTTTTTATTGATTCTATGACAAGGGAAAAATTAAGAATGATTTTCATAAGAATGTGTGTTATGGTAGATCTGGAATTTGATCTCCCTTACTCTATTGATCTCATATTGAAATTGGGATCATGGATCTAACCCATTGAATACAAGAATAGATCAATTGTTTATGTTAGTTGCAAGAGTGTTGGTCATAGATTGAAGTCTTGCCCTTCCAAGAAAAAATCAAGGGAAATCAAGTTCTAAAAAGTGGTAAAATAAATCCTCTATTGGTAGATCTACTAAAGAGGCTCCCAAGGAAGAAATAAAATAATATTTCTATCTATAGTGAGATATTGACAGAGGAATTTGGTAATAGTGATCAAGTGGTTGCTAATTCAAAAGCTAGTAAGCTTCCATCAGAGTTTAGAATGGGTATAGTTGACACCTTGCAAGTCGAAAGTGGTCTGATAATTATTTATGCTAAATCTTTGGATGTCATATAGAATCAAGTTTCTCAAATTATTCCCACCCACCTTCTAAATAATATTTTGGTGTCAATTGATCTCCTCCAAAATTCCTTTGGTTGCTTAGGTTTGTTTCCTAATTTTACTAAGGAAGGACCTTCAAAAGTTGGATACCATGGGGTGGATGATTCCTAGAACCTGAAATATATTTTGGGAACCCTAAAGAATAGCTTGGTGAGGGGGTCTCTTGGACCTAAAATGAGAAGACACAAAGATGGGTCCATAGATGTTGATGTAGAACATAAATTTGGGAAGCCACCAAATAAAACTCGAAGACAAAGGGAGACAAAGTCAATAATTTCTAATGTTTCTCAATATTTGCTAAATATGGATGATGAAAATGACTCTAGGGTCAAGCAACCAAAGCTTGACTCATTTTTTCAACCTTTTTAGCCTCTCACTGGGGGAAAGAGATCCATTTCCAAACCTCACTTTTAAGGGAGGTGTTGGAGAAGGTGAACAAAGGGATTATCTCTTCTCCTTCTACGTGGTATCCTCATGTCTGTGTTGTGGGGTGGAGCTATTAGCTTCGATCCTTTCCACTGGTGGGAGTTGTTGTATAGCTGATTGAATTTTAGTTTTAATATCTTCAAGACCTTGTGGTATCTACCATATTTGGGTTATTTTATTTCTATACTACTTATCTTTGGTCCCATTGTGCTTCCTTTCATTTTATGATGGCTTGTTCTATTTCTTAGGATAGTTCCTCTCTTTGTAGACTCTGAGTTCTTCCATGGAACTACAATTTATATTTTCTTTGTAAAAGGTTGAGGGATCCTTTCAAAACCCTTCCCCTAATAAAAAAATATTTGACCCATTAAATGGGTGGTATAAGTCCTAAAAAAATTCAACAATGATTATTTCCTCCATCTATGAAAAACAAAATTGAACAATTGTCAGTAGTGTGAATAGCTCAAAATAATTATGTATGCAAAAATTATAGTCTATAAATTGTTTGCCTCATTAGTACTTAGTATATAAAATAAGAGTATTCTCTCATGCCTTATAACTACCAAATATGACATGAATTCACCACATGGTAGAGTGTGACTCATGACTTATAACCACTCTAATTATACACCCTTTCTACCATTATACTTTTGGAGTAAATTTGGAAATGATATTTGTCATGATTTCATTAGATGGTTTTCTCCATATATACATAAAAATATTTTTTAAATATAAATAATCACCATGTCAACTGCTAAAGTGGCCAAATAATCCAAGTACTATAGCATAAGCACTTAAAAGCAATCCAAAAATAGGCTATATGCAAAGCACCATAGCTTATAATTTAAAATATTTTTTAAGTCTAAATAAGCACCATGTCATCTATCAAAGTTGTCAAATCATCCAAGTACTATAGCTATAAGCAAACTATGTGCATAGGCTATTCAAACCTATGTTCTTAGGCTATAGGAATTATAGAATAGTTAGACTAGTGAGGATTCCATGCCACACTTAGCTTGGAAAAGACCCAAAATTAGATGAATGGGTAGAATTTCTTAGTATAAAATAAAGATATATTTAAGTGGAGGGGAAGAGAATGGAAACAATAAGTAATCCAATACAAAAGCTAGATGACATATCTATTAGCCATTAAAGTCCATAGAGCTATGGAGAGTGGGTATGCTAGGGTTGCTTGAAGACCCTAACACCATAGCCTTTGATATAGAAATGCTATTTAGATAAGTAAAATAGGGATTCAAATGGAATCAAAAATAAAAATTATGCATTCAAAATATCAAATTTTCCCTCTATAACCAATGTAGTCTTGTTGTTAAATGACCACATTAGTCATTATGCTCCATAGAGTCATCATCAGGTATCATTTCCAAGCAAAATGGAGTGGTAAGAATATTTGTACTTTTACCTCCACATTTTTGAAGAATCAAATTATTTGCATTGACCATGAAGGCAAATCAAGTTAAGAACCAAATCTGGGGTTCACTTATATATGGTTGTATTTCATCAATTATCCCAAATGTAATCAACATAAGAGCTTTTGCATCACTTTCTTCAAATTTTTGTTTTTCTCTTTCATCTTCAATAGGTTTTTTCTTTGTTCCATTAACTATTTCCCAAAAAAAATCTATTATAAGAATTGATTTCATTTTGTTTTTCCATGATGCAAAATTAGGTCCTTTTAAAAGCTATGATTCAAAAAGGAAAATTTTGCTATTTGACATAATGGAACTCATTAGATATAAAATTCTTAAAAATCTAAATTCCTTTGGAGTAGAAAACCTTAAGACTATCAAATTTCAAATTTTGCAAATTAAAATTTTTAATTATCAAAAAATTCAATTTCTTTAAAAAGTTGTTGGAGTAGAATTTATTTTGACTCTCTAATTAAACAATAACTATTTTTTCACAAAAATAAAATTTTGAAGTCAATTTTAATATTTAAATTATCCTTATCACTCCAAATTCAAATTTAAATTTAACAAAACTCAAAGCTTTTAAATTACTTCTTATCACTTTATATTTCTTAAATAATACAATTAAATATACTATGCACTAAATAAAGGTCCCTTTTACCTTATTACTCAAACTAGAACGTGCAAACATATTTTGCTTGCCCAAATAAATAAATAATATTTCTACCTAAAATTAAAGCTTTAGACTTTACCTATTTTCTATGCTTGGTATTCAAAATTTTGAATTATGTTTCACCTCATCAGGGCTTGTGCCAGGACATATGTTAGGGAAATTATGATGTCACAAGTGAATGTTATTCATGCAATGTTCAAGATCATTCCTCCTTTCTTCATTAAATTACTTTCTTAAGCACTATCTCAATTTTCCCAAGCAATGCAAGATCTCCTTAGGTGAACGGATGTCTTATTGTAATATTCTTCCTAGATCTTTAACAAATATATTTGCATTGCTCTCTATGGATTATGGCCTCTTAATATTCCATATTACTATTCTATGTCACTACCTTAATCTTCTACAATATTGTATTTCAAATATGAATTTAATAGCTCTCTAGTCCTTCACCTCTCATGTGATTAAACCTACCCTCTAGCGTTGCTATGTACTTGTTGGATTGCAATCACTTGTTCGCTCATATTCTAACATTGATGGCTCTCTCTTTTCTATTAGCTATTCATGCTAGAATGCAAACATCTTGTTTATCTAGTATATTGGATATCTATCACAATGGGTAGCTTCAATGGCACCCTCTATTTTATTTTGGCATCTTCAAATATGGGAAGCTGTAATGAATCCCTTTATTGTCATTGTTTTTCTATAGGATGATTTTGAATTTTGGATGACTTCAATAACACCCTTTCTTTTCTTATCCTTATATTGGACTTTACTACACTTGAAGCTTGAATCAAGCTCTTCCTCTCTCTTTTTGACATCTACTCTTCATGTTCTCTGGTCACCAACTTTTGACTTACTATAGGACTCTATCATATTCAAAAAAAATTCCTTCAACAAATATGTTAGGGAACAAATATTTATCTTCCATCGATAAATTATCAAAAACCAATTTTGCCTATTCAAGTTCACACCAAAAATCTTCTCTAATGATAGCTTTTCAATTTGAAGCTTATCACTCCAATCATTTTCAAATATTTACATGATAATTTGTTTTGATGCTAGTAATAGAGACTACTCAAAGTATCTCTGATAGAGTCTACACAATATAGCTTTGATACCACTAATGGTTTTTTAGCCTGATTTAATCACACATCCCAACATCTAGGATCTTGAGTAATCTCAAATATTAGAGTAATAAATATAAATGGTCAATATAGATGAACATAACATTCATGAAAATAACAATAATAATATGAAATAAATGGCCAATATCATTCATGAAAATAACATGAATAAAACTTACAATAATATTGCTCAAAATTGTATACAAGATCAATATGCAAATACACTTGTTTCTTTGATGATGATTTGATGATCCTCTAATGGAGCTTTGTCTCCATAATATAACTTTAGCAAGGTGACTCTTGGAATCTATGTCTATTGCTATCCTCACATATCTAGGAGATGTAACCTTTCTTATTCGATGTATAAGACAAACCTCTAGTACCTCTTGGTTTTACTTCTTACCACTTGTATACCTAACTCTTGACTCTCTATTTACGTGCATACTTTACTACATAATACTTGTGATGTTCACACAATGACACTGAGATGGGGGGGGTGAATAAGTGTAGTTATTTAACTTCAAAACAGTAGCATTCAAATACTGAAGCACATAAAACTTATAAAACCAGAAGAACAAAATGAGAGCACACCACAACACACAATATAACGAGGTTCACCAATTTGGCTACTCCTCAAAAATTACCTGTTTGGACTTCAATCCAAATCCAGTCTTTGCAAAATTTCAATTTTACAACTTCTTTACCAAAGATCCACTGGAAGGAGCACCAACCCTTGTAATTTTCTGCTGCAACATATGGAGCACCAACCCCTAGTACCAAGCACCAACTTGGACTGCAATTCTAATCAAATCAAAATGACATAAAAATGTCTTCACTACTAACTCGACCCTGACTGGTCTGTAATTTTAACAACCTCTCGCACAATCTCATGTCTCTCGCTTATTTCTCTATACTGAGACCCTCTTTTCACAAAGAATTCCCTTCTTACCGCAACAACTTCTATCTTTCTTCAACAATTTCTCTTTACAGACTATTCATTTATATACATCCAATCCGGCACGCAGTCGAATCATATACCCAACTGTTCGAATTCTTTTCTCCTGCAAATAAGTGGCTGTTCGAAAACGACTGTTCGAAACCCTGCAATACGGCGTTTCGATTTCTTGTGGTATGGCTGTTTTGAATGCTGCAAACATATCTTCTCGAAAAGCATATCTCGATCCTTCATATTCGGCTCTTTGAATACAAGCAAAATGTCTGTTCGATTCCATGAGTGCGACCGTTCGAAAGCTGAAAAAAAACTTTTCGAAAACCTTTCGATAATTTATATTTGATTCTTCGAATACATGCAAACGACTGTTCGAATGCATGACTAACACTTGTCAATCAATAACTGCAGATCTGACATCAGTTACATTTTATGTAACCGGCTGCATGATGTCTTTTATGACACGTGTCACCATGCCTGCTTTTTCGGCTTTTACCTGCCAACCTGTCGCCTGTCGCGATATCGCGACATTTTTAACTTATGCTGACGTCACCCTGAAGGTTGTCGCGAAATCGCGACGTTTCCGGCTTCCAGTGGCTTTTCTTTCATCCTGTCGCGAAATCGCGACACTTTTCAACTTTGCTGACGTCATCATCCTTCTTGTCGCGAAATCGCGACGTTTCCGACTCTTGCTGACGTCATCATCCTGCTTGTCGCGAAATCGTGACACTTTCGGCTTCCGTACACTCTTCTTTGCCAGCAGCAGCGAAAAAGGAACATGTCACGAAATCGCGACACTTTGCTCTTCCGTACAACTCTCCTTGCCAACTCCAACGAAAATGGAACATGTCACGAAATCGCGACACTATGCTTCATGCAATGGCAAAATTTTTACATCTTTGTGCCTTGTGTTTTCACCTTGCCTCTTTTCATGAAATTTTGACTTGTAATATCATTGCTGCATCTTTCAGTTCTACACTTTTGACTAGTAGCGAAATCGCTACTCCTTAGTTTCCCTTTGTTTCAACATGTAGCGCCATCGCTACACCTTAGTTTCTCTTTGTTTCAACATGTAGCGCCATCGCTACACCTTAGTTTCTCTTTGTTTCAACATGTAGCGAAATCGCTACACCTTCTTCTTGTGAATTTTTACTTGTGTCGAAATCGCTGCATCTCAGTTTTCTTAACTTCCGATTTGTAGCGAAATCGCTACACCTTTGTTTCCATACATTTCCAGCTGTGCTTTGAAATGCGAAACTTTAACATGCATGGAAATCGCTACTCTCTTCATTGCAAGCTCCTTTCCTCCATTTATGTCATGAAATCGCGACACATTTTCTCTCTCCTCAATGAAAACTCGACATGTCGCGACATCGCGACATTTTGGCGTGCATTTTCTCTCTCCTACTTTTTGTCGCGAAATCGCGACACATTTTCTCTCTCCTCGGAAACTCGACATGTCGCGACATCGCGACATTTTGGCGTGCATTTTCTCTCTCCTACTTTTTGTCGCGAAATCGCGACATTTTGGCGTGCATTTTCTCTCTCCTACTTTTTGTCGCGAAATCGCGACAGAAAACATGTCGCGATATCGCGACAGTTTTCTTCCTTGTCTCTTTCCGCCAATTTCTGAATCGGGTCACCTCTGTTTTGCTTGAAACTTTCGCACTTGATCCGATCGACCTCTGAACCGCATCAACCGCATCAATGCGTCTGTGTTGACAACAATGACAATACTTTCTCAATGCTTTTGCTGCACCTTGCTCAACAATCTCCCCCTTTGGAATTGTTGGCAACACACAGGAACCTTGCTCAACTTCTTCTCCCCCTTTGCCAATAATACCAAAGGGCTGCTGCAGACTCCCCTGAGTCTCTGTACACCATTCTCAGGAAAATATCGTTATAGTTAGCAAAAATCATAAATATAAGCAAAACTATAAGTATATGCATGCATGCACCCATTGAGAATGTGATCCCTAATTATAGTCAGTTCTTGGGAATTGTGACCACTCCCAACTTATTCCTAAGGTACTCAAAAACATCCTTGGGCAATGGTTTTGTGAATATATCAGCTACTTGCTCTGTAGTTGGAACAAAATCCAACTTGACCTCTCCTTCTGCAACTTTATCCTTCAAGAAATGATATCGGATTGCAATGTGTTTGGTTCTTGAATGCATAATCGGATTCTTGGATATGTTGATAGCACTAGTGTTATCACATTTTATTGATATTGGCTCTTTGAAGTGGATACCAAGATCTTTCAAAGTTTGTCTCATCCATAATATCCGTGTACAGACAAGTTGTGGCTGCAATGTATTCTCGCCTCTGCAGTGGATAGAGAGATTGATTCTTGTTTCTTGTCGTGCCATGCTACCACCTGTCTCCAAGATAAAATGCTCCTCCACTTGTACTCTTCCGGTCATCAATGCACCCTGCCCAATCTGCATCAGAATATGCAATCAAAGTGAAGTCTTTGCCTTTTGGGTACCACAACCCATAATCCATGGTACCTTTGAGGTACCTGAAGATCCTTTTTACAGCTGTGACATGAGTTTCTTTGGGACTTGCCTGAAATCTAGCAACCATGCATACTGCCTGTAGTATATCTCGGTCTAGTAGTCATTAAATACAATAGGCTTCCAATCATAGACCTGTACATTGTTTGATCCACATCCGGAGATTTATCATCCTTGCTCAACTTGCAACTCGTTGTCATGGGAGTCCTGACCGGTTCTTGTCTTCCATTGTGAACTTTTTCAGCATTTCTTTTACATATTTAACTTGAGAAATAAAAATGCCTTTTTCATTTTGATTGACCTGCAGATCCTAAGAAATAAGAAAGTTCACCAATCATTGACATCTCAAATTCTTTTTTCATTTTAATTGATATGTCTTTGCAAGTATTCATCCATGTTGCTGCCAAATATTATGTCATCTACATAAACAACAAGAACAATAAGATGACCCTTCTCTGTTTTGACATATAAGTTGCTATCCACCAAACCTTTCTTAAACCCTTGTTTAATTAGATAATTATCCAGCCTTGCATACCATGCTCTGGGTGCCTGCTTTAATCCATATAAAGCTTTCTTTAACCTCGCAAACAAAATCTGGATTGTCACCAAGTTGGAAGCCATCTCGGTTGTTCAATGTAAACCTCTTCTTCCAGCTTTTCCATTCAAAAATGCTGATTTTACATCCATTTGATATACTTTGAAGTTTTTATGAACTGCTAATGCCGTAAACATTCTGATTGCCTCTAGTCTGGCTACCGGTGCAAAAGTTTCTTCAAAATCAATGCCTTCACCCTGAGCATAGCCTTTACATACCAATCTTGCCTTATTTCCGACAACCTGCCCATCTTCATTCAATTTATTTCTAAAAACCCATTTAGTGCCAATTATGTTTTTATTTGTTGGTCTAGGTACTAATTCCCAGGTATTGTTTTTCTCTATCTGATCTAGTTCTTCATTGATTGCCTTCATCCAACTTTCATCAGTGCTTGCTTCAGCAACATTTTTAGGTTCAATACTAGATAACAGAGAATAGTTCCTCACTGCTGTTCTTCTTGTCTGAATACCATCTGTGGGATCCCCAATAATCTGTTCACTTGGATGATTTTTCTACCAGTTGCCTGTTTTAAATTTCCTGTTTTCTTCTTCTTCAGATTCAGTTTTTACACCATCTGGATCAATTTTCTGATTCTTCTCTGTTTCTTTTTCATCATCACCTTCAATGACTTCTTCATACATAGGGTAGTTTTCTTGATAAGTAGTTTCTTGTTCTCTACCTTCATCAACTTTCACATCAGCACTTTCAACAATTTTCTTCAACCTCTTGTTGTAACATGTGTAGGCCTTGCTTTTTGTTGAGTAACCAAGAAAGATACCTTCATCAACTCTATCTTCAAATTTACCGAGGTTATCTTCAATCCTTTTTATGTAGCACTTGCTGCCAAATACTTTGAAATGTCTTGTTGTTGCCTTTCCGCCAAACCACAACTCATAAGGTGTTTTGCTTTCATGTGGTCTCAAAGATGCACCTGTTTTGAATGTAAACTGCAGTATGAACCGCCTCTTTCCAAAATCGTCACCTATTTTGTTTTCTCGCAAGCATTGTCCTTGCCATTTCCTGCACTGTTCTATTCTTCCTTTCTACAACACCATTCTCGCCGAGGTGTCCTAGTCGCTGAAAACTGTCTTCTTATCCCATGTTTTTGACAATGATTCTGCAAATTCTTCGGAGATAAACTCTCCTCCCCTCGTCTGATCTTAGGCATTTAATTCTTTTTCCTGATTGATTCTCAACAAGATTTTTGAAGGTTTTAAACATCTCAAAGGCTTCTGACTTGAGTTTCAAAAATAGTACCCATGTCATTCTTGAGTAGTCATCTATACACAACATAAAATATTTGTGTCCATTTATGCTTTCAGTTCTCATGGGTCCACATAGATCAGTGTGAATTAGTTCTAATGGCTTGCTAGTGAAGTATTCTTTTGCTTTGAAAGTGGCTCTGGTTTGTTTTCCCTTTTGGCATGACTCACAGATGCTATTTACAGGTTTGCCAATGTTTGGTATATCTCTATCTGCTCTTTTTGAACTGATTTTTGCCAGATTGTCAAAACTAATATGCCCAAGCCTCTTGTGCCATAGCCGCTTTCATCTTCCTCGTCCAATCAAGCATGTTCCTTCTACGAGTTTCTAAAAGTGTATACAGATTTCCGAAGTTCTCAATCCAGTGGCTATTAACTTTCCATTTTTTGTCTTTCTTACTTCACAACCCTCCTTCTTGAAGATTACATCATGACCTCCGTCACATATTTGACTTACACTTAGCAAGTTATGCTTCATGCCAATTACAAACAAGACTTCTTTTGATTTTATATTGCCATCACTGATCTTGACTGATCCCTTTCCAACAATCTTTGCTCCATCATTATTTCCAAATTTCACTGAACCACCTTCATAATTCTGTAAATTCTCAAACTTTTGCTTGTCACCTGTCATGTGACTGGAACAACCACTGTCAAGTATCCAAGGTGCTGATTTGTTCCGAGCTTTAAAAGCAATCTGGACAATCAAAGATTCCTTTTCTTTCCATTCCGGTTTGATAGCAGATTTTGCTACTTGTTTTGCCTTTGTCCTTTCATTAGCATGTGCCTGTTTTTCAAGAAATTTCTGGTTTTGTTTCAACCCACTTGGCTCGAGATTTTCTACCCCGATATTTATTTGATGCAAAAGTGCTTCTGTACTTTCTAGCAATATGTCCAAAATTATGACAATTATAACATTCAACCGCATAATTCATTAAAGGAGAAAAAACATTTCTGCCGGTAAAATTCCTTTGAGATACATTATGCCCGCAATCTGAAATCTTATGGCCATAAGCATTGCATTTAAAACAATAACCAGAAAATGCATGATTAAACCTGGGTGCCGGTCTTTGCCAGTTTGAAGTAGGAGCCATGACTCTTCTCCTCCTTGGATGTGTGACTTTTGTGAATCCATCTTTGTCAGTATTCTTCTTGAATCTGGCATTATTGTTTTCTTTTGCATGATTTGGTTTTTCTGGTTCAACCCCGATCTTTTCTTCTTTCTTTATGGGTTCTATATTCAAGTTCTTTGAATCCTTTGAAGATTCTCCTTCATCAAAGCCTAAACCAAATTTTATGCCATAAGGCCTTTGGTTATTTAACATTTTATCCAGCTTTACAATACTTTCTTCAAACTTATGAAAACAGTTCAATTTTCTATTCATCTCCTCTAATCGCATCCTTAACTTAACAATGTCTTCCTCTAGCTTGCCTGCATTCAACCTGTCTTTACAGCTTAATTGTTCATCAAGAACTTCGGACATTTTCTTGAATTCCTCTCGTCTCGTATTTTTAGATTGTTTATTATGTTTATGGCATTCTCTAATTTCTTTGAAAATTTCTTATTCTTCTTCCTTTCGCACTCAACTCTTCAAGTGCAACAACCAATTCTCCTTCCAAATACACTTCAACTTCATCCTTGGAATTTTCATCACCTTCCTGATTTTTCTCTGTTCTTTCTTCTTCAAGTGCCATGAACAGAGCTTCACCTCCTTCTTCTTCAGACTCCTCATCTGTGCTTTCTTCAGAACTGCTGACATTCTTGGTTATGAAGCTTTTCTTCTTGAAGTTGTTCTTTCTGAAATTTTGTTTCTTCTTCCAATCACCTTTTTCTTGGTGTGAACCTTCACCATTTTTGGTTCTCTCCTGCATTGGACATTTGGCTGCAAAATGACCGACTCCTCCACAATTGAAGCATTTAAAAGGTAGCTTCCCTCTATATTTTCCTTTTCCTTTTGTGAGTTTTCGAACAAAATTGGCTTCTGTTTCATCCAGTGTTCCTTCATCCTCATATTCATGTTCAGCTTTTACATTCTTGTGTGCTTTAAAAGTCGCTTCTCTGTCTGTAGACTTGGTTTGTCCTATTCTCATTTCATATGCTGTCAGGGAACCATGCAACTCATCCATGCTGAAGTTGTTTAGATCTTTTGCCTCTTCTATTGCAGAGACTTTGGAATTAAATCTTTTGTGAAGTGTTCTGAGAACCTTTTTCACAACAACTGCATCATCAATTTCTTCACCGAGTCCTCTGATTGCATTAATAATTTCGTTGACTCTCAACATATAAGTCTCTATGTTTTCATCTTCATTCATTTGCAGTGCTTCGAACTGTGCTCGATGAGTTTGCAGTTTTGCTTCCTTAATCTTACTGTCTCCTTCATGGATGCTCTTCACTTTATCCCACATGTCTTTTGCTGATTTACAACTCATGACTCTTATCGCTTCACTCGTCAACAAGCCCACACATTATGGCATTCTTAGCTTTGGAGTTGTTCTCAAATTTCTTTTTCTTAGCAGTATCTGTTGGAGGAGTAGTGGGTGCTGTGTATCCACTATCTACTGAATCCCAAATATCATATCCCAATGCACTCAGATATGTTTGCATTCTGAGTTTCCAGGTGTAATTTGTTCCATAAAATAAGGGAGCTTTGTTGGATGAAAATCCTTCACCGCCTGCCATTGTTTCTTCCAAGATCTCCTTAGCTGATTAAGCTTGTACAAGGAACCTTGCTCTGATACCAATTGATGTTCACACAATGACACTGAGAGGGGGGGGTGAATCAGTGTAGTTATTTAACTTCAAAACAACAGCATTCAAAGACTGAAGCACAGAAAACTTATAAAACCAGAAGAACAAAATGAGAGCACACCACAACACACAATATAACGAGGTTCACCAATTTGGCTACTCCTCAAAAATTAACTGTTTGGACTTCAATCCAAATCCAGTCTTTGCAAAATTTCAATTTTACAACTTCTTTACCAAGCATCCACTGGAAGGAGCACCAACCCCTGTAATTTTCTGCACGCAACAGATGGAGCACCAACCCCTAGTACCAAGCACCAACTTGGACTGCAATTCTAATCAAATCAAAATGACATAAAAATGTCTTCACTACTAACTCGACCCTGACTGGTCTGTAATTTTAACAACCTCTGCACAATCTCATGTCTCTCGCTTATTTCTCTATACTGAGACCCTCTTTTCACAGGAATTCCCTTCTTACTGCAACAACTTCTATCTTTCTTCAACAATTTCTCTTTACAGCTATTCATTTATATACATCCAATCCGGCACGCAGTCGAATCATATACCCAACTGTTCGAATTCTTTTCTCCTGCAAATAAGTGGCTGTTCAAAAACGACTGTTCGAAACCCTGCAATACGGCATTTCGATTTCTTGTGGTATGGCTATTTTGAATGCTGCAAACATATCTTCTCGAAAAGCATATCTCGATCCTTCATATTCGGCTCTTTGAATACAAGCAAAATGTCTGTTCGATTCCATGAGTGCGACCGTTCGAAAGCTAAAAAAAAACTTTTCGAAAACCTTTCGATAATTTATATTTGATTCTTCGAATACATGCAAACGGCTGTTCGAATGCATGACTAACACTTGTCAATCAGTAACTGCAGATCTGACATCAGTTACATTTTATGTAATCGGCTGCATGATGTCTTTTATGACACGTGTCACCATGCCTACTTTTTTGGCTTTTACCTGCCAACCTGTCGCCTGTCACGATATCGTGACATTTTTAACTTATGCTGACGTCACCCTGAAGGTTGTCACGAAATCATGACGTTTTCGGCTTCCAGTGGCTTTTCTTTCATCCTGTCGTGAAATCGTGACACTTTTCAACTTTGCTGACGTCATCATCCTTCTTGTCACGAAATCGTGACGTTTTCGACTCTTGCTGACGTCATCATCCTGCTTGTCGCGAAATCGTGACACTTTCGGCTTTCGTACACTCTTCTTTGCCAACAGCAATGAAAAAGGAACATGTCACGAAATCGCGACACTTTGCTCTTCCGTACAACTCTCCTTGCCAACTCCAGTGAAAATGGAACATGTCACGAAATCGCGACACTATGCTTCATGCAATGGCAAAATTTTTACATCTTTGTGCCTTGTGTTTTCACCTTGCCTCTTTTCATGAAATTTTGACTTGTAATATCATTGTTGCATCTTTCGCCTTCTACACTTTTGACTAGTAGCGAAATCGCTACTCCTTAGTTTCCCTTTGTTTCAACATGTAGCGCCATCGCTATTTCGCTCCCTTAGTTTCTCTTTGTTTCAACATGTAGCGTCATCGTACACCTTAGTTTCTCTTTGTTTCAACATGTAGCGAAATCGCTACACCTTCTTCTTGTGAATTTTTACTTGTGTCAAAATTGCTGCATCTCGCCTTTTCTTAACTTTCGATTTGTAGCGAAATCGCTACACCTTTGTTTCCATACATTTCCAGCCGTGCTTTGAAATGCGAAACTTTAACATGCATGGAAATCGCTACTCTCTTCATTGCAAGCTCCTTTCCTCCATTTATGTCATGAAATCGCGACACATTTTCTCTCTCCTCGCTGAAAACTCGACATGTCGCGACATCGCGACATTTTGGCGTGCATTTTCTCTCTCCTACTTTTTGTCGCGAAATCGCGACACATTTTCTCTCTCCTCGCTGAAAACTCGACATGTCGCGACATCGCGACATTTTGGCGTGCATTTTCTCTCTCCTACTTTTTGTCGCGAAATCGCGACACATTTTCTCTCTCCTCACTGAAAACTCGACATGTCGCGACATCGCGACATTTTGGCGTGCATTTTCTCTCTCCTACTTTTTGTCGCGAAATCGCGACAGAAAACATGTCGCGATATCGCGACAATTTTCTTCCTTGTCTCTTTCTGCCAATTTCTGAATCTGGGTCACCTCTCGTTTTGCTTGAAACTTTCCGCACTTGATCTGACTGACCTCTGAACTGCATCAACTGCATCAATCTGTCTGTGTTGACAACAATGACAATACTTTCTCAATGCTTTTGCTGCACCTTGCTCAACAACTTGTGCACTTTATCACTCTACACACTTGCACACATTGTTACATGAGACTTGTGCACATATTACATAGACATATACATAAGGAGAAATATAAATCACACTCCTAAATTATTGACCCACACCCTATTATGATGTTTACAAATTTACAATTGTACTATAAGGTACCATCGGGGTACATTAGTATGTACCAAATAATGTAATATTCTCCAATATAAATTACCTTTCATAGTCACTACTATGAACATTAAAAAGAGATTTGGCTACCTTCACTTGTATAAGGGATCATAAGATAACATCATTGGGTTTATGGTAGTATAGGAATCCATTAATAACAACATGTCTAAATGTTCTCTTATGAATACAAGATTGTTGCTTAGCATTATCCATAGGTGGATAGGATTGCTAATCAAGAAAGCATAAAATATTTCCATACAAAGGATCATCAATATGGATTTAAATATATCATTTTGTAACAATATTTTGATACCAATGCAATGGCATGTTTTTCCTTGTATACAAATAGCGATCATGGTTTTCTCTTAACCACATTTCTTTTTATGTTTTCTTTCTAGCTACCTTTTATCTTGTTAATTTTTTTCTTTAGAAAACTAAAAATTTTCTCTTTTTGTGGTTACAGTTATGGTTTGTATGGGTCATCCCCTCCTTGATGGGAAACATAGTTGTGATATATTAGGATCTCTTAGATCAACTCGTGCAAATGTTTTCTACTATATACAGGTTTTGCTATACATAGACAACTTTGGTGAAAGATTTTCTCTTCACTTTTTGTAGTTTTTATGATTTTCTTTATTTTATCTTGAAGAGAAATAAAGATTCCCAATAAACTAAAATAGAAAAGCAGTAATAATAGAATCAAAAGAAGAAGATGACAGATTCACACATTACACAATATTTATCCTGGAAATCCTCAACCGGGAAAAAACTAGCACAATATTATCTTATTATTGTATTAACTTGATCGTCTCCAATACAATCATATTCTCCTTTTGTCTCTCCAAATTCTAATGCAAGTACGATATATATAACAAAGGCACATGCATGGATTTTTACAATATCATGGGCAAAAAAGCATGGGTTCAAATATAGTAACCCTAAAAGCCCATATGGGTCTAAAAATAACTTAAACCCTAAAAATTTTGTATAGGTACAGAGTTTCCAATACCTTTTAGTGTTAGCTCCACCAGAATAACATGGAAAATATTCAATATATTTCCAACATATCTGAAAAAAATATTTTTGTTCTTTTTCATTTTGTCCTTTTTATTTAAAAAATAAATAAAAGAGACAAATAGTTTTTTTTTTAAGATAAAATAAAGAAAAGTGTAAAATATATGAAAAATGAAGAGAAAACTTGTAACCAAAGTTATTTGTGTATAGAAAAACCTATGTTTCTCATTTATGATAGGGTGGCTAGATAGTGCCAAGGTAGATTTATGCACAATATCTGTGATAGGTGAATCATATATGGTCTCAAAGGCCTCTAGCAAATTTTTTTTTGCATGGACCAATATAAGAGATCCGAATATGACACGACTATGTTTCCCACTAAGGAGGGGATGGCCAATACAAAACGCAACTATAACCACAAAAAGAGACAAAAAAATAGTTTTCTAGAAAAATTTAATAAGCTAAAAAGTAGCTAAAAAATATATCAAAAGAAATGTGGGTAAGACAAAATTGTAATCACCATTTTGTATACAAGGAAAAACATGACATTACATTAGTATCAAAATATTATTAGAAAATGATATTTTTTAACAGAATGCCCTTAAGAGCATACAAATCAGGGATTTCCAGAGGAAATTTGCCCTATTTTATAGAAAATGATCAAATGACGTTGTAGCTCGTTTTCCTGGCTCTCCCAAAGTGTGGATGGGTTTGGATGGCTATGGTAGCTAAACCACCCTACATTGCTTTCTCCTCTATGGCACCTGTACATAACCCACAATAAATAATTATTTGATATGAGGACCTAAATCATTATAATAATTAGTATATATAAGAAAAAGAGTATAATCTAATAATAAGTTATGAAATGAATACATAGGTTCTAGAGCAATATGAGTAGCATGTAGGTATATTCTAGATTTTTCTTCCCTCCATCTCTCATGTTTGACTAAATTGGAAACATTTAGACATAGATTTCCTATCATTCATGCCTATCTCTTTGAGGAAAAGAAAGGGGGTATTTATAGGAAACTATGAGGGAGAGGGGAGGGTGCCCAAGATCTGGAGTGATAATTTTTACCTAGTTTGAAATGGGTTTAGGAATTTAAGGTGCATGACTTGGGCCTCCATTTTAAATTTTAAATGAAAATAAACTTGTTCGGTAGTGTGAAACGATGAAATGGATGGTGTAGAGAGATTTAATGAGCATTTAATATTTTTTATTTGGACCACCAATGGAAATTTTAAGTTCAAATTTAGAGCACATGAAGTGTGAAAGGGGAATTTTGCATTTATTGTGGGTGTTAGGTGGGATATTAGAGGAGTTTAATTAGTGGGTAATCAAGATTATAGGAAGATTAGGAATTGAGAAGAATAAATGATAGATTAAGTGGAAATTAAAGGAATAAAAGTGGGATAAGAAAGGATTAAAAGCATTAAACAGAGTAGGAGAAAATTAAAGAAATATTAGAGGAAAATTACAGAAATATTTTTTTGGTAGGTAAAGTAAAATTTATTTACTTACGGGTTGAAGGGACCCGCCCCTATTTATAAGAAGATCATATGCATTCGAAATGTAGGCCAAAAACACCAATTTACAATAGTTCATCTACATTCGTAATGCAGGGCAAAAACACTAGCACCACAGTCAAAAATCAACAAAAACTAACAACCGAGCTAAACCAAAAAAAAACTAATCGATGGTGTCGAAGAGACACCTTTTAGGTGGTTAGAACCATCGATAAAATTTGTCCACTGATGATTGGCCTTTGTGAACATTCTAATAGTGTTAGAGAAGAGGCACCCTCCTGCTTTGGCAGAGCTAAGTGTTTGATATTTTGTCATTATCTAGGTTGACTTTCTCAATGACTTTTGTGGGAAATTTTTCTTCCCAAATGGTGAGGGAGCTCTCTTTGATTGATCTGTTTGCCAATGTGTCAACCACTTGATTGGCCTCCTTGAACACATGTTTGATCTGGGATTGCTCGCTATTGCAAAGGCCTAGCTGGCATTCCTGGATAATGTTCTCTATATTTTTCCCACCCTTCCTATTTCTTTGTATGAGTTTGAAAATGATCTTTGAGTCCCCTTTGTAGATGATAGGGGTTGCTAGGTTTTTGGAAATGTCAATACATCTCCTGACGGCCCTAGCTTCCACGAAGTTGTTGGTCTGGAACAACAGATTTTCAATAAAGGCCTTAAATATTTTACCACTATGATATCTGAAGACCCCTCATGCTCTCGCTTCCTAGGTTCCCTTTGGAGGCACCATCGAAGTTAGCCTTGAGCCAACATTGGGGGGGAGGGACACAAGTGACCTGAGATATGTATTTTCTGGGTTTCTGAGACTTACTATGATCCTAGGAAATATTGAGGGTGGAACAGATAAATTCTTCAATCCCCATAGTAGGGATGGCCTGACAAGGTATGAGTCCAAAATTTTTGGTGGCGTAAGCAAGGACTCTCATAGCTACAGCTTCACGAGTTCTGGGGCCTTTGTTGAAAACTCATCTGTTGCACTCCAACCAGAGCTGCCAAAAGATGTGATGGATGAGGACTTCCCACAAAAATCTTAGCCTGGGATGCTTGAAGGGCTTAGACCATTTGCAAATGAAATATTTGATAGATTTTGGCTAGGTCCAGCTAACCTAAAAGCTTTGGGTGGCTAGGGAGAAAACACTTCTGGAGTAGGTGCAATCCATCAAGATGTGGTGAAAAGATTCCCAGTCCTAGAGGTATAGGAAATATATATGGTACCATGATCCCTCATCGCATGATATTGTACCCAGTAAGGATTTTGTTGTGGATGGCCATCCAGTAGAAGTGCACAATTTTGGGAATGAGGGATTTTATCCACACCTTGTTAGTGACCACATTCTCGCAATTGGGGGTGCCCTAGGAACCCATATTCTCAATAAGCTAGGTCATGGTCTTGATAGATAAATTCCCATAATTTATGCCTTTCCAACACTGCTCATCTCTCCTGTTGACACGAGGGAGTAAAGTTGATCGTTGGATCTCCTGAATCCCTTTCATGGCTTCCATGATGGGTTCATTTCTTATTCTAAAATTGATTTTCTTCCACTCCTGGGATTTCGGGTTGGAGGAAATGAATTTTGCAACCATGAGCCTGAATCTGTTGTCAGTCAAATGCCTGACAGGGATCAAAACTAGATTTTTGATGAGAGAATTCCCAACCCAAGTATCTTCCTATAAGTTGATTTTGGTCCCATTCCCCAGCTTCCAGGAAGACCCTTCGAGGGTGATGTTCTGGGTATGAGTGATGGATTTCTAGAAATGAGAATCATTGTGCAGGGGAGGTGCTTGGAGGAAGTCTTGGTGTTGAAGGTACTTTCTTTTCATGATGTTTACTCGTTCAATATTGGCCTTAGTCACTACTCTCCAAGCCTGCTTGGCTAGGAGAGCTAGGTTGGCAACTGAGATTCAGCACAGACCAAGACCTCCCTAATATTTGGGGGAGCAAACTTTATCCCAAGCTACTAGGTGGAGCTTTCTTGAGGCCTCTGATCTAGACCAAAGGAACTACTTTTAAATTTTTGCAATGGCTTCTCCCATCGAAGCTAGGATTTTGAACACAGACATGAAATAAGTGGGGATGCTCTGCAAGATGTATTTGACAAAATTTGCATTCCCTGCACTGGTGAGCAGGGCCCCTTTCCACCCAGCTAAGTTGTTATAGATATTGTCCACTATGTTTGCCCACATGGTTGGTCGGGCCCTACCATGGAACATGGGGAGCCCGAGGTAAGTTGTCGGGAACTCAAAAATGGAACATCCCAGGATTTTGGCAATCTTGCATTGTCTTTTGGCCGAGGTATGGATGAAGAACAACTTTATTTTAGTGTAATTGATTTTCTGGCCAAAAACTTCCTCGAAGTGGTTGAGAATATCCTTGATCACCTTGGCATCTACTACTGAAGCCTTAGTAGCCATAAATGTGTCATTTACAAACTGTTGGTGAGTGGTGGGGGGAAGCCCAAATGCTACCCTGATCTTGAAAATTTGACTGCAGGAGCAGGCCTCCTTGATAGTTATCCCAAAAATCTCTACCAGGATGATGAACAGAATGGGGGACAGAGGGTCACCCTACCTCAAGCTCCAAGAACTCGAGAAGTAACCTGCAGTAGAACCATTTACCATGACAAAGAACCAAGAAGAAGAAATGCAGTTGTAGATCAGGTTTACCCAGGACTCATGGAACCCAAACTTGAGAAATATTTAGCTGAGGAATTTCTTGTTGACTCTGTCAAAGGCCTTGTTCATGTCCAACTTGAGGAAGAAGGTAGCCATGTCTAAAACCTGGGTTGAATAGATCAATTCATGGATGGTGATGACCCCATCGAGAATATTGCATCCTTTTACTGTGCTCCCATGACACGGGTCAATGATGGATGGAAGAATGTTTGATAGCCTGGATACAAGGCCTTTGGTGAGGATTTTGTAAATGACATTGCACAGGATGATGGGCTGGTAATCAGAGAGGGATCAGGAATTGGCCTCTTTGGGTATGATAGCCAATAAGGTGGAATTCACATCTCTGGGAATGGACCTAGAGATTTATATTTCCCTAATAGTGTTAGAAATATCCTGCCCCACGATGTCCCAGAAGGTCTGGAAAAACCTAGGTGAGAACCCGTCCAGCCCAGGGGCTTTGTCGGGCTTCATGGAAAAGAGGGCCTAGTGAACTTCATCCTGGGATATGGGGTTGAGGAGAAAATCATTTGATTCCTGGGAGATGATGGTGGGGATGATTTCCAGGATGGATTCCATGGCCTCAAGTGCTTGGGATGTGCTGGAACCTAGGAGGATTCTAAAATTATTGATGGCTTCTTCTCTGATTGCATGGATATATGAAATGGCTGCCCCATCCTGCAAGACAAGGATTTTGTTCTTATTGGCACTCTTATACCTCAAGGTTAATATGTGGAAGAACTTGGCATTGGCATCACCTTCCTTGAGCCAAAGCTGTCTTGAATTCTGGTGCCAGAAAGTTTCCTTCTTGGTGAGGATGTTGTGGTACTCAGACAACAAGGCGCTCTCCTCATCCCTAAGACTGTCACTGCCTTTGCATTTCTAAAAGGACTCCTCAATCTTGTTGATTCTATATTTGACCTACTGTTTGTCTTTGAAGATGTTCTTGAAGGTCTCCTTATTCCACTTTTTCAATTTCTCTTTGATGAACCTGAGTTTCTGGGTTACCTGGTTAATAGCAGACCCTAAGAATTTATGACTCCACCATGACTGTATCAAGCCCTTGAGATCCTTGTGGTGAATCCACATTACTTCAAACCTGAAAGGGGTCTTGAACTGTAGTATAGAATCTAATTCTAGGATGAGGGGATTATGATCAGAGCCTATCTTTGGGAGGGCTCGCAAACTGGCATCCCAAAGCAGGGTAGGGCTTCTTGGGAAAGCAGAAATCTGTCTAGGCACTCTTGGATCAGATTGGTGCCCTTCCTTCTATTGCTCCAAGTGAAGAGGGAACCTTGAATCTGGACATCCATGAGAGCATTGGAATTAATGAAGTTTATTAGGTCTGTAATATCTCTGTGAGTGATGTTGTTCCATCCTTTTTTGTCCTTGATGTGCAAAGGATAATTGAAGTCCCCTGCCAGGATATAGGGAGTTCCTTCGAAGACCTACCTCATTGAAGTGAGCATTTTCCACAGAGCTTCTCTGACCACAAAGGTATTCGAGTCATAGAAATTTGACATCACCCAATAATTCTGGGATTCAGTATCCTAGAACAAGATGTTGCTTACCCTATTATGGCCCAAAATAAGGTTTCCCTACAGCTTGGTAGGATTCTAGAGACACAGGAGTCCTCTCGACATCCTAGAAGTTGGGTAATGAATAAAATTTTAGTTTCACCAAATATTTCTAGCAATGTTAGGGGACCATTGATCACCCAATTTTATTTCCTGAATGAGAAAAATGGTTGGATTATGTTCTCTCCTCATGGCTGCAACCAGTATATATTTGGCTGCCCCATTTAGGCCTCTCACATTCTAGGAGAGGACTTTCATTTCAAACTCTTGGAAATTCTCTTGCCCCCTTTTCCTTGCTGAGCAGGGGGTTTGGATCTTCGACTTTCATCTTTGGAATTATTTGTTGTTTCTTGAAATAGCGTTCTCTAGGTTCCATTGGCTATATATTTAGTTGCATTTTTGTTCCTTATGTCCAAATGAGAGGGTCTTCCTCTATTTTTTTCCCCTCCTACATCCATCATGGATTTTTGGGAGCTCTGAGTTATCCTAGGACTACTTTGCTTAGGGTATGACTAGTCCTCGACTTTGTCATCAACAGAGATAGAGTCTGAGTACATAGGAGAGGCTGGGTCTTCAAGACCTAGGTAGGGGGACAAAGTAGGAGAGAAGGGAGGCAGGCCTTAAGGGATTCTCAGGGAATTGGGGGCACCGAGGACAAGGGGAGGATTATGTATGGGGGCAGTAGGGGGAAATACCAAGGGAGGTCGAGGGGCGAGAGGATGGTCATTGGTTCAAAGGTGGACAGGATCTCACCTTCCTCACAATCCTCATGGATAACAAAACTATGCAAAGGATTGAATTTATTTATTAGAGGAATAAAGGTACTTGTCTTATGATTGAGTGAGCCTAGAGGGGGTCTATAAATAGCTTTGCTGGCTACTGGCAAGACATGTGGGGGTTGATGCTGCATCTTATTTGACTAGTCCCTGAAAATTTTTGACTTTGGTGGGATCCAGAGTTTGGGTCACTGCGACTGAATATGGCCCTAGGATTGGCACTCAGGGCAAAAATCTAGCTTGTTTTCATATAAGAGTGGTTTCTTCTAGTTGAATTCACCATAGACGAGGTTTATGTGGTCTGGAAGCTGACTTTCTAGGTTCACATTCATGCAAATGCATGCCTGGGTTAGTCGGGTTCTTGCCCGGGTGGTCGGGTCGATAGCCATGAGCTCGTCGATCACCTTAGAAAGACCAAGCAAGGCATCTTCATAGAAGAAGTGGTCTGGGAGATCTAGAAGTATAACCCATATGGCGATGAAATTGATGTTCTGGGATCTGGGGTTGAAGTTTGGTTACCATTTTTTGAGGAATGGACTTCACTTTCCATAGAACCAGGGCCCTCCAGATAATATGCGCTCTGTGTCTTCATGGGAATTGAGTTGAATCATGAAAAATCCCCTTTTCATTGCCGAGATCTCCAATTTGCCTAGGTTTTTCCATTTTTAAGATACCCATATATGAATAGCATCTAAGCTAGGTCACCCACCAATGAATTTGCCTACCAAGGAGTTGGTATCCCAGGATTCATAGTTTTCCATGAGGGATTTAGGGCATAGAACATTATTCCCTTGCATGATGAATTTGTTGGATGTAGATGACATAGGAATTCATTTTTTTGGAGAAAGTTAGCAAAGGATGGATTTTTGCCTACTATTGGAACCTCGCCTGGGATATGGGGACCTTGCTTGGCCATGGTTCTAGGCCTAACGGAGCCCTCGAAGTCTCTGCTACAACAATCAGGATCTAAGTGCATCACCATGGGGAGTTCCTACAAGAATTATTTCGCTGGCGAGACCCAATTTTGGGAGTCGAGGAAGGCGCCCGGCTAGCCCTAGGAAGTGACGGGAGGATGGGCGGAGGGCAGGAAATAATCCGCCAAGGAAAAATGCGGAATCAAAAACTAGAAAAGGAGGGAAACCAAAAATTACAAGAATTAGGGAGGAAATAAATTAGAAGAATTTGAGAGGAATTAGAAGGATTTAGAGAGGAAATTGAAAATTTGGAAGTATTTGAGTGCAATTAGGAAAAATTTGATGAATTGATAAGGGTTTTGTGGAAAATTAAGGGTTTTTTTAATTGACATGGCTTGGATGGGGGATTTGATGGATTTTGATGGGTTGATTGGAATTTTAGTGCAAATGACTAAAATTTGGTGCTTAGTAATAATGTGCAAGAAATACACAAGTGTCATGTCAATAAGTGTTTAAATGTAATATAAGTATATGTGCACAAGTGTCTTTATATTAGAGTATGTTAAGTGAAGAGTCATAACTACACTAAAAAAGGATTTTAAGGGTGACTAAATTCAGTTAGTTTTTTACAATGATAAAAAACCGCCCTAATAGATCCTAAGAGGGTGGTTTAAAATTGCTTGCTTAGGGTTAACCACCCTCTTAGGGTGACATAAAAGGAAAATTTTAAACCATCATCTTAGCCCTAAGAGGGCGATTTAAAACCACTCTCTTAGATCTTAACAATCACCTTTGGGTAGGATTTTTTATTTTTTAGATTCGCGAGCGGGTTTATTTCATGAGTGGATTTTTATTTTTTGATTTGTAGGTAGGTTTGTTTCACCTCATATAGATAATAAACTTAAATTAAAGCTTATCTACAGGTTTGTACCAAGCATGAATGCTCTACTTTATCAAGGCTCAAGAAATGAGCATGATGAGTTGAGGAAAAAGCACATGCCAAGAGAAGCAGGTTTGAATTTCTTATGAAGTCACTATGAATGACATCAAGGCATTTGCTTGCTACAACTAGAAATATCTAGTTGTTGATGAGGCTTGTTTTTCATAGAATTCTCATTATTTTGGCCTTTGAAGTAAACACTTTTGTGTTGTATTTTTTTATTATCTCACTTGATTATTATAGGGACATCATTTGAAAACATTGAATGTAGATTGTTGAGGGAGTTAAAGTAGTTATCCATTGAAATAAGGGTCTTTTAACAGGAACTCCTCTACAGAATAATTTGGCAGAACTTTGGTCCCTCCTAAATTTCATTTTACCTCAAGTATTCACATCACACCAAGAATTTGAATCTTGGTATGTCTCTTATGCCTGACTTATATCATTTGAGGTATACATATTTTGTCTGAGCACTGCACAAACTTACAATGATCTTGTGTTCCTAGGATTTTTTTTTATGATTGGTACTCTAGGGGACATGTACCCTTGATGATGGGGAAGGGGACACCTAGGAATTAGGACTTTTCTAGAAGGAACCTAATTGGGGCTTGTAAAAATTATAAAGAGCAACTAGGCAGAAAACCCCATTCAAGAGCATTTTGTGTTCTACTATTAATAAGAATATTAACCAAGACCTCAAAATTTTTCACTGTTACATTAATTTTAATTTGTACTATTTTTCCCTTATTTATTTTATCTTTCTGTATTTCTATTTTTTTATAAAAGTGATCTTTTTGTCATCCACCTTTGCTTTGATGGAGGCTTCCTTCACCTTCCATTTTTAATGTCCCCTTGTTTTATCCACATCGAAAATGGGGCTTTATTGGGAACCTTGGATAATGGTATGATTAGAATATGGCATATATAGTACTACATGAAAACTATATGCAAATGAGTCATAAAACATAGGAATTTAAAATAGAAAATCCAAAAAGTCAAAGACTCCAAATATAAGCATAAAGACAAGTTCTAGTGAATTTTCAGCTAAAACTTACCAGTTATGATAACAAAAACTAGTTCTAGTGGTATACAAGAGAAGACAATCCTATAGCCAAAGGTTCCCTAAATATGAGTAGAAAGACTAGTTCAATGATAAAATTTCAATGGAATCTTTGAAAATAATCTTAGATTTTAAAGCATTTTTTTTTATTATTTGTTAACAAGTTCTTCATCTTAATTCTAGAGTTTTGATCATAAGAAGGTATGGAAATATGCTCATGATTGCTGAAGAGGATATACCCTATTTGGATTTCATTTTTAGATGTTCTCTAAAATATATATGATAGTTGATTGGAATTCTATAATAACTGAAATTTGTGATAATTTTGACTTCTCTTCAAGGTTGTTTGGAAAAGGAAACTTAAATATCAAAATAGATACTTCTTAGTATGAATATATACGGTTTCCATAATTTGAAGAATATGATAAGAATGCCTCACCCTTGTACAATGAGGACTTTATATGCCTCTTTGAGTAGTCAATTTTGACAGTAGGAGAATCTGAAATGCTGATTTGTAGTATCTTAATCTTCTTTTGCCTCATTCTCCATGACCCATATTTTATCTACTCCAGTTTTCACCTAAGTAACACAATCCTTTTCGTAGTGAAAACAAAATATATTTTTTTATCTTCTCATTAGTATTCTACTTGCACAAATTGGTGCTATTAGTTGTTACTAGAAAAATGCCTTCTTGGTCAATAAACTTCTAAGTGTTTTATAATGTGTACTTTTAAAAGGCTTTTTCTTAGCCTTGTTTAGCTTTTTGAATAGACTAGGTTATTACTATTAGGTAGTTGGATTATTTAACATTGATGAATTAGTAACAATTACCAGAAATGTACACTAGATATTAATGGTTATACTAACATTCTGTAAGAAGTTTTCCGCAATGGGATTTCTATGATTCTTAATTTTTGTACACATGTTTGTGGAGGCCTTGAAGTTTCAAGAGAAGAGGGACTCAAAATATTTTTTTGGATCCTTTATTTTTGTATGTAAAGAGTATGACAAACATTGTTTTATCATGTTATATAGTAATGCAGGTATTTAATAACAAACTCTTTTATAATATTTTTTATTTTTTTTGTGGAAAACATCCCAAAAGGGATGCCACTTTCGGGTAAGACCCAAGGAGGCAGGGATATCCATTCCGCAAAAAACACCCAGGACTCGGACCTGGACTACCACCTTTGACATACTCAAGGAGCAAAAAAACACACAAAACCAAATTAAAAAAGTAAATAACAACAAAAATAATAAAATAAAATAAAAAACAAGCTCCTTGAGTGTGTCAAAACCAAAAGCACAACCAAACACACACAATAAGATAAAAGAAAACACAACACAAACCACAAATAAAAACACAAGAACCACATAACAAAACATAAACAAGACAAAAACAACAGAACACTACAAAGACATAACCCAAAAAAACATGAAAAATAAACACAACCAAAACCTAAAAAATAAAATAAATAAAATAAAAATAAAAACAACCAACAACAGACAATAAACAAAAACAAAAAACATAGAAAACACTCACAAAAAAAAAATGAAATAACACAAACAAAGAGAAACCCAAGAACAAGAACGAAAAAAACACAAGAACAATAACAAAAAACATAAAAAAAACAAAACAACAAAAACACAAGAACAACACAAAGAACACAAAAAAAAAACAAAACAAAAGAACCCACCCACCTTAAAAAACTAAACAAAAAAAACAAAGAAGACAAAATAAAAAAAAATGAACAAAACAATGACCTATCTAGACCAGAAGACTATTAATGCAAGAATCAACAGAGGAAAAAAATAAAGAATAGAATGAGCTAGGGAACTAAAAAAACTGAATGAAACAAAGAGAAACAAAAAAAAACAAGAAGAAACTAGGTACCTTCGAAACTGGAGCCATCCAAAGAAATGATAGAAATAAGAGCTTCCCTAATTTGAGAAGCCCACCATATAGGAGGGTGGCCATAACAAGTAAGATCACCTTTGTCCAAAGCCCAATTAGCTAAAGCATCAACACTCTTGTTTTGATCTCTGACCACATGATTGTAATCAACTTTCAAAAATCCCATATGGATTAACTGAATCTTCTCAATAATTATTTTTATTCTCCAATCCACCTTATGATTCTTAGGAGTCTTCAAGAGATTAATCATAAGTTGAGAGTCAGACTCAACTAACACCTTTTCCCATCCAACCTTAGTAGCCTCCTGAAGGCCTCTAAGGATACCATACCCCTCAGCAAGGTTATTGGAAATAATACCCAAATTCTTAGCAAAAGTAAAAACCAGGGAGCCATCTAAAAGTCTACCAATTCCTCCCACACTGGCTTTTCCAAGGTTCCCTCTAGAGGCTCCATTAGTATTGACTTTTCCAAAATCCTTAGGAGGAGGTTGCCAATTTATAGTCCTATCCATCTTACTAATACTCACATTCCCTTTAAGTTGGTTTCCCTTAGAAGGTTTAATCTTCAATCTTTGCATCACTTGATCCCATCTTTGGTGGGAGTTTTGGGGGTGATTAAGGAGTTGATGGACTGATTCAACTAAGTTGGCTATGGTTTTTTGCCAAATATAGTGAATATCTTTCCTATATTGATTAAAAACTTGGTTGTTCCTTTCATTCCAAATATTCCAAAGAAGAATGGTAGAACCCATCCAAACTAACTGCCTAATAAAATGATCAACACCCTCTTGATTAGGCCAATCCCTCCAAAGCTGTTCAAAAGTGAAAAAATTGGACCATTGTAAGCCAAGTAAAGTTGTCATTCTCCTCCATAGCTCAGAGGCTAAAGTACACTCAATAAAAATATGGTTGATATTTTCTACATTCTCTTCACACATTTCACATCTAAAATGACCATGAAAACCATGCTTCATAAGTTGCTCACCAGTAAGCACCCTACGATGCAATAAAAGCCAATTAAAGAACCTCACCTTAGGCCAGAGCTTTTGAGCCCACAATTGAGAAAATATGTCAGAAGAATGGTTGGGATTATTATGGCATAAGGTCAAATAACCTTGAGCGACTGAATACTCACCCTTAGTAGTGTTGTTCCATCCAAAACAACCTTTTTCATGGGACCAATAGAGGGATCTCATATGAAGGATGCCTTGGATATCTTGTCTTTGCCTTTCTGGGATTTGAATAGGCCAGTCCTCAATAGGGATCCAATATCTACCAACCTTTGAATTACCAGTATGGTATCGACAGTAATTAGCCACCTTTATCCAATTAGCTTGGTGAAGCTCTTCCATCCAAGGCCTCCAATCGGGAAACTGAGTTATCAAAGGCTTGTGACCATCCCAAGAATCTGTCCAAAAATTTGCATGTTGACCATTATGAATGATCCAAAATAATTTTTTCTTTATCAAATCCTCACTAGTCTTAAGAACTGCTAAAATGGGAGAACCTTTGGTAGGAAGTTTATAGTGAACAAGGTCTTCAGGACTTTTGTTCTTAGCATATTTAGCACGAAGATTATTGGCCTAAATAGCATTGGGGTTATGCAACATCCTCCAATATAATTTAGCAGCTAAAGCTTTGTTGTTATTAATTGAAGACCAAAATCCTAACCCCCCTTCACTCTTAGGAAGACATAAAGTATCCCATTTCACCAAGGCCCATTTTATTTTCTCCTTAGTACCACTCCAAAGGAAACGATGACTGATTTGATCCAATTCTTGAAGAACAACCTTTGGGATATTCAAAATGGAAGAAACATAAATAGGAATAGCTTGAAGGACTGATTTTACCAAGGTGATTCTACCCCCGGAAGAAAGCCACTTGTTGGTCCACTTTCCAATTTTCTTCTTGACTTTGTCCAACAACCAATTCCAATCTTTATTTTTCTGCCTTTGAATATTTATGGGAATACCTAAATAAGTGATTGGAAGAGAGGTCTTCTTATATCTTAATTTATCTAAGACCATGGATTCCTGTCTAGCAGAGCAGAGAAAACTCTTCTATAATATTAGTCATTTAGTAATATGGGGTAATAGTTCTACATATGATATCTTCTCTTATTGTGGCCTCATAACTCTTTGTGGTGTTGTTCATATTTATTGAAAGTATTTTTTTAGACAAGCAATATTTATGATATTCAATTCATAATTTGTTGTTTTATTGTTAGGGCCATTGTTATTTCCTAAGCTACATTGAATTAAATATGCCATCATTAAGAACAATCACTACATTTTAGTTGTTGAGCAGTGACTAGTGCATAAACATGGTCTTTTGTATGATTCATCTTATAGACCAATTGCTTGAGATGAAAAAAACCTGTATCTCCTTTATTATCAATTATTTGGGTTGCTGATATTACTTTAAGTAGAACACAATGATTGATTAATGTTGGCAATAAATGTAGAGAACCATTGCCTATCTAGTTATTACAGAAGTTAATGATGTTGTCCTAGCTAAGGACTTTACCATTTTCTTTGTGCTTCCTTAGTAGGAATATCTATATTTTTTGTTTATTTTAATAGTACTGGATTATATTTCCTATAAGGTTTGCCTAGATTTGATATATCAAAGCAAGAGTTCCTTTAACGTACTAGATAAATTTTTTAAATTTAGACTTCTAATTGTATATAATGTTTTCTTTTAAGGTTTGATATATGTGGGAGTTAGAGCAATGAAATGAAGCATGAAGATAATGAGGAGAAAAGCAGATTTCAAGTATGTTTACTTAATGCTATGAAATTTTAGCAGTAAGTTTTCCTTTTCTTTAGTTGGATTTGAAATTGACAAGAATTGTTTTTTTTTTTTTGAATTTACATGGTGGAATTGGTAGCCGCCACGAATCCGAGCAGGCTGTCCAGCTTTTATGGCCGCCATAGTATTCTGCGCTAGAAGCCGCCACACAGATCTTCGTGCAGTCCGCCCCTATAACCACCATGCCACAATCATTTTAAACCTTTTACGCCGCTGAAAGCACTAGGAAAGGGACAAGCGTTCAGTCTGGCAAGGCCCGATATTTGAACCTTGGACCTCCGCCCCCTGTATGGGGTCAATAATTGCTTTTTTAGGTAATTGCAAATATTCATTTGATCCTTAGACCATTTCTTCTCAGAAGACTAAAGGAAGAGGTGGAGCAATCTCTTCCTAAGAAAAAGGAGATAATTTTGTATGCAAAAATGATGGAACATCAGAAACATATACAAGACCATTTAGTCAATAAAACTCTGGAAAGCTACTTGCAAAGCAAGGCAGAGTTTGGTAGGTTAACATACAGTTAGATATTATCCCAAAGAGTTGTTTTGTATAGATTTTTTGCAAGCTGTTTGTTCCTTTGTTTAATTACACATTTAGAAATTGTATGATGTTTTGATATCTTGATTGTTGAAAATATAACATGATTCATTTTATTTGTTTCAAGAACTAGCTCAAAAACAAAGTTGAACAATCTCATGATTCAATTGAGGAAATTGAAACCATCTTGACCTTTTGGATTCATAGTTTGATCAATCTTGTAGGGGTTTTGAAATTTTTATCTATTTAAAATAGGATTTGTCTTTGTTTTTTGTATTTTATTTTTATCCCCCTTTAGTTCTAAGGTTCAATTGTTCATGGAAATTTGCGCTTTAATGAACTGGTATTAATAGTGAAGATGATACTTCTATGGATTTAGAGTTAATTTTGATTACAGTTGGCTTTTCATATGATTATACACCAATGAAGCAGTTGTCTTAGCAGTGTGGTAAATTTGGTTTGTTTTACAGGTTGTTTACACATTTAAAAGCTCGAAAACATAAGGTACTGATTCCAACTAGTAATTAAGGCAATTTTTTTGCATACTACAGCTCCTGTTTAGTATTGTTGATGCATGTTAGACTTGAATCCTGCATATTTTTACCTTCTTTGAGGACATGCACATTAGAATTCCTAAGAAGGAAAGTATTTGTTATTCTTGCTCATTTGAAAGGAATGGATTTTCACTAGGTATTTGGTCTCCTTGTTGCATATTTTTTAACCGCTCTCTTTTAAGAGAGTGGTTTATATTTTTTAACCACCCTCTTCTAAGAGGGTGGTTTAAAATTGCCTTCTTAGGTCTAGGATGGTTATTTTAAACCACCATCATAACCCTAATAGGGAGATTTATATTTTTTAACCACCCTCTTCTAAACCACCCTCATAGCCCTAAGAGGGTGATTTATATTTTTTAACTTCTCTCTTCTAAGAGGGTGGTTTTAAACCATCCTCTTAGACCCTAAGAGGGTGGTTTTAAAAAACCCTCTTAGACCTTAAGAGGGTGGTTTTTTGAGGCAGTTATTAGTCATCATATGATACAAAATTTTTATGATGCCCTCATAAACTATGGCTAAATAACCACCCTTAAATGTATTTAAGGGAGCTTAATAACCACCCTTAAAGACCTTTTTTGGTGTAGTGTGTGTCTAGGTGTGCATACAATATAGATTCATGTGTATGCAAGTTTTAGGTAGAGAAGCCAAGAGCCATGAGAATTGGCATGAGGAAAGTAATAGTCAAGTATCCAAAGAGTCATTCTACAATGGCTATATATTTCTCCATAGAGAATAATTAGGCATATTATCAATATCATCTTTTTAATGATTAAGATTCAAGTGCCATCTTGTAAGTGAAAGAGGAGCAATAAAGTGTGCATATATTTTAAGCAATTAATATATTAAGTCATGCTACATGCTTTACACATGTATGATTTAGGCTACTTGCATTCATATTTCTGCTTATTAATGAATGTTATTTGATATATTATAAGCCTTGATTTACATATTAATTGGCTCATATTATTATACTTACATCATTATATTGATCTTACTATATTATGGTTATCTCATATTTGATCTTGTGAATTTTATCCTATGAGTTTTATATTAACATTAAGGCTTAAAAATCCATCAATGGTATCAAAGCTACTACGAGTAGATTCTTGTACAAGTTGAATTTATTTAGCTGCATATAAAATCGATTTTGTCTAGTTTGACAAAATTGGTTTAGAGTATGTCTACTTTAAAGGGAGTTAGACCTGGACTCTATTGTAAGGTCAAATTAAGTAGAAAGGCTAACCAAGGTTGCAGGAAAAACTAGTGAGGACTAGGACTCAACTATAGAGTCTTTTCGTGGTTGCAAAATAACTAGTCAAGACAAGGACTCAACTATTGGAGGGTGAATCGACTTTAATATAGTTGATAATTATAGGAAAATATCCAATCATTGACATAAAAAGGATTTTAGGGAAATATATAATACTTAACATTGATTTCTATCAATTCAAAAGAAAGTTAAAGGATTTAGTACAATCAAATCATCTAGTTTTTTATTGAAGCATCAAGGAAATTTATGATCACCTTGAAATTGAAGGATTGAGTTCTTAGGTGCAACCTAAGACATTTCTAAAATATATTTTTACTAAAATAAGAGTGAGAAGCTTCTTACAAATAGATAGAGAAAAATTTTATCTTCTAAGTGCAAGAGAAAGCATAAAGCTTTCATCAAGCAAAGATTGATTTAGGTTGTAAACTATTAAATTTTTAGTTCTTGAAGATAAACCTTGACATAAAGGATTTATGTATTGAAGATAGACCTTGACATAGTGGATTCAAGTCTTGAAGGCAGACCTTGACATAAAGAGATTTTAGGTCTTGAAGAGAGACCTTGACTTAAAAAGTTTTAGAGGTATTGAAGACTCAAGTCATATAGACCTTGATAGATAAATAAAATTATAAAGATATAGAGGCTATATATTCTAAAATATATACCTTGATAAAGTTTCACATAGATTTCAAGTCATTAGATATTGACCTTGACAATATTCTTGACATTGGTAGCCATGTAAATATTTAGTGAAAGTACACAATGTAGAGCATAAAATAAATGAAGGAGATGTTTTAGAATAGAAGAAAGAGGTCTACATATAGACCCTTATATTGGAAAGTAAATAAGATAAAGGCCAAGGCTTACATATACAAAGGAGTGCAGAGTCAAGGCTTATGTAATGCAAGATCAAGACTTACACAAGGTACATGGTAGAGACTTAAAAAGAGGCTTTCAAAGATAATAGTGGAAGGATGTGATTTGAATTAAGAAAATAAGGTTTTAAGGAGCCATATTGAAATTAGAGCAACATTGAGAGTGATCATATTTTTGAGAGGAAACGTAATAATAAAGAAAAGAACAAAGAAACTAGAAGGTGACTAGTATAAATCAGAGGTAGAGTTAAATTTTTAAAAGTTTTTAAAAGTGTCCTCATGTTACAGTCATCAAGTAGCATATACTATAACAACCAAATATGGCCATGTAGTTTACAAATAGTGTTGAACATAAACTAGTGTCAAATAGCAACAAAGTCAAATTCCAACAATGTTGTGTGCAATCACATTTACATAGAGAGAAATATGTTAGAAATAGCAAGCCTGTAGTTCAATAAAAGCAACCACTATAGATTTAAAGCATAAATCGATGTAGTCTGAGCAAAGCAAACACCTTAGAATTGAAGAATCAATAAATGTACTATGATCCAAGCAACAATGTTACATTGAAACTTAAAGTGAAGGTGAGTGTTGAGGTGAATCAAAACCAAACCAAGGTGCATCTTTGAAGTTTGAATGTTGGAATTGCATAATGCATGCCACCTTAGTCATCCACCATCATGAGGTAAGAGTAATGTCTTCGAGATTTCTGGTGCAACACAACTCTCACTTTACATAAAGCAAATTTGTTTGCCATGTTTGTAAATATTTTATATTCCATATGAGAAGGAATCACTTGAAGACTAAAATGCTTGTAAGACTTGATAAAGTTAGTGCACATGAGAAACGAGCAACATGCACTCATTCTTACGATAGTTGAAGAGGATATAAGATGCACATTTTTAAATGGTATCTTCAAAAGCATTTTAGGGTTTGCAATAATTTAGGGGTGATAAGGTAGGTTTAAATTAAAAGGTTTTATTAAAGCTTGATTTTAAAAATGTAGACAAGGAAGTTTGACCCATGTCAAATTCCCTATCTCTCCTAACATGCGTAGATTTACCTCTCTTTCAAAATATATCATTTTCCTTGCATGTGCCAACTGATTTGGCATAATTTCCCCTTTTTTCATTATTTTTTGACCCAACAGCTAGAATGCATATCTGTAGAATCCAAAACCCACAACCTTCCAATTCGACCATTTATATTTTGTCCAAAATTGACTAATGGTTAGATTTTAATGATTTTGTAGCCTAGTTGCTAGGCCACAAATTCGCTTAATTTGGGAAAACTCTAAATTAGTCCAAGTTGACCCAATTTGGCATCGTAGATCTCATGATGGTTAAGATATTCTGCATTGAATGAAGTCATTAAAACTAGGGTTAAGCCTTTATAATTAGATGGATAGTAGAGTAGTGAGTTGATAGGATGAATAATGAATTAAGATCTTTATGAAAAAAATCATGGCAATCCTATTTTCTAAACTAGAAAGAAGAAATATAATATTTTTCTTGCAGGTCTGATAAGTTGGAACATGATCTCTTTTCTACCATGGATATTAGTTGTAAGGAAAGGATTTTTTTTGCTTAGATCCACCATTTCATCACCACTATTCAAGTATCCAATGATCTGATTCAGTATGCAATCCACTTTTCATAATCCTTAGATTATCATTTAATTGCATTTCATGAGGAAAATCTATTATTTTTTGTAAATATAGTGAATTAATGTCTTGACAGTCATCGAATTTGTGGTTCACGTATTTACGGATAGACTAAACATTCATGAAAGCACAGTTATGGGGATAAAATCTTGCTTTCATTTTTATAACTTTATATACATATCACTTTAGATCAATTTATATTTAATAATATTTAATCATCCTTAGATTCCATTCACATATTCATTCTAGATTCAGATCTATGCATGCTTTTGTTATTCAATTTTGTGCAAGCTTGTTTAATAGACCTAGGGGATTTGACTACTACACCATCAAGAATCAAATCTACAATGACTTAAGCCAATCCCCAAATTATAATTTACAAATTTAAGGGTCTTGTATAGAAGCTCTTTATAGATCTTTTGAGGAAGTGATTTTGCAGGCTATCCAATAGAGTGTGAATTCATGATAGTCCGCATATCCATCTGCACCAACCATTTGGATGAGGTAAGTATTGCATATCCCAATCATGCTAGTTTTCTTCTATTTTATATATTCATATTATTTTTTTACTTCAGATTTGTGCACTTAATAATAAAAAAAGAGAGGAAAAGATAGAAAATAATAGATAACTCATCACACTCAATTGCATTTAGATCTATATTGTTTGTTGCTTTCATGAAATGTAAAATGCATATAGTATAGATCTAGCTGCATTCTACCTAAAACCTAGGTGTATGAAAATCAAAGAACACATTAATCTTTCATAATGCATAGACTTAAAAACGGTCTTTAAATGTTCCTTGGTGAACCCACCATAATTTGTTGACAAACACCAAATAGGGTACGCCACAAGTACCTCTTTTTTGAGGTGTAGATCCCTTATTTTTCCATCCCCCTTCTAGGCATGGATCCATTAGCCTAAAGGAAAGGGGTACAAAAATTTTGAGTCTACATTCTTTGGTGAACCCAACATGAAACACCACCACTTTTATTTTCTATTTTTCTTTGATTTCAAATAAAAAAACTACATAGACCATTAAATTTTGTTTTTCTTAGATTAAAGCATATAAAAAGATAATTTTTAAATTGAATTGATTCACATTTTTTACTTTTATACATCATTCCTTAAAAATAACATCTTATGTACTATTCTATAGTTTCGACTGATTTGGACATAATAGGAATACATAGTGAAGGGAGTTAGCCCCACCCACAAACCTTTAGAAATGGATTATCCTTTTGCCTATGCCTGGAAAACTGAAAATCTTAATCAATATTAAAATTTGGTTGATACAACAATCGTCATAACCATGGAATAGAGCACACATTTCTCTTCGGAGAGTGTATCGTTGATCATGATAAATTGGGTGAGGATTGGTAAGACATAGGCTTCATCATGGTTTGGAATTCATCACCAAGCATCTACATGTGGGCATATAGATGAACACCTAATTTGAAACAAGAAAACTAAACCTCCAACTTTTCACACATTTTGAAGAAAGGATTTTAGTTAAAACAATTTTTTTTTTAATATTTTTCACTTCTATTTCATTTTTTCTATAAAAAAAACACAAAAAAAGATAATTAAATGGTGGATAATAACATTAGGGAATCCACATTCATAGACCTTAGGAAATCATTCATAGAACAAACTAGAATTATTTGTGGCATAACCTCGATATTTTTAGAAGAAGGTCTGAAGAGTTAGAAAAATTAAGAGAATCAATATAGTAAAATCTCTAGGCACAAAATACCACTTACTTTTCTTTGAAATTAAGAGGAGTTGTGAACTTTGGTTAGCAGACAAAAGATCTAGCATCCATTCAACAAAATATCCTTGGGAGAATTATTTTGAGGATTTTGTAATCATCCACAAATTCCTAGAATATCTAGAGAAAAAAGAGGTGACCTTAGAATATAATAGGAGATACAATGGAGAACAAAGAGCTGTATTATTTAGGGATTTTTTCCATGATATACAATTTGAAAATCTCACAAGTATTCAAGGGAAATTATTTATTTTTCATTTAATTCATCTTTTGAGAAAATATTTTACATTTGAAGAAGAGCATTATATGAGCCCTGAATAATTAAAACCAATCAATGATATTCATAAGCTCTTTAAAGAGGATTGAGTGGGGTAATTAAGATTAGTGAAGAAATAAAACTTTGTGATCAACAATAGTGAAAAGTCTTAAATATATATATAACATAACGAAAAAATAGAGAGAAATCCTAAAAAAAAAGGATTTACTAAGAGTCTTGTAATATTGAAATAACAAAGGGATCATCAAGAAATAACGATGCATTTAAAAAATGGAATGAAAATTGCAAAAAAACCAAGGAGCAATTGGACACTGAAAACCCTAATCATGAGGGTGATGAAGTAGAAGTAGAAGTAGAAAAATAAGATAAATAAGAACAAGATGAACAAGTGGAACAAGTTGTAGCAAATCCAAAACCTCAACTTGAGCCACATATAGGACCTAATGGGGAGGTTTATTTTAAAAATATAGATCAATTTTGGGGTTTTGTAATTTATAATCACCCTAATATCCTTAAAGTCTTTGAGGTAGAAGACTATCTTAGGGGTCAAATTTTAACTCAAACCTCCTTAGAGAAAGCTTTTGGACTTCAACTTGAGAGCCACTTAGGATTGACTTCAACTAACCCTGCTTTGTTTCATCATATCCCTTTTGGTAATCCTACTCTTGGTGCCACTCAATTTACCCAACCTCTAGATGATCACTTGTATGTCAAGACCCACAAATAAAAACAACAACCATTTTTTTATGCCACTACTAAAACTATTAGTGCAAGGTAAATCCCATCGATTTCTTTAGTTCATGAGATATTACTTACCCATATGTATAACAATGTACCTACATGTCAATCCTATAATCCATACTCACAAGCTTCTACATCATAAAATAATCCTTCATCACAACCAATTCATTCACAACCATTCCATTTCATTCCTACACAAATTCCTAATCCTTATTCTTCATATATCCCACACCCTTCTCATAATGTAATAAGTTCTTATCAATAAGTTCCTATACCCATATCGAATCCTCTTAACAATATCATATCTATCACATATATGAATCAACATCAAGCCAACTCTTCCTTTGTTAATCCTATGCACAATAATGTTACAGCTCCATTTTTGACTCTGTATCAGGTCGCACAAGCTACTTACTATCCTTATCATGAGAATATAGTAGTACCACACCATAATGTTCCTAATGCACAACCACACCATATTGAAACCATAGTAAAATAGTTAGCTTCATGATTAGATCACATAGATCCTTATCATCCCACATACAATTATAAGAAGATGTGCAATCAACCATTAGATCCTATTATTGCAACTAGACCATATCCCAAACATTTTCCAATGCTAGTCCTATCCATTTATAAGGGAAATGAAGATCCAATTGAATATCTTTGCATGTTAATAATGGAATATCATGGTATTTCTTATGATGATATGCTATTGCTAAAGACTTTTCCTAAAATTCTGGGCGGTATGGCTCTAGAATGGTACTATCAATTGCCTACAAACTTCTTAAGGAATTTCAAAGAAATTATAGAATTATTTGTGCATCAATTTGGTGCCTACATAGAGAGACATGTAATGATCAAAGAATTGTATAATTTGAAACAAGGAAAAGAAGAAAGCTTAGCTAAATCCCTATCATGATGAAGGAATATTTTGGGAAAATTACACTTTACCTCCAAAATAAATGTTAGAAATCTTTATTGGAAACTTACAATAGAAATTTTCTTATGAATTGGTGACTATTAGCTCTTGATGTAGAATATAATGGGAGATATCAAACAAAAGATAAAGAATAATATGACATAAAGTAAATATACGAGATGATTTAAAATAATATATATAAATTATGGAGATGTTTACAAAATAGCTTTGTAGGAAATGAACACTCTATGAATAGAGCTATTGCTCAAGAATGGGCATTGAGCATATCACACTTCACCATATTACATCACACTACTACATCAGACCACTCTGGTCAATACTAATTCCTACTAATGTAGTACTCACTCTCTACTCTCATATCTATGTTCTATGCCTATTGCCATTCATATAGAAAATAGGTTACTTGGCCAACACTCTACCTAGATGTGCAAGGGATATCTTGCACATATACAGCTTGCACTTTGACACTTGTGCAGTTATTACATTGCATAAAGTAACTAGATAACTTCCCCCTAAAGTAATCTAATGTCCTAAGTATGTACCAAGGAAAGGTACATATACATGGTCCAAATGATGTAATAGACTCTATTTCTAACACCCCCTATATTACATTATTTGGATATTGAATACTTTAGTCTTCAATGTGGATCTTCATAGAGTCCTTGAGATTTTGAATCTTCTTCTCTGTCAGGTTCATCATCCTTGTCTTCTATCCAACCACTTTTATTGTTTTCTTTGTGAGTGTCTTCATTTGGTTCTGAATGTTGATAACTGAGTAGAGCATGGTACATTTGTCCTCTCGTATTCTTGATTTTTATTTTTCTATGCTTGCTTTTTGATGCACTGGTTCTTCATTTTCTTGAACCTATTCCTTTAAAAATATGTTAGCATCATTATGAAACATTAAAATATTCTATGAATTTTCCATTGGATTCAGAATATATGTATTTCATGGATTGATACTGTTGCTTTTATTTCACCTTGTTTCATGATGAGACATGTATTGATTCCATCCATATATCCAAATTTTATCATATAGTTGTCTTCTACTAACTTGCTTACTGATATGAGATTGAATGTTAGTTCAGAAATATACAACACATTCTATAGTAGAATATTTGGAAATGATATGCATGGTGTTACACATCCATATTTATGTATGGGATATGTTTGGCTATCTGCAATCCATAGTTTGTAGCCTTTAACATCTTCAAGATAGTTGAACCACTGAATATTTCATATCATTTGATGACTAGCCCCTTAGTCAATGTACCATACAATTTCATGTTTAGAATGGTTTCTATTGGGGAAAAATCCACATTCATTATATGACATTCCTTTTTCCATTTGAAGAAGTAGAAGAATCAAGATAGGATTTTCTTTTTTGTCTACCTTATGACTCCCTATGTTAGGATATATGATTCTTGATAGAAGAATATAAGCTTGATTTGATAAAACCTTTATTAATCCTTGTTTTGTAGACTACCTTATGTCTCCTAAGTAATGTGAGTTTTTACTCCTAAGGATTTTTAGGTTTTGAGAAGAGCTTATATTTAATAACTTGATAATATTTGATAGAAGCTAATATTACCAAGTTTGGTAGAATGCCTTATGACTCCCTCGTATGCTATGGATAAGATATAGTGCTTTTGTAAATTTTAGTTCAATATTTTATTGATTTTGTAAATTTTTTATAAATGCCAAAATCAATTACTATTATCCCTTATTGCTCCTATTGAACTAAGCATTGTTCCCAAAATTTTAAGAGGTAATAGTGTTGTATCTTTTGTCTCCTTTTGATAAGTTTGAGACAATAATATTATGAATATCCAACCTTTGAAAAAGCTATGATAAACCTCTCTTTATGAATAATATTTTAGGAAATGGGTTTAGTCTATAATTCTCCAATAAGTTAATTTGATGTAGTAGCCCTTATGACTCCCTAATATTTGGATAAATTAGATCACAATAATATTTGAAAATAATTATTATTTATTTTAGTAGAAATCCTTATTGCTCCTAGGATTTAAATTGCAAATTTTGTATTTATTTGATAAAGTATTCCCTTTGATAAATTGATTTCAATTAATTAAAATTCCTTTAATTACATCCTTATGAATCTCGAGGAAAGAAAGCATATAATAATGGAAATTAAACTTTACTTTTCACCAAGCAATATACGGTATTGTTTTTCTGAGAATCTAGGGATGCATGTTATTTACGTAGATGTCTTGATGTTGTGACTATACCCTCCAATGGAATATCTTGGAGCTATATGCATTTCAAAATTTGTGCTTTCTAGACTATTGCTTTGACCTCGCTTGGATTGAGAATTTAAGGATATAACACCTTCTTTCCATGCTATAATTATGCACTGTGTATGCAGACGACAAAGTGTAAATTCTAATATTAGAATTTAATTACCTTCACCTTTGACCTCGATTGTTGATATCCTTAATATGGAGAATCTTATTTTCTAAGGTACCAAGTGGTACGTATATTTCCCATTGAGTGCTTGAGGAGAGTTTAGTGCAAAAGATATGTTTTTCTTCCTTCTTGTAATGTACGAGTGTTACACTCTTTAGAAAAACATTCGATCTTCCAAAGGACAAGTGTATCCTATACACTCAATGCACCATCTCGTTTGTGTAATTCCTTTCTTTAATATGAGCACTCTCTTGACTTGAACGTTAGGGTTTTCATTTGGTGATAAGTTTCACATTCTTCTCTACATGGACATCCTCCCTTTCACTGGTTCAAATGGATATTTTTGGAGATCCTTTTAGCTTCAAAAATTCCCAACTCCTCTTTCATTCACCTACACTTGATTTCAGTTGGGATATGGAGCAACAATATGGAGGCTTTGAGCATTGATTTCTACCAGTGGCTATGGAGTAAGTGATACTCCAATGGTGCTTCATTTTTCTTTCTTCCTTGCTTTCTTACATCCTCCTTCTATAGATGCTATTTCTCTTGATTAACATTGTTTCTCCCTTTATTTTGCACTTTGTATATTGCAAGTTCAGTTGTCTTGGATGCGAGGAGTATGAGCCAATTTATTGGCTCCTTGAGCTAAGCTTTTATTACTGCTAGCATACAACCACTTTCAACTAGTTTTCCAGCAATTGTATTGCCTTTGAGACACATCTAAATCTTCCTTTTATCCTTGTATAACCATATTAGGATTGTACAATATAATGTAAAATAGTTTTTATATAAAATATCCTTATTGCACCTTATTTTGCACTCCTCTTTTTACATCTAAATTTCTGGTTTTGAGGTAGAATCTTTGAGTGCAATAAATGGGGTTTTGAGGTTTGTATTTTTTAATAGAAACCTTCCCCTTTTATATTTTTTTTAAATGGATCCAAACTTGTAACCACATAATGGAAGCTTTGTTTTTTTGTATTTTTTTGTACTATTTATGTGCCTTGAACTTGAGACTCACTAAGTCTCGTTTGATGCTTCCTTTGATGTTATTTTTTTGGTGGTTACCTTCTTCTCCAATACTTGGAGGATTGAGCTTGTTTTTTGGCTTCCTTAGGCCATCCAAAGTTTCATATCTTTCTGCACTAGTAGTATCTTTAGAAACTTTGATAAATTCTATTTTTGTGCCCTTTTTATGAACACAAGCAATAATATTTTTGAGAGCAATATAATAGTGCAAATATAATAACCTTTTAATGCACTAATAATTTCACCTTATTACTCCAATTAAATCTAAAAAAATAATGCACTTAATCAATCTATTGCAACTAATAAAGAATAATCTAAAAAGAATCTTCAAGAATTATTCTAAAATTTCTTTAACAAAAAGGTAATAGGAGCTAGTCTTCATTTTATTTTCCAAAGTAGATAATAGGTAGTTGATAGATAGTTTGAGATTATAAAATCTAATCAACTCCTAAAGTGTAAATGAACATGCCAATTTATTATATGTATCTCTTTAAAATTCCCTCCAAGGTTAGAAGGATGATGGAGAAGATATTTAAAATATTCCTATGGAATGGGGCTGAAGACAAGCAAAGACTTCCTTTAGTGGCTTGGGATAGAGTTTGCACTCTGAAGAAACTTGGTGGGTTAGGCCTAAAAAATTTACAAATATTTAACAAAGCCTTAATCTCAAAAACTGCATGGAGACTTTGCATAGAAGGAAGTTTGTTGTGGCAAAATATTATGAAAGTGAAGTACTTAGAAAATAACATTTTCTTTTTTAGAAGTGCAATTTCTCCAAGAGGATCAACCATATGGAATGCAGTTCTAAAAATGAGAAGTTTTCTAAGGAGCAATATAATATGGCAGGTAGGATAAGGGAAGGAAGTTCTCTTTTGGGAATATTATTGGATCCTTCAGGAACCTCTAATAAATAAATAGGATTTTCAGGTTTTGTGGGTTCCACTAACAACTAAATATGGAGAATATGTCAAGGATTATATAGAATATCTTCATGGTAGAAATAAATGGAAACACCTTTCTTTAGATTTAGATGAAGTTCATATTCAACAAGGTCTCCTAAATTTTAATAAGTTTATTAGGAGGTTCCATATATCCCAATTCAACAAGTAGTATTCTTTGCTATGGAACCATTCTCCAAAAGGAACATTCTTAGTCAAATCAGCCTATGAAGCTCATATTTCCCCTAGAGGATGTTCTTATCTAGTGAAGAAGGTTTGGTCCCCTGATTTTGTTCTAAATACTGCTTGCTTTCTTTGGTTATACGTTTAGAATAAGATATTAATAATGGGCAATTTATGTAAAATAGGGTTCCAAATGACAAATATATGTTCTTTTTTCCATAAGTATGTTAAGAAATTAGACCACTTATTCAACTATTGTGAGGGTTCAAATAAATTTTTATATTCTATAATGAACTCTCTCTCAATCAAGTGGAGCATGCCATAAAACTTTAGAGAATTGTTTAACCAATAGATATATCCCTTTGTGGGTGAGAGCCTGACGAGATTATGGAGCCTAATTCTCCCTCACTATATATGGGCATATGATGGGAAAGGAATAAATACATATTTAGGAATGAGATGAAGGATGAAGTATATATCTTCAAAAGAATCAAAGCTACTATTGAAGAAAATATATCCATTCTCCCATAGGTTAAAGGGTATGACAAAAGAGAATAAATAATGATTGTTGAAGGGTGAAAGGTAAAACAATCCAAACCATGCATAATGGAACCAACCCAAAAAATTATTAACACAAGATGGATGAAACCAAGACAAGGTTGGATAATACTTAACTTTGATGGGGCATCCAAAGAAAATCCAGAAAGAGCAAGAGGGAGCGGAGTGATCAGAGATGATAAAGGACAAATTTTATGGGTTTATACAAAATGTTATGGAATTCAAACCATTCATATGGTAGAAGCCAAAGCTCTTTTCTCAAGATTTCAACAATTATATGATAGAGGTTATAAAAATGTTATGGTCCAAGGGGACTCTCTAAACATTATTAGATATTTAAAATCAAGAGAAACTAATAATAGGTTTATACTTAACTATAACGACCCAAAAATACACAAACAAAAAAATACGAAAATAGAAAAGTTTTTTTTTACTAAGGATAGGGATACATGAACCCCTAACCCAAATAATAATAACCTAAAGTTTCAATCACCTCATTTTTCTTGGAAGCTACATCTCATGAAGTACACTTTCACAAGTCTATCTGTGTAGGTGTAACATGTGTTACTACAGATAAGTCCATATGTTCCATCATTATTGATGAGCTAGACCTATCACCCTCAGTCCATAAAAGGTATACACGTATCTCCATACCATACACAAATCCTTGTGTAGGTATGCTATGAGTATTTCAAGTTAAGATATCTATCTCATCTCCATGATAAGCTATATTAACTCAGATGTAATATCTTCACAACTCAGTCCTTTATCTCCCTAAGGGGTCTCAATTCCCTTAGGTCTCCTATGTTCACCCTAAGGGGTTCTCAATTCCCTTAGGTTACCTATGTTCACCCTAAGGGGTTCTTAATTCCCTTAGGTCACCTATGAGTTCACCCTAGAACTCTACACTTATATTTCTATCATAAAGCAACCAAACAATGATACATCTAGTACTATAACATCAGAAAGCAATCAAAAAATGATAGAGAAAATAAAGCAAGCTTAACACTAAAGAGAATCAACTACATAATATAACTAGATATAGAAACAAAGAAAAAGTATCTTTCACTAAACCAATAAAAAATTATCTCATTAACTCTTACATGATAAATCCTTCTTACTCTTAATAATATCACCTTATCTACATTGGGGATATCTCCCCACACTTCTAGTCTATTTGATCATAAGTAAATCAACGTAAGATACAATTACCTATTATTTATTTCCATGGAACTCCTTGCTTCTCCTTGCTTCCCATTGGTTCTTTGAGGATAGTAGGAGATCAGGATACTCATGGTTCAGGATAGTCATACCTTTAAATGTTTCTATTCATTTACTTTGCCAAATTGCAACTATACAAAAATTCAATTAAGTTTCTAACCATATAATGCGTAATGGATATCATAAAAGAACCCTTACTTTTATTTTCACCTCTCAAGTTTCCTTAGATATTCATCCAACATGTACCACTTACATCGAGTTATAACTTAAACCAAAATCATTCATTTCTTAATGCATTAAAGTCCCATACCCTTAACCTTTAAAACAATCCCTTTCTTTTCATTCCCTAAATCAAAGCCCCATAACTTTAATTCAAAGAATAAATCTACATCCTTTTTAATTCACCATTTACAATCAATCAATTACCTTTTTAAAGCATTAAATTCCCATACCTTTAACCTTTAAAACAAACATTCATTCCCTAAATTGAAGCCCCATAACTTCAATTCATGAATAAATCCACATATCTTTAATTTAAAACTCCTAAGATAATCAACCTTAATCAAAGGGTTCTCCTCTTTAAATAAAAATACCTTCAATACATTTCATAAAAATCAAAGGTTCCTTTTAATTCAAAACCTTAAATAAATCTCATATAAATCAAAGGATATTTTTAATTAAAAACCTTAAATAAATCTCATAAATATCAAAGGTTCCTTTTAATTAAAAACCTTAAATAAATCTCATAAAAATAAAAGGTTATTTTTTAATTAAAAACCTTAAATAAATCTCATAAAAATCAAAGGTTCCTTTTAATTAAAAACCTTAAATAAATCTCACATAAATCAAAGGTTTATTTTAATTAAAAACCTTAAATAATTCTCATATAAATCAAAGGTTCTTTTTAATTAAAAACCTTAAATAAATCTCATAAATATCAAAGGTTCATTTTAATTAAAAACCTTAAATAAATCTCATAATCAAAGGTTCATTTTAATTAAAAATCTTAAATAAATATCATATAAACCAAAGGTTCCTTTTAATTAAAAACCTTAAATAAATCTCATATAAATCAAAGGTTCCTTAAAAAGCCTTCATTATATTTTATATGAAACTACGATTTCTTTCTAATTAAAACCTTTATTATATTTTATATGAAACTAAGGTTTATTTCTAATTAAAACTTTCATTATATTTCTCATAGAATAAGTTTTAAATTTTTATTTAGAACACGTTACACAACACCTTACCTAGTACATGGTTTAAAACTAGAGGTCAATGCCTTCCAAGGTGGATGCTGAGCAACCACAGCCAAACCTGTCATCTAAGCAAACTAGACCTGACAACCCTCAAAGCGCTCCCTTCAGCATGGTGTGGCATTTGAACACGTACACCACTCCCTTCTAATACCCACTACTTTCTTCTAAAGTCTACGCCCGCTGAAACGCTCACTAGAACTCTCACTAAAGTGCTCACTGTATTTGCAACACACATCACTTACAAACATGAGATGGTCTCTTCCTTAAACCTAGCACACAACACTCAACACAGCCTACACTCACTCGATATATAGTGGTTTTTTTCTTAAACTACACACGTAAGGTGGTTTCAGTTAAAACACAATGCTCCCATAAGGTGATTCTATAACACACACACAAGGTGGTTCTAGTTAAAATACAACACTCCCATAAGGTGGTTTCATAACACACGCACAAGGTTGTTAGAGTTGAAACACATCACTCCCACAAGGTGGTTTCATAACACACACACATAAGGTGGTTCCAGTTAAAACACAACGCTCCCACAAGGTGGTTTCATAACACACACACAAGGTGGTTCCAGTTGAAACACAACACTCATACACAACATATAGTGGTTTCTTTCAACTACACAATGCTTATATACAACATATGGTGGTTTCTTTCAACTACACAACACTTATATACAACATATGGTGGTTTCTTTCAACTACACAATGCTTATATACAACATATGGTGGTTTCTTTCAACTACACAACACTTATATGCAACAAACCAACGCAAAATAAAACCAGGTTCCAAATTTAAAGCAACCCAACCTTAACTCCTACGGATATTGGAAAGATGGTGACGTCTTTTTGCCTCTCCTCTTAGCTTCTAGTGAATTTTTCCATTATCCTCGTCTCTCATTTGCGTCTACATCTGAGTTTTGTTGTGTCCCCCGTTTGCTCTTTTTTCCTCCCCCTTCTTCCTTCGCCTCCCTTCTCTTTTCCTTCTTTCCTCCTTACGTGTCCGTATGCTATCTTCTCGAACCCCGAGCCCCATATTGAGCCTTCGTTATTCAATGCACTGACCCCTACCCTTTACGTGTTCTTCCCATATTTTCCACCTTTGGAAAATTAGTAGCATCGTAGGCTATTTCCTAGGTTTCATTTTTTAGGAAAGGGATGATTACATTTTATTTTAAAAAAATGAAGAATGGTTATTTTAATTAAAATATCATTCTTATGATATTTATCAACATGAAAATATATTACTTTTATTTGCACAATTTCATTATTGTTTTTAAATAAAAGATATCTATTTTTTTTATACATATATCATTTTTTCTTAAAATGAATTCTTTTTCATTTAATTCAATTAATTAAAGTTTTTTTAATGAATTCTCTATTATCATTAAAATGAACACTTTTAATCAATTTAAATGAAAACTCATTTATTAATTGCAATGAAGTTTACTAATGGGCTCCAATGAGCCAAACATTATTTACTTAAACTTCATTAATGAATTTAAAGGAATATTCTTTCAACATATAAATTTAATTTGCTTTCTTTCATAAGAATGATGCTCTACTTTCATTTCAACATGATAGTTTACCTTATGCATCTATATACATATTGTAGTTGTTCTCATATAGAAAACCCAACATTAAACTACTCAAGCCATGATGTAGTAAAGAGCAAAAAAATTTATACAACAACAAAGAGGGAATATTTACATCAACCCAATCACCTATCTTAGCCAAAGATTTTACAATAGCTACCATGCTATCAACTAAAGCTCAATGTGATCAGCCATCGATGATTATCCCTTCTGTAAATGCATTCCTATATGAAAGTATCTATCAATGTTACCTTCGAGTACCTTAATCATCATTTCCCCTGATCTTTGGTACCCTCATTTATGGTGGGTGACTCTGTCTATTCCACCTACGAGTGTACCTGATCCTGCACACTTGGCAATATGTTAGAGATAACACACCCTTATAAATCAATTAAACATCATATAGTTGGTTCAATTGTTCAAACTAGGTATCACCACATCATAGGTTAAGACATTATATTCTTATGCCATAAATTTAGCTAGGGAGGGTCATGACATCCTCCCCCACTAGGATTAAACATTGTCATCGATGTTTCCAGTTTTCCTTTTTTTTTTTTAACAAAAAGTAAAATTATTACATCATATAGTTTAAAAAAAAAGAAAAATATTTTCGCATAACCTCCACTTTCTCCCAAGTGGCATTCTTCTCAAAGAACTAGTCCCACTAGACCTTACACTGTTCGAGAGTCTGATTCCATAGATATTTAGAATGAAACTCAAGAATATTCATCGGTAGTACTTCAATTGCCTCCGGATTTGCCATTTGCAATTTAGAAACATCCCACACATGTTCAGGGTCAACAACATATTTTCTAAGCAAGGATATGTGGGAGGTGTCATTGATTTTGGATAGATTAGATGGTAATGCAAGTTGGTATGCAATTGGACTGATATTTTTTGTGATATCAAAGGGCCCCACAAAATGTGGAACCAAATTTGTAGATTTGATAGCACTTTTCTTTGGCTTAACCCTTAAGAACACCTTATCTCCAACAAAATACTTTCTGGGAGTCCTTTTTAGATTTGCATAACTCTTCTACCTATCCATAGCTTCCTTAAGCCTTTTCCTAATTTCTTTTAGCTGCTCTTCCATTACCCTGACAATTTTTGGCCCAATCACAACTCGATCCTCTAATTTGTCCCAAGACAATGGTGTTCTACACTTTTACCCATACAAGGCATCAAAATATGTCATTCCTAGCGATGAGTGATGTCTATACCCTCGTACCTAGAGCTTTGATACCAAATGTAATGACCCAAAAATACACAAACAAAAAAATACAAAAATAGAAAAGTTTTTTTTTTACTAAGGAGAGGGATACATGAACCCTTCATGAACATCTAACCCAACTAATAAATACCTAAAGTTTCAATCATCAAAGTTTTCCTGGAAGCTACATCTCACGAAGTACCCTTTCACAAGTTCGTGTGTGTAGGTGTAACATGTGTTACAATAGATAAGTCCATATGTCACATCATTATTGATGAGCTAGACATATTACCCTCAGTCCATAAAAGGTATACACATATCTCCATACCATACACAAATCCTTATGTGTAGGTATGCTACGAGTACTACGAGTTAAGCTATCTATATCATCTCCATGATGATATATATTAACTTAGATATAATCTCTTCACAACATAGTCCTTTATCTCCCTAAGGGGGTCTCAATTCCCTTACGTTCCTATGTTCACCCTAAGGGGTTCTCAATTCCCTTAGGTTACCTATGTTCACCCTAAGGGATTTTGAATTCCCTTAGGTCACCTATGAGTTCACCCTAGAACTCTACACTTATATTTCTATCATCAAGCAACCAAACAATGATACATCTAGTTACTATAACATCATAAAGCAATCAAACAATGATAGAGAAAATAAATCAAGCTTAACACTAAATAGAATCAACTACATAATATAACTAGATACAAAAACAAAGGAAAAGTACCTTCACTAAACCAATAAACAATTATCTCATTAACTCTTACATGATAAATCCTTCTTACTCTTAATAATATCACCTTATCTGCATTGGGGATATCTCCCCACACTTCTAGTCTATTTGATCATAAGTAAATCAACATAAGATACAATTACCTATTCTTTGTTTCCATGGAACTCCTTGCTTCTCCTTGCTTCTCCTTGCTTCTCCTTGCTTCCCATTGGTTCTTTGAGGGTAGTAGGGGATCAGGATACTCATGGTTCAGGATAGGCATACCTTTAAATGCATCTATTCATTTAATTTTCCAAATTAGAACTATACAAAAATTCAATTAAGTTTCTAACCATCTAATGCGTAATGGATATCATAAAAGAACCCTTACTTTTATTTTCACCTCTCAAGTTTCCTTAGAGAGTCGTCCAACATGTACCACTTAGACCAAGGTCTAACTTAAACCAAATTCATTCATGTCTTAAAGCATTAAAGTCCCATACCCTTAACCTTTAAAACAATCCCTTTCTTTTCATTCCCTAAATCAAAGCCCCATAACTTTAATTCAAAGAATAAATCTACATCCTTTTTAATTCACCATTTACAATCATTCAATTACCATTTTAAAGCATTAAATTCCCATACCTTTAACATTTAAAACAAACATTCATTCATTCCCTAAATTGAAGCCCCATAACATCAATTCATGAATAAATCCACATCTCTTTAATTTAAAACTCCTAAGATAATCACCTTTAATCAAAGGGGTTCTCCCTTTAAATAAAAAAACCTTCAATACATTTCATAAAAATCAAAGGTTCATTTTAATTCAAAACCTTAAATAAATCTCATATAAATCAAAGGATATTTTTAATTAAAAAACTTAAATAAATCTCATAAATATCAAAGGTTCCTTTTAATTAAAAACCTTAAATAAATCTCATAAAAATCAAAGGTTCCTTTTTAATTAAAAACCTTAAATAAATCTCATAAATATCAAAGGTTCCTTTTAATTAAAAACCTTAAATAAATCTCATATAAATTAAAAGTTCCTTTTAATTAAAAACTTTAAATAAATCTCATATAAATCAAAGGTTCCTTTTAATTAAAAATCTTAAATAAATCTCATAAAGATCAAAGATTCCTTTTAATTAAAAACTTTAAATAAATCTCATAAAGATCAAAGGTTCCTTTTAATTAAAAATCTTAAATAAATATCATATAAAATGAAAGATATCTATTTTTTTTATACATATATCATTTTTTCTTAAAATGAATTATTTTTCATTTAATTCAATTAATTAAAGTTTTTTTTAATGAATTCTCTATTATCATTAAAATGAACACTTTTAATCAATTTAAATGAAAACTCATTTATTAATTGCAATGAAGTTTACTAATGGGTTCCAATGAGCCAAACATTATTTACGTAAACTTCATTAATAAATTTAAAGGAATCTTATTTCAACATATATTAATTTGCTTTCTTCATAAGAATGATGCTCTACTTTCATTTCAACATGACAGTTTACCTTATGCATCTATATACATCTTGCAGTTGTTCTCATATAGAAAACTCAACATTAAACTACTCAAGCCATGATGTAGTAAAGAGAAAATAAATTTATACAACAACAAAGACGAAATATTTCCATCAACCCAATCACCTATCTTAGCCAGAGATTTTATGATAACTACTAGGCTATCAACTAAATTTCAAGGTGATCGGCCATCGATGATTATACCTTCCGTCAATGCATACCTTGTTGAGCAAGGTGCAGCAACAGTATTGTCATTGTTGTCAACACAGTCAGATAGATCTGTTGATGCAGTGGACAGGAAGTTCAAAAGCTATTCAGATGCAGAAGACAGGAGTTCAAAGGTTATTCAGAGTATGTACAATGATTTTCCAAGAAGACCGAAGTGGCCCATATGCAAAAGATCAAAGAAAAAAGACAAGTAAGAAAAGTGTCGCGATATCGCGACATATACAACAGGCAAGAAAAACTGTCACGATTTCGCGACATGTTGGAAGAGAGAGAAAAAGTAGGAAAACTGTCATGATTTCGTGACATGTTGGAAGAGAGAAAAAGTAGGAAAAACTGTCATGATTTCGTGACATGTTGGAAGAGAGAAAAAGCAAGAAAAAATTTCGATTTGTGACATGTTGGAAGAGAGAAAAAGCAGGAAAAACTGTCATGATTTCGTGACATGTTGGAAGAGAAAAAGGCAAGTGGAAAAACTGTCATGATTTCGTGACATGTTGGAAGAGAAAGAGAAAGTAGGAAAAAGTGTCACGATTTCGTGACAAGTTCGAAGAAAGAGAACAAGTAAGAAAAGTGTCACGATTTCGTGACATGTCGCATTTTCGTGACTAAAATAGGAGAGAGAAAGTAAGTTTGAAAAGTGTCACGATATCGCGACATGTCGCATTTTCATGACAAAAGAAAGAGAGGAAGCATACGGAAGTAGAACTGTCATGATTTCATGACAAAAGCAGAAAGCAAGACTTGAAGTAGAAGTGTCATGATTTCATGACAAAAGCAAAGAAGTAAAGTATGAAAGTAGAAGTGTCATGATTTCATGACAAAAGTAGAGAAGAAGACTTTGAAGGCAGAAGTGTCATGATTTCATGACAAAAGCAAAGAAGCTAAGTACGAAAGTAGAAGTGTCACGATTTCATGACAAAAGCTAAGTTGAAGACTACGGAGGCAGAAGTGTCGCGATATCGTGACAAAAGCAAAGTCAAAGTCTATGGAAGCAGAAGTGTCACGATATCATGACAAAAGCAAAGATGAAGTATACGGAGGAAAAATGTCATGATATCATGACAAAAGAAAATATGAAGTCTGCGGAGGTAAAAATGTCATGATATCATGACAAAAGAATAGAGAAAGCGTATGGAGGTGAAAGTGTCACGATATCGTGACATGTTGTATTTTCATGGCAACAACAACAAAAGAAGCTATAGAGGCAAAAATGTCATGATTTCATGATAGGTCATAAATGCGCAAGTCAAGAAGGAGAACCCGACCGAAATGAGAAGTATGATAGTGGACCGACATCACTACAATTTAACGTTAAAGAAGAGTGATCAAAAGTGTATGGCGGTTACAGGGTCTATCTAGAATGAAATCATCAAGCGATGGATAAATCGAACATCTTCTTGAGTTGAAGCCGATGAAGACCGATGACAACCGACTAAAATTAGGGTTTATAGTTGTTATGAAAGCCGACTAAGATTAGGATTTACATCTGACTAAGATTAGGGTTTTCATCATAAAAAATATTGTTATAAAAGGAGGGTTGTTTGGAGAATTGAATGGGTGTCGAATGGTGTGTGAAATACGGTCATTGTGCGTAGAGAGCAAGTCATGTCGAATCATGCTAAGTGCAAAATTTGCAAAGAGAGCAGAGTGCAAAAAGGGAGAAGATGATCGTGAAGTTTGACTGTAATGAAGCAGAGTGTGCGAAGTGATTGTGTAGAGAGAGCAGAGTGCGTAAAGAATGCAAAGGTGAAGAAGACCAGTTAGGGTCTTGCAAAAGCAAAGGTATCTTATTGTCAAACTTATAGATTCAAATTGAAGTCCAGGGCCTTGGCATCGGGGTGCTGATAAATAAGGTGTGTTCTCTTCCATGCAGATAAATAAGGGGTTGGTGCTCTTTTTGTTGGTGTAGATAAATAAGGGGTTGGTGCTCCTTACAGTGGGTGCTGGTAAATTGATTGTAAAGTTGGTGCTTTGCAAAGGCTGGATTTGGATGGTAGTCCAAGCAATCAATTTTTGAGGAGTAGCCACATTGGTGAACCTCGTTAAATCTTGTGTTGTGTGATGCTCTTTTGTTATACTTGTTGTATCTAGTAATAAGTTTTAATTGCTACGGTATTAAGAGCTATAAATTTAAGTTTAAAGAGCTACACTGATTCACCCCCTCCTCTCAGTGTCATTGTAAGACTAACAATTGGTATCAGAGCTAAGTTCCTGTACAAGCTTAACCGGCTAGGGTGATCTTGGAAGTAACACAATGGCAGGTGGTGAAGGCTTCTCATCAAACAAAGCACCATTGTTTGACGGATCTAATTACGCGTTCTAGAGAATCAGGATGCAGACATATCTCTGTGCTTTGGGATACGACATCTGGGATTCAGTAGTTAGTGGATACACAATACCCATCACTCCTCCAAAAGAGGTTGACGAAAAGAAACTATTTGAAAATAACTCAAAAGCAAAGAATGCTATCATGTGCGGATTAGCAGACAGTGAACTAGTAAAGATCATGAGCTATAAAATGGCAAAAGAAATATGGGACAAACTGAGGAGTATTCATGAAGGAGACGATAAGATCAAGGAGGCCAAGTTACAGACACATCGAGCTCAGTTCGAAGCATTAAAGATGAATGACGATGAAAACATTGAGGCATATATGCTGAGAGTTAATGGAATCATTAATGCGATCAGAGGACTCGACGAGGATATCGAAGACTCTACCGTCGTGAAAAAGGTATTAAGATCTCTTCCTCAAAGGTTTGATTCTAAAGTCTCAGCGATAGAAGAAGCTAAAAATCTAAATTATTTTAGTATAGATGAGATGTATGGTTCTTTGACTGCATATGAGATGAGGATAGGAAGATCTAAACCCATAGACAGAGAAGCGGCTTTTAAAGCCCTTAAAAATAAAAATGCAAAACAAGAGTCCGAGGAAGAAGAGACATCAGATGAAATGGAAGCAAACTTTGTTAGAAAACTAAAAAGGGGAAAAGGAAAATACAGAGGAAAGCTACCGTTTAAATGTTTCAACTGTGGAGGCATTGGGCATTTTGCGACTAAATGTCCACTTAATGAGAAGAACAAAAATGATGAAGGATCGCACCAAGAAAGAAGTGACTGGAAGAAGAAAACGAATTTCAGAAAAGGCAACTTCAAGAAGAAAAGTTTCATCTCCAGGAATGCCAGTTCATCAAAAGACAGCTCCGGTGAGGATTCTGAAGAGGAAACAGGTGAAGCTCTTTTCATGGCATTTGAAGAAGTAAAATCAGAAAAGGAAGAAGGAGTGAACTCTGAAGTATGTGGTGAAAACCCTGAGGCTGAAGTAGATCTAGAAGGTGAGTTGATCTCTGCACTTGAAGAGTGGAAAATAGAGAGGAAAAAGAATAAGAAAATTTCAAAAAAGCTTGAGGATGCAAACGAAATCATAACCAGTCTGAAAGTACAGACAAAAGAATACAAGAAAATATCTGAAGATCTCGAAGTACAAATTACCATGAAAATAGATTATTGCTGCAAACTAGAAGAAGAGAATGTTGGTTTACGGACGCAGATAGAAGAGATGAATCACAAAATTAGTTGCTATCACAAACGCGAAGAAAGTTCTATGAATCTGGATAAGATTATAAATGACCAAAGGCCTGCAGGCATCAAATTTGGTCTGGGTTTCGTCGAAGGAGAATCATCAAATGGATCAAAGGCCAGAAATGTAGAATCCATAAAGAATGAAGATAAGAAACAGGTTGATCAAGGAAAAATGTCTCATGCAAAAGAAAGCAATAATGCCAGGCACGAAAGGAGAATTGACAATGATGGATTCACCAATGTCACACATCAAAGAAGAAGAAGACCTATGGCTCCTACGGCAACATGGCAAAGACCATCACCCAGGTTCAATTATCCCTTTTCTGGTTTCTGTTTTAAATGCAATGGCTATGGACATAAAATCTCAGACTGCAAATATAATGTAAGACCAAGGAATTTCACCAGTAGAAATGCTTTTTCTCCTTTGATGAATTATACAGTAGAATGTTATAACTGTCATAATTTTGGGCACATTGCAAGAAACTGTAGAAGTACATTTGCATCAAATCAGTTTCAGGGAAGAAAATTTCAACCAAATAGGATGAGACAAAATAGAAAACTTCCCGAAAAACATGCACAAGCTATTGATAAGGGAAAGGCAAAACAAGAGCCCAAAACTACTATCAAAATGGAGTGGAAAGAAAAAGAGCGACTTAAGGAAGAAAAGGAATCCTTAATCGTACAAACAACATTTAAAGCACAGAATAAATATGTACCATGGATACTTGATAGTGGATGCTCCAGTCATATGACAGGTGACAAACAAAAATTTGAGAAGTTACAGAAATATGAAGGTGGTTCAGTAAAGTTTGGAAATAATGATGGAGCTAAGATAGTTGGCAAAGGTTCAGTTAAAATTAGTGACGAAAAAATTAAGTCAGAAGAAGTCTTGTTTGTGGATGGTTTGAAACATAACTTGTTGAGCGTAAGTCAGATTTGTGATAAAGGTCATGAAGTAGTTTTTAAGAAGCAAGGTTGTGAAGTCAGAAAAACAAACAATGGAAAATTGATAGCAACTCGGATCAAGGACATCTCGGAAACCTGTACACGCTCTCGGAGACTTCAGAAGGAGCTTGTTTTATTGGACAGGAAGAAGAAAATTGGTTGTGGCACAAGAGACTCGGTCATATCAGTTTTGATAATCTAGTAAAAATCAACTCAAAAAGGGCAGTGAGAGATATTCCCACCATAAGCAAACCTGCAAACAACATTTGTGCTTCATGCCAAAAGGGGAAGCAAACTAGAGTCACATTCAAAACAAAAGAGTACTACACAAGCAAACCTTTGGAACTAATACACACCGATTTATGTGGACCCATGAGAACACAAAGCATAAATGGTGACAAATATTTTATGTTGTGCATTGATGACTATTCCAGAATGACATGGATATTTTTCTTGAAGCATAAATCAAATGCTTTTGAAATGTTCAAGACTTTCAAAAACCAAGTTGAGAATGAAACAGGAAAGAGGATCAAATGTTTAAGATCAGATAGAGGAGGAGAATTCATTTCAGAGGAGTTTACAGAGTACTATGAAAAATACGGTATTAGGAGACAGTTTTCAGCAGCCAGGACACCTCAATAGAATGGAGTGGTAGAAAGAAAGAACAGGACAGTGCAGGAAATGGCACGGACTATGTTGGCTGAAAGCAGAGTAGCAGACAGATTTTGGAAAGAAGCAGTCCATACTATGGTGTATATCCAAAATAGGTACATGCTGAGAACACATGAAAGCAAAACTCCTTATGAGTTGTGGTTCGGTAAAAGGGCAACAACAAAATACCTCAAAGTTTTTGGCAGCAAGTGCTACATCAAAAGAACTCAAGATAATCTTGGTAAGTTTGAAGATAGAGCGGATGAAGGTATTTTTGTTGGTTATTCATCAAAAAGCAAAGCTTACAAATGCTACAACAAGAGGCTAAAGAAAATTGTGGACAATGTCGATGTTAAATTTGATGAAGGTAGAGAACGAGTAATTAGCTATGAAAAGAACTACCCAATTTATGAAGAGGTTATTGAAGGAGATGAGGAAAATGAAATGAAAAAGATACAAAAAATTGACTCAGATGATTTAAGTTGTGATTCAGAAGTGGAAGAAAATAAGAAATTCAAAACAGGCAGCTGGCAAAAAAATCATCCTAGAGAGCAAATAATTGGAGACCCCAAAGTTGGTGTTCAGACAAGAAGAAGAGTAGTAAGTAACTACTCTCTATTATCCAACATTGAGCCCAAAAATGTTGTTGACGCAAGCAAAGATGAAAGTTGGATGAAGGCAATAAATGAAGAATTAGATCAGATCGAGAAAAATGAAACTTGGGAGTTAGTACCTAGACCTGCAAATAAAAATATAATCGGGACTAAATGGATTTTTTGAAACAAATTGAATGAAGATGGACAGGTAGTCAGAAATAAAGCAAGATTGGTATGTAAGGGTTATGCACAAGTTGAAGGCATTGACTTTGAGGAAACTTTTGCACCAGTAGCTAGACTAGAGGCAATTAGAATGTTTCTGGCTTTAGCAATCTACAAGAATTTCAAAGTTTATCAAATGGATGTGAAATCAGCGTTTTTGAATGGGAAACTTGAAGAAGAGGTTTATATTGAGCAACCAGATGGTTTCCAACTTGGTGATGATCCCAACTTGGTTTGCAAGTTGAAGAAAGCATTATATGGCTTAAAACAGGCACCCCGAGCATGGTATGCAAGGCTAGACAACTATCTCACTCAACAAGGGTTTAAGAAAGGTATGGTGGATAGTAATTTGTATGTCAAAATAGAAAATGGGCATCTTATTGTTCTTGTTGTATACGTAGATGATATCATATTTGGCAGCAGCAAAGATGAGTCGTGTAAAGATTTAGCAAATAAGATGCAGAAAGAATTTGAAATGTCAATGATTGGTGAACTTTCGTATTTCCTCGGGTTGCAAGTTAATCAAAATAAGAAGGGCATATTTATTTCTCAAGTTAAATATGTGAAAGAGATGTTAAAAAAGTTCACAATGGAGGATTGTAAGCCAGTTAGCACTCCCATGACGACAGGTTGCAAGTTGAGCAAGGATGACAAATCTCCACCTGTTGATCAAACCATGTACAGATCTATGATTGGGAGCTTACTGTACTTGACAACTACCAGACCAGATATTTTGTAGGCAGTATGCATGGTAGCACGATTTCAGGCTAATCCCAAGGAGACTCATGTGACAAGAGTGAAGAGGATTCTTCGGTACCTCAAGGGTACTATGGAGTATGGGTTATGGTATCCGAAAGGTAAAGACTTCACCCTTATTTTGTATTCAGATGCAGATTGGGCAGGAGGTGTCGATGATAGAAAGAGTACCAGTGGAGGTGCATTCTATCTTGGAGACAGATTGGTCACGTGGCATAGTAAGAAACAAGAGTCAGTTTCTTTATCGATAGTAGAGGCAGAATATATTGCAGCGACAACATGTTGTACGTAGGTATTGTGGATGAAACAAACCCTGAAAGATCTTGGTATTAGCTTCAGTGAGCCAATATCGGTTAAGTGTGATAACACCAGTGCCATTAACATCTCCAAGAATCCGGTTATGCATTCACGCACAAAACACATTGCTATTCGGTATCACTTTTTGAAGGAGAAAGTTGCGAAAGGTGAGGTTAAGTTGGATTTTGTTCCAACTACAGAGCAAGTAGCAGATATCTTCACAAAACCATTGCCCAAGGAAGTTTTTGAGTACCTTCGCAATAAATTGGGAGTGGTCACACTTCCCAAGAATTGACTAGCTACAGGGATCACATTCTCAGGGGAGCATTTAAGTATTTGATTATCTTTTTGCTCATGTTCATGATTTTTGCTAAGTGTAATAAATTTTGCCTGAGAATGTTGTGCATGGACTCAGGGGAGTCTGCAGTAGCCCTTTGGTATTATTGTCAAAGGGGGAGAAGAGTTACAGGAAATTGCACATGTGTTGCCAAAAATTCCAAAGGGGGAGATTGTTGAGCAAGGTGCAACAATAGTATTGTCATTGTTGTCAACACAGTCAGATAGATCTATTGATGCAGTGGACAGGAAGTTCAAAAGCTATTCAGATGCAGAAGACAGGAGTTCAAAGGTTATTCAGAGTATGTACAGTGATTTTCCAAGAAGACCGAAGTGGCCCATATGCAAAAGATCAAAGAAAAAAGACAAGTAAGAAAAGTGTCACGATATCGTGACATATACAAGAGAAGAAAACTGTCGTGATTTCGTGACATGTTGGAAGAGAGAGAAAAGAAGAAAAACTGTCATGATTTCGTGACATGTTGGAAGAGAGAGAAAAGAGGAAAAACTATCATGATTTCGTGACATGTTGGAAGAGAGAAAAAGCAGAAAAACTGTCGTGATTTCGTGACATGTTGGAAGAGAGAGAAAAAGTAGGAAAAACTGTCATGATTTCGTGACATGTTGGAAGAGAAAAAGGCAAGTGGAAAAACTGTCATGATTTCGTGACATGTTGGAAGAGAAAGAGAAAGCAGGAAAAAGTGTCATGATTTCATGACAAGTTCGAAGAAAGAGAACAAGTAAGAAAAGTGTCATGATTTCGTGACATGTCGCATTTTCGTGACTAAAATAGGAGAGAGAAAGTAAGTTTGAAAAGTGTCACGATATCGCGACATGTCGCATTTTCATGACAAAAGAAAGAGAGGAAGCGTATGGAAGTAGAACTGTCATGATTTTGTGACAAAAGTAGAAAGCAAGACTTCAGAAGTAGAAGTGTCATGATTTCATGACAAAAGCAAAGAAGTAAAGTATGAAAGTAGAAGTGTCATGATTTCATGACAAAAGTAGAGAAGAAGACTTTGAAGGCAGAAGTGTCATGATTTTATGACAAAAGCAAAGAAGCTAAGTACGGAAGTAGAAGTGTCATGATTTCATGACAAAAGCTAAGTTGAAGACTATGGAGGTAGAAGTGTCATGATATCATGACAAAAGCAAAGTCAAAGTCTATGGAAGCAGAAGTGTCACGATATCATGACAAAAGCAAAGATGAAGTATACGGAGGCAAAATGTCATGATATCATGACAAAAGAAAATATGAAGTCTACGGAGGCAAAAATGTCATGATATCATGACAAAAGAATAGAGAAAGCGTATGGAGGTGAAAGTGTCACGATATCGCGACATGTTGTATTTTCATGGCAACAACAACAAAAGAAGCTACAGAGGTAGAAATGTCACGATTTCATGATAGGTCGTAAATGCGCAAGTCAAGAAGGAGAACTTGACTAAAATGAGAAGTATGATAGTGGACCGACATCACTACGACATTTATAGGGTAAGTGAATTTATATGTTAAAATAGAAGAGTGATCAAAAGTGTATGGGGTTACAGGGTCTGTCTAGAATGAAATCATCAAGCGATGGATAAACCGAACATCTTCTTGAGTTGAAGCCGATGAAGACCGATGACAATCGACTAAAATTAGGGTTTACAGTTGTTATGAAAGCTGACTAAGATTAGGATTTACAGTCGACTAAGATTAGGGTTTTCATCATAAAAAATATTGTTATAAAAGGAGGGTTGTTTGGAGAATTGAAGATGGTGTCGAATGTGTGTGAAATACGGTCGTTGTGCGTAGAGAGCAAGTCATGTCGAATCGTGCTAAGTGCAAAATTTGCAAAGAGAGTAGAGTGCACAAAAGGGAGAAGATGATCGTGAAGTTTGACTGTAATGAAGCAGAGTGTGCGAAGTGATTGCGTAGAGAGAGCAGAGTGCGTAGAGAACGCAAAGGTGAAGAAGACTAGTTAGGGTCTTGCAAAAGCAAAGGTATCTTACTATCAAACTTATAGATTCAAATTGAAGTCCAAGTTGTAGCTTGGCATCAGGGGGTTGGTGCTCCTTTTTTTTGGTGTAGATAAATAAGGGGTTGGTGCTCCTTTGGTTAAATAGGTTGGTGCTTTTGAGATAAATAAGGGGTTGGTGCTCCTTTCTATTGGTGCAGATAAATAAGGGGTTGGTGCTCCTTACAGTGGGTGTTGGTAAATTGATTGTAAAGTTGGTGCTTTGCAAAGGCTGGATTTGGATGGTAGTCCAAGCAGTCAATTTTTGAGGAGTAGCCACATTGGTGAACCTCGTTAAATCTTGTGTTGTGTGATGCTCTTTTGTTATACTTGTTGTATCTAGTAATAAGTTTTAATTGCTGCGGTATTAAGAGCTGTAAATTTAAGTTTAAAGAGCTACACTGATTCACCCCCCCTCTCAGTGTCATTGTAAGACTAACAATAAACTACTTTCATTTCAACATGACAGTTTACCTTATGCATGTATATACATCTTGCAGTTGTTCTCATATAGAAAAACCAACATTAAACTACTCAAGCCATGATGCAGTAAAGAGAAAATAAATTTATACAACAACAAAGACGGAATCTTTCCATCAACCCAATCACCTATCTTAGCCAGAGATTTTATGATAACTACCAGGCTATCAACTAAAGTTCAAGGTGATCGGCCATCGATGATTATACCTTTCGTCAATGCATACCTATATGAAGGTATCTATCCATGTTACCTTCGAGTACATTAATCATCATTTCCCCTAATCTTTGGTACCCTCATTTCTAATGGGTGACTCTGTCTGTTCCACCTATGAGTGTACCTGATCCTGCACACTTGGAAATATGTTAGCGATAACACACCCTTATAAATAAACTAAACATCATATAGTTGGTTTAATTGTTCAAACTAGGTATCACCACATCATAGGTTAATACATTGTTTTCTTGTGCCATAAAGTCAGCTAGGGAGGGTCATGACATCAACATTATAAAGGAAACTTCAAGGATCCTAAAAGAGATGAGTGATGTTGTAATTGATCATATATATAGAGAAGGTAATCATGCTACTAATATTATGGCCTATATGGGGATGGATAGTGGTCAAAACTAAATTTGGGATGACAACTTTCCACTACCATTACAAAGAAAAGTTGCATTAGAGGTTGAAGATTAGCCTGTTAAAATGAATAATATCATAAATTGAATAAAGTGGGTTGTTAGTTTCTATTAAGGTCATTGAACTAAAAGACAATAAAATACAATTTTTAATATGAGTCTATTCTATCTAGGTAGTATATTTGAGATTTAATTTTTGTTAGTGTATCTTTAGCATCATTCATTCCTAGGAGGAAAGTTGTGTGATTTTTGCTAGGATCTCTTTTGTTGGCGTGTGATTTTTATTTTCCAATATAATCAGGCCTCTCTTGTAAAGGGGTTAGGGCCCCTTTCAAAACCCTATATTTTCACCCAATATCAAAAAATATATAATTATTTAATTATAATCTAATTACTATTTAAACATTAAATGTTTATTTAAAATTTCAAACTCTTTGTACATGTTTACAACTCAACCTATCACCTATCATTTTTCAAACAATTATAAAAGTTAATTGTATAACCCTATCATTTGTTATAAGTACAATGTGCTTATGAAATGAGAGATCATATGCCTCTCTCAACTCTAATATTACATGTCAACCATATATTTTTCACAATATTTTTAAAGTGTATGTTTAAAATTTGGATAGGGATTTTTAATTAAATAATAGAATATTATTAAAAAGTTTATAAATTTAAAATAAAATAAAATATTTTATTATTTTTATTTTTATTTTTTAAATATACTTAACTATATTTTTCTTATAAATAAGTTTTTAACTAATGAAGATTGTAGGTCCAAGGTGTAGACCAATTGGTTCGACCAAACCCCATAGGGGGTGGAGGTCCAAGGTTCAAATCTCAGGCCTCATTGGACTGAATGCTTGTCCCTTTTCTGGTGCTTTTAGTGGCGTAAAAGGTTTAAAATTATTGTAACATGGTGGTTATAGGTGCGGACTGCACGAAGAACTGTATGGCAGATTTTGGGGTGGACTACATGAAGAACTGTATGGCAGATTTTGGGGAAGAAAACACAGAATACTATGGTGGCCATAAAAATTAGACAACCTTCCTGGATTGGTGGTGATGACCGATTCCACCATGTAAATTAAAAAAATTAAAAATAATGAAGATTGTTCAACTTTTATTTATAAACTTAAGATGAATATTAAAAAAATATATCAAATTCATAACATGCATATAATCATTTTCTTTTATTTTAAAAGATCAAATTAATGCAATTATAAAATATTTCAACATGTTGAAAGCAATTGAATGGAGGATTGGAAAAATAATAGTAGATTTTTCAGGCTCATTTATAATATATTCCACAACCTTACCGTATTAGATGAATAGGTGGAATCCCCTAAACTAAAAATAAGGGTATATTGAAAAGATGAGGAGAATAGAATCCACAACCAAACCAAGCCAAAAGTTATAAATCATTTTCAATGGTCATTGTAGCCCATAAGACTATTAAAAATGGGTATACTAGGGCTTCTTGAAGTCCCTAGCATGACAAGCCCAAGGATGAAGACAATAAAGTCGAGTAAAAAATAAATCCACGGGAATGGAACACAAAATCAATGCTTTCAAACACCAATGCCACCGTTGGTAACTAGTGCATCCCTATTGTCCAATGACCATGATAGCCATGATCTACATATCCAAGAAAAAGGAAGGACATATAGAGATATTGAACCTGCACCTCCTCATATTCAAAGAACAAAAATATTTTATGTAGAGCATGAAGACAAAGCATTCCATCAAGAACCAAAATGTCATCAGTTTTAAAATTTGAACTGTTATTGCTAAACAAAGATGAAATAAGAGTAAGAAGCATGATCAAACCCATAAAAATAAGGAGAGAAGAGAATATGCACAAGTGGGATAGTCATAAAGACAAGAGGCTTGTATTAAATATTTTCTACCTAGAACTTAGAGAATCATAGTCAAATTTTCCATCAAGAAGAGAAAGAATGCCATAAGTAATGATGTTGACATTCTAAAAGAGGTCATCCATTATTCTTATGGCACTAAAAATACCTAATGAAGCACAAAATATAATTTTGCTTTAACTAGAGTCTCCAAGTCCTCAACATGACTAAGTAATGTCACTTCAAACTTGTTGTGATACCATGTTGGAAATCATAGTGATTTTTAAAAATAAACTAAATAAGTACTATTCAAATATTGTAGGAAAGAGGAGTAGAGAGTGGAAAGAAAGAATACCCTATGGCATCCAGAAAAATTATAATTATATAGATCCCATACTAATATAATGTATAAGTTCATGAGGTATATAAATACCTTAATAATTTCATTGAATTATATAATTCCTAACCAATATAACATTAATGGTTAGGGTATGCAATTAACATTAGAAATTTAACTTTATAACTGTAACTAACTACATTGGACTATTGGGTTATACAAGAAAACCCAAATCACATTGCACAATGTTAGCCCATAAGTTTGAATAGAATATTACATTATAAAATGTTAGCCTTCACCAATGAGAATAGATTTCAACAACCCCATCTTCTAAATTGAGGATCCAAGAATAGAAGATATTAATAATGATATATTCTACCTCTAATGGAATATTTGGTTTAATAACATTCTCCATATAGAAAATGAAACTTATTAAGATTATTCCTCCAAAAATAGCTTTAGTATTCTACACTTCGTAAAATGATGACCTTCCCTTTTATAGTACCTAGAAATGGGATCCTCCTTTAGATAATTTGACTTGTTCTTGGTAATTTTATCTTTATGTTTATATAGTCAAAAACTTTTGCAAGAGCCTAATCATAATAAAAGTCACCATAGCTCTTTAAATTAACTTTAAAATGTATTTCATGATGAAAAAATTGAAATAAATTTAGATCTCAATGGTTTTTATTCTTTAATATTCTTCACATCTAGTAATTTTGGCTTGTTGTTCTCTTCATTCCATTGTTACAAAAAGCATAACTTATAGAATTAAAAATACCTAACTCTAACCTATATCCAAGTGAAAGAAGTGCTTGGGACTTGAGTTTTGAATTATACACAGATGAGAGTTTCTATGGTATGAGCGAACGTAGCCTAGATCAGGAATTAAGAATTCGAGATGATCTATTGGATGGGCTAGAGGTCATGGGTATTGGGCAGGTGAACATGTTAGTGAGCTTATGGGGTCAGGCAGAGTGATACATAGGAAAATGATGGTTTATGAACCTCTCTAAAAATCCTTTGATCCTACCACCCTTTCATATGTTGCAGTGGCATTGAATAGTGTTGGGAGTAGCAATATGAGTGTTATTTTTACCTTACCCCAATCCAAAATAAGATGCATATTTATGAGACTTTCTACAATTAACTATAGGTCAAGGGACCTAGAACCTGGTGGGTAAAATCCAAGGAGGACAACCAAACTTAGACTCCATCAAGAGATGGGCTTTTGCTATATGGAAACCTTGGGGTTTTCTAGAAATTATGGTTGTGGAAAAAATATTTTTTATCATTAATTTGAATTGCAAAGAGGATTCTAAATGCATCTTGCGAGGTGGTCCCTAGTTTTTTGGAAATATGGGGTTGTTTCTTCGAAAATGACGGTTTGATTTCAATCCAATAAAAAATCAAAGGAAATTAAGGAAACAACTTATAAAAAGTGGTCAAATAAATACTCAATTGGTAGATCTACTAAAGAATATCCCAAGGAAGAAAAAATAATATCTCTATCTATAGTGAGATATTGATAGAGGAAGTTGGTAATAGTGATCAAGTGGTTGTTGATTCAAAAGTTAGTAAGCTTCCATCAGAGTTTATAATGGGTATAGTTGACACCTTGCAAGTCGAAAGTGGCCTGATAATACTTTATGCTAAATATTTGGAGGTCATATAGAATCAAGTTACTCAAATTAGTCCCACCCACCATCTAAATGAGATTTTAGTTTCAATTTATCTCCTCCAAAATTCCTTTGGATTCTTAGGTTTGTTCCCTAATCTTCCTAAGGAAGGACATTCAAAATTTGGATACCATGGGGTGGATGATTCCTAAAACCTAAAATCTCTTTTGGGAACCCTAAAGACCAACTTGGTGAGGGGGTCTATTGGACCTAAAATGAGAAGCCACAAAGAGGTGTCTATCGATGTTAGTGTAGAACATAAATTTGGAAAGCCACCAAACAAAAATCAAAGAAAAAGGGAGATAGAGTCAATAATTGCTAATGGTTCTCAATATTTTCTAAATGTGGATAATGAAAAGGACTCTAGGTCAAGAAACCAAATATTGACTCCTTTTGTCAACATTTTTAGCCTCTCATTGGGGGAAAGAGATCCATTTCCAAACCTCACTTTTGAGGGAGGTGTTTGAGAAGGTGAACCAAGGGATTATCTCGTCTCCTTATACGTGGTATCCTCATGTTTATGTTGTGGGGTGGAGCTATTAGCTTTGATCCTTTCCACCGGTAGGAGTTGTTGTATAGCTAATTGAATTTTATTTTTAATCTCTTCAAGACCTTGTGGTATCTACCATATTTGGGTTATTTTATTTCTATCCTACTTCTCTTTGGTCCCATTGTGCTTGCTTTCATTTTATGATGGCTTTTCTATTTCTTAGGATAGTTTCTCTTATTGTAGACTCTAAGTTCTTCCATGGGACTACAATTTATTTTTTCTTTGTAAAAGGTTGAGGGATCCTTTCAAAACCCTTCCCTTAATAAAAAAATATTTGACCCATTAAATGGGTGGTATAAGTCCTAAAAAATTTCAACATTGAGTATTTCCTCCATCTATGAAAAACAAAATCGAACAATTGTCAGTAGTGTGAATAGCTCAAAATAATTATGTATGCAAAAATTATAGTCTATAAATTGTTTGCCTCATTAGTACTTAGTATAAAAAATAAAATTATTCTCTCATGTCTTATAACTACCAAATATGACATGAATTCACCACATTGTAGAGTGTGATTCATGACTTATAACCACTCTAATTCTACACCCTTTCTACCATTATACTTTTGGAGTAAAATTGGAAATGATATTTGTCATGATTTCATTAGATGGTGGTCTCCATTTATACATAAAAATATTTTTTAAATCTAAATAAGCACCATGTCAACTGCTAAAGTGGCCAAATCATCCAAGTAATATAGAGTAAGCACTTAAAAGCAATCCAAATAGAAGGCTATATGCAAAGCACCATAGTTTATAATTTAAAATATTTTTTAAGTCTAAATAAGCACCATGTCAACTATCAAAGTTGTCAAATCATCCAAGTACTATAGCTATAAGCAAACTATGTGCATAGGCTATTCAAACCTATGTTCTTAGGCTATAGGAATTATAGAATAGTTAGACTAGTGAGGATTCCATACCACACTTAGCTTGGAAAAGACCCAAATTTAGATGAATGGGTAGAATTTCTTAGGATAAAATAAAGATATATTTATGTGTAGGGGAAGAGAATGGAAACCATAATTTATCCAATACAAAAGCTATATGCCATATCTATTAGCCATTAAAGTCCATAGAGCTATGGAGAGTGGGTATGCTAGGGTTTCTTGAAGACCCTATGAAAACCCGACCAGTCACACTAACAGCAGGACAAATAAAAATTGACAACTTTATTAGCAATTGAAGCATTCAACCTTACAATATATTCAAACTGCATAATATATAGAAAGGGAATAGGAGGAAAGTCGGCAAAGGAGAGATAAGGGGAAATAGGAGATAAGGAGGGAGAAGATAGGGGAAAGAAAGGCGCGGAGGGATAAGGAAGTTGGAGGGATAAGGGGAAGGAAGAATTCACGGAGAGATAAGGAGGAGGGAAAATAGGAAGAAGTTAGGAGGGATATTAGGAGAGAAGGTACGAGAATTTGCCGACAAAAAATTGCCGACAAATGTAGGGTGTGTTCACACTTAGGCTTAGGAAAGGGATCTTTCTAAGCCTAGTTATGTGAATCCCTGTTCACATTTACAACATTCTCCCCCTTAAAGTTGAGAGAACTGACTACACAGTCTCTCAACTTTACAAATTGAGCTTTTGTCATCGCTTTGGTGAAGATGTCGCGATGTTCTCCAAAGTGTGACAAGATTGAAGCTCAACAATTTCTTGTTCCACCATATCTCTCGATGAAGTGATACTTCATATCAAAATGCTTGGTTCCGCTATGGTGGACCGGATTATATGCCAACTGGATGGCACCGATGTTGTCGCAGAGATTCTCGGTTGGACCACTTTGTTGTTCTCCAATCTCTTCCAAGACTTTCCTTAACCACAAGGCTTGAGTACTAGCATAAGTAACCGCTATATACTCGCTTCGTTGAAGATAGCGCTACTATCGTCTGCTTTTTTGAACTCCAAGTTATTAGTCCCGATCCAAGACTAAAACAATTTCCTGATGTTGACTTCCCTTCATCAATATTGCTACCCCAATCACTATCACTAAAGCCTACAAGCTTGATAGTGTTACATTTATGGTACTTGGATTCCATAATCCAATGTACCTTTCACATATCTCAAAATTCTTTTAGCTGCCTTCAAATGCAGCTCTGAGGGGTTAGACATAAATCTAGAAACAAGAGATACAGCATACTGAATATCTGGTCTGGTGTTGGCGAGAAACATCAAACTCCCAACCATGCTTCTAAAAGTGGTCACATCAACTTTCTGTGCTCCATCATCTTTGCTTAATTGGATCCCATGTCCAACTGGAGTTGCAACTGGTTTGCAATGCTCCATAGCAAACTTCTTGATCATGTCCTGAGCATATTTATGTTGACAGATGAAGATCCCTGTATCTGACTGATGAACTTCCATTCCCAGATAGTAGTGCATTAGTCCAAGATCCTTCATCTCAAACTGCGTCATCATGGAGTGTTTGAACTCCCTATTCATTTTTCCATTACTACCCATAAAAATGAGATCATCCACATACAAACAAACTATGAGAATGTCTTTACCTTGCTTGAGGTAGTAAAGTGTGGGTTCATTTTTGCTTCTTGTGAACCCATATTCTTTGAAGTACCCATCAATGCGTGAGTACCAAGCTCTAGGTGCCTGTTTCAGACCATAGAGTGCTTTCTTCAATCTGTAAACAAGGTGTTCCTTACCTTGCACTTCAAATCCCTGTGGCTGCTCAACATACACTTCTTCTCGTCAAGTAACCGTTGAGAAATGCACTCTTCACATCCATGTGTTGGACTTTCCACCCTTTATGTGCAGCTAAGGCAAGAACTGTTTTGATTGTCTCCTATCTGGCTACAGGAGCAAATGTCTCTTCATAATCTATTCCATACTTCTGAGTAAAACCCTTTGCCACTAACCTTGCCTTATGCTTCTCAATGCTTCCATCAGCATTAAACTTGGTCTTAAAGATCCATTTACAGCCAACACATTTCTTTCCTTTAGGAAGCTTCACGAGCTCCCAAGTGTCGTTGTTTTTTATAGAGGTTATCTCCTCTTCCATGGCATCTTGCCAAATCTTCTGAGTACATGCCTTCTCAAAACTAGAAGGTTCAAGTTGTGCACTAGTTAACAATGCATAGTTAACTTGATCTCCTCTGGGTTCTTGTTGTGATTCATCATCACCATACAAGTGCATACTTTCTAATCTATGTAAAACAGATTCCATTTCACTAGCTTCGACTTCTAGTATATCTTCTTGAAAAATTCTTATCCAACATTTGAGAGGATGGATGATATTGTAAAGTTCTCTTACCTTTGGATGGAGCATCAATATCCATTGGTGAGGAACTAACTGATCGCTGCGGAGAAGGACTTGGAGAAGCAGTTGAATCTGAAGATGGACTTGGTGGATGTGTGGGTGGAGACTGCTTTCCTTTCTGTGGTAGCTGTGGTTGCACCTGCTGAGCAACAACTTCAGTGGCTTCAACATCACTGAATATTTGGGGCTTACCCCACTCTCCCCCTTCATCAAAAATCACATCCCTTGACACCACAATCTTTCGAGTTGTAGGATTGTAGAGTCTATAACCCTTTGTGTTTTCACAGTATCCTACAAAAATACAAGCCTGACTCTTTGGATCCAACTTCTTTCTTAGCTCATCAGGAATGTGAGCATATGCCAATGAACCAAATACTCTGAAATACTTCACATTTGGTTTCTTACCATACCAGGCTTGATAAGGTGTCTTCCCTTTCAAACTCGAAGTAGGACTTCTGTTCAAGATGTGAACACTAGTCCTTGTTGCATCTCCCCAATATGCATTACTCAAATGCTTTGTCTGAAGCATTGATCTCGCCATCTCCACAATGGTGCGATTCTTTCTTTCTCGCTACACCATTCTGTTGTGGAGTGTAGGCAGCTGTGAACCGCCTCTTGATGCCATGATGTTTACAAAAATTCAAAACCGATTAGAGGAGTATTCTCCTCCTCTATCTGATCTAAGACATTTTATTGAATATTCACTCTCACTTTCAACTTTTGCTTTAAAATCAACAAAGCATGCAAATGCTTCATCCTTATGCTTCAAAAAGTATATCCAACACATTCTTGTGCAATCATCAATGAAAAGTAGGAAGTAAGAGTGATTACCTAGACTCTTGGTCTGCATCGGACCACAGATGTCTGAATGTACTAACTGAAGAGGATAGTTGGCCCTCCATGCTTGTCCACGAGGAAATTTCGATCTGGCATGCTTGCCCAAGGCACACCCTTCACAGACTTCCTTACTATCTTGAACTTTGGGAAGTCCAATCACCATTGCTTGTGAAGTTAGCAATTTCAAACTTGCAGAATTCAAGTGACCATATCTCAAGTGCCACAGGACACTTGGATTGGTAATAGCTACATTTGCTAATTTATTTCCTCCTGGCTGGCCAAACTTCAAAGGAAATAATCTATTTTTTGACATTGGCACTTGTGTAATGATTCTATTACTATTGTTTTTGTCAAATATGGTGCATTTACCCTCATCAAAAATCAACTTATAATTCTTTTCAAGCATTTGACCAACACTTAACAGATTGTGTTGAAGATGAGGAGTGTAATAGATATCACTTACATGTTTTATGCCTTCTTTTGTTGGAACCGCCATAGCTCCAATGCCTTCAACTGCCAATGACTTGTCATCTCCCAACCGGATGCTGGATTTGTATGAGGAGTCTATCTTAGCAAAGAGTTCTTCTTTGCCACTCATGTGATTTGAACACCCTGTGTCCAAAATCCATGTATCATTCAAATTTTGCTCTGTCTGGCCATAAGAGAGAAAGAGATTTGAAGACTCTTCCTCTTCTCCAAAATTCCCAAACTGACTCATCGCTCTGGTTGCTGTCGCTTCCTTGTGAAGTCTTTGACCAACAATCACGAGCATAATGGCCAGGTTTGCCACAATTGTAGCACACTTGTTTTGATTTGTCTCCTCCTTTTCCTTTTCCGGATTGTTTCCCTCTGTATTGCTGCTGTCCTCCTCTATTCTGGTTTCCACCTCTATTGGATGAACCTCCTCTGTTAGGAGTTCCCCCTCTTTGATTGTTCCTGCCTCTGCCTCTCTGTTGACCTCTGCCTCGGCCTCTACCTCTGCCTTCATGTGTGGCAAAAGCTTTGTCATCTCCTCCATAACTGGTGGTAGGAGTTTCCTGCAATCTCTCTTCATGTGAGAGAAGTGATCCAGTTAATGCATCAAAAGACAATGTGGATAAGTCTTTTGATTCTTCAATAATTATGGCAATAGAATTCCATTTTGGAAGAAGTGTTCTCAACACTTTCTTCACCATCATCTCTGGTTTGATATCCTCTCCTAGTGTGACCATTTTGTCGACTAATGCTTTCACTCTCACACAGTAATCACCGACTCTTTCATTCTCCTGCATCTTGAGATTCTCAAAATCTCGTTTCAAGGTTTGCAGTTTTACCTGCTTTACCTGGTCACTGCCTCTATAGCTCTCTTTTAAGGCATTCCATGCATCTTGTGCAATGACATATGATGCAACCCTAGGAAAGATAGTTTTGTCTAAAGCAGCATGAATGTGATATAAAGCAAAAGCATTATTCTTTTGTGCTTCTTTTCTTGTCTTTTTATCAGCATTCGAAAATGCTGCCCATTCAGCAGAAAGCTTGGTTCTGTATAACCTTCCTCAACTACATCCCAAAGACCTTTTCCTATCAACAAAGTCTTCATTTTTATTGACCAGTATTCATAGTCACTACCATTAAATTCAGGGATAGGTAGACTTGTGTTTGCAGCCATTGCTAATAAAAAAAAACTTTTATTCAAAGCACACAAGTACTTTTATTGAGGCAAATTGGAAATACAAAGCAGTACAATATGATTTAATAATTTAAATCAAATCTCGCCTTCTTAGTGCATCTATGTTCTCCTTCAGAACTGTTGCTAATGATGACAATCTCAGATTTCACTTCCACTGGATCTGCGTCATTGCTTCGTCGCTTCTTCTTCTTCTTCTTCTTCCTCTTCCTCTTCTTCTTCGCTTCCGCTGGTCAGGATCGAGCTCAGGAGAGCGTGGTGTATATCCCACACTCACTTCATCTGTTGGTACACCCGGTGTACAACTGGCACCAGTTTGAACATCCGAAACAAATTGCACAGTATCGGATTCTTCGATTCTCTGTCCGAAGATATTGTCTTCGAAATCGGCCTCGTATCCTGAATCTGGCTTTCTCAGGTGAGAAATTACCTGATTCTCCAACTGACTCAACACAGTGTGCAGACTAGTTCGGCGAACCCTTTCATCAAAGGATTCCGGCGATTCTCTCTTCAAAAGAGAGATAAGAGCATGATAACTTCCTTCAGATCGGAACATCTACCATTTTCACAAGCACATTAATTCTCCTTTCTCAAAGTCTCTTTAAAGGTTTTCTAAAGTTTTTTTTTAAATAAATTTAATAACCTTTTTTTTATTTTTAAATTACCTTTTTTAAAAAATGAATTTATTTAAAAAAGATAAATTTAAAAATAAATAATATAAAAAATTATTAAATAAATTAAAAAAAACTTTAAAAAACAAAAAAAAATAAAATGTTTACCTTTTCTCCTCAGCGGGGATTGAACGCGCAACGTGCTTGTTACCTCGCGAACACCTTAGCCACCGTACCAACCAGGCCGACGGAAACAACCTAGGGCCACCGCCCTTTTATTCCGCGACGGCCGAAAATGGGGGGGGGACCACTATGTTTCGAACTGCGTGTCACACCTCGATCTGCGTGCTGCTACCTCGTGCTGCCACGTGTTGCGACCTCACTGCCTCGACTGCCGCGTCGCTGCCACCTCCGCCTCGGGATCCATGCCCAAACTGCCTCGGGATGCGTTCCCGAGCCTGCTCGCGATCCGCCTCGGGATCCGAGCCCTGCTGCGAACAGCGTCGGGATGCGTGCCTGGTCGCGCCTCGGGAACCGTGCCCGCGCTGACCTCACTTCGCCTCGGGAACCGTGCCCGTCAGACGACGAAGTCTGGCTCTGATACCAGATATGAAAACCCGACCAGTCACACTAACAGCAGGACAAATAAAAATTGACAACTTTATTAGCAATTGAAGCATTCAACCTTACAATATATTCAAACTGCATAATATATAGAAAGGGAATAGGAGGAAAGTCGGCAAAGGAGAGATAAGGGGAAATAGGAGATAAGGAGGGAGAAGATAGGGGAAAGAAAGATGCAGAGGGATAAGGAAGTTGGAGGGATAAGGGGAAAGAAGAATTCACGGAGAGATAAGGAGGAGAGAAAATAGGAAGAAGTTAGGAGGGATATTAGGAGAGAAGGTACGAGAATTTGCCGACAGAAAATTGCCGACAAATGTAGGGTGTGTTCACACTTAGGCTTAGGAAAGGGATCTTTCTAAGCCTAGTTATGTGAATCCCTGTTCACATTTACAACAGACCCTAACACCATAGCCTTTGATATGGAAATGCTATTTAGATAAGTAAAATAGGGATTCAAATGGAATAAAAAATAAACATTATGTATTCAAAATATAAAATTTTCCCTCGATAGCCAATGTAGTCGTGTTGTTCAATGACCACATTAGTCATTATGCTCCATAAAGTCATCATCAGGTATCATTTCCAAGCAAAATGGAGTGGTAAGAATATGTGTACTTTTACCTCCACATTTTCAAAGAATCAAATAATTTACATTGACCATGAAGGCAAATCAAGTTGTGAAGAACCAAAACTGGGGTTCACTTATATATTGTTGTATTTCATCAATTCTCCAAAATTTATTCAACATAAGGGATTTTGCATCACTTTCTTCAAATTTTTGTTTTTCTATTTTATCTTCAATAGGTTTTTTCTTTGTTCCATTCACTATTTCCCAAAAAAAATCTATAATAAGAATTATTTCATTTTGTTTTTCCATGATGCAAAATTAGGTCCTTTCAAAAGTTATGATTCAAAAAGTAATATTTTGCTATTTGACATAATGGAACTCATTAGATATAAAATTCTTAAAAATATTAATTCCTTTGGAGTAGAAAACCTTATGACAACCAAATTTCAAATTTTGCAAATTAAATTTTTTAATTATCAAAAAAATCAATTTCTTTAAAAATCTTTTGGAGTAGAATTTCTTTTGACTCTCTAATTAAACAATAACTATTTTTTCACAAAAATAAAATTTTGAAGTCAATTTCAATTTTTAAATTATCCTTATCACTCCAAATTCAAATTTAAATTTAATAAAACTCAAAGCTTTTAAATTACTTATTATCACTTTAGATTTCTTAAATAATGCAATTAAATATACTATGCACTAAATAAAGGTCTATTTTACCATATTACTCCATAAACTAGAAAGTGTAAACATATTTTTCTTGCCCAAATAAATAACTAATATTTCTACCTAAAATTAAAGCTTTAGACTTTACCTATTTTCTATGCTTTGTATTCAAAATTTTACATTATGTTTCACCTCTTCATGGCTTGTGCCAAGACATATGTTAGGGCAATTATAATATCACAAGTGAATGTTATTCATTCAACGTTCAGTAGCATTCATCCTTGCTTCATTCAATAAATTTCTTAAGTACTATCTCAATTTTCTCAAGCAATGCAAGACCTCCTTAGGTGAATGGATGTCTTATTACAATATTCTTCCTAGATCTTTAACAAATATCTTTACATTAATCTCTATAGATTATGGCCTCTTAATTCCATATTTCTATTCTATGGCACTACCTTAATCTTCTACAATATTTTATTTGCAATATGACTTTAATAACTCTCTAGCCCTTCATCTCTCAGGTGATTACACCTACCCTATAGCATTGCTATGTACTTGCTGGATTGCAATCACTTGTTAGATCATATTCTAACGTTGATGGCTCTCTCTTTTATTTTAACTATTCATGCTAGAATGCAAACATCTTGTTTAGCTAGTCTATTGGATATCTATCACAATGGGTAGCTTCAATGGCACCCTCTATTTTATTTTGACATCTTCAAATATGGGAAGCTACAATGGATGCATTTCTTGTCATTGCTTTTCTATAGGATGATTTTGAATTTTGGATGACTTCAATCACACCCTTTATTTTATTATCCTTTTATTGGACTTTACTACACTTGAAGCTTGAATCAAGCTCTTCCTCTCTCTTTTTGACATCTACTCTTCATGTTCTCTGGTCACCAAATTTTGACTTACTATAGGACTCTATCATATTCAAAAAAATTCCTTCAAAAAATATGTTAGGGAACAAATATTTATCTTCCCTCAACAAATTATCAAAAACCAATTTTCCTATTCAATTTCACACCAAACATATTCTCTAATGGTAGCTTTTCAATTTGAATCTTATCATTCCAATAATATTCAAATATTTACACTAGAATTTATTATGATGCTAGTAATAGATACTACTCAAAGTAGCTTTGATAGAGTCTACATAATATAGCTTTGATACCACTATTGGTTTTTAAGCCCGATTTAATCACACATCCCAATATCTAGGATCTTGAGTAGTCTCAAATATTAGAGCAATAAATATAAATGATCAATATCAATGAACATAACATTCATGAGAATAAAAATAATAATATGAAATAAATGGCCAATATCATTCATGAAAATAGCATGAATAAAACTTACAATAATATTGCTCAAAATTGTATACAAGATCAATATGCAAATACACTTGTTTCTTTGATAATGCTTTGATGATCCTCTAATAGAGCTTTATCTCCATAATATAACTTTAGCAAGGTGACTCTTGGACTCTATGTCTTTTGCTCTCCTCACATATCTAGGAGATGTAACCTTTCTTATTCGATGTATAAGATAAACCTCTCATGCCTCTTGGTTTTACTTCTTACCACTTGTATACATGACTCTTGACTCTCTATTTACGTGCACACTTTACTACATAACACTTGTGCACTTTCTCACTCTACACACTTGCACACGTTGTACATGAGACTTATGCACATCTTACATAGACATATACATAATGAGAAATATAAATCACACTCCTAAACTATTGACCCACACCCTATTCTGATATTTACATATTTACAATTGTACTATAAGGTACCATAAGGGTACATTAGTATGTACCAAATAATGTAATATTCTCCAATATAAATTGCCTTTCATAGTCACTACTATGAACATCAAAAAGACATTTGGGTACCTTCACTTGTATAAGGGATCATAAGAGAACATCATTGGGTTTATGGTAGTATAGGAATCCATTAATAACAACATGTCTAAATGTTTTCTTATGAATACAGGATTGTTGCTTAGCATTATCCATAGGTGGATAGGATTGCTAATCAAGAAAGCATAAAATATTTCCATACAAAGGATCATCAATATGGATTTAAAGATGTCATTTTATAACAATATTTTGATACCAGTGCAATGCCATGTTTTTCCTTGTATACAAATGGTGATCATGGTTTTCTCTTAACCACATTTCTTTTTATGTTTTCTTTCTAGCTACCTTTTAGCTTGTTAATTTTTTCTTTAGAAAACTAATTTTTTTTCTCTCTTTTTTTGGTTACAATTATGTTTTGTACGGGTCATCCCCTCCTTAATGGGAAACATGGTTGTGATATATCAGGATCTCTTAGATAAACTCATGCAAATATTTTCTACTATATCCCTTTGATATTGTATATGATTTGCCTATCACATATGTTGTGTATAAACCTACCTTGACGTTGTCCAATTTTCCATTTTGTACTAGTTGTCCCCTCATAAAAGAGAAATACAGGTTTTGCTATACATAGAGAACTTTGGTGACAGATTTTCTCTTCATTTTTTGTAGCTTTTACGATTTTCTTTATTTTATATTGAATAGAAATAAAGAGTTCCAATAAAATAAACTAGAAAAGTAGTAATAACAGAATCAAAAGAAGAAGATGGCAGATTCACACATTACACAATATTTGTCTTGGAAGTCCTCAATTGGGAAAAAACTAGCACAATATTATCTTATTATTGTATTAACTTGACTGTATCCAATACAATCATATTCTCCTTTTGTCTCTCCAAATAATAATGCAAGTACAATATATATAACAAAGGCACATGCATGTATTTTTACAATATCATGGGTGAAAAAGCATGGGTTCAAATATAGTAACCCTAAAAGCCCATATGGGTCTAAAAATAACTTAAACCCTAAAAATTTTGTATAGGTACAGAGTGTCCAATACCTTTTAGTGTTAGCCCCACTAGAATAACATGGAAAATATTCAATATATTTCCAACATATCTTTGAAAAAAAATGTTTTTGTTCTTTTTCATTTTGTTCTTTTTATTTAAAAAATAAATAAAAGAGAAAAACTATTTTTTTTTTCGAAGATAAAATAAAGAAAGCGTAAAATCTATGAAAAATGAAGATAAAACTTGTCACCAAAGTTGTTTGTGTATATAGAAACATATATTTCTCATTTATGATAGGGTGGCTAGACAATGCCAAGGTAGATTTATGCAAAATATCTATGACAGGCGAATCATATACGGTCTCAAAGGCCTTTAGCAATAAAACTTTGCATGGACCAATCTAAGAGAACATGATATGACACGACTATGTTTCACACTAAGGAGGGGATGGCCAATACAAAACAAAATTGTAACCACAAAAAGAGAAAAAAAAATAGTTTTCTAGAAAAAATTAACAAGCTAAAAAGTAGCAACAAAATATAAAAAGAAATGTGGGTAAGAGAAAATTGTGATCACCATTTTGTATACAAGGAAAAACATGCCATTAAATTAATATTAAAATATTATTACAAAATGATATCTTTTAACAGAATGCCCTTAAGATCTTACAAATTAGGGATTTCCAAAGAGGAAATTTGCTCTATTTTATAGAAAATGATCAAATGACGTTGTAACTCGTTTTCCTAGCTCCCTCAAAGTGTGGATGGGTTTGGATGGCTATGGTAGTCAAACCACCCTATGTTGATTTCTCCTCTATGGCACATGTACACAACCCACAACAAAGAATTATTTGAGATGAGGACCTAAATCATTATAATAATTAGTATATATAAGAAAAAGAGTATAATATAATAATATGTTATGAAATGAATACATAGGTTCTAGAGTAATTTGAGTAGCATGTAAGTATATTCTAGCTTCTTCTTCCCTCCATCTGTCATGTTTGACTAAATTGGAAATATTTAGACATAGATATTCTATTTTTCATGCCTATCTCTTTGAGGAAAATAAAGGGCGTATTTATAGGAAACTGTGAGGGAGATGGGAGGGTACCCAAGATCTAGAGTGATAATTTTTACCTAGTGTGAAAGGGGTTTAGGAATTTAATGTGCATGGCTTGGGCCTCCATTTTGAATTTTAAATTCAAATAAACTCGTTTGGTAGTGTGAAACGATGAAATGGAGGGTGTGGAGAGATTTAATGGGCATTTAATATTTTTGACTTGGGCCACCAGTGGAAATTTTAAATTTGAATTTAAACCACATGGAGTGTGAAAGGGGATTTTTGCATTTAATGTGGTTGTTAGGTGGGAGATTAGAGGAGTTTAATTAGTGGGTAATCAAGATTATAGGAGGATTAGGAATTGAGAAGAATAAATTATAGATTAAGTGGGAATTAGAGGATTAAAAAGGGGATAAGAAAGGATTAAGAGCATTAAAGAGTAGGAGAAAATTAAAGAAATATTAGAGGAAAATTACATTTAGGGAGGAAAGAGATTAGAAGAATTTGAGAGGATTTAGAAGTATTTAGAGAGAAAATTGAAAATTTGGAAGGATTTGAGAACAATTAGGAAGAATTTGATGAATTGATAAGGGTTTTGTGGAAAATTGAGGGTTTTTTTAAATTGACATGGTTTGGATGGGGGATTTAATGGATTTTTATGGGTTTATTGGAATTTTAGTGCAAATGACTAAAATTTGGTGCTTAGTAATAATGTGCAAGAAATACACAAGTGTCATGACAATAGGTGTTTAAATGTAATATGAGTATATGTGCACAAGCGTCTTTAGATTAGAGTATGCTAAGTGAAGAGTCATCACTACACTAAAAAAGGATTTTAAGGGTGACTAAATTAAGGCAGTTTTTTATGATGATAAAAAACTGCCCTAATAGATCCTATGAGGGTGGTTTAAAATTGCTTTCTTAGGGTAAACCACCCTCTTAGGGTGACATAAGAGGGAATTTTTAAAGCATCCTCTTAGCCCTAAGAGGGCGATTTAAAACCACCCTCTTAGATCTTAACAATCACCTTTGGGCAAGATTTTTTATTTTTTAGATTTGCGAGCGGGTTTATTTCATGAGTGGATTTTTATTTTTTTGATTTGTAGGTAGGTTTATTTTGTCTCATCTAGATAATAAACTTAAAGAAAAGCTTATCTACAGGTTTGTACCAAACATGAATGCTCTACATTATCAAGGCTCAAGAAATGAGCATGATGAGTTGAGCAAAAAGCACATGCCAAGAGAAGCAAGTTCAAATTTCTTATGAAGTCACTATGAATGACATCAAGGCATTTGCTTGCTACAACTAGAAATATCTAGTTGTTGATGAGGTTTGTTTGTCATAGAATTCTCATTATTTTGGCCTCTTAAGTTCTAAACACTTTTGTGTTGTATTTTGTGATTATCTCACTTGATTCCTTTTTTTTATAGGGACATCATTTGAAAAACATTGAATGTAGATTGTTGAGGGAGTTGAAGCAGTTATCCATTGAAAACAAGGGTATTTTACTAAGAACTCCTCTATAGTTTAATTTAGCATAACTTTGGTCCCTCATAAATTTTATTTTGCCTCAAGTATTCATATCACACCAAGAATTTAAATCTTGGTATGTCTCTTATGACTGACTTATATCATTGAGGTATACATATTTTGTCTGAGCACTGCATAAACTTACAATGATCTTGTGTTCCTAGGATTTTTTATGATGATTGGTACTCTAGGGGACATGTACCCTTTATTATGGGGAAGGGGACACCTAGGAGTTAGGACTTCTCTAGAAGGAACCTAATTGGGGCTTACAAAAATTATAAAGAGCAACTAAGCAGAAAAACCCCACTAAAGAGCATTTTGCCTTCTACTATTAATAAGAATATTAACCAAGACTTCAAACTTTTTCATTGTTACATTTGTTTTAATTTGTACTATTTTTCCCTTATTTCTTTTAGCTTTCTGTATTTTTATATTTTTATAAAAGTGATATTTTTGCCATCCACCTTTCCTTTGATGGAGGCTTCCTTCACCTTCCATTTTTAATGTCCCCTTGTTTTGTCCATGTCAAAAATGGGGCTTGATTGGGAACCTGGGATAATGGTATGATTAGAATATGGCATATATAGTACTACATGAAAACTATATGCAAATGAGTCATAAAACATAGGAATTTAAAACAAAAAATCCAAAAAGTCAAAGACTCCAAATATAAGCATAAAGACAAGTTCTAGTGAATTTTCAACTAAAACCTTACCGGTTATGATAACAAAAACTAGTTCTAGTGGTATACAAGAGAAGACAATCCTATAGCCAAAGGTTCCTTGAATATGAGTAGAAATATTAGTTCAATGATAAAATTTCAATGGAACCTTTGAAAATAATCTTAGATTTTAAAGCATTTTTTTTTTTTTTTAAATTTGTTAACATGTTCATCTTAATTTTATAGTTTTTATCATAATAAGATATGGAAATATGCTCATGATTGCTGAAGAGGATAAACCCTATTTAGATTTTGTTTTTAGATGTTCTCTAAAATATATATGATAGTTGATTGGAATTCTATAATAACCCAAATTTGTGATAATTTTGACTTCTCTTCAAGGTTATTTGGAGAAGGAAACTTAAACATCAAAATTCTACTTGTTAGTATGAATATATAAGATTTCCATAATTTGGAGAAGATGATAAGAATGACTCACCCTTGTACAATGAGGACTTTATATGCCTCTTTGAGCAGTCAATTTTGACAGGAGGAGAATCTAAAATGCTGATTTGTAGTATCTTAATCTTATTTTACCTCATTCTCCATGACCCATATTTTCTCTACTCAAGTCTGCATCCAAGTAACACAATCCCTTTGGTAGTGAAAACAAAATATATTTTGTTATCTTCTCATTAGTATTCTACTTGCACTAATTGGTGCTATTAGTTGTTACTAGAAAAATGCCTTCTTGGTCAATAAACTTCTAAGTGTTTTATAATGTGTACTTTTAGAAGGCTTTTTCTTAGCCTTGTTTAGCTTTTTGAATAGACTAGGTTATTACTATTAGGTAGTTGGCTTATTTAACATTGATGAATTAGTTACAATTACCTAAAATGTACACTAGCTATTAACGGTAATAATAATATTTTGTAAGAAGTTTTCCGCAATGGGATTTCTATGATTCTTAATTTTTGTACACATGTTTGTGGAGGCCTTGAAGTTTCAAGAGAAGAGGGACTCCAAATATTTTGTTGGATCATTTATTTGTGGATGTAAAGAGTATCACAAACATTGTTTTATCATGTTCTATAGTAATAAAGATATTTAATAATAAACTCTTCTATAATATTAGTCATTTAGTAATATGGGGTAATAGTTCCACATATGATATCTTAACTTATTGTGGCCTCATAAATCTTTGTTGTTGTTCATCTTTATTGAATGTCTTTTTTTATACAAGCAATATTTATGATACATTCAATTCATACTTTGTTGTTTGATTGTTAGGGCCATTGTTATTTCCTAAGCTACATTGAAGTAAATATGCCATCATTAAGAACAGTCACTACATTTTAGCTGTTGAGCACTGACTAGTACATAAACATGGTCTTTTGTATGATTCATCTTATAGAGAAATTGCTTGAGATGAAACAAATATGTATCTCCTTTATTATCAATCATTTGGGTTGCTGATATTACTTTAAGTAGAACATAATGATTTATTAATGTTGACAATAAATGTAGAGAACCATTGCCTATCTAGTTATTACATAAGTTAATGGTGTTGTCATAGCTGAGGACTTTACCATTTTCTTTGTGCTTCCTTAGGAGGAATATCTATGTTTTTTTATATTTTAATAGTACTGGATTATCTTTCCTATAAGGTTTTCCTGGCTTTGATATATCATAGTAGGATTTCCTTTAACATACTAGATAACTTTTTTAAATTCAAACTTCCAATTGTATACAATATTTGCTTTTAAGGTTTGATATATGTGGGAGGTAGAGCAATGGAATGAAGCATGAAGATAATGAGGAGAAAAGAAGAGTTCAAGTATGTTTACTTAATGCTATGAAATTTTAGCAGTAAGTTTTCCTTTTCTTTAGTTGGATTTGAAATTGACAAGAATTATTTTTTCAGGTAATTTCAAAGCTTCATTTGATCCTTAGGCCATTTCTTCTCATAAGACTGAAGGAAGAGGTGGAGCAATCCCTTCCTAATAAAAAGGAGATAATTTTGTATGCAAAAATGATGGCACATTAGAAACATATACAAGAAAATTTAGTTAATAAAACACTGGAAAACTACCTGCAAAGCAAGGCAAGATTTGGTAGGTTAACATATAATTAGATATTATTCCAAAGAGTTGTTTTACATAATTTTTTTGCAAGTTGTTTGTTCCTTTGTTTAATTACACATTTAGTAATTGTATGACATATTGATATCATGATTGTTGAAAATATAACATGATTCATTTTATTTGTTTCAATAACTAGCTCAAAAACAAAGTTGAACAATCTCATGTTTCAACCGAGGAAATTGAAACCATCCTGACCTTTTGGAGTCATAGTTTGATCAATCTTGTAGGGATTTTGAAATTGTTATCTAGTTTTTATAGGATATGCCTTTGTTTTTTGTATTTTATTTTTATCCCCCTTTAGTTCTAAGGTTGCATTGTTGATGGAACTTTGTGCTTTAACGAACTGATATTAATAGTGAAGATGATACTTCTATGGATTTAGAGTTAATTTTGATTAGAGTTGGATTTTTAGATGATTATCCAGTAATGAAGTAGTTGGCTGAGCAGTATGGTAAATTTGATTTGTTTGACAGGTTGTTTAAGCATTTAAAAGCTCAAAAATATAAGGTACTAACTTCAACTAGTAATTAAGGCAATTTTTTTTGCATACTACAGATCCTATTTAGTATTTTTGATGCATGTTAGACTTGAATCCTACATATTTTTACCTTCTTTGAGGACATGCACATTAGAATTCCTAAGAAGGAAAGTATTTGGTCTTCTTGCTCATTTGAAGGGAATGGATTTACACTAGGTATTTGGCCTCCTTGCTGCATATTTTTTAACCGTCCTCTTTTGAGAGAGTGGTTTATATTTTTTAACCACCCTATTCTAAGAGGGTGGTTTAAAACTACCTTCTTAGGGCTAGGATGGTGGTTTTATACCACCCTCATAACCCTAAGAGGGAGGTTTATATTTTTTAACCACCCTCTTCTAAACCGCCCTCATAGCACTAAGAGGGCAATTTATATTTTTTAACCGCTCTCTTCTAAGAGGGTGGTTTTAAACCACCCTCTTAGACCCTAAGATGGTGTTTTTAAACAACCCTCTTAGACCCTAAGAAGGTGGTTTTTTGAGGCAGTTATTAGTCATCATAATATGATGCATAATGTTTATGATGCCCTCATAGACTATGGCTAAATAACCATCCTTAAATACCCTTTTTGGTGTAGTGTGTGTCTAGGTGTGCATAAAATATAGATTCATGTGTATGCAAGTGTTAGGTAGAGAAGCCAAGAGCCATGAGAATTGGCATGAGGAAAGTAATAGTAAAGTATCCAAAGATTCATTCTACAATGGCTATATATTGTTGATGCAGGAGCATCCGGTGGCAGCTAAGCAATCTTGCATCAACAAAAATTTTCTAAGTATTTTGCAAAGAAAAATATGTGTCACGATATCGCGACACAAAAAGTGTCACGATATCGTGACCAAAACAGGGAAAGAAGATGCGGCGGGCAGAACGTCGTGATATCGCGACATGTCGCAATTTCGTGATATGTCATAAAATCATGACGTCGCCAAGACAATAGAAGGTGCGGAGGTAGAAACGTCACAAAATCGTGATGTCGCAAAATCACGATGTCGCCAAGACAACAGAAGGTGTGGAGGATGGGACGTCATGAAATCATGACATGTCACGATTTCGTGACATGTCGCAAAATTATGACCAAAGCAGGGAGTGAAGGCGCGGAGGACAGAAGGTCACGAAATCATGACCAGAGCAGGGAGCAAAGGTGCAAGGACGGAAGGTCACGAAATCATGACATGTCATGATTTTGTGACCAAAACTAAAGAACGGAGGTGCGATAGAGAAACGTCACGATATCGCGATAGGTCGTGATATCACGACCAAAGTGTAAGAACAGGGACACGATGGAAATACGTCGCGATATCATGACATGTCACGATATCGCGACCAAGGCAGAAGCAGGAAGGCGAAAGAAAAGAATGTCGCGATATCGCGACATGTCGCGATATCATGACCAAAAGAAAAACACGTAGTCCAGGCTGTCATAAATGCATTCCTTCATGCACGACAAGCTAGTGATAGTGAAGCAACAGTCTCAAAGGAAGATTCCAGCAAGCATGTCGGCCACTCGTGCATTATATCTAGAGATGCAGTTAAGACAACTAGCAACGAAGTAGCAGTTCCAGAAGAAGATTTCGGTGGTTATGGCGGCCAGTCGCGCACCTCACCCAGAGTCCCATCAATGTGAATTTTTAGTATTGAGCCAGGTGGCTATTGCAGATCATGGGAAGTTTGAAAACACAGAGGGTCGGGGCCTCGATAAAAACCCAAGAATTGTAATGAGAACGGGGCTAGAAAAATGGCAGATTGCTGTATATTCTCTGTAAATTCTTTTGAAACTATTGAATGAGAAATTTTGGCTCTTGTTTTCCTTGTCTCCTTTACTGTGTTAGTTTTGTTCTCCACCAAGTGGTATCAGAGCCGAAAGTTCCTGAGTGTGTAACAGATCACCAGACATGAGGCAATTACACCAGGATATGTGGAAGGGCTTGTGAGAGAGTAAGCAGAATGCCTCCAAGAAGAAACCCTATTGGTGGGAGAGGCATGGCAGCAACGGAAGCTATCCAAGTTTTTTAGAGGCAAATGCAAGCCCTGCAAGAAGAGATGCGTAGAGGATTTGAACTAAGAAGAGATGAAGGTAGCGAAGAGGAAGATGACGAAGAAGAGGGCCAACCTGAGGAAGAAGAAGAAGTAGTAGATCCTGCTCAAGCCAGACTATACAAAGCCATATCCCATATTGGGAAGAGGCTGAAGATGGAGGTTTCCACGTATTTTAGGAACCTTGATCCAGAGGAATTGATCGACTGGATCAACAATCTGGAAGAGTACTTTGAGTACGAGGAGGTTGAGGATCCTGATAGGGTCAGATTCGCTAAGACCAAACTAAAAGGTCATGCCAGCATATGGTGGAAGGGAGTGCAGCTAGAGCAGAATAGAAGATAAAAAGAGAGAATAACAAAATGGGAACAGATGGTAGAAAATCTAAAGAGGTAGTTCATCCCGGGTGATTATGAGTTAGACCTGCTAAAGAAAATGCAAGGTTTGAGGCAATCAAGTAAGTCTATAAAAGAATACACATAAGAGTTTCATAAAATTATGATTAGAACAGGCCACTCAGAGGCCAAAAAGGAGAAGGTAGCTCGTTATATTAATGGGTTACGAGAAAGTATTCAAGAGGAATTAAGTCTGGTCAGGATGACCACCATAGAGGATGCTTACCAGTTTGCTCTGAAAGTTGAAGAAAATTTGAATAGACGGTTTGAGGGTAAGCAGAGAAGAGGAGGTCATGGAGAAAGAATGGGTGGAAAGATAGATGAAGGACGATCTGTAGAGGAAGAAGAAGCTAGTAGCAGACAGGATCAGAAGTGAGATGATGATTCCAGATCCCATGGTCAGAACAGCTACCCGAGGGGAAGAGGTAGATCTAGACGAGGGTTTGGAAGAGGAAGATTTTGAGGAACCTATTTTAATTGCAAAGAAGAGGGACATCGATCATTCGAGTGTCCATAGCACCAAGAGAGGACCCGTGAGAGACCCGAGGGTCATGCCAGAGCGGCTGTAGCAGATGATGATGCTAAATCTGAGCACTCTGAGGAGGCAGAGAGAGGAGAAGTTCTACTCACAAGGAAAGCCTTGTTGAATGAAGAAGAGAAACCAAACTAGAGGAAGAGCCTATTTCACATGAGGTGCAAATGTGCAGGCAAGATCGGTAATGTTATTATCGATAATGGAATTACTGATAACTTAGTCTCTGAAGAAATGGTTACTAAGTTGCAGCTGGAGAGGAGGAGACACCCGCATCCATACCAGATTGCGTGGTTGTGAAAGGACCACAGATCATGGGTCCGTGAATAGTGCTTAGTCACGTTCAAGATTGGGAGGTACCAGGATGAAGTCTTGTGTGATGTTTTTCCTATGGATGCTTGCCATTTGTTGTTAGGAAGGCCATGGCAATTTGATCGGAGTGCAGTGCATGATGGTCATGCAAATATGTACTCCTTGATGAAATATGGAGTGCGCCACAAGTTAAATCCATTACAGACAGTGGACGAGAAGGTGTGCAATAGTACCAAAATTTGTCTGGTAGAAGGTAGAAAATGTTTTTGCCAGGAGATGGGGTTTAAGTGGGCTACAGATGCAGGTGCATGTTTGGAGATGTTGCATAAAATGGTGACCAAACAACACATAAGTGAAGGTCACTTCTCTATCAACCCCGGGTGTCTGATGCAGGAGCATCCAGTGGCAGTTGAGCAATCTTGCATCAACAAAAATTTTCTAAGTATTTTGCAAAGAAAAATATGTGTCGCGATATCGCGACACAAAAAGTGTCATGATATCACGACCAAAATAGAGAAAGAAGATGCGGTGGGTAGAACGTCGCGATATCATGACATATCACAAAATCACGACATTGCCAAGACAACAGAAGGCGCGAAGGTCAAAACATCATGAAATCGCGATGTCACCAAGACAACATAAGGCGCGGAGGACAAGACATCGCAAAATTGCAACCAAAGCAGGGAGCAAAGGCACGGAGGATAGAAGGTCACGAAATCATGACCAGAGCAGGGAGCAAAGGCGTGGAGGACAAAAGGTCACGAAATCGTGACATGTCATGATTTCGTAATCAAAACTGAAGAACGGAGGCACGATAGAGAAACGTCGTGATATCGCGATAGGTCGCGATATCGCGACCAAAGCGGAAGAATGGGGATGCGATGGAAATACGTCACGATATTGTGACATGTCATGATATCACGACCAAGGCAAAAGTAGGAAGGCGAAAGAAAATAATGTCATGATATCGCGACATGCCGCGATATCGTGACCAAAAGAAAAACACGCAGTCCAGGCTGTCATAAATGCATTCCTTCATGCACAACAAGCTAGCAATAGTGAAGCAACAGTGTCAAAGGAAGATTCCAACAAGCATGTCGGCCACTCATGCATTATATCTAGAGATGTAGTTAAGACAACTAGCAACGAAGCAGTAGTTCCAGAAGAAGATTTCGGTGGTTATGGCGGCCAGTCGTGCACCTCACCCAGAGTCCCATCAATGTGACTTTCCAGTATTGAGCCAGGTGGCTGTTGCAGATCGTGGGAAGTTTGAAAACACAGAGGGTCGAGGCCTCGATAAAAATCCAAGAATTGTAATAAGAACGGGGTTGGCAAAACGACAGATTGTTGTATATTCTTTGTAAATTCTTCTAAAACTATTGAATGAGAAATTTTGGCTCTTATTTTCCTTGTCTCCTTTACTGTGTTAGTTTTGTTCTCCACCAAGTCGTCTTCGTCTGCTCCATAACTGCAATCCGTAACGTCCTCTGTAACTAGCATAACATCTTTCGTTAACTGTTCATCTATGCTTGTTTTCACTGCACCTTGGTACCACGTGTTGTTCTGCGCTGCCACGTGTCATTCTGTAACGGTCCTTGAAAATACCGCCTGTCATGATTTCACGATGTCTCCTCCTTCTTTCGCATCTTCTTCTCCTCTTGTCACAATATCATGACATGTCACGATATCATGACATTCTTTCCTTCATGCCTTCTTGCTTCTGCCCTAGTCACGATATCGTGACATGTCACGATATCGCGATGTATTTCCATCGCGTCCTCGTTCTTCTGCTTTGGTCGTGATATCATGATATGTCATGATATCGCGACATCTCTCTACCGCACCTTCGTTCTTTAGCTGTGGTCACGATTTTGTGACATGTCACGAAATCGTGACGTTCCTCCGTCGCTACCCCGTTCTTTTGTTTCGTTCATGATTTCACGACATTCCGTCCTCCATGCCTTCATGATGTTCTATCCTCAACGCCTTCTGCTTCTTGTCTGGGTCACGATTTCGTGACATCGTGATTTCATGACCCTCCGTCTGTCGTATCTTCTGTGCCACTTGTGTCATGATATTGCGACACATTTGCTGTCGTGATATCATGACAGCTTCTCCTTGCTGCTTCGTGTCACGATTTCACGATAGTCGTGATTTCACGACATGTCACGAAATCATGACATTCTCAATGGCACTTTCTCTCTCCTACTGTCGATCGTGATTTTATGACATGTGAAATCATGACATTTTCTTTGGCACCTCCTCTCTCTTGCTGCTGGTCACGATTTCGTGACATGTCACGAAATCATGACAATTTTTGCCCTGCACCTTCTCTCTCCTTCTTGAGTCATGATTCTATGACATGTCACGATATCGCGACATTTTTTTTGTCGTAATTTCGTGACACCAAGGCAAACACTTAGAAATTTTGATGAAGATGCAAGATTGTTCAGCCGCCACTGGATGCTCCTGCATCAGACACCCGGGGTTGATGGAGAAGTGATCTTCACTTCTGTGCTATTCGGTTGTCGCCTCCTACAACATCTCCAAATGTGCACTTGCCTTTGCAGTCCGCTTCAACTTTGTTTCCTGGCCTCTACTTCTCAGTTTATCTTCACGCTTTCTACGCAGCTCCTCTTGCTTTCGCAAATCCATTCTGAGCAGCTCCTCTTGTAGGGCTTTCACTTGCCTCTGCAAAGATCTGAACATCCGTAACTATGAATATTTAGATCTCATATCTCTCCCACCACCATGGTTTCTTCACGATGGCATTCTTCTCACTCCTCTCACAAAGCTCTCCCACAGATCTTGGTGCAAGCTACCTCACATTCGGTGCTCTGCTTACACACTCATAATCTTCTAGATTTGATACCACTTGATTGACAGTCTATGCAGTGTTTGTGGAAGAATGGTGAGAAGACAGAGAGAGTGGGTTGATCAGAAAGAGTTGAGTCCCTGTGCTATAGAATAGTGCAGAAGTGAAGGTCACTTCTCCATCTACCCCGGGTGTCTGATGCAGGAGCATCCGATGGCAGTAGCACAATCTTGCATCAACAAAAAAATTTCTAAGTTTTTGCCACTCAGGAAGGAGAGAGAAGGTGCAGGGCAAAAATTGTCGCGATTTCATGACATGTCGCGAAATCACGACCAGCAACAAGAGAGAGGAGATGCCAAAGAAAATGTCGTGAAATCGCGTCGATAGTAGGAGAGAGAAAGTACCATTGAGAATGTCACGATTTCATGACATGTCACGAAATCGTGACTGTCACAAAATCACGACACGGAGCAGTAGGGAGAAGCTGTCGCGATATCGAGGTAGCAAATGTGCCACGATATCGTGACACAAGTGGCACAGAAGATACAACAGACGAAGGGTCATGAAATCGTGACCCAAACAAGAAGCAAAAGGTGTTAAGGATGGAATGTTGTGAAATCACGACATCATGAAATCACGACATCGACAGGGAGTAGAAGGCACGGAGGACGGAACGTCCCGAAATTATGACATCATGAAATCGTGACGTCACAAAATTGTGATCAAAACCAAAGAACGGGGTAGCGACAGAGGAACGTTGTGATTTTGTGACATGTCACGAAATCGTGATCGCAGCTAAAGAACGAAGGCACGGTAGAGAGACGTCGCGATATCGTGACATCTCGCGATATCATGACCAAAGTAGAAGAACAGGGACGTGATGGAAATATGTGGTGATATCGTGACACATCGCGATATCGCGACCAAGGCAGAAGCAAGAAGGCATGAAGGAAAGAATGTCATGACATGTCACGATATCACGACCCGAAGGCGAGGAAGGCAACGACAAAGGGAAACGTCATGATATCACGACCAAAAGGGAGAAGGAGTGCAGGGAAGCCAAAATGTCACGATATCACGACAGGAAGAGAATAAGATGAGGAAGAGAGAGGAGATGTCACGATATCATGACATGCTACATTTTCAGAAGGCCGTTATAGAACGAGGTCAGTGAGTGACACATGGCAGCACAGAAGTCGTAACGGCAGATAATGAACGGGAGTTGGATGCTAGTTACAGAGGACGTTACGGATTGCAGTTATGGAGCTGAACAGTCATGGCGTATGGAGCATACAAAGATGAAGAGTCATGTAGAAAACCATTTTGAAAATTTGAGGCCATGAAGATGCACGGGAAGACGAAACGATCAGTCAAGGAATGGAAATGAAGGATCATGCGAAGAAATCTGATAGTGAACAGGAGTTAGACGGCAGTGACAGAGGCCATGCAGAGTGAAAGCATGGAGCGGTTATGGTGATCCACATTTTGTGCAATAATGATTCAGAGGGTCGGGACCTCTATAAAAACCCTAGCATTGTAATAGGATAGGGGTTGGAAAACTGTAGAAGCAGACTCGCGAAGTCGAGTTGCAGAGCCGAGGGCAGAGAGCCGGCTTAGAGAGTGCGTTTTCCTTCCAGGGAGACAGAGTTAGAAATTGCATAGGGAGTAGAAAACTAAGCCATCGAGCTAGTTTCTGTAAAGCCTGCGGGTTGTTACTGTAATTTATTTCCAGTTTGTTAATGAAAAATTTGGATGTGTATGGTTGCATTTTTTTGTCCCCCATCAATTTTTCCATAGATAATAACTAGGCATATTATCAATATCATATTTGTAATGATCAATATTCAATTTCCATCTTGTAAGTGAAGGAGGACCAATAAAGTGTGCATATATTTTAAGCAATTAATATATTAAGTCATGCTACATGCTTTACACATGTATGATTTAGGCTACTTACATTCATATTTCTTCTTATTAATAAATATTATTTGATATATTATAAGCTTTGATTTAGATATTAATTGGCTCATATTATTATACTTACATCATTATCTTGATCTTACTGTATTTTCATTATCTCATATTTGATCTTGTGAATTTTATCCTATAATTTTTATATTAACTTAAGGTTTAAAAATCCATCAATGATATCAAAGCTACTGTGAGTAGTTTCTTGCATAGGTTGAATTTATTTAGCCACATATTTTATGAAATTGTCTTAGAGTTCATCTAATTTAAAGGGAGTTAGATCTTGACTCTATTGTAAGGTCAAAGTAAGTATAAAGGCTAACCAATGTTGTAGGAAAAACTAGTGAAGACTAGGACTCAACTATAGAGTCTTTCCACGATTGTAAAATAACTAGTGAAGATAAGGACTCAACTATTGGAGGGTGAATCAACTTTAATATAGTTGATAATTATAGGAAAATATCCAATCCTTGACATCAAAAGGATTTTAGGGACATAGATAATACTTAACATTGATTTCTATCAATCCAAAAGAAAGTTAAAGGATTTAGTACAATCAAATCATCTAGTTTTTATTGAAGCATCAAGGAAATTTATTATCACCTTGATATTGAAGGATTTTGTTCTTAGGTGCAACCTAAGACATTTCTAAAATAGAGTTTGACTAAAAGAAGAGTGAGAAGCTTCCTACAAATAGATAGAGAAGAATTTTATCTTCTAAGTGCAAGAGAAAGCATAAAGCTTTCATCAAGAAAATATTGATTTAAGTTGCAAACTATTAAAGTTTTAGGTCTTGAAGATAAACCTTGACATAAAGGATTTAGGTCTTGAAGGCAGACCTTGACATAGTGAATTCAGGTCTTGAAGGTAGACCTTGACATAAAGAGATTTTAGGTCTTGAAGAGAGACCTTGACTTAAATTTTTTTAGAGGTATTAAAGACTCGGGTCATATAGACCTTGGTATACAAATAAAAGTAGAAAGATATAGAGGCTATATATTCTAAAATAGATACCTTGATAAAGTTTCACATAAATTTCAAGACATTAGATATTGACCTTGAAAATATGCTTGACATTGGTAGCCATATAAATATTTAGTGAAAGTGCACAATGTAGAGCATCAAAGAAGTGGAGGAGATGTTTTAAAATAGAATAAAGAGGTCTGAATATAGACCCTTATATTGGAAAGTAAAGAAGATAAAGGCCAAGGCTTACATATACAAAGGAGTGCAGAGTCAAGGCTTATGCAACACAAGATCAAGACTTACGCAAGGTACATTGTATAGAATTAAAAAGAGACTTTCAAAGATAATAGTGGAAGGATATAATTTTAATTAAGAAAATAAGGCTTTAAGGAACCATATTGAAATTAGAGAAACATTGAGAGTGATCATATGTTTGAGAGGAAACGTAAAAATAAAGAAAAGACAAAAGAAACTAGAAGGTAACTAATATAAATCAAAGGTAGAGAGTTAAAGTTTTAAAATTTTTAAAAAGTGTCCTCATGTTATAGTCATTAGGTAGCATATACTATAACAACCAAATATGGCCATGTAGTTTACAAATAGTTTTGAACATCAACTAGTGTCAAATACCAACAAAGTCAAATTGCAATCACATTTACAATAGAGAGAAATATGTTAGAACTAGCAAGCCTGCAGTTCAAGCAAAGCAACCACTATAGAGTTGAAGCATAAATAGATGTCGTCTAATCAAAGCAAACACCTTAGAATTGAAGCATCAATCAATGTACTATGAGCCAAGCAACAATGTTACATTGAAATTTAAAGTGAATATGAGTGCTGAGGTGAATCAAACCAAACCAAGGTGCATAATATCTTCAAGATTTTTGGTGCAACTCAACTCTCACTTTACATAAATATAAATTTTTTTGCCATGTTTGTAAATATTTTATATTCCATATGAGAAGGAATCACTTGAAGACTAGAATGCTTGGCACACTTGATAAAGTTAGTGCACATGAGCAATGAGCAACATTCACTCATTCTTACAATAGTTGAAGAGGATATAAAACACACACATTTTTAAATGGTATCTTTAAAATCATTTTAGGGTTTGCAATAACTTAGGAGTGATAAGGTAGGTTTAAATTAAAAGGTTTTATTAAAGATTGAATTTAAAAATGTAGACAAGTAAATTTGACCCATGTTAAATTTCCTATCTCTCCTAACATGCGTAGACTTACCCCTCTTTCAAATTATATCCTTCTCCCTGCACATGCCAACTGATTTGGCATAATTTCCTCTTTTTTCATGATTTTGTGACCTAGTGGCTAGAATGTGTATCTGTAGAATCCAAAACCCACAACCTGCCAAGTCGACCATTTAGATTTTGTCCAAAATTAACTAATGGTTAGATTTTAATAATTTTATGGCCTAGTTTCTAGGCCACAAATTTTATTAATTTGGGCAAACTCCAAATTAGTCCAAGCTGACCCAATTTGGCATCGCAGATCTCATGATGGTTAATATATTTTGCATTGAATGAAGTTATTAAAACTAGGGTTAATCCTTTATAATTAGATGGATAGTAGAGTAGTGCGTTTATAGGATGAATAATGAATTAATATCTTTATTAAAAATTCATGGCAATCCTATTTTCTAAATTAGAAATAAGATATCTAATATTTTTCTTGTAGGTATGATAAGCTAGAATAGGGTCTTTTTGCTGCCATGGAGATTAGTTGCAGGGAAAGGTTTTTTTTTGCTTAGATCCACCATTTCATCATCACTATTCAAGTATCCAATGATCTGATTCGCTATGCAATCCACTGTAAGTTCCCTTCATAATCCTTAGATTATCATTTAATTGCATTTCATGAGGAAAATCTATTATTTTTTTCTAATATAGTGAATTCATGCCTTGATAGTCATCAAATTTATGGTTCACGTATTCATGGATAGACCAAAAATTCATGAAAGCTCGGGTCTGGGGATAAAATCATGCTTTCATATTTATAATTTCATATACATATCACTTTAGATCAATTTACATTTAATAATATTTAATCATCCTTAGATTCCATTCACATATTCATTCTAGATTCGGATCTATGCATGCTTTTGTTATTCAGTTTTCTTGTGCAAGGTTGTTTAATAGACCTAGGGGATATGACTGCTACAGCATCAAGAATCAAATCTAAAGTGGCTTAATATGATTCCCAAAGTCTAATTTACAAATTTAAGGGTCTTGTATAGAAGCTCTTTACAGATCTTTTGAGGAAATGATTTTATAGGCTAGCCAATAGAGTGCGAATTCGTGATAGTCCGCATATCCATCTGCACCAACTATATGGATGAGGTAAGTATTGCATATACCACTCATGCTAGTTTTATTCGATTTTAGATATTCATATTATTGTTTCACTTCAGCTTTGTGCACTTACTAATAATAAAAAGAGGAAAAAAAAAAGAAAACAATAGATAATTAATCACACTCTCTTGCATTTAGATCTATATTGTTTGTTGCTTTCATAAAATATAAAATGCATATAGTATAGATCTAGCTGCATTATACCTAAAACTTAGGTGTATGCAAATTAAAGAAGACATTAATATTTCATAATGCATAGACTCAGGAACAGTCTTTAAATGTTCCTTGGTGAACCCACCACAATTCATTGACAAACACCAAAGAGGGTATGACACAAGTACCTCTTGTTTGATGTGTAGATCCCTTATTTTTCCATCCCCCTTATAAAAATGGATCCATTAGCCTAAATGAAATGGGTGCAAAAATTTTGATTCTACATTCTTTGGTGAACCCAACGTGAAACACCACCACTTTTATTTTCTATTTTTCTTTGATTTAAAATAAAAATAAATAGACCATTAAAATTTATTTATCTTAGATTAAATCATATAAAAAGATAATTTTTTAATTGAATCAGTTCAAAAAAATTTACTTTAATACATCATTCCTTAAAAATAACAACATATGATGTACTATTATGTAGTTTCGACTGGTTTGGACATAATAGGAATACATAGTGAAAGGAGTTAGCCCCACCCACAAACCTTCAAAAAGGAATTATCCTTTCGCCTATGCCTAGAAAAATAAAAACCTTAATAAAGATTAAAATTTGGTTGATCCAACAATCGTCATAACCATGAAATAGAGCACACATTTCTCTTCGAAGAGTGTAACGTTGACCATGGTAAATTGGGTGAGGATTGGTAATACCTAGGCTTCATAACAGTTTGAACTTCATCACCAAGCATCTACATGTGGGCATCTAGGTGAACACCTATGGGCATCTAGGTGAACACCTAATTTGAAACAAGAAAACTAAACCTCCAACTTTTCACACATTTTGAAGAAAGGATTTTAGTTAAAAGAAAAAAAGTTTTTAGTATTTTTCACTTCTATTTCATTTTTTCTACAAAAAAAAAAACACAAAAAAAAGATAATTAAATGGTGGATAATAACATTAGGGAATCCACACTCATAGACCTTAGGAAAGCATTCATAGAACAAGAAGTAGATATTATTTTTAGGTAAAATATAAAACACTAGCATTATTTGTGGTATAACCTTGATCTTGTTAAAGAAGGTCTAAAAAGTTAAGCAAAATTAAGAGAATCGATATAGGAAAATATCTAGGCACAAACTACCACTCACCTTACTTTGAAATTAAGAAGATTTGTGAATGTTGGGTAGCAGACAAAAGATCTAGCATCCATTCAACAATATATCCTTGGGAGAGTTATTTTGAGGATTTTCTAATCGTCCACAAATTCCTAGAAGATCTAGAGAAAAAAGAGGTGACCTTAGAATATAACAGGAGATACAACCGAGCACCAAGAGCTATATTATTTAGGTATTTTTTCCATGATACACAATTTTAAAATCTCGGAACTATTCAAGGGAAATTATTTATTGTTCATTTGATTCATCTCTTGATAAAAGAGTTTACATTCAAAGAAGAGCATTATATGAGCCCTAAAAAATTAGAACAAATCAATGATATTCATAAGCTCTTTAAAGAGGATTGATTGTGGTAATTAAGATTAGTGAAGAAATAAAACTTTGTTATCAACAATAGTGAGAAGTCTTAAATATATATAACATAACAAAAAAAAATAGAGAGAAATCCTAAAAAAAAGGATTTACTAAGAGTCTTGGCAACATTAAAAAAACATAATCATAACGATGCATTTAAAAATGGAAAGGACATTATAGAAACTCTAAGGAGCAATTGGACATTGAAAAACCTAATCATGAGGGTGATGAAGTAGAAGTAGAAGTAGAAGTAGAAGTGGAAGTAGAAAAAGAAGATAAAGAAGAACAAGATGAACAAGTGGAACAAGTTGTAGCAAATCCAAAACCTCAACTTGAGCCACATATAGGACCTAATGGGGAGGTTCATTTTAAAAATACAGATCAATTTTAGGTTTTTGTAATTTATAATCACCCTGATATCCTTAAAGTCAAGCCTCCTTAGAGCAAGCTTTCAGAATTCAACTTGAGAGCCACTTAGGATTGACTTCAACTAAAAATGCTTTGTTTCATCATATCCCTTTTGGTAATACTACTCTTGGTGTCATTCAATTTATCCAACCTCTAGATGATCACTCGTAGGTCAAGACCCACAAAGCAACACAACAACCACTCATTTATGCCACTACTACAACTGTTAGTGCAAGGTAAAACCCATCGATTTCTTTAGTTCATGAGAGATTACTTACCCATATGTATAACAATGTACCTCCTCATAAATCCTATAATCCATACTCACAAGCTTCTACATCACAAAATAATCCTTCATCACAACCAATTCATTCACAACCATTCCATTTCATTCCTCCACAAATTCCTAATCCTTATTCTTCATATATCCCACACCCTTCTCATAATGCAATAAGTTCTTATCAACAAGTTCCTATATCCATATTAAATCCTCTTCATAATAGCATATCTATCCCATATATGAATCAACATCAATCCAACTCTTCCTTTGTTAATCCTATGCACAATAATGTTACAGCTCCAGTTCTAACTCTGTATCAGTTCGCATAAGCTACTTACTATCCTTATCATGAGAATATAGTAGTACCACACCATAATGTTCCTAATTCATAACCACACCATATTGAAACCATATTAAAATTGTTAGCTTCATAATTATATCACATAGATCCTTATCGTCCCACATACATTTATAAGGAGATGTGCAATCAACCATTACATCCTATTATTGCAACTAGACCATATCCCAAACATTTTCCAATGCTAGTCCTATCCATTTATAATGGAATTGAATATCAAATTGAATATATTTGCATGTTAATAATGGAATATGATGGTATTTCTTATGATGATATGCTATTGCTAAAGACGTTTCCTAAAATTCTAGGGGGTATGGCTCTAGAATGGTACTATCAATTGCCTACACACTTCTTAAGGAATTTCAAAGAAATTGTAGAATTATTTGTGCATCAATTTGGTGCCTACATAGAGAGACATGTACTGATCAAAGACTTGTATAATTTGAAACAAGGAAAAGAAGAAAGCTTTGCTAAATTCCTAGCCTGATGGAGGAAGATTTTGGGAAAATTACACTTTACCTCCAAAATAAATGTTAGAAATTTTAATTGGAAACTTACAAGAGTAATTTTCTTATGAATTGGTGACTGTCAACTTTTGATACAGAATATAATGGGAGATATCAAACATAATATATAGATTAATATGACATAAAGTAAATATATCAGATGATTTTAAAATATATCTATATATATATATATATTATGGATATGTTTACAAAATAGCTCTAGAGGAAATGAAAACTCTATGAATAGAGCTACTGCTCAAGAATGGGTGTTGAGAATATCACATTTCACCATATTATATCACACTACTACATATGACCACTCTGGTCAATACTACTTCCTACTAATGTAGTACTCACTCTCTACACTCATATCTATGTTCTATACCTATGGCCCTTTATATAGAAAATAGGTTCCTTGGCCAACACTCTACCTAGATGTGCAAGGGATAGCTTAAACATATACAACTTGCACTTTGACACTTGCGCAGTTATTACATTGCATGAAGTAACTAGATAACTTCCCTCTAAATTAATCTAATGTCCTGAGTATGTACCAAGGAAAGGTATACATACATGATCCAAATTATGTAATAGACTTTATTTCTAACACCCCCCTATATTACAATATTTGGATATTCAAGACTTTAGTCTTCAATGTAGATCTTCATAGAGTCCTTGAGATTTCGAATCTTCTTCTATGTTAGGTTCATAATCCTTGTCTTCTATCCAGCCACTTTTATTGTTTTCTTCGTGAGTGTCTTCATTTGGTTCTGAATGTTGATGACTGAGTAGAGCATAGTACATTTGTCCTCTCATCTTCTTGATTTTAATTTTTCTATGCTTGCTTTTTGATGTACTGGTTCTTCATTTTCTTGAACCTATTCCTTTAAAAATATGTTAGCATCATTATGAAATATCACAATATTCTATGAATTTTCCATTGGATTCAGAATATATGTATTTTCATGGATTGATCCTGTTGCTTTTATTTCACCTTGTTTCATGATGAGACATGTATTGATTCCATCCATATATCTAAAGTTGATCATATAGTTGTCTTCTACTAACTTGCTTACTGATATGATATTGAATGTTAGTTTAGGAATATACAACACATTCTATAGTAGAAGATTTGGAAATGATATGCATGGTGTTACACATCTATATTTATGTTAACCTACTAGTATGGTGGTGAGCTCTACTTATAAAAGATACCCTATGATTGATATGGGAATGCTCATATCAAAAACTATGTTTCATCCCCTACCTAGCTCTAGGTTCCCACCCTCCTCTCAATAAATGTAGTCCTATTTGTCTATGCTAGGGAACCTCAACTAGTCTCAGTCTATGATCACTTCTTTGTACCTCTCTCTAGTGATCCATCTCCCTCATTACATGTACCAGCCTAGGGTTCCTCACTAGAAAAATTCTAATGATCCTCGAAGGATAGATCCCATCATACCATTGATTGTAACTTACCTCAAATACCACATCATCTATCCCATAGTCCATATAGATGAGTATCCTCCTCTGGCTCTCTAAAGTGGAATATGTTTGCATCTCCTCCCATAGCTACTAGATCCTTGGTCACTCATCTATAGGAGATGTCCCCTATATTTGGAATCTCCTGCTCTAGTCCAAACTATCACTGCACCCAGTCAAAATGGTATAGCTCCATCTCTCCCTTCTCAAAATGTAGTTATTATATCCACCATACTCAAGCTAATTCAAAACCATCCTAGTACCAACTTGTATGCATCCTCCATGGTTTCCAAGTGATCCAACGAGGCATAATATTATCTATCACCTACCTCATAGAATCTAAACCACATGCCCATACACTACGCTCTCCCCTCAAATATATCCACATAAATATTATTGGTTTCCCTACCTCTAGCTCTCCCCAAGGAAGCCCATGTGCCCTTCGTACAACAATATTCTCCCAAATCCATACCTGGGGCAATGTCATCATAAAAATATTGGTGTGTTTCTTATACATGATATTCCATAATATCCTATACAAGAAATAAAAAAATAATGGTCCCTAGGAAAATATATGACCAGTGTCCCTCATCTCATTGACTACTCTAGCGAGAGCCCATGGTAGGTATTGTCTACTCATGTGGCTAGTTAGAAGTCTAGAAACTATGCTACTAAGTAGCAGTGTCAATCTTGAAATAGTCTATGTCTCTCAAATCTTCCTGACACTGATGCCACTCAAGGAAAATCAAGATTTAGCATCCCCTATCGATCTCTCCATAGCTACAACCTATGATACTAACTGGTACACTCTCATCTCACTAATGATAATCTTGACGATCCTTCAGACATCCTTGAGAGTAACAATCATATCTCTTATAGGTAACCAAAAATTGGATGACTTCAGATACCATCTCTTTGCTAAAGCTATAAGTAGATTTGTGTCAGCCTCGACCTGAGGCATATCAGCCACATGAAGGAGTCATACCTCCTTCAACCATATCCTCTCCTCCTAATTGAGGTTTTGTATCCATTCTACAAAGTTCCTCAATTCTAATCTCGATTCTTGAGAGTACCAAACTGCAATCAAAAGAGACACAATTGTATATCATTAGTTCATCAAATCATCAAAAAACATGGAAAAGCAAGATATCAAATCAAAATTTGCATTTTTCAACTTTGCTTTCTTCAAAATTGCATTGTCTTCGATGAATTCACATCCTATTCATGATTTCATATCCTAATAAGAATTCTCCTACAGAGTGTGAATTCATGACGTAAATCATAAATAATTCATGAGGATTTCACACAACAAAACCACTCCAAAATCTAGGAAAATTAAACAAAATTGAAAAACTAAATGGTCCAAAAGTATTAAAAGATGTAATTTTAATTACCTAGATGCTCGTTTCTGCCTCACCACCTCTCGTTCACACTATAATAGCTCGATGTGTAGGAAGTCCCATTTTCTCTAGAACTCTTTTTCTCCCAAATTGCGTAGTGAAAATGAATTAGGGTTTGCCCTAATTTGGTTGTTAACCATCATTTTTAACTTCCTTTTTGTGCTTTTATTTTTCTATTTACAATTTTGAGTTCCATGAGAATTTTTGCATTCCTCATGAAACTCGAGGGGGTACCTCAACTAGAAAGATTAAAAATTCTTTAATTTTTCCTATATCTCATTTTTTAAGACAAAAAATAATAATAATAATAATAATAAATAAATAAATAAATAATAATATATATAATAAACTATCAAACAAGATTCATGTTAACCTTTCATCAAAAACTACCCATTCCTTTTCCGCTCATAGCCAAAGCGTCTACATCTTTCTTTGATGCATTTATTGTTCATAAATGCACCAAAGAGGGGGAAAATGTAGACAGATAAATTTAACCCATGTCAAATTACCTATCTCTCCTAACATACGTAAATTCACCCCTCTTTCAAATTTTATCCTTCTCGCACGTGCTAACTGATTTGGAATATTTTCTCCTTTTTATATGATTTTACAATCCAGTGACTAGAACACGTATCCGTAGAATTCAAAACCTGCTTCCCACCAAGTTGACCATTTGGATTTCATCCTAAATTAACCAATTATAAAATCCCAATGATTTTATGGCCTAGATGCTAGGTCACAAATTTTCTTAATTTGGGAAAACTCCAAATTAGCCCAAGCTGACCCGATTTGGTATCACAGATCTCGTGATGGTTAAGCTATTATGCATCGAACAAAGCCATTAAAACCAGGTTTTAGACCTTGTAATAATTTGGATAGCAGAGTAGTGAGTTGACAGGTTGAATAATGAATTAAGGTCTTATGAAAAAAATCATGGTAATCCTATTTTATAACTTAGAAATTAGAGATCTAATATTTTTCTTGCAAGTCTAATAAGCTGGAATAGGGTCTCTTTGTTGCCATGGATATTAGTTGTAGGGAAAGGCTTGTTTTTGCTTAGATCCACCATTTCATCACCATTATTCAGGTATCCAATGATCTGATTTTCTACACAATCCACTATAAGTTCCTTTCATAATCCTTATATTATCATTTAATTGTATTTCATGAGGAAAATCTATTATTTTTTTCTAATCTAGCAAATTCATGCCCTCACAATCATTAAATTTGTGGTTCACATATTCATGGATAGGCCACATATTTTTGAAAGCACGGGTATGGGGTAAAATACATGATTTTATATTTATAATTTCATATACATATCACTTTAGTTAGATTTACATTCAATAATACTTAATCATCCTTAATATTTCATTCACATATTCAATCTAGATTCATATCTATGCATGCTTTTGTTATTCAATTTTCTTGTGCAATGTTGTTTAATAGACTTAGGGGATATGACTGTTACACCATAAATAATAAAATCTATAGTGGATTAATAAGATCCCCAAATCCTAATTTACAAATTTAAGGGCGTTGTGCAGAAGCTCTTTGTAAATATTTTGAGGATGTGATTTTGCAGGCTAGTCGACAGAGCACAAATTTGTTGATAGCCCACGTATCCGTCTGCACCAACCATCTAGACAAGGTAAGTATTACATATTCCACTCATTCTAGTTTGCTTCTTTTTTGGATATTCATATTATTGTTTTACTTAATATTTGTGCACTTAATAATTAGAAAAAAATATAGGAAAAGACAAAAATAAAAATAGATAATTCATCATGCTCGCTTGCATTTAGATCTAGACTGTTTGTTGCTTTCATGGAATGTAAAATGCATGTATCATAGATCTAGCTACATTCTAGCTAAAACCTAGGTGTATGCAAATCAAATAACACATTAAACTTTCATAATGCATAGACTCAAGAACAATCTTTAAATGTTCCTTGGTGAACCCACCATAATTTATCGACAAACACCAAAGAGGGTATGACACAAGTACCTCTCATCTGAGGTGTAGATCCCCTATTTTCCCATCCCTCTTCTAGGTGCAGATCCATTAGCTTGAAGGAAAGGGGTGCAAAAATTTTGAGTCTACAATTAAAGGAGCAATAAGGTATATTTATCATTTGGTTAGTTTATAGTTTATATGGAGTGATAAGTTTTATCTAGAAGTTTTATTTGAAGTTTGATTTATTATTGGAGTTATAAGGTTTATTAATAGCTTTTTGAAATTTATTTGAAATAAAAGCTTATTGAAAATTTAGTTGATTTGGGTATTGAAAGGAGATCTACTTCAAACATAGAAAAAATAAATTTGTAAAATTCATTATTTCTTAGTTTTTACAACTTAGGAAGATATAAGGTAGTCTACATAAAAGGTCTTATGAGTGCTACTATGTCAAACAACAAGTTATTTATTTATGAATCTCAAATTATGAAAGGACCAGATTATACTTCTTGGAAAATGAAAGTGAAATCAATTTAAATAGTAGAAAAACTTTAGGATATAGTTAGTAGAGCAAAAACAAAACCTACTAAAGATGTTAGAGAAATTAAATATATGAATATGGTAAAGCCAAATCACTTATGATAATAACATTTGCAATAGCTATGGAGAAGTGGAGCAGCAATAGAGGTAGAGGATGGAGGGTGTTGGTGGTGGGTGGGAACCTTGGTCATAGCCACCAGGAAGCGTCAGGCAAGGATCCAGAGGTAAAGGATGATCAGGTTTCTATCTTCAATGTTGGCAAGGTTCGAGGATCCTATCCTCCTATCAAAGATCCTGATAAAGAGACCTAGTGAAGCAGCAATGGAGGTAGAGGAGGGAGGGTATTGGTGGTGGGTAGGAACCTTGATCACAACCACCAAGAAGCTCTAGGTGAGGATCCAGAGGCAAAGGATGGTCAGGTTTCTATCCTCGAGGCTGGCAAGGTTCGAGGTTCCGATCCTCCTATCAAATATCCTAACAATGGGACCTAGGTAGTAGCAGTGGGCCCTAGGTAGGGTATGTCCTTTATTGAACCCCTCAAAGGCAAAAGAAGAGACTTCTTCGAATCACTTCCACCCCTAATTCAATATAAAAACCGATTAAGGGTTTCACCAAATATCATGGATAACTTTCTATCCCTGGATTCACATTTCTTAGTGGGGAAATTTTTGGGAGGGAGGCCCGATATTGAAATCATAAGGACATGGGCCTTTTCCAAATGGAGAACTACAGGACTCATGGATATTGTTGTTCTTGCCAAGGGCTTTTTCATCATCAGGCTTAACAACAAAGAAGACGTGAGCCACATTCTTTCAGGAGGGCCATGGTTTTTGGGAAGGTGCAGCCTCTTCCTCAGACCTTGGGGAGAGGATTTTGATCCTGATACGCAAAGTATTAACATAACTCCTATTTGGGTTCATCTCCCGAATCTTCCATCCCAGTTTTTTCATGAGTATTTTTTGAAAGGGATTGCCAAGATTATAGGAGAGTTGGTTGCCATAGATCACTCCACCTTAGCTAGGTCAAGGATGACACATGCCAGGATATATGTAAATGCGAATCTTGACTCTGAGCTCCCAACCTTGGTGGAACTCGAATATGGATATTACCTGAGAAGATAACCTATGGAATATGAGAACAAGCAGGCTTTCTGCATGGAATGCAAAACTTAGGGCCATATCAGGAATCAGTGTCCAAGTTGGGAAGCCAACAAAGAAGTGCAAAAAAATCCTCATACGGGAGCTCCAAATGGAAGAGGTCAGCCCAAGAACCAAGGACCTCGACTTCTCATAAACATAGGAGTATACAAGGCAGTCATAAATGACCATCTTCACCATGAGCAAGATAAGCAACATAAGGATAGAGGAAAGCAACAAGTCCAAAATAATCAATATGCCCTGGTAAGTCCTTCGATTCCCAAATCTAATAAGTTTGAAGCCCTTGCTAACAATTAGGATGAGGCATAAAATATAGAAGAAGAGGAGGAACCTCTGATGGGCCTTCCAAAAAATCTAGGATCCCCATCAAGGTTTGGACCCTCGAATGGTTTCCAAACAGATCATCCTCCAAAATTTCCCTACGGCATGCCACAAGTCTCAGGAGATTACAGGTAGAGTATGGAGGAAGATGAGTCTAGGACAGATATTCTAGAGAGAAGAGTGATCAAAGGGTGCTCTAGTCCCATTATTCAGCAAATAATTCCCCCAAAATTTAGTCCAAAACAGACAAGAAGTTCAATGAAATCCTCCATTGATTATGGTAGTGAAAAAAAGAGAGGAAGGATTTCATAGGCTGAACACTATAGGATTAGGATTGAGAATGAAATTACAAATGGAAAACAAAGAACCATGTTATCTCAAGTTATCACCAGCTTGGATGATAACAAATCCAATAAATCTCCTCCACCACAGGGTAGGGGGAGAGGGAAAAAATCCAAGCAATATAAATGAAGGTCCTCTCATGGAATGTGAGAGGCCTTAATGTGAGGGAAAATCTAATTCAAATGAACTAATGGATGTAAAGCTTAAGGATTTATTTTTTCTCAAGGTTTTTTTTCGAGTTTTAGGTGGGATGCTCAGGATGGGTAAAGCCATGCAAAGTCCCTGGTTGTCTTTTTTAGTTTTAAGTTCTATCTTGGTAGGGATGCCCAAGTTGAGGGTTCCTAGATAAGGATGAAATTTTGGGGAAGAGGATAGATGATCCTTAGTATGACTCTAGTTAAGTTTCTCAACCGTAGGCTATTTTTGTAAAATGGTTTTGGGTCAACCTGAAAAACTCATTTTAATGATAAATCTTTAATTACAAAAAAAAAAAACATTTGCAATAGCTAATGAAATACAACCTTATATAAGTACAACAGAAACTTCTACATAAGCTTGGAATACTTTAGCTAAAATATTTGAAGGGAAAAACAAAGCTACTATCTTCAATATTCAATCTTAGTTATATTCCTTAAAAGTTAATAGTGGTGAAAGTATTGAACTATTTCTTAGAAAGATAGCATATATAAAAGCAAAACTATTAACTCTAGGAGAAAAAGTAGAGGATAAATTTCTTGTTCAAGTGACATTGAGAGCTCTTCCAAAAAATTATAAGCATCTAGTTACATATTTGCAAGTTCTAAGCAAAGATACTTCATTTGATGAGTTAGTCAATGTTCTACAAGAGTATGAAGTAGAAAATTCATACAAAGATAAAATTTCTAACAATACCTTAGATTTAAAAGATAATTCACAAGGCAATCTTGCTTCAATTCTAAGAGACAGATCAAAATGGAAAAATAGATATTATAAAGTATGTAAGAAAAGGGGTTATCACATAAATTTCTATAGGTATAATCCAAGGAATCAATCTTAAGAAAATTAGATGAATCAAAGTGGTCAAAAAAATGGGTCATTACAACAAATATAATATCAAACTCAATAGAATACACAACGACAACAATTTCAACGTAGTATCCTCCTAAGTATCAGTATAGTCAACCTTAGTTGCCATATAGAGAGGGAAATCAAAAGGACATCTAGCTCAAGAAATTCATAAAATACAAGAGTTATAAGAAACTACTAAAGAAAATGAACTTAAAGCCCTTTGAGCAAAATTGATAATCAATAGAGATAAATTTCCTTACAGAATTTGAAAGATACTAATCTTACAATTGTTCAGGATATAGGAAGACATCATATAAAGAACAAGTAAAAAAATAATATACTAAAGAAAGCAAAAAGAGAACAAAGTAGGATCAGGTCCCATGATCACTTGAAGGATGAAGACCATGATTGAAGACTAAATTATTCAATAACCAAATAATGTAATATAAGGGTGTTTTGGAGTATATTATATCATTTGATACATGCTAATGTACCCCCATGGTACCCTCATGGTACACATTGTAAATATTAGACTAGGATTGAGTTTTAGATTAGAAAGTGAGTAATATTTCTATGTAATGTAATAAAGTGCAGGAAATTCATAAGTGTCATGTCAATAAGTGTGCAAGTGTAATATGAGTATATGTGCACAAGTGTCTTTATATTAGAGTATGCTAAGTGAAGATTCATGTCTAGGTGTGCATACAAGATAGAGTCATGTGTATGCAAGGGTCAGGTAGAGAAGCAATAGTTATGAGACTTGGCGTAAAGAAAGTAATAGTCAAGTTTTTAAAGAGTCATTCTAAAATGGCTATATATTTCTCCATAGAGGATAATTAGACATATAGAGAAAAATTTATTAATATCATCTTTTTAATGATCAAGATTCAAGTTCCATATTTGTAAGAGAAAGAGGAGTACTAAAGTGTGCATACATTTTGAGAAATTAATATATTAAGTCATGCTATATTCTTTATACATGTATGATTCATGCTATTTACATTAATATTTTTGCTTATTGATGAATATTATTTGATATATTATAAGCCCTGATTTACATATTAATTGGTTGATATTATTCTACTTACATCATTATCTTGATCTTAGTTTATTATGGCTATCTCATATTTGATCTTGTGAATTTGATCCTATGAGTTTTATATTAACATTAAGGATTAACAAGCCATCATAATGTTTTTTAAATATGCATTTTGAGTAATACCTTCCATGATAATTTTCCACAAGTCAAATTCTCTTATCAATTGCTCTCAAATCAATAATCAATTCCTTGTTGGACATTTTGAGCTCATTTAGTTATCATTGATGTCAAGGTGAAAAGTTGTCATTGATGCCAAAGTGAACACATGAAGCTATCATTAACACCATGGAGTACATCATCATTAACACCAAGAAGCAATGCAAAGAGATGGAGAAAAGTTGTCCAAATATGTTTTTATAAGGTTTTTTGTTAAAACCATGATGGCACATTAAAAGGTTTTTTATTAAAACCATAATGATAGTTCTCTAATATTATGATGGCAGAATTAAGGTTTTTATTAAAACCAAGGTGGCGAAATTATTTTTCATCAACCTAGTGAAGTGCAAATGACAATTTGATATTAACTCAATGAGGGCTTTAATTTTTATTAAAGTCTAAAGTTTATAAATTAAATTTATAATATTTAAATTCTTTTGAAATTAAATTAATTATAAATTATAATTTATACAAGCCGACATCATGAAATCGAATCATCCGTTGACATTGTATGCAAAGCAAATGAAAGGCATTTAAACCCTAATACAAACCTTAGGGAAGCAACATATCGAAAAAATTGAATTTGAACATAAGCGAAAATTTGAAGCCTCCAAAATTTGTGAGTGGTGTATTTTCGAAATAGGACAGTGCATTGTAATCAGGGCAGAGCATCGTGATCTAGGCAGCACATGGTGTTTGAAGCAAGGGACAACATAAAGGGAGAAGTGCTCGCAGTCTAGCTTGGTCCTAGACGTAGGAGAAGGCCAAAGGTTTTGAAGCCTTTTTGAAAAGACTTAAGCAACCTTAGGGATTAAGCTAAGAACATGGAGTGCTTAGCTCACATGGCTAGCTTGCCATAGCTAAGGCGCTAGTTGTGGAGAAGGCGTAAGTTCAAAACTCCAAAAATTGTGGAAAGGGGATTCACCAAAGGTTTTTATAATTTAATTTTTTATTTTTGCATAATACTAAAGTTAAGGGAATATTTGTGGTATTTGATTATTATGCTAAGGTTTTAGGGGTGTATATGGAATTTGATTAATTGTGCTAAGGTTAGAGAGTTATAAGGTGATATTAATTTATTTACCTAAGTGGTAAATAGGTGCTTTATTAAGGTAAATATTATTTTACCTTAGGAGATAGAAATTAAGTTGGAATATCAATTTTATGAAATAGAAAAAATGAAGAGGAAATTTTTGTAAAGATATTATTGTCAAATATTGCTATTGAGAAGGAGATATAAGGTGTGTTATGAAATTGAGCTATTCTTGTATTTTTTGAAGTACAACACTTGTTATCTAACCCTTGGCACTTGGCAAAGAAAAATATATTCCTTAACGAAGTTTTTGAAGATCATCCTCCAATCAAGAAAAAAGTATGAGCATATTCTTCCATAGTTGAATTGATTGATTGGTTTTCTAGAAAATAAGTTTAGAGTGAAAAGTACTTGGTTAGGGTTTCCTATTGAGTGTGTTGAGTGATTGCTTCAAGGTTTTATGGAATAATAAAGTGTAGTTAAAACCTTGTTTGATAAGCATTGTTGTTGAAGTCATTGATGAGTGAAGAACTTGAACTAAGGTTTGGAAATAACATGAGTATCATTTTTATGTGAGAGTTGTTTTGTAAGCATTGTTGTTGAAGCTATTGATTGAGTGAAAAACTTGAACTAGGGTTTGAAAAGAACATGAGTATAATTGTTATGTGAGATTGCTTGTTGAGTAGATTTGAGAAAGTTCTATGTGGACTTGTTGAGCAGATTTGAGCAAGTTCTGTGTGGACTTGTTGAGAATATTTGAGCAAGTTCTGTGTGAACTTGTTGAGTAGATTTGAGCAAGTTCTATGTGGAATTGTAGTGCATATTTTAGATAGAGCTTTGGAGGTGATAGAGCATATAGGATAGTAGTCTCCAATGGATAGAGATACATCAGCCAGGGCTGTGAGGATAGGTCTTATGAGTGGGGATAAGAGTCTTCAATGGAGAGAGATCCACAATCCAGTGCAGTGGAGGCAGTAGTCTTCTAAAGTATCACCAACTAGAGCATAGGAGAAGGAGTTCTCATATGGATAGATATCCACGAACTTGATTTAGGGGATTGGTATCTCCTTTTGATAAAGGTCCATAAATATTTTAGGGAAAGAGTTCCCAAGAGAATTATTTGAGAAAATTTATAAGAAATATTTTCTTCATGGAAGTAGCCATCTTTGGGTGAACCACGTAAAATCATGTCTCTCATATGTGTGATGCTTTATGTGATTTTCATTGCTTTTATACTACTGATGATGTCATTTGGATTAACAAGCAAAAATTTATATTATATATTGTACTACAAGATGCAGAATATGAGAAACAAAAATAGGAATCAAGTCTTCAAAAAGCAGAAACCTCAAACAAGGATAAGCAAGAAAAGGATATAAGAAAGGAAGAAAGTAAATAAGAACCCTGGATAAGAGTTAATCACAAGAGGAAGATTACTTCACCATAAAATTCAAGACATCCAAATAGGCTACATAATTTCTTCCATGGTCATTGTTTTTCTTGTAATAAATATGGTCATAGAGTTGTACACTATGCAAGAAACAATTTCAATAGAAATTTCAATTCCTTTGCACCTCTCATGGATGATGATATTATATGTTACAAATGCAATAATTTTGGGCACAAGGCTAGAAGGTGTAAAATGATGTTTCCTAAGTCTAGAAAAGTAATTTCAACAACTAGGAAATATGAAAGGGAAATTGTTAAGGCTAGATCAATGTTAGTTCAAATAGCCCTTCATGCTCAGGATAAAGAAGAACAATGGTATCTTGATAGTGGTTGCTCTTGTCACATGACAGGAGACAAAGACAAATTCATTGTGCTAAAAGAAAAAAATAGAGTATCAGTAAGTTTTGGTAATAATGGATCAGCAGAGATTGGTGAAAGAGGAACTCTAAGTTTAGATAATGGGAAAATAAAAAAGAAAATGTATTGTATGTTAAAGGGTTAAAACACAACCTTATGATTATAATTCAACTTTGTGATCAAGGGTACATGGTTACTTTCCATCCAGATAGATGTGAGATAAGAAAATCAGAAACTGGAAAAATCATTGCCAATGCAAGAAGAAACAACTTATACGTGCTCAATGAGATCAAAGGGGAAAAGTATTTTCTATCACAATAGGATGAGAGTTAGCTATGGCATAGAATATTGGGTCACTTGAATTTTGACAACATAGTCAACATAAGCAATAAATAGGCAATCAGAGATTTACCCAAAATAAGAATACCTCAGAACATAATCTGTGCACCCTGTCAGTATGGAAAGCAAACCAGGACAACCTTTAAGTCAAAAGGATATATGTCATCTGAACCATTGAGCCTAATACATACTAATCTGTGGTACTACCAAAATACAAAGTATTCAGGATGATAGCTACTTTATATTGTTTATATATGATTATTTCAAAATGGTTTGGGTGGCCTTCCTAAAAGAGAAGTCAGAGGCCTTTGAAAATTTCAAAGCATTTAAAGAATTGACTGAAAATGAAACTAGCAAAAGGATTAAATATTTGAGATTTGATAGAGGAGAATTTACTTCAAATAAATTTGTAGAGTTTTGTGAACAACATGGTATCAGGAGAGAGTACTCAGTAGCAAGAACTCCTCAACTGAATGGGGTAGTTAAAGGGAAAAATGGGACTGTTGAAAATATGTCTAGGGCTATGTTAAATGAATCTAAGCTATCAGATGGTTTTTGGAGAGAAGTTGTAAACACATCAGTATACATAATAACTAGGGCTCAAATGAGGGTAAATCATCACAAGACTCCATATGAGCTTTGGAAAGGAAGACCTACCACTATAAAACACTTCAAAAATTTTGGAAGCAAATGTTACATAATATGGGAAGATCAAAACTTAGGCAAGTTTGATCCAAGATGTGATGAGGAAATTTTTCTTAGTTATTCCACAAGGAGTAAAGACTATAGATGCTTCAACAAAATAACACGCACTATGGTGGAAAGTATGAATGTAACAATTGATGAGAAGATAGATTCAAGAGAACTAGTTCAGCAAATTGTGTATCAAGAAAATGGATGTTGTCAAGAAGAATTTTGTGAGGAATCATATAAATAAGAAGAAGAAAAACAAAGACTTATTCCAAAAACTACATCCAGGTATGTACAGAATAATCATCCAAAAGAGCATATCATCGGAAATCTATATGAAAGACAGACAAGGAGAAGAATAATAAAACCATCTCAACAAGCAAATTTTTCTTTACTATCTAAGATTGAGCTAAAAGACTTCACTCAGGAAAGTGAGGATAAATTTTGGATTAAGGCAATGGATGAAGAATTAGATCAGATAGAAAAAAGCAAAACTTGGAAACTTGTTCCAAGACCAAAGAACAAAAATGTGATCGACACAAAATGGGTATTCAGAAACAAGTTAAATGACGATGGACAAGTGGTCAAAAATAAATATTAGTATACAAAGGTTATGCATAGGTAGAAGGAATTGAATTTGATGAGACTTTTGATCCAATTGCATGGCTTGAATCTATAAGGATGTTTTTAGCTTTCTCAAGTTTTAAGAACTTCAAGGTATATTATATGGATGTCAAGTCAGCATTTCTAAATGGTGTTCTAGAAGAAGAAGTTTACATTGAACAGACAGAGGGATTCATACTAACAGATAAACCAGATCATGTATACAAATTAAAAAAGGTATTGTATGGTCTAAAGCAGGCTCCAAGAACATGGTACTCAATATTGGATAAGTATCTTCAAGAATATGGATTCAAAAAAGGAATAGCAAACAATAATTTATATATCAAAAATGAAGGAAGTGATTTACTAATAGTGGTTTTTTATGTTGATGATATCATTTTTAGGGGAAACAATGATAAGATGTGTAAATAATTTGCTAAGAACATGCAAAATGAATTTGATATGTCTATGCTTAGTGAATTGTCCTTCTTTCTTAGACTTCAGATTTCACAATCAGAAAGGTGAGTGTTTCTCTCACAAGCCAAGAATAAAAAAAAATGTTAAAGAAATTAAGGCTAGAAGATTACAAACCAGTAAGTACCCCCATGGTCATAGGATGAAATTTGAGTAAGGATGATTAATATCCAGATGCATATCAGAGATTGTACAGGTCTATGATTGGCAGTTTATTGTATGTTACCGCTACAAGACCAGATATTGTAAAGTCAGTGGGATTAGTGGTAAGGTTTTAGGCAACACCTAAAGAAACACATGTGGCAGCAGTAAAAAAAATCAGGTATCTAAAAGGGACTATGGATTTTGGGCTTTGGTATCCCAAAAGTGACAGTTTTACACTGAAATCATATACAGATGTGGATTGGGCTGGTGGCATTGATGACATAAAAAATACAAGTGGAGGAGCATTCTTTCTTGGAGACTGTTTAGTCTCTTGGTTAAGTAAAAAATAGGTTTTCGTATCCTTATCAACAATAGAAGAAAAATACATTGCAGCAGTAGCCAGTTGTACACAGGTGTTATGGATGAAGATAACTTTGGAAGACTTCAAGATAAAATATGATAATCTCATTCCTATACTATGTGATAATACAAGTGATATAAACATCTCAAAAATTCTAGTGATGCATTCCAAGACAAAGCACATTTCGATTATGTATCATTTTCTGAGAAAACAGGTGACAGATAAATAGGTCAGGCTAGAATATATTTCTACAAAGGAATAAATAGTAGATATTTTCACCAAGCCACTTCCAAAGGAAACCTTTGAGTATCTTCAAGGAAGATTGGGAGTGAGACTCCCACCCCAAAATTAACCACCTCAAGAGGAGGTGGGGGAGGGGCTAAGTTAAGAGGCTCATTCTTAGCCTTGAGCCCCAAAGGTGACCCTTTGCCATTGATGTCAAAGGGGAGAGATTTGAGTAAGGGGGAGAGATTTGGTATTTGAGAAAAGAGGAGAGAGCATTGAGCTAGGGGGAGCATTATCCCAGGGGGAGCAGAACAAAGGTAATCAATTTTTTGGTAAAAATAAGTTGGGTTGCCATCAATGACAAAGGGGGATATTGTTGGATATTTTGAGCTCATTTAGTTGTCATTGATGTCAAGGTGAAAATTTGTCATTGATGCCAAAGTGAACACATGAAGCTATCATTAACACCATGGAGTACATCACACCTGGAAGCAATGCAAAGAGATGGAGAAAAGTTGTCCAAATATGTTTTTATAAGGGTTTTTGTTAAAACCATGATGGCACATTAAAAGATTTTTTATTAAAACCATAATGATAGTTCTCTAATATTGTGATGGCAGAATTAAGGTTTTTTATTAAAAGCAATGTGGCAACCAATGAAGTGCAAATGACAATTTGATATTAACTCAATGAGGGCTATAATTTGTATTAAAGTCTAAAGTTTATAAATTAAATTTATAATATTTAAATTATTTTGAATTTAAATTAATTATAAATTATAATTTATACAAGCCGACATCATCAATATTGAATCATCCACCGACGTTGTATGCAAATCAAATGAAAGGTATCTAAACCCTAATACAAACCTTAGGGAAGCAACATATCGAAAATACAAATTTGAACATAAGCAAAAATCTGAAGCCTTTAAAATTTGTGAGTGGTGTATTGCCAAAATAGGATATTGCAATGTAATCAAGGAAGAGCATCATGATCGAGGCAATGCATGGTGTTCGAATCAAGGGACATCACAAAGGGAGAAGCTCTCACAGTCTAGCTTGGCGCTAGACGTAGGAGAAGGCCAAAGGTTTTGAAGCCTTTGTGAAAAGGCTTAAGCAACCTTAGGGCTTAAGCTAAGCACATGGAGTGCTTAGCTCACACGACTAGCTTACCGTAGCTAAGGCGCCAGTCGTGGAGAAGGCGCAAGTTTAAAACTTTAAAAATTGTGGAAAGGGGATTCACCAAAGGTTTTTATAATTTAATTTTTTATTTTTGCATAATACTAAGGTTTAGGAGAAATAAGGGAATATTTGTGGTATTTTATTATTGTGCTAAGTTTTTAGGGGTGTATGTGGAATTTGAGTAATTATTCTAAGGTTAGGGAGTTATAATGTGATATTAATTTATTTACCTAAGTGGTAAATAGGTGCTTTATTAAGGTAAATATTATTTTACCTTAGGATATAGAAATTAATTTGGAATATCAATTTTGTGAAATAGGAAAATTGAAGAGGAAATTTATGTAAAAATATTATTGTCAAATATTGCTATTGAGAAGGAGATATAAGGTGTATTATGAAATTGAGCTATTCTTGTATTTTGTGAAGTACAACACTTGTTATCTAACCCTTGGAACTTGGCAAAGAAAAGATATTCCTGAAGGCAGTTTTTGAAGATCATCCTCCAATCAAGAAAAAGGTATGAGCATATTCTTCTATAGTTGAATTGATTAATTGGTTTTCTAGAAAATAAGTTTGGAATGAAAAGGACTTGGTTAGGTTTTCCTATTGAGTGTGTTGAATGATTGCTTCAAGGTTTTTTGGAATAAAGAAGTGTAGTTAAAAGCTTGTTTTATAAGCATTGTTGTTGAAGCCATTGATGAGTGAAGAACTTGAACTAAGTTTTGAAAAGAACATGAGAATCATTGTTATGTAAGAGTTATTTATAAGAATTGTTGTTGAAGCCACTGATTGAGTGAAGAACTTGAACTAGGGTTTGAAAATAACATGAGTATCATTTTTATGTGAGATTGCTTATTGAGAAGATTTGAGCAAGTTCTGGGTGGACTTGTTGAGCATATTTGAGCAAGTTCTATGTGGACTTGTTGAGCAGATTTGAGCAAGTTCTATGTGGACTTGTTGAGAAAATTTGAGCAAGTTCTATGTGGATTTGTAGTGCAGATTTTAGACAACGGTTTGGAGGTGACAGAGTAGAGAGGACAGTAGTCTCTAATGGATAGATATCCATCAACCAGTTCAGTGAGGATAGGTCTTCTGAGTGGGGACAAAATTCTTCAATAGAGAGAGATCCACAACCGAGTGCAGTGGATGCAGTAGTATTTTAGAGGATCACCAGCCAAAGTAGAGGAGAAGGAGTTCTTCTGTGGATAGATATCCACGGACTTGATTTAGGGTATTGGTATCTCCTTTGGATAGAGGTCCATAAATATTTTAGGGAAATGATTCCCAAGAGAATTTATTTGAGAAAATTTATAAGAAATATTTTCTTCGTGGAAGTAGCCATATTTGGGTGAACCACGTAAAATCATGTCTCTCATATGTGTTATGCTTTATGTGATGTTTACTGCTTTAATACTACTGATGATGTCATTTGGATTAACAAGCAAAAAGTTTTATTATATACTGTTCACCCCCCTCTCAGTATAAGCACATGTTCTACATTCCTTTAATTCAATTTATCTCGTATAACTCCCAATTTTTTTAATTTTAAATTCTTTCCTCTTCAAATTTCAAATCAATCTTCAAATAATTCATTAATGTTCAAATTCAATTATTTTAATCTCCTTTTATCTCCCAAATTTTCAAATTTCACAAATTCCTTCTTTCAATTTTAATCAATCAATCTTCAAATTGCATTCAACATTCATTCATTTCATTAATCAAATTCATTTTTTATATATCCAAATTCAATTCACAATTTCACAAATTCACTCTCAAATTTTAATTTAATCAATACTCCACTAAATTCAATCTTCATGTTAAATTTCAAATGTTTAGTTTCTTTATATATCTCATGCATTAATTCATTCCTTCCATTAACTCCAAAAATAAATCTTTCAATTATTAATACCTTATACCTACAAATTAACTTTATAATACCTAAAAATAAATCGTGCTTGCTTGAAATAATGTGCTCAATTCTAGCATATGTAGTTAGGAATAAAATTATACCTTAGGCACTCACCATTTACCTTATTTATGCACATATGGCAATTGGCATGGGCATAAATTCACTTCTCCAATATTATGCTATTATTATATCTACAATTTTATTCTTCTTAGGCATTGGTACATAAATGCTACTCTTCTAAATACACTTAACATTTTTTCATCTATATATTTGACTTAGAGATTCCTCAGGAACTTTTATCCTTCTCCCTTAGACACTTCAACATAAAAACTCTCACAAAATATTTAGCTTGACACTCTAACTCTTCACTTTGTATCTTCAAATTAATGTATCTAACTCTAATATCCAATGCTTCAGTATCCTTTGTAATGTAGTACATTAATTCAGATATTATTTCTTCTTTGCAATTCTCCAACTTGAGCTCCAACATAGGTGTCCATCCTTGATTTATCTCCTCTAAAGTAGTGTTTGACTTCCATGTTAATCCTCTCCCAATATTCACATCTAATATTAGTCTTCTCCATAGAATTTTCACCTATCCAACCATTGGCCCTTTGACATCTCTTTTATAGCAATAATCTAGTAACTTCAATAATAACCCAATCACAATATCTTCACAATATCCAGGTGATCAATAGTTGTAGAAGCTACTCCTGCAACTATTTATCACCTGGAGACTGCCCACTCAGCCATTGGCAAATCTATTGTGAGTCTCAAAGAACAGTGTTAGGCTCTTAGCCTTATGTTCTTTTGTGATACCTTTGAAGATACTCCTATAATATCTGTTGTTGAAGCTCCTTCTGATGTCAAATGGGGTGTCAAAGATGAAGATGTGGTTGAAATTGCCAAGGAAGCTTGTCTCGATGCTCTGAAGGACAACCTAAAGGATATTTCAAAGGATGTTGCAAAGGACACCATTCTAGACATTGCTACTATTTCTCCAATGCAAACTGATGCTTCTCTTTGAGTGTGATTGTTATCCTTTTGATGCAACTGTTGTCCTTTCTTTTTGGGCTTTGGTCCTTTGGTTTGAAGGACAACAGGTTTGATTTTTGTCTAGGTTGATGGTTATTAGTTCCTCTTTCTGTTCCTTTGTCCCGAAGGATGTTTTCCTTTTGTTGTTCTATGCTTAATGCCTCTCTATTGTGTTCCTCTTGAAATTCTAGTGCTCCTTTTTGTTTCACTATTGTACAAGGTGTTGGGGTGCCTTTCAAATGCCCTGTTTTGAATAAAATTAATTTACCAAAAAAAAAATATCCTCTAGCAATCGTCCAATCAATATCCTTTTCTCTTCAATCTCTTCAATATTCTTTCAATTTCTCCAACAATAATCTTATCTCTTCATACCTCTCTCCATTCTATAAATAATAAGCTCAAGTGGCCAAAATGTTTTGATACCATTATTGGCAATTGTGCTAGATTATCTCATAGGTTAATTTATCCAGTATTAAATATCAATCACATAAAATTACATTCATAAATAACATAGGTATTTCACAATAAGAAATATCACTATTAAATTCATAATTTATAAAGTTCTCAAAGATTTAGATTACATTGCATGGATCTTTGTCTCTAAAAAATAACCTTACAAATGACTATTCAATTCTCTTAACTCTTGCTCTCCTCAAACTCATGGTAGATGTAACATTTTACATTACTCATTATGACAAAGCTTCTCATAATTACATAACCTCTTACTTTACATACTGCATGACTCCTTACTTCAATATTTGACATCCAACACCTATGACTCTTCACTTGCTCACTTGACACTTTACACTCTCACAACTCACACTTGCACACCTTATTACATAACACATAAACACTTCTCACACTTTGACACATACATTAGAAAAATATAAAACACACACCCTAATTTAATATTTACAATAGTAATCCAAGGTAATTTTAATAGTACCAAATAATAAAGGTCCGAGGTGTAGACCAATTGGTTCATCCAAACCCCATAAGGGGTGCAGAGGTCCAAGGTTCAAATCTCGGGCCTCGTCGGACTAAACACTTATCCCTTTCCTGGTGCTTTCAGCGGCGTAAAAGGTTTAAAGTGATTGTGGCATGGTGGTTATAGGGGCGTACTGCGCGAAGATCTGTGTGGCGGATTTCGGGGCAGACAGTGTAGAATACTGTGGCGGCCATAAAAGCTGGATAGCCTGCCCGGATTCGTGGCGGCTACCGATTCCACCATGTAAATACAAAAAAACAAAAAAATATATATTACCAAATAATATAATATCTCCAACACTTTACCCTTTTAACCAACTAATTTCCAAGCACTAAAATCATATAAACTTGCTTAAATCCCATAGAATGAATACAACACAATAAAACATATTAAAAAATTTACAAATAAAAGAGTATATTAGTAAGTAAAATAGTTATTTAATATGGGAAACCATGTTAGTTAAAAAAAAACCCACACATAAGAGAGTGTAATAGTAATTTCATGCTTCTATTATGAGAATTTATACCTATTGCTAGAAACAAACATAAGCAATCCATTCAATAAAATATTATATATAAATTATAAAAAGGATGAAGGAGATAAATATATAGTGGGAAACCATAGACACCATAAATAATCACTATATTATCTATAGATAAAATTCACAATACTCTAATACAATGGACAAATTGGTTGGGGGTATTTATAATAATATCAAAAACCCTGATTACATAAATTAATTTAACCTAAGCCAACATAACAAAATTAATTTAGGTTAATTGCAAGTTATAAGAGGGGTTTAACCACAACAAGGTTAATTGTAGATAATAGGGTTTATATAATAAAATAAATTAAGTATATATTTATAATGATTTCCCATAGGCCTTTACAATATTGCATTACATCATACAATGTAAACCTTGGTCATACCTTAGAGTACACCCCCTCATAATCTAAACTAGGTAAACAAAGAGAGAAGACATTAGTGATAATAATATATGTCCTCGTACTTGATGTTGTAGTGGGCCTCCACACTTAAGAAAGACTCATATAGTGATCCCTCTCATTATTTGAAAATCCATTGGTGTAAAAGTACTTTTTCATAAGAATATCCTTAGTCTAGACCATAGTCATCACCACCAATTAGATAATACTACACATATATAAATAATATGTCCACTATGATTCCATATAAGAAATAAAATCCAAGAGTACTCCCTCTAAAATTTTATTCCAATATTTTATAGTCACATAAGAAAAGGCTTGGGAGCATAGAATTATATTTTTATGTATATATCACCTTGTTTGGAAACATTAGCTTGCCATTAGGCCATTTAATTTTCATCACTAAATGAGGCTTTGTATAGACATTTTTATGAAAAAAGCCATTACAAAATTCCAAGATCCCATGGATAGAAATTAGAAGGAAGAAAATATAATGAATTATTAGATGTTTATGAATAAAATGGATCGGTATGTTATAGAATATATTACATTATTGGGTACATATCAATGTACCACCTTTGGTACATTACTAGAGTAGGAGTTTACTTTAGAGTAAATTTAAGTAGTTACTTTAGCATGTAATAAATGCACAAGTGTTAGAATATGCAATTATGTAAATGTGCATGTAGTCCACATGTACATGAGTCATAGGATAGAGTCAAAGGTAGAGTAAGGACCAAGGGACTTATCTTCCTATATAAAGGTATCATAGTGAGTGAAATATAAAGGGAGATAATATGGAGAGTGCATAGTATAGATTAGTAGTGTGATACAATGTAGTTCCTTTAAAAAAAATTATGGAGTGTTCATGTCCTCCATTATACTGCATTGTACTATTTTTGTAAGCTTTCATTAATGGCATATTTCTAAGTTATTATAGAATTTTATCTCCTTATTTTCTTGCATATTATAGTGTCATTATCATATAGATATTATAGCTTGCTTATCTTACATCTTGTGGTTGCATTTCCTATATAATATACTCATAAAAAGCTAACAGTGGTATCAAAGCATATAGTAGATCAAATAGGAAATACAAATATCCACAAGTGAGATTGAGAGAAATAAAAAAATCTCATTTCCAAAATTTCTAATATTGTATTTGGCTAGAGTCTTTCCATAGGGTTATAGAAAACTTGTGAATACTAGGACTTAGCGTGGGTTCCACTAGATTGAAAAATCAACTAGTGAATATTTATCATCTCTAGATTTAGAATTTTTTCCATTATAGTCCTAATAATATGTTGTAGGAAAAAGGAGATTCAAAAAAAGCTAGGAAGCTTCCTACAAAAGAGCTAGGAAATATCTTCTTTAGAATCAATCCAGGACCAGAAGCAACAAACAAAAAAACAAATATTTGGAGGCTTGAAGAAAAGGTCACATTATTAGAGATTGTAGAATTATAGAGTGTAGAAGGATAAAATGTCGTAGGAGCCATGTTACATATTTGAGGAAGAGAAGAAGACTCCAGAGAAAGATTCTAGGAGAATATTGGAGATTGGTGATGTCAATTGAATATTGTATTAGAGTTAGAGTATAATAATCATTTGGGTCATGTAAATGTACCACCTATGGTACATAGTTAGAGTAGGAGATTACTTTAGGGGGAAGTTAGCTACTTACTTCAACCAATGTAATAATTGCACAAGTGTCAATGTGTAAGGTTCTCTTGTACATCTAGGTAGAGTGTTGGCCAAGGAATCTATCTTCCTATATAAAGGGTCTCATATAAAGATCAAGTATATCAAGTGCATTATAGTAGAGAATAGTAGATAGTGGTATAAATTTCATATGGAGTACAATTTAGTTATTTAAATTATATTAATGGAGTAACCATTACCTCCATACTACATTGTATTTTTGCCACTTTCTATTTATAGTATATTTTAGTCATATTGCAGAATCACTCTCTCATATTTTTTGCATCTTATTAGGATTTGTGTTAGATATCTTACATTGCATATATCCTCAAAATCTAACAGTGGTATCAAAGCCACGGTGAATTGAGATAGGATTAGAGAGAGTCACCATTGCTACTATTGATCTGCATCTTTGTAAATTGGATCTGTCATTGTGCGCCACTGCATGCAAACACTACCATTAGAAATAAATTGATATAAAAAGTTATAGTAGTCAATAGAATTAGAGAAATTCATAGGAAAAATTGAAAGGACTAAAATAAATCTCAATTACAAAAATTTTGAGATTACATTTGGCTAGAGTATTTCCACAAAGTTGCAAAAAAACTCGTGAAGACTAGGACTCAACATTCATTCCACTAGTTTGATGGATCAACTAGTGAATACTATTTAAGGATATTAATTTTCTAATGTTAACTATTGTCTAAATTTTTTTGTTGTAGAAAATTAACTCTCACAAATTGGGACACTTCCTACAATAGATAGAGAAGGATTTCACCTTTGTTGTCTAAATTTCTATGTGTTTTTCTCATGCAAAGATTAGTTCTTTTTTGTAGAAAATACTCTAGGAGAAGAGTCATGGTGAATTTTGGAGATTGGATATCTCCTTTACAATATTGAAAAACTTCACATTGTATAAGAAGAAAAGGCCATAGAAGCCTTCATCCATAAGAAAGGGCCACTGAAGCCCTAATACATAAGAGAAAGCCACAAAAGCTTTAATTCTGAAGAATACTTTAGAGAAGGGTTTCTAATTCAGAAGAAGAAGAATCTAGAAGAAGAGATCCATAGAAGAGTTCCAGAAGAAGAGTTCCTGGTTTAGAAAAAGAAGTTCCTAATTTAGAAGAAGACTCTAGAGAAAAGATCCAAAAAATACTCCATTAAAGCTTGCAAAATTGTAAAATAAAAAGACCAACAAGGTCCCATTCTAGAATCTAGAAGCAATAGATTTCAAATATCTAAGAAGAAAATCTCATCACAAACACTTCCAAAAGTAGAAGGTTGAATAAAAGGTCTCAATTGGAAGACCAAACAAGTTGCAATATAGAATACCTTGGAGAGGGCTCAAGGGAAAATAAGAAGGCTTGGAGAGCCTTGTTGCAAAGCTTATAGAAGCATCATCAAAAGAGTTCCTAGAAGAACTTATTGGAGAAATCCACTACCAAGGAGAAGCTCCTAATAATTAAGGACTTGGGACAATTATCGTCATCCGACAACAAGCCCAAGAGAAGAAAAATTTGGAAAATAGTTCCAAATCTAGAAGAAGAATCCAGTGAAGACCTCAATACATTCAAAATCTTTAGAATAAGAATATCATGTTTGAAGTTAGAATTCAACAAGAATATTGAAGGAAGATTCAAATAGAAGAAGCCTACCAAATCCAAGATATTTGGAGATTACCTCTCACAGCAAGAAGGCACATTTTAGAAGCAAGGAATTTCTGAACCTAGTACAAAAAATTAAAGATCACTAGAAGGATCAAGCCATCAAATACTAGGCTCAAGATATAAAGTTCAAGACCATAGGTTGGTGAAGCAAGAAGCTATTTTGGATAGCCAACAAGATGTTGTGAATTTATTCATTACAAGGTAGCAACTTGGTGAATCAAACACCAAGATCTACATCTACTATAGAAGTCATTAAAGGTAAGCAAATAGGGTGAAATTAGTTGAAATTCAAATTAGGGCTCATTATCAAATTCCATTAAGCACCAAATTTGGATTAAATTTGCAAGGAGAAGGGCTCATATCATAGTATTCAAGAAAGTACAAAAAGGAGAATTCATTTTAAGATATATTTGCACATTAAATAGGAGTTGGATATTTTTCGAAAGAAATAAAAATATCACCTACCTATTATCTATCTAGAAAGCAGGAAGACTACATCCTACAATAATTATTGTAGTAAAAATTATGGATTATTCATTAAGGGTCCTTTACAGATTACTCTTAAAAGTTGTAAAATTATTTTGAGATTTTATTTACAGGAGCAATAATGTGAGATTATTGTTACCATTAAAGTGCTTTACTAATGTATTAGCACTATACTAATTGATCTTTAACTAGTTACTCTCAAGAAATTAGTTTGTGTGTTGATTGTTTTTTTTTGAAAAAAATGAAAAACTTGTATTAATACAAAGAGCAATTACAAGCGGGAGAGAACACATCCCAACCAAGAATAGCAAACAACACTACAAGAGAAGAGCACAAAGTCAACCCAGCACAACACAAAGCAAAGAAGTCAACTGGGCGCGAACAAGCGACATGTCGCGAAATCACGACATGTCGCGAGATCGCGACAGTCAACCCCGGCTCCTCCACTACGGTGCCAACAGTCACGAAAACGTGACATGTCGCAAAATCGTGACGACAGCACCCTCCAGCAACCCTTCGTCAAAATTGTCGCGAAATTGCGACAAGAAGACCAGCTTGCTCCAAAACGTCAAAAAGGTCTCAAAATTGTGACAGAGAGCCTCCGAATCATCCAACCATCAAAAGTGTCACGAAATTGCGATGAATTATCCTTATGGCATCCAGATCGCAAAAGCGTCGCGATATCGTGACAGTTTTCTCCATTCCGCTGGTAAGCCAAAATTGTCGCGAAATCGCGATGAGATTTTCATACAGCAGCCATCGCCAAAAAATGTCGCGATATCGCGACAAAATATCCACTTTGCACCACATCAGCAAAATGGTCGCGATTTCGCGACGGGTTTTCCTTATGACACCAGATCGCCAAAAGTGTCCCGATATCACGACGGTTTTTCCTTTCGGCACCCAGTTCTCAAAACTATCGCGATATCGCGACAAATTGTCCTTTCGGCGCCCAGTTCTCAAAACTGTCGCGATATCGCGACGAATTTTCCACTTTGCTCTCCATCTACAAAAGTGTCACGATATTGCGACAATTTTTCCAGTTAGCCCCAAATTGCCAAAATTGTCGTGATATCACAACAATTTTACCATGCGCCTTCCTCGAGGGCCGCAATGGCGCGACATGTCGTGATATCATGACAAAAACCCGCCAAAGGCCGAGAGGGCGCAACCTGTCGCGATATCGCGACAGCTTCCAACTTGAAGCAGCGACGGCGCTACATGTCGCGATATCGCGACAAAAACCTTCCTTAGCATAAAAACACTGCACATCATTTCAGAAAACATTCAAGGCCTTGTCGGATCTCTGCATCCTCCACAGACATGTCACTGTGCAGCTGCATCCCAACCTCCCTTTCAGCACCCATCTTAGCAAGGAAATCGTCCACCTTATTGAGATCTCGATTCACATAGACAGGTATCACATCATCTAATTCCCTCCAAAGCTCTTTGATTTGGGAGACTAAGATCCGCAACCTCCAAGCTTTCGAGACAAAGTTTCTCATACGATCAAGAGCACCCACCAAGATTTGGGAGTCAGACTCAATAATAATCTTCCTGTGTCCCTGTTTGGCAGCCCAGAAGGAGGCAGATTTAATGGCAAAGGCCTCGACTTCATTGTTTGTGGCACATCCCAGACCCTGCATTTCCCAATAGAGCAAAGACCCAGCATGATCACGGCACACTACTCCAATTCTAGAACTTCCCGGATTGCCTTTAGCAGCTCCATCAGTATTGATTTTGATCCATCCTTCAGGAGGAGGTTTCCAACTACCACTCACCTGCCTTTGTTGAATAACATCTCCCTCTTCCAAGGGCTCAGAAGCAGACTGAATTTCCCCCTCGGAATGAATGGCAACCATTTCCACCACTTTGCTCCAAATGACTTGCCATATTCCTTCTAGAGGGGAGAAGGTTTCACGAAAAATACAGGCATTTCTCTCTAGCCAAACCTGCCACCAGATAAAAAATAAACCAAGCTCCCAGCCAATTCGAAGAGCTTTGGATTTAAATCTACCTTTCTTCCAGCTTTCCCAAATGTTGTTTCGAGACAAGACCCCATTAGCCTGAAGTTTAAAGTGGGAGAACCAGCGCTTCCAGATCTATCGTGTGAAAGAACATTCAAACATTAGATGATCCGCAGTTTCCTCCTGCTTGTGGCATAACACACATTGAGAAGGGCCAATGATGCCTCTGAGTCTGATATTGTCATAGGTGAGAATTCCATTATGCAAAAACTGCCAGGCGAAGAAGTTCACTTTCGGCCAGCCCTGGGGATGCCATATCTTTCTCCAATCATGAACCAAAAAAAAGTGTGGGGGGGGCTCTGGGAGGATCTCATCATATCCCTCTTTCATAGTATAAACCCCAAGGCTCCCATAGCCCCAGGCCAGTTCATCCTCCTCATCTCTCCCAGTAAGAAACCGTTCTGCCAAGATTTTTCCCAAAGTAGGTACCAACTCCGGAGGGATTGGTATTGGCCACTCATCCAGTCACTTAAACTTTATGATCTTGTAGTCCCCCAATTGACTAGATTTAAAGTAGCTCTCAATTTGTATCCATCCCTTATCTTCTATAGCAGATATTATCGGTTGCAATTCAGGAAACACAACAATAATGGGAGGATTCTGGTCCCAGGAATCAGTCTAGAACCGAGCCTTATCCCCTCTCCCCACTTTCCAAAATAGTTGATCTTTGATGAGTTGAGCTCCAAGCTTGAGTGCCTGCCACACTGGTGATCCAAAACCTTCCAGAGGAAAGTGGCCCACATCATTGGGATGGACAGAACCCAAGTATTTGCTAGAGAGGATTCTGCTGAAGAGGGATGTTGGCTGAGAAATCCACCTCCAGTACAGTTTGCCATCCAAAGCCTTATTGTTAAACTTGGAGCTTCTTAGTCCCAACCCTCCTTTTTCCTTGGGTTGGGTAACCTTGTCCCAGCCAACCAAGGCCCATTTCCTCTCTCCCTTGGCACCTTCCCATAGAAATATTCTAGCCATTTTATCCAGCTCTTTCCAAATAGACTGGGGAGCAGCCAGGACGGAGAATTTATAAATTGGCATGGCCTGAATAACTGACTGCAAAAAAGTTAGACGACCCCCATAACTTAACCATCTATGAGACCAATGGTTCATTCTATCTTTGATGCCATCCAATAGGTCCTTCCAAACATCTATTTTCAATTTTTTGAAATGGAGAGGGACCCCCAGGTAAACTACTGGGAGAGAGGTCCGAGTGAAACCTAAAATCTCAATAACTCTGTCCTGTAACCGTTGATCAATATTGAAGAAGATAACTTTGGATTTATTGTCATTGATGACTTGATTAGAGGCCCGAAGGTGGACATTTAGAGTATCTTTGATTCTTCTTGCTTCCCTAAGGCTGGCCGCTCCCACCAATCCAGTATCATCTACAAACTGTAAATGAGTCAAAACTTCAGCCCCGACCTTAATACCTGTTATCTGACCTTGAAGTCTTCTTCTCAGAAAGAGTCTACCCAATCCTTCAGCCAAGATGAGGAAGAGATAAGGAGAGCAAGGGTCTCCTTGCCGCAGGCCACGAGAGGCACCAAAAGGAGGCAAGGGAATTCCCTTGATAAGAACAGAGTATGAAGGCGTAGAAATATAGCTCATGACCCAGTCTGTCCAGTCCTGATAGAAACCAAAGGCAGTCAACATCTTTGCCAAGAAGCCCCACTCCACCCTATCATAAGCCTTGGACATATCTAGTTTAATGAACATTCCTTTGTTCCCAGATTGGTGCATTGTATGGATAGCCTCCTATGCAAGAATCACTCCATCCAAGATTTGCCTCTTCAACAAAACCCCCTTGCTCTGGGGAAATTATATTATGCAGGATAGGTTTTAACCTTTCAGCCATAATCTTAGTAATTATTTTATAGATCACATTGCATAAGGCAATAGGTCTAAAATCAGATAAATGAACCCCCCCTGCTCCTTTTGGAATTAAAGTAATGAAGGTATGATTTAGAGCCTTGAGCATTCTTTTATTGGTTCTGGACTCCTCAGTGACAGCCAGAACATCTTCCTCCAGGGTATCCCAAAATGCCTGGAAGAACTCAATAGGGAAGCCATCAGGACCAGGCGATTTACCAGTACTCATCCCAAAGACCACCTTCTTAAGTTCATCTCTATCTATAGGTCTAAGTAGGGCATGGTTCTCTTCAGGAGAGATTATAGAAGGAATGACAGCAATAACTTCATCTTGGGCTTCCCCATCTTGCTCCATACTTTCCTTAAAGAGTTTTGAGAAATACTCCATTGAGTGGGAGTGCATACCAGGAAGAGTGTCAAAAGAGTATCCATTCTCATCTTGAAGGAAATCCATATTATTCACTTGTCTCCTAGCACAGGCAGAGCGCTGAAAAAATTTTGTATTTCTATCTCCTTCTAATAACCAAATATTTCTTGCTCTCTGTTTCCAGTAAATCTCTTCTTGATTATCAATATCCTCAATCGCTTTGCGCAAAGCATCATCCTCGGATTTAAGGTGCTCGGAAATGTTTCCTTCCCTAAAATATTTTTGCACCTCATCCCATCTGGCCAACAAGGGGGCCCGTTGGTGCTGGAAGTCTGATTTGTTAGTTTGCCTCCACTGTTTCAGTTTACACTTGACAAATTGAAGTTGTTTGTGAAATTTGAACATTGCAGTCCCAACAGGTGGGCGGCCATCTTCCCACCACTGAGGAATTTTTCTTCGGAGGTCTTCTTTTTGCAACCAAAAATTTTCAAATTTAAATGGTTTATGGTACTGCCCTGTCATAGCCCCTCCCTCCAATAAAATGGGAAAGTGGTCTGAAACTGGGCCTTCCAAAATCTGAAATTTAATATTCCATTTCACAAATGCTTCCTCCGAGACCAGAAACTGGTCTAGTTTTACCTTCCTCTCTGTGTGGCTCTCTTCTCTTATTAGTCCACGTAAAATAAGTGCCGAGGACCTTTGATATCAACAAGGTGAAAGGCCCGGACTTGAGCAATCGAAGCCTATCCCCTGGATCCAAAACTGGGAAACCACCTTCCTGATCCCTGGCAGATAATTTGGCATTAAAATCCCCAGCAATAATCCAATCGCAATCTTCCCGGGAGGATCTCATTGAATGAATAGCATTCCATTGAAGCCGCGGGCCATCAATGCTTTAAGCCCCATAGAAGTTTGTGATTAAAACCTGTTCAATTTGTAACAATGTTCTTAAAGAGAGATGTGAGAACACCCCTCCAAGCTGTATTTTCTATTGCTATCCACACCAGAGGGTTCCAAAGAGTAACAATCCCCCCCGAATCTCCTTGGGCTGCCACATCCATATATCCAGCGCCCCTCCATATTCTACTAGCAATTTTACACATAAGATCTAAAGACATTTTTGTTTCCTGAAGGAGCAAAAAGTCTATTTTGTGTCTTCCTAAAAGTATTTGAACATCAGATTGATGGGTTCTACTATTTTTGTGGTCAGGCTATTTGGGCAGAACCTAGCCAAATGGCCATGCTTATGGCAGACTCTGCATCTAAAAGGTAAGGCTTCATAGTCTAGCTGTTGTATCCAGGTTAGTCCTGCCAACTCCAATTCCACCTCAGCTAGAAGTGGCTGGCTAATGTCCATTTCTACGCATATTCTAGCAAAGACAACAGTATTTCCCTCCATGGTATCTCTTGAAACTCCCAAATATCTACCTAGAGAATTACCAATCAACTCAAGAATCTGCTCACCCCAAAACTCCATTGGGAGAGCGTACAGTCGTATCCAGACCGGGACAGCCGTGGGCTCAATGCGAGGATCAAAATCCACTCTCCACGGTTGGACAAATAATCTTGCCAGGCCGTGGCTCCTCTTCTCTGATTCAAATGTTCTGTTTCTATCTGCTAAATAAGAGAAACTAATAATAAAATACCCATTTCTTATAGGCCATAGAGAGTACTCACCAATGGGCTCCCAGTTCTGTCTCACCTAGGTGTGTAGAAAGTTCAGAGTGGGCCGGATACCCATGAATTTGCAGATCAAATCGTGGGTAGCACGGTATATAATCGTATCCTCAACCAGTTTTGGTTCTATGACAATCTTAGGCTTGGAAGCAGATTGTGGAAGGCAGCCGTTAACTCTGTTTGCAGGTAAACCCTTTCCAGCATTCTTAAATAGCATTTGATAAGCACTTCGTTGAGCTTCATCGGAGGAAGATGCAGGGTTTTCTTTTAATATATCAAGCATATGAGCTTTTCTGCCCATCGATAGATCTTGGAGGAGACCCCATTGGGCCCTCCCAAGGCAACGAACGATCCTTCAAAGTAGTGTAGATTCAATCCACAGGAGGTCCTGGAAGAATCTTCCAACCAGAGACCCTGGAGCTTCGCCCGATGCCTGCACAGAAGGTTTCCCGCCAAATCGCCAGAGCTCGAACTCGAAAAAATCCAATCGTATCGTTTGTGTGTTGATTGTTAAAACCACAAAACTAGCACAAAATCTACAACATTTTTTGTCCAAAAGAAACCATCAATACAAGTCAAAAGGTGGAGAAGTAAGCCACCATTAAAGTCCTTGAAGGAAGCCTCAAATCAAGACTTGGTGAGTCTCAATATTCAAGGAATATATAAGGGTTTCATTTAAGTACAAAGTGCAAAAATACTTACTTTAAAATCAGCTTATTAGCATGGATTAAAATTATCCAAGGAAGAGGATTAATGAAGGCAAGGAGTTGCCTCATCAAAATAAAAATAAAAAATTCAGAAAAATGTTCGTCATATTGGTTAAAATATAAATATTACAAAGCACCTCTTTTGTTCCTTCAAAGGATAAAATAATATCTCATTGCAGGAAATAGTACGACCATAATCTCAGTAGGTATTAGGGTAGAAGTTTGAGCAAGAGAAAAAATCCATCGAAAAGCTCACACTTATCAAAAATCAAGGTTTTAAAAACACAATTTCTCCACATCTAATCTAGCCCTAGAATAAATCATTTCACCTTCAATATTGGAACTATTTTCATTCGAGGCTATGTAGAGAAAGGGTATCATATAGAAGGATATTATCTACGTATCATGCAAAGTACAAGGAGCTGTTACAAAAGCTACAAAAATAGCATAAAGGAACAAGGGCAAGGTGCTATACCCAAGGCCATTACTTCGAGTTATCGACCACAAAAAAGGAGCACAGAAAGCTACCACAATACCACCATTAGGATAACCATAGAACCTTGGAGTATTACATCTGAATCCACCCATTATCCTCATCAAGATAGCATGTAGAAGGAGAATATGAAACACTTGCATTTCAAAAATCATAGCAAGCCAATTTACAATACAAATATATAGGCAAAGATAAGGTTACAATGATCATCCGTGAAGTGTTAGAAGAAAGGCTTACATGCACAAGCCTTGAGTACCACTTGGCACAAGAGTTCTAAGCACCCCAACATTCATGAATAATCTAGTGCTCACCTAAAAGGGAGTTACAAAGCTTTGGGAGGTTACCACCAAACTCATCATTGCATAAAGGTACGTTGGAATATTAATGCCTACTTAGTAATACTCAAGTGATACTTATCCGCAAATAGCAAGGAAACAGTCCTATTTAAGGCACCCATATTGGAGAAATAGAATAAGACAAGGTCAAAGGAAGTCAAGCATTGAATGGTGTGAAGAATGTTCAAAGGGAGGAAGGCTAATTCAAGCTTGTGCGTCATTCAGAGGAGTAAGCCTACATTTAAGTTGTCATAGACCAGCAATACCAGTACCTCATTCATGGAGGATATTCTTCATAGACCAATAATACTAGCACCTCATTCATGGAGGATATTCATCATATACCAAGAATTGCTTAAGAAGAATATCAACAGTGTTTATGAAGGAGAGAATTGCTACTCAAGGGAGAAACTAGCATCGGTCAAAGAAGGCATTGACTCCCCATGCACACCACATTCCAAAAGGTTTCAAATTCACCACCTCACAACATCAAGGTAAGATAATACAAAAGGGTTATTAAGGTAAACCCTCATACTATTTATTGCTTTCTATAAACTAAAGATATATTGGAGTTATAAGGGTACATTATATTTACTATTACAATCACCCATTTAACATTAGTAATAAATTAAGCAAGTAGATTTCAAGAAACTTTATATTTGCAAATAATAAAGTAGGAGGTATAATATTTATTCAATATGGAAATTAAAACCTTATTATTGCAAATATTATTGTTTTCTAATATTCCAAATTAGGGAGTTATAAGGAATACTACACCAAATAAATTAATGGAATTTAGAAACATTAAATATCAAATATCAAAGACTATAAAAGGAGGTTCGTTAAGGATTATCAAGAGTTGAAAATTTATTACTTGTCTCAAAACACATTAAAGGGACAAAATAAATCCAACCATTAGGACCTCATCAAATTAGAAAGTGCTTAAGTTCAATAGGAGAAATAAGGTGTAATAAAGTTAATTTTTTCTATTTAAAAAACATTACAAATCAAATCAAAATTGAACTATTATTCTCATAAAGCACTTTATCAATCATATAGCATATCCAAAAATCACTAGGGAGACATAAGGCATTCTATAAAACTTGATAATAATAGCATCCATCAGATTTTATCAAGTACCCAATTCATTTGGAAGCCATAAGGTTCCTAAAAATATAACTTCTACAAGGATTTTATTAAATACAATTCACATCCCTTAATTAAGGAGATATAAGGAAGCCTACAAAACCTAAGCTCTATAAAGGTTTTATCAAATCAAATTCACATACTCTAAACTAGGGAATCATAAGGTAGACTACTTCAAAGATTCAATTTAGAGTATTTAAAGGATAGCAAGAAACACTATCTCAAAATCTATCAAGAAGAAATATGGATGAAATAATAAGAAATGCCTTTGTTAATGAAGAATTATTTCATGAAATGAAATTATATTCTCAAAAGTTGATAGATACCCTTGAAGGATATGAGAATCTATCAACTAGTGATAAGGAGAGATTCTCCTTATTTCTTGAAGAAGCAAAAGAGGGTATCTTTGAAGCATTAATTGATTATCTTCATGAAAACCTCTTTAAGGCACGATGGAATTCATAAAAGATATTTATATTCACATATGAGGATTGTTTGATGATTTATTTGTCATTAATTGTGTTTGTACTCACTTAACACATGAAGCAAGCTAGCAATACAAATAAATATTATTGTGATGATAGAATAACTCCTGATTTAATTTCCATAAATAATTGCCAAGGTTTTTGGAGATTCAAAATTGGATCAAGAGAAAATATTATCGAGACACATATAGAAAAATATTGAGGAGGGATGTTTTTCGTAGGACTACCTAAACTGTTGAACTTTTTTTCACCATATTTCACTCATCCAAACTTGGATTAAGCCAAAATTTTGAGGGTAGATGCTTGAAAAACCCTAAAAAATCTCCATTAATTTTTAGATCATTTGGATAAACACAAATTCTATAACATCCCTATGTGTGAACGAGATTTTTGGCAAGTGGTTGTGCGAGGGTTTCATCTGGGTTGAGTGCAAGCAGCCTCGAAGGTTGGTTTTCGGGGCCTTTGGACCCTAGAATCCAATATTTTTGTGGTTTCTACTCAATATTTTAGCATAATATGTTGCAGGAGATCCAATATGTGTTAGAAATCTATCTTTCAATAGATCATATTGTGAACTTGAGTGACAACAACTTCCAATTTGCTGCACAAAATAAAAGTGAAAACCATACATTTCCACGACATCTAGGGCAAGGATTAAAGAGATCACAAAATAAGTTTCAAGTAGCTGATAAAAAAATGGCTCAAATCTCAAGTGAATCTGGTGCTAAGGTGCACCCACAAAATAAATCTACTATGAAAACCCCTATCAAGAGTAAGAATTTTGAAGACTTAGCCCCAAAAATTAATTTTAGGGATGCCCTCCATGGTGGATAGCCTCAGCCCAATGCTAATATTAATCTTAGGGCTTCCCATAAACCTCTAAGAATGCCTAATATTGATCCCAGGAAAACAAATTCAAGATGTCTTAAAGCAATTGATGGAACTCCTATTGTTAAGCTTGATATGGGTAACATTCATACTGGAATTGAATATCTAGAAAATAGGACTAATTTTTTGGTTCATGGGTTTTCATCTGAGCCAATCTACTTTCAAATTCTGGGCTAAAAAAGGTTGGAAAACTAAAGGTGAATTACAAATCTCTATTTATCCAAATGGTTATTTTCTTGTTTTATTTGCTAATAATGAGGATAGAGAGAAAACTTTTCAAGAAGGTCCCTGGTTCTTTGGAAGGGCAAGGCTTTTCATGAAGCCATGGCATACTAAATTTAAAGCCAAAGAAGATATACCTTCTACAACTCCCATGTGGGTTAGACTCTTTAGCGTCCCTATTGAATTTTGGAATCCTACTATTTTTCTTCAATTGGAAAATCTTTAGGAATTTTTATGATGACTGTTGATTGTACTTAAAATTTTGAACATATTATTTATGCTCGAATTTGTGTTTTAATGGATTTTGAAAAAACCCTACCTAAAAAGATCACTTTACAATTTGGGGAAGACACTTGGGAGCAAGTAGTGGACTATGAGAACATTCCTTTTCGTTGTAGAATTTTCCATGAATATGGTCATTTGGCTAGTTCTTGCCCAAATAAAATTCCTGATAAAAATATATAAGATATAAACTCAGTAGGCTTCCAAATGCCTAAGAAAAAGAACACTAAAAAAATCAGTTATGAAGGATCAATCAAATTCATATGCTAATATGTTTGAAATCCTTTCCACAAATGATGTCCCAAGTGAGGAAGAGGAAAAAATGGAAACACAAATCTTAGAAACACAATTTAAAGATGAAGGGAAGAACACAAAGACAAACCAACAAATCAAAGGTTTTCAATAGAAAAAAGGGAGAAATTTTACACAAGAAAAACAATATTTTAAATGTCAAAACTTCAAATAATACATGTCCCAATATAGAATTTGTTGAACCCTCTAGTAAAATTTTGGCTGTGTACGAGCATTCTTCAAGGTTAGATGCCATCTCAGCTTCAATTAGAGTAAGTCAAGAAACTGGGAATAAAACTGAAGATGGATTCTAATCAAAAGGCAGGTCGCAAGACCAATCAATATCATATGGTAAAAGAAGATGAAAAGCTTGTAGAGGAAGGTAAGATTAATGTCCTTCCCAACTTTTTTAGCCCTGGTATTAATGAAGATCATAACTTAGAATATTATAGGACTCAAAGGGAGTCTTTCAAAGAAAATTAAAATAGAACAATGATTCAGATAAATCAGCCACATCATGTTTTCCTTCAAGAAACGAAGATGTCAATAGAGGATATGGACTCAATTTCTAGTAAAATTTGGCCAGCTAAAAAAGTGGTTTGCCTTAGTTCCCAGGGGACTTCTGGTGGCATTGCTTGTTTTTGGGACCCAAAATAGATAGTTATTCACCATATGGTTCACATTTGGGGTCTTTTGGCTATAGCTATTCAAAGTAGACATTCCAACCAAATTATGCTCTGCATTATTGTTTATGCTCTAACTACTTTGTTGGAAATATGAGGAAGATTTGTTGTCCATGATTTCAAAAGCATTCTTGTGTTATGTTCGTCATCTTTGAGTACATTAAGTGTTTCTTCCAAAAGCAAGAAGGTCTTGAAAAGCAATAGGTTATAATATTTATTTTTAAATATTATATACCCAAGAGGGCCCAAAGGATGAAGACCCAAGGAAGGAGAAGCAAGTTAAAATTAAATAATAATATTTTATTATTATTATTTCGGGCCAAAAATCAAGCTAAATAAGATCAAGGACCAAGTTGAAAAAGACCCACAATAAAATTTAATTTAAATTAAAATATTTTAATTTAAATAATGATAAGTGCTAACGTTTAATTTAAATATTTATTTAATATTTAAAATTGATTTTAATATTCGAATTTGAATGTCCGCTGATGTATTGAAGACAAAGGGCATGCATATAAATAAGGGAATGATTTCATTTCCAAAATCCACCAAGAAATTTTTCTCGATGATCTCCAATTTATTACATGTGTTGTGTTCATTCGTTTGCTGCATCTGAGGAGGAGGGAACTTTTTTCATTCCATGCATGTGAGGGTTTAATATTTTTGTACAGCGTGGAATTTGGTTATCCCACTGACGGTGATAGCGCAGGTGGCATGTTTGAAATTGTTGAGGCTTTGCTTGTGGTGTGATCATGATTCAACTCCTGTGATCGATTGGCACTTACCCTTTTTATGTTTTGCGTGTTTTGTGGAGAGTCATTGAGGAGTGAGTGCCAAGTATCCCATGTGAAGATGCAGCCCTTGGAGGGCCTAATTCATGGTCAAAAGAGCTGAAGGTTGTGGAGAAACTAAAAGGTATGCAAGTTTAATATTTTAATTTCTATGTATGCTAAGTGTTAGGGGAGTTATAAGGTGAAAAGATTAAAATATTTCTATTGTGACATTTGTGTATGTGGTGAATTATTTTATTATATTGAGTTTGGAGATTATAAGGTGTTCAATGGAAATTGCTATGTATATTGTTTTTGATGAAATTGTTGAAGTGAAATATTGAGTTTGGAGATTACAAGGTGTACAAGAAAAATTGCTATGTATGTTATTTTTGATGAAATTATTTGAGTTAAAATATTGAGTTTGGAGATTATAAGGTGTACAAGAGGACTTGATGTTTTGTGTAAAAATTATTTTGTGAAGAGGTTGTGGTAACCTAACCCTTGATATTGATAAAGATAATAATTGTGATTGAGATAGGTTTTTTGTGATCAAGTGAGTGAGCGGAAATGCAAATGATCAATTAATCAACCAACGATTACAATAGAAAGTCTATGATTAAATAAATAGACTAACTAACATCATTTAGGAAATAGCGCTAACTACCCTCTAACAATAGAGTAGGGAGTTGCGTGATGCTAACCACTAACCTAGGTAGAGAAGTCTAACCAAACCACTAACCTAGGATATTTAGAGATTAACCTAGGATAGAAGAATAAATATCTAGATAGTAAAAGATAAATGTAAATACTCTTTTACCTAGTGGAGTAAATGGTAAGTATCCCAAGTTAATGGAATATTACTCTAACATCCCCCCTTATTACATTATTTGGGTAATACATACATATCCCTCTAATATAACAATATTTGGGAAAAGTATATAATCGCCTCAATACAGTGAAGAAGATGTTGATCTGTTGGTTCTTTGCTCTGTCACAGTGCTCTGGCTGCTCCTAAGCAAAAAGTGGGTCATTCCTCACTATGTCTTCACGCCAACGAATGTCCTTATGGTAATCACATCATCCAACCGATTTGCATGGGTAACCAACCGCTGCAATCGCTAGGTGTAGTAGAATAGATCACTTCATACAAGGTTCATTCATTTACAATATGAATTTGCAAAAGATAAGGTAGCTAAGGTGTCGGTCGCTGCTGAAAATGCACCCTTATAAGTTCCCCCCTTCTTGTTGCAAAACATAGTGTAATTAATTTATGAAGGAAGTGTGACTAAGGTGTCGGTCAAAGCCGAAAATGCACCCTTATAAGTCATCTTCCCTATTTACAAAAATGAGTGAAGAAAAGAAATGGATTTCCCCCTCAATTGCAAAAAATATGCAACTCAAGAGTATTGTGAAGGATTTTACAAATTTTGCCTCCTAGACAATTTTACATCACAAAAAATCGCTCCTCTTGTTACAAGTACTTCAAACACCTAGAATTTGCTATTTATGAAGCCTAAAAGAGGTACAAGCACCCCTTATTGCAAGGTCTTCAAACAAAAAACTTATGCTATTTATGAAGCCTAAAAGAAGAGTGAGAGAAAATGGTGCTTTTGCCCAAGGGACTCATGTGTTTTCCCTCTACAAAATTGTTTTAGCAATTTAGCACTCCTTGTGCTATCTTTGAACCAGAAACAGAATCAAAATGAGACACTTCACTAGAAAGATGGCTTATGTGATGTGCCTTTGCCATTTTAGTTTTGCTTGTTTTGAAACCAACACTGAATGGTGTCTTGGTTTTCATTTTTACAATTTGTGCAAAACTATGCTTTCTAGGCAATTTGATCAAAAAAGTTCACCAATTTGTCCTTTCTTATTGTAAGTACTTCAAGCATGATTGCTATTATGAAGTCTAAAAGAAAAGTTTTAATGTGGATGACTTGGACTTTTCTGATTGCCTTTACAAGTTTTATTTCCCTCTTATCAAAATCGATGTTTGAAGGAAGAAAGGAATTATCCCCCCTTAGTGCAAAGGATTGCAACTTTGAAGGTTCCTTATTTTCAAAAAACTTGTTCTTTCTTTTGATTACCCTAAGAGAGTACCAAAATATAATTCACTCAAACAGATATTTAATGGCACCTGCCTTAACTCCCTTCAAGAAGGATGAAAATTTTGAGGAAATTAAGCCAAACAAATAAGAGTGAATTAGGGGTTTTGATGATTTAGGAGAGAATATCAAGTAATTTTGGCTTTAAATCTGTGCAAGGATTTACACAAATTTGTGAAATTTTGGGGTTTAGTGTGTTCTTGATTCTATGACTTATAATTGCAAAATAAATAATGCAATAATCAAACAAGAATGCCCACAAAATTCTTATCACCTAGGTGTCGGATGCAACCGAAAATGCACCTAATTTGCCAATAAAGGTGTCGAGTAAAATCGAAAATGCACCTTTTTAATTTTTGCAACAAAATGTGTGTTTTGTGTTGTGCAAAAAATGATATTTTTATGTCTCCTACTTTGTTTTCTAATTTTGCAAAAGAAGTACAATGTTGTCTTCTCCCCTGAATTTTGCAAAATTAACAATTTTGAGCACTCCTTCCAAGACAAGTCGACACACGACCCGCATTTGGAAGGCTTCCAAAACTAGTCGACACACGACCTAGTTTTTGATGGACCAAAGGTTACAATTACTTCTCAATTTTTTGCAAAAAAGAATGTGCAATTTTATGTCTTATATCCCCCCTTGGAGAAAACAAATGCACACTTTGCCTTTGAATTTTACAAAAAAAATTGGGTCTCCTTGTGTTACAATTTGGCAAAAAAGGATTCATGTTTGAACCTTTATTGTATGCTAAATTAACAAGGTTGAGAAGAGTTTAGGGTTTTCTTATTTGCAAAAAAAATTGCTCTTCTATGTCTTATATCCCCTCGTGGAGAAAACAAAAGTTCTTCTTGATTTGTTTGCAAAAAAAATCCTTAATTCTCTATTTTAATGCAAAATTTTAATAAAGCTAATCATTATTTAATTAATAATAAAATTTAATTTTGTAAAAAAATCAATGTAATATTAAAAAAAATTGATTTTTAGACAAAAGGTATTAAATTATTAAAAAAAATGATTAAAAATAAAAAAAATTTACAAAAAAAATAAAAATAAATTTACCTTTAGTTTTTTTTTTTTTTTCGTGCGGTGGGCTCCTCGTCGGGAGTCGAACTTGCGACCTCCCATCAGGCAACGCCTTAGTGCTGGCCCTTCCAGCGGTCGGGCTAGCTGGCCCGACGTGAAGGGAAGGGAAGGATTTTCCCTTTCCCTTCACACCTTGCGTGGGCAGGGAAAACTGTGGGATTTATCCCACATCGCCCGCGCAGGCGATATTTGGGGGTATAAAAGGGATTTAAAGCCCTTAGGATATTGACTGCCTTCGGGCAGTCACTCCGCCCCTTTTTGGTCGTCGCCACGTGGTGCGGCCAGGTCGAGTCAGGTGGCACGTGGCAGTCCGCCACGTGTCACCTACGTGTCAGGTCCGATAACACATGGTTTTTTGCCATGTGTCGTGTCCATCTCGTCCTATGTGTATGGTCTAGTGGCTGTGCCACATGTCCTATCCAGGTGGCACTTGCCATGTGTCGTGTCCAGTGTCCTATCCAAGTGGCGCTTGCCACGCGTCGTGTCTAGTGGCCATGCCATGTGTCCGATCTTGTCCAGTAGCTCTTGCCACGTGTCGTGTCCAGTGGCTGTGCCACGTGTTCGGTCTTGTCCAGTGGCTATGCCACATGTCCGGTCCAGTGCTTCAGGATCTGTTCCTAAGCACGCATGGGTCCCAGATACGATTGTCCTTAGGATTTGTGCCCAAGATGGTCCGTAGTTTGTAGGGTCTCTGGTCGTCGGTCATCGGGGATCAAAGGGCACACCTGCCCTCTCATATCCCGGTTGTCGGATCTGGCCGTCGGTCGTCGAGGATCGGAGGGCGCGCCTGCCCTCTCAGATCTCGGTCATCGGAGATCTGACAGGGATTTCCCTATAAGTGGTGGTCAGATCCCCTGACAGGGATGTTCCCTGTCAGTGGGGGTCAAACCCGAGGGCGTTCCTACCCTCGGGTTGGGTCTGGTCTCTGCCTGGGATGGCGCACCTGCCCTCACGATTGTGTTCTAGACCCTACGGGGCAGCACTAGGGGCTACCGGTAATCGAAGGGCCTCCTACCCTCAGGATTCGAGCCCTGTGCTGTGGGCTTTGGCCTGTTGTTAGGCTCGACAGGTCAGACAGCAGAGTGTTGTCAGAATTGTCGAGGTCTACGGGCCTGCTCCCATGGCCGCCCAGGGACATTGGCCTGAGGGCCCTCTCCCATGGCCGCCCGGTGAGGTGGGCCTATGGGCCCGACTACCTGGGATCCATGCAGGTCCTAAGGGCTAGCAGGGCCCTCGAAGATCGTGCCAGGTCCAGGTCGGGTGGAATGAGCGAAGCTCATATTAGGCCACCCGGCTACGATGATACCAATGTGATCAAGTGAGTGAGCAGAAATGCAAATGATCAATTAATTAACCAACGATTACAATAGAAATTCTATGATTAAATAAATAGACTAACTAACAACATTTAGGAAATAGCGCTAACTACCCTCTAACAATAGAGTAGGGAGTTGTGTGATGCTAACCACTAACCTAGGTAGAGAAGTCTAACCAAACCACTAACCTAGGATATTTAGAGATTAACCTAGGATAGAAGAATAAATATCTAGATAGTAAAAGATAAATGTAAATACTCTTTTACCTAGTGGAGTAAATGGTAAGTATCCCAAGTTAATGGAATATTACTCTAACATTTTTAAGGGCACTTCTTCATAAAACAAAAAGGTATGGGCACATCTTTCTTGTGAGTGATTGTTGTATGTTGTGAATACTAAGTTGGAGTGAAAAGGATTGTTTAGTAAGCATTGTTGAGTTTGGTTTTGTATTAATGCTTCAAGGTTTTTCTAGAATAAAGGTTGAAGATAGAATTCTTATTTGATAAGCATTGTTGGAAATATTGGATGAATCTTCATATGCATGATTAGGGTTTGTGCAAGAACATGAGTATCATCGTTATGTGAAGTTGTGAAATATCTTGAACTAGGGTTTGTGAAATAACATGAGTATCGTTGTTATGTGAGATTGGTTGATAAGCATTGTTGGAAACATTTTAGTGAATGTTCATATGCTTGGACTAGGTTTTATAAGTAAGGAGTATTTCATTGAGTGGTTGATTGAGTGGATTTGATTGAGCCTAGTCAAGTGGAAGTGTTGAAGTGATAGTTCTAATTCTATGAAACAAATTGTTCTATATTCTAATTTGATTTGAGAAAGAGATTGAAAGTGATTGAGCATTGTGATGAGTGTGAAGCATATTGAGTCTCTAATAATTCTCTATATGTTTCTATGATATTGGACAATTTCTATTTAAGACTTGTTGAGCAAATTTGAGGTAAGTCTTGGTGAGGACTTGTTGAGCAGATTTGAGATAAGTCTTGGTGAAGACTTGTTGAGAAGATTATACAAGTTCTAGTGAGGACTTGTGGAGCAGAGTTGAGGTAAGTCTTGCTGAAGACTTGTGGATAGATTAGTGTGAGATTTTGTGGAAGCTTACAATGCATATTTTAGACAAGTCCTTAGGAAGACTTGTGAACAGAGTTGATTGATTGATTTTTTCAAGCCTTGAGTTAAGGTTTGGGGCAGATGTAGTAGATTTGATTTGTGATTAAGTCAAGCTTTGTGTTAAGACTTGAGGATAGAGATTGAGTAGATTTGTGCTATATCGAAGGATTATTTTTAGTGTAGATTTGAGGACAGAGATTGAGCAAATTTGTGCTAGACCGAAGGACTATGTTTAGTGTATATTTGAGAACAAATATTGAGTATATTTGTGCTAGACCGAAGGACTGTATTTAGTACATATTTAAGGATAGATATTGAGCAGATTTGTTCTATACCGAAGGATTGTGTTTAGTGTATATTTGAGGATAAAAATTGAGAAGATTTTTGCTAGACCAAAGGACTGTGTTTAGTGGAAATTTGAGATAGATCTGAGAGCAAGCTTTGGAGGTGATAGAGTATAGAGGACGACAGTCTCTAGTGAATAGAGGTCCATTATCCAGGGTAGTGAAGACAGGTCTTTTGTGTGAGGGTAAGAGTATTCAATGGATAGAGATCCATAATCCAATGTAGTGGAGGTAGCAATTCTTCTAGAAGATCACTAGCCAGAGCTAAGGAGAAAGAGTTATCCTATGGATAGATATCCACAAACTTGATTAGGGGATTGGTGTCTCCTTTGGATAGAAGTTCATAAACATTATAATAGGGAAAGGATTACCAAGAGATTTGTTGAGAAAATTTTAGTGAAATATTTTCTCCGTGGAGTAGCCCACATTGGGTGAACCATGTTAAATTTGTGTCTCTATTATGTGTGGTTATTTATGCATTTCTTTGATTATTGCTATTGATATTGCTATTGATACATTGCATAATATTGATTGGGAAACAAAAGTAAAAATTGGTCTTATATTGTTCACCTCCCTCTCAGTATAAGCTTATATTATTCAATTGGTATCAAAGCGGGTTCTTTCGAAAGAGTTTAACATCTTGAAGGAAAATCTTATAAGAACACAAACGGATTCTCAGAGTGGATCCTCAGGAAATTCAACACCATTGTTCAATGGGAATAATTATACACTATGGAGCACAAGGATGAAGTTTCATTTAATGGTATGGAGCACAAGGATGAAGTTTCATTTAATGGCACTTGGAAATGAAGTGTGGGAGGCAGTTGAAAATGGATACACACCACCAACAACTCCACCTATAGATAAATATGGTAAGCTTCTACATCATTATAATTCAAGAGCAATGAATGCAATTCAAAAGGACTTATGTGAAATAGATTTTATAAATATTATGCATTGCAAATCAACAAAGGATATTTGGGATAAGTTGCAAGGCATAAATGAAGGAGATAAAAAGGTCAAAAGGGTAAAGTTGAAAAATTTTAAGATATAATTTGAAGACCTAAAAATGAAGGATGAAGAAAATATTGTGGGATATCTACTTTGTGTGGATGAGGTTGTTAGCTCCATGCAAGGACTTGGGATTGAAGTTTTAGAACCTGATGTGTGTGATAAGATTCTAAGGTCACTCCCAAAAAGGTTTGGTAAAAATATTTCAGCTATAGAAGATTCAAAAGATATTGATCATTTGACAAGAAATGAATCACATGGCATTCTCACAGCTTTTGAGATAAGAACAAAAGAGGAATGTATTCCCAAAAAAGAAGCAACATTTAAATCCACTAAGAAGACTAAGGGTAAGAAGTCAGATTCAAGCAATGAGTTATCTAGTTATGAAGAAGCTAATTATGGTAGAAGGAACAAGGACTCAAGAAAATATAAAGGTACGAAATCAGTTAGATGTTTTAAATATGGAAAATATGGTCACTATGCATCTGATTTTTCAGAAGCTATAAATAGCAGTGATGATGAGAAACAGGATCATAAGAACAGGGATGCAGAAAGGCACAGGTACCAAAAGAAAAATAGGGATGGACAAGGTACACAAGGAAAGAAGTTATTCCAGAGGCACAAGAAGAGTTTCTATGTAGATAAGGCAAGCAAGTACTCAACTTATAGTGATGATGGTTCCTAAAATAATGATAGAGATGAAGTTTTATTTGTGGTAAAATAAAAAGAAGTGGTTAGGAAAAGAACACCAATAATCCTCAAATGTTTTAGATGTGGTAACTTTGGTCATCTTGAGGATAGTTGTACAAAGAGTGATTTCAGTTTTAGTGATGATGAATATGAAGATACACTTGAAGGACCAGAAGAGAATCTTCTTATGGCTCTAAAATAAGGAGGTGATCCTAAAGAAGACAAGTTAGAAAATAATGAAGATGTTTTCAAAGGCAAACAAATAGAGGAAGAATTAGAGAAGGGAGAAGTTGATCTTAAAGGAGAGCTTATTCATTCTCTTTATGCATTAAAAATGGTAAGAAAGTAAAACTCCCAACTTAAAATTCAGTTTCAAGAATGTGATGAAGAAAAAGGAAAGCTTATAGAGGATCTAAATAAGTCAATGGCTAAGACAAGGAAGTTCAAATATAGGTTAGAAGTAAAGGTCTTAGAATGTGAAAGGTTGGAGCATGAAGTAGCTTCACTAAGGAAAGAAGTGAAAGATTCTAAGGATAGGTTACACAAGTTTGGAAGAAGCTCAAAGAATTTGGATAAGGTTATCAAGACACAAAAATCTAAATCAAGCAAAATAGGTCTTGGTTTTGAACAGGTACAAAAAAAACAAAAAGATGAGTCAATATCAAGTTCTGAATAAGAAGAAACTTCAAAAGAAGAGAGTGTAAGAGAAAGTGAGACTTCTGAGGATGATTTGGAAAATAGAAAGTTCAACAAGGAAAGAAACAATGCACAAATGAGGAATAGATGGAATAGAAACCAACACAGAGTAAAAGAGAATAAAAGACCCATGGGGTCAAGGCAAGGCAACTTCAATGGATGATGCTTCTCATGTCACAAGTTTGGTCACAAAGCTTCTCAGTGTAGGAGACATGAAAGATAGGAATATGGGAACTTTAGAAATAGGTAACTTTTTCAAGGATATTGCTACTCTTGTAATCAGTTTGGTCACAAGGTAGTTAACTGTAGGGTTCATAACAGGAATGGATATGGCTTCACCAGGAGAAATCCCAAGACATTTGCACCTCCAAGGAATAATAGCATTAAGTGTTATAAGTGCAATAATGATGGACATACATCAAAGTGGTGTAGAGCAAAAATTCTAGAGACAAGAAGGAACAGAAATAGTATAATCCATATTTGGCCCTAAACTAAGGGCCTTCATCCATTATTTTATCCCTTATTTATGATCTAGAGAAGATAATAATGTAAAATCCTTTTGAAAATTATACTATGGAGTAATTTCAATTGAATCCTCACTTCTACTTGATCCAATTTTAAATATCAAGAAAACCTAGCCAGTATCCAGGGAACTTATATATTAACCCTCTAGTTTTGAGAAACATTATATCATGCTCGATTGTCTCATCCATGGTAATCACTTCTAGTGTAGTAATTTTTATCATGATAGGGTTTGTCATATAGTTGCTATTCCTCTTATCACTAACTAGGGCATGCATACTTCCAACTAGGGCATCCTTACTTCCAATAAGGAATTTAAAAAATGACTTTCTTGCCATGTTAACTAGATTTTCTTCACATGAATCTTTTAGTTTTCAAATTTCTCCCAATATTTGAAACAACAAGAAGTGGTACTCCCTTCTTGCTCATAGTTTACTTCCTCCATTTTGCTTCGCTCCTTGCTCACTCCTCCTTAATTAAAATGTTACATTAAATTTTAATATAAAATTTGAACATCAACTATATAAACTCTATGTTTAACATTTTCTTAATTACTAATAAAATGCCATTTAACATTTATAAAGTCCCTTACAAGTAAAGGTACAATACAATAAAGTAAAATGTTTAAAATATAATTAAATATCAAATAATTTATAGATATAGTTACAAGGTTTTGGTAAAATGATAAGTGAACCATGCTAATATTACAAGGTTAAAAGTTCAAAGCTCGTAATCTCAAGTCCCCATATACATGTTTATAATATTTAATATTAATTAAAAAAAAACTTCATATGATAAGACTAACACAAAACTAACTTCTATAGAGTAGATATAAAATGCATTATATCTTGCTGAGAGGCCCAGGTTCAAATCTCTCGCCTCACATGTTGCGGATATGTTATGTAATGGTTCCCTCGTGGTCACAGTCTGTTTACCCCTTGTGGCCACCACCAAAAAAAAAAAAAAAACTAACACAAAACTAACTTTTATAGAGTAGATATAAAATGAAAAAATAATACATTTATGCTTTAAGTTTAAAATATTAATTTTTAATATATTATTATAAAATTAAGTTTAAATATAAAAAATATATCTTAATCACTTAAGTAATGGGAATTTTGATCAGGAATTCCCTAATCTGTTATAACAACTCCACCAGGGAGATACACACTTACCCATGTTACGGTTTGAACCTTGGACCTTCTGAAGAAGAGCCAAAGCCCAAATCGTTGTGCTGCATCCCCACATGCAAAATTAAAATGTTAACTTGTGTACTTTATAACCACTTAAATTTTACTCTACTAAAATATTAATATTTTATAATAATTTATTAAAAAATAAATATTTTTTTTGAAAAATAATTTGAAAAAACTTATATTAGAACAAAGATTATTTATAAGTTGGGATGAGACTTCTCCCAACCTTAGTCAAAGAGAATACATGTTTACAACATTAAAAGAAGATTTGCATAAGCCATATTTCGACAATGATTGTTCACATGTTTACAATTATAAAAGAAGATCTAGATTGGAGCACAAATCTCCTAAACCATATTTTCGAAAGGGTATTAGCTAAACACTGGATTTGCTCACCAACCTGCCTAATCATTTCATCCTCAATAGTCATGTCACTCTGCCACTGAACCCCTACCTCCTTCTCAGTGCTTGTCTTAGCCAGGAAGTCTGCCACTTTATTTAGATCTCTATTCACCTAAACTGGAATCACATCATCTAATTCCCTCCACAATTCCTTCATTTGAGTGACAAGAATCCTCAACCTACATGTCTTCAAAGCAAAGTTCCTCATGCAATTTAGAGCTTCAACCATTGTTTAAGAATTTGATTCTAGAATTCCCAAGCCTTGCAGTTCCCAATAAAATACTGTTTCAATATGATTCTACCAAACCACTCCAATTTCAACTCTACCCAAATTACTTTTTACAACTCCATCAATATTAATTTTAATCCAATTAAAAAATAAATATTAAACTAAATTTAATTTTATATTAATTCATCCTATTAGGTTAGATGGAGATTTCATGTAAGAAGACATATACTTGTACATGTCAACGGTAGTCTTGTTATTAAAGCCTTCATCACGCATCCTTGAAGGGAACTGCTTGTCTTTGGATTGAGCACAATTTCTGTGTAAAATTGTTTTCTGTCTCTTGATATTTGTAGTCCCAACGTTATTGGCCTATTGCAGAACAAGTCAAATGGCAAATTCTCTTAGTGTTCTCGTGACCGGGTAAATGTCCCGCGAAAGGGATATGTACCTAGCACTTGGAAACAGACGACGGTGCTAATGGAAGCCACATATATTCCGTCAACGAGTAAGCCAGCTGCACGTCAAATAGGGTGGAACGCATCATATAAAATTATTATATTAAAAATTTTGAATCTTTTTAGGAAGACATTGCAGTCTGGCGTCTTTTACTCTTATCAAACAGTCTTAACATAAACTTACAGTGGTAGTCTAACCAAATTAAAAAATATATAAGGAACCTTTGTCTTAAAAAAAAATAAAGATTTAAATTTTAGTTTTTTTATTAAATTTTTTAATTTTATATATATTTTTTTATTTATTATATTCATAAGGGAGTACCAATCCACTAACTGTTAAAAACATTAATTAATATATATATTTTTTAATATATTTTAATATATTAAAATTTAAAAAAAAATTACTGAATTGTAGGTTTAATATATTAAGGCTTTATTTGTTTATTTAAGTAAGACTAAGAACTCATTTTTTTAATGATATTTTTTTTCCTAACTTTTTCTACTACGTTTGATTAATCTTTTTATAAAATTAATAAGTCTGTAATTTTTTAAAGTTTATTTTATTTATATTTTTGGAATTTAATGGTAAAGTTTTTGAAACTTTGAATAGAGGAGTAATTTTTGTAAGTCTATGTTATCTGTATATTTTTAATTTGATTGGCTTAATGGTTGAGACTTTGAATAGAGGTTTAAGGTTAGAATAATAAAGGAAGGAGGTCCAGTTGATTAGATAATCATATATTAGGTAAACATTTCCATGACAATTGTCTTATTTAGAATAATATAGGAAGGAGATGAGTTGTACAATGATCCAATTATAATTAGATAATCATATATTAAGTAAATAACATCTTCTATGACATTTGTCTTATATAGCTTCCCTAGTATTAAAAAAATACTTTAAAAACTCAATCTAGCTTATAAAGAAGATATTTTAAATTTTCCTTCTTATACACATTCGCTATGGGGGTTGAACCCAAGTCTCATCACCCATAATGCAAGTGGCATACACATCCGCTATGGGGGTTGAATCCAAGTCTCATCACCCATAATGCAAGTGGCGTCTTTGCTGGTAGACCACATGCACACCGATAACTCCTCACATCTTTACTAAGAAGATCTCTTCATATCTTATCAAATTTAGATATTTTATTTTATCAAGTCGAAGGTCGGGCCTGTTGGTCAAAGCTTTTTCTTGAAAGAGTGGAGATCATTGTTTAAATCCCTTAGGTCTCTGCAAGTGACATATTTACTGCTATGGAAGTTGAATCCAAGTCTCATCACCCATAATGCAAGTGGCATACACATCCATTGTGGGGGTTGAATCCAAGTCTCATCACCCATAATGCACGTGGCGTCCTTGCTGGTAGACCACATGCACACCAATAACTCCTCACATATTTACTAAGAAGATCTCTTCAAATGTAATCAAATTTAGATATTTTATTTTATCAAGTCAAGGGTCGAGCCCATTGGTCAAAGCTTTTTCTTGAAAGAGTGGAGATCATTGTTTGAATCCCTTAGGTCTCTGCAAGTGACATCTTTACTGGTAGACCACACGTGGATAACTCCTTACATATTTACTAAAAAAATCTCTTCAAATGTTATCAAATTTAGATATTGTTATCTTTGTCGGTAGACCACACGTGGATAACTCATCACATCTTTACTAAAAATATCTCTTTAAATGTTATCAAATTTAGGTATTTTATTTTGTAAGTGGAAGGGTTTGACTCTTGGCCAAAGTGTTTCCTTGGAAGTGTAGAGGTCATGGTTTGAATCCCTTAGGCCTAGGCCTAGTAGAATGGATAACTCACATTTTTACTAAAAATACCTCTTCAAATGTTATCAAATTTAGATATTTTATTTTTTCAGATGGGAGGGTTTGACCATTGGTTAAAGTGTTTTTTTGGAAGTGTAGAGATCACGATTTTAATCTCTTAGGCCTAGTGGAAGAACCTGAGAGCGTGTTGTGTCAAAGTTGTCAACTACCTTAAAATGTTTATGCAACTAGAAGTTATACTAGCAGTGTTGGCATTTTTGCCACATTGTTTTTATTGTTACTGTTCATGCAAGAGAATGCACAAATTGTAGAGATACTCACTCCTCTGTTTGTCCCTCCAAGCACTTTGAAAAGCAAAATACAAAAATCTCTACAAGTTTCGTGTTTAAGCAAAGTAAGTGTAATATGTCGCGATATCACGACATGTCGTGATTTCGCGACCTGTTGCAGTTTCGCGGTGTCCGGTGAAGAAAAGAGCTAAGTATAGAAAATGTCATGATATCACGACATGTCGTATTTTTGTGACCTGTCATGTTTTCACGACTAAAAGTAGCCAAAGGAAGCAAGGAAGTAAAACTGTCGTGATATCGTGACATGTTGGATTTTCATGACTTGTTGCGGTGAGGGAGCACTAAAGTGAAAATTGTCGCGATATCGCGACATGTCGCATTTTCGCGACTTGCAGTGGCAACAAAGCAAAGTGACAGGAAAATGTCGTGATATCGCGACATACAGCAGCCAAGAGGAGTGCCAAGGAAAAATGTCACGATATCGCGACAAGAAAGCAAGGAAGGAGCAAGATGGTACGGAATGGCGCGATATCGCGACATGTCGCATTTTCGCGAAAGGGCTGAAGATAAACACAAGGCGGGAGAAAGATGTCACGATATCGTGACATTTTTGGAAACGAAGCCAAGCAAGAGAAACTTGTCATGGTTTGCGATAGGAAGCGACAACGACAAAGAAGGCAAGAAATTATCACGATTTCACGACATGTCATGATTTCACGAGGAAAGTGCGAAAGCAGCCAAATAGCACGAAATGTCACGATTTCACGACATGACTAATTTTCACGATCGAAAAGCAGCAAAGTACAAGAAGATAGAAACATGTCACGATTTTGCGACTTGTTGAAGACGAAAGAACAAAACGGAAAAAACGTCGCGTTTTCATGGACCGAAGGCTGAAAAGTACAAGGTAGAAGGAAAGTGTCGCGATTTCATGACATGTCACGTTTTCGTGGTGAAAAAGCGAGAAGGACAGTGCCAAGTACGGAATGTCGTGATTTCGCGACATGTCCCATTTTTGCCACTTGCAAGAAGATGAAAGCCAAGAAAGAGAAGGATGTCGCGATTTCGCGACATGGTGCGTTTTTGCGGGTATAAAGCAGAAAAGGAGCCAGAAGGAAGAAATGTCACGATTTCGCGACATGTTATATTTTCACAAGGAGCAGCAAAAAAACCAAAACAGAGGAGAATGTCGCGATTTCGCGACATGTCATAGAGACAAAGCTAAATGAAGAGAAGATGTCTTGATTTCGTGACATGTCGCATTTTCGTGACTAGTGGCAAAAAGAGAAAGCAGTAAGGTAAAAGTGTCGCGATTTCGCGACATGTCGCATTTTCACGACCTGTCTCATTTTCGTGACAAAAGCAACAACAAAGGCCCGATATAGTTCAGTCCACATTTTTCCTTCAAAATTGCATAGGAGAATGTGAGGAGAAGATAAGGATCAAATAAAAGCTCTCCAATTGATTTTGAGATCGTGGTCAAAGAGGCTCCAAGATTAAATGTTGTTGTTTACCTATGTGTGCAAGATGGAAGAACATGAGGCAGTTTTTGACGCCACCAAAATTAAAGACGCCTCTAGTATTAAAATTTTTTGTTCGTGATCTCCTAACAACTTCAAGCTTGCCCCGATAATGGTCATTTAATGAAGAAATATGGTCTCTTGTTTCTGTTTAATTTTCAGTTTTGATCCATAAAAATAGGGAATGTCATTTCTCCGAGGCATATTAAGGGGGATTATTTCTCTTTTCAAGTGCATATTTTTTGGATCGCTTCTTCAAAATCTGTTTTATGTTTTAAATGTTGTGACATAAAAGAGAGAGGGAAGACCTCTATAAATACTCATGTATATCTAAAGAAAAAGAGGTTAGACATTTTGCAAGAAAACTCTCTAAGTTCTCTGCATCAATAGAAGAGACTCGACTTCTGAAATTTGCAAGCATTCTTATGTGTGTGATTTCCTTCTATTTTTAAAGTCATTTTTTTTTATGCTCATGCTCTTGTTGTTAAGTTTTGAATTCTACATTCTGAATTCAAACGTTGTTGGTTCGTGAGTAGATTTTGAAATGCGATCTGGGGGTTATCTCCACAAAGGTGTGAGTTTAATTCTGTTGATTTCCTTTTATTATATGTTGTTATAAAACTTGGTGGAATTCTTACTGTTAGTATGCCCTAAATTATACACTTCGGCCTGTGGCTATATTTCCCTTTCTTTCAGTTACTTTTCAATTTCTTTCCTACACTCTTATCTTCAAACAAGTTTAGATTAGTTGGGAGCCAACCCTCTCTTGAGATTGGCCCGGGAGATTTCTCTTTCTCTCGGCCTTTCAATGTTGGTCGGGTCTAGGGTGCATTTCATATGACTAGGTGGATTCGTGACCAACAGTTTTTGGCACACCCGGTGGGACTCACAAGTCCCATTTTTTGACACCCGAAGGAATCAAGATTTTGATGAACTGTCTTGACCTCAAAGCGGAGATTGTAAGTTCATCTGGCGACTCTATTGAGCTGAAGATCCAAATTTCTTGATCGTAGATGCCTTTTGAATCTAAAATAAGACACCCCGAAGGAATCAAGGTTTGGTGAGCAGCCTTGACCTCACAAGCGAAGAAAAGAATGTGCACCTGGCGACTCTGACTTAGTGGTGATAACCGTGATCTCTATAGACCGCTGCTATAATGGCAAGTGTAAGTTGTCCTAGCTGGGATGATCTTGGCCCTTTGAATCTTCAAAGTTACCATGAAATTCCCAAAAGCGCCTTGAAGACATTGACGAAATACAATGGCACTAAAGGAATGGCCCTAGAGCATATTGAAGATGTTGTTGCTTTGTCAATCCTCCATGACATAATCCATGAAGATGTCATGATCAAACTTTTGGTTATGTCCTTGGAAGGAACGACATTGCAGTGGTACAAACTGCTCGAGCGTAAAAGCATCTACTCATGGGATGACTTAGTAGGAGCACTAATCAGAACATTCAACGACTCTCAGGATCCCTTTCAGCTTTTAATGCACTTCTCCACCATTACGAAAGCACCTCTAAAGAGCATCACAGACTTTAATATCCGATTCTATAGAAGTTGGGAGAGAATTCCAGGGGAGATCCAGTCGACACCCACCCAAGCCCACCTCTTCTATGTTTGAGCCTTTCACCCGGACATGAGCCTCCTCTTACTGCAATAAGGTGAACGAAGGTTCCCTCAAATCTTTGAGGAAGCAGTGCGAGCGGAACAACTTTTGCTCCTGTCAGGAAAGTGGCAGTGGGGAGAAACCCCATCACCTTATCCAGTAGTCGTTGCTCCTGTCTACCATACGCAGTATTCACCATGGAAGATTCCTCATACTGAGCAGAGACCTGATATGCAGCCGTGTGGAGCCCAAGAGGCAGATTTCATCCAAGTCCAACGATGGGAATATGCAAGCTTTGTCTCGACAATAGATAATATGGTTGCTTGTAGTTTCCATCAGGAGATGGGCCAAGAAGGGGAACAGGCTCAAGTGGCAGAACCTGAGAGCAAAGAGGGAACATTTTTGCACCATTTTTGTGTCCCAGGGCATAACATGCAAGTGTTCAACCAGAACCCATTAAACATGTCTCATCAAGAAGTTGAGCCTGAGGAGATCCTGGAAAAAGGCCTATCATCGAAAAAGTCTTGTTATCGCATCAAGGGGTTGGAGGAGCCTGTACTCAGCCCACAGCCAGTGGACTCTTTAAAATGGTGGTATTGGCTCCAGCCATCACTACAACCGGTACCCAAAGGAGCCCTCCATGTGGAAAATCTCTTTGCTACATTATTCGTCAATTATGTGGGTACTAGCATGCATGATAACTTGCCATGTTGCACCCTGTTCGCAACATGGAGAACTTCGAGAGGTCATCCCAACTTCAAGGACCGACTCAAGTATGATCAGATCTAGTCTGGACACTGCAGGTTCATCGGATAGACACCCAAAGCTGGGTTTGTGGTGGCGGCATGCCAATCATGTCGCAAACTTTTGTGTAAATATTGTAAATAGCCCGGCTAGTAAATAAAGTGTCGAGGGCACTAAGTGTTGCTTAGGAGCTTAGGTACAGTTTTCTGTTTAGTTTGTGTGTGTTTCTTTTTTGCACTTACCCAGCTCAACCGAGCTAGGCAAAATGCAGTAGTTAAAGAAATAAGGAAGTTCTGCTATTCTATAAATTTTTGCTGAAGGTCCTATTTTGAGTGTCGAGCGCCAGTAAGAGCTTGTTGCAGCAGCCCGCAGATACGTCCAACATAAACCAACATTCACTTCTTCAGCTCCTCTAGCTTCTTGACTTTGTTGCCCAATGGATAAAGGCCTGAGGTTCGTGATACAGCAGAACTGTATACCCCGCGAGCTGCCAAGAATGTTGGCATTTTTGCCACATTGTTTTTTTTGTTACTGTTCATGCAAAAGAATGCACAAATTGTAGAGATACTCACTCCTTTATTTGTCCGTCCAATCACTTTGAAAGGGAAAATACAAAAATCTCTACAAGTTTCGTGTTTAAGCAAAGTAAGTGTAAGATGTTGCGATATCGCAACATGTCACGATTTCGTGACCTATTGCAGTTTCGCGGCGTCCGATGAAGAAAAGAGCTAAGTATGGAAAATGTCGCGATATCGTGACATATCGTATTTTCATGACCCGTCGTGTTTTTGTGGCTAAAAGCAGCCAAAGGAAGTAAGGGAATAAAACTGTCGCGATATCGCGACATGTTGGATTTTCGTGACTTGTTGCGGTGAGGGAGCACTAAAGTGAAAAGTTGTCGCGATATCGCGACATGTCGCATTTTCACGACTTGCAGTGGCAACAAAGCAAAGTGACAGGAAAATGTTGCGATATCGCGACATACAGCAGCCAAGAGGAGCGCCAAGGAAAAATGTCGCGATATCGCGACATGTCGTGATATCGCGACTGGAAAGCAAGAAAGGAGCAATATGGTATGGAATGGCATGATATCATGACATGTCACATTTTCGTGGAAGGGCTGAAGATAAACATAAGGCAGGAGAAAGATGTCACGATATCACGACATTTTTGGAAATGAAACCAAGCAAGAGAAACTTGTCTCGATTTCGTGACAAGAAGCGGCAATGACGAAGAAGGCAAGAAATTGTCATGATTTTGTGACATGTCATGATTTTACGAGGAGGAAAATGCGAAAGCAGGATAGCACGGAATGTCACGATTTCGTGACATTACTAATTTTCGCGGTCGAAAAGCAGCAAAGTACAAGAAGATAGAAACATGTCGCGATTTCGCAACTTATTGAAGATGAAAGAACAAAATGGAGAAAACGTCGCATTTTTGTGGACTGAAGGTTGAAAAGTACAAGGCAGAAGAAAAGTGTCGTGATTTCGTGACATGTCGCATTTTCGTGGTGAAAAAGCAAGGACAGTGCCAAGTACGGAATGTTGTGATTTCGCAACATGTCCCATTTTTGCCACTTGCAAGAAGATGGATGCCAAGAAAGAGTAGGATGTCGCTATTTCACGACATGTCGCGTTTTCATGGGTATAAAGCAAAAAAGGAGCTAGGAGGAAGAAATGTCACGATTTCGCGATATGTTACATTTTCGTGACAAGGAGCAGCGAAAAAGCCAAAACAGAGGAGAATGTCACGATTTCACAACATGTCATGGAGACAAAGCTAAATGAAGAGAAGATGTCATGATTTTGTGACATGTCACATTTTCATGATTGGTGGCAAGAAGAGAAAGCAGTAAGGTAAAAGTGTCGTGATTTCGCGACATGTCGCATTTTCGTGACCTGTCTCATTTTCACGATAGAAGCAACAACAAAGGCCCGATACAGTTCAGTCCGCATTTTTCCTTCAAAATTGCATAGGAGAACGTGAGGAGAAGATAAGGATCAAATAAAAGCTCTCCAACTAATTTTGAGATCGTGGTCAAAGAGGCTCCAAGATTAAATGTTGTTGTTTACCTTTGTGCGCAAGATGGAAGAACATGAGGCAGTTTTCGACGCCACCAAAATTAAAGACGCCTCCAGTATTAAAAGTTCTTGTTCGTGATCTCCTAAAAACTTTCGACTTGCCCTGATAATGGTCATTTAATAAAGAAATATGGTCCATTGTTTCTATTTAATTTTCAGTTTTGATCCATAAAAACAGGGAATGTGATTTCTCCGAGGCAGATTAAGGGGGATTGTTTCTCTTTTCAAGTGCATATTTTGTGGATCGCTTCTTCAAAATCTATTTTATGTTTTAAATGCTATGATGCAAAAGAGAGAGGGAAGACCTCTATAAATACTCATGTATATCTAAAGAAAAAGAGGTTAGACATTTTGCAAGAAAACTCTCTAAGTTCTCTACATCAATAGAAGAGACTCGGCTTCTGAAATTTGCAAGCATTCTTATGTGTGTGATTTCCTTCTATTTTTAAAGTCATTTATGTTTATGCTCATGCTCTTGCTGTTAAGTTTTGAATTCTGCATTCTAAATTCAAACGTTGCTGGTTCGTGAGTAGATTTTGAAATGTGATCTAGGGGTTATCTCCACAAAGGTGTGAGTTTAATTCTGATGCTTTCCTTTTATTATATGTTGTTATAAAACTTGGTGGAATTCTTACTATTAGTCTGCCCCAAATTATACACTTTGGCCTATGGCTATATTTCCATTTCTTTCTGTTACTTTTCGATTTCTTTCCTGCACTCTTATCTTCAAACAAGTTTAGATTAGTTTGGGAGCCAGCCCTCTCTGGAGATTGGCCCGAGAGACTTCTCTTTCTCTTGCCCTTTCAATGTTGGTCGGGTCTAGGGCGCATTTCATATGACTAGGCGGATTCATGACCAACAGTTTTTGGCACTCCCGGTGGGACTCACAAGTCCCATTTTTTGACACCCGAAGGAATCAAGATTTTTGATGAACTGTCTTGACCTCAAAGCGGAGATTGTAAGTTCATCTGGCGACTCTGCTGAGCTGAAGATCCAAATTTCTTGATCGTAGATGCCTTTTGAATCTAAAAGAAGACACCCCGAAGGAATCAAGGTTTGGTGAGCAGCCTTGACCTCACAAGCGGAGAAAAGAATGTGCACCTGGTGACTCTGACTTAGTGGTGATAACCGTGATCTCTGTAGACCGCTGCTATAATGGCAAGTGTAAGTTGTCCTAGCTGGAATGATCCTAGCCCTCTGAATCTTCAAAGTTACCATGAAATTCCTAAAAGTGCCTTGAAGACATTGACGAAATACAATGGCACTAAGGGAATGGCCCTAGAGCATATTGAAGATGTTGCTACTTTTTCAATCCTCCATGACATAATCCATGAAGATGTCATGATCAAAATTTTGGTTCTGTCCTTGGAAGGAACGACCTTGTAGTGGTACAGACTGCTCGGGAAAAAAAGCATCTTCTCATGGGATGACTTAGCGGGAGCACTAATCAGAACATTCAATGGCTCTCAAGATCCCTTTTAGCTTTTAATGCACTTCTCCACCATCACGAGAGCACCTCTGGAGAGCATCATAGACTTCAATGTCTGATTATGCAGAAGTTGGAAGAGAATTCCAAGGGAGATCCAGTCGACACCCACCCAAGCCCACCTCTTTTATGTTCGGGCCTTTCACCCGGATATGAGCCTCCTCTTGCTGCAATCAGGTGAACGAAGGTTCCCTCAAATCTTTGAGGAAGTAGTGCGAGTGGAACAACTTTTGCTTCTGTCAGGAAAGTGGCAGTGGGGAGAAACCCCATCACCTTATCCGGTAGTCGCTGCTCCTGTCTACCCTACATAGTATTCACCATGGAAGATTCCTCATACTAAGCAGAGACCTAAGATGCAGCCATGTGGAGCTCAAGAGGCAGATTTCATCCAAGTCCAACGATGGGAATATGCAAGCTTTGTCCCGACAATAGATAATATGGTTGCTTGTAGTTTCCATCAGGAGATGGGCCAAGAAGGGGAATAGGCTCAAGTGGCAGAACCTGAGAGCAAAGAGGGCACATTTTTGCACCCTTTTTGTGTCCCAGGGCATAGCACGCAAGTGTTCAACCAGAACCCATTAAACATGTCTCATCAAGAAGCTGAGCCTGAGGAGATCCTGGAAAAAGGCCTATTGTCGAAAAAGTCTTGTTATCACATCAAGGGGTTGGAGGAGCCTGTACTCAGCCCACAACTAGTGGACTCTTCAAAATGGTGGTATTGGCTCCAGCCATCACTACAACTGGTACCCAAAGGAGCCCTCCATGTGGCAAATCTCTTTGCTACATTATTCGTCAACTATGTGGGTACTGGCATGCATGATAACTTACCATGTTGCACCATGTTCACAACATGGAGAACTTCAAGAGGTCATCCCAACTTCAAGGACCGACTCAAGTACGATCAGATCTGGTCTGGACACTGCAGGTTCACCGAATAGACACTCGAAGTTGGGTTTGTGGTGGCGGCATTCCAATCATGTCACAAACTTTTGTGTAAATATTGTAAATAGCCCGGATAGTAAATAAAGTGTCGAGGGCACTAAGTGTTGCTTAGGAGCTTAGGTATAGTTTTTTGTTTAGTTTGTGTGTGTTTCTTTTTTGCACTTACCCAGCTCAACCGAGCTAGGCAAAATGTAGTAGTTAAAGAAATAAGGGAAGTTCTGCTATTCTATAAATTTTTGCTAAAGGTCCTATTTTGAGTGTCGAGCGCCAGCAAGAGCTTGTTGCAGCAGCCCACAGAGACGTCCAGCATCAACCAGCATTCACTTCTTTAGCTCCTCTAGCTTCTTGACTTTGTTGCCCAATGGATAAAGGCCTGAGGTTCGTGCACATAGCAGAACTGTATACCCCGTGAGCCTCCAAGAATGTTGGCATTTTTGCCACATTGTTTTTGTTGTTACTGTTCATGCAAGAGAATGCACAAATTGTAGAGATACTCACTCCTCTGTTTGTCCCTCCAATCACTTTGAAAGGGAAAATACAAAAATCTCTACAAGTTTCGTGTTTAATCAAAGTAAGTGTAAGATGTGATATCGCGACATGCCGTGATTTCGCTACCTGTTGCAGTTTCGTAGCGTCCGATGAAGAAAAGAGCTAAGTATAGAAATGTTGCGATATCGCGACATATCACATTTTCATGACCTGTCGCATTTTCGTGGCTAAAAGCAGCCAAAGGAAGCAAGGGAGTAAAACTATCGCGATATCGCGACATGTTGGATTTTCGTGACTTGTTGCGGTGAGAGAGAACTAAAGTGAAAAGTTGTCGTGATATCACGACATGTCGCATTTTCGCGACTTGCAATGGCACCAAAGCAAAGTGACAGGAAAATATCGCGATATCGCGACATACAGCAGCCAAGAGGAGTGCCAAGGAAAAATGTCGCGATATCGCGACATGTCACGATATCACGATAGGAAAGCAAGGAAGGAGTAAGATGGTACAGAATGGCATGATATCGTGACATGTCACGTTTTCACGAAAGGGCTGAAGATAAACACAAGGTGGGAGAAAGATGTCGCGATATCGTGACATTTTTGGAAACGAAGCCAAGCAAGAGAAACTTGTCGCAATATCGCGACAAGAAGCGACAACGAAGGAGAAGGCAAGAAATTGTCACGATTTCACGACATGTCATGATTTCATGAGGAGAAAGTGCGAAAGCAGCTAGATAGTACGAAATGTCACGATTTCGTGACATGACGAATTTTCACGACCGAAAAGTAGCAAAGTACAAGAAGATAGAAACATGTCACGATTTCGTGACCTATTGAAGACAAAAGAACAAAATGGAGAAAATTTCGCGTTTTCGTGGATCGAAGGCTGAAAAGTACAAGGCAGAAGGAAAGTGTCACGATTTCGCGACATGTCACGTTTTCATAGTGAAAAAGCGAGAAGGACAGTGCCAAGTATGGAATGTCGTGATTTTGTGACATGTCCCATTTTCACCACTTGCAAGAAGATGAAAGCCAAGAAAGAGTAGGATGTCATGATTTCGTGACATGTCGCATTTTTGTGGGTATAAAGCAGAAAAGGAGCCAGAAGGAAGAAATGTCACGATTTCGCGACGTGTTATATTTTCACGACAAGGAGCAGCGAAAAAACCAAAACAGAGGAGAATGTCACAATTTCGCGACATGTCATAGAGACAAAGCTAGATGAAGAGAAGATGTCTCGATTTCGTGACATGTCGCATTTTCGTGACTGGTGACGAAAAGAGAAAGCAATAAGGTAAAAGTATCACGATTTCGCGACATGTCACATTTTCGCGACATGTCACATTTTTGCGACCTGTCTCATTTTCGTGACAGAAGCAACAACAAAGGCCCGATACTGTTCAGTCCGCATTTTTCCTTCAAAATTGCATAGGAGAACGTGAGGAGAAGATAAGGATCAAATAAAAGCTCTCCAACTAATTTTGAGATCATGGTCAAAGAGGCTCTAAGATTAAATGTTGTTGTTTACCTATGTGCGCAAGATGGAAGAACATGAGGCAGTTTTCAATGCCACCAAAATTAAAGACGCCTCCAGTATTAAAAGTTCTTGTTTGTGATCTCCTAACAACTTCCGGCTTGCCCCGATAATGGTCATTTAATGAAGAAATATGGTCCCTTGTTTCTGTTTAATTTTTAGTTTTGATCCATAAAAATAGGGAATGTCATTTCTCCGAGGCAGATTAAGGGGGATTGTTTCTCTTTTCAAGTGCATATTTTGTGGATCGCTTCTTCAAAATCTGTTTTATGTTTTAAATGTTGTGATGTAAAAGAGAGAGGGAAGACCTCTATAAATACTCTTGTATATCTAAATAAAAAGAGGTTAGACATTTTGTAAGAAAACTCTCTAAGTTCTCTACATCAATAGAAGAGACTCGACTTCTGAAATTTGCAAGCATTCTTATGTGTGTGATTTCCTTCTGTTTTTAAAGTCATTTCTGTTTATGCTCATGCTCTTGCTGTTAAGTTTTGAATTTTGCATTCTAAATTCAAATGTTGCTGGTTTGTGAGTAGATTTTGAAATACGATCTGGGGGTTATCTCCACAAAGGTGTGAGTTTAATTTTGCTGCTTTCCTTTTATTATATGTTGTTATAAAACTTGGTGGAATTCTTGTTGTTAGCCTGCCCCAAATTATACACTTTGGCCTGTGGCTATATTTCCATCTCTTTCTTTCAGTTACTTTTCGATTTCTTTCCTGCACTCTTATCTTCAAACAAGTTTAGATTAGTTTGGGAGCTAGCCCTCTCTGGAGATTGGCCCGGGAGACTTCTCTTTCTCTCGGTATTTCAATGTTGGCTGGGTCTAGGGCGCATTTCATATGACTAGGTGGATTCGTGACCAACAAGCAGTAAGGATTCAACTCCATGAAGATGAGATAAAAAATGTAATAGGTTAAAATTCTTCTAAGATAGACAGATATTTATCTGTGTGAAGGTTATAGTGGCAACAAGGAACAAGATTTTACAATTTATAGCAAATATTTACCAATTCCTATAATATAATAGAAATATTTTACCCTATTAATAATCTTTTCGCTAAAATCATCTATAAAAATAATTTATGATATATGTTTTATAAATTGTAATTTTCTCTTTTATTTGCTAAAGCTTGAGTATCTAAATCTACTACTAATAATTTTCTAACTTTTCTCTAAAATCTAAACAATAATTCATTATATAGATATCATAATTATATTTAAAATAAAAAATTATAATTAATAATAATATATATTTCAACTTTTAAAAATCAAATTAGTAATATATTTTTGTAACATTCCATATGTTGTAAGTTTTTATAAAAAAACCTAAGTTTATCTTATTATTATTTTTTGATTAAGGTAGAAGAAGGGATTTTGAAAGGGACCCCAAACCTTTTACAATAAACATTAAAGAATAAAATTTACATTTCAAATATGGTTCCAGACCTTAAATAAGAAGATCAAACAACATCTATACTATCTAAATTTTTTGACTTTAGGATCATTTAAAATTACAAAAAAAAAGTAACAGACAATGAACAATCAACAAACCCAGACAAAGCTTAAACCAACAAAGATCAAAAACTATCTTTGGGATAAACCATCCCTTTGTTGTCTAGTATTTTTTGTTGGGCCTTGAGCATCAAGATCCTCCTTTTTAGGTCCTCCAAGTGATTTTTTGCTTCTTTCATTTTCCCAAGAACAATTGGAGCAAACATTTTGATGAGTCAAAAAGGTCTTTCAGAAAGTAGTTTGGTGTGTCAATCTTCTATAATGCTTTCAAACTCAGAATCAAACATCTATATTGTTGAGTCACCTCTATCCCTTCCACAAAAAATAGAATGAAGATCGTTGGCAAGCATCAAACTGTCATGGAAATTTATTACTCAGTAAGATCAAACATGTCATATTTCCTTCTAATGCTTTGGTTGTTGGCACAAATAATAACTGATGTTTTCCAAGTGGACTTAGAATAATGAGTATTGGGGCTTCGTGAAGCCCCACATACGAGCTCCAATCCTATTGAGAAACTATATACAACATGTAGCTAACAAAATAATAATTAGTAAAAAACCAAGGGTAGAGCAAATCAAACCAAAAAGTTGAATTCGTGATAGGTAAAATCTTATCCGCTAAATAACACTCATTCTAGCTCCAAAATAAAGGTTCCACCATTGTTGTATACTCACTGTCAAGTCCTCTTTTCTTTCCTTCATCTCTAAACTTATACTTGTAGCAATCAGGTTTGTTCAAAATCTTCCCTCCAAATGAACAGTAAAACTTTATGCATATAATCTTTAAGATCCCCCTAGCAAATTTAATCTCTGATCTCATTTTGATCATCATCATTAGCTTCACTCTTTATAATTTCTTGAACACTATAAGGGAAGGTTAACTCCAAACAAAGTGTTATTCATCGAAAGGTACACCCATGTTTGCTAGAAAATCAATTAGCCTCTTTGTAGACATGGACAATATGCACTTCTTCAAGGAGCTCTAGTTTAGTGTTAATATCATTTATCATATCTATTATATTCCAACCTAGTAGATGTTTTCCATTCAAAATATTAATGGTGTTATGTGAATCTCCTTCTATTATTAATTTCCTTATATTTAGCTTACCAAGAAATGACACACCCATAAAGGTTGCTCTAACTTCAACAACATGGCTTGTTTGATCTCCTAGAGGCTTTGCATAGGCCAAGAGTGGTTTACCCTAATGATCTTGAAAGATACCTCCTACTCCAAAACTCCCAAGATTTCCTTTTGCTACTCCATCGAAGTTCAATTTCATCCATCCACTTGGTGGTATTTTTCATTTTAAATTGGTTTGTGGATGAACTAGGATGAGCAAGAATTATGATAATTGGAAGCTAGCCCCCAAACTCTAGCAATTTATTTCTCTAGATTTGGTTCAAAATCATTTTTGAACTTCATGATACCTAAATTTTCTAACACTACACTTAAAATTATATTTGTCATTGATGTGCAGTTTCTCTTCTTGTATTTGAATATCTGATGGTTCCTTTCTTTCCATACCCTCCATAAAACATGTGGAAGACTTAAACTCCATAACATTTGAAGCCTTTTACTTTTAAAGGGGAACTCCCATTGAAGACAAATATCAAAGAGAGACTTGGGGAGGACCCACTCAACCTGGAAGTTCTTCAAAATATTATTAAGTAGCTCAATTGTAAAAGGGAAGGTAGAGAAGAGATGATCAATATCTTCCTCACTCATTTCATAGAGAACACACCTATTTGGGAATGTGAAGCCTCTTTTACACGAATTATCCACAGTCAAGACCTTATTTTGGACTACTAACCAATAGAAGTGTGTTATCTTGGGAATGAGGTATTTGATCCAAATTTTAGCTACTGGCAACCATCCAAATCCATCCCCTTCAAGGAGATAATAACTCGATTTAACTGAGTATGTTCCTTCATTTTGGATTATCCAAATAAGAGAGTCTGAAAATCTAGCATTGTTCAAGAAATAGACCTTGTAAAAGTATATTTAACTTCCTTAGATTTTGTTTATTTCTATCATCAAGATTATCCACCTGCAAATGTTTCCATTTCTTACTATTTTCTTCAATGATTATATAATCTTTAACTAGGTCCCCATAAATAGCCTCAACAGAAGGTTTTAACCCTAAAAAAATTAGATCCTCATTGAGAGGGATGCTTTTAATCCATTTATCATTCCAAAAGTGTACTTGGAATCCATCCCCAATTTGCCAATATTTTCCTTGTTGTAAAAGTGGTTTGGTTGTTTGAATACTATTCCAAAGGTATGACCCTTTTTGTAGATTATCTACCTCTAAGAAATTTGAGGCAGGTCTCAAATATTTTACCTTAAGGATGTGAGCCCAATTAAAATTTACATAAATTATCAGTTTCCATCCTAACTTACCCATTAGGGCCAAATTCATTTTCCTTAGCTTTCTAAAACCCAATCCACCCACTTCCTTTATGGAACACACCTTATCCCAAGATACTAAGGCTAATATTTTCTTCTGCCTTGGTCCGGACCATAGGAAGTTTCTTTGAATTTGCTCTATTCTCTCACAAATTTTGATCGACATTTTGAATAGAGACATGAAGTAAATGGGTATGTTTTGAAGCGATGACTTGACCAATTGAGCTTTACCATCCTAGTTAAGTAAGGAACCTTTCCAACCTAAAATTTTTTTTGTTAAACGCTCCACCATTAGGTTCTAGAGAGCTACCTTCATCCCCCCTTTAAATAGTGGCATTCCTAGATAGGTGGCTGGAAGGTCTCCAATGCTACAGCCAAAGAGACAAGCTAACTTAATCTATCTAGGGTCAAAAGTGTTCAAAAAATAAATTTTTCTCTTATCATAGTTAACTTTTTGACCCGTAGCTTGCTCATACTGATCTAGGATCAATTTTAGATATTTTACCTATGGAATAGAGGATTTTAAAGAGATAAGTGTATCATCCACAAACTGTTGGTGAGACATTGGTTGTAAATTAGTAGTTGGGATGATCCCATCAACCCTACCAACTATTGATGCCACTGAGATTGTCCTCTCCAAAGCCTCAACAAGGATAATAAAAAGATAGAGAGATAAGGGATCTCCCTATATCAACTCCCTCTTTCTTGGAAAATACCCTACTAGATATCCATTCACCAGGATGGAAAACATAGCAGAAGAGAAGCACCCCTTGATAAGACTTACCCATTCTTGGTGAAAATCAAACCTACTTAAAACCTTAATTAGGAAGTCCTAGGAGACTTTGTCATATGCCTTGTTCATGTCCAACTTTAGTAACATTCTTGCATTTCCACTCTTATCAATGGAATGAATTATCTCATGAATGGTAATGATTCCATCTAAAATTTGATGCCCCTTCACAAAACCTCCTTATTGAGAATCAATTATAAATGGTAATACATTTTTTAATCTGTTGGCAAGGACTTTTGAAATAATTTTGTAGAGAATGGAGCAAAGACTTATTGATCAAAAGTCATAAAAGGACTTGGCTCCAACTACTTTTGGTATTAAAACTAGAAATGTTGAGTTGACATATCTTGGCATAAACTGAGTTTTTTGGAAATCCATTAATGCTTGAGTGACACCCCATCCAACAATATGCCAAAAATTATGGAAAAAATAGTTGGAAAACCATCAGGTCCTAGAGCCTTGTCTCCTTGCAACCGAAATATATATTTTCAAACTTCCTCTTCTTTGAAGTGGCTGAGAAAGTAATTATTTAATTGGTCTATAACCAGGCAAGGAATGTTTAGAAGCATTGAATTTGAATCAACCCCATTTACAAGATCTTCCACACCTATGAGGTTGAAGAAAAAATTAACAATCTCCTCTCTTATTTGTATGGGGTTATAAGTTTTTTTTTTTTTTTATAAGCGAAAAACCCTTTTCGGAGCCGCCTTGGTCTGAGAGACCATGAACAGGGGGTTCTACACCGTTAAAGTCACCCGGGGGTCGCACCCGACCCTGCCCGCACCAACATTATCAATTGGATTTTGGATACCCAATTCAACTTTTTGGTAGGGTGGAGATTTAAACCTGGGACCTCCCTTGGAGGATTGCCTTCTCCTATCCAACTCACCTACAACACCTGGGTAAACTAATTTATAGTGGAAAACACCCCTTTCGAGGTGCCACTTTCAATAGGTTGGGCATAGAAGGAACGGAGCCTTGTCGGCCTCTACCAGCACATAGGACATTCCTAACTATACCATATATCTGCAGGATGGAGACAAGGGGAATGGAACCTGGGTCGGCCTCTACCAGCACCCAGGGCATTTACCACTGCACCACAACAAGCGGATGGGTTATAAGTTATTGATCCATAAGGTTTAACCTTAATTTTATTATAACTCTTGTGTCTTAAAGTAGACATGATTTTTTTTTTGTATTCTTGTCACCTTCTTTTAGCCAAGTTACTCTGGATTTTTACCTCCAAAAGGTTTCCTCACAAGCTAAAACATTGTGGAATTCGCATAAAAGCTCCTTTTATTTTTCTCTCAAATTACAAGATAGATTTTTGAACTGAAAGGTTGAATCTAAATAATTTGGCTATTTTTTCAAATTTGCCTTTTTCTTATGAAGATCACCAAAAACCTTTGTATTCCACACCTTAAGATTTTTCTTTATAAACCTTAGCTTTTTTGCCACTTGGGTTAATTTACTTTTAGGAAAATCTTGTCACTACCAATCCCCAATCATATTTTCCAAATCCTCATGTTGGAGCCACATCTTCTCAAAATGAAAAGGGCTCTTGAAGGTTGTTTTTTGGACCTCTTAATCTCAAACTACATGACTATGATCATACCCAGTCTTTGGATGGGTTGTTAGGGTTGAATCCCTAAAAATGAGAAGACACTCTTGTGACAAAAAGTTATCCAAGCATATTTGAATTAATTGGTATCCTAGTCATCTATTACTCCAAGTATACTTTGCTATTCAAAGCTCTATATCCATAAGTTCATTCTCATTGACAAAATTTGAAAAATCTATAGTGCCTTCATGTAATAGACTGACTCCCTCCATTTTTGTCTAAAGGGTAAAGGGGAGAGTTAAAATCCCCTGCCAAAAACCATTGAAGGTCCATAAAGGCGTTCCATAATTGGCTTAGATCCTTCCATAATTGTTTCCTTCCTATAATTAAATTTGAACATAAACATTAGTAACTATCCATTGTTGGTTTTCCTTCTTATCAAAAAAATGGATTACCATGAAGCTTCGATTCAAAACTATCAATCTTGCTTCAAATCTATTCTGACCATATACTTAAAAGGCCTCATAAGTCCCCTACAACTGGGCCTACCACAAAATCGGACCCTCTCTATAGTCTTTTTTTGATAAGTTTAGCTTAAGGTTCATCAAGTTTTGTTTCTTGTAACAACATGATATCTGGGTCAATTTCTCTTCTCAATGCTTGGACTACTCTATGCTTAGAGGGGGCGTTGAGACCCCTCACATTCCAAGAAACTATATTCATTTTATGGGTTTGGTCTATTTCTTTTTCCCTCCACCGCAATCTAATATAGACTGGGTACCATTCACAATCTCAACAACTGTTTCTCTTTCTCTGATTTCTTGATTGATAGATCTACTAGTTTTTCAGTCAATTCCTACATCTACCCATTTTTTTTTTTTTCTAGTGATTATTATTAGGATAGCTGAAACCTTTCCTTTTTTTCCCTCATTATCAGAGAAAATTACTTCTTTATTATGTTTTAAAACACTATTCTCCTAATTTGTTCTTGCATTAGAATCCCATTGAATTTCTAGCACTACCTCAACTTCTTGGGATTCATCATTTATTTCTACCAAGTCTTCTATGTTCTCCCTTAGACATTCAAATGATTTTTTTTTATCAATTCTATTCCAAGGGTTACTAGATTTTGGAATTGAGGACCTTACTTGGTCCATATTTTTGGATGAATCTTCTTCCTCTTATTCATTGATCTTCTTTTGGCTTTTTTGGGGATTTGCTAGATTCTCTTCCACGATTTGTCCTTCTTCCAATATGTCTTGCTTGATTGGAACTTCCTTCTGTTGTTCTTCCCTCTTATCATCCTCAATTCCTTCATTTTTGTGTTGTTTAGAACTTTCTCCTCAACTATGCTTTCTTTGCCAAACCATTTTATTCTGGGTCACTTGTTTTCTAAATGGACATACACTAGCCCTGTGCCCTAGTTTTTTACAAACACTAAATTTAGCTAGTATTTTCTCATATTCAATTCTTTGGTTCTAGACACCCAACTTCGAAACCAACCAGATTGACTCGGGAAAATCCTTCTCTAAATCGACATTAACACAACTCCTCGCAAAAATAAGCCTTGATTGAGCCTTAGTAGTAGGGTCTAGGACTATTAATTATCCAAATTCCTTTGCTATGCCCTCAAACACCTCTTCATTCCAAAAATGAAATCGACGGCTTGGTAGTCTTACCCAAACCAGAGCTTGGGAGAAACTTTGCATCTCTGAATCGAAGTCTATCCCCCATCTTCGCAAAAAGAGCCCTCGTCACCTGAAAAACCATGGGCCTCCCCATAGGATCATATTTGAATCCTTTTTACATATTAACTTAACCATAAAAAGAAATTTCAGCAACGCCGCAATTTCCATGTGTCGTTTGGTCTCCATTTCGAGAAGGCTCATTTCCTCACTATATCTAAATCAGGTCGAACACCCATAAAATGTCCAACTAGGTTTAGAACCTCTTGGTATCACTGCATCTAAATTAGGTCGAACACCCATAAAATATCCAACTAGGTTTAGAGCCCCTTGGTCTATTGCCATATCAACCATGTTGTCAGGAATGATGAGTTCTGCCCCTTCAAGCTGCAAAACAAAATTTGATTTTAGGATTTTTTCTTTTCCACCGACTACATGCAACCAAGACCCTATTCCTAAATCAATTTGATGCTCTTTTAAGTCCCTTGACACATCCACCTTCTTACTTGAATCCTCCATAGTTGACTCAAAATATGGGGCTGTAATCTAAAACATGGGACAATAATCCACAGAATCTCTATCAAATTTGTATCCTTCTAGTCATTTTTGCTGCTCCCTATCAAATCTGTGTCCTTCTCATCATTCTTGCCGCTTCCACTCCCGATACCATTTCCATCTCAATATTTGATTTATTACTTACTTAAAAAATAGAATATATATATATATATATATATATATATATATATAGATAATCAATACTTCTGCGCGGAAAAAAAAAATCTCATTTATTAAAGTACAGACTATTCCGTGAAACATCATCGAACACATCAGTAAAAACATATACATAATACGCCACCGTCACCGCACAGCATTTAGACCACTGTCACCGCACAGCATTTAGACCACTGTCACCGCACAGCATTTAGGGTGACAGTGATAGTGGGCGTGACTCTCGTAAAAAATTTATATGATTTTCTTTTTAAATTATCTTTTAAACTACTATTTTCAAGACTTCTCTAAAAATTAACAACTCCTTAAAAAATGAAATGCTCGTTTACAATAAACTGCATAACGTTCTTGAAACGGCCCGGGTCTCATGACCAAATATAGAGGGTAAATTACACAAGGATAAATTTGACATGTGCAACATTCTATTTTTGTCAAGATAAATGAAAATAACCTTTACCAACATTTATAAAAGGGGAGAATCAGACACAGAAGAACAATATACACACTAGGAACAGAACCAAAAACGCATTAGAGATTGATATGCAGGTTCTGAAAAAAAAAAAAAAAAATTGAACATTTTATAAAAAAAATTCCAATCATAAAATATACTTGTACATTTACATAATTACATTAATCAATTAAAAAACAAAGACCATATTATTCCTCAAATTAGAGTGAGGACTCATGGGACAAGACCTGTCGTTGTACTCCCAATAACTTGTACATCTCAACAGTAATCTTGTGATTAAGACCTTGATCATGCATCTTTGCAGAGAACTGCTTGTCTCTAGTTTGGGCACAATTGAACATCACACTGCAACATGCATGTCTTATTTTTGAAAGCCACGATTTTGCGTACACCTGAATTACAGATTTTACGATTCTCGGCTTTAACTTTGGCAGGAATTTGAGCTTCCAAGCCAGGTCTTTACGTCCACGCGGCATCACTGTTTTCAACCGCTTTCTTTCTCTGTTAAACTCACGGCCGCTATTGCATCTTCGTCTCTTCAAAGACATACAGAATACCGTTCTATCTGAATTCCCCTCCATCGTCCTTGAAACCCTCCTCGGCCGATAATTTCTCTGCAAAATTTTCGGTATCTCTTGTTATTTGAAGCCCTCCTCGACCGCATTTGTTGAAGAAGTCATATACCGATCTTCTTAATCCTTCTCGTGACAGTATGGTAAAAAGTCTACGAAAGGAAAATGGACTTTGGCTTGACTCTCCCATACCCTGTAAAACACGGAGAAACGAAGAGGTCAGAGCATTGACATGGTCACTTGCTCATCTTTGTGTGAATTTAATAAAGCCCACTAGTACCTAACGCCTTAAAAAAGATAAGGGTGCTATTTGAAACCACAAACATCCACTCAAGGAATATGCCAAGTGGCAGGTCGGGCATGACCACCAAGCCGAGATGGGACATATTGAATTTTATTTTTATAGGATGGTTTCAACTTAGAACCAGCTATTAAAGTGGAAGCAGGGCGGCGAAGACGACGAAGTCAGGTATGGTATATTTAGATTTTTATTTTTATTTAGTAATACTTTTTATACACATTCCTTTGGGTGACATCATGGATAATGTAATTGGCATTCGGTATGTATATGTGAAATTTTTGAACTTTAGGTCATATGTTGCATATTGTGGTGGATGTATATGTAGAATTGTTCACCTCGCTCACATCATCCATAATGCAAGTGGCATCCATGTATATGTAGAATTTTATATCTATTGGATGAAGGCCCAGCTAAAATCAAAACTCAAATAAATCTTTTAAAATATTATAGAAGTCACATATCAAAACTGGTAGGCCTTTTAAAATATTATAGAAGTCTAAGCTAAAATCAAAACTCAAGTAGATCTTTTAAAATATTTTAAAAGTTACATAGAAGTCAAACAAGGATGTCTACCTGCTATTTTCTACTTGTTTATATATTGATAAATTAGACTATTGACTAAATATAAGAAGAGGGGGTGTAGCATTTCATAGATTTTATGAGAAGGCCTCATCTAAAATCAAAACTCAAGTTGGCCTTTTAAAATATTTTAGAAATCACATAGGACTCAGACAAGGATGCCTACCTACTATTTTCTACTTGTTTATACATTGATAAATTAAACTATTGACTAAATATAAGAGGAGGGGTGTAGCATTTTATAGATTTTATGAGAAGGCCCGAGCTAATATCAAAACACAAGTAGACCTTAAATATTATAGAAGTCACATAGAAATCAAACAAGGATGCCTACCTTCTAATTTCTACTTGTTTATACATTGATAAATTAGACTATTGACTAAATATAAGAGTAGGGGTGTAGCATTTCATAGATTTTATGAGAAGGTTTGAGCTAAATCAAAACTCATGTAGGCATTTTAAAATATTATAGAGGTCAAATAAGAGTCAAACAAGGATGCCTACCTACTATTTTCTATTTGTTTATACATTGATAAATTAGACTATTGACTAAATATAAGAGGAGGAGGTGTAGCATTTCATAGATTTTATGAGAAGGTCTGAGCTAAAATTAAAACTCAAGTAGACCTTTTAAAATATTTTAGAAGTCACATAGGAGTCAAACAAGGATGTCTACCTATTATTTTCTATTTTCTTATACATTGATAAATTAGACTATTGACTAAATATAAGAGGAGGGGGTGTAGCATCTGTCTTGATATGAAAAGTCTCCTTAGGTATTTGGAACTCTTTATTGTTAGTTGATTGGGAGTCTCATTTACCTTACTAACACTAGGTCTGACATCTATTTTATTGTAGGATATATTTCAAGATTCATTTAGGATTCTAAGCAAAAAAAAAGGTATTGCATTATGTCCATGGTACACCAAAATATAGCCTAGATTATAAGAAGAATGATTAGTTCTTAAAATGATACATGGACTCAAATTATGTTGGATAAATAGATGAAAAAAAATCAATGTTTATATATGTATTTCATCTAAAATCTAGATCTATCTCATGGCATAACATGAAATAACATGTAGTACCATTATCATCCTTAGAGGTAGAATATCATGCTACACAAGGAGCTAAATGTGAGTTGATTTGGTTACATTGCATTCTATCAAAAAATGGGCAAACAAAAGAAACATCCAACACTAATGAAATATGACAACCAAGATGTTCTAAAATTGGTTAAGAATCTAGCATTTCATAAAAGAATAAAGCACATTGAAACTTCATACCATTTCATTTGAGACCATGTTCAAAATCGAACGATTTAGCTCGAGTACATTTCCACTAACAAATGGATTGCATATACTTTTACAAAGGTACTTGCACATGTCAAATTTGAATTATTTTGCAACTATATTTGTTTACCAAACAATATAATAAGGGGGGATGTTAGGATAGAATTTATCATATTATTTTATTATTATTAGATCATGCATTTTTTTAGATGGGTTATTATTTTAATATTTCTTGCATGTAATGATCTCCTCCTCAAGAGTATCAAGGAGTATCAATATTCTAGTTTGTCATCCTAATGCATGTAATAAATAGGCTTATGCCTCAATGATTGAATTGATTTATTTTTCTATTAGTGGAATGTCTAATCAAGTCATTAACAAATAATTTTTATTGATGAAATAATTAGAAAGAAAACACAATCCTTGGGACCATGCTCAATTGTCTGATAGACAAATAAAAAATATTTTTAGGTTGAATGATCAAAAAAATGAGGCTAGAAAATTATATTCATGTAACATGAATTCAATTCCAAATGGATGCAACATATTTCTACCAACTTTGCATGGGAAAGAGTAACTTCACATGGCATGGATCCAATACATTGGAAGGAGTGCTGGTCTCTTTTCACTATATCTATTGTAAGGGGAAGTGAACACATGTGACACTAATTCAATACTAAAAGGATGGTAGTTTATCTAGAAAATATAAATTATGTTTAGAAAATATGACAATCTCCTTACATCATCTTTTTAAAAATGGAATTAAACTCAGATGAGGTGAATTTAATATTGAAAAAGGTGGAAAATACTTTCTGCCAGATTTGTGTGAGAAGATGAAGTATATTCATGTAATGCTAATTCAATTCAAATAGGTGCTCCAATATTTTAGAGGAACATATATAAAAGAGTTGTTTGCCTTCATTTTTCATCATTGATTCTTGAGCAAGCAAGAGCCCAAAGTTATAAGGGAGTAAGATGCAGACATAGTTTACATTCCTTCCTCATTATTTATTCAACCCTTCCATTTTACATTCTCCTATTTGATTTTTTTCTCAATAGATAAGGAAACTACTTTCTAGATTTTTTATCTCCAACAAGAAGAAGATCCCCTATGAGTCATTAGAGCTATAGTGAAAATTCATTACATCGAGGGTTTTTTTTGGCTTAGTTGATTTTACAAATTAGCCTTAATGAATCAATGGAATTCAAGTAGAAGCAAAGTTTGTCATCCATTTTGAAATCTATAGCGAGCACAAATTTTTAAAACTAAAAAATTTTCATACTACATGAGTCGTTTGATCATTTATCAATGAAGAGTGCTAGTATAAGGATACAAGGGGGCCACAAACATTTCCCAAAGGCCTACATTTCATAAATTTTCCAAATCTATGATAGGCATTGATTTTTAGGGAAAAGTAGTTAGTAGAGAAAATAAAATCAACACTCACCATCAATTTCTCTAATCTACAATAAGCATTGATTCAAGAAAAAGTGGGTAAAGAAGGAACCTCAAATCTCTACAAGTCATTTATTACTCATTTGATGGCCCATGTCATTTCATGATGTTATAGATTGAGTTAACAAAGGATAACCTTTCCATTGGTCAAAGCTTGGACATGTGGCAAATGAATCGATGACCCATGTAAGGAGTATGTAGATGTCCCATCAAGGCACACATCTAAATGATATCTACCATTAATCTTGGATAGAAACAAGACCCAATAATCCATGAAGACTTGAAGAAAATATAGAGACATTTGAATCATGAAATTATGAAAATTGTCCAATCTCGATGACCAATGGCCCGTGTCATTTCAAGGAGCTCTTAAAAATAAAAAACCAATGAAAAGTGAGAAGGATATTGGAGCACCTAGATCACAAAGTTTCATGAACCATTCAATCTTTATGATCAATATCTTGTACCATCCTTGATGTCCTTTTTGGTGATAACTAAAATCAGCCAATTACGTGTCATCATTAAGAGCCTTTTTTACAATGACTAAAGGCCAACTCCCACCCTTGGTCGGAGGGAACCAAAGCCAACTATCACATGGTATATCTTCCATGCATATTTGGTCATGTAGACCAAGTCTTCCATGTTTGATTGGGCTCTTAGCACCATAAATGTGGTAGTTGTGTGATCTCGCCACTCTACACGCAGTAGAAACCAATGGTTAGAGATTAGCTAATCCAATGGATTGCAAAAAATCATGAAGAATCAAAGAGCTTCACCAATCATCCAATCAAAGGAGAAATGACCTTGTTTGATGCATTGCAATTTTGGAAAAGGAAGCAACATTCTTTCAAAATTTATCACTAGCCTTTTGCCTTCCATAAACAAGGAATCTCCATGATAGAAAAGGGCCCTTACTATAGGTAACATCTACACATGATCTCCCATAAAGAGGATAGTTGGTCTCATAAAATTAATGTCTACAAAAAGGTTACAATCCCATATACCTACACCATTTTGGACACGATATTCCAAGAAAAGTTATTGGCGTCTTAAAGACAATAATGATGGAATCTCCAGTTCTAGAGGTCCTAAACCCTTTAAAACTAATGGCTCCAAATTTAGATACCTCAAAGGCCATCTATAATGAATGTGAACCAATCTCCCGCTTGAGTTGGGGAGAAATAAAGAAATCCTGGTTTTTGCTTATAAATAATGGTTTTACCTTTGGTGTAAGGCATTTGAAATTGCCTACTTGTACCCAATACTTGGTCTTATGTGTGTTTTATTTTCACTTTTTTTTTTGTAATAATTTGGACTCAATCCTTGAGATGTTTTATTATTGGCCTCGAGCCTCTTTTGACCTAGCATATTGTATAGAAGATTAATGATGTATACAATGAAGTTATAACTAATTTCATTCCATCCTAGTTCTTATGTACATCTTATGTGTAGGTGTTTATATGTTAGATCAAAATTTTGTTTATTTTTCTAGTTGTTAGAAAATGATGCATGTGTTTATTTTATTTTTATTATGCATGGAAGAAATATTTGGATCTTGGTGCATCATCTTTGTTAGTTTTACTTTTTGTAAATATCTCACACTTTTTCTTCAAAATTATGCAATAAGTTTAGGAAGATGACATAAATATCATATCAACGAGGATTCAACCTTAGAAAAACCCTAGAGGTTTCCCTATGAGTGCATCTTGCACTCATAGAGCTTCTTGACTATGTCACTCAATGTGAGGCATGAATGTTAGGTGCATATAGCTATCACATATGAGACCACAAAATTCTGACTAAAAAACAAAATGTACTAGAATTTCTTATCACAGTACTTTTACTTTCTTCTATTCTAAATATTCACAGCTAGCATCACTTCAAATTTTTACGCACAATACATTGTTCTTTGATTGTTCACTCCACTTTCTATAGTCAATAATATTATCAAATTATCCAACATGATAAACATGACTAACATAGCCAATATGATGGGCAACACTTTTTTCCACCTATGTTAGGGTCAAAGGAATGGAAGACCTCTTATAGGATCAAGGGGTAGCACCCCTTGCAAAGTTGAGGGGATGCACCCCAAAGCCTCAATAGTTAAATCATTGAAAACTTCTCTATTTGAGCTAAATTTTATTCTTGTATGCACTTTGGTATCCTTTGCTTGATCCACTTAAAATAGTTTTGACTTGCCTTTCGCTCTAGATAACTACTTCATCGCCTTTGAGGGCCTTGAATTAGCCTCTAACAATCATCCCTCTCCTTGTATGGCATATCCTTGAATGAAACCTATTTATACAACACCTCTAAGTATGACACATACTTATATGAAGCCTCCTTACATGGTAGATCCTTGTATAATGCCTCATTGTATGACAAATCCCTATACATCAGGTCCTTGTACAACACATCCTTGTATGGAACATAATTATATGGTAGGTCCTTGTAAAACACCTCCTTGTATGGTATCATCTTGTATGATAAGTGCTTGTATGATAGGATATTTTTATGGAAAGCACTTATACGATAAGCATTTGTATGGTAAGAGCTTGTATGGCAAGTGATTATATGACAAGCAATCGTATGATCTCCCTCAAATCTCCATACAAGAGGTCTTATTCTTGGGAGTGGAAGACCTCTTTATTCTCATGTAGTTGTCACATAATATCCCTTTATGTTGCATATTTTTTTAGTGATGATCTTACGCTCTTTGAGTTACACTCATCCTTGGAGCCAATTTTCTTCTCTTCAAAGTCACTTCCATTGATATCCCTACACAAACACTTAAGTAATGAACTACCTTCATTCCCAAAATCATTTCTATCACTATTAGATCCACTTTCCACATAAAATTTACTTTCATCCTTAAGGTCACTCTCATGTGAATTAACATAACCCTAACAATTTTGTGATCTTTTTACATCACTTTCCAATTTCAAAGGCTTGTCTAAGACCTCTTGGTATGATGTTGTAGGGACCACCCTAATATATTTCTATACATAGGAAGAAGTCCCTTTATGAACCACCTCCTTTTCAATGCATTCAATGGGTCTTCCTCCATATGGGTAAACAACCCACTCAACCTTTGGATATATAAAAAAATAAGCTCTTTATCACCTTGTTCTACTCGATAATATTTAGCAATGACCACACTATCATTAAAGGAACAACCAAAATTCTTTCATAAATGCATCACACAACTCATTTTATTTTTGCTACTCACCCTTTGGTAATATCATATACCAATTCATTGTGACTCCATGATATATCGTAAGGAATAACCTCCGCCAATCTACATCATTATCCTTATCAATTTCTTTCCACATCATGAGGTAGATTTTTTAATGCTTGACTAGGTCTTTTATTGCTCCTCCATGAAATATTTTATACTTATACAATATGCCCAAACTAACCTTTGTTGTGTTAGGTTAACTTAACCTTGGCAATTTTTGTTCATGTATCGCTCTTTTATCATGCACATAATTGGGCATACCAATCCATAATTTCTCTTATACCCAAATCTTGTATCATGCACCATAAAATGTGTCATCTTTTTGCTCTGATGTTAGACTCCTATTCTACTCACCATCGAGCATACCAACTTCTAGCTACTTTGATTTTGAAATCCTATCTAGATCACCATCGAGCACATCAACTTGTAATTGCTCTAATGTTAGACTCTTGTATCACTCACAATAAAGCACACCAACCTATAGTTACTCTAGAGTTAGACTCCCATATCACACACTATATTGCATTTGCATCGATGTTGAACTCCCATTCCACGTACCATCAAACACATCAACTTACAATTGCTCCAATGCTAAACATTCTTCATTAGCATGCAATTCCTCATTAACACATTTGGAAAACTTCTATTGTACCTTGTTTATATGAACCTTTAGCATATTTATATGGTATTCTATCATTCCAACATATGCACCCTCTACTTTTATGATGATGTGTCATACACACCATTATATTGTATGATTTCTTGTCATTTGATGTTGCACACTTGTACAATGATGTGTCATATATATTATTTTTGTATGAAGATTTGATGTACAAGCTTCCTCACTTGTGAAGGCTTGCATTTGTATGATATACCTCATTTATATGATAGTCTATTGTATAAGTCTCATTTGTATGATAGTGCCTTTCATCTATACAATAGTCTTCCATATGAGTGCCATCTATATGATGACTTGTTGTCCATCCATTACTTGTATGGAAATCTAACCTATCTCCTCCCTTCTATGTGTCTATCATACATGCCCTATTATATGACCCTTCATCAATATTAACCAAGGTTGCTTCCTCATCTACATCTTTGAATAAATTCCACTATTGTCATTGTGCACCTTCACAAATGATTTGCTTGCTTCTCACAACTCCATATCACTAGAGTTAACCCAACTTTGAATAGACAACATTTCTAGGATGTACAAATGAAATATAACATACTTTTCCACATTCTTGTAGTAAATTAACTGTTATCCACCTCATCGAGTTGCACGTGGTGCTGGTCCAAACTTCAAGTGGCAATGACAATAGTTCGAAATATAGAACAATGGTTGTATTCCAACTCTTGGAGGAATAATTTGAATGGTAGGTTTAATAATCAACCATGAATCTTCACTTGTACTATAATCACAACAATTACTTGTACAAAAATATCACTTATATAGCAACATCACTTAAACAAAAACACTTGGTTTATGACTTTCATCCTACATTTAAAACTTCAAAGGAGCAACATAGAATCTATCTACTATGGCAATCAATGATAACAACACATGTAATATATATATAATAACAATAGCAAATTATAAATGAATATGAGTAGATCTTGTATTAATAATAACCTATACAAATAATTACATACAGTATTTTATTGCATATACATATATATGGAATATTTCCTTCTAACATCTACACTCTTTAGCCAAAAACCATTGACCAACCTGCCAATAACAACCAGATAACTCGACTACCACACAATTTGGCCTTCAACACAATTACCATCATTATAACCATACAAATGAGAGAGGGAAGGGTCTTATTTATACAACTAAAAAATAGTTGCAACCTCCAACTATTTGACACCTCATCATTTTTCTAGATTATATTTGACATTCATGTGACTTACATTTACATTTCATTTTGTGAATCACTTTATGACTTAAATGTACATAATTTAATATTATACATTATCATATGAAATATTATACTATGACTTTATTTATTATACATAAGCACATTTCATCAAACACTTTGCATGTAAAGTACAAAATAATATAAAATTATAAAACTTATTTACTAATTATGTAAAAATGTCAATTTTCGTACCTGTAATAATGACCTTTGCTATGTGATGATGGAGAAATTTTTTTCTTACATAAGAGTGAAAAATCCTTGCTTTGATTTGATCTCCTAGTTTCATATTGAAGTTTACCTTATACCCAAAATTTTCCATCTCTTTCTCCATCATTTTCATTTTGGAATCTCTTGTCATGCGTTCGATTTGATGGCATTTTGCAACATTAGAATATAGTTTTCATAATCCACTTGTTGATCCCATTCTCTCGATTCAAATTTGATCTTGATGGATTGTAGTAAAGGTTTTGAAATATTCATGCCATCACATTTACAATTGTATACAACATGCCTTCTCTTCTTAGTAGTTGATCTCTCTTGGATAAATATAAGAGGAGGGGGTGTAGCATTTCATAGATTTTATGAGAAGGCCCGAGCTAATATCAAAACTCAAGTAGGAATTTTAAAATATTTTAGAATTCACATAGGAGTCAAACAAGGATGCCTACCTACTATTTTCTACTTGTTTATACATTGATAAATTAGACTATTGACTAAATATAAGAGTAGGGGGTGTAGCATTTCATAGATTTTAAGAGAACGCCAGAGCCAATATCAAAATTCAAGTAGGCCTTTTAAAATATGTTAGAAGTCACATAGGAGTCAAACAAGGATGCCTACCTACTTTTCTACTTGTTTATACATTGATAAATTAGACTATTGACTAAATATAAGAGGAGGGGATGGTGTTCACTTGGGAGAATATGCAATGAGACTTCTTTTATATTTAAATATCATTTTGATTGTAAGGTTAATACAAGGGCTAAGAGAGTACTTAAAGGCCTTAGAGAATTTTTGCAAAGAGGTAGGCATTTAAGTAGATTCCATCACAACCAATATTTTCACCTTCTCCTACAGAAATAAGAAGAATTAACTAAATTTTCACCTTAAGATCTCAAAAAAATAAATAATATTGGATAAAATAAAACAAGTGGATGGACACGTAGGATATTAACTTGAACGAATGCTTAAATAAAATCAAATACGGAGAGGAATTTGTTAAGAATACATTTATAATAGCCACATGGAAAAAGAAGTTACAAAGAAAGAGAACATTATCTTGTTGAATTTAATCCTACATACAACCACTATTAAAAAGCCTATATATGACCAAAAATCAATCAAAGAGCAAAGATGATCAAGGTCAAATTGAGGACTAGCTCACACCAACGTCAATGCAAAATAGATTGATGGAAGAGACCAAGAGAGGAATGCGAGGAGAGGATATGTGCCTTTTGCACATTAGGAAAAGTTGAGATAGAGAAGCATTTTATTTTGAAATGCAAGAGATACAATGATATCTAAGCTAGTTATGCCAATACTTTAGAATGAAATCAATGTAGGATTTTTTTTTAGAGGATAAAGTAAATAAAGTAGAAGAATTTATCATTGAAATAAGTAGCAAAGGACTAGTATTGCAAAAAAATATTGGATCAGATTTTGTGGTTAGTAACCATGGTAATTTATAAAGTTGTTTTTGAATAGACTGCTTTGGCCTTGTGGATGGTAAAACCATTTATTTTATTCTATATTTGAACAATATAAAGGTAAAATTACTAAAGTCATTTTTGGTTCTCTAGATATGTATACCTTTTCTAAATAGAAAAAACATTTTTTGCAACCCTAAATGTGGGAGAGTGTGGAGAACCGTAGGAGATGGAGACCATAGAGGGGTCAATTACCAATGGCAAGAGAGACTAGATCTAGGAAAAATATGCATATAGTATCATGGGTTATCCATTGGACCCTAGAACTAGACTAAATTAAGAGTTTTGCACATACACACATTCATTTGTCTCAATATATTTTTCATTTAGTACAACTCAAGAGGACCTAATGAACCTATATGGATCAAAATATAATACCTATATGGAGCAACGGTAGTAACAATACTAAAATGTAGGCTATATAACAAGTGTAGGGCATTGCATATGTTGCATGCTTAGTTTTTGGGCATTTATATCTACCTCTAATTCTAAGATATGTTGGACTTTTTAAGAATAATACATATTGACTAGCCACATTATGTGTAGTATGTAAAATTAATGTTTTAAGAGTATCATAGAAAAAATAAATAATTTATCTTGACTTCTTTATAGAGTCAAAAATTATTTCCTTACAAAGAGGACTTGGTACCATTACAAAAGAGAGAGAATTATATTATTTTCAACCCACTTGGGTGCTTTGCTGCCTAGGATGAAAGAATAAAATGAGGTGTATCCATTTACCTTGGTTTAAATCTTGCACACCATGTCCTTTTAAATGACTGGATATCTTTACTATTATGGATCATGATGCCCTTCTTTGTGAAGAGGGTACACATTTAGATCCAAGCAATGAAGGAGATAGTCTATTGATGGGAATGCAGTAAGGACATTCTACCTTGTGATGAAAGGTGCAAAAGAAGAAATTTATTTCTTTTTATTTATCATTGTAAAAAAATCCAAAAGAATTAAAAAAAATTAACATTTCCTTTTAAAAATATCACTATAGGGCTATTTTGGAGGGTAAATTTTCCAAAGGCCATAACTTTTGCATACGAAATCATTTTGAGTGTCTTTTTTCTTTTTTCAAACCAATTTTTTTGAGATCTTCACATTGGTGGTATTTTTTCAAGGACTTTCTACAACTAGAGAGATTTCTCATTGTTTTATTATATTCAAATCCTATTGCCCTATTCCAAAATGACACATTTATAATATGTCATACAATTATAATATTTTAAATACATAATGGGAGATACAATTGGATTTATGATACTTGCAATATTTTTAGTCTTTTGGAGGTATACATGAAAAGGACTTGGAATATTCTCTAGTCAGTCCCTCTCCCTCCTTTGGGCTATTATGATAGCTTTTGATGAGTATATGATATAGGAAATGTAACCACAAGATGTAAGATAAGCAAGCTATGATATCTATATGATAATGACACTATAATATGCAAGAAAATAAGGAGATAAACTTCTACAATAACTTATAAATATGTCATTAATGAAAGCTTACGAAAATAGTACAATGCAGTATAATGGAGGACATGAACACTTTATAAAAATCTTAAAAGGAACTACATTGTATCACACTACTAATATATACTATGCACTCTTTATATTATCTCCCCTTCTATTTCACTCACTATGAGGTCTTTATATAAGAATATAAGTTCCTTGGTCCTTACTCTACCTTTGACTCTATCCTATGACTCATGTACATGTGGACTACATGCACATTTACATCATTGCACATTCTAACACTTGTGCATTTATTACATGCTAAAGTAACTACTTAACTTTACTCTAAAGTAAACTCCTACTCTAGTAATGTACCAAATGTGGTACATTGATATGTACCCAATAATGTAATATATTCTCTAACACCCCATGTATTACATTATTTGGATATACTCTAGTAATGTACCAAATGTGGTACATTGATATGTACCCAATAATGTAATATATTCTCTAACACCCCCTGTATTACATTATTTGGGTATTGAATAATTTAGTCTTCAATATGGGTCTTCATCTTGGTTCTAGAATTTGAGCTCTTCTCTCTTGCTTTCTTCATTATCTTCTTTGTTTGAATCTGTATGAGTATCTTGTTTTAGTTCTTCTTTATCTTCTTTAGTTTGTAGATGTCCAAGTAGTGCATAGTTTTGTTGTCCTCTCATTATTTTAATTTTGAACCTTCTATTTCTTCTTTTGCTTTTATGATATATAGGTTCTTCATTCTCACCAATTTGTTCTTCAAAAAATGCATTAGTATTATTTTGAAATACAAAAATATCTTATGATTTTTCGATAGAATCCAAAGCATATATATTTCTATGGATTTATCCAGTGGCTTCAATCTCATTTTGATTTATAATATGATACATATTAACTCCATTATTATGTCTGAAATCAATTATCCTTTTACTCTAGACTATCTTTGCTACTGAAATAAAATTAGATGATAATACAAGTACATACATTACATTATGTAGTAGAAAATTTTGAAATGATTTACTAGGTGTTACACATCCATATCCATGTATGTGATAGAATTTTCATATGTAAATTTTAACCTGTAATTGTTAATGACTTCAAGACAACAAAACCATTGTAGATTTCCTATCATGTGATGACTTGCACTAGAATCAATATACCAAATGTCCTTTTCATTTTGACCTATGAATTTGTTTGAGTTTGAAGTGATTTTGCATCTTTGATATGGTATATTGGATGAATTTTAATCTTGAATCCTCTTGTATGAATTGTGACGAAATGTCCCTCTTATTAGTTTTCCCATGGAAGTATATGATAGGATTTGTTTATCTCTTTAGTATTTTAAGAACAATTTTGATAGATATGTTGTTGTAGACTACCTTATAACTCCCTAGTTTAGAGTATGTGAACTACTTTGATAAAACCTTTCAAAAACTTAGGTTTTGTAGGATCCTTATGTCTCCCTAGTGATTAGAATATATTATAATATTGGTAATAGTTCACCTTTTGAGTTGATTTGGTAATGTTTTGGGAAAGATAATAATCAACTATTATCTCTCCTAATGAACTACGCACTTATCAATTTGAATTTCTCTATGGTTCGATTTATTTTATCCCTTTATGAGTATGAGACAAGTGTAAGTAAATTTTTCCATATCCTTTAAACAATAATGCAATTCCTTTTATACCCCTTAATATACAATATTTTAATATTTATAAACTCCAATAATCTATGTTTGATGTTGTATTCCTTATATCTCCCTAAATTTAAAATAGTAGAAATTGATAATATTTTCAATAATAATATTGATTTTCCAAGTAGAAACCCTTATATCTCCCATGGTGTTTAATTGTGAATATTCTATTAAAGTTTTTTGAAATACTATGGATATAAGTTCCTTTGATTTTCTTTCAAATATATTAAGTTTTATTATTTCTCCAAAATATTATTTCTCTAAAATATTATTTCTCCAATATAAATGATAAATAAACTCAACCTTATGATATACCCCTTATTACTCCTAAATGAAAGCAATTTAAATCAAAGTGAAAGCTTACCCTATTAATGTTGTATCTCTCTGAAAATGGGTGTTGTACTTCCTTTATGGTGGATGTATGACAGTGGTAGTGAGTTTAATGCTCCTTTGACTCCTTGAATTCATGCCTTGCACCTTGAATATGATGTCAACGGCCTTAAATATGCTCTCAACCTTATTCCTCCCTTACTAAATTTTGGTTAAAAATATGCTTCCACGCTCTAATTTGCAAACCTATAAGCATGCATCTACATTCTTAACAGAGGCACCAAGTAGCATACACGTTTCTCAAGTCTTGATATCCTCCTTAGGTAAGATAATGTTGATGAAATATTTTTTAGGTGATATGACACATGGCGTAGAAGTTCTTGAGCATTGAAAATGTAGGTGAGCACTCAAGATGCTTTCTTTGAGCATTGGTTTGAATATGAGAGTGTTACTTAGTTGAGCACTCTTCTTCCTTGAGCGTAGGTGTTAGGGTTAAATATTATCTTACACCTTTGTGCCAAGTAGTACAATATTCCCTCCTTGTTAAGATAAGTGTTTGAGCCTTCTTTGCATGCACTCTCTCCTTCAATGTACCATTTTCATAAGGCTTCTCAATGTATTCTTTCCAACTATTGCAAGATTTCTTTACCTCATTTGTGACTAATAAATCATGAGGTGGCTCCTTTTATCTAGCAAATGTGGATGATGTATTCCAACATAGATGGCCCCAACTATGAAGATTCTCAAGTTTTCCAATGGAGGTTCTATGGTGTTTCCTCTTGGATGATGATTTTTCCACATTGAGCTTTGGTAAGATGCTCCTTGTAAACTTCTTATTTTATGTAGGATGTGTTGCATTATCCTTAGTATTGTCCACCTTGTAATGAGCACTAATTTATTACGTAGGATTATTGATACTGTAGGTGGCTTGTTGTGTAGGCACTAAGTTGGTGTCTTGATACACCTTGGTGATGTAGATGTTGAGCCCTCTAGGATGGCTCCTCTTTCAAGCACCTTGGTAGTGCTGATGTCGAATGTTGAGCCCTTTAGGATGGCTCCTCTTTGAGCACTTTGGTTGTGCTTCTCCTTTACCAATGGTGGTCGCTTGTAGTTAGGATGATAGGCTACATAGAGTGTCCTTAAGATACTTTGTTTTTGTCTCCTCTTGATGTAATAATAGAGATAAACTTGGTGCTTGTATAACCCTATAATAAACCTATGATGGCTTATGTATTGCACCTGTAATGTGAGACTCTCCTAGTCTCGTTTTATAGCTCCTTTTCCTGGTTTTGATGGCAGATTTTCTTATCCACTCCTTGGAAAAATATAAACCTATAAGGTGGCTTATCTAGGCCATAATAAGTTGTTTTTTGTATCGAATAGTGTCTCTAGACACTTTGATAGTATGCAGGTTTTGTGCTCTTGATATTAACCTTAACTTAACAATCAATGCACATAATAATCCTTTGAGAGTAACTAGTTTAATGAATAACTAGAATAGTGCAATCAATCCTTAATGTACCAATAATATCTTTAACTCAATGCACTTAATGATAATAATAATTTCACCTTATTGTTCCTATAAATGAACCCTCAAAGTAATTTGAAATAAGCACTTAATTTTCATTGCAACTTAAAATACTTAGTGCACCTTTAAACTCTTTAAGAACAACTAGTGTAGTGCAATATTGATCTCACCTCATTACTCCTTAAAATGAACCTTAAATCATGCAATAGTAATTGATCCTAAATGTACTATAATATTTTGAACTAAATTTAGTCTTCTTTGTTGTAACTAGATAATAGGAAGATGATATTTTTATTTTTGTCAAAATATATCTAACTCCTATTTTAATGTGCAGGTATAAACCTTAAAAGAAACTATCTTTTGCACTCCCTTTGAAGACTAAAATGCAAACCTTCCTCCTTGTAAATTTTAAACTCTAATAAGGTGCTCAATGAAACTAAATAATGAACCAAATATAAGTGTTCATAAAATGAACCCTTTGCACCTAAGTTGCTTACCTTTAATATCTTTGAAGATGAAGGATTGCTAGGTGATTAGATTCACCTTATTGTTGCCTTTAACTGGATGAACTTACAACTATTATTGGTTGTCCTAAATAGCTCCTCAACTCACCAATTCACAGCTTAGTAACTCCTCTATCTTACTACTTGAAACTATAGTGTGGTGGTTTTGATTCTCCTTCAGGATGCTCTCTGTAAATCTAAAGTTTTACAACTAGTAATGTTGTCCTAATTGCTACCATTTTGCAATCAATTTCTACACTGAAATGTTATCCTTGAAAATAAAAAAATTTATAGGGAATTCTCCCAAATTGTAGCTGAGTTTCCCTTCAAGAACACTTTTAGTATTCTACTAAATATTCAACAAACCCCTATCTCTAAATGGGACTTCTAGCCTTCAAAGACAATATTCAAACCTTTTAGGTTTGGTAGTAATATTTGTCTCCTTTCTCCTTCAACCTCCTTGTCAAATTCTAACTTCAATAAAGGTCTTCTTCTCAATAATATAGAAATCTTGAGGTCTTCACCAATATCCTCTAAAATTTGGAAGACTTCTTGCCAAATATATCTCCATTTGGGCTTATTGTCGGATGGCGATAATTGTTCCAAAATCTTCCTTTATCAAGAACTTCTCCTTGGTGGTAAATTTCTCCAATGAGTTCTCCTAGAAAATCCTTTAATGTACTTCTCTGAATCTCCTTCAATGAGGCTCATCAAGCCTTCTCCTTATTTCTCCTTGAGACCTCTTTTATAGGGTCTTCACTCTTGCAACTTATCTAGTCTTCCCATGAGACCTTTCTTCAACCTTATACTATGTAAGTGTTGGCAATGAGATCTCCTTCCTGGATCTCTAAAATCTACTACTATTGGAATATAGAATGGGACTTTTTCTAGTCCTTCTTTATCACTTCCAAAATTGGAAGTTATTTAGTGGGACCTTCAGTGGGTCTTTTCAACATCTTCAGGTTGATTTATTCAATCTATTGTGTGTAGTGTTCGATGGAGATCACCAACCTCCAATATTATTCTGGAATATTCTTTGGAGTCTCTTGAATCAACAATAAGGCTACTATGGCATTTTCTTCTACAATATGTAGGTTTCAATATGTTAGCTTTTGATGACATATGAAGTGGGAGAGATCTAATACAGGTCCTAATAAGATGCAAAAAATATGAGAGAGAGTGATTTTGCAATATGACTAAAATATACTATAAACAAAAAGTGGTGAAATACAATGCAGTATGGAGGTAATGATCACTCCATTAATATAAGCTAAAGAACTACATTGTACTCCATATAGAAGTTCTACCACTATCTACTACTATCTACTATGATGCACTTGATATACTTGATCTCTATACGAGGCCTTTTATATAGGAAGATAGATTCCTTGGACAACACTCTACCTAGCTATACAAGAGAACACCTTGCACATTAACACTTGTGCATTTATTACATTGCTTGAATTAAGTATCTAACTTCCCCCTAAAGTAATCTCCTACTCTAACTATGTACCATAGGTGGTACATTTACATGACCCAAATGATGTAATAGACTCTAACTATAACACCCCTTGTATTACATTATTTGGGTATTGAATATTTTAATCTTCAATATGGATCTTCTTCTTTGTTTTGGTACTTATATCCTCCTTCATTGCTTACTATATTTTGATTAAGCAAGTAGTTCGTGTCTTCATATGAGATAAAGAGAGTTGTAGTTGAGTGTTATTTAGTCTTTTGAAAATGCCTATCTAGTTTAGTCTTCATTTTTTCTTTGCTATTCATATCTTCTTTGCTATGATCTCTTTTAGCATGTCTTTTCTTCTTTTTCCTCCTTCTTCTCTTGTGATTTTGCATTGATACTAGTGGAATTTTTGCTTCATGAGGAGTTATTCTATCTTTTTTGTGGAAAACATCCCAAAAGGGGTGCCACTTTCGGGTAAGACCCAAGGAGGCAAGGGTATCTATTCCACCAAAATTGTCCAGGGCTCACACCTGGCCTATCACCTTTGACATACTCAAGGAGCAAACAAACACACAATAAGATTAAAAAAAATTAATAAATAAATAAAAATAATAAAATAAAATTAAAAACATGCTCGTTGAGTGTGTCGAAAAGATAAAGCAAAACCAAAAACACATACAATAAGATTAAAAAAACCACAACACGAAACACATAGAAAAAATACAAGAACAACATAAAAAAACACAAACATGACAAAAAAAATAGAATTCTACAAAGACATAACCAAAAAAAACATGAAAAATAAAAACAACCAAGACCTAAAAAATAAAAATAAAAAGAAACGACCAACAACAGACAATACACAAAAATAAAAAATACACAAAAAAAAAATATAGAAAACACTCACACACAAAAACACGAATTAAGACAAACATACAAAAACAAAAGAACAAGAACAACAAAAACACAAGAACAATAACAAAAAACACAAAAAAAACACAAAACAACAAAACACAAGAACAACAAAAAACAACACAAAAAACACAAAAACAAAACAAAACAAAAAAAACACATACACCTCAAAAAACTACAAAAAAAAAAAAAAAATTGAACACAACAACAACCTTTCTAGACCAAAAGAATTTTAAGGCAAGAATCAATAGAGGAAAAAAAAGAAAGAATAATTTGAGCTAGGGCAACCGAACCAAAGAGAAGAAAAAATAAAACAAGAAGAAACTAGGTACCTCCAGAACTGAAACCATCCAAAGAAATGATAGAAAGAAGAGCTCTCTTTATTTGCAAAGCCCACCATCTAGGAGGGTGTCCATATCAAGTAAGATAACCTTTGTCCAAATCCCAATTAGCTAAAGCATCAACACTTTTGTTTTGATATATGACCACATGATTGTAATCAACTTTCAAAAATCCCATCTGGATTAATTGAATCTTCTCAATAATTCTTTTTATTCTCAAATCAACCTTATGATTCTTAGAAGGAGTCTTCAAAATATTAATCATGAGTTGAGAGTCAGACTCAACTAGCACCTTTTCCCATCCAACCTTAGTAGTCTCTTGAAGGCCTCTGAGGATACCATACCCCTTAGCAAGGTTATTGGAAAGAATACCCAAATTCTCAGCAAAAGTAAAAACCAAGGAGCCATATGAAAGTCTACCAATTTCTCCTACACTAGCTTTTTTAGGGTTCCCTCTAGAGGCTCCATCAATATTGACTTTTCCAAAATCCTTAGGAGGAGGATGCTCAAGTCCACATAGAACTTGCTCAAATATGCTCAACAAGTCCACACAAAACTTGCTCAAATTTGCTCAACAATTCCATATAGAACTTGCTCAAATCTACTCAACAAGTCCACACAAAACTTGTCCAATCTGCTCAATAGGTCCACTTAGAACCTGCTCAAATCTGCTCAACAAGCTCACTCAGAACTTGTCCAATCTTCTCAATAAGTCCACATAGAACTTATTCAAATTTGCTCAACAAGATCACTCAAAACTTGTCCAATCTGCTCAATAAGTCCACACAGAACTTATTCAAATCTACTCAACAAGCTCACTCAGAACTTGTCTAATCTGCTCAATAAGTCCACACAAAACTTATTCAAATCTGCTCAACAAGCTCACTCGGAACTTGTCCAATATACTCAATAAGTCCACTCAGAACTTATTCAAATTTGCTCAACAAGCTCACTCAGAACTTGTCCAAATATCATAGAAACATAAAGCGAATTGTTAGAGACCCAATATGTTTCAACTCAATGCTCAAACACTTTCTCAACTCAAATCATAATATAGAATAGTTTATTTTATGGAACTTGAAAAATCACTTCATACATCCACTTGACTAGGCTCAATCAAATCTACTCAACCAATTACTCAACAAAAAACCCTTGCTCACAAACCCTAGTCCAATCATGTAAATACCAACTCAAAATATTTCCAACAATGCTCAAAAAAATCTCACATAACAATGATACTCATGTTCTTTTCAAACCTTAGTTCAATTTCTTTGCACAACAACTCACTTCAACAACAATGCATATAAATCAATCTTCACATAACAATGATACTCATGTTCTTTTCAAAACCCTAACTCAATTTCTTTGCACAACAACTCACTTCAACAAAAATGCATATAAATCAATCTTCACATAACAATGATACTCATGTTCTTTTTAAAATCCTAACTCAAGTTCTTCACACAACCAATGGATTGAACAACAATGCTTATAAAACAAGGTTTTAATCACAACACTTAATTCAAGAAAATATTTAAGCATTAACTCAAACACTTTCAAAAAGGAAACCCTAATAAAATCCTTTTCACTCCAAACTTTATTTTCTAGAAAGCCAATCAATCAACTCAACCAAGGAAAAAATTTCCCATACCTTTTTGCTTGACAAGGAGTTGATCTCACAAATCTGCCACACTTACACTTCTTTGCCAATCTCAAATAAGGGTTAGAAGATAATAATTTCCTCAAAAAGCACAATATAAAATGATATCAAAATTACACCTTATCACTCCAACTTAAACTAATATTCAACACCTTCATAATAATCTTCTTTAACACAAAAACCCCTTATTAAAATTAAAACAATACTCAAAAGTCTTAATCCTCCAATATGCCAATATGATAATTAAGACTTTATTAAAAACTAAATTTAAAACTCCTTATTACTCCTAATTGACACTTTTCAATAACCACCACTATCCAACTAAACAACCCTTCTAAGAAAATCCAACTAACACCCCTTTTATCTCCCAACTTAGGCAATAATTAAATTTAATGTAAAAATATTTACCTCACCTTCAGAGGGATTCAAACCCTCAACAATGCTTGCACCAAACACCTTAGCCGCGGCTTCAACTGTCACACAAGCTATGTGCTCATTTAAAACTTAAGAAGCACCATGTGCTTCAAATCATGTCTCCCACCTTGCACCTTGTAAAACGTGCACCTTTGGTGCCTTCAACCAACACGACTTCCAAGCACAACCACCACATTTCGAACGATGGCCTCCTTGCCTACAAGCGCTCTGGTCACTACCCACTTGCTACTAGTTCAAGCTGCCCAGTTGGATTTCGAACGATCGACGCCTTCTGCTTTATTATGTTCGTCGGCACACTAAATTCGCAAAATTTATCACAAGATCTTTTCCAGTTCACATGCAATATTAATCAATCGAGCAAGGATAAAGTTTAATGCCCTTTGGGCATAGGTATATATATTAATTTCCTCCATGCTTGTAAAACGTCGACGCTTCGAATGCTTTCACCACCACGTGACGTCGATGAAGGTTAGGACCTTAATAAAAGCGCTTTGAAAGATTTTAACTCCAAACCCATCTTTGGGTATTGTAAAATATTATAATGAATATTATAAATATTTTACTTTGGGCTTTTAACCATATCACTTAATATTATAAAAACAAATATCCTTTTGAGTTTATTGCTTCCTTCTCATTGCATACCATGGTGTAAATAATATTTATTTATAAAATTTAAATTCTCATTGAATTTAAATAATTTATAAAAAATATTATATCTTATTTTTTAACTTTGCACAAGCCTCCTTCGGATTTTATGAAAACCCTTTTAACTTATGCTTCCATATACTATTAAGATATTATGGAGCCCCTTTTCTTTTAACTTTTGCACTAATTCTCTTGACCTTTGGCCTTCTTCCTGGATATCAAATAACAACCTTGACAACTTTATTTCTTGACGAAGTCCTTGATATTAATGATGACTTCATCTGGTGACATCAATGACAACTTTGACTTAGGGACTCAAAATATCCAACACACAATGCTATCAAATGCTTTGTCTAATCTTCAAAGTAATTCCTGTAACTTGAAATAGTTTAGACATATTCTATTTAGAATTTGTTTAACCTCTGGAACATATAGAGTATGATGTACTCTATCAAAAATTCAATATGTCCTACTCAATCATTAATTCTATCACTTTCAAAAATATTATTTCTAATGTTTGCACATTCACTTTTAATATCACTCAAAACCAATGCTCAAGAATTTCACTCAATCATTCAACCAATGAAGCACAACTTACTTACAAACCCTAACCAAGTGTTTCACACTATTTCCAACAAATAGCACAATGTAGATCTCAAACCCTAACTCAAATAATTCCAACAATGCTTATCAAACAATCCTTTTATCTCCACCTTCTTTTTAGAAAACCTCATTCAACAATAATGAAGATCTCAAACCCTAACTCAACAATGCTTATCAAACAATCCTTTTATCTCCACCTTCTATTCCAGAAAACCTCATTCAACAACATTCAATCCAACAACCACTTCAAACAAAAGATGATGTGCCCATACCTTTTTTCTTTGATGGAGATATGTCTTCAAAATTTGTTTCACAATCAACCTCTTTTCTATGTGCCACTTCACAAGTTAGATAGCAAATTTCTATTTTTAAATGTCCTCATACATTTTCTTCAATGATCTCTCAAAATAATACTTCTAGGGAACTTCCTTATTTCTCAAAGATACTACATTAAAGCTCTCAAAATTCTCTCAATAATTTCCCTTTCATAAAGCACAATTTACAATCAAATAAAATCTCTTTTACACATTTTTTCTCCACACTTTAAAAATAATTTTTCACTCCAATTTTATATAAAAAAAAAATACATTACATTCATAAATCCTTCATAAACTTATCACCCCAAGCTTAACAAATTTAAATAAATGATATTTTAACCCTAAAATATTACAAAAATATTTTCCCTTATATCTCCTAAGTTTTCAAACCATAGGCTAAATTAATCATCCGCCAATATATACCATAGCCTGAAATTAATAATGAAGTGCATATATTATAAACCAACCAAGGCACATACCTTATAAAAAAAATTAATTGCCTTTGTCATGGATGGGAATCGACCCTTTGACCTCAGCCACCAAGCGCAGCACCTTGACCGCTTGTGCTAGCCAAGCGGTTGAGGCTAAGCATTAGCCTCCCACTCCAAATACTCGTCGCCTCCACAAAACCTCAAAATAAAACCTTCAATCAACGTTGGGGGGAATCAAACCCCGTACCTCTCTTCTGCCAATGACTTAACACAGGACCCGTTTGCCGCTTGGGCTACCAACCCTTGGTGCACGAAACTATTGGTCGCCCTCTCTTTATTCCTTGTGCTCGTCCAACAAATAAGAAACATCCACGTTTCTTCTCTCTCCTCCATTCAATTTCATTCGCATGGACTTCAACGTTTAGCATTCGAATTCGTTCACATGTGCTTCTTTCTTGAGCATTTGAATATATTTCATTTTGATTTTTATTACCTCCTTTTATATGCTCCAAGGTAATGTTTAAAATGTCGATGAAATATATGCCTCCAATATTAAAGTTGAATTTTGGGCACCTTAGCCAAATTCAAAATTTAATTATAATATTAATATAATATTTTAACCTTAGGTTAAATATTATATTATTTAACCTAGTATTGAATAATACTTTTGCATGGGATTTTCACCAATTATTTTTCTTCCTTTTATTAAGCCCTCCTGGCTTAATTATTATAATATTTAAAATATTATAATATCTCCTTTTTCCTTTAAAACCATGGGCATAATCTTTTGTCTTCAACCATGCTAGCCAACCTTTTTGGCTTATAATATAAAATATTATAACCAGTTCTTTTACCACTTTGCTTGTACCAAAATGGACTTTGCCTTGCACCAAAAACTTGACATCAATGACAACCTTATTACTCAAAATTTCCAACATGAGCACAAGACATGGCAATGTAATACATGGAAAATATGAAGTGCTTGAATATGCTTAAGGCACCGTGTATATGTATATTATCGTTTTATCTTTTTTCTTTTTAAGCAGTTATTCCCATGTGGGATAAGATGAAGAAACTTATTTTCTAGATTGGAAAATAAAGACATAAATGCTTGTTATTTTTCCAACTGCTATTCCCATGTGGAAAATAAAGATGAAAATGCTAGAGAAGAACCATTGCTATAGAATCAAGTTTGTTGGGATAGATTTCCAACTAATTTGGTTGAATTCAAATTAGTTAGAAATAAAAATATTGAGATTAGTTTCCAACTACTTTGATTAGATCTAAGGTAGTTAAATAAAAGTTATATTTGTTGAGATTGGTTTCCAACTAATTTGGATAGATCCAAATTAGTTAAAATCCTTATCAACTTATTTTGGGTTGTTATCTTCTTTATATAGAGTTGGTTGGATTTGTTTCCAACCAATTCACATTGGTATTTTCTCTACATAGAATTAGTTGGATTTGTTTCTAACTAATTTGATTGTTATGTTCTCTATATAGAATTAGTTGGATTTATTTCTATCTAGTTTAGAATTGAAAATATTTATATTGGTAAGTTGTTATTGGTTTGTTTTATATGACCTCTCTATAAAAGAGAATTTATAATGCATTGTAGAGGTTAGAATAGGATGAAATCTAAAAATGTAGAAGATGAAGAGGATGGTGGTGTATGAATTGAATATTATTATAAAAGGATAATTTGATCCCTTTCTTAATAAAAGATGTTTACATCCTTTTCTCATTTGTGTATATGTTTAATTTTATTTTAAATTAAGGTTTACTTTCCATTGGGTTGAGTAAGGACCCACTCCATCAACACAATGAAAAGTATTATTTTTGTAGATATGTTCATAGAATAATTAATGGATTTTTATTTTATTTATTTTAATGTCTTTTGTATATTGTTTTAATTTGTAATTAATACCTTTGTATATTATCTTAATTATTTATTCTCCTGGGATTTTTTTATGCAACTGCAAGATTAGATTTATTTTCTTGCAAGTGTGGTATTTTAATTTTCGTAAGAATGATTTAATTTTTGCAAGTGTGATTTAATTTTATGCAAGAGTGATTTTATTTTTCATAAATGTGTTTTTATTTTTGCTTAAAATAAGTGTGTTGATTAAGAACCTAGAAATCCAATACCATAATATATCTTATATATCTTTAGTACATGTAACCATCGAATGCCAATCCAGATTGATAATTTAAAGTGAAAGGTATTAATGACACCCATCACTTTTTGGCATCATTATTGGGGAACTTGATATTGCTAAAGAATATAAGGAGGTATTTCCAAGGTACAAGTTTATAATATGAAAGCAAAATGAAACTAAAGAATATTTATGGGTAGTAGTTTATGTTTTTCTTTAATTAAACAAATTTTATTTTGAATGTATGAATAGGCTTAGGAATTTGATGGGTAGGTTACCATACCTAGTGGTTGTACCATTTAGTGAAACACCTTATATCCAACAATTCATTACATCTAAGTGAGGAGGAAGGAATCTCAAATGGACCATTATTATCAACTTAAGTGTTTCCAAGGTCTCTTAGTCTATAAAAATATTTAGATCAATCTGGTAGTCACCCACCTACCCTAAGCTTATTCATATCTCCTAAAAATTTTAGATAAACATATAATGACTATTGAAAATATATTAACATGAAATATAGATAAAGTAACTTATATGAATATCACAACACTAATGTAGGGGGACAAGGGAGCAACATAAAGAGAACCTTCATATATTCAATTAGGTCAAACCCCAAAAAAAAAAAAAAATCTTTAATGAAAAATATCTCACCTTCAATATTACCAACCTTTAGGGGGTTGCTTCTAAGGACCCTAATTAGTTCTTCTTTAAATTTAAGATACTTTGTTAAGATCTATGACCATAAGACTAATAATAAAAAATTTAAGTCATTCTTTTCAACATTTAAGGGCTCAACTATGCATTGGTTCCTGGGGTTAGACTCAAACTCTATAAGGACATAGGAAGTGAAAAAATAAAAATAAAAAAATACCAACAATAAGCATTGTTGTTTGGCCCCTCCAATGCCTGATAAAAAACTTAGCCTCGATAGATTAAACAACCTCTATTTTTTACACAACCTATGGCTAATCCAATTGGTAATAGATATGTATCACTTTTCTATGTCTTTGAAACTTGAAAACACAAAGTAGATCTACATATTGTGGAATAAACCTCCTCTTCCCATACAATTATTCACTGAAAATAAGTTTAAAATAAATTTTTAGGTTAAAATATTTAGAACGAGTCTAGCTTTTAACAAATTTGAGTCTTATTTTTCTAATATTTTTAAGGAAAGTGTGGTACAAGATGTAGAGGCCCAAAATGAAGTTATTTCTGTCATACCTGCTGTTATTTCTGAGGATGAAAATCAGGCCCTCCTCAAACCCATTGATATAGATGAATTGAAAACTATGGTCTTTGGAATGAGCACTGGTAAAACTCCAGGTCCAGACGGCTTCCCAATTGAGTTTTTTCAAGATTTCTGGGACTACTTAGAGGAAGATGTAATGGTTGTTGTAGAAGAGTCCAGAGAAAATAAGAGAATGCTTAAAGCTATAAACCACACTTTCATTACCTTAATTCCAAAAGGGGAGGAGGGGGTTCATATTTCGGATTATAGGCCTATTGCCTTATGTAATGTGCTATACAAAATAATCACAAAGGTAATGGTTGAGCGCCTAAAACCTCTTATTCACAACATTGTCTCCTCTGAGAAAGGGGTTTTTGTTGAGGGACGACATATTCTGGATGGGGTGGTTGTGGCCTAGGAAGCAATCCATTCAATGCACACTTCTGGTAATAAAGGGATGTTCATAAAATTGGACATGTCAAAGGCTTATGACAGGGTTGAATAGAGTTTCCTGGCTAAAATGATGGGAGCCTTTGGTTTCTCTCAGGACTAGATAGAGTGGGTCATGAGCTATGTCTCTACCCTGACTTACTCTGTGCTAATCAAGGGCCTTCCTTCACAACCATTTGGAGCTACTCGGGGACTGCGCTATGGAGATCCATGTTCTCCTTATCTTTTTCTCATTTTGGCTAAAGGTCTTGGTAGACTTTTCTTTAGGAGAAGACAACAAGGTAGATTATTGGGTATCAGGGTGGGTGATGAAGTTTTAACACACCTACAGTTTGTGGATGACACTGGTTTGGTGGGAGTGGCCAGATTCAGGTAGCAAGAATGATTAGGGATACTCTTAATGTCTATCTCAGGGCTACTCAACAGGTCATTAATGACAAGAAATCCAAAGTGGTTTTTTTAATCTGGAGCAAAGGCTTCATAACAGAATTTTAGAAATCCTGGGATTCACAAGGACTTCTCTCCTAGTGGTTTACTTGGGGGTCCCCTTGCACTTTAAGAAGCTAAAATTAGACACATGGTGGAATCTGCTGGAGTGTATCAAGGACAGAATTAATCACTGGTCTCACAAGTGGTTAAGTTATGGTGGCAGATTAACGTTCTTACAGTCAATCATTCAAGCCATGCCAATTTACAAATTCTCTATCTTGGCTACCCCGATTACAATATGGAAAGAGTTGGACAGGATGGCTAGAAAGTTTTTATGGGAAGGAGAAAAGGGAGAGATAAAGTGGGCCTTAGTGGGCTGGGACAAAGTTACCCAGCCCAAGGTTAAAGGAGGTCTAGGTTTGAGAAAATCTAAGCTGAATAATAAAGCTTTTGCTGGAAAGTTGTACTGGAGATGGATCTCCCAACCCACCTCCCTTTTCAGTAGAATCCTAACTAGCAAATACCTGGGACAGGCCAACCCAAATGATGTAGCTCGCATCCCCTTAGATGGTACTGGGTCCCTAGTTTGGCAGGCTCTCAAGTTAGGGTCTCAGGTTGTTAAAGACCGCTTATTTTGGAAAGTGGGAAGAGGGGAGAAGGCTCGTTTTTGGATAGATTCTTGGGATCAGTTCCCATCCATCATTGTTGAATTTCCAAAATTACAGCCAATAAAAGCAGCCATTGAAGCCAAGGGATGGATCCGTATTGAAATTTATTTCACAACTACTCAGCTGGGGGAGTGTAAGTTTAAGCAGTTCAATAAGTTGGATGAGTGGCCCATTTCAATCCCTCCGGATTTGACTCCCATCATGACTAAAATTTTGACAAAAATATTTCTTATAGGGGGAGATGTGGAGGATGAATTAGCTTGGGGCTTTGGGAGTCTTGGCGTCTATACAGTAAAGGACGGATATGACAACATTCTCCCAGAGCCCCCCCTCATACTTTTTAGGTTGAGGACTAGAGGAAAATCTGGCACTTTAAAGGCTTGTCGAAAGTTAACTTTTTTGCTCGGCAGTGCATGCACAATGGAATCCTCACTTTTGATAATCTCAGATCAAAAGGTATCATCGGCCCTTCTCAATGTGTACTATGCTACAAGAGTGAGGAAACTATTGACCATTTGTTGTTTGGTTTCCCTTTCACCCGATAGATTTGGCTGCGTTGGTTTGCATACTTTAAAATTCAAGTAAGTGGTGACCTGAACCGGATGAATATCTGGGCAAAATGGCAGAAAGGTAGATTCAAATCTAAAGCTCTTCGTATTGGATGGGAGCTCGGTTTAAGCTTTATCTGGTGGCAAGTATGGCTGGAAAGAAATGCCAAAATTTTTAGAGAAACTTTTACTGCTCTAGATGGGGTTTGGCAGACCATTTGGAGCAAGGTTACCGAAACTATGGTTGTTCATGCTGAGGAGGAAGCTCAAATTGACATTGGAGCTATGGAAGAACGCGTTGAACTACAAGAGGGACAGGACATAAATTGTTGGAAACCTCCCCCTGAAGGTTGGATTAAAATCAATACTGATGGAGTTACAAAAGGCAATTCGGGTAGAGCCGAAATTGGAGTGGTGTGCCGAAACCATGTTGGGACTGTGCTCTATTGGGAATTGCAAGGCCTGGGAAGAACCACTAACAATGAATCCGAAGCCATTTCCATCAAGTCTACTTCTGTTTGGGTAGTGAAACATGGCCACCGCAGGATTATTCTTGAATCAGACTCGCAAATAATGGTTGGAGCTCTAGACTGCATGAGGAACTTTGATCTAAAATCTTGGAGGTTGAGGGCTCTTGTTACCCAAATTAAATAATTATGGAAGGAATTGGAGGACGTGATCCCAGTTTATGCGAGTAGAGATTTGAACAAAGCGGCTGACTTTCTGGCTAAGATGGGTGCGGAAAAGGAGGTTGGAGTTCAGTTGCACAGTGACATGGATATTGAGGATGAGGTGATTAGACAGGGTCTTGAAAGGTCCTTGAGCTAATGACCTTTGAAAAAATAGAGTACGATGGGGGACCCCATGGCAGCTAGTTTTTGGTTCACAAAATTTGGCTCCGATGCAGTTCTTCCTTTACTATTGTATGACTGTGTCCTCTCGGACCTTGGCTGGGAAGAGGCTCTTCCCACATTGTAATTGATCTATGTCTTAATACAAGTTTTTTTTTTAATTTACAAAAAAAAACAAATTTGAGTCTTAATTTTCAACGATGGACATGTATAAGATTTTTTGACACATTACGACATGTATTTTTTTATTGTTAATTAGTTTAAATGTTTTGCATAACCAAAAATATATACCACATTTATATTTAGTGTATGCAATACAAATTCAAAAGTACAAGGAAGCAAGCACATAATCTATGATGTTTAGATGGTATTTTGATGCTCCCAAACAATTATGTATCATTTGGCTATGTAATGAGGTGTTGAGAATATTTTAATACCACAATGCTAGAACTAAAGAAGCTAGAACGTGATAGCTACATTAGATGATGTGCCAGTGCTATAGAAAATCATTCTCTAGAAAATGCTCTAGAAAATACTATGTTGAGAATACGCTAGAAAATACTCAAAAAAATGCTTCAAAAAAGCATGCATTGAGAATTATCTATAAAATATTGCTCCAATAAATGCTTTGGAAAAGTCTAGTGACAAGAATGCTCTAGAAATACACAAAAAAAATTGGTATTAGAAATACATCAAAAAATAATGGCATCTACATCCAAATACTAGATTAAAAATATAGGCTATGAAAATCCCTTATGGACACAACTGAGATAGATGATGGCTAAAAACTATAAATGATGACCTATTCTATTTAATAAAAACGTAAGTTCACAATTTGTAACATAAGGCCATGTTTCCCTCCAAGTTGGGGGGGTGAGTCAACTATCAACATACAACATTAGTAAGGAGACGTCATCATATACATGGCTAACAAATAATGATGCATGAGGTTATGCATCAGTTTCATTTGGGGGAGAAGTGATGAGGGCAATGCCTCATTTTGAGCTTGTTAGTAGGTTTTGTATTAATTTTAAGGCTACTATAATATGTGTTGATGATATTCTAGAGTAGATTGTAGTGCATAAGAAACTATATGAAAAATACTAATAGCTCTAATATACATTGGAATTTATGTGATAAAAATACTAATAATTGAAATCTATGCTAGAATCTGTATAGGAAACTACATTGAAATAGACTGAGCAAAAATTTGTGGTAAAAAAGACTATAAGAATTTATGCATGAAACTATGTTGGAAAATACTATGCATAAAAAACTACCATAAAAAGGACTATGCAAAAATTTGCACAAGAAATTATAGGGAAAAAGGCTATGCAAGAAGTTGTGTGGGAAACTATTCTGAAAAATATTGTGCATGAATCTACACAAGAAACTACTTTTAAAAAACTACACAAGAAAATGCATAGCAAACTATGTTGAAAAAGACTACATAGGAATCTATGCAGGAAACTACATTGAAAAGGATTAAATAGCCAAAATCTAAGCTATAAATATTGCACTAGAAGGCTAGATACCTCCATCTAAAAAAATGGTTTAGTGGTGAAAAATATATTTGAGGCACTATTAGAGCAAGGCTCACATGAAAATTGGTTTTCAACTTATTTTCTCATAAAAAATAAAAAAAATAAACTTGGTTGTGAAAATCCCTTATGAATGTAGTTGGGGAAAAATATGGTTGAAAACCAACAATGATGACCTCTTCTATTTAAAAAAATGCAAGTCTACAAACCAATGGCAACATGATAGTTGCATTATGACCAACTTCATGATGATAATGTTTAAAGTTATCTTGGAGGAACATTGAGCCATACGTGAGAACAAGGTATGCATTTTTCTATTCAATATTACCTAGTTTTGATATTATACAGAATTACATCTAGTCCACATTGTATATACCATAATTTTTTTTTTGGAGTATGATGCACAATCAAAGTTTCAAAACATCATCAATTAATTTTGTTGCTTTAATAATACACAACTAGCATCAAAATTTGTTTAAATTCAATAAAATTCTAAAAATATTCTAGCACCCATTCTAGACCCTAATGCCTTGGCAATATTTTTCTATCCCCCTTAATTTCTATTAAAAAAATAAAGAAAAGAAAATATGAAAATGAAGAGATTTTACCAATGATACATTTGATACAATGTTACAAATGAAGCGTCCAGGTGCAATATAAAAGATCTTTGTACCAGCATAGTTCGTCATGGAGGGGATTTTCCTAGGACCACCACATAAGAGTCAGATGTTGGGTCTTTTATTGTCCTTGAATCTTTTTACCTACATGCAAGGAAAATAAATTTGATCAGTAGCATATTAGAGGCCCACCAAGGTTGGACCCGTATTCAATGTAGAACTACAAAAATAGATTGAAAATAGATGCATGCATGTGATGGATGAGATCTAAATTAATTCAAGAAAGATAAAAAACACAAATCTAAGATAAAATGCATAGAACATGGGAAAACCAGTCACCTAACCAAGACTATATCTAGTCAATATGGTTTCATCTGTAGAGTGTCTCGATGAGATATAATCACTGTAATGGGCATGCGCTTCTATGTAACTAGATTTGAGCAACATTTTTGGATGACATGGGAAGGTATTATTGATAGATTTCTCATAGGTGTGGAGACGATTTAATGAATATGAATAAACACTAGAGAAATGACATCAATCATGCAAAGGTGAGGAATGCAACTTTGAACCCTACATGGTGATCCAGCAGCATGGATTCGATTTCAAAAAATCTTGGTGATCCAGCAGAATGGATTCAGCATTCAAATTTAGGATCTCATTCTATAAGGGGGAGTGCCATTTTATAGCCTTATTGGCACACAACCAAAAGAGGTAAGTGGAAATCAAGGGTAGCCTAATTACCTATAAGCAAAAATTGTTGCCTACAGGTTATCTGGCATCTATGACAAATCAGGTGTGGAAATGATACGCAGTTTCACTATCTATTATTATTTTTTGGTTCTATATGATTGTATTGGGCCAAGATGGTCCTGAGCCTGAGACCATATTGACCTGAGACAGTCAGGCTTCCCATGGGGAAATTTTACCTACTTCTGGGAAAAAACCATTGAATTAGCCCTAAGGCTACCCAAGATGGATGTGGTGAGTTAGAAAGGAGGTTTTTTGAGTCTTCTCATAATGACATGTTTTAGGTGTCTACACATGGTGAAAAGGTAAAATTTATTGTCAAGATTTTTTAGATAGGTTTCATGTCATTTTAAGTTTTCATATTGGATTAATGATATTTGAAGAATGTACAACAAAATTAAGATGTCTTGTTGTTAGGGTACCTAGGAATAGATATTTAGGGATATATTATTATATTGTATAAAATATGGCATGGGCCACAAATAACCCAAGGTTTATTGTAATATAATAGGGCATAAAACACTAGTTTGCATTGGGGCATGATATATATTCTCATAAAACCCTAGTTTGCATTGGGGCATCAACTATGGAACTACAAAAGTTTTTGGAGAATATGATATTGATATTAGAGAATGGTGGAAACTATTTAAATCCTTGTATTCTAATAATTATTTTTGGAGCATCCTACTTCCTTGCTATCTTGGAGGAGAATCTCTCTATTGGTTTTATAGTTTTAATAGTGCTTATAAATATAAATTCACTTGGGATGAAGTGGAGCATGCATTCTTGAGTAAATGGGACCCATATAAAAAGATAGCTAATTTGAAGGTCACCATCAAGGGATATGAAGAAGAAATAAACATGCTTCAAAAAGAACAAAAGGAAATTAAAAGAGAGCAGGAATTTCTCAAGAAACATAATGAAGACTATGAAAAAGAAATAAAATTACTCAAGGAAGAGAAAGAGGAAAATGTCAGGGAAGATAATGAGAAGAATGTAGAAGGCACATCTTTGGATTTACAAAATCAAGAGAAATATCAAAAGGGTTTAAATTCATCTAAAAGTTCTATTTTGCAGGTTCATGGAAGATTCAAAAGGAACAGGTTATTATATCCATTGACCCTAGTAGAAAATATAATTTTATTAATATTGCTTTGGCTAAGAGGTTGCAAGTTCAAGCAACAAAAACATAGTTGGAGGGTGTGAATGTTCAGATTATTGAAGATTTGAATATCACCATGATAAATATATTTTACATTCAGATTTTTATGCTATTAAGTATTGGAAATTTGAGCATGTTGTGTTGTCACTGATGTCAAAAGGTTTAATGTCCTAAGTTGATGGAAATATTTGTGAGAATATTCTTCAAATGGCACATGAGGCATGAGGCAACAAGAAGAAAGAAAAGCCTTCTCCATGATGGTATTGAAAAATAAAAGGGTCAAGTTGATTTACCATGGTGGTATTTGAAAAAGAAAAATAAAAGGGTCAAGTTGATTTATCATGGTGGTATTTGAAAAAGGAAATATAAAAAGGTCTATTTAATTTACCTTGGTGGTAATTTTGCAAAGAAAGATGTTAAATTAATTAATTATGGCGGCAAAATTTTTAAACAAAAAAAAGGCCCTAAGAGAAATTATAATATTTAAATCCCTTGGATTTAAATTATTATAATTAAAATTTAATATTCTATCAGCACCAAAGTTTTGAAAATTCGAGCATTGACATCAAAGGTAATACAAACCATTGCATATAATATTACTTCCTAAGGTGGTTAATAATGTGGTTGCGTGGAGAACTTTGTGCGCCCATTCGATCGTCATTTGATTCACAGTGGAGAGGAAGAAGACACCAATTTTTAGAAATTGAGACAGAGTAAAGGACAAGGGTCAAAGGCTCCAAGTTTCTATTCCATATGGGTAGGTAGCCCATATGGCAACATCCTCGATGCTAGGTCATGGTAGCAGATAGGTTTCGTGTTCGATACGCGATGGAGGCAGATGATTAATTTTTTTTTGGTGTTTTGAATTTTGCATCGGATGTAGAGGATAAGAAGGAGCATGTGCTCCTTGGGTTTATGGGGGTGGCTAGCCCACGTGGTTTTTGCCCTTGTTCTAGGGCATAAAGGCCAGCGAGGTTGTAGGTTCGAGCAGTGCTTGAAAGCATAATTAATTTTTTTAATAAAGGTAAGCATGTAGTGTTTGGTTAAGGATTTATAAGGGTTAATAAATTTTATCATTGTGATATGATATGGTTAGGGAGTTATAAGGTTAGTAAAATGATCTAATTTTTATTTTATAAAGGGATGAAAGGTGAAATTTTTGATTACTAATGCTTGGTTGATGCATAAGTTGAAGTGATAATTTCTTTGGTCTAATTGAAATTTGAAGTGCATTATTTTTGTTTTCATAAGGAGGTATAAGGTGTATATGTGAAATTCAAGTGTGTAATTTTTGGTCTATTTTGTTAAGCATTATTTTGCATGAAATAATAGGAGTAATAAGGTGTAAAAGTGGTTTGATATTTTTGTATGGTAAAATATCTTTTGAGGTGAAAATTCATGTGGATATTTTGGGAGTATCTTGCAATCTAATACTTGAAGCAGCATTAGAAAAATTAGTTATTTGTGAGACATGTTTTGAATACATATCTCCATAAGATCAAATTAAGAGGTATGGGCACATCATTCCTTTTTTAAAGTGTTTTGTTGAAGTGAATGTTTTGGAACATAAGGTGGAGTGAAAAGGATTATTTGATAAGCATTGTTGGAAATATTTGAGTGAGAATCTTGTGCTTCATTGTTGAATGTTTTGGAAACATTTGAAATAGAATTTGAGAATAAACTATGCTTCTATTTTTGAAAGGGTTTGAAACATTTTGAGCTAGAGATTGTGAACTACTTGTGCTAGGGTTGAAGACAAGTTAGTGCATCTTTGTGAAATCTTTTGAACATTGATTTGAGAGATATTGATAGCAATTGTGAAGGTGTTTGAGATCAATTTTATGAGGGAAATTGTGCATTGGTGTGATTGATATTTAAAAGAATTTTTGCAAGAAGAATAAACCAATTTTGTTATACATTGCTTTGATTTGATTTGAAAGGGAATTTGCAAGAGATAGAGAGTGGTTAATTGAGTACAAGATTTGTGAGTGTGAAACATATTGAGTTTTTGATAGAGCATATCATTCTCTATATGTTCTAGAGGTTAAACAAATTCTGAGTAGAATATATCTATTTGAAGAAAGCTTTTTTGAAAAATATATAAGCTTGGTTTGTGTGCAAGGTTTGGAAATAATTGAGCAGGTTAAGTGAGCAGCATTGAGGACACATTTGAGCAAGTCTTTGAGAAGACTTGAAGGTATATTTGAGAAAGTATTTGAGAAGACTTGAAGGTATAATTGAGTAGAATTGATAGTAGGTTTCATTGTTGATTTGATTAAGCTTTGTGTTAAGGATTGAGGATAGTTTTGAGATATAATTGAGAGCAGATTTGTTCAAGCTTTGTGTTAAGGCTTGAGAACAGTTTTGAGATAGAATTGAGAGCCGAATTATTCAAACTTTGAGTTAATTCTTGAGGACACTTTTGAGATAGAATTTTGAGCAGATTTGTTCAAGCTTTGTGTTAAGGCTTGAGAACAATTTTGAGATAGAATTAAGAGTAGAATTTTTCAAGCTTTGTGTTAAGGCTTGAGGATGTTTTTGAGACAGAATTGAGAGAATATTTGTTCAAGATTTGTGTTAAGACTTGGGGAATATTTGAGATAGAATTAAGAGCATATTTGTGAGCAGAGTTAGAGTAGATTTATGCTAGAATTGGGATAAATTTTGGTGTATATTTGAGATAGAGTTGAGATCAGGCTTTAGAGGTGATAGATGATAGAGGATAGTAGTATCTAGTGGATAGAGATCCATTAGCCAGTGTAGTAGAGATAGAGGTATCTTGTGGAGAGATATCCACAAGCCAGAGTAGTGAGGATAGAAGTCTTCTAGAAGATCATCAATCAAAGCAGAGGAGATAGAGTTCTCCTGTGGAGTGAGATCCGTGAACCAGCTGGGAAGATAGAGTTCTTCTATGGGGAGATCCATGAACTAGTTACAAAGATAGAGTTATCCTAGACCACGTTCCATGAACTAGAGCAAGGAGAAATAATTCTCTTATGGAGAGAGATCCACAAATTAGAGCAAAGGGAAAGAGTTCTCCTATGGAAAGAGATCCACAAATCATAGTATAGGGGATTGTTTTGGAAATCTAGCCAGCCATATGTTAAAACAAAAATTTAGGTCGTTAGATGATATTTTTAGCCTTGGAAAGCATCTCCTCTTAAAGGAGATAAAACAAAATCGTAGAGCTTCAAAATATATGCAACCTAGAAAAACAACGGGCTCAAACAGACACCCAAGTCAAACGTTATGGCCGAAATACTAAGACATGTAATAAACATTGTCGATGTAGATCCGATGGATGTGATTTGCTAGGGTTAGGTTTTTCTTTGTTTTTTTCTTACTTAAGGTAATTTTAGGGTTTTCTTTTATGAAGAAGAATTTTACATTGTAGCAAGTGTGTGAGCTCTTCCAGAGCCTATGAGGATATTGTAACAGAGTATTGAAACTCTGCCAAAATTATTCTAGATAATAAGAAGATAATAATTGCTCTAATTTTGTTTTATTGTATTATAGTAAACTCTTCATTTGGTATCAGAGTGAGGCGATCAAGAAATTGGGTTTGCGTAACTATGGAATTTCTACTACAAGTTTTACAAAAGCTTATCGAAGATCTCAGTTTGTGTTTAAGGGAGCTATTGTGGCCAACAACACCAATTCAATTCTGATCCCATAATTTGACAGTTCCAACTACGAATATTGGAGCATTCGGATGAGGAAAATTCTGAATGCAAAATGAGCTTGGGACATCATTGAAGTTTGGTTCACTAAACCAAAATACTGGAGTGCATTGACTTCATATCAAAAGAAGGAGATGCAAGAGAAAGAGAAAGAAAATAATTTAGCTTTGGCTTTCCTCCTATTGGCTCTAGACAAGAGTCTCTTTCCCTAGATTTCTACCTACATTTAGGCTCAAGAAGCTTGGAAGGCATTGAAGGAGAATTACCAGGGGAGTACCCAAGTTAATGAGGTGAAGTTCTAGACTTTATGGAGAGATTTTGAAAATATCAAACAGGAGGAGAATGAAACTGTAGGATATTACTGTGTTCGAAAAAAACAATAGTAAATAAAATGGCCACACTTGGAGAGATCATAGAGCAAAATGTAGTAATTAAAAAGGTTTAAATAACCTTGATAGAGAAGTTTGACAATGCAGTCCTTATCATAGAAGAAATGAAAGACCTCTCAAAAATGGATATAGATTCATTAATTGGCTCTCTCACATCTCATGAAGAGAGAATTGCCAAGAGGAAGAAGGATAAAGAAGGAGGTTCTATAGAGGAACAAGATTTTTTGTAAAAATAGAATGATGGAGGAAGAGGTTATAGTAGGGGTTCCAAAGGAAGAGGAAGAAATGGAAGAGGAGGTAGAAGAGGCTCCTACGGTGGTAGAGGTCGAGGAAGATCTCAAGATTCAGACAATGACCAGGCTCATGCTACAATAGGAGGATCAAGTACATGAGGAATATGTAGAGGTAAAGATATGAGAAATATGCAATGTTACAATTATAACAAATATGGCCATTATGAGAGAGATTGTAGGTTGAAAAAATCAGCACATTATGGAGAAGAGGATTCCTATGAGGATGATACTTTATTTTGTATGATTGAAAAAAAAGTGGAGCAAGCAGCTTTCCTCTCTACACGGAAGAGCACAAAGGAGACATGGATCCTGGACAATGGGTGCACAAACCATATGACCAGCAAGAGGGATGTATTTTCATCTCTTGAATCTTCTTATCAATCCAGTATCAGGCTTGGGGATGAGAAGAGCTTGGAGGTAGTTGCAAACGGAGAAATGGATGTTCCTACCAGGACATGAAAAATAATGAAGGTAAAATATATTTACTATGCACCCCATTTTAAGAATTCATTAATGAGTATTGGTCAAATGTTGAAAAAGGATTATAAGTTAGTTTTTAAGGATAGAATGTGCAAAATTTATGATTAGAGGAGAAAATTGATTACCACTATAAAGATGACCAAGAACAGGATCTTCCTGTTACAATTTTTAGATCAATGGGGAGATCTAGCATTTGTTGGTGTAGAAGGTAAGGAGAGGCTATGGAATTTATAGTTTGGGCATTTAACTTAAAAGAGTTTGAAGATTCTTTCACCACTTTTCTATGGGTTGCCAAAAGTTGAAGACTCCAAGGAGGTTTGTGAAGGTTGTGCACTTGGCAAACATGCAAGGGGGAATTTTCCACATGGTGAAGCATGGAGGGCCTAATATCCATTACAGTTGGTTCATAGTGAAATTTTTGGACCAATGCAGACACAAAGTATGGATAAAACTTCTTACTTTCTGACTTTTATTGATGATTTCTCCATGTATTGTTAGGTTTATTTTATTAAACATAAGGATGAGGCATTCAATTGCTTCAAGAATTTTAAGGCTCTAGTTTAAAATGAGAGTGGTTATTATATAAAATATTTTAGGACAGATAGAGGAGGTGAGTTCTGTTCTCATGAATTTGACAATTTTTGTAGTGAGTTTGGGATTAAAAGGCAGAAAACAAGTCCTTACACGCCTCAACAGAATGGGGTGGTTGAAAGAAAGAAAAACACTTTTGTGGATATGACACGGTGCATGATGCAAGAAAAAGGTATGAGTAAGTTTTATTGGTCTGAAGCAATTAGGACTACTAATTACATTTTAAATATAATTCCTACTAAGATTCTTGAGAATATTACCCCTAATGAATGTTGGTACAACAAGAAGCCAAATGTAAATCATTTTATAGTTTTTGGATGTGTGGCTTTTGTGCATGTTAATGCTGAGAATAGGAAGAAGTTGGATGCAAAGAGTGAAAAATGTATATTTATTGGGTACAGTGAGCAATCTAAGGCTTACAGGTTCTTTAATCCTATTTCACATAAAATAATTGTATCTAGAGATGCAATTTTTGATGAAGGGGGGAGTTGGGGATCATAAAAATTGTTTGTTGAGGATGTTTTTGGTGAAGAGAAGGTGGAACCAAGCCATGTTTCATTTTAGCCCAGCCATGAAAAATTTTCCATTTCATCTTCTGTAAGTGAACCTTCAAGTCCAAGAGAAGGTTCTTCTAGTAGTTCTCCACCTCCATCACCATCGGCCAAAGGAAAAGGTAAAATATTGTTGAAGGATCACCCAGAATCTCAAATTCTTGATAATAATTTCCATAAGAGGGTGACAAGGAGTCAACATACAGATATGAATGCAATAATAGAGAGGTTAGAGAACCTGCATCTTTATGGAGATGATGACAATGGATATCCCAAAGGTGATGTTGTAAACTATGCACTTGTTTCACAAGTTTCAAAAGTTGTTGATGATTTTGAGCCTTCATGTTTTGAGCATGCTAGTACTAACAAAGTGTGGATGAAGGCAATGCAAGAAGAAATGCATTCAATTGAAATAATGATACTTGTGAGTAGTGTGATTTGCCCAAGGATAGGAAATGTGTAGGATACAAGTGGGTCTACAAGATCAAGAAGAACAGTGATGGATCCATTGAGAGGTACAAGGCACAGTTGGTAGCAAAGGGTTTCACTCAGAAATATGGTTTGGACTATGAGAAAATATTTTCTCCAATGGCAAGGCAAGAAACAATAAGGATGTTGCTATCATTGGAAGCTCATAAAAGTTGGAGGGTGCATCATATGGATGTCAAAAGTGCATTTCTCAATGGGTATTTAGATGAAGAAGTATATGTGGAACAACCACAATGTTTTTTTGTCCAAGGAAAAGAAGATCAAGTCTACAGGTTGAAGAAGGCTCTATATGGGCTTAAGCAAGCTCCAATAGCTTGGTATGCTAGAATCCATGACTACTTCTTGCAACGTAATTTTGAAAGGAGTAAGAGTGAGCCCACTTTGTACTACAAAAGGGAAGGTAATGATATTCTTATTGTATACCTTTATGTTGATGATATGTTATTTATGGGGAGTAGTTCTTCTTTGAATGATTCTTTTAAACATGATATGAAGGAGTTTGAGATATCTGATTTGGATTTGATGATTTACTCTCTTGTGATGGAAGTACATCAAACTAGCAATGAGATTTTGTTTTTCGATCCAAATATGTAAGGGATATGCTGAAGAGATTTGGTTTCAGTGAATGTAAACTTGTAGCAACACCCATTGCACATGGGGAAATCTTGAGTTTGGAGGATGGAGCTAAAATGGCAAACAAAATAGAGTAAAAGAGTATTGTTGGTAGCCTTATGTTCCTTTGTAACACTAGGTCGGATATATGTTGTTGTTTCATAATGTTCCAAGTATATGGCTAATCCATCACAGTTACATTTGAAGGCAATGGAGAGGATTTTGAGGTATGTTTGTGGAACAATTGATTATGGGATGCACTACTCATGGGTAAATAATTTGAATTTAGTGGGATTCAATGATAGTAATTGGGGCATTAATATTGATGATAGGAAATCCATGAGTGGGGACTGATTTTCTCTTGGTTTAGGTTTGGTGACATGGAGTTCCAAGAAATAAGCTACAGTGGCGTTGTCTTCTACTAAAGCAGAGCATATTGCACTTACAACGGTAAGTGCACAAGCATTATGGCTTTTAAAGGTGCTAGGAGATATTAGGGAGAAGCAAGGGACTCCAACTACTTTATTCTATGATAATCATAGTGCCATTAAGTTGGCACATAATCCTATCCACCATACCACGTCCAAGCATTTCAACATCAAGTGCCACTTCATTCAGGACATGGTGGAGAAGGAACAAGTTAAATTGAGGCATTACTCCACACATGATCAAGTAGCAGATATTTTTACTAAGGGAGTATTAAAACCTCAGTTTTTGCTGCTAAGGGACTTGATAGTCAGTCCCCTTACCAGCAAGGGGTAGAATGTTGGAAATATGGCCAGCCATACATTAAAACAAAAATTTGGGTTGTTAGATGAAATTTTCAGCCTTGGAAATTATATCCTCTTAAATAAGACAACGAAATCATAGAGCTTCAAAATTTGTGCAATCTAGAAAAAAACGGGCTCAAACGGACATCCGAGTCAAAATTTATGGCCTAAATACTAAGACATGTAATAAACATCGTCAATGTAGATCTGACATATGTGATTTGCTAGGGTTAGGGTTTGCTTTGTTTTTTTATTACTTAAGGTAGTTTTAGGGTTTTCTTTTATGAAGAAGAATTTTGCATTGTAGCAAGTGTGTGAGCTCTTCTAGAGCATGTGAGGAGATTGTAACAAAAAACTAAAACTCTGCTAGAATTATTCTAGATAATAAGAAGATAATAGTTTCTCCAATTTTGTTTTATTGTATTATAGTAAATTCTTCATATTGGTGTCTCCTTTGGATAGAGATACATAAAAATTGTAATAGGGAATTGATTCCCATGAGATTTATTGAGAAAAATTAGAAGAAATATTTTCTTCATAGAGTAGCCCACATTGGGTGAAACACATTAAATTTGTGTCTCTTTTGTGTGTGATGATTTGTTCATTACTTTGATTGCTGCTATTGATATTTCCATTGATAATATTGGATAATATTATTTTGGAAATAAAAGTAAAATTTTACCATATATTGTTCACCCCCTTCTCAGTATAAGCCCGTGTTCTTCAATTGGTATCAAAGCAGGTTCCTTTAGAAGATTCTAACATCTTGAAGGAATATGTTACAGGAACACAGATGACATCTCAAAATGGATCTTCATAAAATAATACACCATTTTTTGATGGAAACAATTATGCTTTCTGGAGCATAAGAATGAAGACTTATTTGATGACACAAGGATATGAGACATGGCAATTAGTTGAGTATGGGTTCACACCTATAGCTAATCCTCCCACAGATAAATATGGTAAGCTATTGCATGTAAATAATGTTAATGCTATGAATTAAATCTTGAGTGGATTATGTGAAGTAGAATTTGTGAAAGTTATGCATTGTAAATCAGAAAAAGAGATATGGAAAAAATTGAAATAAACCTATGAGGGAAATAAAAAGGTCAAAATGGCAAAACTATAAAATCACAAGAAAATGTTTGAATATTTGAATATGAAATATGAGGAAGACATTGCTACATACTTACTTCATATGGAAGAGATTGTTAATACCATGCATGGACTTGGATTTTAAATTGAAGACTCTGATGTTGCTCAAAATTTTTTAAGGTCATTCCCTATGAGGTATGATGGAAAAGTTTTAGCTATAGAAGAGATGAGAGCTATTGATCAGTTGACTATGGATGAGTTACATGGAATTCTCATAGCTTATGAGATGAGAATAGTAGAGGATTCCAACTCCAAGAAAGAGGCAACTTTCAAAGCATCAAAGAAAACAAAATATAAGAAACCAAAATCAAGTGGTGATTCAAATAGCGATAAAGAAGCTAACTATGATAGAAGAAACAAGGACTCAAGAAAGCACAAAGGTATGAAAATAGTGAAATATTTCAATTGTGGAAATTTTGGTCACTATGTATCTAATTTTCCAGAAGCTATAAGTAGTAGCAGTGAAGAGAAATAGGATCATAAGAAAAAGGAAGGAAGAAAATCCAAGTATGAAAATAAAAATAGGTATGGTCAAAACAAGCATGAAAATAAGTTCTTTCAAAGGCACAAGAAGAGTTTCTATGTTGATAATGGAAGCAAGGCTTCAAGTGATAGTTATGAAAGACCCACATATAGTGAATTTAAAGAGATTATATTTTTGGCAGTAGAAAAATAAGAGGAAACTCCTATTAAATATCAAGTTAAAGAAGATGTTGGAAAAAAATCTAAGAAGGAACCAAGAATACTCAAATATTTTATTTGTGGTTGTTATAAAATAGAAAACTTGATATTATTCATTGAAAGAAGCCTTGCTTAAATAGCAAAGGCATACAATATGATCCATTGGATCATAACCAAATGAGCTAATCTCAGCAATACATATTATCCTAGTAACAACAGATCATAACCAACTAAGCTAATCTCAGCCACATAGATTATCCTAGTAACAACTTAGGATATAATTTATTATTCTAACACCCCCCTTAAGTGATACTAGGAGGTAGTGAAAAAAAAAAAAACAAAATACAAGTGGCATATCCACAAGTATGAGTCCCGGCAACAAGGCCTGATAAGGTACTCATGTACAATAAATGCATAAGAAAACTTTGTTGGAGAGATGAAGAAAAAAACCACAAGGGAGAAAACCACTTGCCATAATAGAAAGAAGAAGAAGGAATATGTGCATGGAGAATTAAGGAATATTCTCAACTCCCCTTAAGGACAACTTCCATCAAGAAGCCTACAAAGTATCCATAAGAAGTCTAAAAAAAAGTAGAGACTCATCACCAAAATGAATGAAACCATACTCTCATACTAGTGCTTGTTACACAGATCAAGGCTTTGGGTCATGAAAAAATGTAACTAAAGAAAGTCCCTTGAAACCAAAGTGTCTCACAAAAATAATATTTTGAAGATAGTGTGGAAAGAACCACAAGAATTGCAAGGAATTTCCAAAATGACTCCACAAGCATAAGTAGTGGTATCCACCTATACGAAAACAATGGGCTGAAATAAGGTCCAAACTGAGTGGACAAACAACTTACTTTAGGGGAATATAAAAAATAAAAAAGGGTACCAATGTAGCTTTAACTTTTCCTTATGGTGACCTCCTCATCCTACAGGAATGCATGGGCAACCAGTCGTTGCAACCGCTAGGTGTAATAGAGAATATGACTAGATACGATGATCACTTACAAAGCAAATATCTGGGAGTGTCGGGTTCAATAGAGAATGCACTCCATGATACAATAATTTTAAGGCTAAAAAACATAGGTAAAAGTGCCTCAAAATATAAAATGGACACCACCAATGTGTCCAGCTCAGAAAAAACCTTTTCGATGACTATAAATACCCCTATATACGGGTGACATTGAGGCCTTCATCTGCAGGAAAAACAAAACTTCTTCTTTCCCTCACAAGGGAATATTCCTAAAAATTAGAATAAAGTATGAAGATTTTAAAAATATTTCTCCACGGAAAATTAAATCCCTCAATTTAAATAAAGGATATCTCCCTTTGTTTTCTAGTAAACTTGCACATGGGCCCATCCCCTTAAAACAATAGGGGAATAAAAAAAATGGATATCCTTGTAGAGAAAAATTGGTCATATATTAAAAATTAACCCCCATATGGTCGGCCATTGAAAGGAATGCATTAAAAAATGTAATGAGGTTAAAAATTTATATATATATATATATATATATATATATATATTATTAAAACAAATCAGATCCACAGTGTAAAGTAATAACATGTCAAGGCGACATAGTAGCTTCTATAGAAAACTACCATGCATTGTCAATGCCTTGTTACAGATGTACCAAAACTACCACCGAGGATGACAAAAAAGTCCCATCGAGGTAGCAACAGATGGGAGGTCTGGGTCAAAATGAAACTGGCATGGATACTCCATCACCTCCATGATCTTTGAAACTACATCGTGTACATTGGTCGCATTCATCCTCCCTCAATTAAAAATATTAGAGTACCAAAAAAATATCCGCTCAAGCGTTCTAGTGTTTTTCGTGAGCTTATCGCAGCGGATCTGGACTACACCACCCACAGAGACGTAAAAAAATTAGATTTGGAGCATAGGATCATCTACATTTCACGTAATTCTTCATGTTGGTTGTTGACATCTGTGATCCCGTCCAGAACAGATCTCTTAATCAACCACACTACAGATTCGCTGGAAGAAACCAACACGTCTTCATGGGCTCAAACTCCTTCGTGACAACATGCTTAAAAAACTTCATCCACTTCTTTCAACGTCTTCAGCAGGTGTATATCCACTGCGTAAGAGTTTTCCAATGTGTAAGAGTGCACTCCCCATCCATCCACAATTTACAGCTAGAAACTTTATGGGTAAGAGTGTATTGAATGGCACCGCGAGCATCATCCATCAAACAAAAATCACTGTTCTCGCTCGATATCGAGCTCTTTCCATACATATGGTATCCTCAATAGACTCAAACTCGTAGTGTACAAGCATTTATTTGTATTATGATCCGATCGAAGCAAAGAGAACAATTTGGAGGTTATTCGTGGCGTTGATGGTATTGTTTGGCACCATTTTGGCCGTGTCTTTGCTTGCTCTCCATGATCACCAGCACAGAAAACTTCTCGTGGGCATAATAGGTATGGTGGTGACGGTGGTTATGTATGGATCTCCTCTCACAGTCATTAGGCAAGTAATTCGGACAAAGAGTGTAGAATTCATGCCCTTCTATTTGTCTCTCTTCTCCTTGCTTAGCAGCTGTCTATGGATGCTCTATTTCCTCATGGACAAAGATCTAATTATGGTATCTTCGAATTTAGCTGGTCTACCCTTGGGAATGGCTCAGATCATTGTCTACTTCATCTATCACAAAAACAACCGGGTTATTCAGGATACTCATTTAGATACAGAGATGGGTGCAGTGAAGGAGAATGGTGTGGATAGCAGTAAGAGTTCACGACATGTTCATCACCACCGACGTTATCTTCTCCACCAACCTGATGCATGGTCATAACCACTGAAACACATCAGCAAAAAAATTAGTGAATAAAAAAATAAATCGGCCTTCTACTGACCATTCTATGTGGAACCTCTCTAAAGGGCTGGTGCCATCAACAACATGGCCAAGCCTCTCAAAAAATAGGCCAAGTTCACTTTGAAATGACCAATTCTATAAGCTGGTTTTACAAAACCGTGCTTTAACTTTCACGTGACTTCTATCTGTACCTTCAAGACAACATTCATTGAACCAAAAAAACATGGACAGACATCGACCATGGCCCCCATAATCTATAGAAAATAAAATAACAGAGCCAGGGATATACCGAACAACAACATCTTCCTTTGCATTATCACGATTATATCATGACTTTATCCCAAATCACAAAATGTGCAACAAGTGTTTAAAAAAAAACCTCCAAACTACCCATGCTCCACAAGCTTACAACCCACGTCTTCATGCAAGATTAGTGGTGCTTGATGATAGTAAATATCATCATAATCAAAATATTATATTCTCATCAGCTGCCATCGATTAACTAGCATTGGATAGCAATGTTTTAGTCTACTTAAAGAGCCACACTAGCAGCGTCAACATGCATAGTGGTAGTAATCGTGGCAGAAATGCGGATAGCAGTTTTCAAGGGATTCAGGATGTCACATCAAAAACCAAGCCACCACCTCCGTACGCAACAATCATAGCATAAATTTGTGCATCGAGACTTGAGATTTGTTGTGTTGATCCCTCCTTATCCTCTACGTCGAACTCTAATATGATGATGAATGCCTCTACAAGACCAAGTCTCCAATGGTAGCTTCGAATGATTTGGTGATATTTTCATAGGTGGCCAACAACATTCACTTAATATTATTATTCCATTCAATGCCAAAATCATAGGAGAAGAGAATATTAGTCTTAGGCCAAGTCAAAAATCTAAATTTGAATATGCATTAACAAGAGCACCCATGAATGCAACATTCTAGTCTCATCACCACAGTGCATCATCTTTACTAGGAAACACCAGTGAACTGCAAAAAAAAATTATTGCAGTATTTGATGAAAGAGATCCTATATTTGCCATAGCCCGTGGAAAGAAATATATGGCCCAACATGATTTCTCCTAAAAAATAATTAGATCCTTCTTGACAAAAATAGGTTTGAATAGATTGTTTCTACTGTTGCAGTCGCTCGAAAAAAAATCAAATCAAATCACAAAGTGATGTAGTTACACTCATTATTTTTTGGTTTAGCAGGAGATAGCACTACAACAAGATGCACCAATATTGGTGCATACATTGCAATAGTGTGGTCCCATTGGATTCAAATCACGGATAAAAAAACACAGCATAATTATAAACTGCGTGCAGAATGTAGACAACCTATCTCCTCGTTCAAGGCTGAAGAGTTCTAGCTTAGCTTGAAAAAATGATGGCCACCATAGCAAGCACATCTTTATCTACTAAATTTAATCCACTATGATCTGCCTCAATGTGTTTCAAGGTCGTTGATCTAAAAAAAATGTCTCATAGCTACATTAAACAGCACCAAAAAATCACAATAGTATTCAGTTGAACTACAAATCATGGTAGTTGAAGTAGATTTCATGGCAACACGACTACGTGGAAAGTCTAAAATTTATAAACTCCACTCGGATGGAATCACGCTACCCCTCCAATGCCCAAACGATGCTAAAAATTTACATTATAGATCGAATCATAGCTTTAACCATGGAATGTGAAAGTCGGCTACATAATTGATACAAAGATTTCAAATCCACTGCAAAAACTTCCAAACCAAAGCACTGCATCTCCACCAGGATGTTTGTTTGCTCTGATATTATTATGAGGGTGTCAATGGCCTTGTTGTCTCTACCATCCACAAAAGGCACAAATCATGATCACTTCACAGCAGAAGGTGAAAACATATTCTCCCACCATCGATGTATGGCACCACATGTCAAAAGCGCCCAGACAACAAGAACAGTGTTGTGCATGAAAAAAAAGGGGCCATACCAACAAATTCGGGTAAAATTTGTGCTTCTAATAATGACAACAAATCATAGAAGAAATGGAGTAACTTCTATAGGAGGCTAAAAAAGCCAAAAAATAAGCAGTAACTGCTACAAGAGGTTTAAAAAAGCCCGAAAATAAAAACCTTTAAGCGCAACGCTTCATTTTAAACTATGGCAAAGGCCATGAACCGAAAATCTGCAAACCCTAAAAATTTTAAAAAAACTAAAATGACCTCCAAAAAAATTTACCATCTGGTTTTTGATCCATAAAAATATGGAGAGCATACTCCCTCGAAAAAAAAATATTGGAGGAAAAAAAATGGAAAGAAAAGAGGGGGGATTTCCATGAGGGATTTCCCCCATGAGGAAAAGATCCTCAAGCTCACAGGGCGGGGAAGGCCCACTCTGATAAAAATTAGAATACTTGATAATATTCATTGAAATAAGCCTTTCTTAAATAGCAAAGGCATACAATTTGATCCATTGGATCATAACCAACTGAGCTAATCTTAGCCACACATATTATCCCAGTAACAACTTAGGATATAATTTATTATTCTAATAGTGGTAAATTTGGTCACCTTGAAGATCACTTTACAAATAATGGGTTTAGTAGCAGTGAATATGAATATGAATATGCTCTTAAAGACCAAGAAGTAGAACAAGATTCAAAAAATGAAGAGGAAGACACAGTAGATCTAGAAGCAAAACTTATTACTACTCTCAGAGAATTAAAAAATATTAGAAAGCATAATTCAAGACTAAACGTTCAAGTTCAAGAGTGTGAGGAAGAAAAAGAAAAGCTTCTACAAGATCTGAAAAACTCAAAATCTAAGGCAAGGAAAATTAAAGAGGTCATGAGTGAAAAGTTAGAGACAAAAGAGTCAGAATGTGAAAGATTAAAACATGAGATAGTTTCACTAAGGAAGGAAGTAAAATATTCTAAGGACAAGCTACACAAGTTTGGGAAAAGTTAAAAAACCTTGGATAATATTATCAATGCACAAAGAACTTCATCTATCAAAACAAGACTTGATTTTGAAGAAGGACAAGGGAAACAAGAAGAAGGGTCAAGCTCAAGCTCAAAAGAGGAAGAAGTTTCAGAGGAAGAGAGTGAAGGAGAAATTGAGACTTATGAGGATAAGTTGAAGAATAGAAGCTTCACTAAGAAAGGAAATAATGCACAAACAAGGAACAAGGATCATCACAAATAAGAAAGGACTAAGAGACCAGTGAGCTCAAGACAAGATTTCTTCAAAGGACTTTGTTTTGCATGTAATCAATTTGGTCACAAGGCTATCAATTGCAGGGTTCATGAAAAGGAGTATGGTTTTACTAAGAGGAACTTCAAATGTGGACATTTCTTTCAAGGGTATTGCTACTCTTGTAATCGATTTGATCATAAAGCAATCCACTATAGGGTTCATGACAAAAATGAGTATGGCTTCACCAGGAGGAACTTCAAGATATTTGCACCTTCTAAGAACTACAACATTAAGTGTTACAAGTGTAATAATCTAGGGCATAAGGCCAAGTGGTGCAGAAAAAAGTTTCCAAATCTTCCAAAGATAAGCAAGAACAGGGACACTCAAAAGGATCAAAAGTGTATGTTGAGAAAGAAGGTTGAAAAATAAAAAGAGCATTGTATGTTGGGAGTAGAAATACTCCCACCCCAAAATTAATCACCTCAAGGAGTGGAGGTGGGGAGGGGGTTGAGCTAAGAGACTTATATTTAGCCCCAAAGGATTCCCTTTACCATTGATGTCAAGGGGGATATTTGAGTAAGGGGAAGAGCATTCAGTCAGGGGGAGCAGATTTGGAATCAAATGGTTTAAAAAAAAAAAATTTAGAAAAGGGTTGCCATCAATGACAAAGGGGGAGATTGTTGGAAATTTGAGCATGTTGTGTTGTCATTGATATCAAAAGGTTTAATGTCAAAAGGTTTAATGTCCTAAGTTGATGGAAATATTTGTGAGAATATTCTTCAAAGGGCACATGAGGCATGAGGCAACAAGAAGAAAGAAAAGCCTTCTCCATGATGGTATTGAAAAATAAAAGGATCAAGTTGATTTATCATGGTGGTATTTGAAAAAGGAAAAAAAAAAAGGTCTATCTAATTTACCTTGGTGGTAATTTTACAAAAGAAAGAGGTTAAATTAATTAACTATGGTGGAAAAAGTTTTAAACTAAGAAAAGGCCCTAAGAGAAATTATAATATTTAAATACCTTGGATTTAAATTATTATAATTAAAATATAATATTTTATTGGCACAAAAGGTTTGAAAATTTGAGCACTGACGTAAAAGGTAATACAAACCATTGCATGTAAATATTACATGCTAAGGTGGTTAATAATGTGGTTGTGTGTTGAGAAATTTGTGCGCTTGTTCGATCATCGTTTGATTCACGGTGGAGAGGAAGAAGACACTAGTTTTCATAAATTGATACAAAGTAAAGGACAAAGGGCAGAGGATCCAAGTTTCTATTCCATATGAGTAGGTAGCCTAGACGAAAACGTTCGCGATGCTAGGTCGTGGCAACAGACAAGTCTCGTTTTCGAGACATGGTGGAGGTAGATGATAAATATTCATTTTATATTTTGAGTTTTGCACCGACGGTAGAGGACAAGAAGAAGTGTGTACTCCTTGGTTTTATGTGGGTGACTAGCCCACATGGTGTTTGCCCTTGTGTTAGGGCACGGAGGCCAGCGAGGTCACAGGTTTGAGCAGCGGTGACAACACTTGAAGGTAGAATTAAATTTTTTAATAAAGGTATGCATGTTGTGTTTGGTTAAGGAGTTATAAGGGTTAATAAATTTTATCATTGTGATATGATATGGTTAGGGAGCTATAAGGTTAGTAAAATGATTTGATTTTTATTTTAGAAAGGGATGAAAGGTGAAATTTTAGATTACTAATGATTGGTTGATGCATGAGATGAAGTGATAATTTATTTGGTCTAATTAAAATTTGAAGTGCATTATTTTTGTTTTCATGAGAAGGAGGTATAAGGTGTATATGTGAAATTCAAGTGTGTAATTTTTGGTTTATTTTGTTGAGCATTATTTTACATGAAAGAATAGGAGTAATAAGGTGTAAAAGTGGTTTGATATTTTTGTATGGTGAAATATCTTTTGAGGTGAAAATTCATGTGGATGTTTTGAGAAAGTATCTTGCAATCTAACCCTTGAAGTAGCATTAGAAAAATCAGTTATTTGTGAGATAGATTTTGAAGACATATCTCCATAAGAGAAAATTAAGAGGTATGGGCACATCATTCCTTGTTTAAAGTGTTTTGTTGAAGTGAATGTTTTGTAACATAAGGTGGAGTGAAAAGGATTATTTGATAAGCATTGTTGGAAATATTTGAGTGAGGATATTGTGCTTCATTGTTGAATTTTTGGAAACATTTGAGATAGAATTTGAGAATAAACTATGCTTCATTGTTGAATGTTTTGGAAACATTTGAGATAGAATTTGAGATTAAAATATGCTTCTATTGTTGAAAAGGTTTGGAACATTTTGAGCTAGATATTATGAACTACTTGTGCTAGGGTTGAAGACAAGTTAGTGCATCTTTGTGAAATCTTTTGAACATTGATTTGAGATATATTGATAGCAATTGTGAAGGTGTTTGAGATCAATTTTATGAGGGAAATTGTGCATTAGTGTGATTGATCTTTGAGAGAAAAATTGCAAGAATAATAAACCATTTTTGTTATATTTACAAGAGATAGAAAGTGGTTAATTGAGTTAACAAGAATTGTGAGTGTGAAACATATTGAGTTTTTGATCGAGTATATCATTCTCTATATATTCTAAAGGTTAAATGAATTATGAGTAGAATACATCTATTTGAAGAAAGCTATTCTAAAATATATATAAGCTTGGTTTGTGTGTAAGGTTTGGAAATAATTGAGTAGGTTAAGTGAGCAGCATTTAGGACAGTTTTGAGCAAGTCTTTGAGAAGACTTAAAGGTAGATTTGAGCAAGTCTTTGAGAAGACTTGAAGGCAGAATTGAGTAGAGTTGATAGCAGGTTTGGTTGTTGATTTGATCAAGCTTTGTGTTAAGGCTTGAGGATAGTTTTGAGACATAATTGAGAGCAGATTTGTTCAAGCTTTGTGTTAAGGATTGAGGATAGTTTTGAGATAAAATTGAGAGCATAATTGTTCAAGATTTGTGTAAAGGCTTGAGGACAGTTTTGAGATAGAATTGAGAGCATATTTGTTCAAGCCTTGTGTTAAGGCTTGAGGACAGTTTTGAGATAGAATTGAGAGCAGAATTTTTCAAGCTTTGTGTTAAGGCTTGAGGATAGTTTTGAGACAGAATTGAGAGTAGATTTGTTCAAGATTTGTGTTAAGGATTGGGGTAGATTTGAGATAGAATTAAGAGTAGATTTGTGAGTAAATTTAGAGCATATTTATGCTATACTTGGGATAGATTTTGGTGAAGATTTGAGATAGAGTTGAGAGTAGGCTTTGGAGGTGATAGATCATAGAGGAGAGTGGTCTCCTATGGATAGATATCCATTATCCAATGCAATTAGGATAGAAGTATCCTATGGAGAGAGATCCATAAGCCAAAGTAGTGGGGACAAAAGTCTTCTAGAAGATCATCAGCCATAGTAGAGGAAATAGAGTTCTCCTGTGGAGTGAGATCCATGTTGAAGCATAGAAAACATAAGTTGGATCATGGGATATGGCAATGTAGGATGTGACAAAGATGAAGTGCTTACATATTCTTAAGAAGCCACATGTATGCATATTTTTATTTTATATTTTTCCTTTTTTACTAGCTATTTCCATGTGGAATAAGGTGTAGTAGCTTATTCTTTTTCTAGTTTGACAAATAAAGTTAGAAATGCTTATTCTTTTTCCAACTGCTATTCCCATTTGAAAAATAAAGATGAAAATTATAGAGAATAACCATTGCTATAGAATCAAGTTTGTTGGTATAGATTTACAACTAATTTGGTTGAATTAAAATTAGCTAGATATAAACATGAATATATATGTTGGAGAGGGGAGGGCTCTGGTCCCTCCCCTGCTCCCCCTCCCATGGCTCCTGGTTTCTGCCCAGTCCCTTGGCTCAACCCAGGTCATCCCTCCCGGGGAGTGGTTGTTTGCAGATGATCTCCTAGGGGGAGATCCTTCTCCACTATCTGCGCCCCTCCCGCTCGACTAGGGTTTCCTTGGTTGTTTTTTCGGACTGGTGCTTCCTAGGGATCCCTGTTTGGTTGGGGATCCCTTCCCTTTTTCCCTCAGGCTTCCCCCTGGGGTTTTTTGTAGGTTATTTGCGTGGATCTGGTCCCCTGCGTTTCTCGGTGTGGTGGAGGTGACGGTTTAGGGTTTGGACAGCTTCCCCCTTTTTCTTGTGAATCCTCGACAGGCTCTGTGCTTGGACGGGATTCTTGGTCCCTGCTATTGGGATCCTCTTCTGTTTTCTCAGGGCGGGTTCCTTGTGGTGCAACTCTCTGGTCACTTCCTGATGGACTGGATCCTCTCTGTGCTGGCTGTCGGCTTCTTGCAGGATGGCTCTCGCTGAACTGAATGTTTTCCCGATGGGCGGGATGGTTTCTCCATAGGGCGGGATCCGCCAAATCCGCCGATTTTCCCGCGAGGCGGGATCCTTTATTTTCTGTTTGTTTCTCGGATGGCGGGATTTCCCTGTTGCTTCCCGCTAGGCGGGACTGTTTGTGGTGGTTTTGACTGCTTCCCGCGAGGTAGGATTTTATTGTAACGGTTTTTCTTTGCTTCCTGTTGGGCGGGATCTTCTCGATGGTGGTTTTTGGCTACTCCTCGCTGAGCGGGATCTCCAAAACTACTTTTTTTCTTATTTGTTTGTTTCCCGCCGAGAGGGATTGTTTCATGCTTACTGTTACCGTTGGGCGGGATTTCTATTTTGGTGTTCAGTTTCAAGGGATTGATGCCCTAGGCCCATTGCTTATGTAATCAGGTTTTGGGATCCTTGTTAAAACCCGCTATAAATACAAACACATAATTATCAACAAAAAAAATTAGCTAGATAGAAATAAAAATTGTTGAGATTTGTTTCCAACAACTTTGATTGGATCTAAGGTAATTAAATAAAAACATTATTTGTTGATATTGATTTCCAACTAATTTGGATAGATTCAAATTAGTTAGAATCCTTATCAACTTATTTTAGGTTGTTATCTTCTTTAAATAGAGTTGGTTGGATTTGTTTCCAACCAATTCACATTGGTTTCTTCTCTAAAGTAGTTGGATTTGTTTCCAACTAATTTTGTTGTTATGTTCTCTAGATAGAATTGGTTGGTTTTTATTATAAGTAATTTATATTGGAAATATTTTACGTAAGTAATTGTTATTGGTTTGTTTTATATGACCTCTCTATAAAAGAGGAGGTATAATGCATTGTAGAGGTTAGAACAGGATGGGAGCTGAAAATGAAGAAGAGGAAGAGGATGGATGTGTATGAATTAAATATTATTGTAAAAGGGTAATTTCATCCCTTTCTTTAAAAAATATGTTAACGTTCTTTTCTCACTTGTGTACATGTTTATTTTTATTTTGAATTAAGGTTTACTTTCCATTAGGATGAGGATTAAGGGCCCAATCCATCAACATAATTAAGAGTATTATTTTTGTAGATATGTTCATAGACTAATTCATTTTAATGTATTTTATATGATGTTTCAATTTGTAATTAATACCTTTGTATATTACCTTAATTATTTATTTTATCAATATGGTTTCATGCATGTGCTAATTTAAATTTATTTTCCTTAAAGTGTGTTATTTAATTTTCTACAATAATGATTTAATTTTCTTAAGTGTGATAGTAAGTGTGTGTTTTTTTTTGCTTCAAATAAGTGTGTTAGTTAAGAACTTAGAAATCCCACACTGGAAATGTCTCTTATACATCTATAGCATATATAGCCATAAGTGTATTAAAGTGAAAGGTATTAATGTCACTTGTCACTGGGCATTGAAGTTCCAACCCTATAAAACATGTCATATACCTCCTCTTTATCCCAAGTTATCAATATCTGCTTACAAGTCATGGAACCTATCTTTGAGCAAGAGATTAATGGTTCAACCTAAGACGGTTGGCTTTGCATCTATGCATCCACCACTAGGTTAGAAGTAGATGGTTGGGCATACACAACTTCATTTGGTGTTGGTAAGGTATGTTGCAGATGGCTCTCTAAATAGGCATTGAGAGTATAAGCCTCTAAATAGGGCTAGTACCATGCATTGGAATCCTCCACATAGTTATTCTACATGAGGACTATATCCCTAATAGGATTAGGAGGAGCTTGTTGCAATGGAGATGGTATAGGTTCTATCTATTGATTGGAGATTTATATTTGGCTTACATACTTATTGGTATGGAAGTGAGAAACTTGATACCCATTTGGTGGAGGCCTTTATCCCTAATTATTCTGCTAAAAGAGAGATCTCGATTTTGATATGGAAATCTCTAGTAGTTCTACTACCTTTTGAGGGCTATGACTTCATTAGATATTGTCCTCAACAAGTTTTTCTCTCATCTATTTTAGAGGAGTAAGGACTTATAGAGGGGCATTGATGATCAAGGAGAGACATCTAAGCCCTTACAAGGTCTACAATAGTATGATAAAAATTGGTAGGCTAAACTATTGGAGGTGGTTGATATGGTAGTTGAATGCTTAGAAATAAATAAATGGGGGGTCTATGGGCTAGCCTTCCTATATATATTAATTAATTATTAGCTTGTATGGTTATCCCATAGGTTGTGGGTAGGTATTTACCTCCTCTAGACTTGACCATCATAAGTATTTCATAATTTATAGCTCTTAAAAAACTAAATGAATGCCATACCTAGGAGAGGATAAATCCCATCGAGGATTCTATACTAGGTTTTGTAAAACCAGGTGGTAAAGTCGTCCATAATCTTCATAGGTGCTCTCTTGATGGTCATTAGCCACTCTAAGAGGGAAACATCATCTACCTTATCTCTAAATCTTATCCAACAACAAGTCTACAAGCTAGTCCCAACTTTTGATAGAATGTGGGGGAAGGTATAGGTACCATTCTTATTATTTTCCTCTAAAATAGGCTAATAGTAGCTTGAGGGCCATGTTTTATTCCTTGATATTGTATATTATGCATAGGTTCATCATGTGATGATTTTTTTCTATCAGCATGGTCACATCCTTCCTAGTAAAGTAAGGTAACAATTTGAAAGCTAAGGTTGGGATCGGGTCCTAGGTTATAGTAGGAATAGGTGTCTTCAAGATTCCTCTATAATTCCAAGTTGGATACCTTCTCAAGGGTAGGTTTTTATTTTCTAATTTTGGGTTCTTCTTTTGGGTACGTGGTTCAGGGGTAGCACTAGTGCTTCTAGATTTTCCCTTGCAAATGATCTAGCGATGGTTATTTTGCTCATAAAAAATTAGGCCTTTTATGGTTAATGGATTCACTAAATGAATAAAAACTTTATTGATATATTCACAAAAATATCAATCAAAAAGCATACCAATAAACTATTACACATGTGGTGGCTACCTTTGGGTTCTTTTTTAGTGGAGTTGCTAGGTGAAATTTTTGATGCTTCAAAAAGCAAAAATAGACTAAGATCTTCACCAAAACCTCAATCCAATATGTTCATTTATGGGATGAAGTGTAATAACATCCCATTATACATGCCAATAAAATTGTTGACCACTTAAAATATCATGGTCTCTTATGCAATGACCAAGTGCACCCAATTCTTGCACCTTGCATTGAGTGATATTGTTAGGACCCCATCCTAGCATTATTTTTGTAAATATTAATTGATTATGTAATGACCCATGTTCAACATGGGGACACCCTTATGATATTATTTTGTAGTACTTTTGTAATGGTATGTGGCAAGTAAGGTACCTAAACAAGTGGGGCCATTTCATGTAACCGTTATCAAGAATGTAACCAATGTTTGGTAGAAGATTCTAACTCGAGTGGAATTTTGCATGCAATCCAACTCTTGATCTTAGGGTTAGGGTTACATGAAGATTTTATTCAAAATACATGGAGCCATGTACGAATGTATCTTTTTACAATTTAATGAAATATTGAAAGAGGTTGCCCTCTTAAAGATGCCCATGATTTTGAGTTATTTGTGAGATTGTTTCAATTTTGAAATTACTTTTTGCATAGTGGTTTATGTTATTTGATGAATTTATATTTATTTCTAGTATTTTATGTGAGTGACCTTAATTTTAATAGTAGATTCCTAACAAGTGGTATCGGAGCACTTTTCAGGGGCAAGTTTACAACTCTTCAATTGGACCTTTTCCTTAGTCCTCCTCTATCTTCTTTCTCAAATTTTATTTCTTCCAAATCTGGTTCTTCATTGAGATCTCTTCTCTTAGATCTCCTCTTTCTTCAATCTTCATTAGGGCTTCAGTTGGCCTCTTTCTCTCAATATATTTGCTTTCTTCTTTCTTCAATATAGAGTCTTCAAGCTTCAAGCTTCTATGGAAATCTTCTTCTTGGGTCTCCTCAATATTCTATATTCAATATCCAATGGGATATTTTTCTTGGACCTCCTTAATATTCAATGTCTACTCTTTTGTTGCAAAAAAAAACTAATCCCTGCATGAGGAAAGCACATATAATTTTAGGCAATTGAAGATGAAATTCTTCTCTATTAGTTGTAGGAAGAATCTCAACTTCTGAGAACTAATATTTTGCAACAAAACTTAGAAAGTAGCAAGCAAATGCATTCAAATATTTAGATCTCTAAAAATTAATAAACTTCACTAGTTATCCTTCAATCTAGTGGAAAGAGATCTATGTTGAGTCCTAGTCTTCACAAGTTTTCTTGCAACCCTATGGAAAGACTCTTGCCAAAAAGTAATTTTAAAATTTCTAAAAATGATATCTCCCTATCTCCTATCAATATTCCTTGTGGCTTTCCTTATCTCCTATCAATCTCCCTTGTGGCTCTGATACCACTGTTAGCTTTTGATGTTATATATTTAATGAAAAGCAACCATAAGATCTATAAAGAGCATACAATATTAAATATAAGATAATCACAATATACTAAGCATGTAAAACTCATAAGAAACTTCTACAACTACTCATAAAACTACCAGTAATGAAAGCTTACAAAAATAGAATTTTCATACAAAATATAGAGATCTCAAATACTCCATGCTTCATACAAGTTCTACATTGTATCTAGCTTATACTCTATATCTCTACAATGTGACTCTCAAAAGTCACTCTTAAGTCTCTGAAAAGTCTCTCCTTATATGCTCACACAAAGGCCTATATATAGTAGAATATGACTTGTGTCCTTCCATCTTCCTATGACTCTTCATCTACCTGTTATATGAACTCATGTGCACATGGACTAACATGCACATTTACATTATTGAATACTTTTCATATTCTAATAATACTTGTGCATTTATTACATTGCATAAAGTAAACACTCAAACCCAATTTTAAGATACACTCCTAATCTAAAGATGTATCCAAGGTGGTACATTAGCAAATACTAAATAATGTAATATATTCCAATAGAATCTTTGTGTACAAATGTGATGATACAACTTGCATTCTTGAGAAGGAATGTGATAGCACAAGTTAAATATGTATCTATATATATACTAGAGCAAGTCATCTCTGGGATATGGGTGCAGCTATAGACCTCAAGGGTGATATGTAAAATGGTGTGACTACTTGATTTTTGCTTATTTTATTTTTCCTTCTCCCTCACCCTACATTGTGTCTAGAATAATACTTTACATAAGAGGATGTAACAAAATAAGAAGAGACAACATAGGAATATAGAATAATTCATCTTCCAACTAATGGATTCTCTTCCAACTATAGCCAGTAGTTATCAAATTCTTGCAAAATATCCTAACATAATAGATCAAGGTAGTGATAATTTGGCAATTAAAAAATGTTTGGTGCCATCCCTATAAATGTTGATAAGCAATGATTTGACACAAAAAAATAGTCAAAATTTTAATTTATAGTTTCAAAGGTTTGTGGTAATTTTTTACTATGAAAATATATAGATTGCCAAGGTGAGTTAGAGCACATCCTACAAATTTTAAAAAGTAGTTATATATGCAAATCATGTAATTGGTAAGGATTTATAGCCTTTAAAAGTCAATCCAATGAAATTTGACATTAGTGCCAAAGCTAAAATATGATATAAATGTAGAAAGTAATTATTTTTCTTACACGTCATCATATCTTGTTTCTTTGGTACCCATGGGAGCTCTCCATAATTGTAGCTCCCTGATGTTAGAGGGTTTTTGCGAAATGGAATCGGATGCTTACTATGATTCGATGGACGAAGCTGTTAATTTTGAAAAGCATGAGAAGATGGTTTCTTGGGTTGAGCGAGCTAGTGGAGTGGAGGGGTTCAACAAACCCTAGGAGTTATTTGGTGCTAGTGGTTTACTAGTTATGGGGGTGGTTGCTTTAGTGACTTATTTTGGTGGACGAGCTCTCAGGTGGTGTCTACAGAAGGCATGGGTGGAATCAGTGAGGTGGCATATTAGAAGGGGCCTATGGAGCATGTGGTTAATAATGGGTTTACTATTGTCACCTATGAGGATGGGAACCATAGCGTAGGGTATCAGGCACTTCTTAAGCCTTTTGAACCACGAAATTTATTTTCTTTTATGGTGAAAGGTAGTAAGTGTTATGGATCAAATTATTTTTTCTCTCCCAAGTCCAGAACAAGATTAGGGTTCCAATGAATTTGTTGAATATTACACTGAATGAAGGCACCTTGAACTTGGTGGGAAAGTTTTAAGGGGGTCAACAGAATCTAGATTCCATCCAAAAATGGGTAGTAACCAAATGAAAGTCATTGGGATTGCTAGAAATAGTTGTGGTACCTAAAGCTTTCTTTATTATTAAACTAAATTGTGAAGAGGATTCAAAACAAATTCTAGGTGGAGGTCCCTGGTTCTTTGGCAAAAGAGGACTATTTCTCAGAAAATGGGGGATTGATTTTGATCCGAATACCCAAAATATTAACTCAGTTCCCCTTTGGGTTAATATCTTGGGCCTACCCTTCCACCTATGGCATGAGGATATTCTTAGGGGTATGGCCAAGGTAATAGGGGATCTTATTTTGATTGATTTATCCACCAGAGCAAAAATGAGGATGGTCATAACCTGAATGTGCGTGATGGTAGACCTAGAATCTAAGCTCCCCTTTTTGTTTGAATTAGAAACCCCTCTAGGCTATTGGACTTAGGTTGTTGTATACAAAAATAGACCTAATGTCTATTTATGATGTAAACTATGAGGCCATTCTCTAAAGCATTATTCTCGATGAGGGTCAAGATTGGAACCTAATGCAGGGGGTGAAGAACCCTAACAAATTGATCCATAAATCCTCCAAGAAACCTATGATCATGCAAACTCAAAGAATAAAATAGGTGGGCCAAAACTCACTAACCTTGGGAGTTCTCAAATTCCCATGGAGCTCCAAATAGTGGTAGGGGAGTCCCATTATCTAGGAGATATGGTCCCTAAGAAGAATTTGGAAGATGGTGCAGTCCATGAAGTATCAGGTGGGGTGTCTAATGAGGACTTGGTGCTCCCAAACCAACCAAATGTAATTTATTTGGATATTCTTTCTAAGGTAAGCCCTTAGGACCTTATTATTGAAGTCTTGGTGTTCAATGGTCGCATCCATAAATATTTTGGTTGTTTTGGTGAGGATGAACCTATTGTTTAGATGGTTGTTCATCCCTCTAAGTTATCAAATATTTATCCAAAAATCAATTTGGTTAAGGGATATCCGAGTCCCAAAACTCGTAGCTAGATAAAATGCTTGGTTGATGTTAAAGTTGAGAAGAAGGTTGGAAGACCTTCCAACAAATCCGTTAAGAAGAAAGAGTCAGACTCAGATATTTTTGATGGGTCCCAAAAAATCTTGAAAGTAGAGATGAGAAAATATGTGGGAGTTAAGCAGCTTAAAATAGAATTATTTTGCCAACGAACCTTAGTGGCTTTAAGAGGTAAGAAATAGGTCCCCAAAACCCGTAAATGAAACTCTTATCATGGTTTTGTAGATGTTGGAGTTTATTTATTCTGAGCCAGGGAGGGTTGGAGTTTCCTTCTCAATTATTAACTTTGGAGTATTTCCAATTTTATTCAGATGTTGGGTCATTTTGCATATCCATTTTTTTTAGATTTTGTAAATATTGGATTTTATTTATTTATATTTGAGGAGGTTTGAAGTTTCCTTCTCAGTTATTAACTTTGGAGTATTTCCAATTTTATTTAGATGTTGGATCATTTTGTGGATCCAATTTTTTTTTAGATTTTGCAGATGTTGGAGTTTATTTATTTTGAGCCAAGGAGGGTTGGAGTTTCCTTCTGAGTTATTAACTTAAGAGTATTTCCAATTTTATTTATATATTGGGTCATTTTTGGATACAAAATATTTTTAGACTTTTCAAATGTTGGATTTTATTGATTCTGAGCCGAGGAGGGTTGGAGTTTCCTTCTCAATTATTAACTTTGGAGTATTTGCAGTTTTATTCATATGTTGGATCATTTTGTGGATCCAAAAAAATTTTAGATTTTGTAAATGTTGGAGTTTATTTATTCTGAGCTAGGGAGGGTTGGAGTTTCCTTCTTAGTTATTAACTTTGGAGTATTTTTAGTTTTATTTAGATGTTGGATCATTTTGTAGATCCAAAATATTTTTATATTGTGCAGGTGTTGGAGTTTATTTATTCTGAGGTGGTGAGGGTTGGAGTTTCCTTCTCAGTTATTAACTTTGGAGTATTTCCAGTTTTATTCAAATGTTGGGTCATTTTGTGGATCCAAAAGCTTTTTATATTTTTTAGATGTTGGAGTTTATTTATTCTAAGCGAGGGAGGGTTGGAATTTCCTTCTCAATTATTAACTTTGGGGGAGGTCTCTATGGCTCTTCTCTTAGAATTGGTGGATTTAGTGGTGTTTCAGTGCAGTATATGTATTATTAGTTGTTGTTTCAAATTTTAAGGATGTGTTTTTTGATAGTAAAAGTTCTTGTGGCCTTGGGATGTATGTCTAGTGGTTGGTGGAGCTCTCTTGGTGAGCTAGAATTTTTTGGATTTTTCTAAAGCTCACCAATGTTGTTCTAATTTTGTTTCTTGTATCAAGTTGTAGATGGTTCACTTGGTGATGGATGACCAGTTGTAATGCTTTAGAGTTGTTCTTGCCACTATATTACTAGTCGTAAGCTAATTTTTGTAGGGCTTCTCCTATTGCAAAATGTTTGGGTACCCTTTCAAAACTCCTATATCTGATAAAAATATCTATATATATATATATGATATGAATGTTAGTGGTCATGTTGAATGTTAGCACTAATACAAGTGTTGGTAACCATGCATGATGATGATGTCAATGTTAGTAGTTGGTGCTAGCACCAATGTTAGATGAAGGTACTGATGTTGGTAGTTGCTATTGGAACCAATGCTAAAATGTGGTACTAACATTGGCAGTTGGTGTTGGTACAAATTTTAGACGATGGTACTGATGCTTGCAATGCTTACAATTGGTATTAGCATCAACATCGAAGGATGGTGATAGATGCCTTCTTCCATGTATGCATAGGGCTAACCCCAACACTCAAGTCATTTTTAAGAGAAAAAAAATGCATGCATTGAATATATACAATTAAGGATGACAATATTTTAAAATAGAAAATTTTAGTTGTGCAACAAGTGTCTTAGTTCTCATACATACTAATTCCACCCTAACACTACACCAATATGAATCCACTTCCACTAAAGCTTCCCCTTCCTACAAATATTTTAATAGTTTTAAATCCAAGAATTAGGAATAAAAAAAACCATTAATTACATAATATGATCCAAATAAATGACTTATAAAGGCCATCAACTTCTTTTTTATCTTTTTCTAGTAAGACTATGTCATTTACAAATTGCTTGGAAACTATCTAGGAGTGACTCTCCATTGCTATGCATAAACCCAAAATAATTAAATTTGGGATATTTAAAAAGTAGTATGATATTTTAGTTTACACATCACTTGTTTTCTAAGTTGGAGAAAAAAACAAGAGATGTATGTAAAAAAGATACAATGTTCTTCTCATATTTTGTAATGGCAATATTAGCCACCCAAGGTTTTAAAATACATAACAAATTGTTGTAACTTGGTAGAATAAAAACAACTAGTCCAAATATTACTAGGAGATAACACTCCACCTCCACGTACATGAATATTAGATGTGGCATCCACTTAATCCTTGTCATCCTCCCAATGTTTCTAGCTAGTATCCACTTTATCTATTACAAGATAGTAATGTGAAAGAAGGATATCACTTGCCCTCATCATCCTTAAATAATTTAGGAGTTTAGTTAGGAAAAATTAACACCAATAACAACAATTCATAATCACTCTTTGTAAAGGCTAGCACTCAAATCATCATATTACTTGACTGATGCATGGACTTATATAGCTCCATATGGAATTTATCTTGGTCATAGTCTTCATTGAGAACATCATGATTTCTTGCTCAAATTCCCATTTATTCATGTGCTCATTTATTGTTTATAAAACTAAAAACCACTAACTTAGTTAATGGATAAGTCCGTAGATTGTAATGAATTTTTGGAACAAATTTACAGACTAGCCTCCATTGAATCCTCATGTACAAAGTTTAAAAAACTATAAAATTTATCTCCATATTTGTACTTAAAACTACCTACCCAACCATCCTTAGCTTATTTGAATATGTTTACCATCTCTAAAATAAATATTCCCACAAAAACAATTTCAAATTTATCTTTTAGTGAAAGTGGATTTGGATGATTTAGTCTCCTTATAATCTCCAATATTTTTTTCTACATTAAAAAAATCTCTTTTTGGAAGCTTCTACACTACCCACTCTCTTCTCAAGTCATCAAAACCTCTAATTATAAGAAATTCCTTCCTTTATTTGATACTATGTTTATAATTTATTGTTTGAATGTTAGAAATAAAATATTAATGTGTACTTCACCCCTTCTTTTACCTTGACATGTGTACATGACATGTGTCATTTGGGTTTCATATGGTGACATGTGTCACCAGCTTTCTCTTTCTCCTTTGCTATAAAGGCATTGTAATTTGTGATATTTCTTTGAGGTTTGAGTTTTATCTATTTAGGCTATTGCCTGTTGTTTGCCTCCATGGTTGAGTTGTGTTTACCTCCAAGTTAAGTTAAGTTTTATTGTGTTATATTAATATATAGGATAAGTCCAACATTGAAATCCTCTTATTATACTTTAGTTCAATACCAAAACTACCACATAAACATACATAGAGAAAAATTTGAAAAGAAACCTACTAAAAATATGAACTAATTTCATTTTCATTTTGTTAATCAAGCTTTAACTCTGTCCAGTGTTAGTTACATGATAACCTTTCTTTTCTTTTCTTTTTTAAATCATTTATATGGGATTATTTTTATTTTTTGCTTGATAAAAAGGGGTTGTACTTAGGTCCCCCACCCTTGATAAATTATAATTATTTTTTCTAATTATTGAGAGTTTACAAACATATTCAATCCTCATATCAATTGAGATGTTATAACTAGACACCTACATCTTTTTTCACAAAAATTCTGAATGTTTATATTCATTTTTTGGATCATCTTCAAAACAATTTATATACAAATATTTAGCATCATTTTTTTTTAGAATTTCCAATCTTGTTCATCCATCCATCCAAGTGAAATCCTTATTAGTGATGGTTTTTAATGATGTCAAGTTGCCATTGTGCCACTTGAATATTCATAATTGCTTTGTTGGCTCCATGCTTCTACTACTCTACTCTGATATTTCAAACATTTGGTCCTATTGTTCCTTGATGTTGTTACACCCCTTTGAAATCCAAAAACATTATACTTTTTTTGTCAAACACTACCATACTTGATGCCTTTTTGACTCCATGTAGATCTAAAATATTGATGTTTTAAGCCATACCTCCAAGATTATTGTTGCTCAGGATGGTGTGGGTGCCAATTTATTGTAACCTTAACTTTACATTTTGTTCCCTTTGATTATTCAATAGTTATATGGGATTGAAACGTGTACCGCCTATAATATAACATGACCACACAAGGGTATTATAACAACTTGCCAATTTTGCATATATCAATTTGGAAGATTGAGACATGTATTTCCTCCTTGAAAGTTGAGTAATTTAATTGGTTAAGCTAATGCTATTTAATTACAAGATGGTATTTTTACACACACTTATCAATAATATTATTGAATCATTATGACGAAAGAAAGTAAGTTGAACCTATATTTTATATTTATGTTGCCATCACATCATAGGTCCTTGGGATTAGGCTTAATATACATACATACATACATACATATATATATATATATATATATATATATATATATATATATATATATATATATAGAGAGAGAGAGAGAGAGAGAGACATATAAGTTAATATTTGATGATATTTTCTAACTTTTTAATGCTAAAATAATAATAAATATGTGATAATTAGCTTATTATATCAAATGTGAATTGAACTTATATTTTATGTTTTTGGATATATATATATTTACAATTTGACAATATTTTTTATTTTTTATTCTAGTGTGAAAATAAAAAGTAATAATAGTTATGTGCATACTAAAGGTATTTTATTGTGCTGAGTTGCACCTATATCCCTAGGTTATAACCTTTCCTTGGATACCTTATGGGAACCATAGTGGTATGGATTTGAGTTCTCATCTAGGAGACCTAGGTTCAAACCACTGCACAAGGGACCAAGACCCTTTCAAAAAATCAATGTTTTTGTTAGAATAAGTAATTATTCTCTTAAGTTCTACTAGGATAGACTTACTTGAGTTACCACTCCTCCATGAGTCAGGTGAACTCTCAGTATAGTCTAGATCATATTTTATGAGTTGTTGTAATCCAACGGCTCTCAATGATCAACTTTGCTATTTATACAAAGTTGATCCATTGAATAAATCAATCAGTCTATTGAGCTTCTCTACAGTCTTGTGATGTATTGCAGAACTATTTCCTTCTTTGAATAGAATATTGTTTTCTAACATGGTACCAGAGCTAGGATAGTTCTTTGCAAGCATTCAAGTTTTCGAAGCTCTCCTTTTTTCCAAGATCTGGTTCATTTGTTTTTGGATAATTTTTTTTGTGACTTTACTCAACTTGCTTGAAAGTTGTGAAAAAGTTGTTTTTATCCATTAACCATTTTTTTTCAACAACATTTTATTTTTTTGAAAAATAATTCTTTAGAAATTTTTTTCAACTTGTATAATTTCGAAGCAAGAGAGAAATTTGTAAAGCTCTTCTAGTCTTAGATCTTAAGGATATCTTCTTTGGACGTGCTTCCCACATCTCACTTAGCATTTATGCTAAATTTGAAGCATTCATGCCCATTATAAGGTGTCAATAATTTACTTTCTCCCTCATGCATCGAACGAGTTGTAATTCATTCTCTTTTCAAGAAGAATCTAACAACACAGCCATACTGCTATTATAGGGCTTCGTAGTCTTTTTTTGTTGATCGATATACATGCTCTCTCCTCTCTTCTTTGCTCACATGTTTCTTGATATGTGTTCAAAGGTTTTGTTTTCAAAGAGCCTCTCGATCTCGTGCATTGGGCTTCTCTTAGCTATGTCTAGGCAAACATTAAACACTGCATTGGTCCTTCTGTTCTAAACGAATGTTGGGATCCTCTTTGCTTTGCTTGGCATCCATTCTTCCTATCTCAATAGTGCTCCTGATGTCCGTTGTAACTCTAAATTGGTCCTATTCTCAATGACTGTTGGGATCCTCTTTAATGCTTGGTGATGTGTCCTTTTTAATGTTGTGCCTCAGCTTCTCAAAGTGCTCCTCACTTATGTTATAGCTCGATGTGCATCTCTCTCCCTCTTACGAGTTCACTCATGTAGTTTTGTGGTTGTTGTTAGTTGTATTCATTGGTGTCAATTTTCATCAATGCCAACAAGAGTACTCCAATATGATTTTGATTTGGCATACTTCACTCTCTTACCAATGATGCCTTATTTATCTCCTTCGTCCTGTCATTGAAACTGACCTACTCTACTCCCTCAATTCGAATCCATATTGATCATAAGGTTTATCCAAATTATGTTTTTTCTCAAAATTCATTGTTTTGTAGGGATTCGAAATCTCATGCCTTTCAAATCAAAATGGTGATGCATTATAACGTTATGAAGCCACTCACTATCACTTTTTTGGTATGAGAAATTGTTTTTTGCAAGGAGAAAGCGATCAGTTTGGCTTCATTGTGACATAGAGAGAAATTGGTTTGTTTGTGTAAAAAATTATTTTTGCAGGGAGAAACCATTACCATAAGAAGTAAAGAGACATTTCAGGGGTACTAAGCATTATGTTACGTGGTGCATCAACACGACATAACGCATTCCATTGTTTGTCTTGTTTTGTGTAACACCTTTTTTGTAGGGAGACAACATTTTGTTTGGCAGTGAAGAGAATTTTCAAGAGTGACTACGTACTGTTTTGTGGTACAACCCTGTCCTCAAGCTTTGAGATAGAAGCAACTCCCAAATATCTATCATGTTCATTGAATCTAATGTAATTTATAGACAGTCATCTCGTAGGGAGTTAAAAAAAATTGTTCAAGAGAGAATGGCGCTCTGATGCACCTTGTCAGAGCCATAACTTGTGAACCGTACGCCCGTTTGCCTTGAAATTTAACAAGTGGTTCCGCATGTGTGTTCTGAATCAGGCCCATATCTGATGCACCTGACCATCCAAAAATCATGTTTTCAGGACCTAACTTCGACATCTAGTGCCCCAAAATTAGCTTTTAGAATAGGTTCCCAGGTTTTTTGGGTTTTTTTGGCTGTTAGAAGTTATTATCTTTTGTTATACCATAAGTTGAGACCTAATATTTTAAATTAAGGTTCATTATTGTAAGAGGGATGTGTGCACCAAATTAATTAATGCCATGGCACACACCAACTGGGACACTTACTAGAAGGTCACCCATCCAAGCACTACTCCACCAGGAATTGCTTAACTTTTGGCAAAACACTAAAATGAGCACACTGAAGCTCCAAACGAGCCAACCCACTGTCTTGTCCCATCGCCATGGGACATCTGCCCATTTTTGACATGGGACCTTTGCAACTTGGCAACTCGGTGTGCAAAATTCTACCAACTCGGGCACACTTCGGCACAATGGCACACTTGCCAACCTTCTCCACACTTAGAAGGATTTTTAGCACTTAGGCTCCTTGGTCAACCTTCCAAAACCTTAGAAGGTTGCCATCCTTAGGCACATTTCCATCACAAACCTAGACCAACCTAAGGCAAAATGCTTTGATTACGGAGGTAACAACATAGAAATTTCGATTGTGGAATGCCTCGTTCTCCATTTGCGAAGGACGACCAACATTTAGACATAACCGATGCTGATACTTTGCTTATGATACTTGACAAACAGCGGACCTTAGCCGAAATGGTTCTAATACCAACTATTGTAAGTAGTTGGGTATCAGCTCAGCACAACAACTGACCCTCTACTCTTGTTTAGGATAATTGTCGCTGTAATGACATACCTCCTGAAGCATAACCCATAGATAATCAAGCCATCAGCTAAAACTTGCATCCTTCCCTTTTGTGGTATTCTTCAAACTTTGGCGGTCTCTCCAAGACAAGACCGTGGTGAGCTCGACTCCCACAAACTCAACAAGAGCCCTTTATCCATCGAACTTTGGCAGTCTCTCCTAGATAGGACCGTGGTGAGCTCGACTCCCACCAACTCGACATGAGCCCTTTCATTTCAGCAATAGCTTTAAGCAAACACACAAGACGACAACATGAACCAAGGTAGGTCACGTAGTTGTAGCAGAACGATGGGCACAAAGCAACCCAACCACCCAACAAACCATTGTGATGTCCCTATCAACATCCAAACCATCTTGGCAAACTCCCATGGTAACTCTTTAGCCCTTCTGCTTTAATTAATGCCATGGCATGCACCAACCGGGACACTTCCCAGAAGGTCACCCATCCAAGCACTACTCCACCAGGAATTGCTTAACTTTTGGCAAAACACTAAAATGAGCACACTGAAGCTCCAAACGAGCCAACCCACTGTCTCATCCCATCGCCATGAGACATCTGCCCATTTTCGGCACGGGACCTTTGCAACTCGGCAACTCGGTGTGCAAAATTCTACCAACTCGGGCACACTTCGGCACAATGGCACACTTGCCAACCTTCTCCACACTTAGAAGTATTTTCAGCACTTAGGATCCTTGGTCAACATTCCAAACCCTTAGAATATTACCATCCTTAGGCACATTTCCATAACAAACCTAGACCAACCTAAGGCACAATGCTCTGATTGCAGAGGCAACAACATAGACATTCCAATTGTGGAACGCCTCGTTTTCCGATTGCGGAGGATGACCAACATTTAGACATAACCGATGCAGACACTTTGCTCAGGCTACTTGACAAACAGTGGACATTAGTCGAAATGATGCACCTTATCGGAGCCATAACTTGTGAACCGTATGCCCATTTGCCTTGAAATTTAACAGGTGATTCCGCGTGCGTGTTCTGCATCAGGCCCATCTCTGATGCGCCTGATCCTCCAAAAATCATGTTTTTAGGACCTAAATCTGACATCTATTTGGCGCACACATCCCTCTTACAATAATGAACCTTAATTTAAAATATTAGGTCTCAAATTATGGTATAACAAAAGATAATAAACTTCTAATAGCCAAAAAAACCCAAAAAACCCGGGAACCTATTCTAAAAGCTAATTTTGGGGCACTAGATGTCGTACTTAGGTCCCAAAAACATGATTTTTGGAGGGTCAGCGCATCAAATATGGGCCTGATGTTGAACACACATGCGAAACCACCTGTTAAATTTCAAGGCAAACGGGCATACGATTCACAAATTATGGCTCCGGCAAGGTGCATCATGCTCACCAGTGCTATAGATGCGAGCCTTATAATGCAGAGGCATTAACATCTCACTCTTCCTCCATTATTTTACTTATATTTTTGTAAAGAGTTTTTTTTTGTCTCTGCAATTTCAAATTTGTAACCTTAATACTCTCATAAAATTTTGTATTTAGTTTAAAAAAATCTAACTCTTTTTCACTTTTTCTCCTAAGCCTTTTCCAAAGGCTATCATCAAAAAGTGAAAGAGTCCATTGTAATCTAACTAAATACAAAGGACTATTTGGAGGGGGGTTTAATGGTGTTGGTTCTTGCACCTATGGTTTTGTTGGATTTTTTGAAAAGGGAGTTTCTTGTGTCTATCTTAATTAACAACACTAGTAGTCTTTCTTTTGTTAGTGGCACCTTTTTTTTGGCCACTTCTTGCTTGTTACTTCTTTCTACTTATTTTAGCATAATCTGATTTTTAAACATATATACATATATATATATATATATATATATATATATATATATATATATATATATAAAAAAGAAGTTTCTCTCAAAATCAAAGCAAGCACAAAAATTCTATTCAAAACCTTATAAAATTATTTCAAAAAAACTTAATTTCAAAAATTTCCTATGTTCCACGTACCATTATACTCATAAAACTTATAGTTTCCCTCACGTAAGGGCGGGTTTTTGTGAGATACTTGGTATAGCGGCCTGGAAATTTTTTTTTTTTTGGGTTCAAAATCCTATGTTCCACATATCAATTCTACTCATTACTTATAGTTTCCCTCATGTAAGGGCGGGTATTGAGAAGAATAGATATAAAGGCCTGGCCATTTTTTCTTGCCTCATAAGCCACTTTCAATATATCTAATCTCCTCATTTACTTATAGTTTACCTCTCGTTAGGGTGGGTAATTTGAGGAGATAGGTATTAAAAACAAGCTTATATATCCTTCTTTAAAGATCCATTGCATTTGAAGTAAAAGGGGGGAATTATTGGTTCACTTCAATTTTCTTTGGAAAAATGAATACAATTGATCCACTCACCCCTCATAACTATCATACATGGAAACCCAAAATATTAAATCTCATTTCTCAAAAAGGGCTCACACACCTGCTAGAAGAGAAGCAACCTGAATTTAAAAAGGAATATGAAATATTTGTTCATAAAGGGAAGATGTATGAAACAATGGGTATTATAAGCACTAATATAAATGAAAGCTTATGGTTTCACATTATGGATTGTAAAAATCCATATGAAAGTTGGAAAAAACTAAAGAACTTGTTTGGGAAAGTAGATCAAATAAGGTCAATGCAACTAGAGGTAGAATTAACAATATTATCTCCTAAAGACTTCATCAATATTGTTGACTTTCTCACAAAATTTAAAGAAGTCCTCACAAAGGTAGTGGCAAGAATAAAATAGAATAAGAACGCACCTATCTAATTCTTTCTAAATTAAATGGTGTATTTCAAATTTTTGCAACCACCTTTCTGTCTACAAAATATGCTCTTGGTGCAAGTTTTGCAATGCCCTCCTTAGAGGAATTTTGTGATAGGCTAACAATTGAAGAAAAAAAACTTGCAGAGTATGAGATCTCTTCCTCTTCCTCAAAAGCCTTAGTAGCATCCACCTCTACTAAAGAAAAAATTAAAAATAAATAAATGAGTCCCATAACTTGTACTCACTACAAAAGGAATGGTCATTCTATGAACAAATGTTGGAAAAGACTACAACAACTAGAGGCAACAATGAAGGATCAAAAGATAGACACTAAGAAGCAGATACGAAAAGCCTTAAATTTTCAAGGCAATACTATAAAAACTTCATCAAAATATTGGGTTCTAGATTCAGGAGCAACTCATCACATGACTTCCTCAAATGAGTCATTCACTTCAATCTCCTCAAGTTCAACATGTAGCATAGAAGTTGGTGACTTATCCTTTATCCCAATCAAAGGAAAATGTGACATATCCATTTATGGTGGTTATATCAATAATATTCTCTATGTACCAAACATTGCAACATCTATCATATTTGTACTTCTGGAAAAGGCAAAATAGTTCTCTTCTCACCAACAGGAGTTGAGATAAGAGACTTTCAAGACCCAAAATCTCTCATAGAAAAAGGAGATGTTGATCACAACACTCACCTATTTAACTTCAAAGGATTCAAAAATTCAAAAGGGGCCTCATTTTTTGTTGTACATGGAGATATTGAAAGCAAAATTTGACATGAAAGGTTTGGACATCTCAATTATAACTACCTAAAGGAATTGAACACCCATGAAATGGTAACAGGATTGCCTCAAGTCTATTCTATTGATGGAGTATGTCCTGGATGTGCTCTTGGAAAGCAACATCAAGATCCTTTCCACCCAAGTGGTTCTCTAAAAGCCTCATACCATCTAGAGTTAATCCATAGTGACTTGATGGTCTTCCCAGAGCCTACTTTCAAAGGAGAAAATATACCTTAACCTTCATTGATGATTTTTCCAGAAGAACTTGGGTCTACTTCCTAAAATACAAAAGTGATGTTCTATCCCACTTCATAATCTTCAAATCCTTAGTTGAAAATAAGGCCTCTTGCAAAATCAAGCAACTTCATACAGATAATGGGGGGAATACTTCAGTAATGAGTTCTCAATTTTTCTATCAAGTCATTGTATAATTCATCAACATTTTGTCTCCCATAATCTGCAGAAAAATGACATTGCAGATAGGAAAAATAGAACTTTAAAGGAAATGGCAAACTATATGCTCCACTCAAAAGATGTTCCAAAAGTTTTTTTGGCAGAAGCAATTAACTATGCAAACTATATTCAAAACTGCACACCTCATAAAGCTCTTGGCCATTTGACTCTCGAGGAAGTATGGACTAGCTCAAAACCTGATGTTTCTTTCTTCAATATTTTTGGGTGTACTGCTTGGGTGCATATCCCAAAGAAGAAAAGGAATGATCTAGATAAGAAAAGCAAACAACTCATCTTTATTGGTTATTGTGAGGAAGTGAAAGCATACAGGCTCCTTGATACCGCAACTCATGAGGTCTTTTTCATAGGAATGTTCAATTTGATGAAAAATTCCCTCATAAATATCCTCAACCATCCTCTTCCACCATTGATTCTCTTGAGCCATATCCAATGTTAGATCCTCAATATAATGAAGAACCCATTTTAAAGATTAATGATCAAAATGACCAAAATGAGGATCCTATACTCCAAAATCCAACTCAAAGTCCTACCACTCCAATTACTCCTTCCACAATGCCTAAATGGGCCCGCACCATTGTTGAAGAAGCAACTCCATACATCCAAAATATTCCATCATCTAGATTAAGCAACTCCATAGGCTTAGGTCTTGTCTGTCAGTCCATTTCCATAGATCCTCAATCCTTCAAAGAAGCAACTAGTATTAAAGAATGGTATGATGCCATGGAGAATGAATTATCTTCCTTAATAAAAAAAAACTTGGGATTTAGTTCCTATACCTAAAGGAAGTAAGTTAGTTCACTGTAAATAGATTTACAGAACGAGATATGGACCTAATAGAGAAATTGACAAACACAAAGCTCGCCTAGTAGCCAAAGGTTTATCTCAAATTGAAGGGATTGATTATTCTAAAACTTTTACACCAGTTGCCAAAATGGATTCTGTTAGACTGGTACTTGCTCTAGCTGCTTCCCAAAAGTGGTATGTTTTTCAAATGGATGTAAAAAGTGCTTTCTTACATGGGGACTTAAAAGAGGAGATATTCATGGAACAACTTGTTGGATTCACTCAAGACTCCTCCCTTGTTTGTAGGCTAAGGAAGTCTCTCTATGGCCTCAAACAAGCTCCTAGAGATTGGTATGAAAAAATAGACTCTTTCCTTCTTTCCTCAAATTTTTCTCATTGTGAGTCTGATGCCATAGTCTACATTTGGAGAGATAAAGAAAAAATCACCATACTTGTTCTCTATGTTGATGATCTACTACTCACTGGTAGTGACATCACTCACATTCATACTATAAAGGACTTCCTTTCTAAAAAAAATTAAATGGTTGATTTGGGCTTAGCTCAGTACTTCCTTGGGATTCAAATAAATCAAACAGATGTAGGAGTTTCATTGTGTCAACAGAAATACACTCTAGACCTTCTTCAAAGGTTTAAGATGACTGGTTGTAAAGCCTCTTCTACACCTTTTCAATCTAGAGTCACTCTAAGTACTTCATGCACATCCCCTCTATGTGATGCAACTCTATATCGACAACTTGTAGGGATTTTGTTATACCTTACTCATACTCACCCAGATATCTCATATGTTGTTGGCTTGATATCCCGATTCTCACATCAACCTCATTTCAATCATTGATAAGCAGCAAAAAGAATCCTATGCTACTTGTAAGGAAATACTCACCTTAGGATCTTATATGAGGGAAAATCCATGGATATCATTAGTTACACAGATTCTGATTGGGCAAGTTCTGTAGAAGACAAATGTTCAACTTTTGGTTGTCTTTTGTCTTGGTTCTTCACCAATTGCTCGGTCATGCAAAAAACAAGCAGTAGCTTTATCATCTACAGAGGCAGAATACAGGGCATCAGTTTTGGCAAGCCAGGAAGCTCTTTGTATTCATCAAATACTATGAGAATTTATTTTTTCCATGACAAACCTATTACTCTTTGATGTGACAATCAGAGCACAATTCATATTGCACGCAATCCATTTGAGCATCAACACACCAAACACATTGAGATTCACATGCACTTCATTTGACAACATATTCAAAGAGGGAAAATATACTTGGACTATATTCCCACTGAAAATCAAATTGTATACATCTTCGCCAAATAATTTCCTTCTTCGTGTTACATTTAGTTGCAAGAGAAACTTAGGGTAAAGTAGTTGCGTTAAACAAAATAGAGGTTTGCACCTCTCCTTTCTTCTTATTGTTCTTTACTTTGGAGGATGGTTTTTTCCCATGTGGTTTTTTTATCATCTCTCCTATATGTTACACTTGTACATGAGTACCTCATCAAGCCAAGTTGTCGGGACTCATTCTTTTTCTCCATGAGGACAATATTCACCATCCGAAGACATGCATCTTTCTTTATTTTTTGACGAATGGTTTTTTTCCAAGTGGTTTTTTCACCATCTCTCACATATGTAAAAACATTAAATGAGTACCTCATCAGGCCCTATTTCCAGGACTCATCCTTTTGGTCAATGAGGACAATATTCACAAACCGAAGATATACCTCTTCATTTTTCTTTTTGATAGATGGTTTTTCCCATGTGGTTTTTACCATCTCTTCAAATAAGAAATCATTGTACATGAGTACCTCATCAGACCCTATTGTCGAAACTCATTCGTATAAAACACCCCTAGTATCACTTAAGGGGCGTTTTAGAATAAGTAATTATTCTCTTAAGTTCTACTAGGATAGACTTACTTGAGTTACCACTCCTCCATGATTCAGGTGAACTCTCAGTATAGTCTATATCATATTTGACGAGTTGTTGTAATCCAACGACTCTCTATGATCAACTTTGCTATTTATACAAAGTTGATCCATGGAATAAATCAATCAGTCTATTGAGCTTCTCTACAGTCTTGTGATGTATTGCAGAACTATTTCCTTCTTTGAATAGAATATTATTTTCTAATAGTTTTACCTTAAATTTTTGAAACCCAAAAGGGATAGTTTTATTGGTAGCAACTGAGTGCTTTTTAGTGGGCTACCCCAGTTCTATTTCCTTGATGGTTAGGGGTCCCATTGACTTCTTCTTTACCTAGTGTTATAGGGTTTCATAGAGGTTTCTCTACCAAACAAAAATAAAATAAAAAATAAAGCACACATTAATTGAAATTCTCTTTCTTTGATTAGGTTCCTATAGAATTAGCTAAAAATATAGTAAATTTCCTATTAGTCCTTTTAGGTAGGTTTTTTGGGTTCAAGTCACATTTGATATGCTAAGTTGTTTTTTTTGTGGAGAACAAGGGGTTGTACTTAGGTCCCCCACCCTTGAAAAATCACAACTCTCTCCTTTAGATCTTGAGAGTTTACAAATAGATTCAATTCTCATCTCAATTGAGATGCTATAGCTAGATACCTACATCATTTTACATAAAATGTTTGAATTCTTGATTTTCATTTTTTGGATCTTCTTCAATTTTTTGTGTGAATACAAATATTCCAGAATTTAGCATCCTTCTTGACATTTTCCTAGCAACCTTCACAATACCAAAATTCCACCTCTACTATCTATGCATTGCATCTTAGTAGAGTAATATTTCCAAAACATTGCACTATCATAGTCCACTTTACCAAATCTGGATTGCTAGTTTCCTTCCTGAAACACAAGTGCAACCACAAGAATTATAATAAATAGTTTATATGAAAACACATTAATGTTATAAAATAAAGCAAATATTACCAATGGAAAACATTAAAGTAAATCTTAATCATTATTTGATTTAGGCAATCAACATTTTCTTGTTAGCTTCAACTAAACTTACTACTTCCTCTAACCATGGAAAGGAGAATTTAACTTCACGATCCTCAATTAAAACCCCTCTATTGGCTAGCCTATTTGCACATTTGTTTCCTTCCCTTAATGTATGTGTAAACATGATTTCTTCAAACTCTTTAGCAAGGTCTTGAATTTCCACAATTATCTCTTGTATGTTCCATGGAGCCTTTGCTTTCCTCAAAATTGCATTTATTACTATGAGAGAATCACCTTCCATCCATACTCTATTCCATTTCATTTGTTTGCATATTTTTAACCCTTCCAAAGCCGCCCAAGCTTCAGCTTCATTATTTGTCTTAAATCCACTATTGAAAGCGTAATGAGACAAAATTTCTCCTTATTATTTCTAATTATTCCTCCTCCTCCTGTTGGTCCTGGATTTCCTTTAGATGCTCCATCAAAATTCAATTTGACCAACTCCACTTCTGGTGGTTTCCACTTTATATTCTTTGCCTTCCTTTTGTTTCTCTTGTACCCAACATCATAATTCTATTTGATGACTTGACTCCATCTATCAAGGCTCTTTGCTTCAAGATTAGGGATTGGGTGAGTTGATAGGGTTGGTTTAGACTCCTCTATGGCTAAACAAATCTTCCTTTTCATTACCTCTAAACTACTTTCCTTTCCTTTAAATATTCTTCTATTCCTTTCTAGCCATACAATCCAAAGTATTGTATCTTTTGATATATCCCATATTGTCTATAAAGCCTCACTTTTAAAAGTGCTCTGCCATTGCTTTAACCATTCTTCAATTCTACCATTCATCACCATGCATTTACCAAACATATTAAGAATCCATTGCCATAGATTCTAGACTATTGAGCAATGTCCCAAGAGATGGTCTATACTCTCCTCCTCCTTTTTACAAAGAACATATTGTGAGGGGCCATGAAAACCCCTTTTCATAAGGTTATCCCAGGATAAAATTCTTCTATGACCTACTAGCCAAACAAACATTTTGACTTTAGGAATGCTCGGGCTATCCCAAATATCTCTCCATATTCTTGTGATATTTCTATTTTGTTGGTGCTTTACATTATATCCACTTCTTGTTGTGTATTCTCCTAAGCTATTCAACTCCCAAATAAGCTTATCCTTAGCTCCCCTCGAAATAATCATTGTTGTTATCTTTCTACTCAACTACCTCCTAGCATCAATGTCTTGTATACTTGTAAAAAATATTCTTTCCATTTGTATCTTCCTTCCCGATCCTTGTACAAAATATTTGAAACCCTATCACCATATTTGTCTTGAAGTAATCTCATCCATGGTTTCAAAATTGGATCTAAATTGAGTGGTTTTTTATCACACCAAGTATCCATCCAAATAGAATTTTTTCTCTAGTTCCCACCACCCATCTTAAACCTTTAATCACTAGATCAATTGATTTTTTAAACCATTCCATAGTGCAGAACCATTTGGTAGAGAGAATGCAGTAAATATTAAGCTTGGGTCATTGGGCTCAACATACTTAGAAGAATTCTTGCCCATTGTCTTTGACTCTCTTTGTACAATCTCCAAATTACTTTTCCCCTAAGAGCTAAGTTTGCATCCATAAGAACTCTTAAACTGAGACCTCCCCTAGTTTTATCATCACACACCTTGCTCCATTTCACCAAAGGAAATTTTCTTTTATCATGTAAACTTGACCATAAAAAGGATCGCATAATATAGATTAAACTTTTTCTATTGATTTTGGCATAGTATACAAGGACATATAATATGTTGGAATGGCCTGTAAGACTAATTTAATTAGTTGCACTCTTCCTACTAATGATAACCATCTACCTTTCCATGCCAATAGTTTATTCTAAACTTTACTTATAACTGGATTCCATAATTCTATCCTCATTCTCCCCTCAAATAAGGGCATCCCTAGATAAGTTGTTGGTAAATTTGCCTCCTCCATTTGAAGTAACCTACATATCCTTGCTTTGATTTTAGTTGGAGTGTTTAGGAAGTAAATTTTGGATTTTGTCCTATTAACTTTTTTCCTTGATGCTCTTTCGTATTCCTTTAATAAGTTATTCAAAGCTTTGGCCTCATTTATCCTTACCCTCCCAAAAAGGGTTGTATCATCTACAAATTATTGATGGGTGATGTTGTCGATGTTATTACTAGCCTTAATTCCACTTATTAGCCCATATTTGTATGTCTTCTTCAAGTTCCTACCCAATACCTCTACCATAATAATGAACAATTATGGTGATAGAGGATCTCCCTATCTAAGACCTCTCTTGGCTTTAAATGATTATGTTACTAACCCATTGACCAACATTGAATATGATACTATAGAGACATAAGCTTTAATCCATCTAACCCATTTCTTCCCAAATCCAAACTTTTCTAATACTATAAAAATAAAATCCCATTTAACCCTATCATAGGCTTTACTCATATCAAGTTTTAAGATCATTGCTTTCTTTTCTTGAAGTTGTTGAATGCATAACTTCATGAGCTACTATGATCCCATCCAGAATATATCTCCCTTTCACAAATCCTCCTTGCTCTTCTAAAATAATTTTATCTAATAATGATCTTAATCAATTTGCCATCACTTTGGATATTATCTTATATTCCATATTACATAGGCTTATGGGCCTAAATGAATCAAACAATTATGCATCCTTCTTTTTGGAATAAGGGTAAGATATGTATATCATTATATTGGGAGGTGAAAAATAAAATTGCAAAGTGCGAAGGATTAGGGTTTTTCTTGAAAAATATCTCATCTTTTAGGAGCCATATCTTCGCGAAGAGTTATCCGATTCAGTTGATTCTTGGACCAACTTGTGCAGAATTTGAATAGCTTTCTGAAATAGAATATTGAGGGAGATACAACCCTGTGAAGTCAACCATTCAAAACAAGGGTAGTGACGATTTTTCAAGTCATGAAAAACAAAATTGCAAAGTGCGAAGGATTAGGGTTTTTTCCTGAAAAATATCTCATATTTTAGGAGCCATATCTTCGTGAAGAGTTATCCGATTCAGTTGATTCTTGGACCAACTTGTGCAGAATTTGAATAGCTTTAAAATGAGTGGTCATATGCAAAAATTTGAGCAATATTGAGGGAGATACAACCCTATGAAGTCAACCATTCGGAACAAGGGTAGTGACGATTTTTCAAGTCATAAAAAATGAAATTGCAAATATTTGCCAACTAGGGTTCGAATGATGGGAAGAGCAATGAAGGGCTAGGACTTCAGCGAGGCAAGACATTCTATCTGGACAAAGAATTTTTTAGCTAAGTTCTTTTTTCCCTTTCTTTATCTTAGAAATTGTGCATGAAAAATTTATAAAGTTTTTATCAAATATTATATTTGCTATAGGACTTTCAGATAAATTTCATTAGATTTTGAGTTTTAGTTTCCTTTCCATGGATCGATTTATAGTTAAATCCTTAGAATCATCCCTAGTGGTAGAGGTTAGTGAGCGCACCTCAGAGAGATCCTCATTGCTCCAAGATAGGGTAGTTTTTGGTAAATTTAATGGGTATTGGCCAGGGGCTTCAACCTTGAGAAAATGGATTGATAGGAGTTGGAAGTCTCCAGGAGTGATTCTATCATTTCTTCCCAAAGGTTTCTTCCTAGCCATTTTTTGTTCTAGGGAAGAAAGAGAAAGAATCCTAAAAGGGGGTCCTTGGTTTATGGGAAGAGCAGGGCTCTTCCTTACCCACTGGTATGAAGGCTTTTCACCTGAAAATGTAAATCTATCCCTAGTACCAGTCTGGGTTAGGATGTTTGGGTTGCCCATTGAATTTTGGGAAATAGATACCTTCAAGGCAATAGGCAACACTCTAGGAGAATTCCTTGAGATTTCAGATACAACAAAAGATGGATTTTTGGCTATTTATGCTCGAATATTGGTCATGATTGATATAAGTAAAGCTTTACCATAATCAATCATTCTTAAGTATGGGGATAAGATGTGGACCCAAACTATAGATTATGAAAACATATCTTTTAGATGTAGAAGATGTCATGAGGTGGGGCATATTGAGAGATCATGCCCTAAGAAGAGCCCAACAGAATCATTTGTAGAAAATCGTAAGAGAAATTTACAAATGGTTATGGATAAAGATGGTTTTCAACTTCCAAAAAATAGATCTAGAAAAATAAAAGAAAATGAACAATGGAGACCAATAAGGAAGGATACTGGAAGAAATTCCAATTCTTTTGAGGCTTTAGCCTATGAAGAAAAAGTAGATCAAAACTTAGAGGACACAATACAACAATTTCAACATATTAGCAAGGAACCGTCTATTCAGTATGATCCTAATTTAAGGAAGAACATTCTCGATGAACCTAAGGAATGTGTCTCATCAGATTTTGAAGACTCTCTTGAAGTACCATGCACCATTCAGGAGAAAATAATTGGTAAAGAAAATGCAGTTTTAGAAGTTAATACCTCTGCCATTAATAAGGAAATACCAGAAAATGAGCAGGATAAGTCAAAAGCTTCTATAATAGAGCCAGGAGAGGATAAATATGTTGAAAAACAAAATTGTGAAAGAATATTGAGGAATAGAATAATAAGACCTACTCCTGATATAGGCAAGGCAAAAAGAGGAAAACCCTCAAATTATCAAGCAAGATCCAGGGAAGCAAGAGCTAACATAGAGAAAGGAACACAAACTAAGTTGGTTGAACTTCTCTTTACCAAACAACAAAATGATATTGGTAATACGCAAGAGGGGCCAAAAGCCCCTAATGAGACATGATTATCATCTCATGGAATATAAGGGGTGCTAATGCCCCCTCAAAGCATAGGTGTATTAGGGACCTATGTTTAAGTAATAAACCTGATATTCTCTGTATCCAGGAAACTAAAATGACAAAAGAAGAAGTTTCAAAAACTATGAAAGCAGTTTGGGCAAGATGTGAATGGGATGCTATGGATTTTGAAGGAGTAATAGGGGGAATTCTAACTTGTTGGAATCCTTCTAGAACCTCTTGTGTAACCATTCATAAAACTAGGCATTGGATAGCCTCTTTAGTCACTTGCTACTTTGCAGATATTCACTTCATCCTTATCAATGTCTATGGACCTACAACTCAGTCAGGTAGATTAGAAGTTTGGAGTGGGATTGAAGCCTTTATGAGAAGTAAAGACCAAGAAACCCGATTCATGATCATTGGAGATTTTAATGCCATAACCAAGTTGAATGAAAAATTTGGGGGAATTAGGAAATTGACCCAAAGTATGAAATATTTCTCAACTTTTATTCAAAACAACAATCTATGGGAAGTTGAGTTTGAAGAAGACAACTATACTTGGACCAACAACAGGAGAGGCCAGAACCTAATAGCAAAAAAATTAGATAGATGCATTCTCTCAGATCATTGGCTAGATGAAGGAACTTGTGCTAAAATTAATACCTTAACAAGGATTGGTTCAGATCACTGGCCAATAAGAGTTAAAATGGTGGTAAGTGAATTCAAAAAATATCATATTTTAAATATGAGCAGATGTGGGAAGACCATCCTCAATTTGTTGATATGATAGCTCAAACATGGAATTCTTTAGGTAATGGTGGGTTGTATGCTCTTCCAAACCAAATTAAAGCTATGACATCTAGATTAAAAGAATGGAACAAGAACACCTTTGGAAATATTTTTGAGAAGAAAGAAGAACTAAAAGATAAACTTTCAAAATTCCAAAAAGGTGATGAAAATAATACAAGCTCAGAGGAAAGGGAGTTGCTTAGTGAATATCATAATATTTTGAGTAAGGAAGAGAAATTTTGGAGATTAAAATCAAGATAGACTTGGTTAAAAGAAGGAGATAAAAATACAAAGTTTTTTCATAGGATGGCTATAGTACAGAGATCATCTTCTAGAATTAGTAGAATTAAATCAATAGAAGGGGTTTGGATTGAAGATCATAGTGAAATTAGAAAAGAGGTAAAGTCATTTTATCATAATATTCTAGGTTCAGAGGAGACCAAAGTTCTTAATGATAAACTTCTTCAAGATGTTCCTTCAGTTATAACAAATGAAGACAATAGGAAACTGATGGAGCCTATTACTCTAGAAGAAGTTCATTTAGCTCTTTTCTCTTTTAATAAGGATAAATCCCCAGGTCCATATGGGCTCTCTACAACTTTTTACCAACATAATTGGGATATAGTGAAGGATTCTTTATTGGTGGCAGTGGAACAGTCTAGGGTAAAACAATACATTCCTTATAAAATAAATGCAACTTATCTTACCCTAATTCCAAAAAAGAAGGATGTTGAATTGTTTGATTCTTTTAGACCCATAAGCCTATGTAATATGGCTTATAAGATTATTTCCAAAGTGATGGCGAATAGATTAAGGCCATTGTTAGACAAAATCATTTCAGAAGAGCAAGGAGGATTTGTGAAAGGGAGACAAATTCTGGATGGGATCATAGTAGCTCATGAAGTTATACATTCAACAACTTCAAGAAAAGAGAAAGCTATGATCTTAAAACTTGATATGAGTAAAGCCTATGATAGGGTTAAATGGGATTTTCTTTTTGCAGTTTTAGATAAGTTTGGTTTTGGGAAGAAATGGGTTAGATGGATTAAAGCTTGTGTCTCTACAGTTTCTTATTCAGTGTTGGTCAATGGGTTAGTGATAGAATATTTTAAAGCCAAGAGAGGCCTTAGACAAGGAGATCCTCTATCTCCTTATTTGTTCATTATTATGGTAGAAGTTTTGAGTAGGAACTTAAAGAAGGCTTACAAATATGGGCTTATAAGTGGACTTAAGGTTAGTAATAACATCGATAACATCACCCATCAACAATTTGTAGATGATACAACCCTTTTTGGAAGGGCAAGGATAAATGAGGCCAAAGCTTTGAATAACTTTTTAAAAGAGTACGAAAGAGCTTCAGGGAAAAAATTAATAGGACTAAATCCAAAATTTACTTCCTTAACACTCTTGCTAATATCAAAGCAAGAATTTGTAGGTTGCTTCAAATGGAGGAGGCAAATTTACCAACAACTTATCTAGGGATGCCTTTATTTGAGGGGAGAATGAGGATAGATTTATGGAATCCAGTTATTAGTAAAGTTCAAAATAAACTTCCAGCTTGGAAAGGTAGATGGTTATCATTAGCAGGAAGAGTGCAGTTAATTAAGTCAGTCTTACAAGCCATTCCAACATATTATATGTCATTGTATTCTATGCCAAAATCAGTTGAAAAAAGTTTAATCTTTATTATGCGATCCTTTTTATGGTCAGGTTTACATGATAAAAGGAAATTTCCTTTGGTGAAATGGAGCAAGTTGTGTGATGACAAAACTAGGGGAGGTCTTGGTTTAAGAGCTCTTACAGATGCAAACTTAGCTCTTAGGGAAAAAGTTATCTGGAGATTGTACAAAGAGAGTCAAAGACAATGGGCAAGAATTCTTCTAAGTAAGTATGTTGATCCCAATGACCCAAGTTTAATATTTACTGCATTCTCTCTTCCAAATGGTTCTACTCTTTGGAATGGTTTAAAAAAATCTATTGATCTTATGATTAAAGGTTTAAGATGGGTGGTGGGAACTAGAGAAAAATTTTCTATTTGGATGGATACTTGGTGTGATAAAAAACCACTCAATTTAGATCTAGTTTTGAAACCTTGGATGAGATTGCTTCAAGACAAATATGGTGATAGGGTTTCAAACATTTTGTACAAGGATCGAGAAGGAAGATACAAATGGAAAGAATATTTTTTTACAAGTATACAAGACATTGATGCTAGGAGGCAATTGAGTAGAAAGATAACAACTGTGATTATTCTAAGGGGTGCCAAGGATAAATTGATTTGGGAGTTGAATAGCTCAGGAGAATACACAACAAGAAGTGGATATAATGTTCAACACCAACATAATAATAATGTCACTAGAATATGGAGAGATATTTGGGATAGCCCAAGCATTCCTAAAGTCAAAATGTTTGTTTGGCTAGTAGGTCATAGAAGAATTTTATCCTGGGATAACCTTATGAAAAGGGGTTTTCATGGCCCCTCTCAATGTGTTTTCTGTAATAAGGAGGAGAGTATTGACCATCTCTTGGGACATTGCTCAATAGTCTGGAATCTATGGCAATGGATTCTTAATATGTTTGGTAAATGCATGGTGATGAATAGCAGAATTGAAGATTGGTTAAAGCAATGGCAGAGCACTTATAAAAGTGAGGCTTTACAGACAATATGGGATATATCAAAAGATACAATACTTTGGACTATATGGCTAGAAAGGAATAGAAGAATATTTAAAGGAAAGGAAAGCAGTTTAGAGGTAATGAAAAAGAAGATATGTTTAGCCATAGAGGAGTCTAAACCAACCCTATCAACTCACCCAATCCCTAATTTGGAAGTAGAGAGTCTTGATAGATGGAGTCAAGTCATTAAATGGAATTATGATGTTGGGTACAAGAGAAGAAAAAATAAGGCAAAGAATACAATGTTTCATGAGATGGTAATCATGTCTCACTAGGAGCTACTAGCCCTACCTACAAATTACCAATATCATTTTTTTGTTTGGTAAAGAGAAGTTCAACCAACTTAAATTGTGTTATTTTCTCTGCATTTGTTCTTGCTTCGCTGGCTTTGGCTCTCACTTGATAATTTGAGGATTTTTTTTATTTTTATCTTTCCTATATCATAGGTAGGTCTTACTACTATATTCCTCAATATTCTTTCACAAATTTCCTTTTCATTAGATTTATCCTCTCCTAGCTTTGCTATGAAATTTTTCACTTGTCCGACTAAATTTTTTGTATTTCCTTGTTAATGGTAGAGGTATTAACATCTAACACTACATTTTATCTACCACTTTTCTTCTCCTAAATGGTGCTTGGTACTTCAAGAGAGTCTTCAAAATCTTATGAGGTACATTTCTTAGGTTTAGCGAGAATGTTCATCCCTAAATAAAGATCATATTGAATAGAAGTTTCCTTGTTAATGTTTTGATCATGTTGTACCATGTCCTATAAGCTTGTATTTGCTTTTTATTCAAAGGCTAAAGTCTCAAAATAATTGGTATTTCTTCCAATATTTATTTTTACCAATATCCATTGTTTATTTACTTCCATCTATTTGGACCTATTTTTTGGAAGTTAAAAACCATCCTCACCCATACCCATTTGTAAGTTTATTGTGATTTTCTACATATTTCTACTAGACTCTTTTTAGGGAATGGTCTCTCAATATGCCCCACCTCATGACATCTTCTTATATCTAAAATATATGTTTTCATAGTCTATGGTTTGATTCCACAACTTACCCCTATACTTAAGAATGATTGACTCTGGTAAAATTTTACTTATATCAATCATGACCAATATTCGTGCATAAATAGCCAAGAATCCATATTTTGCAGTTTCTAAACTCTCAAGAAATTCTTCTAAAGTGTTGCCTATTACCTTTAAGGTATCTATTTCCTAGAATTCAAAGGGTAACCCATACATCCTAATCCAGAATGGTACTAGGGATATATTTACATTTTTAGGTGCCAAGCCTTCATATCAGTGGGTAATGAAGAGTTATGCTTTTCCCATAAACCATGGACCCCCTTTTAAGATTCTATCTCTTTCCTCATTGGAAAAAAAAAATGGTTAGGAATAAACCTTTATGATGGAAGGATAGATTTACTCCTGGAGACTTCTATCTCCTATCGATCCATTTTTCCAAGGCTGAAGCCCCTGACCAAGACCTATTAAATTCACCAAAAACCATCATATCTTTGAGCAACAAGGATTGCTTCTTTGTGAGGTACTCACTAACCTCTATTGTTAGGGATTATTCTAAGGATTTAACTATAAATAATTCCATGGGAGGAAACTATAACCCAAAATCTATTGAAAATTACCAATATATCCTATAGGGATTATATTATTTGAAAATAAATATATAACAATTGCATGTAAAACTTCTAAAATAATGAAGGGGAAAATAAGCTTAGTTAAAAAAATATATGCCTAGACATAATTTTCTACCTCATTGATGCCCTATCCCTCCATTTATCCTCCAGTCATTCGAACCCTAGCTGACATATATCATCAATTTCATTTTTTTACTTGAAATTTTGTTATTGTCCTTGTTTTGGATGATTGAATTTACAAGATCATATTTCCCTCAATACCACTCAAATTCCTTTATATGACCACTTATTTTAAATCTCTTCAAATTATGCACAAATTTATCCAAGAATCATTTGAATTAGATAACCCTTCACAAAGAAATGACACCTAAAAGATGAAACATTTTTCAAAAAAATTACCTTAACAATTCTCTAGTTTCAAATGATTGTCTTCACATGGTCATATTTCCCTCAATACTACTTATATTCTTTTGAATGGCCACTCATTTCAAATATTTTCAAATTCTGCAAAAAATAATAGAAAAATCATCTAAATTGAACAACTCTATGCAATAATATGACTCCTAAAAGATAAATCACTTTTTGAAAAAAGTTATACTATCTCTATCAATTAATAATTTGATTTATTAATTTGATTTATACATCAATAAAACATATATTTGATATATTTAGTCAATAAATACATAAATATTATTATTTTAACATTAAGAAGTTAGAGAAAACTAGGGCATCAGTTGGGTAGCCGAAGAGATTTTTGGTTACTGTGGACTTGAAGACAAGATTGCTGCCCTAGGAGGGCCCAATGGGGACACCTCCGGATCCTCTTTTAGAGAGACATAGTTCTTTTGCAGATTTGTTAAAGGATAAATCTCCATCAGAGACTGAAGAAGCACAAAAAACTGCATTAAAAATGCTCTTTACGGCTGCTGGAAATAGATCAACATCTCAACGAGTTAATGGATGCTTGCCATAGTCAGAATCAAGGCCAAATATTGTCATTGAGCAAAGGATGGTCGAAGAAATAGTTTTATATAGAGCCAATCATGATTTGATCTATAAATTCATGGGTATTCGCCCTACCCTAAATTTTTTGCATTCTTGGGTCCGACAAAACTGGGAGCCTCTTGGTGAGTATTCTTTGTGGTTTATTAGCAATGGATATTTTATTGTTAGTTTTTCTTCACTTGCCGATAGAAATAGGGCTTTCGAATCAGAAAAGAGGAATCATGGTCTGACAGGATTATTTGTTCAACCCTGGAGAGTGGGATTTGATCCTCGAATTGAACCCACTGTTGTCCTAGTTTGGATCCATTTGTATGCACTTCCAATGGAGTTTTGGAGTGAGCAGGTATTGGAAATTATCGACAATTCCCTTGGAAGACATTTGGGTGTTTCCAAAGACACAATGGAAGGAAACACAACTGTTTATGCAATATTATGTGTGGAAATGGATCTTAGCCAACCTTTGTCGGTAGAGGTGGAACTCGAACTTGCAGGACTATCTTGGATTCAACAATTGGATTATGAGGCATTGCCCTTCAGATGCAGATTTTACCACAAATATGGGCATTTGGCCCGATCTTGCCCAAATAATATGAACATAAAAATGGAGGCTCCTCTGGGAATGTCAAATCTTCCTAAGGAGGGTAAGTCAACAATCAATAAAGAAACAACCAATATTTCTCAGGGTAAAGAAGCACAGGGAGATGGTTTTGAACAACCCAAAATAAGGAGAAGGCAAAAGAAAAAATATGGTAAAGAGCAAACCCAACTCAAGCCCTCCAATAGGTATGAGATATTTAAGACACTAATGGACCAAGAAGAAGAACAATTCATGGAAGGAGTGGATGGGAATAATGAAAATAATAACAACCATGTTCAAGCCCCTCTTTCACCTCCTCCCATCATAGAGTAGGTAATTGAGTGTAGTGAGTTACCACAATCAGAGAGTGTAGGGGCATTGATAGTGCATAACCAAGAGCAACTGATAATTAAGGATGTCATCATGGGCATAGCATAAAATAATAGAGAAATGCCAACTCTAGGGATAACTCAGGTGGAAAAGAGATAAAAAATAGTAGCTCTCAAGGAGTGGGTAGAAAATCAAATAAGGAATTGATAGCAGTTCAAGGAGACAAACTGATCATTGGAGGATCGGTGAGGCCAATAGATTTTTATTGCTCTCAAGGTAACCAATGATTATACAATCATGGAATGTTAGGGGTTTAAATAGTAGAACCCATCAATATGTTGTTCGAAGACTCTTAGAAAAATGTAAAACAGATTTTTTGCTTATCCAGGAGACAAAAATATCATTGGATCTTATGTGTAAAATAGTAAATAGAATTTGGAGGGGTGTTGGTCATATGGAAGTGGCTGCCCAAGGGGCCTCAAGGGGATAGTTACTTTTTGGAACTCTCTTGAATGGACTACAATAGAACATATAGCTTGGAGGGGTGTCCTCACATCACATTTTAGGAACAATGTCATAGTTGAACATGTTTTAATCATAAATTTTTATGGGGCTCAAAACCTAGATGGTCAGATGCATCAATGGAAAGTTGTGCATAACATGAGAGTCTCAAGGGAAGAGTTAGACTAGATTATTTTTAGGGATTTTAATGCTAAATTATCCTCTAGAGATCAGGAAGGGGGAACCCCAATTTTGGACCTAGGGGATCGACTTATGATTGCCCAAGTCCAGGCATTACACTTGGTGGATATTAAATGCCCTGGAACCAACTATACTTGGACTAATAAGAGGAGGGAGCCACATAGCAGGAAGGTGAAGTTAGATCATTTTTTGGTTTTAGAGGAGGCATTTGTAAAATGGAATATAAAATTTTAGATTTTGGAGGGTCCAGTTTCAGATCACTTTCCCATTTTGTTGGAAGGGGGATCAAGACAATGCAACATCACAAACCATTTAAATTTGAAAACTTTTGGTTACAAAAAGAGGAACTTCAAAAGAAAATTCCATAGTGGTGGGAAGAAGGCCACCCAACATATGGGACAACAATGTTTAGATTCCACAAACAACTTCATTATGTCAAAGATCAACTGAAACAATGGAGGTGAGCTAACAAGATAGACTTCTAGGTCCAAAGAGCTCCATTGGTGGCCAGATGGGATGAGGTTCAAAAACACTTTAGGGAAGGAACAATTATAGAGCAGCTCAAAGAAGAGGATGATGCATTGCGTAAAGTGGTTGAGGACATTGACAACCAAGAGGAGACCTACTGGAAATAGAGAGCAAGAACCACTTGGTTATTAGAAGGTGATAAAAATACCAAATTTTTCCATCGGGCTGCCTGTGCTAGGAGATAGATGAACAACATGGAAGCTCTTCAAGATGAGAATGGACACTCCTTTGATACAATTCTAGGTATGCATTTCCATTCAATGGATTATTTTTCTAAACTATTTAAGGAAAGTATGGTGCAATATGAAGAGGCTCAAAAATAAGTTCTTGCTGTCATACCCTCTGTTATCTCTGAAGAAGAAAATCAGGCCCTACTTAAACCCATTGATAGAGAGGAATTGAAGAATGTAGTCTTTGGAATGAGCATCGAAAAAACACCAGGTCCAGATGGCTTTCCAATTGAGTTTTTTAGGCCTTCTAGGACAACTTGGAGGAGGATGTAATGGTTGTTATAGAGGAGTCCAAAGGTAGTAAAATAATGCTTAAAGCATTAAATCATACTTTCATTGCCTTAATTCCAAAAGGGGAGGAGGGGGTGCATATTTTATATTATAGACCTATTGCCTTATGCAATGTCATATATAAAATAATCACAAAGGTAATGGTTGAGTGGCTAAAACCTCTTCTACATAGCATTATCTCCTCGGAGCAAGGGGGTTTTGTAGAGGGTAGGCAGATCTTGGATGGTGTGGTTCTAGCTCAGGAGGCAATCCATTCAATGCAAACATCTGGTAATAGAGGAATGTTCATAAAATTGGATATGTCAAAGGCTTATGATAGGGTGGAGTGGAGCTTCTTGTCAAAGATGATGGCAGCCTTTGGTTTCTCTCAGGATTGGATAGAATGGGTCATGAGTTGTGTTTCTACTCCGACATACTCAGTGTTAATCAAGGGTCTTCCCTCACAACCGTTTGGAGCTACTCGAGGCCTTCATCAAGGAGATCCTTGTTCCCCCTATATTTTTCTCATATTGGCTGAAGGCTTGGGTAGACTCATCTTGAGGAGAAGACAACAAGGTTTGCTAATAGGTATCAAGGTGGGTGAGGAAGTTTTGACTCACCTACAGTTTGTGGATGACACAGGATTGGTGGGAGTGGCCAACTTTAGGGAAGCAAGAATGATTAGAGATACACTTAATGTCTACCTTAGGGCTACAAACCAAGTCATCAATGATAAAAAATCCAAAGTGGTCTTTTTCAATCTTGATCAAAGGCTTTAGGATAGAATTTTAGAGATCTTGGGATTCACAAGGACTTCTCTCCCAGTGGTATACTTGGGGGTCCCTTTGCATTTTAAAAAACTAAAAATAGATATCTGGAGGAATATTTTGGACTGTATCAAGGAAATAATTAATCATTGGTCTCACAAATGGTTAAGCTATGGGGGTAGATTAACTTTTTTATAGTCAGTCATTTAGGCCATGCCAATTTATAAATTTTCTATCCTTGTTGCCCCACATACCATATGGAAAGAGTTGGACAAGATGGCTAGAAAATTTTTATGGGAAGGAGTAAAAGGAGAGAGGAAATGGGCCTTAGTAGGTTGGGAGAAAGTAAGCCAACCCAAGGTAAAAGGAGGTTTGGGACTGAGAAGATCAAAGTTAAATAATAAAGCTTTGGCTGGAAAGCTTTACTAGAGGTGGATTTCCCAACCAACTTCTTTATTCAATAGAATTTTAACTAGTAAATATTTGGGATAGGTAAACCCAAATGAGGTGGGTCATTTCCCTTTGGATGGTAATGGATCCTTAGTGTGGCAGGCTCTTAAGTTAGGATCTCAGGTAGTGAAATATGGATTATTTTGGAAAGTGGGGAGAGGGGAGAAGGCACGATTTTGGACAGATTCATGGGATCAATACCCACCTATCATTATTGAATTCCCTGAACTACAACCAATAAAAATAGCCATGGAAACTAGGGGTTGGGTCCAAATTGAAAGTTATTTCAACACTAGTCAGTTGGGGGATTATAAGTTTAAGCAGTTTAAGAAGTTGGATGAGTGGCCAATTTCAATCCCTCCGGATTTGACACCCATCATGACTAAAATCTTGGCAGAAATATTTCTCACAGGTAGATATGAGGAGGATGAATTAGCTTGGGGCTATGGGAGCCTTGGTGTCTACACAGTGAAGGATGGATATGATAAGATCCTTCTAGAGCCTCCTCCTCATGCATATCAGGTTGAGGATTGGAGAAATATTTGGCAGTCCAAGGGTTGGCTGAAAGTAAACTTTTTTCCTGGCAGTTCATGCATAATGGAATTCTTACTTTTGATAATCTCATATGTAGGGGAATCATTGGTCCATATCAATGTGTTTTATGCTACAAGAGTGAGGAAACAACTGATCACTTGATGTTTGAGTGCCCATTCATGTGCCAGATCTGGGAGAGATGGTTTTTATATTATAAAATTTGAGTTAATGGTGATTTGAATCGGATTAATATTTGGGAAATATGGAAGAGGGGTAGATTTAAATCTAAAGCTCTTTGTATTGGTTGGGAGCTTGGATTAAACTTCATTTGGTGGTAAGTGTGGTTGGAGAGAAATGGTAGAATTTTTAGAGAAACCTTTTCATCTTTAGATGGAGTTTGGCAGGTCATTTGGAGCAAAGTCACAGAAATTGTGGTAGTGTATGCTAAAGAGGAAACTCAGGTTGTTATAGGGACAATGGAGAAGGAATTTGAAGTGCAAGAGGGGTAGGATAGAGCTAGTTGGAAACCACCCCTAGAAGGTTGGATTAAAATTAATATTGATGGAGCTACAAAAGGCAATCTGGGTAGAGCTAGAATTGGAGTGGTTTGTCAGAATCATGTTGGAATAATGCTCTATTGGGAACTACAAGGCTTGGGAAGGGCCACAAACAATGAAGTGGAAGCCTTAGCTATCAAATATGCTTCTATTTGGGTAGTAAAACAAGGTTATAGGAGGATAATCCTAGAATCAGATTCTCAAATAATGGTTGGAGCTCTAGATTGCATGAGGAACTTTGCTTTGAAGACATGGAGGTTGAGGATTCTTGTCACTCAAATTAAGGAATTGTGGAGGGAATTAGATGATGTGATTCCAGTTTATGTGAGTAGAGATCTAAATAAAGTGGTAGACTTCCTGGCTAAGATGGGCACTGAGAAGGAGGTAGGGGTTCAGTGGCACAGTGACATGGCTATTGAGGATGAGATGATTAGGCAGGTTGGTGAGCAAATCCAGTGTTTAGCTAATTTGGACAACCATTCCAGAAATATGGTTTAGGAGATTTGTGCTCCAATGTAGATCTTCTTTTACAGTTGTAAACAGGTGAACAACCATTGTAGAAATATGGTTTAAGAGATTTGGCTCCAATGCAAATCTTCTTTTACTATTGTAAACATGTGTTCTCTTTGGCTAAGGTTGGGAGAAGTCTCATCCCAACTTGTAAATGATCTTTGTTTTAATACAAGTTTTTTCAAATTATTTTTCAAAAAAACAATAAGTTAAAAAAATTCCTTAAATTTAAATTACATTTATTTTAAATCTAAACCCAACAATGTAGGATTGAGATAACAAAAATATAAAAGATAGGTTCAACTTACTTTCTTTGTTACCAATAATCTATATTAATAAAAATAAGTTGAACCTATTTTTATTTTAACTTATTTTTATTAATATAGATTATTAGTAACAAAGAAAGTAAGTTGGTGGATTGGTAGTGTTTGACTAACCAAGTACTTACCAAGAAGAGACCTAGGTTTAAACCTTGGGGACATGCTACCATCTTGCAAAGTTATTAGTTTTTTTTGAATCATTTGAGTGTGTGTTAGAGCGATGATGATGGTATAAATCTTGAGCACCCAGTGGTTCATGTGTTAGAGTGACGATGATGGTACAAATATCGATTACCTAGTGGTTCATTTCACGTCAGGATATAAAATAATGACATGGGATAGGTTTTATGGATGCAACCCCTAAGGTTTAAACCCTATACTTGTCATCTACTAAAAATAGTGTGGTTGTAACCAACTCTCTTATCAAACAAAAATAAAATAAAATAAGTTGAACCTACAACAATTATATAGGTGCAACTAGAAATTGATAACAAATTTAAGAGAACACTAGACATAAGTTCAAATTAATAACAATCTATCATGCACCGATAATAAAAAATAAATAAGGTCCTAGGATAGTGCAACGGTTCGGGCTTTAGCTTTTCTTCAAGAGGTCCAAGGTTCAAACCATGATGTGTACATGACTATATATTAAATTTCCTATTGATAAGCTCAACTCTCCATCTTATGAATTTTCCTATTGATAAACTCAACTCTCCACCTTATGAAAGGTCATGCTGGGATGGAAATGCCCAACCCTATATATTAAATTCCCTATTGATAAGCTCAAATCTCCACCTTATGAAAGTTCATGGTGGGATGGGAATGCCCAACCCTAAGCATCGATCATAAGAGTTTCTCACATTAACCAAATATTTTAAAAAAAGATAAATAAAATAGGTTCAACTTACTTTCTTTTATGTTTTTGGCCTGATCACATCAAGAGATGTTGGATATATATATATATATATATATATATATATATATATATATATATATATATATATATATATAAATTTGACTTTAATTTTTTTTGTTTCTCCATGATATACATGAGAACCAAAGCTTGAACCACATGAAATTACACACATGTTGTGGTTTGAACCTTTGATTTCTTAAAGAGAAACCAAAGCCCCGACCATTGCGTTGTACCCATTGAAACTTTGATGATATATTTAATTAATGTTGGATATATACACCATATTTACAATTTGATGGTATCTTTAAATAACATTATTTATTTTATATTTTTGACCATATCACATCAAGAGACGTTATTTTTTTTTATTATAATATATATATATATATATATATATATATATATATATATATATAATTTATTTTATATTTAGAATTTTATTTTTTGATTTGGTTATTGTAAGAAACCTTTATGACCGACGTACAGGGCTGAGCAGTCTCCTCCCAACCATGACCCCTCATAAAATTGAGAGCTATACTTATCAATAGAGAATTTAACACAAAGCCACCACACACCCACCCCCTCACACACTCGCCCACGTTGATGTTTGTTTTATATTTACAATTTGACTATATTTTTTTCTTTGTCGAAACTAATGATTCTCCATAATATACATGAGAACCAAAAATTGAACCACACGAAATTACACACATGTCATGGTTCGAACCTTGGACCTACCAAAGAGAAACCAAAGCCCTAACCATTGCATTATCCCCACTAAAAATTTGATGATATCTTTAATTAATGTTGGATATATACACCATATTTACAATTTGATGACAACTTTAATTAATATTATTTCTTTTATGTTTTTGGCCACATCACATCAGGAGAAGGATAAATTACACACATGATGTGGTTTGAACCTTGGACCTCCCAAAGAGAAACCAAAGCCCTAACCATTGCATTATCCCCACCAAAACTTTGATGATATCTTTAACTAATGTTGGATATATACACCATATTTACAATTTGATGACATCTTTAATTAACATTCTTTCTTTTATGATTTTGGCCACATCACATAAGGAGAAGTTGAATATATATATATATATATATATATATATATATATATATATATATATTTATATTTGACTATATTTTTTTTTTGTCGAAACTAGTGATTCTCCATGATATACACGAGAACCAAAGCTTGAACCACACGAAATTACACACATGCTCTAGTTTGAACCTTGGACCTCCCAAAGAGAAACCAAAGCTTTAACCATTGCATTGTCCCACTGAAACTTCGATGATATCTTTAATTTTTTTTTTGGTAATTAAGGGTCATTTCATTAATACCGGGTTTTAAAGGTTAACCCAAAACCTGTTACAAAAAATAGTCGTAAGCTGATGTGGATCCTTTCCTTGTTAAGGACAAACTGTCCTTTACTGTTCCTTATCATTCTAAGCCCTAATACAGAATGGGCTTGGTACCCTTTACCCATACTAACAGCCCGACCATCCAGCTGACCATAAACCATACAGACGCTATTAATCCCCAGACATATTTTTAGACCATCTACGGAGCTAAGAAGAACCATAATTCCATGAAGGACCCTATCCTCAGTACAGACAGAAACCCAAAATTTGTCATAGATTAGAACAGGACAGAGCTGACAAACCAAAATTCCTCTGTACCTGCACCCGTGTCTGTGTTCCCGCCACCCGAAGCCCCCACCTCAGACTTCATTGGCGGTCATTTTGCATTGCTTCTTCCACGTCACTAGGGACCCCTTGTTCCCATGTGACGAGTCCATTAGCATCAACCCCTAGATTGGCCAACTTATCTATTGTTTTGTTGCCTTCCCGAAACACGTGTTGCGCCAGCCTGTCATTCCTAGCTTCAAAAAGTATCCTTGCCTCGTCTATGATTGGTTCGATCCACCACAAAGGTTTTTTCCCATTGGTCAAAAGGTTTATAATGTTCATTGAGTCCCCTTCGACTATTAGTTTGCAATCGATCTCCTGGGACATCTGCAGTCCTCTCCATAGGGCTCTTGCTTCCGCTTCATTGTTGGTCTTCATTCCTAGCTGTTCAGAAAATGCCAGCACCAAGCCTCCTTGGTGGTCACGAACCACTCCTCCAGCACCTGCTCTTCCAGGATTGCCCTTAGCAGCACCGTCAAAGTTGAACTTGAGCCAACCGACCGGAGGCGGGGTCCAAGTCACACCTATTCTGGGATTAGCCTTAATGACCACAGGTTCCTCTTCTAAGGGAATATTAAGGGATTGGGCAAGCTATTTTTCCTAGGGACGGTTATGTTGAGCTTCATAGGGAATAATACTAACATTTTCATGAGCAAAGGCAAGGATCTTGCTGGTGATGGTTACGGGATCATGGCTAGTACCCCTAAAGGCTCTATGGTTTCTTTCTAACCAGACCTGCCATAGGAAGTGGTGAAGGGAGATCTTCCACATGAACCTAAGCCTAAGGTTGAAGAAGGGATTGGGCCATTGCTGGAAAAGGTCAAATATGGTGGCCGATCTGACCCACGAAATGCTAAAATCTTGGAATACCCTACTTAGAATATCATCTGCAACCGAGCATTCAAGGAAAATATGGAGGGTGGACTCCCAGTTGGCCCTGCACAGATAACAACGGTTAGCAATAATCAAACCTTTCTTTAACATGTTGTCAATGGTAAGTATCCTCCCTTGGATCACCAACCATGAAAAGAAGGTGACTTTGGGGATAATATTTTTGACCCACACCAACTGGGTCTGGAGGATGGGATCCTCAGGATCAATCATAAGCTTGTAGGCGGATTTGACAGTGAAATGACCGCTCTCAGTTGCAGCCCATGTTACTTGGTCCTCTCCAATTCTCATGGGAATAAATTGTTGGTGCAGGATATTTTGGATCTCCTCTGATTCAGCTTCGAATCCCGGAATCCTGATTTGTTTCCATCTTAACCTTCCATTGTTCTGAATCATAAAATCAACCACTTTCCTTCCTATGAAATGATCAGTGTACTCCTTGGCCCTGACAAGGTGGGGCAATTGAGAGAGGGCCTCCTCCCTAGCCCATCTGTCATCCCAAAAACTAATCTTTTACCCGTTACCTAGGATCCATCTCAGCCCTTTATTGATGACATTTCTGCTGGTCAAGATTACCTTCCAGAAAGCCGATCCTCTGTTTAGGATATTGTCCCTTAGAAAATCAATGCCTTGGAGGTATTTCCTTTTAATAATGGCAGTCCATTGATTCTCCTCGTTGGTTAAGAGATGCCATGCTTGCTTGGCAATCAGTGTCGTGTTCAGCTGGGATAATCTTCTCAGACCTAACCCCCCATTCTCCTTTGGTCTGCAAACCTTACTCCATCCCACTAGGTGAAGTCGTTGTTTTTCTTTCGACCCTGACCAGAGGAAGTTCTTTTGGAGCTGTTCAATATTTTGATATACCATAGTTGGGGCTTTAAAAACTGATAGAAAATAAACTGGGATGCTCTGAAGGGAGGCCATAGTAAGGGTAGCTTTACCTGCCTGAGACAGAAAATGACCTTTCCACCCAGCCAGTTTCTTTTGAATTCTTTCTACCACATTGTCCCACATTGATTTCTCGGGGGAGCCTGTGAACAAGGGAAGGCCTAGGTAGGAAGTAGGGAGAGTAGCAATTGAACACCCCAAAATCCCCGTGATCCTGACCTGCCTTGGAATGGGGGTGTTGAGGAAGTAAATTTTGCTTTTGAAAAAGTTTACCTTTTGTCCAGCCGCCTCCTCATAAAACTTTAAGATTCGCTTTATCCTTCTGGCTTCAACAACTGAGGCCTGAGTCAGAATGAGGGTATCATCAACAAACTATTGGTGGGTTACTGGACTGGTAAGGGAGGTGGCCTTAATCCCAAAAATTAGGCCTGCACTGTAGGCCGCTTTGATCATTCTACCTAGAGCCTCCGCCACAATAATGAACAACATCGGACTGATCGGATCTCCTTGTCTTAGGCCTCTAAGACTTTGGAAATACCCTACTGTTGTACCATTAACAAGAATAGAGAACCAAGGCTTGAGGATACACCCTTTGATAAGTCTTACCCACTGAGGATGGAAGCCAAATTTTAGAAGAACTGCAATCAAAAAATCCCAATTGATGCGGTCAAAAGCTTTATTCATGTCAAGCTTTAGGGCAAAAGTTGCCTTCTTAGTTTGGCTTGCAGAGTGAAGGGCTTCATGGACTGTAATCACCCCATCAAGAATCGATCTTCCCTGCACCGAGCTCCCTTGATAGGTATCAATCATGAGGGGTAAGATTCCTTTCATCCTGTTAGCTATGGCTTTAGTAAGGATTTTGTAAGACACATTGCATAGACTGATTGGTCTGAAATCTGCCATTGTTTCTGGGTCCGGACCCTTAGGTATCAATGCAATGAAAGTAGAATTAAACCCTCTAGGGATGTGTTTTGAAGACTGGAACTCTTTGACCACCGAGATTACATCCTCCCCAACAATATCCCAAAAAACCTGGTAAAAACATGGAGGGAATCCATCTGGACCTGGAGCCTTATCAGGTTCCATACTGAACAAAGCATCTCTAATTTCCTCCTCAGTGAATGGAGCTAGGAGTTTGGCGTTAGTGGCCCCATCTATGACACTAGGTATGAATTGAAGGAGGGTCTCCTTGGCTTCCTCTTGGCATTGGGCTCCATCCCCGAGGAGGGAGCTGAAGTAGCTAACTGCTTCATCTCTAATCTCATTTAAATTTTGAGTTTTGGATCCATCAGCTCTGGTCAGCTCCCTGATCTTATTATGACTTCTATTTCTCAAGGTAGTGACATGGAAATTTTTTGAATTTGAGTCACCATCCTTCAGCCATAAAGCCCTAGATTTTTGCCTCCAGTAGGTTTCCTCACAGGCCAGAATATTGTGATATTCTGCAAGCTTAATTTGCTCCTCTGTTCTTGTTGTTTCATCATAAGTACCACTTTGAATCCTACTATCAATGGCACTCAGGCTTTCTCCCACTTGTTTCTTGTGCTCAAAGAGATTCCCAAACACATCCTTATTCCAAATTCTTAGGTTTTCCTTCACCGATTTCAATTTTTGGGCTAACTTAAAAGCAGAGCTGCCCTGAATGGGTTGTTGCCACCAGCTTTTGATTCTTTCCCTCAAGTCTGGATGCTTGATCCACATTGACTGGAAGTGAAAGGGTTTCTTAAAGGAATTAGCTTGTGGAACCTCCAATAAAATGGGATTATGATCTGACGCAATTTTGGGAAGAGCTTGCAAAGTGGAATCTCCAAACACTGTGACTGCTTCTTTTGACAAAAAGAACCTATCTAACCTTTCTTGAATGAGCTGACTTCCTATCCTATGGTTGCTCCATGTAAACTTAGCCCCCTTTAGCCTCACATCCATCAACTCATTGGAATTGACAAACTCATTAAATTCTTCCATGCTTCTTGTTGGAAGCCCAGCCCCACCCTTTTTGTCTGAGGGATATAAGGGAGTATTGAAGTCTCCCGCTACCATCCAGGGAATATCATGAAAGGCTGCGCTCAACTGGCTCAAATATTCCCACAATGAGGTTCTTCCTTGAACTGAATTGGGTGCATACACATTTGATACAATCCATGATCTGTTCTTGTCAATGTCATGAAAAAACACACTCAACACCCTGTCATCATCCTGGATAATGTTGCCTTCCACACTCCTAGAATCCCATAGCACCATGAGTCCTCCTGAAGCTCCTCTTGCCTACTTGAAAACCATGTCTCCCTGACTCCATATTTTTTTAGCTGCTATTTTTGACTGGGTTACATCTGTTTTTGTTTCTTGTAAGAGAATAACAGTTGGGTTATATTGCTTTCTTATTGAACTGACTACCCTATGGGTCGATGGGCCATTAAGGCCTCTCACATTCCATGAGAGTACCTTCATTTAGATTGTTTGGGATTTTTCCCCCTCCCCTTTCCTTGGGGAGGTTTGCCTAATTTGATATCATCTTGACCTGGGATAACCTGTTGTATCAGTGTTTTTTGTTTTCCACTTGCTACTTCATTGTCAGTCCTCAGTCTATTTTGTTCAGCATTAGACATCCTCCCTCTCTTTTTCTCACTACCATAATCTATTGGGGATTTTGTTGTGCTTCTGGTCTGCTTTGGACTAAAGTGAGGAGGTACAATCTGTTGAAGGACTGGGCTAGATCCCTCTTCCGGTCTATGAGTTCCTACCATATCAGTTCTTGATTCTAACTCTTCCATACTTTTCCTATATTCACCATAATTCTATTGTGGAGCTTCCTGGAAGTTTGAAGGGCTTTTGGTTATGATATTGGGTAGGCCCGACTCCTTTAGACCTATCTCCTCCATCCTTTTCCTATATTCCTCAGGAGTGTGCTTTGAGGCTTCACCGTTATGATTTGGAGGTTTTTTGGTTGCAATATTGGAAGGACCCGATATGGACGGGGATTCTAAGGTTTCTAGTAATTCAACCTGGAGGACTCCATCCTCGTCCGTCTCCCCTTCTACCGCCAGGTCAGCAAGAACTTTAAACTGATTTGAATTCAAGATTTTAGAACTTACCTGGCTTTCTTGCTCGAAGGTAATTTGTTGTTTCCCTCTCTCCTGGGGTTGAGCCTGATTGCCTTGCTCCTGGTAGATATTATTATCCTTGACCGGCCTGAACCCGCCTCTGCCTGCTGGTCCTCCCATAGTTTGGTTCCTAGGGAAAGCTTTGCCATTTGCCCTTTTGCCTTCTATCCTCTGGGCTTCTCTGCTAGTTGTTAGGCTTGGGCATTGATTTCGCAAATGGCCCTGGGTTTTGCATTCTATGCAAAATGCTGGCTTATTTTCATATTCCACCGGCTGCTTTCTCAGATAATCACCATAACCTAGTTCCACGAAGGTTGGTAACTCAGAATCTAAGTTTGCGTTGACACAAATCCTTGCATGCGTCATCCTTGTCCTTGCCAGGGTTGAATGGTCTATGGCAACCAACTCCCCAATAGTTTTGGCAATCCCTTGCAACCAATACTCATTGAAAAACTAGGTCGAAAGGTTTGGCAATCGAACCCAAATGGGGGTTGTATTGATATTTTGCTTTTCGGGGTCAAAGTCTTCCCCCCATTTCCTGAGGAACAGGTTGCGCTTACCTAAGAACCACGGTCCGCCTGTTAGGATGCGATTTGCGTCCTCCTGGTTATTAAACCTTAGGATGAAAAAGCCCCTGGACAGAGCAACAATCTCCAGATTTCCAACTATTCTCCATTTGGATAGCGCCCAGGAACGTATAGTTTCTATATCCGGCCTTCCGCCCAGAAACTTGCCTACTAGTGAAAACTCCTCCAAGGATAGAAAAGGACCCATAGCATTCGCAGGTGCCATGATCCGGTTGTTCTCAGGTATAAGGGGCGGGAGTGAGTGGAAATCACTCTTTTTGCCTTTTAGGGTTTCTACAAAGGATAAACCCCTTCTGGGACCCGCAATACTCTGCTGGGTCCATTTGTCCGGGTCTTTGTCAGGAGGTACTGGCCCTCGTACCTGGCCAACCTGTTCGAGGACAGGCCCCTGGCCCCTTTCGTAGACAGTCGCCTTGCCTGCCTCTGGATCCTCACCTGCCGCCTGCTCAAGGTTCCCGCTCAAAAAATTCAAACCTCCTTCTCTGCCTTCGTTGTTCACGCTGCTCCGTTGCTCCATCACCAAGCCGTCCCCACTCTGGTTGCTTCAAACTTGTTATGCTTTCTTCAATTATTCACTCCCCTTTTAAACTCGATGATATCTTTAATTAATGTTGGATATATACACCATTTTTACAATTTGATGACATCTTTAATTAATATTCTTTCTTTTATGTTTTTAGCCACATAATTTGATTATTATTTTTCTTTGTCGAAACTAGTAATTCTCCATGATATACACGAGAACTAAAATTTGAACCACACGGAATTAGCTTTAACCATTGCATTGTCCCCACCGAAACTTTGATGATATATTTAATTAATGTTGGATATATACACCATATTTACAATTTGATGACATCTTTAATTAATATTCTTTCTTTTATGTTTTTAGCCACATCGCATTGGAGATGTTGAATATATATATAATTTGATTATTATTTTTCTTTATCGAAACTAGTAATTCTCCATGATAAACACGAGAATTAAATTTGAACCACACGAAATTACACACCTGGTTTGAACCTTAAACCTCTCAAAGAAAAACCAAAGCCCTAACCATTGCATTGTCCCCATCGAAACTTTGATATCTTTAATCAACGTTGGATATATACACCATATTTGGATATATACACCATATTTACAATTTGATGACATCTTATTCTTTCTTTTATGTTTTTGGCCACATCACATCAGGAGACGTTGGAAGGGTGAATGGATATATATAAATAATTTACAATTTGACTATATTTTTTCTTTTTTTTTTGTCTAAACTAATGGTTTTTCATGATATACACGAGAGCCAAAAGCTTGAACCACACAAAATTACATAGTGGTTTGAACCTTAGATCTCCTAAAGATTACACAGTGATATCTTTAATCAACGTTGGATATATACACCATATTTACAATTTAATGACATTTTATTCTTTCTTTTATGATTTTGGCCACATCACATCAAGAGACATTGGAAGATATATATATATATATATATATATATATATATATATATATATATATATATAATACAATTTGACTATATTTTTTCTTTTTCTTTGTCTAAACTAGTGTTTTTTTCATGATATACACGAGAGCCAAAGCTTGAACCACACAAAATTACACAGTGGTTTCAAACTTAGATCTCCTAAGAATAAATTAAAGCCCTAACCATTGTGTTGTTCCCACCAAACTTTTTTTTTTTGTAATACTTCTTAAACACATCCACCATGGGGATTGAACCTGGGTCACATCATCGATAATGCAAGTGACGTCCTTGTTAGTAGACCACAAACTTTGATGATATCTTTAATTAATGTTGGATATATACACCATATTTACAATTTGATGACATCTTTAATTAAGATTCTTTCTTTTATGATTTTGGCCACATCACATCAAGAGATGTGGAGAATATATATATATATATATATATATATATATATATATATAAAATTTGGCACATCTTTAAATTTTTTTGATGTGTAACCCCTTGTATACATAGCATATCCACAACATGTGAGGGGAGAGTTTTTTTTTATTTGGTTAGGCGAGAAACATCTTTAATATTTACAATTTGATACATCTTTAATATATATCCTTAATTAATGTTAGATATATACACATATTTAATTAATTTAACACACAACCACCCTACAATCACCCCACACCCACCCCCTCACACACTCACCCACATGGCTAAGCAGTCTCCTCCCAACCATGACCCCTTGTAAAAGTGAGAGCTATCCTTATCAATAGGGAATTTAACACACAATCACCACACACCCACCCCTTCACACACTAACCCCTAACACACAACCACCACACACCCACTTGCTCACACACTCACCCACACCGCGGTTTGAACCTTGGACCGCTAAAGAAGAGATAAAACCGAAACGTTGCACTATCCCCTTGAAATTTACTTATTTATTTATTTTTTAATACATTTTTAATTAATGATATATATATATATATATATATATATATATATATATATATATATATATATCATTTACAATTTGAAAATATCTTTAATTTAATTTTGTGTATGTTAAAGTTATTTTATTGTCTTGAGTTGTACATACATGCCTTGATTATAACCTTTCCTATGTACCTTTGTGTGGAACTTTGAAAACAAAGCACATATTAATTGAAATTTTCTTTCACCAACTAGATGCCTATAGAATTGGTCAACCATATAGGAAATGCCATTTATGGGGTATTTTTTTAAAATCCATCATAATCATTTAAATTATAATTATTAATATATTTAAATAATATTTTTTATTTCAAAATTTAAGTTATAATTTAAATGCTTTTAATTAAAATAAATTTGATTGAAAAATATTTATCCTAAATCCGGTTTAAAAATAATATTTACATATAAAAAATTAAAATATTTTTAAAAACAATTAATAATATAAAATTATTTTAAAAAATATTATTCACTTAATATATTTTATTCAACCAAATTCTAATAATTAAAATTTACTATCCCAGTCACCAAATCTTCATTATACCCACTCAACTTATATAATCAATGGAAATACTGGAAAACGGTCAAGTGGAAGTGGAGAATAAAGTGGGTCCCACCGTCTCCGTCGCGCCGACGCGGACTACAAATTTGTAATTAATTTAAATACGCAAGATCTAAACTGTCCCAAAAACCGATGCCTACCTTACCCTCAGCCACCTCTCCGATCGAAACGTCATGAGCAACACATGAACGCACAATTAAAATCAGTTAATATTCTCCCTCCTAAACCCTAATGACAAGCAATCCTCCGCCGACTTCTTCCCATAAAGAATTCGGTGCTTTAAAAACGCATTTGGGGGCAGCTCAGGCCTCGCTCGCACACAGCTGCGGGAGAGAGAAAAGGCTTTTCGCTTGAAACCAGAGCCTTGCCCTCTCGCCCCTTGCGCTTAAAAACCAGAGCCTTGCTCTCTCACCTCTTGCGCGATTCGATCCCGGGTCTTCTTCTACTGATAATGGCACGGTTAATATTGTCGCAGCTCAGAAGCCTGCGGGCGGCCCACACAAATATGAACATAGCGATCCTCAGATCATATACCTGGTACGGCTCTCTCTATATTTTAAATGAATGTAATGAACATATTGAGCAAAATTATTTAGACTTAGGGTTTTGTTAAGAGTGCGTTTCATCCTTCTTTGAGTTTATTTTATTGCAGTGGACGGAGTTATTCGACGGCGACGAGTGACGCGTCGAGAACATCCGGCAGGGATAAAGATCTGTCTAGCATGGCGTCGCAGCAGCGGATGATGAGTAAGGGAGAAGGAGAAGAGGAGAGTGTGTGTGTGAAGAAGAAAGGGTTTTGGATGAAGGATCCGGCGACGGGAGACTGGATTCCTGAAGATCATTTTGACGACATTGACGCTGCCGACCTGAGAGCCAAGCTCCTCAAAAGAAAATAAATTACTTGATTCTTTTTCATTTTATTTTATTCGCGCAGTGTTTTTTTTTTTGTCTTATGTTGCTGCTGCACACGGGAGTTTTCTCGTATACCGTCCTGTAGTACAACACCGACATCACATCACAATGAAAACGATGAAGCTTCGACTTTGTTTATTGCATTATTATTTTTAACAAGTTAGTTATACGAGATTTACATCTGTGGTTTCTTATGTGCATATTTTTAATTTTCGATGAGGGTTTGGTAAAATGAATATTTTAATGACCAAATTTGTTTTCGACGAGGGTTTGGTAAAATGAATATTTTAATGACCAAATTTGTTTTCGACGAGGGTTTTGTAAAATGGATATTGTCATGATCAATTTTTTAATCGTACATGCATAACAGCGAACCCATGATCAAATGACATACTTTCAAGGATGCGATCTTGTTTAATCATACATACACAATTGTTAATTTTGTTTTAAATGAATAAAATTGATGAGATCAAATGTTATGCTAAGAGGGGACCAAAGGTTTTATCTTGTCAAATCATAAAAGTTTGTGATGAATGAATGAAATGAAATTTTTAAGTCCGTTGTAAATGAATGAAATGAAACAATTTTAGTTCCGTATGGTCTACAATCCTAATCCTTTCTCAATTTAAATTTTGGACCTTCTTTAAAAAAGAAAAAATAAAAAAGTTTGTTGAACAAAGTTTTAAGCAAAATATCTTTCTATCATTTTTTGGAGTGTGGTTTTTCTATTGTTGATTTTGATGAGAAGATTTCTTCATTTTTCTATTCTTAGTTCTTCAGAAGGTTCCATAAATGAGTTTCCTTTTAGAGTGTTTTTATAAACAATGCAGATGTCATTTCATTTCATATCTTATGACATTGTTTTTTGGTCTCCATTAGTAGTATACAAAGAATATGCCTCTTGTCATTTCATATTTTATGACAATGATTTTTGGTCTTCGTTAGTAGTATACAAAGAATATGCCTCTCGAGAAATTGTTCATCTGGTGTGAACTTAATTAGTTTGGGTGAACTCAATGTATATTAAGTCCACATGACAAGTGTTGCATATGAGATGGTGCCACATTAAATCAGTTTGGGTGAACTTAATGTATATTCAGTCAAAATTTAATGTTTTGTTTGTCCATGCATTTGTTGTTTTGTTTCTTCCATGTGTCTTTTTTTCTAGTGGAAAAGTCCATATTTTAGCAAGTAAAATCTTATGCATTAATTTTGAAATTATTTATAACTAATAGTTTTAAATTATTTTTACTTATCCCCATTTAAAATATGATATATTACTAGCTCACACCTCTAACCTAGATAGCAACACCAGAATAACTAATATTCCAAAAATGATCCTAATGGTTTTCCAATCATGCAACTCTACATTTTTTAGCCCTATTTAAAAATGAGTAAAGTGCCCTACATCCTAGTATTTGTCTCATATTGCATATTTCTCAATTGAGTTTGCTTTGAAAATTTAACCCAAGGTATTTGTATTCTATTACTACCTCTAAAGTTTTTTTTTTCAAATAAAATATGTAGACTATAATTTTAGTCTAGGTAGTGTTTACCTTCTTTCCAACTTCTTTACAAAAATGTTTTAAAGCTTTTAGATATTCTTTTAAACTTTTATGTGTGTTGCCAACCAAGATGAGGTTATTTACATAGAGAAAAAATTTCACTACATAATTAACCAATTGTATTCCCTCTCCTCATGTCCTTTCTATCAATTCCTTCAATTGCTTAACATAAAGGCCAAATAAAGTAGGTGATAATGGACAACTTTGTTTCAACCTAATATCACTCCCAAAACACTCAATCCTTTTGGAGTTCAATTTTTTCCATCACTTGCTCATAAAGTCTATCTATAACTACTTTGAAGTTGGTTGGTATGTCAATTTCTTTCATTCTTTTCCATAATTCACCTCTAGGTATTGTGTCAAAAGTCTTTTTAAAGTCTACAAAACAACAATAAACTACTTTTTTCATTCCATATCATCTCTATTAGGTGTCTTAAAGTACTTTTTCATTCCATATCATCCCTTTTAGGTTCCTTAAAGTAATGTAATGATCTATTGTTGATTAATTCCATATCTATCTCTATTAGGTGCCTTAAAGTAATGCAATGATCTATTGTTGAGTACTTTGGTCTAAACTTTGCTTGCGTTATTGCCCTCTTTCCTTGATTTTCTATCCATAGACTAATTTTGCTTTCTATTATGTTGCCAAATAATTTTGTAAAAGGAGGATTAATTATGATGTTGTAGTAATTTGAAAGAGTGTTGATGTCTCTAATCTTATGCAATGGTATGCCTAGGTTATCCATTCCAGTAGAAAGCTTCCTTTAATGATGCCATTAAAAATATTTTGGATGTGTGGTGTTAAGATGTCAACCCTACAATCGATATGTTTAGCTTGCAAACCATCTATATCTTGAGTTTTACCTATTATTATTTTCTTAATGCCCTCCACATATTTTAAAGAAAAAAATTCCTCAATTGTATCAATTATAGGAGGGGTATCTTTTTCTTGGTTTCTCTCATATAATAGCTAAGAATACTGCAACTATTGTTCACTTGTGATATTGTTTTTTGTGTGCCTTTTGGTTTGTTGTAGCTCTTTTCAAACTTGTCTTCATCTATATGTCTTGCTATTTGTTTTCTCTTTGTTTGGTTTCTTCATCATACCATAGATTTACAAGGAAGCTTTCATGTTTTCTTTTTTGTATTATTCCAAGGCTTCTTTGATTATATCCATCAATTTCCTATTATCAAAAGTATAAGTTTGGAAAAAATATCCTCTTTCTTTCCTCTCTTTTTATAATTTGTTTGAGTGATGTTTTAAAAGTTCTATAATATTTCTATCATAGAGATGTTTCTTGTTGTCTTTCCTTCTGTTACTTGAATATTTTCTTCTTGTCCACTTTCTCGTATTTGGATCTTTATGTGCATTGAATTGTGATTAGATTTTAGCTCCATGGTAAGTGTTTCAATTTCTAGATTTTTTATGCTTGAATGAAGTTTGGTGAGCAATTAGCATAATCAACTACATTGTCCATTATGTGTTTGGCAAGTATATTTTCTAGGATTTTTGCAACATGTTTATGCATTGCAAATGATCAATCTATCTATGCTACATAGTTTAAGAAGATCTTCTTCATAATGTGTGATGTGTCTCTGATAGTCATCTGAGGACCTTAACCAATGGTGATCCACCTCTTCTTCTAGCCATAGCAGATTATCATCTATGCCTTCAGTGTTCTTTAAAGAGCTTTCTTGTCTATTTGTTGTCTTGATATTAAAGTCACCCACTAAAACCACCTCTTCAAGCTTGTTATATTTTGTGATATATTTTGCCAATGCTATATATGGATCTTCATGATCTAAGTTATGCTTCTTATAAAACTTTGATTGATATGGAGCAAAATACCAAGGTTCAATGCTAATCAATTTGTCATTATCTATGATTCTAATTCATATATATTATTACGCCGAGAGGCATTCCTACAATGGCAGACAAGGGGGTGGGAGGCAAATAGGTCATACATGTCACGTCGTAAACAATTTTTTTTATTAAAAAAGCCGACATTAACAAAAACATTTAAAATATTTAAACTAAAATAGTTGACTAACCAACCATTGCAAACATTTAAAATATTTAAACTAAAATAGTCGACTAACCAACCGTTGCAACTGTTTAATAAAATATTGTATAAATACATGAACATCCATTGCAATATACCAAAAACAATCCACAACGCAATTGATTTCGAACTGCTTCTGTAAATTACGAATAGCGAGAAATTCATTTGGGACTGCTTCTGTAAAGGTTTGAACAATGATACCGAGATAGGCACCTCGGGATTGATAACTCTTGGCGTTTTTAGATATATATCCTTTATATCTAAGCTATTTTATTTGTTTTCTTTCTCAACATGTATGAGTGTACCCAAGTCTCTTATATCATTATTGTTACTCTCCTTTTCCATTTTTTGCTATTTCATTCCATATGGATATCTTTTTGTATCCTTCATAATTTGGAATCTTGCATCCATCATGTTCATGTGCTTATATTAGCATAATTACATATTTACTTTAGCTATGGACCTTAGACTAGAGCCTCTTATCCATGTATATCCACAACAACTCCAACTTGTCAATGTTAAGTGTTGTCAGACCCTAATTTCCTATTTATTTTGGTTTGTTCCCTTTATAATGCATGCTTTCCTATTTTTCAACCAATGTTTTTTAACCCTCACTTCTTACTATCTTTACCTTTTCACATTATGTCCTTGTCTCTTCTTGTTGCATAGGAGTAAGATCCTTATCTTGGTAAAAATATGACCCCTATAGAAATCCTCTATTTTGAAGAACCTGCATTTTATCTCCTATACTAAACATTGTGACTTGGATTGGTCTAATATTTCATGTTTTCCCTTACTTTTTCCAGTCTACATGCTTAATGAATTTGTTTGCTCTAATGAAGTTGAACAAAAATAAAATCTCTTGTTAAGTTAGTTGTGTTTTCTTGATCTCCATGGTCTTATTCTCTTAATGATGATGCTTATTGACTTGTTTTGTCTTACCTTTTTTTCCAATAGTTGCATTCTAGTTTGTTTTTCTATCTATTCCTTTGGCTTGATTGTTGGAGCTCTTACCACTTGTACCCATGATCTAGTCTCTAATTTTTTTTGAAGTTTTTTTCTTTTGTCATCATGTTTGCAATCATTGCATGAGTTTATTTTATTTGTAATACATTTTTATTATCTTTTTCTTTGTTGATCTATAACTTAGTTTGATGATGGGATCCATTATAGAATCATTATTGTTGCACAAGCCCATGGTAGTGGTGGATTTTAGTTTTACTTGTGATGTTTTGATTAGGCTTCGTTGTTCCCTCGTGACTACAATCAATTCCAAAAACTCATATCAAAAGGATATTTAGTGTTGTTCTAAAACTATTAGCTTATCAAAAGCTTGGCTAGCCATGGTATCAATTGATATATTCAAGTTAATCTCACCTATTTTCCCTTTGTCTCCTTTGTGTCATGGGTTTGCCATTACCTGATTCAACATTTCCTAAAAAACATGCACTAGAATGTTTGGGATATTAGTTTTTCAAACCCTATCCTTAGTCCCACCCAATGTATTTAACTTTGAGACTTTTGAAACAAAATAAAAATAACAAGAGAAAATAAAAAGTATTTGGGTTTCAATGCTCTTCTAGTTTACTTTGTCTTTTATAGACTGCACTATGATCTCATCAAAAAGAATTTTTGTACATACACCTAGATCTATCAACTACACCTATGTCTATCAGATACACTGGAATTTACTTCCACTATTTGAATCTACCTCTACCTTTGGAATTTGTTTTCACACTTGAATCTACCTTTATCTCCCTACTTTTGCCTTTTACCTCTATGAATAGATAAAATTATTTAAGAAATAATAATAAATAATAAATAATATTTAAAAATTAATATCATTATTATGTGATCGCAACATGATACAAGTGTTGGTCAAATATTTGCCTAATTATACAAGCATGCGTTTATGCGCCCTAGACATGGCCAACATTGAAAGGTCGGAGGAAAGAAATGTCCTCCGTGCTAATCTCTAGAGAGGGTTGGCTCCCTTACTAAATCCTACACTAGTTTAAGACTAGAGTTGCAGGAAAGAAATTAGAAATGACGAAAAGAGATGGGAAATATGGCCACAGGCCGAAGGTGTAGGACTGGGGCAGACTAGCAGCATGAATTCCACCCAAGCATTGAAGCAACATGTAATAAAAGAAAGGCAACAAAATTTACTTACAACCTTATAGAGACAACCTCCAAAATCACATTCCAAAACTCACTCCCTCACCAACAATTTTCAACTTAGATGCAAAATTTAAACTTAACAACAGACAATGAATATGAGCATGAAATAGAAGGAAATCACACACAAGATCACTTGCAAATTCAAAAGTCGAGTATCTTCTATTGATACAGAGAACTTGAATATTTTTCTGTAGAATGTCTAACCTCCCTCAATTACATAAAATTGTTTAGTATTTATAGAGGTTTTCACCTCTTTCATTTAATACACAAAAAGACAAAATGTTTACAGATCAGAAACCTTTGTGAGGAAATTCCTCCTTGGAAATGTTTGAAAATCTTCCTTAGTGACATCAATCCAACTTTTGAGGAAAAATTCTTGGAAAATCAGCAACTTTGGGCGTCGGTGCATGAAAAACTGCAAAGGTGGTCGTTGACTTGATACCTCCATTGTTCCTTGGAAATTTGCCCTTGTCTAGAATGTCTTGGAACTCATGAAAATCACCCTATGATTCTTCATCCTGCAACCTTTTCAGCATGAAACCAACAAATGTAGTCACTCTTCACCCCGATCATTAAATTCTCACCATTCTCAAGGCTAGGCACTTTCAAAAAGCCTTTGTTGATGCTTGAAAACAACTTCGCCCGAAAACACTGCAATACTTCTTCATGGAACAAATTCGAGCGAAACATCTTACACTTGTTTTCATTATATCCCATGCTAGAAAATTCATCTTCATTGCATCAGTCAGTCTTGCACCTCCAAAATAGTGACTACGAATTTTTCCCTATCCTGAGGGTGGGCTCACTTCCATTTTTACAATATTTAAAACACCGCTCGACCTTGAAAATCCATCTTCGCTCACTTGACGTTCGTCCCCTTAGCTTCAAAATCCTTTTATTTGGTTTCGCCCCAAGGAAGGGCGAATGGGAGGTTCACCCCCTACTTAAGGTGAAAGCTTCGTTGACTACCTTCAGCTTTGATCGGTGCTCCTCGACCTAAAACTTTCATTCACCCAAAATAAGGACAAAAATCACCGTCGCCCTGTTTCCTAAGTGATACCCCTTTCATGGAGTGCACCTAGGAAATCATCAAATGAATTTCACCTCAAACAGGGATGAATTTGTCTTTGACCTTATGCTCCTTTTCATTTATTTCGCCAAGCTATCTCCAATTCATACTAAAACTTGCAATTTCACCCAAAAGAGAGGCGAAAAGGAATTTCACCCCATATCTATGGCGAATTTCCATTTTCAAAAGTTTTCCCTTTTCGGGCCCTTTTTCCATTTCGACAACTTTCTATTTTCGACAACTTTCTATTTTGAAAACTTTCTATTTTCGAAAACTTTCTATTTTCAAAAAATTTCCATTTTCGAAAAATTTTCCACTTTTTCCCTAAGGAGGGGCGAAAGGGAGTTTCGCCCCTCACTTGGGGCAAAAGTGCCTTTGACCTGTTTGACTTTGAGTTTCCAGCTTGTGCGGTGACGTTTTTCTACTGCCTTTTTTAAATGACATTCGCCCCTAAAGAGGGCGAATGGGATTTTTGCCCCTTTTTCAATTTTCGCCCCTGTTTCCATTTTTGGAAATTTTTCCATTTTAGACAACTTCTTATTTTCGAAAACTTTCTGTTTTCGTAAAATTTCTATTTTTGAAAATTTCTATTTTTGGAAAGTTTCCATTTTAGGAAAATTTTGGAAATTTTCCCACTTTCCCCCCAAGGAGTTTCGCCCCTCACTTGGGGCGAAAGTGCCTTTGACCTGTTTGACTTTGAAATTGCATTTTCTTCTCTGAAATTGATTTTCTGCCCCGAAATTGATTTTTGCCAGAAAAATACCCAAAAATAGATTTTTGGTGGTAAAGCTTCTCGGAGCCATAACTTTTGATCTCTTCACCTGATTGTCTATTGTAATATATCATTAGAAATCTTGAGAAAAAATCTACAACAATAAAATATCTAAAGATCATTTCATCCAATTTTTCTTTCACGACTGGATGTACTTCATACTTGGATGAGTTTAAAATTTTATTTTTAGTTTGGCAAAAATGCCAACAAGTAAAACCGTTTCATTTCCATATAACTTATAAAATAATATATATTTTTTAATAAGCTATGCATGGATTCTATTGGGGCCACTCCCATTACGAAAATAAAACATTACATTGCTCTCATTACATTTCTAACAAGTTAATTAAAGCATATCCAACTTTATCTTTCTATCGGAGATATTCTTCATTTACCCTTCTATCAAAGATATTCTTCATCTTCCTAAAATTACTAAGTTTCCACAATCAACTCCTTTTATATCAAATGCCTTCAAAAATTTAAATTTTGTCAAGATGAAATTCAACACTGCGAATGACTAAAATATTTGTTGCCTAGCTTCTATATCCAAAAATATCTTGTCTATTACAACCTCACAATTTCTTAATACATTTTTTAGGGTTCTTATTCATTTCCCTAATATTCCAAGATATTATTTTCATTGTTATTTTTTGATTTTATTTGTGGGTTTAGCCTCACTTCTTGTTAACACTTGTGATATTTGCTTTTGTTTTCCCATATCAATATCCATTTGCGTTTCTTTTTCTCTTTGTTTTTACTTCTTGGGTCTTCATATTTTTTTTTCATTCTCAGCAATACTTTCATCTTCATCAATCTCTTTAATCTTCTCACACTACTCATAATAAGACTTATCATCTTTAGGTTTACCTTGTTATGAAGGATATGAAATGCAAGGAATAACCTCAAAAGCACAATCTTCTTTATATTTCCCTAGAGACCCTAAAGTGCAAGGATGCTCTTTTGTAGCAATTACCTTCTTATTCTGCCCTAAAAACCCTAAATTGTTATGGTTTTTCTCCAACCTCATTTCTATATTATTCTGCTCTGCTCTTTAAACCTTAAAGTGCAAGGGATAACATCTTCAGCACTTTCACCTTTATTACATGAGGATTCTATACTACTTGAGAAAAATGAAGATGGTTTGACTAGAATAAACTTGACCTTTTTTGTTGTCTTTGTTTTGGGTTTTATCTCCACATCTTCTTTTAGACCTTTTATTCCTTCTAAACTTGCCAATTGATATTGTCGATAGGATTTATTTGCCTTTGTTGGACATTTTAAGCTCATTTAGTTGTCATTGATGTCAAGGTGAAAAGTTGTCATTGATGCTAAAGTGAACACATGAAGCTATCATTACCACCATGGATTACATCACCATTAACACCAGAAAGAAATGCAAAGAGATGGAGAAAAGTTGTCCAAATATGTTTTTATAAGGGTTTTTTGTTAAAACCATGATGGCACATTAAAAGGTTTTTTATTAAAACCATAATGATAGTTCTCTAATATTGTGATGGCAGAGTTAAGGTTTTTATTAAAACCAAGGTGGCGAAATTAATTTTCATCAACCCAGTGAAGTGCAAATGACAATTTGATATTAACTCAAGAGGGCTTTAATTTTTATTATAGTCTACAGTTTATAAATTAAATTTATAATATTTAAATTCTTTTGAATTTAAATTAATTATAAATTATAATTTATACAAGCCGACATCATCAAATTGAATCATCCGCCGACGTTGTATGTAAAGCAAATGAAGGGTATTTAAACCCTAAGATAAACCTTAGGGAATGGTGTGTATCAAATTTGAACAAAGCAAAAATCCAAAGCCTCCGAAGTTTGCGAGTGGTGTATTTTTTGAAACAGGACAACACATTGTAATCAGGGCAGAGCATCATGATCGAGGCAACACATGGTGTTCAAAACAAGAGACAACGCAAAGGGAGAAGCGCTTATAGTCTAGCTTGGAACTAGACGCAGGAGAAGGCCAAAGGATTTGAAGCCTTTGTGAGAAGACTTAAGCAACCTTAGTGCTTAACCTAAGCACGTGAAGCGCTTAGCTCACACGGCTAGCTTGTCGTAGCTAAGGCGCTAGTCGTGGAGAAGGCATAGGTTCAAAACTCCAAAAATTACGGAAGGGGGATTCACCAAAGGTTTTTATAATTTGATTTTTGATTTTTGCATAATACTAAGGTTTAGGAGGAATAAGGGAATATTTGTGGTATTTGATTATTGTGCTAAGGTTTTAGGGGTGTATGTGGAATTTGATTAATTGTGCTAAGGTTAGGGAGTTATAAGGTGATATTAATTGATTTACCTAAGTGGTAAATAGGTGATTTATTAAGGTAAATATTATTTTACCTTAGGAGATAAAAATCAAGTTGGAATATCAATTTTGTGAAATAGAAAAATTGAAGAGGAAATTTTTGTAAAGATATTATTGTTAAATATTTCTATTGAGAAGGAGATATAAGGTGTATTATGAAATTGAGCTATTCTTGTATTTTGTGAAATATAACACTTGTTATCTAACCCTTGGCACTTGGTAAAGAAGAAGATATTCCCAAAGGCAGTTTTTGAAGATCATCCTCCAATCAAGAAAAAGATCGGAGAACTTCTATGTGGACTTGTTGAGCTGATTTGAGGCAAGTCTTTGAGAAGACTTGTGGACAGATCTAGTGTGAGATTTTGTGAAAGTTTACAATACAAATATTGAGCAGATTTGGATAATTTTTGAGTGGAATTGTTGAGCAGATTGGACAAGTTCTGAGTGGACTTGTTGAGCAGATTGGACAAGTTTTGAGTGGACTTGTTGAGCAGATTTGAGCAAGTTCTATGTGGACTTGTTGAGCAGATTTGAGCAAGTTATGTGTGGACTTGTTGAGCATATTTGAGCAAGTTTTGTGTGGATTTGTTGAGAATATTTGAGCAAGTTATGTGTGGACTTGTTGAGCAAATTTTAGCAAGTTCTGTGTGGACTTGTTGAGAAAATTTGAGCAAGTTCTGTGTGGACTTTTTGAGCAAGGTTTTGGTGCAGATTTGAGGACATATTTGCACTAGACTAGAGATAGAGATTGAACAGATTTGTACTAGACCAATGAATTGTGTTTAGTGTAAATTTGAGATAGATCTTTGGAGGTGATAGAGCAGAGAGGAAAAAAGTCTCCAGTGGATAGAGATCCATCATCCAAGGCAGTGAGGACAGGTCTTTTGAGTGAGGACAAGAGTCTTCAGTGGAGAGAGATCCACAAGCCAATGTAGTAGAGGCAATTGTCTTCAAGAGGATCACCAACCAGAGTAGAGGAGGAGTTCTTCTATGGATAGAGATCCACAAAATTGATTTAGGGGATTGGTGTATCCTTTGGATAGAGGTCCATATACATTGTAATAGGGAAAGGATTCCCAAGAGATTGATTGAGGAAATTTTAGTGAAATATTTTTGTGGAGTAGCCCACATTGGGTGAACCACGTAAATTGTGGTGTCTCTATTTTGTGTGGTGATTTGTGCATTTCTTTGATTACTACTATTGATATTGCTATCTTTACATTGCATAATACTAATTGGGAAAGAAAAAATAAAAAGTGTTCTTATACTGTTCACCCCCCTCTTAGTATAAGCTTGTGTTCTTCAAAGATTTTCTTTTGGAGTGGAATATCCTTGATCTGATTTAGCTTCTATTATTGAATGATTTCTTTGCTTTGTCTTGAAGTTTATCTCATGGCTAGAATTTTTTATCTCTTTCTTCATAGTTTTTACTTTGTAAACTTTTGCCATGTATCTAATCTCAAAATAATTATGGCAACGAAATGCAATATATTTATAATCTACTTTCTGATCCCATTCTATTAATTTAGATTTAATGTTAATGGATTATGGCAAAGGTTTTAAAATATCCATAGTAACACATATTCGAGTATATATAGCATGCTTTTGCTCCTTAGTGGTCCTTCTTTGATGAATTCCCCTAGGGCATTTCTAGTATTTTTCAAAACATTCTTATTTATAAGCTGATATGGAATTTCCAAAAGCCTAACCCACATTGGAAGCTTCTTAATAGTTATTGAATTAACGAAAAAAATTCATTTCATGGTCTCAAATAAAGTGCATCTCTTACCCTAAACCATGGACCACCAACCATTATTTTATCCCTAATTTATAAACTGGAAAAGATGATGAGGAAAAAACCTTTAGGAAGAAAAGTCATAAAATAATTTGAATTCAATACCCACTTCCACTTGATCCAATTTTGAATCTCCAAAAACCCTGACCATGATCTATGGGACTTGCATATTAGCCCTCTACTTTTAAGAACTATTAAATCATGCTCAATTATCTCATCCTTGATACTTACTTCTAGTGTACCATTTTCTACCTAGATCATACTTGCCATGTATTCACTCTTTTGATTATCTCCAACTTGAACCTTCATACTTCTAACTAGGGCATTTTGATTTCTAGCTAGGGCATCCTGAATTCCCATTAGGGCTTTTAAAAATGACTTTCCTTAGATAATAGCTAATGGGGTTGCTCTTGGCTTGAACTCCCTCTTGGTTCACACTCCCTCTCTACTGACACTCGCTCTTGCTTCCAAATTGCACTCTCTCTTGCCTCACACTTGCTCTCAGTTTGTACTCCCTCTTAGCTCACAATTGTCTATGTCTCTTATTTTTCTCAATGTTTCTTTGCTTCAACAGTTTTTTGGAAATAACGTTCCATGCATTCATGGTAAGGGTTTGAAGCATTAATGCACTCTATATGAACCTATCGCTCTTTTGCCATGATTTAATCTTAGCTTGCACTACCTCTTAGTTTACACTCACTTTTGGTTCACACTCTCTCCTACCTCACACTCTCTCCTGCCTCACACTCTCTTGTATCACACTCTCTCCTTCCTCGCACTCACTCCTACCTTACACTCTCTCTTGTCTCATAATTGCTCGTCTCTTATTATTCTTGGTGTTCCTTGTCTTCAAAAATGTTTTGGAAACAATATTCATACATTCATGGTAATGATTTGAAGCATTGATGCACTCTAGATGAAAGTGTCACTCTTTTTCCATGATTGAGTCTTGAATCACACTCTCTCTTGGTTCACAATCCCTCTTTGATCTCATTCACTCTTGGATTGCACACTCACTCCCAGCTCATGCTTGCACTCATTACTGCACTTAATCCCAACCTATGCTTGCACTCACTTTTAGTTACACATTCACACTCGCTTTTTGCTACACTTACTCACACTTGTTGCTACACCTAGTGAGCAAAAAATGGTGTTCTTAAAAATAGTTATTTTCCTTCCATTTAATTTATCAATTCAAAAGTTCGTAAACTTGTTAAGTACCTATGCACAATATATGCCTATAGTATTTGGGAGATGAGTCCTATCTACCATTTGGTTTGGGGGATGTGTTGAGTTTGTTCATGTAGTTCAGTTTTATCCAAACCAATAAAAACTAAATGTAAAAATTAAAACACACAACTGAAAGAAACTACAGGAAGTAAATTGCTAAAATTAAACACAAACTAAAATGAAATTACAAAAAAAATACAATTGCAAAATGAAATAAAGCAATAAAAATTAAGACACTACAAAAATAAATAAAGCATGAAAAATAATAGGGGAGTATTACTGCCTGGAGTGGGCCCAAGCTCCCGTAGACATCCGCCCAACTAGTTACGCAACACCCACTCTTCAGAATACAACAAATGGAGAACACTCAAAACTTTATTTATAATTATGTAGTACAAAATAACAATGCTTTGTAGATTAAAAATTTAGGATCCTTGCTTTAGGGGTGGCCTACATTTTATACAGAACACGACCATCCCTTGTTACAAAAATAGACAGTTCTAATTTAATCATATGATGTGATTCACTACGGTCGGTTCATGCACAATTGTAATTGACATCTAATAAAGAGCAAAATTGACATCTAATAAAGAGCGACCATGTCTAATTTTAATCTTAAAATAAAAACATAGCGCTTCCTAAGTTTATAACAATTTATTTTTATTATTCACATGCTCTTTCGATCAATCAATCAACACACAAAATTAAGGTGCTTTATTCCTGCCAAAGATAGGTACCTTTCGGCCTATCATTTGGAGATAGGTGTCTTTCGATAGTCAAAATATAGGCACATGTAGATAGTCAAATTTATGTTATCGAGAGATAGTCGCATTTCTACTACCAAAATATAGGCATATTTCATCTTGTCATTGGGAGATAGGCACCATCTGTACTGCTACTAAAAGATAGGCATCATCCAAACTATCACCGGGAGATAAATGGCGTCCCTTAGTATGATTTAGGTGCCCATTTCAGGCACCATGAACTCCTTCCAATCACTCATCATTCCTTCAACACATTATAATTTTTGCACAATGCCAGGTCCATGTGGGACCTTGACTAAAAGATGTGAAAAAGCAACAAAAATCTACATCTACACACAATTTCCACTAAAAACATTGGTCAAGCAATATACATCAATTTCCATTAAATATATGCAATAATTATACAAAAATACATTCCTAATGTTAAACATGCCATACATAACCCCTCTTAAACATGCATAAAAATGAGCATTTTTGGTGCTCATCATCCCCCCATGCCTATGTATTGACATGTCCTCATGGCACTCTATGCTAATAATTTCCCGTTTTACCAATTGCCTTCTAGTAATCCATGTTTCGGTGTCTCCATGATAAAGTCGTGGTCTTATCCTTTTCTTTGTCTTGTTTGTGTTTGCCATGTTTCTTGGGCTAGCTGGGTCCTACCTCTATCTTTGGTTTATTCTTACATTGACCTTGCTTTGTAGTTCAATAGAGACCTGTATCTTCCATTGTATTCCTAGTAAATGTAATTGCATCACGTTCAAGGGATGGTTTAGCTTACTTCCATAGGAAATTATGCATAGGTAGTCACACTATTGTTTTGATTATTGGAGTTTTCCACGGCTAAAATTGTGATATATCAAACACTTGTGCTTTCGATATAAGTGTTTCTCATGGATCCCCTACGAATACTCATTTGTTTGCAATGTCATCTTCATATTTAGACTATAGAGGTTGAGGCATTCGGACTGGAGATGGCACCATGGATTCTTTTCCAAACAACCCCATCTGCTAAAAATATTCCATCATTCATGATGGATGTCTTCCCACTGAACCATACAGGGACCAAAATTGCATTGGATGTGCAAGCCTGATATTGATACTCGGATCCTTGGTCATCCTTTTATGGGCTTACCATTCTTTCTTATCCTTATTTAGGTTCTCATTGAGCTTAACAAACTCCTATCATCCATTGATAAAATATTCCAGTTATGTAGTCCACTCTTCATTAGAGTTGGGATCACGCTATATTTTATTCCTTCTCTGTGGTGACCACTTTGTATTAGCCTCTTGCCTTTGTTTCTTTATGGGTTTCACGACCTTTGCATCTATTGGTGGTGTTGTGAGAGTAAGTACCAGTTATCTTCTTGGAGGTGTTTTTTCTTGAACATCTAATGGCTTTGTCTCCGGTGAGTATTGGTCCATCGACACACCGCCAATGGGTTCAGCTTTTGGTTGATCACCACATTGGTCATGGTTTGGTCAACCTTTGGTTGACTAGATAACTGGATGACTAGTGAAGGCCCTGCAAACTCCTATGCTAATTGTTCCATGTCACCTTACTTAGCAAACCCCCAACTAATTAGGAAGTATTGTCACGCACAAGTGACTCCCTAACTGACTGGGTAACATCCATGTGTCCCTTTGATTCCCCAATTGATTGGGCATTATTTGAGTGGTCAATTTTAGGTTGACTAGTTGATAAAGTAGTCTCAGAGTTTTTGGCTAACTCACTAGACAACCGAGTAGTCTCATCATCTTCACTATTTGATATGTCAACAAAAAAGGGCCCACTCTACAAAATAGGGATCCCCTATTCTTGGAAAACATCTACTACATGGGATGCTAACTGGTTTCCTAAGTTTGACATCTGGTCATATAATGTCATTCTAGCATCGAAATGGTATGCCCTTGTGGATATTACCTTCTCCTCCAAAATGAAAAAGGAAATTGCTGAGTCCATGGTCCAGTTCGTTTGTATAGCAACGTTAACTCGAATTGATTTTATGATGAGCAATTGCTACAATTGCTACATCATGTTCTCCAACTATTATGTTGTGTCTTACAAGTGTTGCATAGTATTATTATATTCTTGTTGCTTTGTTGCGGTAGCCGATCGAAACTCCTAGAAGTCAGTTTGTATTACATTGAATTTCTCCTCCCAATTGGAGGTTTGTGCTCTAAATTCCTATACTTGGCCTTGGAGGTCATCCTATGAAAAGTCACTATAGGAAACTACGATGGAGACCAAACCCTACAAAACTTGGGTGGCTTGTTCATCCTCCATCGTATGATATTTATTGTATTTTAATGAACTATGGTCAACCAGAGTATCCACATCTACTTTGGCCCTGGTTGTGGGTGGTGATAGTGCCTAAAATTGGATCAATTTAGGTTGCCTTGCCTCCCCATATAAATTATTATGTTGGGAGGTAGGTGCCCTTATTTCCTCATCCTTTTCCTCTACACCCTGCTCATTGATCGATTTAAATGCATCTTCCTCTACTGCAATGGATGATAGTGGCGGCACAGTCCTCTATACCTTAGCATGCCAAATTAAGTTTGAAAGTAATCCATGATGTGCTAGCACCACTATTGTGCCCACCTGATATCTACTAGCTTCGTCCCTCAGGGCACACATCAAATAATATGGGACATTTATATGGTCCCCATGCAACAGATGATTCAAAAATCATAGGTGATTAGCATTCAACCAAGAGTATTTACCTGTGCAGGTGAAAAATCTCACCAACTTCTTGAACACCTATCGCCATACCTCTAGGACATACTATTTTGGTAAACCCAACCACATTAAATGTATCTTGTGTTCCCCAAAAAATCATCGAGTGCATTGCTTGATGCTATCACCCTTGTATGTATGGTCCCCTATGCATGGGAGGTCTGTGAATTCAGTGATATACTCCTCCATTACTAGTATTACTAGTCCTCTCATCCACATAACTCAATCAACCATCAATGCTGCAAATTCTTGTGTTATCGCAAGGTCTTGGAATTGACTAACAAGGTGAAAATAATCCATCCATCCCATGACTTCAAAGTGATCACAAGCAAAGCCTGTAATGCCCGAGAGATATGTGGGCTTGTATTTTCTCTATGCATGGTTGCACGAAGGTCCTCCCATGGTGTCTTCTCTATTTTATTTGGATTTTTTTATTATGAAATGGGCTCCTATATTTGTGTTTACATGCCAAAGCATGCAACTATATCCATGCATATAGTGGGCACCTATCTCCTCGTAATTAGCAATAATTATGGAATTCATGTAATTAAATTTGAAGCATTTGCTCATATATAGTTGGAGATAGTTGTAACTCCCCCCCATGCCTAATTTGTGCCACATGGTAGATTGCTAACATGGTATTACATGATTGGACAATAAAATCATGGGGCATGTGCTGACACGTAAGACAAAAAATATTTTTTATGATAACTATGCACATACATGAGAGAATTTTTGTGAAGCTTGATGTGTAGATGCTTGGTGGTGAGATTTGATTGATCGAGCAATGATTACAATATATCGGGGTGAATCTGCAACTTGCATTTTTTCATGTGGGGTAATCATGTCAAAATAATGTTATTGGGTACTACATTTTTATTAGTCTTGAGGTCTCATGCTGAAAATACAAACTATAATTATTTACCATGGGATGACACACTTTCGCATTGGAATTCGAAAGGAGTGTGTCCCATTTTCAATGTCTTTGGAGTAAGCATACTTCGATGTCGATGATCAAAAAGTAGGCATATCTATCATCAAAAAGTTAACTTTATTATTTGTGCATGGATATAGGTGCTTATTGATCTAGATTTGAAGATAGGTACCTTTACGTATCTGGTTCTGAAGATAGGCATCGAAGATAGGTGCTTCTTTTATGGTGGAAATTTGACACCACTGCATTAATTCGAATACATATATTTTCTTCCTGGTGAAAAGTAAATACTTGTATACGAGTCTGGATATAAGCATCGAAACATAGGCATCAAATTACGTTTAGGATATAAGCACCGACCTATGCCTGATATAGAGGCACCTTTTTCACATCACTACCATCCTAGAAAGTGGTAAAAGTATAGGGAAGTGTAGCTTCATGCCTGATAGACCTAGTTTGACCCGAGTACCTGTAGATTACATCGTAGTCCACGTAACCCTACAAAATGAACACACTAAAAAAATAAAAAATTATTCTAAAAAATATACGCTAGAAAAAATAATAATATATAATATCTTTTTTCATGAATGCATAGGCATTCATCAAACTACTGAATTTCTTGAAGCAAATGGGTTCTCCCCCATGTCTATTTATAAATTAATCACATGTATTGGAGATGCATGGTATGGATGTAAGTGGTGACCGTTTACCATAAAAATATGTCACTATTATCAATGGTTCTAACATGGACAATGCCATTGTTAATTACTTCAATCACCTCATACATACCCATTATCTCTACATGAGCTTGCCTTTGTGCTCCTAGAACTAAGAATTATACACAGTGTACAATATCCTTTAAATATTTTTGGTCGTATATGGTAGTCGTGCCACATTACCCTCTACTTTTGCATCATTTATGTATGTTGCAATGCATATTATATGTATTCGTCTAGCTGGTTTAGCTAGAAAATATGCTCTTTCTATGTAGTGCTTAGATCCATATTAAGCTCCACGGTAGTATGTAGAGTCTTAATCTCAAATTTGATTGACATCATTGCATTCTTGCACAAACTCAACCTTCACCATTCCCTGTTCTTTCTATGCCTTCATGACTATAAATTTGCAACTAAATCTATTGGGCAAGTTCTAGAAGTTTTTGGACTATGATTTTTCACCTTCTCATTGGTTTTATTTCCCTGGAGTTTGAGTTGACTCTTCCAACAAATTGAAAAATGCAACCGTGCAAGAAGCACTGAGAATTTGAAATTTAGAGCATGATAAATGTATACCGTTGATCTGAGGATGAGTGGCTATGATTAATTGGTAGATGTTTGGATCACAATCATCCTTTGTCTTTACTTTTCTTGAAACCGTGCAATAATTTTATCCTTTTTAGCTTTTGGTAGATTTGGGTGCGAAATCCAAAAAAATCATAGTTTTGAGTTTTGACTTGATTACCCTACGATTGCTAGAATTCATCTTCACTTGCTCACTTTTCCTTGAAGCCTCGTGGAAATATAAAATATGGGACCTTTTGCTTGCTTTATCTACAAAAATGCACAAATTTATGGTTTTGAGCTTTTCTTTGTTTTTGGAGCTATCTTGCGATCGCACATATACTATATTTTTTGGAGGGTCTCCTCACTCTCATGGCATAACCAAAGGAGAATGTTTGTCTACACGAGACTTTAAGTATTATTGATTTACACATTCTAAATATGAATTGATGTATATTTGTGATTTTATGCCTTACAAAGGAGGTCATTGTCCCACACATTGAAATGTAATTTGGCCAATCTTTGACCACATTGTCTATGATTTCATGAAAGCAGATTTGAGATAAATGTTGACCGCTTTATCTGGCTACAATGCTAAAAAAGTGAACTGGTAGTCCTGCTCAAATGGTATTTGGGCTTGTTTTTTCTAACTTCTCCATGGATTGGTGTAAATTAGTGGCTTTGAGAAGTTATGATCAATGCGCCTATGATCTTAAGCACTTTTATTATTTTCATGCTATTAAAAAAAAGGATAGATAGTCATGTTTCAAAGTGAATGCTGGTGCCATCTAGAATTTTTTCATATGGATTCATGTTCTTAAGCGTATTTGAGCCTCTTTTTCATACTTCTCTCAACCGCTACACTTATAAAGGAAATCTTGCAGTTGCGCATCTATTGCTTTAGGAACCAAACATGTAGTTTTTTTCTAAACTTATGGTGCCTCTCGATGGACTTTGCTTGTAGAGTTACAAAAATTGAATAGCCTTTTCCTAAAGCCAACACTTTATAGAGTACAACAAGGATCTAAAAGATGCACCGGGGGAGGAATAAGAGACTATACAAAAAGGAAAGGAAACACTAATAGGTACAAAATGAAGGAAAAAATATGATGAGATAAAACTGGGTGGGTGCGATAGTATAAAGAGATGTAAAGGAAAAGGTGCAAAAACTACCTCAAATTGCACATGAAATGGTGGTGAGTGGATATGGACAGGAACAAAACGTAGTATAAAAATCCACTGGAAACAACAAAGGATACCAAAAAAGGAAGGGTATGCAATATTTTTATAGGGGAGCGAGAAGAAGCAGTATTAGGATGCAAGAGATAAGAAAAAGAAGAATACTAAACATGAAAATTGGAGGCACACAAACTAAGGGAGCCTCCAATAAAAACATACCTTCATTTATATACTCCATTAGGGCTTAGAGTTGCTTCAAGAGTAGACAAATTACCATGAGATAACACCCTTTGGGGTCAATATTATGTCTCTTCTGTGTCTCTTTTATCTTCTAGAACAAGTGGGTATAATTCTCTTCAGTTGCTCATACTCTTCTTTGTAACCTTCTGCTTGCATCATCGGACCCATATCTCTTCCTCTTTTTTATTTCCAAGGGGTATCCATCCTTATATAGGACCAATCTAAGGGAGAGTAATTCATTAGATGATGACTACAGAGTTATGCTTCTTGGATTTGAAAATATTTGGCTCACTTAAACTAGCATTCATGCATCAACCAAGTTTTTTACTTGTGTTACTCTATTTTTGGCTTGCTTAGTGATTTTGCTTGTGTGGCCTCCAATTTTTGGAGAATTCCTTCTACCTCTTTTGGGATACTTCATATTTTATCCATTGGGAAATAGAATCATACACATTATCATGAAAGGGGACACAAAGTAGAAAACACAAGAAATTCTTTGGTAGCTATGACATATAACCCATCTGATTTATATTGAGGTCCCAATATCTTGAAGCATAATTAACTTCCAAATATCCTTTTACTTACCTAAAATAAATGTACAAGATGATACAAGGCACACGCTTTAACACGAGACTGCCCTAATTATTCATTATGCCTATATTCAACCACTTTATTTACCTATCGACTATGTACACAAAAATATGGCATGTGTACCCATGCCTACCTTTGAGATTTCTTCTGAAGTTATCCCATGAATATGCAATGGTCAGACCAAATATTCTTGAAATTGTACTTTTCCTCATATTTCTAATCTGATAGTTCACAAATTTTATTGGCCTTTTCATGAAAATAATTTGACCCTCATCCTTGGAAACCTAGTGTGCAAGTCTAACAATAAGTCTGTAACCTCTAAAGTCTTGACAAGCTCCTTCCAATAGAGCATCAGAGTCGTTAATCCTTCTAAAAAAAATATTCATACTTCTATGGATGTAATTTTTTAGCTTCTTGTTTAGCTGTTTCGTCTTGGTTTCCTACATAAGGATTGAGAAAAAAAAACTCTATCTCTTGGTAAGAGAAAGAACCAACTGCAGATATTTGTCGTAGCTTATTATTTGAACATTAGAATTTTGATTGATTTTTTTGTGGGGAAATAGTCACCTCTGCTTCAACACCATTATCAACATCCTGTAATAAATTAGTTTGATGTCGTTTGTAGGCTTTGATAATGAAGGGATGAAGGCCTTGGATAGATATTTTAATCATATTCCTTTCTCCAATGATTTTATCTCATTTTCTTCTCGATCAAGATAAATCCTAAACTTATGGAGGGAAGCTTCAACAAGATATATGCCAAATAATGGAAGAACATCAACCACCACTATATCCTAAATGACAACAAAATCAAGATGGCCATACAACATCATCACAAAGTGCTTCAATATGCCCACAAATTTTATAGTTTTTCATTTGAACTGCATCTATTTGGGTTCTATTTTATCCATGGACAATCTCAAACCTTCTTAGATCTTGAATGGAATTACCGATATTTTAGCTCTTGGATCCACTACACAATTATGCACTATACCCTTTTCTACGAAGAACGATAAATAACATGGACCAAATTGTTTTTCCTGAAAACTTAAAGCTCTATATCCTAAAATTGTGTCACCCTCCTCAATCAATTTTCTCAAAGAGAGGTCAATCAAATTTACTTCTAAATGTACCAACAAATCTTTCCTCAACCCTTGATTAAGTTGGAAAGAATATTTGAATAAGATTTTGAATTGGATCACCCCCATCCTCCTCTCTTCTAAAGTTACCTCTAGGAAATATAGGCATTTACTGGTTTCAAACCTTCTTCGCTTCAAGGGTTCCACTGGTGGAATCTATTCCCGCATCCATATTTTATTTTCTTTATTTTTTTCTTGAAGAGCCAAAGGGTAATTAACAAAATTTCCTACTAGATAATTGATCACTCGGTTGCAGACTCTCATATTAGCTACACTTTTTTGACATGGATCTTCTATCTAAAAAAACTAAGTGATAAGCCTAGTGGCATGAAAATCCTATCATCATTTTCCTCTTTGCCATATTCTAGATATTTCTCCTCTTCACCTTCTCTATCAAAGCTATCCTCAATGAGTTATGGCCAACAATTTTGATGGGGCTGATGGTACTGGATCTCCACATTGCTAAATATTCCAATTTTAGCTTTTAAATAATGTGGTTCTTCTCCTTTATCATTCTACTCAGCATACTGCATCATAATTATTAATTATTTCTCTCTATGAAGCTGATTAGTTTGATAACCAGAAAACACATCATCTCTCATTTCTTGCCATGACCACAAATTTACTTCCTCTAGGGGTTTGTTGTATGGTGGGCTGGGAGGAGGATCAACGGAAGGATTAATTTATCTAGGAGGGAGTTTTCCTACTATGATCAACATATTTTTAGCTTGGATGGCTTCTTGGAAAACATGGGGGAATCTTTTTCTTTAGACTACTGAATAAGGATACTTAAATCTGGATGAAGTGCATGGATGTAATAAAGGTATGCTTAGGGGTGGGAGGGTTGGTATTCTTGGTGGATTATTCTCCACATCATCTTGAAGTGGATATTGAACTCAAAGATAATTTCATGAGGAGAGTTTTTTACAAATGTGAATTGAGTGAGCAGCAAAAAAGGATCTCCAAGATCATCAAATTCATGAATGAGAGCTTTAGCTAAATCAGTCCAAGTTGTAATACTCTTGTCCTCCAAGAACTCATACCATAAAAGAACCTTGCTTTTGAAATATAGAATCACCAATCTAACCATGACATATTTAAATTTAATATTGCAAACTGATGACAAGGAAGCTATATCTTGACAATGCTCCCTTGCAGTCTTTTATTTCCCTTGATAACTAGGTAGGTTTTTTAAAACAATCCTAGAAATTTTATAAAAATTTGAGATATTGAGGGGGTCAGTGTCATACTAAGGAGGATAATGTTGATGAGTCATGGGACTTGACCTATATAAGTTTCAAAATACATATAATATTGAGACTCTCAGGGGGAAATTATGGATTGAAACCTAAGAAGGAAGAAAGACACAATGTTTTTTGAAAGGGTAGCTGACTTGACATCAAAAAAAAAATGTTGGGATAGTAGTGGAACATGTAATGTAGAACAGGGTTGTATGGAGTCTAAATCAACAGAGTCACCAAATGAATTTACTTACACTGCTTATTGAGGTCAATACAACTCATTAAATCCTAATTCCTCTTAGAGAATATGCAAGAAAAGACTAACCAATAAATAGTATTTTGCAAGAACTTGTCTCTTAAAACTTTAAAGGCAACTAACCATAGAATCTGGTTTTAACTTGCAATAAATTTTCCAAGTAAGTTGAATGAAGACCATTAAATCAGAGGATTATTGAGCCCTTATTTTTATTAAAATGGTGAGACATTATCCTATTGGGCGTGCCAACACTTTTATGGTCTGATTTATCATCTAGTTAAGATTGAACTGTGATTATTATCTGGAGAATTTTAGAATATGAGCACCTCCTAATAATAGACTAGACAAAATATTGGAAGGATTAAAATGCTTTAACCCAACCTCTAGAGTAGGTTGGCATACCTTGTCAACTTAATAGATGTTGACTCCTTTTAGCTCAAAATAGTAAAAGGTTAGAGATAGGGATGAAAGGGTTGAGAAATAAATAAATTTAGAATGGATGAGTGAGGCTAATAGCATAGGCATTCACAGAGAATACTCTATCAAGTAAATTTCTAGAGATAATGTTCGGGAGTAACAACATTCAAAACATAGTAATAATCCATATTAAGAGATTTTTGGGTACTTAAAGAATTATTTCAAACATCTAAAGCACTAATAATCCAAATTAATAGAATTATATTAACACCTTGACTAACAGAAATATAATTCTCATAAGTACACATGTAAGCATGAATCATTCCAATTTTCTCTAAGTTAGCAATCCAAATTAATAGAATAAACTAACCATAGCAATAGTAGTAGAAATGACTTCACATTAATATCAACAAGCAACATAGACACAAGTTTGAGGTAAACATCCCTAGTAATGCTCTTTTCATTAATTGTAGAGAATGTACAACAATAGCACAAGAAAAAAATTTAGAGTCGATCCTTTGAAATGAGGGTTCAAAATCTATTTATAAATTTACAATCATTTCATTTTTTAGCATTACAAGAAAATTTTAGAGTTCTTGATATTCTTGCATCTTGCTCTTAATGGTGTCATCCAACTATATTTTCTTGAAAAAATTATAAGAAATCTTGCACAAACTCAACCTTCATCATTCCCTATTATGACTATGCCTTCATGGTCGTAGATCCACAACTGAATCTATTGGAAAATAGGTTCTAGAAGTTTTTGGACTGTGATGTCCCACCTTCTCACCGGTTTGATTTCCCTAGAATTTGAGTTGACTCTTCCAACTAATTAAAACATGCAGCCATGCAAGAAGCATTGATAATTTAAAATTTAGAGCAAGGTAAATGTATACCATCGATCTAAAGATGAGTGGATATGATTAATTGGTATATGTTTAGATCATGATCGTCCTTCATATTTACTTTTCTTGAAACCACACAAGAATTTTACCCTTTTTAACTTTTGGTATTAGATGTGGAATCTAGAAAAATTATGGTTTTGAGTTTTGACCTGATTACCCCATGGTCGCTAGAATTCATCTTCACTTGCTCACTTTTTCTTGAAGCCTCATGGAACTCTAAAATGTGGGACATTTTGCTTGCTTTGTCATTTAAAATGCATGAATTCACGATTTTGAGTTTTTATTTGTTTCTAGAGCTATCCTACGACTGTGTATATACTATATTTTTTGGAGGGCCTCCTCATTGTCGCAACATAACCAAAGGAGAATGCTTATCTATGCGAGACTTTAAATATTATTTATTTGCACATTCTAACCACAGATATATGGATATTCAAAATTTTGCACCCTATACAAAGGAGGTCATTATCCCGTGTGCTGAAATGTAATTTGGCTAATATTTGACCAAATTATACATGATTTCATGAAAGTCAATGGATTTGAGACAAATATTGATCTCTATATTTTGGCTACAATGCTAATGAAGAGAACTAGAAATCACACTTAGATGATGTTTGGGTCTGTTTCATCTAACTTATCTGTAGATTGGCACAAATCAATGACTTTGAGTAGTTGTAATCAATGCACCTATGCTCTTAAGTGCTTTTCTTATTTCCACACTATTAACAAAAATGACATGTAGTCACACTTCAAAGTGAATGTTGGTGCCATCTAGATATTTTTCATGCGGATTTGTGTTCTTCAGTAGAATTGAGACTCTTTTCCATACTTCTCTCAATCACTTCACTTATAAAGAAAATCTCGTGGCCACGCACCTATTGCTTTAGGAACCAAACATGTAGCTTTTTTTCCTATAATTCTAGGCACAAATTTAAAGTGGGGGATATGATATCACTTCACCTACATCCTTACAAATAATCATCACTCCAACACTACAAATGTGAGAAAATTACAACCAAATATTACAATATCTACCAAGTGTTACAATGGATTGGTTCAACAACCTAAAAATTGGCCCTTCTGGCCACTTCTAGGATCCATCTAGTCTTTCATGTCTCATCCTTGAAGAAGGTTGTTGGTAATAAGGTACATATTCAATCCATATTACTAGATATGGATGAAGAAGGATCCATAATTCTCAATCATGAATGTATTTAGTATCAAATATCATGCACCCTTCACAACAATTTCATCATTTATTACAACCTCAACATGCCACATGGGAGTCCCTCCAGTAGCTCCAATAATAGTTTCCTCATATCTAGCTTTGAGGATAAATATTTTGAAGAGGAAGGGAACGTTAGGACTCCATCCTAATATTATTATGTAGTGATCCCATTTCTAATATTGGGACCCCATCCTAATGATGTTATGTAATATTTTTTAATAGTTTGTGGTACTACAAATGCCTAGACAAGCGATGTCATTTAATGTAACCATTATAAAAATATATAATTGTTTATTTACTAGAAGATTCTAGTTTGGATGGCAAATTGCATGTGAGCCAACCCTTGAGAATTAGGTTTAGGGTTATGAAGTCTTTAAAAAGGAAAGGGGCATAGATGGATGTATCTCTTATTGCATATTGAAATAAAGTTTCATTTAGAAGGTTGCCCCCTTAAAGAGGGCCACGATTATGTATTGTGATTTTGTTGAGATTAATATAGATTGTTGTATTTCTATTTCATATTGTAGTTTTTTTTCTTTCATGATGTACTATTTTATTGCAATATTTGTGGGATGCACTTATTTTAACTAGAAAGTTTCTAACAAATAAAAAAAATTTATCCTTGGCAAAGAGGTTTCAAATTTGTTAATGTTGGATTTGAAGCTAAACTATCTTAGGTCCCAATATTATGGATATTGATTAATCTCAAATATAAGAGCAATTAAAATATAATATAGACAATAATAATAAAATTTGAGATAATATCAAATATGAATAAAAATGGTCAAAGTCATTCATGCAATAACATGAAGAAAAATTACAGTAAAATTGCTCTAAATATGCATACAAGCTTCAATATTATTAATGCTTGAATATGATCTTCTTTGATCCTTTTTCAATACAATACATGGAGCTTTATCTCCATAATATATCCATACAATATGACTCTTCAAGTACTTGACTATTGCTCTCCATATGATAACTCTCACATGTCCTTTGGCTTCTCATCTTGCCACTTGTATACATGACTCTTGACTCTTTACTTACATGCACACTTAACTCTATGACACTTGCACTCTTTTACATGACACTTACACTTCTACATGCACAACTAAAAAATAACACTTGTGCACATTCTCACATTATATATTTGCACACTTAATTACATGACACTTGTGTACTTTCTCTTATTACACACTTGCACTCTCTTACATGATACTTGTGCATATCCCACACATAGACACTTACATAAAAAGGAAATATAAATCACTCACCTAAACTATAGACTCATACCCTAATCTATTACATATTTACATTTGTACCATAAAGGTACCATGGGGGTACATTAAAATGTACCAAATAATGTAATATTCTTTTAAAGTAAATAGTGATTCACTTTTAATAGTCTCGTTTGCTACTTTTTCATAATAGGAAAAAAGAATTGTTTACATATTTCTCTTTTATCCACTTTTCTAAAAAATTTGGAGAAATTCCACATTATTTTTTTTAGAAATCAACTTTATAATTCAAAAGCCAAAGGATTGCAATTGGTGGTTACTAGAGGAATTTGGAAATATTGGTTCAAATATCCTTCTCTCCTCAACTTAGAATTCACATGCATTTTTAAAATTTTAATTATGATTTCTTTGTGCACCCTAGATTTGGCTTAGTGCCCTTACAATAGGAAGCATGCAATTATTTAAAAATAAGAGGCATGCTCCAACATGCCAAGTGGGGATGCCACTGCGACTACATCAACACACTATAAAGTACTTTAACTTGAAGATTCTAGGTTTGAGTCATAATGGGTGCATTTTTTGAAAAATTGGAGCAGTTTCTTTGCTAAGGGATTAAATAGTTCCAATAGGTATTTTGAAGTTTATATTCTCAATCTGAATGTACGCATGGTGTGGTGGTGTAAATTTTGCATCAAAGGAGATAGGGTGCATAATTATGTGGTGCTAGTCTCCTCTTTCATATAGAATGTGAATAATGACATCTTCTATGGAGGATTGGTTCATTCAATTTTCATTGCAAGCATTTGCTTGAATGGATAGCCAAATTATTTTGGGGGGCAATGGATGCATGTCCAATCCATACACTAGCCCTTTTCATCAATGAAAGTAGAGTGATGGGTATATAAAAACAAGAACAAAAATTGTGCCTTCCATCCATGCAATTGTTGTAATATCTATAAGATTGTGATTAGAAAAGGGATATAAGGGTCCCATACTATCTAAGTCTCTTCATATATTTTGATAATTGTAGTATATTTGAGGTTGATGTAGCTATATTTCATGCCATGTCAAATGCTATTATATCTATATATACATATAGATAAATATACTTTATATATATATATATATATATATATATATATATATATATACATATATATATATATATATATACATATATATATATATATATATATACATATATATATATATATATATATATATATACATATATATATATATATATATATACATATATATATATATATATATACATATATATATATATATATATACATATATATACATATATATATATATATATATACATATATATATATATATATATATATATATGTATATATAAAGTATATTTATCTATATGTATATATAGATATAATAACATTTGACATGGCATGAAAGATAGCTACATCAACCTCAAATATACTACAATTATATATATATATATATATATATATATATACATACATACATATAGACACTAGAAAATTATATATTTTCAAGTGGTAGTAGGCAATTGGATTTCGCTTTCCTAAGATTTAAAGTTTTGATTTTTCAATTTTGGGGGTCTAGTAGAGCAAATATTCCAAATATATATATATATATATATATATATATATAAGACACTAGAAAATCATATATTGTCAAGTGGTAGTAGGCAATTGGATTTCACTTTCCTAAGGTTTGAAGTTTTGATTTTTCAATTTTGGGGGTCTATTAGGGCAAAACTTCCAAAGGCCATAACTTTTGCATATGAAATCATTTTGAGACCGTTTTTTTTTTTAATCATACATTTTTTTTTTATCTCTATACATTGGTGGCATTAGTTCAAGGACCTGTTGTAGTGTTAGGGGTTGGATTGTGTAATATGGATCACCAAGCCCTAGTTACTTACCTTATAGGAAAAACTACAGAATTTGATCAACTCAAATTATTAGCCTATTATGTAGTAAGAACCTATGGTGCATCTTATAAGAAGAGAAAGCAACATCCCTTGATGATGAAAGTCACTCTCAAAGGGGAGAAGAAGCTCTTGGTCTATTTTCCTTGTTGATTGAACTTAAATTATTTTTCCACATCAAACAATAGAGTGAACCTATTAAGGTTGGGTCAAAACTACATGAGTTATTTGGAAAAGTTAATATTACTAAAGTAAGTCACTTGGAATTAGAGGTTTCTTCCCTTAAATTGGCTAAGTTTGATAACATTGAGGACTATGTGATAAGATGTAAAGCATTAAGAGAAGTTATTGCATCTTCTAGAGGTAAAAAGAAGGATGATACAAAATGCATAATTATTATCCTTGTTAATATATCCCCTTATTTTTATATGTTAAACTTCATGGTTCATATTATTCTTCTCTTTTGAACCTTGAAAGACTCTTACTCGATTAATTTTTTTCTCTCCTAGTTTATTTTTAGATAGAAATTATGAACTGTGATGGCACTTCACAAATTCAGGTTCATGCAAAGGGATTCAAATCTAAGGAGACTAAGACCTAGGGGACTAAGGACCAGGCTAATTTTTGAAAGAATTTGAAGACCATTTATGGATATTACAAGAGGGAAGAACATCCAACACATAATTTCTTACTAAAATTGCAAAGGATTGAAGCTATGTTCTTGAAGATAGGTGGATATCTTCCAAATTATATAACGTTGTTATAGAGACCCATTAGAGCATCCATTATGAGGGAAGATGTTATTATCACTAATATATTGTCCTCTTGGACCCTTAGTTCAAATTATTGGGTGGTTTTAAAATCATGGTGTGATTCATAGCCAAGGCCATCATTGTATGATGTAATGTTTGATAGGCCTAAGGGCATTCATTTTACAATGTATTAAATTTATTGTAATATTTTATTATGTAATCCTTATGGACCATGTCTAACCTTGTTATGGTTAACCCACCTTATAAAATTGTAATCAACCTTAAAGCCTCTCTTGTTATATTGGATTAAAATTAAGTTTTGTTATGTATTTGAGGGTTTGGTATTGGTATAAATAGTCACCCACCACTCCACATTTGAAGTATCATAGTGTTGTGCATCTTATCTATAGATAATACAATGAATATTCATGGTTCCAACATGTGCCCAAGAATATTTGTGTCTCTTTTCCCTTATTTTATCTTGTTTATGCTTTCTATATGAGATTTTAGTGGATGGATTACTTCTATCCATTTCTAGAAAATATTGTGAATTCCAACATTGTATTAGAGTGGGTATGAAGTTGCCTCACTTGGTTATGTAGAAATATTGTTCAGAGCCTCCAATTTTTCTTTCAAATTAAAAAGTGTTTATCTTCTAATAGTATAATTTGATACTTTTGCATAAGAGGAAAAAAGCATATTGGTAGTAGTATTGCATAAGTGGAAAAGGGGTATTTTCTAGTATTGCTGCTTTTGGATAAGAGTGACTTTGGTATTAGTATAATACTTCCCACCATTCATTTGAATGATCAAATTGTTGTTCATATTATCTATGGATAATATAGTGACTATTTATGGTGTCTATGGGTGCCCCCAAATCTCTCTCTTTTCCTTTCTTTAATATTTGTATGATTTATATATAAGATCCGAGTGGATGGATTATTTTTGTTTATTATTTTTTTTAATATTGTGAATTCCAATAGGATATTTACCCTCCTCAAAAGATTTTGGTTTTCTTCAAGTTTTAATCACTTGTTACATTAATCATTCAATCATTGTGGAAATCTTGGGAAATTGTTAGATACAGTGTTTCTTCTTCTACATCATGATGCTTAGGCAAAAAGTTACCAAATATTTAGAAATATCTAGTGGAAAATTTTACCAATAACAAAAATTTCCTTTCATAAAATGGTATTATGATTTATTTGAATATAAAAGGATATAATAAATCTTGTGGACTTGATAATAAGTACTTGTATTTGTGATTAGTTCATGTTAAAAATTTAATTTATCTTACCTAACCCCCCCAAAAAAGAATAAATTCATTCTTGAAAGTAGTATGGTCAATTGATCCTATAGATGTGTTTCTAATTTGAGAAATATATTATATCAATGACATAAATTAGTATGAAATACTTTCCTTATTTGATATCTAAGTGCCAAAAAATTGTATAATCTATTCATTTGTATTTTCCCTTTTGAATTTAAACTTAACTAGATTTTGTGGATAGAAATTGATGCCAAAAATTGGTCTCTTATTTTCAATGTATTATGGTCTCCATATTTTGAATTCAAAAAGGCTTGCTCTAGATGGTTGACTGTTTGACATTGGATTGATAAAATCTTCAATAAAACTAGTTTAAATCCTTCTATTTATCAAATATATAGCAAAGGATAATTAATAAATTTTATGTTTTTTATTAACATTATGCTACTCACAAATGATGACATGTTCTCATAGTCTAAGAAAATATTGGTAGAAATATAACATGAAATGATATTTAGTGTTTTAGAACATTTTCCTTGATATAAATTTGAATAATTTTATTATATATATATTTTTTTGTTTTACCTCTACTTAAACCCTATGGATCCTTTATAAAGATATAAATAAGTATATTCTCACTAGAATAAAGAGAGTGCTAATTAATTTCTCCTATTAATGCATTTTTTTGTCTTTTATGGTGTAGATTTTTGCATAGTTCAGAGTGTGTTGGAAATTGTGATACTAAATGAGAAAAAATAGAACAAGACAAGAATAAGATAAAAATTAGAATGAGATAAATATATATAAAAAATCAAAATAGGACAAAATTGGAATTGCAAGTGAAAAAAAATATTCTCTCCCAGATTTGGAGAGAATGTGAAGCACCAATAGACTCTTGAAACAACCAAGAGATATACTATTGTGTACACACACACACACACATAATTGATGCGTATGTTTGAATATTGATGAAGTGATGATTGGAGGAATTTTGTGTAATTTTATTTTCTACTCATCTTCTCATATCTATTTTGTGTTAATATTTGTTTGAGAGTACCACCGCATCTCACATACTAAAATTAGAGCTTGAAGATTGGATACTGCAAAAGTGGAGAGTTAAGTATTTGATACTCTTTAACCAAAGAATTCAAAATGCAAGTTTTTTGAAAGAAAACTATATACATTATTGTTATAGAATCATGACAATGGTAATGCTTCACTGCCCATCCCAAATTCAAAGGAGAAGATTACAATTATTGATGATAAAGATGAAAACATTATTGATTTCCAAGGAAGTGTGAATTGTTGTAAAACAATGCATATGAGGAACCTGTAGATTGGATTATTTTATCAACCATATAAAAAATAATATGGAGGAAGAACAAAAACATATTATTTATATTTGTATCACATACAAGTAGCACTTGATACAAGATATTTTCAAGAATTTCAAGCATCATAGATACCAAAGTAACTTGAAACACATTGAAGACAACCTATCAAGGGTCTACTCAAGTGAAATTAGTGAAGTTACAATCATTGAATAGAGAATATGAAAATTGAGAATGAAGGAAAATGAGAATGTGAGAGATTATTGTGTTAAGGTGCATGACATTGTGTACAAAATGGGTATTTATGATGAAGAACCAACATAAGGAGATATTGTTAAAAATATGTTGAGGGAATTAGCACCAAAGTGGAGTAATTATGCGATTTTTATTGAAGAAAGTAATGATTTGAAGAATTTAGAGTTTGATGAATTGGTGGGATAACTTATGTTCCATGAAGAAAGAATTAAAAGTAGTAAAGAAGAAAACCTGAAGCAAACTTTTGATTCCAAGGCAAGGGTGTTAAACAATAATGGGACTATCTCAATGTTCAATTACCAAGGTCAAAGAAGGGAGAAAAAAATCAGCATTATATGAGAGGAAGAGGCCATGCTAGAAGAGGAGGCTATAGTGAAAGAGATAGAGGTAGATTTATGGATTAGAGGAATATTCAGTGTTATTATTGTAAAAGGTATGACAACTATGAAAGAGAATGTAGAATAAAGGTAAGAAATGAAGGAGGAAAAAAGGTAAACTTTTCACATAAAGAATATGAAAGCTAAAAAATGTGTTCTTATCATGTAACGTAGTAGAAGTCTCAACTAGAAAGTATTATATGTAGATTTTAGTTGTTCAAATCATGTGATGGGTAGTAAAGATTTTTTTTTAGAGTTAGATAACTCATAGAAGAGCAAGGTTAAATTTGAAGATGATAAATTATTAGAGGTTGAATGAAAAGACACCTAACAAATTGACACAAAAAAGAAGGAAAACTATCTAAAATTGATAATGATCTACAACGACGTAGTTATATTTATTTTCTTGATTCTAAAGTTGGGTTTAATAAAATATTTTTAGATTTTATTAAATATCGACAATTTTTAATGGTCGGTAGGTTCTACTCGTCGATAGATATTATTCTATTTTTGGTAATTGCGAATACCTATTTAATTTGTAAATTTTATAGAATTATAAATCAGTTTTTTGAAACCTGATCATTGGTATTAGAGCAAAAAGGATCCCAACATATGAGGGGGGATTTCCCTCATGGAAATTCTCCCTCTCCCTTTCACAAATACACTCTCTATGCACCTTTCTCTGGTTTTGCAATTATGAGCTATTCCCCTCGCCCTTCTTCCATAAATTTCATTTTATGTCTTAGGTTGTTTTCCTAGGAAGCCTTGATATTCAAAAGGGTTTGGGTGATCTCTAATAAAGATCAGTGAATTTTAGGTGCTTGCCATCTAAATTTATGAGGAAACATATCTTTTTGCAGAGATTTACATACAACAACAAGCAGCTGAGACAAAACATGTGATCTATAATGGCTTCAATTCCAAAGAAGAAAAATTAGATTTAAAGCATAATTTATTACTTACTTTACATGAGGCTTAAAGCATAATTTTTTTAGTGTAGAAAAGATTATAAATAAAAAGTACAATAATATTTGAGAATAGAGAGTGCATCATCTATGACAAAGTAAATGGAGATCAAGCAATGGTTGTCCCTATAACAACAAATATATTTTCTTTGAATCTTAGAGGAGAAGAGATAAATTTATATCATACAATAAATGAGGACAACAATTGATTATGACATCAAAGATATGGTTGCTTGAATTTTTAAATATTGTATTTAGTGAATGCTAATGGAATTGTCCATGGGTTGCCTTGTATAGAAGTAAGAAGTAAAGTGTGTGAAGGATGCACAATGGGAAAACATAATAGAGAGAAATTTCCAAAAGGAAGAGCATGGAGAGCACCATATCCATTGTAGTTTATTTATTCAAATATTTGTGGTCCAATGCACACTCTACATGTTGGTAAATCCTTGTACTTTGTAACTTTCATTGATCATACTTGAAAAGGTTAGGTATATTTTTTAAAGAATAAGAGTAATGCTTTTGAAGTATTCAAGAGCTTCAAATCCATAGTAGAGAATAAAATTGGATATAGAATCAAAACATTGAGGACTGATCATGGTGGTGAGTATTATTCCATAAAATATAATCAATTTTTTAATGAGCATAGGAAGAAGACAATTGAAAACAACCTATATACCTTAGTAAAATGAAGTGGTAAGAAGGAAGAATATGAAAATCATGGAGATGGAAAGAATCAATGTACTAGTAAAAGGTTTGGATGATAATTTATGGGATGAAGTAGTTGAAATAGTAGTGTATATCCTCAATAGAGGGACCACAAGTGCAATAAAGAATATGACTCCTCATGAGACATGATAAGGAAAGAAGCCTTCATTGAGTTGCTTAAAAGAGTTTGGTTGTTTGGATTCTTTTAATGTTGAAGATAAGAAAAGGAATTCACATGCATTTTTAAAATTTGAATTATGATTTCTTTGTGCACCCTAGATTTTTCTTGGTGCCTTTACAATAGGGAGTATGCATTTATTTAAAAAGAAGAGGCATGCTCTACCATGCCAAGTGGGGATGCCACTGCGACTAGATCAACACACTATAAAGTACTTTAACTTGAAGATTCTATGTTTGAGTCGTAGTGGGTGCATTTTTTGAAAAATTGGAGCAGTTTCTTTGCTAAGGGATTCAATAGTTCCAATAGGTATTTTGAAGTTTTTCTTCTCAATATGACTGTAGGCATGGTTTGGTGGTGTAAATGTTGCATAAATGGAGATAGGGTGCATAATTGAGTTGTGCTAGTCTCATTTTTCACATAGAATGTGCATAATGACATCTTATATGGAGGATTGGTTCATTCAATTGTCATTGCAAGCATTGCTTGAACGAATAGCAAAATTATTTTTAGGGGCAGTGGATGCATGCCCAATCCATACACTAGCCCTTTTCACCAATGAAAGTAGACTGGGGGGTATCAAAAAACAAGAACAATTACTATGCATTCCATCCATGCAATTGTTGGAATAGCTATAATATTGTGCTTAGCACAAGGGATATAAGGGTCCCATACTATCTAAGTATATTCATACATTTTGATGATTGTAGTATATTTTAGGCTGATGTGGCTATCTTTCATGCCATGTCAAATGCTATTTTACACACACACACACACACACACATATATATATACATACATTATATATATACATACATATAGACACTAGAAAATCATATATTGTCAATTGGTAGTAGGCAATTGGATTTCACTTTCCTAAGGTTTGAAGTATTAATTTTTTAATTTTGTGGGTCTAGTAGAGAAAATATTCCAAAGGCCATATATATATATATATATATATATATATATATATATATATATATATATATATATATATATAGACACTAGAAAATCATATATTTTCAAGTGGTAGTAAGCAATTGGATTTCAATTTCCTAAGGTTTGAAGTTTTGATTTTTCAATTTTTGGGGTACATTAGAGCAAATATTCCAAAGGCCACAACTTTTGCATATGAAAGCATTTTGAGACCACTTGTTTTTTAATCATACATTTTTTTTATCTCTATACAGTGGTGGCATTAGTTCAAGGACCAATTGTAATGTTAGGGGTTGGATTGTGTAATATGGATCACCAACCCCTAGTTACTTGCCTTATAGAAAAAACTATAGAATTTGATCAACTCAAATGATTAGCCTATTATGTAGTAAGAACCTATGGTTCATCTTATAAGAAGAGAAAGCAACATCCCTTGATGATGAAAGTCACCCTCAAATGGGAGAAGAAGCTCTAGGTATATTTTCCTCGTTGATTGAACTTAAATTGTTTTTCCACATCAAATAAGAGAGTGAACCTATTAAGGTTGGGTCAAAACTACATGAGTTATTTGGAAAAGTTAATATTACTAAAGTAAGTCACTTGGAATTAGAGGTTTCTTCCCTTAAATTGGCTAAGTTTGATAACATTGAGGACTATGTTATAAGGTGTAAAGCATTAAGAGAATTTATTGCATCTTCTAGAGGCAAAAAGAAGGATGATGCAAAATGCATAAATATTTTTCTTGTTAATATCTCCCCTTATTTTTAAATGTTAAACTTCATGGTTCATATTATTCTTCTCTTTTGAGTCTCGAAGGACTCTTAATTAATTTTTCTCTCTTTTAATTTATTTTTAGATAGCAATTAGGAACTATGATGGTACTTCACAAATTCAGGTTCATGCAAAGGGATTCAAATCTAAGGATACCAAGACCTAGGGGACTAAGGACGAGGTTAATTTATGAAAGAATTTGAAGACCATTTGTGGATATTACAAGATGGAAGAACATCCAACAAATAATTACCTACTAAAATTACAAATGATTGAAGCTATGTTCTTGAAGATAGGTGGATGTCTTCCAAATGATGAGGGAGATTCTTAGGGATCTACCTGAACTATAGAGACCCATTAGAGCATCCATTATGCGAGGAAGATGTTATTATCACTAATATCTTGTATTCTTGGCCCTTTAGTTCAAATTATTGGGTGGTTTTGAAACCATTGTCTGATTCATGGTAAATGCCATCACTATATGATGTAATATTTGATAGGTCTAAGGGCATTCATTGTACAATGTATTGAATTTATTGTAATATTTTATTATGTAATCCTTATGGGCCATGACTAACCTTGTTATGGTTAATCCACCTTGTAAACTTATAATTAACCTTAGAGCTTCTCTTGTTACATTGGATTAATATAAAGTTTTGTTATGTATTTGAGGGTTTGGTATTGGTATAAATAGCCCCCACCACTCCACATTTGAAGTATTATAGTATTGTGCATCTTATCTATAGATAATACAATGAATATTCATGATGTAAAAAAGTACCTATGTTGGAAATTTTGAGTAGATGAGTTGTCATTGATGTCAAGAGTGAGTGGTCATTTGATGTCAAGCTTTCAGCACCAGTCAGTGGCAGTTTCAGTGGGCAACATCAGTTTCAGGTTCTCCAATGAGTGCAAAAGGATAGTTCATTTTCAGTTGATCAAGACCTAGTTCCAGGAAGTCGAATGTGGTCCTAAGTACAAAGAAGAAAGCCCACGTGAATAATATTATAATAATTATTTATAATATTATACAAGGAATATTAAATTAATTATAAATAAATTTATTAATTAATTTACTTCACTTTATGTTATTTAAATTAATTATTAATTAATTTAAATATTAATTATATATTAATTTATGTTAATTTTAAATAAAACTAATGTGGGTTATTAATTCGAATTTCAAATTCAAATTCAAGTGTCGATGTGGGAGCAAATTAATCAAAGTATATATAAAGGGGAATCCTCCACCTTACCAAAAAAATTAATGCATTCGATTTTAATCTCCATGCTATTGTGAATTGTGCGAATCGTTTAGTGAGAAAGAGAAAGGTTGATTTTTTTTTTAAAGGACCAAGTGGCAGGTAATGATTGATTATCCACCATTCAAGGTACCTTGGTCACCAAGAATTGGTAGCGCAGTTGGCAAATTTGGTGAATGCAAGACGCTGTGGTAGCATGAGGCAGAGGTTCGAATCCGTGGGTGTGGCTTTTTGTTTTAAAAGCATTGATGACGATCAAAGGCACCAAGAGGAAGGAAGCCTTCCTTCCTTCACATGGGCACCTATAGCCCATGCAGTGGGCACCAAAGTGCTAAGGTTCTTGGTGCTTGGGGAGACGGCGGTTAGAATCATGTCAAAACTATTTTGGGGAGAAAATAAAGGTATGCATTAGTTGAGCCCCAAATTTTTTGGAGGAATTAGTTGATCTATTAAAAATTATTTTTTTCATAGTTTATTTGGTTTGTAAGGTTTAAGGGGAGTTATAAGGTTGATGCAAAATAAATTTTTGGTGCTATTTTCTTTAGTGTTTGAAAAGGGTAATAAGGTGTTTAGGAAGATTGTTTGAGGTTTTGTGGTGTTGGATATTATTTTAAGTTGGAGATTATAAGGTGTATCCAAATAATTATTTTTTATGTATGATTTAATGAATGTTAATTCCAATAAGAAGCAATAACGTGTATTTGAGCTTTGATTATTTTTGTGTCTAAGGAATATTTGAGAAATCATTGAAATTAGAAAGAAGAAAATTGTGATTGAGACAGGTTTTCCAAGGGCACTTCTACATCAAACAAAAAGGTATGGGCACATATTCCTAGTAAGTGACTGTTGAATATTGTGAAAGCAAAGTTGGAGTGAAAAGGATTTTTTGGTAAGAATTTTTAAGTGTGTTGAATTAATGCTTCAAGGTTTTTTGGCATAAAGAGTTGTTGATAAAACATTGTTTGATAAGCATTGTTGTTGAAGTGATTAGTTGAGTGAACTTGAACTAGGGTTTGCAAAGATAATGAGTATCATTGTTATGTGAGATTGGTTGATAAGCATTGTTGGAAACATTTGAGTGAGTGTTCATATGCTTGGACTAGGGTTTGTAAGTAAGGATTAATTCATTGAGTGATTGGTTGAGTAGAGTTGGTTAAGCCTAGTCAAGTGGATGTGTTGAAGTGATAGTTCAAGTTCTGTGAAACAAATTGTTCTATATTCTGATTTGAGTTGAGAAAGATATTGAGTGTTGATGAATGTGAAACATATTGAGTCTCTAACAATTCTCTATATGTTTCTATGGTTAAAAATAAATATTGAAAGTGATTGAGCATTGTTGTGAGTGTGAAAAATATTGAGTCTCTAACAATTCTCTATATATTTCTACGATAAAAAAGTGATTGAAAGTGATTGAGCATTGTGATGAATGTGAAGCATATTGAGTCTCTAACAATTCTCTTTATGTTTCTACGAGATTGGACAAGTTCTAGTGTGGAATTGTTGATCAGATTTAAGGTAAGTCTTACAGAAGACTTGTGGACATATTTGTGTGAGCTTTTATGGAAGCTTACAATACAGTTTGAGAAAATATATTGAGAGTATATTTGTATAAGTTCCAATGAGGTATTATTGATAAGATTTGGACAAGTCCTAGTGAGGACTTGTTGAGTAGATTTGGATAAGTTCTAGAGAGGACTTGTAGATATATTAGTGTGAGATTTTGTGGAAGATTACAAGGTAGATTTAAGATAAGTCTTTGATAAGACTTGAGAGTAGAGTTGATTTATTGATTTGTTCAAACCTTGGGTTAAGGTTTGGGGCAGATCTAATAGAGTTGATTTGATATTAAGTCAAGCTTTGTGTTAAGGCTTGAGGACAGAGATTGAGGACAGATTTGTGCTAGACCAAAGGACTGTGTTTAGTGCAGATCATATGATATATATTGAGGATAGATTTCTGCTAGACTAAATAAATATGTTTGGTAAATATTTTAGGATAGATTTTGGTGTAGATTTGAGGACAGGTTTGTGCCAGACCAGAGACAGAGATTGAGAATATTTGTGCTAGAACAAAGAACTACATTTAGTGTAGATTTAAGACAGAGCTTTGGAGGTGACATAGTATAGAGGATAATAGTCTCCAATGGATAGAGATCAATTAGTCAGGGTAGTGAGGATAGGTGTCTTCAGTGGATAGAGATCCATTAGCCAGAGCAGTGGGGGTAATAGTTCTTCTAGAAGATCACCAGTCAGAGCTAAGGAGAAAGGATTTCTCCTATGGATAGAGATCCATGAACTTGATTAGGGGATTGGTGTCTCCTTTGGACATAGGTCCATAAACATTGTAATAGGGAAAGGATTCCCAAGATATTGATTGAGAAAATATTAGTGAAATATTTTCTTTGTGGAGTAGCCCACATTGGGTGAACCACATAAAATTGGCATCTCTATTATGTGTGGTGATTTGTGTATTGATTTGATTACTATTATTGATATTGTTATCTATACATTGCATAATATTTATTAGGAAATAAAAGTAAAAAGTGGTCTTATACTGTTCACCCCCCTATTAGTATAATCTTGTGTTCTTCAATTGGTATCAGAACAGGTTCCTTCGGAAGAGTTTAATATCTTGAAGGAAAATCTTACAAGAATACAATGGATTCTAAGAATGGGTGCTCATAAAATTGAACACTAGTATTTGATGGAAGCGATTATATATTTTGGAGTATGATAATGAAGATTCACCTGAAGGCACTTGGCAATGAAATTTGAGAAGCAGTTGAAAATGGATACATACCACTAGTTGATCCACCTACAAATAAAGAAGGTAAGCTTCTACATCATTACAATTCAAAAGCAATGAATGCAATTTTGAGAGGTTTGCATAGAAAAGAATTCATAAAAGCTATGCATTATAAATATGCAAAAGGAATTTGGGATAAGTTGCAAAGCATATATGAAGGAGATAAAAGTGTCAAAAAGGTAAAGATACGAAATCTCAAAGGACAGTTTGAAGAATTAAGAATGAAGGATGAGGAAAACATTAGTACTTATCTACTTTGAGTAGATGAAGTTGTTAACGCCATGCAAGGTCTTGGACTTGAGATTGAAGAATCTAATGTTTATGATAAGATCTTAATATCTATTCCAAAAATGTTTAGTTAAAATAGTTATACTATAAAAGAATCAAAATATGGTGATTCTTTGACAAGAGATATGTTACTTGGTATTCTTACAGCTTTTGAGTTAAGAACAAAATAGAAACCTAATCTTCATAAGGAAGCAACATTCAAAGCTACTAAGAAGACAAAGGGAAAGAATTCTAATTCAAGCAATGAGTCATCCAATGATGAAGAAGCTAATTATGGTAGAAGGAATAAGGATTCAAGAAGATTTAAAGATGCAAAATATGTTAGATATTTCAATTGTGAAAAGTATGGTCACTATGCAACTGATTTTCAAGAAGCTAAAAATAACAATGATGAAGAAAAATAGGATCACAAGAACAGAGAATTAGAAAGAAACAGGTACCAAAAGAAATGCAAGGATGGACAAGGCAAACAAGGAAAGAAGTTATTTCAAAGACAAAAGAGGGGCTACTATGCAGACAAGGCAAGTACTCAAGTGATAGTGATAATAGTTCTTCAAGTAATGATAAATATGAAGTCCTATTTCTGATTGAAAAAAAAAAGAAGTTAAGAAAAGGTCACCAATAATTCTCAAATGTTTTAGATGTGGTAATTTTGGACATCTTGAAGATAGTTGTACAAGTAATGGTTTTAGTTTCAGTGATGATGAATATGAGGATACACTTGAAGGACTAGAAGAGAATATTCTAATGGCACTAGAAGAAGAAGGAGGTGATCCTATAGAAGACAAGTAAGAAAAAAATGAAGATATTCTCAAAGGCAAACAAATTGAGTCAGGGGGAGCAATTTCCCAAGGGGAGCAAAACAAGAAAAATGTCAAGTTTTGGTAAAAATAATTTGGGTTGCCATCAATGAAAAAGGGGGAGATTGTTGGAAATTTTGAGTAGATGAGTTGTCATTGATGTCAAGAGTGAGTGGTCATTGATTTCAATCTTTCAGCACCAATCAATGTCAATTTTAGTGGGCAACATCAGTTTCAGGTTCTCCAATAAGTGCAAAAGGATAGTCTGTTTTTAGTTGATCAAGACCCGGTTCCAGGAAGTTAGATGTGGTCCTAAGAGCAAAGAAGAAAGCCCAAGTGAATAATATTATAATAATTCTTTATAATATTATACAAGGAAGATTAAATTGATTATAAATTAATTAATATAATTTTATTAAATTAATTTATTAATTAATTTACTTAACTTTATGTTATTTAAATTAATTATTAATTAATTTTAATATTTATTATATTAATTTATGTTAATTTTAAATAACCCTAAGGTGGGTTATTAATTCAAATTTTGAATTTGAATTCGAGTGCCAACATGGGAGAAAATTAATCAAAGTATATATAAAGGGGACTCCTCCACCTTACAAAAAAAATTAATGCATTCTATTTTAATCTCCATGATATTGCGAATTGTTCGAATCGTTCGGTGAGAAAGAGAAAGGTTGAATTTTTTTTACAGGACCAAGTGACAGACAAGGATTGATTACCCACCATTCAAGGCACCTTGGTCACCAAGTGCCGGTAGCACAGTTGGAAACTTCGATGAAGGCAAGACGCTGTGGCAGCGTGAGGCAGAGGTTCAAAGCCGTAGGTGTGGCTTTTTGTTTTAAAAGCATTGACAGTAATCGAAGGAAGGAAGCCTTCCTTCCTTCACGTGGGTGCCTATAGCCCACGCGATGGGCACCAAAGTGCTAAGGTGCTTGGCGCTTGGGGAGATGGCGATTCGAATCACGTCGAAACCCTTTTGGGGAGAAAACAAAGGTATGCATTAGTTGAGCACCAAATTTTTTGAAGGAATTAGTTGAGCTATTAAAAATTAATTTTTGCATAGTTTATTTGGTTTGTAAGGTTTAAGGGGAGTTATAAGGTTGATGGAAAATAATTTTTTGGTGCTATTTGCTTTAGTGTTTGAAAAGGGTAATAAGATGTTTAGGAAGATTGTTTGATGCTTTGTGGTGTTGGATATTATTTTAAGTTGGAGATTATAAGGTGTATCCAAATAATTATTTTTCATGTATGATTTGATGAATGTTAATTCCAAGAAGGAGCAATAAAGTGTATTTAAGATTTGATTATTTTTGTGTCTAAGGAATATTTGAGAAAGTTTTAAGAGTGATATTTTATCATCTAACCATTGAAATTGGAAAGAAGAAAATTGTGATTGAGACAGGTTTTCCAAGGGCACTTCTACATCAAACAAAAAGGTATGGGCACATATTCCTAGTGAGTGATTGTTGAATGTTGTGAATGCAAAGTTGGAGTGAAAAGGATTTTTTGGTAAGCATTGTTGAGTGTGTTTTGAATTAATGCTTCAAGGTTTTCTGGAATAAAGAGTTGTTGATAAAACCTTGTTTGATAAGCATTATTGTTGAAGTGATTAGTTGAGTGAACTTGAACTAGGGTTTGCAAAGATCATGAGTATCATTGTTATGTGAGATTGGTTGATAAGCATTGTTGGAAACATTTGAGTGAGTGTTCATATGCTTGGACTAGGGTTTGTAAGTAAGGATTAATTCATTGAGTGATTGGTTGAGTAGAGTTGGTTAAGCCCAATCAAGTGAATGTGTTGAAGTGATAGTTCAAGTTTTGTGAAACAAATTGATCTATATTCTGATTTGAGTTGAGAAAGAGATTGAATTTTGATGAATGTGAAACGTATTGAGTCTCTAACAATTCTCTATATGTTTATATGGTTAAAAATAAATATTGAAAGTGATTGAGCATTTTTGTGAGTGTGAAGCATATTGAGTCTCTAACAATTCTCTATATGTTTCTATGGTAAAAGAGTGATTGAAAGTGATTGAGCATTATGATGAATGTGAAGCATATTGAATCTCTAACAATTATCTTTATGTTTCTATGAGATTGGACAAGTTCTAGTGCAGAATTTTTTATCAGATTTGAGTAAGTCTTAGAGAAGACTTGTGGACAAATTTGTGTGAGATTTTGTGGAAGCTTACAATATAGTTTGAGAATAGAGATTGAGAGTAGATTTGTATAAGTTCTAGTGAGGACTTATTGAGCAGATTTGGACAAGTCCTAGTGAGGACTTATTGAGTAGATCTAGACAAGTTCTAGAGAGGACTTGTAGATAGATTAGTGTGAGCTTTTGTGGAAACTTACAAGGTAGATTTCATATAAGTCTTTAAGATTACTTGAGATCAGAGTTGATTGATTGATTTATTCAAACATTGGGTTAAGGTTTGGGGTAGATCTAGCAGATTTTATTTGATATTAATTCAAGCATTTTGTTAAGGCTTGAGGATAGATATTGAGGATAAATTTGTGCTAGATCGAAGGACTATGTTTAGTGTATATCAGAGGATAGATATTGATGATAGATTTGTGCTAGACCGAAGGACTGTGTTTAGTAAAAATTTGAGGACAAATTTTGGTGTAGATTTTAGGAAAGTTTTGTGCTAGACTAGAGACAGAGATTGAGAATATTTGTGCTAGATCGAAGGACTGTGTTTATTGCAGATTTGAGATAGATATTTGGAGGTGATAGAGTATAGAGGATGACAATATTCAGTGGATAGAGATCCATTAGCTAGTGTAGTGATGACAAGTGTATTTAGTGGATAGAGATCCATTAGCCAGAGCAATGGGGGCAACAATTATTCTAGAAGATCACCAATTAGAGCTAAGGATAAAGGAGTTCTCATTTGGATAGAGATCCATGAACTTGATTAGGGTATTAGTATCTCCTTTGGACAGAGGTCCATAAAAATTGTAATAGGCAAAGGATTCCCAAGAGATTGATTGAGAAAATTTTAGTGAAATATTTTCTCCGTGGAGTAGCCCACATTGGGTGAACCACGTAAAATTGGTGTCTCTATTGTGTGTGGTGATTTGTGCATTGCTTTGATTACTATTATTTATATTGCTATCTATACATTGCATAATATTGATTGGGAAAGAAAAGTAAAAAGTGGTCTTATACTGATCACCTCCCTCTCACTATAAGCTTGTGTTCTTTAGCCTACAAATATTTGTGTCTCTTTTCCTTCATTTTATCTTGTTTATGATTTCTATATGAGATTTTAGTGGATGGATTACTTCTATCCATTTCTAGAAAATATTGTGAATTCCAACATTGTATTAGAGTGGGTATGAAGTTGCCTCACTTGGTTATGTAGAAATATTATTCAGTGCCTCCAATTTTTATTTCAAATTAAAGAGTGTTTATCTTCTAATAGTATCATTTGATACTTTTGTATTAGAGGAAAAAAGTATATTGGTATCAATATTGCATAAGAGGAAAACGAGATATTTTCTAGTCTTGCTACTTTTGGATAAGAGTGACTTTGGTATTGGCATAAAAACCTCCCACCACTCATTTGAATTATCAAATTGTTGTTCATCTTATCTATGGATAATATAGTGACTATTTATGGTGTCTATGGGTGCCCCCAAATATCTTTGACTCTTTTCCTTTCTTTAATATTTTTATGATTTATATATAAGATCTAAGTGGATGGAAATCATTTGTTTATTATTATTTTTTAATATTGTGAATTCCAATAGGATATTTACCCTCCTCAAAATATTTCGGGCTTATTCAAGTTTTAATCACTTGTTACATTAAGCATTCAATCATTGTGGAAAGCTTAGAGAATTGTTAGATATAGTGTTTCTTTTTCTACATTATGATGTTTAGGCAAAAATTTACCAAACATTTAGAAATATCTAGTGGAAAATTTTACCAATAACAAATTTTTCCTCTCATCAAATGGTATTATCCTTTATTTGAATATAAAAGGCTATAATAAATCTTGTGGAATTGATAATAGGTACTTGTATTTGTGATTAGTTCATGTTAAAATTTTAATTTATCTTGCCTAACCCCCCCCCAAAAAAAGAATAAATTCATTCTTAAAAGTAGTATGGTCAATTGATCCTATAATGTGTTTCTCATTTGAGAAATGTATTATATCAATGACATAAATTAGTATGAAATACTTACTTAATTGATATCTAAGTGCTAAAAAATTGTATAATCTATTCATTTGTATATTACCTTTTGAATTTAAACTTAACCAGATTTTGTGGATAGAAATTGATGCCTAAAATTGGTCTCTTATTTTTAATGTATTATGGTCTCCATGTTTTGAATTCAAAAAGCCATGCTCTAGATGGTTGATTGTTTGACATTGGATTGATAAAATCTTCAATAAAACTAGTTTAAATCCTTATATTTATCAAATATATAGCAAAGGATAACCAATAAAGTTTATATTTTTTATTAACATTATGCTACTCACTAATGATGACATGTTCTCATAGTCTAAGAAAATATTGGTAGAAATAGAACATGAAATGATATTTAGTATTTTAGAACATTCAACTTGATACAAATTTGAATAATTTTATTATATTTTTTTGTTGTTTTACCTCTACTTAAACCCTATGGATCCTTTATAAAGATCTAAATAAGCATATTCTCACTATAAGAAAGAGAGTGCTAATTAATTTCTCCTATGAATGCACTTTTTGGTCTTTTATGGTGTAGTTTTTTACATAGTTCAGAGTGTGTTGGAAATTGTGATACTAAATGAGAAAAAATAGAACAAGACAAGCATAAGATAAAAATCATAATAAAATAAATATATATAAAAATTTAAAATAGGACAAAATTGGAATTGAAAGTGAAAAAAGCATTCTCTCCCAGATTTGGAGAGAATGTGAAGCACCAATAGACTCTTGAAACAACCAAGAGATATCCTATTGTGTACATACATACATACATACATACATATATGCATACACACACACATATATAATTGATACGTAGATTTGAAGATTGATGAAGTGATGATTGGAGGATTTTTGTGTAATTTTATTTTCTATTCATATTATCATCTCTATTTTATTTTCTATTCATCTTCTCATCTCATTTTACATATGAGGGACCTATAGATTGGAGTATTTTATCAACCATATCAAAAAGAATGTGGAGGAAGAACAAAAATATATCCTTATATTTGTATCACACACAAGTAGCACTTGATACAAGTTTTTTTCAAGAATTTCAAGCATCATAGATACCAAAGTAACTTGAAACACCTTGAATAAAACCTATCAAGGGTCTACTCAAGTGAAATTAGTGAAGTTACAATAATTAAATAGAGAATATGAAAATTGAGAATGAAGGACAATGAGAATGTAAGAGATTGTTGTGTTAAGGTGCATGACATTGTGTACACTATGGATATTTATGGTGAAGAACCAAAATAAGGAGATATTGTTAAAAATATGTTGAGGGCATAAGAACCAAAGTGGAGTAATTATGTGATGTTTATTGAAGAAAGTAATGATTTGAAGAAGTTAGAGTTTGATGAGTTGGTGGGATAACTTATGTTCCATGAAGAAAGAATTAAAAGTAGTGAAGAAGAAAACCTGAAGGTAAAATTTTGCTTCCAAGGCAAGGGTGTTAAACAATAATAGGACTATCTCAATGTTCAATTACCAAGGTCAAAGAGGGGAGAAAAAAATCAGCACTATATAAGAGGAAGAGGCCATGCTAGAAGAGTAGGCTATAGTGAAAGAGATAGAGGTAGATTTGTGGATAAGAGGAATATTCAATGTTACTATTGCAAAAGGTATGGCCACTATGAAAGAGAATGTAGAATAAAGGTAAGTAATGAAGGAGGAAAAAAGGTAAAAAATTCACATAAAGAATATGAAAGCTAAAAAATATGTTCTTATAATGTAATGTAGTAGAAAATAATGTGATGGGTAGTAAAGATTTGTTTGTAGAGTAAGATGAATCATAGAAGAGCAAGGTGAAATTTGAATATGATAATGAAGAACACAAGCTTATATTGAGAGGGGGTGAACAATATAAGAGCACTTTTTACTTTTATTTCTAAATCAATATTATGCAATGTATAGATAGCAATATCAACAACAATAATCAAAGCAATGCACAAATCACACACACAGTAGAGACACCAATTTAATGTGGTTCACCCAAATATGGCTACCTCCACGGAGAAAATATTTCTCAAATAATCTCTTGGGAATCCTTTCCCTATTACAATGTTTATGGACCTCTATCCAAAGGATATGTTGATCCCCTAAATTTGGTTCATGGATCTCTATCCATAAGAGAACTCCTCCTTTTCTTTGGATGGTGATCCTCTAGAAGACTACTACCTCCATTGCACTGGCTTATGGATCTCTCTCCACTGAATAATCTTATACCCACTCAGAAGACCTATCCTCACTACCCTAGATGATGGATCTCTATCCACTAGAGACTATTATCCTCTCTACTCAATCACATCCAAAGCTCTATTTCAAATCTACACTAAAAACAATTCATTCGGTCTAGCACAAATATTCTCAACAAGTCCACTCAAATCTGCTTAACAGGTCCACTTAGAACCTGATCAAATATGCTCAATAAGTTTAGTCAAAACTTGCTCAAATCTGCTCAACAAGTCCACTCAAAACTTGCTCAAATATGCTCAACAGGTCCACTCAGAACCTACTCAAATCTGCTCAACAAGTCCACTCAAAACTTGCTCAAATATGCTCAATAGGTCCACTCAAAACCTGCTCAAATTTTCTCAATAGGTCCACTCAGAACCTGCTCAAATATGCTCAAAAATTCCACTAAGAACCTGCTCAAATATTCTCAATAGGTCCACTCAGAACCTGCTCAAATATTCTCAACAGGTCCACTCAAAACCTGCTCAAATATGCTCAACAGGTCCACTCAAAACTTGTCCAAATCTTCTTAACAAGCTCACTCAGAACTTGTCCAAATATTCTCAACAAGTCCACTTAGAACTTGCTCAAATCTGATCAAGAGGTCCACTCAGAACCTGCTCAAATCTGCTCAACAAGTCCACTCATAACTTGTTCAAATTTGCTCAATAGGTCCACTCAAAACCTTCTCAAATCTGCTCAACAAGTCCACTTAGAACTTGTTCAAATATGCTCAACATGTCCACACAAAACTTGTCCAAATATGCTCAACAAGCTCACACAAATTATCCAAATCTACTTAATAAGCCCACACAGAACTTAACCAATCTCATAGAAATATAAAGTGAATTGTTAGAGACCCAATATGTTTCAACTCAATGCTTAAACACTTTATCAACTCAAATCAGAATATAGGATGGTTTTTTTTATAGAAATTGAACAATCACTTCATACAACCACTCAACTAGGCTCAACCAACTCTACTCAACCAATCACTCAAGAAACAACCCTTGCTCACAAACCCTAGTCCAAGCATATAATCAATAACTCAAAATATTTTCAATAATGCTCAAAAACAAATCTCACATAACAATGATACTCATGTTCTTTTAAAACCCTAGTTCAAGTTCTTTGCGCAACAACTTACTTCAACAACAATGGTCATAAAACAATCTTCACATAACAATGATACTCATGTTATTTTCAACTCCTAACTCAAGTGAAGACTCAACCAATGGTTTCAACAACAATGCTTACGAAACATGGTTTTAACAACTATTTATTTTAGAAAACCTTGAAGCATTAACTCAAACACTCACTAAGCAATATAGCATCAAATCTCTTTCAGAAAACCACACTCATCAATTAACCTTCAATAAGACTCTCAAAAGGAAACCTAAGCAATTCCTTTTCTCTCCAAAGTTGTTTTCAGAAACCAACCAATCAAATCAAACAAGGAAGAATTTTTCCCATACCTTTTGTTTGGTGGTAAATAATAGATCTCAAAAACTATTTCAATCACACTCAATTTTCCTTGACAACTTCAATGGTTAGGTAGCAAAATCTTCACTTTAAAACCCCTTGTAAATACTTGCACACTAATTATTTTTATACAAATATAACAAGTCTTATATACACCTTATAATCTCCACAATATCAACATTAAATATAACACCCAAAATAAGCCTTTAGGAAACACTTTATAGATCTTCAATTTAAACTAATTTATCACCTTATTACTCCAATTTAAAAGCATATATTTCTATTTTTATAGATCACAAATCAACACATAAACAATTTTCTTTCACCCCTTATGTCTCCTTATCACTAATTTATTGCCAATTAAAAACCTTTTAAACTCCCTTATAACTCCTAATACAAACTTTAATCAAACCTTAGGCAATAAAATTTATTTAAAAAATTACCTTGGCCTCCACGGGTTTTGAACCCTTAACCTCTACCTCCACAAATGCCCTAGATGCAAGCTCCACAACCACATGTGCTCAATGCATGTTAAGAGCTTAAAAGCTCTTAGCACAATTTATTCCTCTCTTGGCACCCGAATGAAAGAACGTAAATCAAAAACCTTCCCTTTGGCACTACCACTTCATGGGATTTGAACGCGGGTTAGTTCTTCCACTAACACCTTCGTAGAATGTGCGCTGCCAATGGACCACCGTGTCCAACATGCCTTAAGCAATGAATCCTCTTCATTTTAAACCTTGTGCATAAGACAAAAACCTTTTGTCTTCTTCCTCAACCGAAACAACAAATTGCACAATAAAGTTTTCCTTAGTCGCATTAATCAAATCGATGAGGGATAATTTATAAAGTCCTTTGACCACTTTTTTATACATGATGCCTCCATAGTCTTCAAAGGTCAGCGTTCCAAATTCTTCGATGATGTCAGTGTTCAAACAACTTTATAAATGACGCTTTAATTTTGATGATGTTAGCCCATTTGACCTTTATAATTTATAAATGATTTAAATTCCAAGGAATTTAAATTTTATAAATTATAATTATAACCTTTGGATTTTAAGGCCTTCCTTGGGTTAAATTTGAAAACCCTTTTAACTTATGCTCTCATATAATATTAAAATATTATGGATCCCTTTTACCTTTAACTTTTGCACTGTTGAAGCTTCTTCCTGGATATTAGTGACAACTTTGACGACTTTATTTCTTGCCAAAATCCTTGACATTAATGATGAATTCATTCGGTGCCATCAATGACAACTTTGAATTAGGGACTCAAAACGTCCAACAATATCCCCCTTTGTCATTAATGGCAACCCAAATTATTTTTACCAAAAACTTGACCTTTCTTTTATTCTACTCCCCTGGGACACTGCTCCCCCTAGATCAATGCTATCTTCAAATATCGAATCTCTCCCAATTACTCAAATCTCTCCCCATTTGACATAAATGGCAAAGGTTCACCTTTGGGACTCAGGTCTAAGAATAAGCCTCTTATATTAACCCCTGCACCACCTTCTATTAAGATGGTTAATTTCGGGGTGGGAGTATTTCTACTCCTAGAAAGCACTGTTCTTTACCTTTATCCTCTTTTATTTTTATCTAATTTTTATGATTCCTCTGACTATTTCTATCTGTGTCCATGTTCATGTCCATGTCATCATTCTTTTTCCTATTCCTATTCATATCCATGTTCCTGTTCCTATTCCTGTTCATATCCATGTTCCTATTTATGTTCCTGTTCCTGTTCATATCCATGTTCCTATTCCTATTCATGTTCATACGTGTTTCTAGAATATTTTCTCTATACCACTTTGTTGTGTGTCCATTAATATACTTATAACACTTAATGTTATTATTCCTTAGAGGTGCAAATATATTAGGATTTATCCTAGTGAAGCCATATCCTCTTCTGTCATGAACTCTGCAATTCATTGCCTTGTGATCAAACTGATTACATGAGTAGTAATACCCATGAAAATGTTGTCTATTCTCATATTCCTTTCTTTCATGTGTCCTACATTATGAAGCCATGTGCCCAAACCTATGACATGAAAATCATATTCCATTGGAGTTTCCTTGTCTTGACCTCATTGGTCTCCTATTCTGATTGTTGTTCCATCTGTATCTTCTTTGTGCATTTTTCATGTCTTTGTTGAATCCTCTATTGTCCAACTCATCCTTGTAGAACACAAGCTTATACTGAGAGGGGGGTGAATAGTATAAGACCACTTTTTACTTTTTCTTCCAATTCAATATTATGTTGTGTAAAGATAGCAGTATCAATAGTAGTAATCAAATCAATGCACAGAAACCATACACAATAGAGACACCACAATTTACGTGGTTCACCCAATGTGGGCTACTCCATGGAGAAAATATTTTACTAAAAATTTCTCAATCAATCTCTTTGTGAATCACTCTCAATTACAATATTTATGGATCTCTGTCCAAAGGAGGTGCTGATACCCTAATCTCAAGTTTATGGATTTATTCCATAGGAGAACTCTTTCCCCTTCTACTATGGCTATGTGATCTTCTAATAGACTATGTCTCTCAGCTGCACTGATTGGTGGACCTCTCCCCACTTGAAGACTCCTCACTCAGATCTGTCTTCAACTATGCTGGTTGTTGGATCTCTATCCACTAAGACTCTATCCTCTATACTCTGTCACCTCCAAAGCTCTATCAATAGGCTCACTAAGAACCTACTCAATAGGCTCACACAGAACCTACTCAATAGGCTCACATAGAACCTGCTTAACAAGCTCACATAGAACTTGTCAAATATGCTCAAGCAAGCTCACCAAGAACTTGCCCAAATATGCTCTAGCAAGCTCACCAAGAACTTGTCAAAATCTGCTCTAGCAAGCTCATCAAGAACTTGCCTAAATATATCCACAAATATATCCACAAATATGTCCTCAAATCTGTCCTCAAATATGTCCCAAAACTATCCACAAAGGCCTTCTCAAAGGCTCAAACAATCATACACAAATTGCCACAAGTCTGTCCACAAATCTATCCCAAAGGTCTTCTTCAAAGACTCAATCCATCATGCTCAAGTAGCACTCAAAATTCATCCACAACTCTATCAAGGCAAATCTCAAATATGAACTCAACAATGAATGGCAATGTACTCTTCAATGGATAACAACAATGATCCACAATGATCTCAACTCAAATCAACCTCATAGAAGCATAAAGAGAATTGTTAGAGACTCTATATGTTCTATACTCAAATCCCAATCTCAACTCAATAGAAGCATGAAGAGAATTGTTAGAGACTCAATATGTTCTATTCTCAAATCCCAATATCAACTCAATAGAAGCATAAAGAGAATTTTTAGAGACTCTATATGTTCTATTCTCAAATCCCAATCTCAACTCAAATTAGAATATTGAATAGATTGTTCCTAGGAACTTGAACAACCACATGCATCCACTTGACTAGGCTTAATCAACTCAACTCAACCAATCACCTCAAGGATCAATCCTTTCTCACAAACCCTAGTCCAAGCATGTATCAACCACCTCACAATGTTTCCAATAATTCTCAATCACAAGTCTTCACATAACAATGATACTCATGTTCTTCTATAGCTTAAGTTCAAGTTCATCTCACAATCAATGGGCTTCAACAACAATGCTTATAAACAAGGTTTAAACACAACTCTCAAACCAGAAACCCTTGAAGCATTCAACCAACCATTTTAGAAAAGGAAACCACAATACAATACTTTTATCTCCAATGATATTTCAAAAATCAACCACTACAATAAATCAATAGGAGAATGTGCCCATACCTTTTTATGAAGAGAAGAACCCCTTTGGAAATATGCCACACTCAACACACTTTGAAAAAGAGCACAACAATCTTCACTTTTAAACCCCTTTACAAAAATATAAATATCTCTCTATATACACCTTATTTCTTCTTCTAAATGAGTTAGTCAAATAGCCCTCGAAATAAGATTTCCAACGATATATAATATGATATACTTTTATAAAATAAACATACCAAAAATATCTTTTTTCTAAAAGTGCATTTATGTTGCCTTCCAAAATAAAAATCAACTTAACCCTTATCACCTTATACCTCCAACATTAGGAAAAAAATAATTTATTAAATAAAAACTTACTTGCCTCTTAGAGGAAATTGAACCCTCATCTTCTTCCCAAACACTTCTCAACCGCGGTGCAAAAGACCACGCGAGCAAAGCACTCACATAGGACAAGAAGCGCAGAATGCACTTTTGTCTTGTTCCTTTGCTCACACCAAATAACAAAAACGTGGGGCTTTCTATTGCCCCAAAAAATTCAACCTACAGGAATATAACCTTCGTTCTTCGTAAGTCACAAATCCTTTGTCTCCCCTCGCTCACCGTTGGACCACATTGCCACACGAAACTCTCTGTGCCTTTCGTCTTATATCCACTCCTCTGATTCCAAGGATTTTGAAAGAAAACCTTCGTATATATATGTGCACATTCCCTTACCTTTACCAACATTGGTGGCAATTTAATTAATTTTTATTTGATGATGACGTCGACGGTGATGTCATAATTTTAATTTTAAAATTTTAAAATTAAATTTTAAATATTAAAATTTACACCAAATATTCAAAGTTGAATATCTTCATCTCCGGGGCACCTTTTTTGACGAAACAAAAATCCAACCTGAGTTTTAAGAAAAACCCATATCAAATCTGCCATCCATGGTTTTAAATAAAACCTTTTATTTTACCTTCCTTGGTTTTCACAAAAACCCTATTTTTTGAACTATCATAAATGCTTATTTATGAAATACTTCGGCCACCAAAACCAAATGTGATCCATGTGACATAAATGAAAACATAAAATACCTCATATTACCTCATATTTCCCAAAATCCTTAGATATCTCACTTTATTTTACACTGTCTTCTTCTGAAGTATCTTCATCTGAGGTTTCTCCTCCTCCAAAACTTGAAGTTGACTCTCCTTCCCATTTATTTTGATTCTGTTCAAATCCAAGGCCTGTTTTGCTTTATGTTGTTTTTTTCATCTTGACGAACTTATCCAAGTTCTTTGAGCTATTTTAAAATCCTTTCATCTTGATCTTGGAGTCCTCTAAATCTTCTTTTAGTAGTGCCACTTATTGTGCTAACTTCTCACATTCCAAGATCTTTGCTTCTAACTTATCTTTGAACTTCTTTGCCTTAGCCTTTGATTTTTCTAAATCCTCTATGAGAAATATTATTTCTTCATCACATTCTTGAAACTGAATTTCAAGTTTAGAGTGTTGCTTTCTTACCTTCTTTACCGTTTCAAGGGCATATATAAGTTCTCCCTTGAGATCATAACCATTCTCTTATGAATAATCCTCTATTTGTTTACCTTTGTCCACATATTTACCTTCTTTTGGATTTTCTTCTATAGGATCACTTAATTCTTCTTCTAATACCATTAGAATATTTTCATCTGGTCCTTCAAGTGTATTCTCATACTCATCATCACTAAAACTATAACCATACCTTGTACAATCATCTTCAAGATGTCCAAAGTCACCACATCTAAAACACTTTAGAATTATTGGATTTTTCTTAACTGGTTCTTTTTCTTCAATCATAAATAGGACTTCATCTCTATCATTTTCTGAAAAACTACCATCACTATCACTTGAGTACTTACTTGAATTATTCACATAGTAGCTCCTATTTTATCTTTGAAAGAACTTCTTTTCTTGTCTGCTTTGTCCATCCTTTTTTTTCTTCTGATTCTTATCCTACCTATGTCTTTCTGATTCCCTATACCTGTGATCCTATTTTTATTAACCATTGTTGTTCTTTGGTTCTCGACAATCTATTGCAAAATATCCAAAATTTTCATAATTGAAACACTTAACAGATCTTAGATATCTGGATCTTCTGGAATATTTATCTCTTCTACCATAATTAGCCTCTTCATCACTGGATGACTCACTGCTTGATTCTAATTTCTTACCCTTTGTTTTCTTGATTTCTTTGAATTATGCTTCCTTCTTTTGTTCTTATCTCAAAAGATGTAAGCATACCAAGCAAATTATCTCTTGTCAAAGAATCACCATCCATTGACACTTCTATAGTAGAAACCTGTTCACTGAATCGTTTTGGATGAGTTCTTAAGAATTTATCACAAACATCTGATTCATCAATCTTCATTCCAAGTCCTTGCATATCATTAACAACCTCATCAATTCAAATTAGATAAACACTAATATTTTCCTCATCATTCATTCTTAATGTTCAAATTTTCCTTTGAGATTTCGTATCTTTGCTTTCTTGACACTTTTACCTCCTTCATATATACCTTGAAATTTATCCCAGATTTATTTTATAGTTCTACAATGCATAACTTTCATAGAATCTATTCTACGCAAACCTCTCACAAGTGTATTCATTGCTTTTGAATTATAGTGTTGTAGAAGATTACCTTCCTTATTTGTAGGAGGACTGACTGCTAGATCATATCCAAATTCCATTGCATCCCAAACTTCATTTCCAAGTGCCATTACGTAGATCCTTATCATCATACTCCAATATATATAGTCAATTCCACCAAATACTGGTGTTGAGTTATTTGAGGACACCTCCTTAGGATCCATTGTGTTCTTGTTAGCTTTTCCTTCAAGCTATTAAACTCTTATGAAGGAACCCACTCTGATACCAATTGAAGAACATAGGCTTATACTGAGAGGGGGGGTGAACAGTATAAGAGCACTTTTTACTTTTCTTTCTAAATTAATATTATGCAATGTATAGATAGCAATATTAACAGTAGTAATCAAAGCAATGCACAAATCACACACATAGTAGAGACACAAATTTAATGTGGTTCACCCAAATATGGCTACCTCCACGAAGAAAATATTTCTTCTAAATATTTATCAAATAATATCTTGGGAATTCTTTCCCTATTACAATGTTTATGGACCTCTGTCCAAAGGATATGTTGATCCCCTAAATATATTTCATGGATCTCTATCCATAGGATAACTCCTTCTCCTTTACTTTGGCTAGTGATCCTCTAGAAGACTACTACCTCCACTACACTAGATTATGGATCTCTCTCAACTGAAGACTCTTATCCCCACTCAGAAGACCTATCCTCACTACCCTGGCTGATGGATCTCTATCCATTAGAGACAACTATCCTCTCTACTTTGTCACCTCTAAAGCTCTGTCTCAAATCTACACTAAACATAGTTCATTTGGTCTAGCATAAATCTGCTCAAAAATTCCACTCAAAACTTGCTCAAATATGCTCAATAGGTCCACTCAAAACCTGCTCAAATATTCTCAACAAGTTCACTCAAAACTTACTTAAATCTGCTCAACAGGTCCACTCATAACCTGCTCAAATTTGCTCAATAGGTCCACTCAGGACCTGCTCAAATATACTCAACAAGTCCACTCAAAACTTGCTCAAATTTACTCAATAGTTCCACTTAGAACCTGCTTAAATATTCTCAATAGGTCCACTCAAAACCTACTCAAATATGCTCAACAAGTCCACTCAGAACTTGATCAAATATACTCAATAGGTCCACTAAGAACCTGCTCAAATATGCTCAACAGGTCCACTCAGAACCTGCTCAAATCTGCTCAATAGGTCCACTCAAAACCTGCTCAAATATTCTCAACAAGTCCACTTAGAACTTGTCCAAATATGCTCAACAAGGTCACTTAGAACTTGTTCAAATATGCTCAACAAGTCCACTCAGAATTTTCTCAAATATGCTCAACAGGTCCACCTAGAACCTGCTCAAATATTCTCAACAAGTCCACTCAGAACTTGTTCAAATATGATCAATAGGTCCACTCAGAACCTTCTCAAATCTGCTCAACAAGTCCACTCAGAACTTGTTCAAATATGCTCAACAAGTCCACACAGAACTTGCCTAAATTTTCTCAACAAGCTCACATAGAACTTATCCAAATATGCTCAATAAGCTCACACAGAACTTAACGAATATCATAGAAACATAAAGTTAATTGTTAGAGACCCAATATGTTTCAACTCAATGCTCAAACACTTTATCAACTCAAATCAGAATATAGGATGGTTTTTTTTTATAGAACTTGAACATTCACTTCATACAACCACTTGACTAGGCTCAACCAACTCTACTCGACCAATCACTCAAGAAACAACCCTTGCTCACAAACCCTAGTCCAAGCATCCACCAACTCAAAATATTTTCAACAATGCTCAACAACAAATATCACATAACAATGATACTCATGTTATTTTCAAACCCTAGTTCAAGTTCTTTGCGCAACAACTTACTTCAAAAACAATGCTCATAAAACAATCTTCACATAATAATGATACTCATGTTATTTTCAACTCCTAACTCAAGTTCTTCACTCAACCAATGGCTTCAAAAATAATGCTTATAAAACATGGTTTTAACAACTCTTTATTCCAGAAAACCTTGAAGCATTAACTCAAACACTCACTAAGCAATGTAGCATCAACTCTCTTTCAGAAAACCACACTCATCAATTAACCTTCAATAAGACTCTCAAAAGGAAACCTAAGCAATTCCTTTTCTCTCCAAATTTATTTTCAGAAACCAACCAATCAACTCAAATAAAGAAGAATTTTGCCCATACCTTTTGCTTGGTGGTAAAGAATATATCTCAAAACCTGTTTCAATCACACTCAATTTTCCTTGACAACTTCAATGGTTAGGTAGCAAAATATTCACTTTAAAACCCCTTGTAAATACTTTCACAATAATTATTTTTATACAAAGATAACAAGTCTTATATACACCTTATAATCTCCACAATCTCAACATTAAATATAACACCCAATTACTAAGCAAACACTTTATAGATATTCAATTTAAACTAATTTATCACCTTATTACTCCAATTTAAAAGCATATATTTATCTTTTTATAGATCACAAATCAACACATAAACAATTAGCTTTCACCCCTTATATCTCTTTATCACTAATTTATTGCCAATTAAAAACCTTTTAAACTCCCTTATAACTCCTAATACAATCTTTAATCAAACCTTAGGCAATAAAAATTTATTTAAAAAATTACCTTGGCCTCCACGGGTTTCGAACCCTTAACCTATGCCTCCCTCGAATGCCCTAGGTGCGGGCTCTACAACCACATGTGCTCAACTCATGTTAAGAGCTTAAAATCTCTTAGCGTAATTTATTCCTCTCCTTGCACCCGAATGAAAGAACGTAAATCAAAAACCTTCCCTTTGGCGTTACCACTTCGCAGGATTCAAACATGGGTTAGTTCTTCCACTAACGTCTTCACAGAACGTGCACTGCCAATGGACCACCATTTCCAACGTGCCTTAAGCAATGAATCCTCTTCATTTTAAACCTTGCGCATAAGACAAAAACCTTTTGTCTTCTTCCTCAACCGAAACATGCGAATCACACATTAAAGTTTTCCTTGGTCGCATTAATCAAATCGATGAGGGATAATTTGTAAAGTCCTTTGGCCACCATTTTATACATGATGCCTCCATAGTCTTCAAACTTCGGCGCTCCAAATTCTTCGATGACGTCGACGTTAAAAAAACTTTATAAACGACGCTTTAATTTTGATGATGTCAACCCATTTAACCTTTATAATTTATAAATGATTTAAATTCCAAGGAATTTAAATTTTATAAATTATAATTATAACCTTTGGATTTTAAGGCCTTCCTTGGGTTAAATTTGAAAACCCTTTTAACTTATGCTCTCATATAATATTAAAATATTATGGATCCCTTTTGCCTTTAACTTCTGCACTGTTGAAGCTTCTTCCTGGATATTAGTTACAACTTTGACGGCTTTATTTCTTGCCAAAATCCTTGACATTAATGTTGACTTCATCCGGTGACATCAATGACAACTTCGACTTAGGGACTCAAAATGTCTAACAAATAAATCATTAGAGGTTGAGTAAAAAGAAACCTAACAAATTAACACAAAAAAGAAGGAAAACTATCCAAAATTGATAAGGATCTACAATTACGTAGTTAGATTTATTTCCTTAAGTCTAAAGTTGGATTTAATTAAATATTTTTATATTTCATTAAATATCAGCAGTTTGAAATGGTCAACAGGTTCTACTTATTGATAGATATTATTCTATATTTGGTATCTATGAATAACTATTTAATTTGTAAATTTAATAAAATTATAAATCAGATTTTTGAAACCTGATCATTGGTATTAGAGCCAAAATGATCCCAACCAATGAGGGGGGATTTTCCTCATGGAAATCCCCCCTCTCCCTTTCACAAATCCACTCTCTATACACCTTTCTTTGATTTTGCAATTTTGGGCTATTCCCCTCACCCTTCTTCTATAAATTTTATTTTGTTTATCTTAGGTTGTTTTCCTAGGAGGCCTTGATATTCAAAAGGGTTTGGGTGATCTCTGATAAAGATCGATGAATTTTAGGTGCTTGTCATCTAAAATTATGAGGAATCATGTCGTGTTGCAGAGATTTACATACAACAACAAGCAGGTGAGACAAAACATGTGATCTATAATGGCTTCAATTCTAAAGAAGAAAAAATAGATTTAAAGAATAATTTGTTACTTACTTTATATGAGGCTTAAAGCATAATTTTTTTAGTGTAGGAAAGCTTATAAATAAAAAGTACAATAATATTTGAGAATAGAGAGTGCATCATATATGACAAAGTAAATTGAAATCAAGCAATGGTTGTACCTATGACAAAGAATATTTTTCTTTGAAGCTTGGAGGGGAAGAGATAAATTTATATCATACAATCAATGATGATAACAATTGATTATGGCATCAAAGATATGGTTGCTTGAATTTTTAAATATTGTATTTAGTGAATGCTAATGGAATTGTCCATGGGTTGCCTTGCATAGAAGTAAGAAGTAAAGTGTGTGAAGGATGCACAATGGGAAAACATAATAGAGAAATTTCCAAAAGAAAGAGAATGGAGAGCATCATATCCATTCCATTTTTTTCATTCAAATATTTGTGGTCCAATGCATACTCTAAATGTTGGTAAATCCTTGTACTTTGTAACTTTTATTGATGATCATACTTGAAAAGGTTAGGTATTTTTTTTAAAGAATAATATTAATGCTTTTGAAGTATTCAAGAGCTTTAAATCCATAGTAGAGAATAAAATTGGATATAGAATCAAAACATTGAGGATTGATCATGGTGGTGAGTATTATTCCATAAAATATAATCAAATTTTTAATGAGCATAGGATAAAAAGACAATTGAAAATAACTTATATACCATAGTAAAATGGAGTGGTAAGAAGGAAGAATATGAAAATCACGGAGATGTAAATAATCATGGTACTAGTAAAAGGTTTGGATGATCATTTATGGGATTAAGGAGATCCAATAGTAGTGTATATCCTTAATAGAGGTACCACAAGTGCAATAAAGAATATGAATCCTCATGAGAAATGATATGGAAATAGACCTTCATTGAGTTGCTTAAAAGAGTTTGAATTTTTGGATTATTTTCATATTGAAGATAAGAAAAGGAAGAACTTAGATCCAAAGTGTTGAACATGTATTTTTGTTGGTTATTATGAAGAAAACAACACATATAGATGTTGTGACACCATATCTAGATAATGCATTGTGTCTAGAGATGTGATTTTTTATGGTGGTGGAGTATATGGATAGAAACTAAAAAAAGGCTAAGAAGATAATCATAATTAAATATTTTGGTGTATCAAAAACATTAAGTGGAGACAAGCATTTCTTCAAAAATAAGTGCAAAAAGGAAAGGAATATATATATTTTTTATTTGTGGAAAACATCCCAAAAGGGATGCCACTTTCGGGTAAGACCCAAGGAGGCAGGGATATCCATTCCGCAAAAAATGCCCAGGACTCGGACCTGGCCTACCACCTTTGACATACTCAAGGAGCAAACAAACACACAAAACCAATTTAAAAATAAGTAAATAACAACAAAATTAATAAAATAAAATAAAAAACATGCTCCTTGAGTGTGTCAAAAACAAAAGCACAACCAAACACGCACAATAATATAAAATAAACCACAATACAAACCACATAAAAAAACACAAGAACCACATAACAAAACACAAACAAGACAAAAACAACAGAACACTACAAAGACATAACCCAAAAAAAACATGAAAAATAAACACAACCAAAACCTAAAAAATAAAATAAATAAAATAAAAATAAAAATAAAAAACAACCAACAACAGACAATAAACAAAAACAAAAAACTTAGAAAACACTCACACATAAAAACACGAAATAACACAAACAAAGAGAAACCCAATAACAAGAATGAAAAAAACACAAGAACAATAACAAAAAACATAAAAAAAAAAAAAAAAACAAAACAAAACAAAAAAGGAAAGGAATATTATAAGCACATCCAAGTTGCCAAATGTTGGAACAAAATTTTGATGGGAGGTTTTCAAGAAGATACACACAAGCCTAATAAGAACAAAATAAATATGGTGAACTATGCATTATTATCCAAGATTAAAGTGCATCCCTCAAGTTTTGAAGATAAAAAGTGAGGTATGGACCAAATCCATGCAAGAATAATTGATATCAATTAAAAAATGTTACTTGAGAGTTGTATAAAATTTTAAAGAACAAGGACATTATTGGAATGACGTGTGCTCAAGACCAAGTATAATAGTAATTGATCATTTGAAAGGCACAAATCAAGGCTAGTGGAAAAGGGATATGCACCATAAATTAACATAGATTACGATGAGACATATAAACCTATTGTAAGCCAAGATAAAATAAAAATGGACTTAGCCTTTGCAACCTAACAAATATGGATTGTACATCAACTTGATGTAAAGAGTACATTCTTGAATGGTAAGTTTAAAAAAGAAGTGTTTATATAATAGGCACAAGGATATGTAAAAAATTACATGTCTACAAGTTATAAAGACATTATATGAACTCAAAAAACATCAAAAACATGCTATTCAAGAATTTATGCATACTTCTTAAAGTATGGATTTGTGAGAAGTATGAAGAGAATGAATTATACTAGATGCTATTTTGATTATTTTATTGTATGTTTATGATATAATTTTCACAAAAACTTTATCAAGAATGTGTTAGTCATATATTACGTTATTTTCTTTAGAAAGACATTTTGTTATTTCATTACTTCAACGAACTATATGGGATCTAAATATGATAAAATGAAATGTAATTGGAATCAATTTGTATAATATCAATAATATATTCATAATTATTCTCTTTTACCAACATGTGGTATTAGAGCAATAATACCTAATACAAGAAATTGAATGCATGATGGAGGCTATTCAGTAAGGTGTCAATGCCTAAGTTGGGCATTTGAATACACTTTTGGAAGCACAAATTAGAACTATTGAGGAGCTAGTGGATGATATTTTTTATGACTCTCACAATGACTCAAGGTCTAGAAAAGATATGAACATTGTTGCATGAGGGAATACGTGTTGGATTCTATTGGAGAAGCCCAAATGCAATCCAGGCATGTTGGAATTTTAATTTTGTTGGAAAAGCCTAAATGTAATACAAGTGCGCTGGATTTTTTTAAAGGAACCCAAATGTAATATGGACAAGCTAGATTAAAAAATAGAAATTCTAGAAGGCTGAGGAGCACCTGAGAAAAGTAGGCTAAGAAGTGCCTAAGAAGCATAGGTCGAGAAGCACCTAAGTTGTGCATAACCTTTTAGAAGCATTTGAAAAACCGTATAATTAATGTCAATGAGTGCTTGAGTAGTGTCTAAGGACAAAGTAGAGTAGCATCATAGGTTGATCACTGAAAAGAGAAGCACCTAAGGATAAATTTGTGTTGCATCTATGACTAGAAAAGTGTCTGAAATAATGGCAAGCAATACCTAAAAACCACCTCAGATTGATTTCAAAAATTTTAAATCTATTTTTGGAGTAGAAATCCTTATCTCGCCAAAATCTAAAAAATGTCAAATTTTCAATAATTGATTTTTTGAAATAGATTGCAAAACTAGTTGCAAATATAACATATAAAAATTTAAATATTTAAAAAATATGATTGAAGCCCTTTTAACTCCCACCTTTAAATATTAAAACCTAGGAGTTGCATACATTTCAACTCCCACTCTTAAATTAAATTTCTTAAGTCTCCAAATTACCACTTTTAATCTTTACTTAAGACTTTAGCTTTAACACTGACAATATTTTTCAATATAAAGGTATTGCTAATTTTTTGCCTCATTGGATATTACACAATGACCACGGTGCATTCTAATTTGAAATGTTCATAGCTACACTAAGCTATAATGACTGACATGCTCTAATTTTTTTTGTACCCCTAATGAATGATGCACTCTAATGGGATGTTACACCTTTGTGTAACATTTAATTCATGCAAATATTTCTTGCAACTGCCAATTAAACTTTAATTTACAAAAGAATATTCAATGATGCAGCTTGAAATATTCAAAATGAACTGGTTCAATAAATGACACTTAGGATTTCACTTAGAGAATTATACTTGATTTATTAGAGAATGGTACTTGACTGCCTAGAGAATGGTGCTTGATTGATTAGAGAATGGTGCTTGATTGCTTATAGAATGGTGCTTGATTGCTTAGAGAATGATTCTTGGGTGCTTAGAGAATGGTGCTCTAATGCTTAAATAATAGCCCTTGACTTAGCATATGGTACTTCATTCGACTTGGTTCACATTATTTGTTTGAATGAATCATCACCATAACCTTAGCATTTTTAAAAATATGAATTTCCCCATACCTTTGGAAGCTTTAATGCTTCTTCTTCCTTCTTGGGAAACTTTTGATCTTTTTTTTTCTTCTTCTTAGGATATTTTCTTGAGTTCGTTAATATTTTTCTTTCTTTATCAAGTTCTTTCTTATGTTCCTCAATAATTTCATAGCATTCTTGATACTGCTCCCTTATATGTGTGCTATTTTGTCAGGGTCAAACATGCCCAAAATGTAGAGCATTATAATTTCCTTTAAGTGGCTTTGGACACTCAATATGTGGTTCTCTTTCTTCAAAAAGAATCCAACTTAAAAAATTATGGTGACTTTTTATTTGTCCTCTCAATCAATTCTTCAAGCCTTTGAGTAGAGTCCTTGTCTTCACTTCCTTTTTGAGTGGATAGACTCCGACATATATGAAATATTTTTAGAACATTTTCAAATCAATTGGACCTTTATCATATATCAATCTACAAATTTAAAATTTGTAGCAATATGAGTCTACGTTTTCTTCACATGACTCTTAATATAAATTCACATCAAAGACTTCCTTTGATGCTAGCAATAGAGACTACTCAAAGTAGCTTTGATACCATTGTTGGATTTTAAGCCAAATTATCTTAGGTCCCAATATTTTGGATCTTGAGTAGTCTCAAATATAAGATAAATCAATATATAAAATGACCAACATAAATAATAATAATATTCATGAATAATGACAAATATGAATATAAATAGCCAAAATAATTCATGCAATAACATGAAGAAAACTTACAATAGAATTTCTCAAAATATGCATACAAGCTTCAATATTCATGCTTGAATGTTTCATACATTTTCCAGATATTCTTCTATATCTTTCATGGAGCTTTACCTCCATAATATAACCTTAGAAAGGTGACTCTTGGACTCTTTGTCTATTGCACTCCTCACATATCCAAGAGTTGTAACCTTTCCTATTCCATACATAAGATAAACCTCTCATGTCCTTTTGAATTTTCATCTTGTCAATGGTATACATGAATCTTGACTCTCTAATTATATGCACACTTAACTCTATGACACTTGCACACTTCTACATGATGCTTACACACTTCTACATGATACTTACACACTTCTACATGCACACCTAATACATGACACTTGTACACTTTCTCACATTACATATTTGCACACTTAATTACATGTGCACTTTCTCATTCTTCATACTTACTTACATAATTACATGACACTTGTGCATATCTTACACATAGACACTTACATAAAGGGAAAAATATAAATCACACTCCTAAACTATAGACTCAAACTCTATTCTAATATTTACATTACACCATAGGTACCATGGGGGTACATTAGCATGTACTAGATAATATAATACTCTCTAACATGCTATAAAAGGGTTTAAAATTTGAATTTAAATTTATTAATTGAAAGAAACAATGTGTTATAATAAGAAATCAAAAACTAGTTACAACTCGTTCATTCAAGAATGACTTATTTGGAGGGCCTATGAGGGCTCTTGTGAGGGCCTATGCGACACTGTGCACCACAAGCTTAGATTTTTAGAATGGATAGCTCTACAACTTGGTGGATACCCCTATGGGTAGAGATCCATTTTGGAATATGACCCTTTAGTTGCATGTTGACCTCTTGGGTGGAAGGTTGGGCCAACTTATGGAATTGTAGTTGGGGAGTTGGGTGGAAGGCTATGGTTGAAGGAACGACAAAGTTTGGATGTATTGTTAGGAATTTTACTGGGTTTGGTCATTCTAGGTTGTTGGGTTTCCTGTTTTGGTTGCCAAATCCATAGTAACAAGCTAGTTTGCTGGGTCTTTTGAAGGAACTGCAGTTGGGGGGTTGGGTGGAAGGCAAGGGTAGCTGAAGGAACCACAATAACTAGTCTTGTTATTGGGTAGATGATTGGACTAGTTAGGGGAACACACCAAGATAGTTCCTCCACTTCACACATCATCCACAACATCCTCACATATATTCGGTGTGTTCTCCATTCCTTCGAGTACAACTAATACTGCTACTAGTGTTCCATCTCCTTAACCTCATACACCAGCCCAAATGGCTCAGAAACCACCACCACAGTAGCCAAAACCACCAAGGCAATTTCTAGCATGGAATATCTTAGGAGCTTTGAATTTACAAGCACAAAATCTAGTTCCTCAAGCAGCTTTGAAGGCTTTGCCTACCTATGATGGTACTGGTAAGACCACCTATGAGCATATTTAATATGTGGCTTCCTTGGTGATGATCCATGGTATTACTGATGAAGATATTATGGTAAGGTTTTTGGTGTTATCACTTAGAGGAAAGTTTTTTTACTAGAACCGGTCTTTACCATCTGCCAATATCACCACATGGGATCAATTGGTAAAATTTCTAATCAAGAACTTTCATGAGCAAGCTGATCCATTCTCCTTGTTGCATCAATTTACAATGATTCAAAGGCATCAATTTACAATGATTCAAAGGTATCCGTAGGAGGATATAGTAGACTTCAATATCATATTCACTCGAAGTTGGAAAAGAGTTCCTAATGGTCTTCGGCCCATGCATAAGCAATCTACATATTATTATCTTCAGGATTTCAACTCGAACATTGGAATGGTTGTTCGCCAAGCCAATGTAAATACTATTACAAACTTGTATATCCAAGCACAAAATATTGAAGCATATTTGATTGCCATAGGTAAGCTTCCCTCAAAGGTAACCATGCCCATCCTGCCTAATCTTCCACAACATTTGTATTCAAGTGTATTTTTGTAGCCCATGCCTTCTATGTACTTGGTTCCCTCATGGAGCTTGGGTCCACCTCAAATTGCTTCAATACTAGTTCCACAAATTTTTGCTCCAAGCTTTCCATAGTTACCCGCACCAGTAGCACTGTAGTTTCCAGCACCCGTTCCTTTCCCAGTGCTATCAACGCCACCTGCTCCACTACTATTTCCTACTCCATCAGTATCTTTACATTTACCAGCACCTCCTGTGCTTTAAAATCTTGATCCTTACATGAAATTGTTACAAGAAATTAAAACTATTAATTCGACTAGAAGGACAATGTCGAACGAGATCACAACAGTAAAGAAAAAACAAGTTGAAGCTGATTTTTGGTCAAGAAGATTTCAAACACCATCGATTGCTAGGGAGCAAGCAACCACTAGAAAAAGGTCTTGAGAGGAACAAAAATATGCTAGAAAATAAAGAAACTAGTACATTAGAGAAAGCATACTGGTGCTCCACCTGTAACGATCCCCATAGGGAAGACACGCACATGGTCCACTTGAACTATGTACATACATTAGCGAAAATTTCTACTAGTGGATAATTTAATATGATAATGGAAACTGATCATAAATTTATGGTCCCATCATTGGAGCAAGTTTCAGTTCTTACGAGGGTTGGAAAGAAATCGGTGACTATTGATCCAACAAAAATGGAGCCTCTAAAAGTTCTTGCTGAGCAAAAGACGCAAAATGAAAAAGTGGAACCGTAAGTGAAAGCACCTAAAGCGGTAATGAAGTAGCAAGATTCTATCTTGTTGAAGGATCTATTGCCCAAGCAATCTCAAGAGAATATGAGGGCATCGACTTCATAGCCTGCAATCACTCAAGTACAAATGGAGGTGAAAGAGCAAGCCAAATAATACCTCAAGTACCCATCATTGACAAAGAGACAGAGGGTGGAGGATACTCAAAAATATCAGAAAAAGTATGAATCTACTATAGAAGAAAAGGTTCCTGGTAATTCCAATTATAATATTATGGAAGAAATGAAGAAGATTCCTACGAAGGTGAGCTTGTATGATGCTTTGCAGTTACCTGGGCAAGTTGATCTGCTGTAAGATTCTCTCAAATCAATAAAATATCAAAAGAAAAGCCATTCCCAAATAGTATTAGCACATACACTGCCTACTTTAGCCACTGGAAAGAATAGGCCACCTCCATTTTATTTGTCTCTCCTAATGGAAGGGTGGATCGTGCATAATTGTATGATTGACTTCGACACTGCGACTACTGTCATGCCTAAGGTAATGTGTGAAATAATAGGAATGGAATACACTAGAAGCAGTCCAAGCATGTTACAGTTGGATGGGACCCCAATCAAAATGGTGGGAGTAATCAAGGATATTCTTATCGTTTTACACAACATACTACAAATTACTGTTATTCAAGAAGTAGTGGTGGTTGATTTGGAACCATACTTTAGCATGTGCCTCTCGAGGGAGTTTAGAGTGAAAATAGGAGGGTACATTTCCTTGGATTATTCACATTTGGAGATACCGTACAAGGGAAGAAGAATCCACATCTATAATGAAAAGCCCTCCACTTTTCATATAGAGAAATTAGAAGAAGAAGAAAATCCTATTGGTGCAGTCAACATGATGACAGAGGAATTGCAAGAAGTAGACTTAATGGAGGAAGCTTTTGGTGAGATTAATTTGGAGGAGAAATATCACTCATGGATTTCAACGCGATGGTGGAAACTGACATCGGTTGTTACACTATAACCAAATCTGAGCAGATTGAATAAGTCTTTGACTCCCCACACCCTCTTTTTGATCAGCTATAGAAGTTGTATTTTGATGGCACAAGATGCAAGAATGGCGCAGGGGCTGGTATTATTCTCATTTCTCCTATAGAGTTGCATAAAACCTATTCATATTGGCTAACTTGGAGCTACACAAATGATGTCGTCGAATATGAAGTGTTTTGCCTTGGTTTGAAGAAAGAAAAAATTAGGCATAAAATAGTTACAAATATTTGGATATTCTGAGCTCATCCTGAATCAGAATACAAACAAATGTGTGTCAAAGAAGCACTATTTAAAGGCCTACCATAATAAGGTATGGGATTTGTTTGAGTCATTTACTATATTGAACATTTTGATGATTTCATAGGAGCAGAACATGCATGCATATATCTTAGCTTCTCTTGGTGCCAATTTCTCTCCTATAGAGTAAGTGGTCAGGAAGCCCAAGACTTTAAGGATTATTTACAAACCCTTGGTCCTCGATAAAAACCTCTATTGGAAATTATTTGACAATGATGATCAGATAATTAATTTTTTGATTAAGGAAGTTACAAGTGTAGACGATAGGATACTTTTCGAAGAGGAAATAGAAGGAATGATCCAATTGAAGAACAATCACATTCCTAGGGGATTGATTTTGCTTTAGAGTTTGTTTGACCAGAATGACTGAGCAAAGAAACACAAGATCAGAGTTGATGCAGAGTACAAGGAAATGTAGCTGGAGCCTAAAAATATTATCAAAGTCAGAACCAATTGTACATTGAAAGAGCTCGAAGATATCAAAAATTTGTGTTATGAGTTCCCCAACATCATTGCATGGAGCTACCATGATTTAAAAGGATATGATAAAAATGTAATTCAGAATACCATTGAACTACAGGAAGGAGTAAAACCTTTTCGACTGAAACAACGGCTGGTAAATCCTAAAATTGAAGTTCTTATGAAAGTAAACTTATTAAAAATACTAGAGATAAAGATAACCTATCCAATCAAGCACTCAACATGGGTAGCGAAATTGGTTCTAATTCAAAATAAAAATGGAGATATCTGTCTATGCGTGGATTTTTGAAATCTAAACCAAGCGTCGTTAAAATATCACTACCCCCTACCGTAGATTGATCAAATCCTCCATGTGGTCACTGGAGAGCAGATATTTTTGTTACTGGATGATTTCTCTAGTTATAATAAAATTTTGATGAAGGATGAGGACCAACACAAGATAATGTTTACTACAAAATGGGGTACTTTCGCCTATCAGAGGATGTCATTCGGTTTTTCCAATGCTGAAACTACATTTAAAAGAGCTAGGGATATTTATTTTGGTGAGTTATTATGATTTACCTTGATGATATGACTATTTTCTTACACCACAGGGAAGAGCATGTCTCTCATTTGAGGCAAGTGTTCAAAAAATATCGATAATTTAGAATTTCCATTAACCCAAAAAAGTCCATATTTGCTGTTAAAGAATGTAAACCTTTGGGACATGTGATTTCGCAAGAAGGACTTGCGATTGATCCTGTAAGGGTGAGGTGCTCTTAAAATTTCCATTTATAGTTAACAAGAAATATCTACAATCATTCTTTGGGGAGATCAACTTCATTCGAAAGTTCATTATTGATTTCGCTCAAGTGGTGAAACCAATGGTTGAGCTTCTAAAAAAGAATGCAAACTTCAAATGGATAGAAGTGAGAAGATACACTTTTCAGGAAATCAAGGAGAGAATCACCCAAGCACCAATATTGATTAACCTGTACTACTCAAAAGATTTCATCCTCTATGCAGTAGGCAAACAAGAGAGTTACATCATCATTATCACACATAATCAAGAAGACAGAGATGAAAAGTCGATTGCCTTCTTGAGCCAAGTGATTTCACTACACCAAGAAAAGTATAATCTTATTTAAAAACAAGTGTATGCAGTTATGAAATACCTAAAGAAATTTTGACACTTTGTTTCATAGAGTAAAACTGTAGTCTACGTTATTCACCCAGATGTCAAAAACTTTATTGGAGAAGTTCCACTATGGCCTATCAGGTGGATATTATGTAGGAAGGCCTATGGCCTTGAAGATCATCCGAGCCAAATATTTTTGGCCTACTATTTTCGTAGATGTGCATAAGGTGAGCCAAAGTTGTGACAATTGTCAACAGTATGTTGGCAGGAACAAGAAATCATCTTTGCCCTTACACCCAATTCAAGTGGAAACACATTTTCAGCAGGGGGACTAGACTTCATTGGAGTTATTGACCCTCATTCCTCTGCCAAACACAAGTATATCTTGATGGCGACTGATTATTTTACTAGGTGGGTCGAGGCCATTCCGACTAAGAAAGCTAATCAAGCTACAATTATCTCTTTCCTAGAGGGATTGATTACCCATTTTCGTGTTCTAGATGCAATTGTAACAGATAATGGGACTCCATTTATTGGGGTAAATATCATCGAATTTGAAAGCAAGTACACAATTTATTTGAAAACATCCTCCAACTATTACCCACAAGAAAACGGCTTGGCCAAATCCACAAACAAAAACTTGTTACGAATTTTAAAAAGGATACTGGGAAACAATAAAAGGAGCTGGCATTTATTGTTGAATCAGGCTTTGTGGGCAGATCGAATATCAGTAAAGAAGTCTATTAAAACCTCTCCTTACTCCTTGGTGTATGGGAAAGAAGTGGTTCTGCCCACTGACATTTAGCTACCTATCCTCCAAACATTACAGTTGTTCAGAGATGAAGACGATGAGTTCGATCTAATGAGTGCAAGGTTGGCTCAATTGTTACAAGTGGAGGACGAGAGATAAAAGACGTATCAAGATTTCTTCGAACACACTAAAGTGACACAGAAGTGGTTTAGAAAGAAGTCGAAAGAACGCAAGTTTCAAGTGGGAGAGCTAGTTCTCAAATGGAACGAGAACAAAGCCAAGCCATGGAAAACACCACAAGTTCGATGTGATCTGGGAAGGTCCATTTCAGATTTCTATAATAAATTCAGTAAACGCATATTATATTTGAAATATGGATGGTGGGGATATTTCAATTCTAGTAAATGGTCTTCATTTGAAGGCCTACTTGCAATGATGAACTCAAGAGGTACGGTTTGTAAATATGTATAGATTTCATTTACAAGTATTTTGTTGCTTTATATATATATATATATATATATATATATATATATATATATATATATATATATATATTTTTTATATAAAAAAGAAAGTACGAGGTGGGCTTGAATAGAAAATGCTGGGCTTGCCTCAAGGAATATTTTGCTCTATGTTTTTCTCTCTTTGAAAATCAATTTCACCCCAAAGTATTTTTCGGAAGGCATGTCGTGAGTTTCGTATGATATCATATTAAAAAGTTTTGAGCAGGTTCAGAGGCTCTAAAGTTTTAAAGGTTGATTTACCTTGCAAGTCTCTGAGTTTAAATGTTTTAGGGAAGCGAAACAACAATGTTTGGGAGCACAAGTAAAGTGCCTAGTCAAAAAATCAAAGCACAGGGTCTGATTTTGGAAGTATGGAAAGCATCAAATTAAAGGCGCTTTCGCCTCAAAGAAAGGACAAAAGCCCCATTCACCTCATAGTATGGTGAACGTATTATAAAACAAGGAAAGTGTTGAAGCTCGTGGTTGATAATAAAAAAAGCTCTTTATTGAAAGTGAAGGGCAAAATCCAAAGTCAAAGGTGGTCAACAAAGCTTTCACTGAACAAAGGGATGAAGACCCCATTCGCCCCCACAAGGAGGCGAACGTATGTTGTAAAATAAAACGAAGAATGAAAGCGCAAAGTCAACATGACGAAGATGGTCAAAGGGTGTTCATCCCTCATTGGAGCGAAAATACTTAAAAGAAATTTAAAAGCTCGTGCTATGTTTTAAAAGGTTTTTTGCCCTAAGTTCCACACTTTTGTTGGAGAAAGTATGGTGGATCATAATGAACACACCAAAAATTAAAATTAAAAGGATTAGTCAACCTGTAAGTTCTTTATCAATTCCAAATGATGCAAAAATGTTCTAAGAATATGAAAGTACGTCCCATTTCTTTTTTAACAAAGGCATATAAAAGTTTTCGTTGAAGTTTTGATAGAAGTAAAACGACAAAAGGGAAAAGCAAAAGTTCTATTTTGAAGATTTCAGTTAAAAATCAAGGGCTATATTTTTAAAGTTCGAAGTTCTTTCTATGGTGAAAATAAAGAGAAAATTAAAAGAAAAAGAAAAAGAAAAGCCCTAAAATCAGGTTTTTTTTAGAAAATCCATGCTTTTCTAAAAAAGGGGTGAAAGAGAAAAGCTTGAAATTTTTTTAAAGGGAGAACGTTCACCATGAATTTCATCAAGTAGGTAAAAAACGTTTTCGGAGTAAAATAAAATAAGATCAAGTGCACCTTAGAAGTGTTTTCGCTCTCCATTACTTTTTCAGAGCGTGACGATTTTCAAAGCATGATCAAGTTTCAACAGCTCTCTCTCAAAGCGATTTCATCCTCGAAATGTGGCAAATATTGAAAAGTGTACATGCAAGTTAACACGTAGTTTTGGGGTATTTTATTTAAAACGTGCACCCATATTTGTGTTGGGAAGCGATTTGGTGTTCTCAAGGAATGAAATCTCACACTGGCATAAACAAAACTGCTCATTGGTCCTCAGGTGGTGAATTTATTTTTTCAATGCAGTTTTAGCAGCAAGGGCACATTTTTCAAAGGTGTAACGTAATAAAAGGGGCACGCTTTCCAAAAGTTATTTTATAGAGAATTATATTGAGTTACCATTAAGCATTAGGATCAGTGTTGATTGAGGGAAACAAGGTGCATGCCCTCCCGAATTCACTGAGGAATTCTACTGCATTTACTCTGATGTTTGGCTCACGTTCTATAAATAGAGCACAGGTAAATTCGCTCAAAATTTGGAAATTTTAAAAGAATTCTCCTGCTTGTGCATTTTCGGGTTTGTTGCTTACAGAAGTTGCATAACGTTTTTAGAATTTTTAGGTTGCCAGAATTGACAAAATGGGGAAGAAAAGCAAGGAAGTAAAAGAGGTTGCAAAGCCCAAACAATAAAAAATGAAAGCAGGGTCAAAGTTCAAGAAGGCCCATAGAAATGAGAATGTATATTTGGACCCGTACTCTGATACCATGGCAAAGGTTGGGGACTACTTGATCAAAAACAAGGGCATGGTGAAGCTCCGACAGTATGTGTAATTTATCGTGAATCAAGAAGTGATAGTGGAAAGCCCACTAATTGTGTCATTTTATGCACAATTATTTCAGAATCTGTGTGGCTGGGAAACTTTCGAATTTGCCAAAACCTTTATTAAAATTTAAGAGCTCTGACTTGTTTTCGATGTTGGCATGGGTGGCTGGTCTTTCGATGTATTCTATAGTCCATAGGTGGGAAGCGATGCTTATGCAATGCATATCTCAAGTGGATTTGTATGCTTCAAGGGCCATGAGAAGGGACACAAATCTGATTTATTTTGATTGGGCTGATTTCATCTATCAAAAGATGCATGTCCAGTTGGAGAAGATGCATACGGGAGAAGAGACTTCATTCAAGCACATGTCCTTCCTTGTTTGGTATTTCTTCTTCCATTTGCACCAACATTTTTTAATAATTACAATAAAATAGGTTGATGAGAAGGATGAGTTATTGCCTGTTTATATGTGAACTCCTGCTTTGTCGAGGAGGGAGTCATACTATAATTTTAACTATCTATTTTTGGGGCCTGCGATTGAGCTGATTTGTGGCCAAAGTGAGAGAGTGCCATGGGCGATGAAGGAGGCAGTTATCATGGCTGAAAATGGTAACATCTGTTTGTTGACTCAAGGAGTGGTTGTTAGAATTTATGGCTTCATGGGTAAGCCATTCCTGCTCCCATACTTCACCATCGAGCATGTTTTTGCTATGGAGGTGGTGCGACAGACCGACTACACTAATGATGTGTATGGAGTAGGGCACAAAAAAAGGACTTGCACCATGTTCAAATTTGGTAGTATAGAGGTGAATCGGGTCGGGCAGAACATGTTGCTCACAGAGGCACTTTAGGAACTAGGGTTGATAAAGCTTCTGCAACGGTGGAGATATGACCCGTCAGGTAAATTTATAGAAATAATTAAGGCTAAGACCTTTCATTTTTGTCCATGGCCCAATATCTTGGCAAATCGTAATAATTTTGACAAACGCAATTTAGAGTGCCACATTGAAGATATGATGGCACTTCCTCCATGGCACTATTTTTATGAGTAGGAGGTTGAATATAACCCAATAGTGCACAGAGATCACATTACTCCATCGGGGCTATTTGGAAAAATGAAGGAACAACTACCCTGAATCGAAGAAAAAATTATAAATTGGTGGATAATGCAGGTCCATAAAGGAAAAATTACGTCATCTTATGGGTTGAATATGGATGGGGCATTTTTGGAGGTATACGATGAATTTGTAAACATCTATCAACCCATCGCTTTCATAAAATTTGTACCTCAAATTTTTCAACATTCTAAAAGTGGTGAAAGTGTGGCAAGAGCAGAGCGCCTAGTAGATAGAGAAGAGACACTTAAGGAATAAAAGTAGCAGTACATTTTTTAGCAAAGATCCCAGTGAGTGAAGCGAAATATAGAAGAAGCACCTTTGTTAGAGAAGCAAACTGATAGAGAGGCGCTTCCATTGCTGAAAGCTACGAAAAAGACACGAACTAGCACTTCTTCCTCATCCACTATTGCAGTATCTACTGTCATAGTTTCCATAGTTGTAGTTGCTTTGGTGACTATTAATTCACCTATAATAGAGCTGGTTGCTTTGGGTAGCGTTGCTCAAATGTTTCCATTATTCATGAGAAGCCAATGGACCAACAGGTGGACATCGTAAACCTCAAGGTGGAAGCGGAGGAGGAGCAAGAATAAATTGTTATCCAGTTGCTTCCATCACCAGGACACATGGTGTCCACACTCAAAGGTACGTCTTTCTTTCCCTCTTCTTCTTCTTCAGAGCATATAGTGACTATTATTTCATTCCCATCAGTTTCTACATCAGTCTCTCCCCCTTTCAGTATGTCGTCCGTGTTCATTTCGCCTCCCTCCACTAACCTGTAAGTCACTACTGCTCCTTATTCTATTCCCCTTTCTTCAACCTCCCTTTCTTTTAGTTTGTTTACGTCAAGACCAAATATATTTTTGCACCCTTCCCCTTCCATTGCTACCCCACTTTCACTAACACTGTAAGTATGCAAGCTCCTCAAAGAGTGAGCGTAACTGTATCCGAGCATGGTTCCTCCATCCACTCCGCTATTTCGATCCCTCCTCTCTTAGCCATCTCCTCTACTTCCTTTGAGCCTGATCGTTCACATATTTTTATTCCTTTCATGCAATTTTTGGAGTTGCAAGTACTACCCAAAGTTGAGGTAGTGCCTAAGAAGCCACATGCAAAAAAAATCAATCGAGTGCACCTTAGTTCATCGCAGTGGATGAAAATCCATAGAAGAAAATAAGCACTCGCTCCATCCAGGCCGCTCAAGAAGGTCATCTTCGATATGGTTGCCATGGAGGCCCATACAACTAAGATCATTTCCTTGGTCCAGAAGCCACGAGGAGAGATGACGTGACTACGCTTATGAGACCACGATAGAGGACCTGACAAGAATAGATCCCACAAATAAAATGGGGAATATACAGGTCGACATGAGTTCAGTCTACTTACACGACAAGTATTACAGGCAAATATATTATGACACTAAAATAAAAATTGTTGAACTCAAAGATGCCTTGGCCACGAGCATAGCGTAGTAAGAGAAGATGGTGGTAGATATTGAACACTTGCGTCAATAGGTAGAGGTGCATCAAAAGGATAAGGATGCAATGGAGCAATAGGTGCAAGTACTAAAGCCACAACTTGAGTCTATTTAGAATCAACTAATAGATAAGACCACACAAGTTGTAAGCTTTTCCCATAAGACAGTGAAGGAGGCCCACCTTGTTTGGCCCAGAGCTATACAAATTTGATAGCTAGAGCAGTCTAGGTGTTATAGTATCTCTACGAGGCTTAAATTCATTTTCAACTAAGCCAACAAATAGTAGACAATATTGAGGAGATGTTGGAGCCTCACCTAGAAATGGCTATGAAAATCCAAGCATTGGCTCAGTCTGATATATGTATTCGCTCCATGAGTGACATGGACCGAGCCTAGTCAACGACCAAATTCACAATGCGTAGTTACTTTCAGTGGTTGGACCTGGTGAGAGAGAGCAGAAATATTCTCAACATGATGGAGCAAGAGCATACTATTTTGATGTTTCATTTTGCTGCTCTCATTGATATGGGCTTTCCAAATTTCATCAATGAATGAGACAAGCCTCTACCAAAGGAACAATTGGAAATGACCTAGAAGAACTTTGTGGAGAATACTTCCAAAGTTGACAAGTGGGAGGAGCTGATAATGGAGGAGCAGGTGTTGTCGCTAATGAAGAAGTTTACCCGTATGGAGCTAGCCTTGTTTGAGTTTGCCCAACGAGCTAAACGACTTAGTCTGGAGGATTTTGAACTCTTGTGGTTTATCTACGAATCACTTAGTGTTCCCTCCATGTTTACCACTCATGCTTGGGCCGATGCAGTAATAGTCTATGAGGTCATCCACATAAGTTTGAAGGAGTAGGAAGAATGGGCCGAAGCAGAGCGGGTAGCAGTGGAGCAAGCAAGAGATGAAGTAGAGTAGGCAAAAGTACTGAGGATAGCTGTAGAGGCAGAGGAAGCATAAAATGTAGCAAAAGCGTAGGCGCAGAAGAAGGCATCAACATCAGAAGCATCCGTCAAAGCTGTCGGTAATAAGACCCAATAATAGCCCAATGGATAAAGGCCTGGGATCGCTTGCATCCATGCGATATGGATACCCGGTGAGCCGTCAAAAATATTGGCAATTTTGACATATGCCACATTGGGAATTTTGATCAAATTTTGTCAAAGGACTTTTGTTTATAAAAGTGGCAACTATAATAAAATTATGTTCCAGCGTTCACCGCAATATTTTCGTGTGTAATCTATTTTGTATATTTTCACGTAATTATGTGCTTCAAAACAGTGGAAATTGTAAGATAAATGTGTTTTCGCCCGAAACATTTGCAGAGAAAATGGCACCCAAGGAAAGGCAATGTTGAAGGTTAAAATCATGTTCGCCTCCAAAAATGGGTGAAGGGCCCGTTTGCCTCACTCTGGGGTGAACACGAAAGTTTAAAATAGAGAAGTGCTTTTTTCCCAAATGTGGGGTGAAAGTCCCTTTCACCCCTCATTGGGACAAAAGAACATTAAAGTGCCTTAAAATTATGGTGAACTCAAAAGAAAATTCAGCAATTTAAAGAAAATATGTGTTTCCCCCAAAGTTGGGGTGAAGACTTCGTTTGTCCCACTTTTGGGTGAACATCACTTAAAATGAAGCATTAACGAGTCAACAACGCATTCGCCTCGATTGAGGGGCGAAAGTCTCATTCACCCCTCCTGGGGGTGAAAGCGCAACGAATGGTGAATTTTGGTGAAAGCAAAGGAAATGACAAGTGCTTTTGATTGCGTTTAAAAGTCAACGCTAGGTTCACTCGGGCATGGATCCCACTTTGGTGTGTGCTAAGGAAAATGCAAGGTTGAAAGTGTTTTTGCCCCAAAAGAGGGCCGAACGGCCCATTCACCCTTCATTGGGAAGAAACTACCAGAAGAATGACTCAATAAAGGCGTCAAAGGCTATTTTGTTTTCGGGTAAATATCATAAGAGATGGGGAGTTGAAAATTTAAATTTACATTCACCCCAAGTGGAGGGCGACAATGCCTTTTGCCCCTATTGGGGGTGAACGTATATTTTAAAAGAAAATGAATGTCTTATGTTAAGCACTTACACCCTGGGAGAAATACGAAGCTCTTAATCACATTTTTCAAGGGCTAAACGAGGTGATATGGTTCGAAGCGTCAGAGTACAGTGCATTATTTTTACTTGGATTTTCTCCAAGTTTATTGCCGCCACGACAAGTAGGTGAATGCCAAATCAAGGGGCTGCCCATGGAGTGCAATGGCGTGATCGTTGAGAGAGGAAGAGTGAATAAGAAGGAATCAATAAGAGTTAAAGGAAGTGCTTTCGCTCATGGATTTATTTTGAGCGAACTCAAAGTTTAGACATCGATGAAGATTGGTCAAAGGCGCTTGGGTCGGGTGAATGAGAGAATTTAATGATTGTAGCAAAAAGTAACCAAAATTATGGATTTCAAGCGAAAGGAGCTACGACATTAAATTCATAGGGAGATTTTTATGAGTTCCAAAATATTCCGAACAAAGGAGAATTCCTGAGAAACAATGAAAGTTCCAAGTCAAGAACCAGGTTTGCAGTTTTCCATGCACCAACACTTGAATATGCTAATTTTCTGAAGATTTACCCCTTAAAAACTAGATCGTTGCCTCAAGAGAAAGATTTTCAAGGACTTCAAGGAGGAATTTCTACACACAGGTTGTTGATCCAGGAACATTTTGTCTTTTGTACATTAAATGAAAGAGGTAAAATCCTCTATAAATACTAATCACTTCATTGTAAAAAAAGAGGATAGACATTCTACAAAAAAAAATATTCAAGTTTTCTACATAATAGAAGAGACTTGGCTTCTAATTTTGCAAGCAGTTTTATGTGTGATTACTTTCTGTTTTAAGCATTTCTATTATATATTCATGTCTGTTATTTGCTGCTAAATTTGAATTATGCATCTAGATTTGAATACTATCGATGAAGGAGTGAGTATTGGAATGTGATCCTGGAGGTTGTCTCCGTAGAACTGTAAGTAAATTCTTTGCATTGTCTATCTTATGTTGTTACCATGCTTGGTTGGAATTCCTACTGCTAGTATGTCCCCGATCCTACACCTTCGGCCTATAGCCATATTTCCCATTTATTTCCGTTACTTCCAATTTCTTTCCTACAACTCTAGTCTCAAACTAGTGTAGGATTAGTAAGGGAGCCAACCCTCTCTGGAGATTGGCACGGAGGACATTTCTTTCCTCCGACCTTTCAATGTTGGTCATGTCTAGGGCGCACGAACGTATGTTTGTATAATTAAGCAGATATTTGATCAACAAAAACTTTTGTGCAATTTTATTTTCCATTTATTTTGGCTTTGTATATTGTATAATACCACATCTCACATAATTCCTTCTTAATAAATTGAAGATGGTTTAATGGTATACAATTTGAAAATAAGAAATGGGAGGAGTAAATCCCCTCACATGCACTTTTTATTAGGCATATGTGACTGAACTTCTATCAACAACATGGCCAACTTCTATCCTATATTAATCATTGGCCAACTTCCATCCTATATTAATCATGGGCCATATCATGATACTTACTGGCATTGAAAAATATTCCCCATATGAGGTGCAATTTCCAAAATTGTTGTTAATGGTTCTACTTCTACCCCATGGTCATTATGACCATTTCAACTAATAGAGTGGTTTTGAGGCTCATCCATCAACAACACACCTAGATAAAAATCTTAGGCATATTGAAGACACTTTATTAGTAGTGCGTGAGACAGATTTGCTTCATGTTCATTCATAGCGTAAAAATTTTAGGCATATTAAAGACACTTTATTAGTAGTGCGTAAGACAGATTTGCTTAATGTTCATTCATAGTTTGTTGTTAGCACTTAGCCAGTCTTCCATTGTATCCTTGCATTTTGTTTGCATTTTTTCTACGTTAAATTCATTGAATCTGTCTACTACGTTTACTCAACTCCCTCCATATTCTATCTGTCTCCTATGTTTACTCAACTACCTCCATATTCTTAGTTGAAAAGATTGCATTCATTACCAGCTTCTCTATCCGGTATGAAGAAGAACAATATAGGTGTGTGGTTCACATGATCTAACTTTTAGAGTTTGTTTTTTCATTCGTTTGTTCTGAAATCCCTTGCTTTAAGTTAACACAAGCCACGCAACCATTGACAATGTACAACCACAACAAATACATGGAAGGACACACTACCGACAGAATGGGATCCCCAAATTTGCGTAACTGTCTATTCATTCGTTTGTCTCTAGTTAAAACTATCAGCCCAGTTCGACATTATTCTTACATGTGGATATCAATGCGTTTGAAGAGCAGAATCCAGATTCTTCCACAGAGATTCTAGGCCTCAGGCCTCAAAATCGAATTCTTCCCATTCCCAACGGCAGACCCTTCCTCTTCTATTTATATGCCACCACACCAAGGAATGGCTTACTCTGGTATTCAACGAGATAGTACACATGGCGCAACCCACTGTGATTGTCAAGGCTCTCGCCTCCATCAGGCGTTACGGAAAAGTTGGAGTTTTGAACATATTCAGGTGAATTCGAACATCAGTGATATAGGTATTTTTTAATGTGCTTGAGATATTTAGACATTGTGTTATAACAAGATTTAAATGTTTTTGTGTTGTTAGGCGGGGATATGGAAGGGTAGCCTCTGAAGAGGCAGAGGGATCTTATGGAGAAGCGCGGATTGTAGCTGAAAGAGAACAGAGGAAGAGAATGGCAGATAACAACATATGCGTGAGATACTGGAAACCTGACCCCGTGACTGGTTACTGGGTGCCCGAGGGCGAGGGCCGCGCCACTGAAGCAGACGTGCCAGTATTGAAAGAAAATTTTTCTAAAAACCGTGGAGTTTTCTCTGCTGCTTATTAATTCCTCGGTTCGATTTTATCTTAAATGTTAAGTATGTACATGAGTTTTTCTTAAATGTTAACTATGTGCATATGGTCATTCAAGCGGTCGTATGTGGTAGAAAGACTCGGGTCTTTGACGTTTTCACAGCCATCCACTCACTAGTCCGTCAAAGCCAGTCTTGGCCTCTTTACAACCACCCACTCATGGCTCCGCTTTGGTTTCGCCTTTCCTCCGCTTGTAATTCGAATCTCTTTTGGAAAAGGGGCAATGCTATTGTTTCGAATTTATATTTTTGGGTTTTACTACAATTTTTAGTAGGAAATTCGAAAAAAGGTTTTTAATCAAAAAGCATGAAAATCTCTAAGGAGTTATGGTTATATAATAATATTATAATAATATAATAAATTATATAAAATTTGGGGAGGAATTTTCGCTCTTAATTACTAACTTATATTAGTTATAACAAAATTAATTATATATATATAATCAATTTATTGTATTAATGTAAATTATTTAATTTTAACATAAATTTATTATAAAAAAGTTTATTTATTTTTCTTAGGAAATAGTGTATTGTTCTTATTGAATTTTTATACTAAACACATACTTAAATCAATCTAAAGTATTTCCTTTAAAAATTTTAATATTTTTTCATTTAATTCTTTATAAATATAAAAAAAATAAAAACTTTGTTACAATTTAAAAAATCTATTGTAATACCTCAATAACTCTCTACACTACTAACCTTTTGCGTCATATAATTTACAAGTTCAAAAAATGAAATTTCACGATTCCAATTCCAACCAGCCAAAATGCATGCGCATAGGACCACAAAAAGGACCGGGAAAGACATATTCTAACACGACAAAGCAAGGTATCAAGGAATGTCGAAAAACACTTTTCTTAAAACAAGGTAAGAAGGAATGTCGAAAAAGACTTATATTATATCTTTTAATCAGAAGATAAATCTAATAGAATCATGGTGGAAGAGGACTTTTAAAATCGTTGGAATTTATCATATTATTAAATAAAAAATAAAAACCACACAAAAATGCTTGTATCAAAAAAAAAAATAGAACCTTATCCATCGTAACCTTGCGTACACTTCCATCATAGTAAATACAGTGTCCCACAGAGGTATTATCTGTTAATTAATTGTGAAGAGTTAAAGTTTTAAATGATTTGTAAAAAGGTGAAAGATTCACATAATAAGAAAAACATATTAAAATGTCCCAAAGAATGTGTTTGTTAGTTGTGGAGAGTTAAAGTTTTAAATTAAAACGACCAAAAGCGTTCGAAATCTTTGATGACCAATTGGCATATGACACTGCCCATTACGCACGTGAACAAGAATCCTCGTTGTCATGCGGGCTTCCACTCACTCCATTTTCTTTCTCGTTCCACAAAAGTCGACCATGTCCAACAAGGAAAACCCAGATGTCTATTTAACAGAGATCTTGATGAATGTCCGAGCAACGAAACCGATAACACGAAGCCCCTATATCTTTTGCAATCGAATACAATTTTTTCTAAGAAATTTGAGATATTCTGGTGGCCATGGCGGCCGCAAGATCAGCAGTTAAGGTTGCAGCTGCTTGTGCTCGGAAGATCGATGGTATTGCAAGGTACGCATTTCGAATACCGTTACTGTTAAAAATAACAGAACGTCGCGAGATGGACGATTTTATATTAATGATTAATGTAGACTTGTCTGGTACATGCAGTCTGCGGGGATTCTGCGCTCTCGCCCAAAAGGTTGAATGTCCGGCTGACAAGGGGACTCCGGCGGAGTCGTTAAGGCAAGGAAAAGATGGGCGTGATAATAAGAAGCAGCAACGGCCGTGGATGCCTGATCCCGTCACCGGCTACTTCGTGCCGGAGGATCATTTTGGCGAGGTTGATATCGCCGAATTGAGGGAAAGTCTTCTGAGAGATCATTCCATCGCTCGAACCGCAAAGTAAAGATCAAATTTAATCTGTTGTCCTTTGTTGTTTAAGTACCAAACAGCGGCGCAATTTTAGGGTTGGGCGTCAGCTTTAAAGTTTTTTTTAGAGAGTTTGAAAAGCCTGCATTTTTTTAATTGAAATTGTGTCTGTGTTAAAGGAGCGTACTTTTTTTGTATTTATATGGCGGAATCCATAGCCCGTCATGAATCCGGACAGGCTGTCCAGTTTTTATGGCCGCCACATTATTCCGCACTATCCGCCCGGGATGCCTGAGGCCCGAGATTTGAACCTTGGACCTCACCACGGATATGTATATGTATAAAAAATATTTACTCAATACAAAAATTATAATAACTTTCACATAAATTGGCTTTAACTTTGAAGATGATTGTATTATTTTAGTTTTAAAATATAATAAAATTTAATATTATAATGTTTAATAATTTATTTTAAACTTTCAGATATTAATATCTTTAATTATTTGTTAGATTAAAATTTTATATATAATAAATAAAAATTGTTTTTAAAAAAAAATTAAAATATATATTATAAGTAAAAATTTTATTAATGTTATTTTCACACTTATTTTATACTTTCATTTCATTTCAGTAAAGTAAAACTGAAGTAGATACTACTCTATTTTTGAAACGTTGTTTTTCATTCGTATATTTTATTTAATAATTTAATTGATATAAATAAATAAAATTTAAACACTTTTAAAGTAAAAACACGATGGCTTACAATATCACACGGCCAATCTCAGGTCTTTTAACGTATAAAAGCATATGTCTGTACGTGCAGGATGATTTCCAAAAAGATTGGGGTAAACGTTTTTATCAGTGAAATTTTATGCCAGGTTTCAAAATTTTAAGAAAATTACAAATAAATCAAATCATAACGGAGAGATGTTAAACCTTTTTAAATGGTGTTTATTAATCCAAAAGACATTTATTTTGTTCTTAAAGGCCTAGGAGTGAGACGTCACATTAATACAAAACTTCGAGTATAAAAATTCACATTGGTCATTGGTTGGTTGGATAGGATGGAACGGTGAAGGTTATGTGCTTGGATAATTAATTTAATTGTGATAAAATCTAAATATATAGTTTCGAAGGGATGGGTGGATTAGTAGGAGACCAGGTCAAATTTTAGAGATAAGTTTTTTTTTCGGGATATAGGTAGTAGATTTTCCTAATTTTACTAAGTATGTGTCAATCGAAAGGTTCCAATCTCAAGTCACAAGTGGTCTTCCTCACGTCGGATCGAGGTGAGGTAGGGATTATAGAGGCAGCTTCAAGGATTTTAACCTTGGTAGTAGAAAATGAAAGGATATTACCAATTCCCATGTGTAAAAAAAAAAAATTGTAAATATATTTCAATGGATTTGATAACATGGATGAAGGTTATATATTGTATCATCAATTCAATTTATTTATATAGTAATTTTTATAAGTATAATACTATTATTAAATAGATTTTTAATTAAGATCAAATAAATAAATTATATATAATATGACTTACATCAAGGTCTAATGTGTTAACAACTATCATTTTGGTTATAATATTATTATTTTTATAGAGTGTTTAAAGTGACCAAACTACTCACTGGACATCATCCATCTATCAAGTAATTTACATCATCCATCTATGCACTTAGCAACATAACATTTAATTTATTTTTCATACCAACAATGATCATAAATCAATATACCGATATATATGTTTTAGGAATCTTAACATCCATCAATACCAATCCATGACTTATGTGTTAACTTGTAATCCTTCAAATTCTTTGGGTTGTATTTTTAAATATATCATGTATGTTTTAGGAATCTTAACATCCATCAATGCCAATCCATGGTTTATGTGTTAACTTATAATCCTTCAAATTCTTTGGGTTGTACTTTTAAATAGATTGCATCTTCTTAGAAGATTATAGTTAAAATTCATTACTAGAAGATATATTCCAAAAGAGTGATGAGCTTCTTTTCACTCTTAAACTCAGATGGTTCTATTTTGTTTACATGTGATCTAAATTAAGTTGGCTTGAGGTTAGCATCTCTTTTTCTACATATGAGACTTACCATAATGAGAACTATGTAAAATTTTGCAAGAGAGGCAATAACATGATTCCAAAATTGGGCATGATTTTGAGATTTGTTTTAAAAGTTCTATTCTTTCTTTCAAGCCATAAATTCCAACAAATGATGATAGGAAACATTCTCCATATGATACATAATTATTATCAACTCTTTAAATGTTAATGGATCTACCCAATCTATTCTAATATTTTAAATAAGCTTCCCCAAATACTGTAAGTAAAGGGGCAATGAAGAAGTAAATAGTCTTAATATTTTTAGATCCCTATCACACATAGTATGCCAAAAAGGTCCATAATATCCTCTTATTTATAGATTCTTTTGTGTAAGAATCTTGCTTTGGATTGCTAATCAAACGAATGTTGAGGCTTGTAGTGATTCCTCACTACCTACTTGCGACTAAGGTAAAACCTTGATAACTGATAATCAGAGTTTTGTATAGCTCATGAAAAATAGGATAAAATAAACCCCGACAATCAAGACTTACAAGATAATTCTTTTTAAAAAAATTGATAGATGATCAGAGGAGCGCTAAAAGAGTCTGTCCTTTGGGATAAGTCCCGATATCAAAGATTTTGCAATCTATGATGAAGCACCAACAATAAAAAATTTCACCAGTCTATAGAGATGCCATAAAGCCAAGCGAACATTGATGTCTGAATCCAGTCAAAAGTGACAGAGGTATATAAACCAAATTAATGCTTCCTTGAATTAAGATATGAAGACCACCTACTAGAGCATAATCTCAGTAAATTTCTCAGACACTCATTCAAGATAAAGTATGAAATTGACAATCCCAAGTTGGTTAGTCATTATGATCAAAGAAGTACATTATTCAATCATAAAAATCCTTACAAAAAGTAGATGGGATTGTCAAATCTATTTGTAGATGATTTTGGAGAGAAAATTTTCCTATTGTATTCTATAAACAGTAGTAGTTTAGACTGTAAAAAGGATCAACAAGTTTGCAATTGTATAAATTTGTAGCCTTTTACTTCATTTATTTCTCTAAAAGTAGTCAACTCTTAAGTAGCTTATGGGCAATTTTGAACCCTTACTTCTGGCACAATCTATATAAAATCTTACTTGTATATATATATATACATATGATCCAAAATCTATTTTTTGGTATAGCCATCTATGGCCTCATGTAGACCTATTTTTGTGTGTATGTATTTGTCTATGATCTTTTGCCCAATTTTTAAATTTTATTAAGTGTATGTTTGTGTGAGGGGATTGCATCTCTTTTTGAACAAAGTCACTTTCTTGGCTCTCTAGAAATACCCACTTTATTATGCATGCATGTAACTAGCGATTCTCATCTATGCTTCACTATGTCAAGGATAGGAAGTGTTCATCACTAACACATAGTGTTTAGGCCTATTTTATAGGAAGGTCTTAGAGGATCTCATGGCACATCACCTCCCTTTTCTTTTATTGATATATTTTTACTTTTAATCTCTCGCATCCCTTTTCTCTTTGTTGATCAGAAGTGTACCTTGAATATCATGTCCTAACAAGGAGCCAGTCTTGTTAAAACTCTTTAAGGCCCTTGATTGAGGTAAATCCTGCACTTTTGGTTGTAGCCCTATTGTGTTTCTCCCTACAAGGTATGATTACCCCGCTATGGACAATCGAAGACAACAACAATTTAATGGTAAGCCTAGTAGGACCCTAGTGACAAATCATTGGTCCTAAAATTGTAGTAAGTAGGACTTAGACTTGGTGAGGATCTTCGTTTACTCTTGCTTTTTGAAGCGCCTCTTAACTCACCTAACAACTCCACTCCAAAATGAACACCAAAAGAAGCTACTATTTAAGATACCAAGCTGAGCTTTAGGTGAAGACCTCAATCTACCTACTTTTCAAAAGCAAGAAGCTATATTCACCTAGTGAATCCATGTCAATAGAAGAAACCCATAGGTATGTAGATTAAATATGTTGTCAAAGTTTATTATCATACCTTAAATGGCTAGCCCCTTAGTAGATATCCCTTTATATAAGATAGGATCAAGCCCTTTAAGTCCCAAAAAACCACCTAATATATGAAAGAAGCTACTTGGATCTATCCTAGAATATTAGAAGAATATATCGATAAGGGTACGATCACTCTGCTAGAGCACCTCAGGGAATTGGTATTTATATACCAAAAACATAATATCATGGAGCAAGATATGACCTTAAGACTATTAGTGGCATCTCTCAATGGAGATGCACTTAGAAAATATGATTCACTTCCTCATTCAATCACAGAATGGGATCATTTGGCCTCATTACTCATGATTGACTTCATCATAAAAAGTGAAGAGAAGATAGTTGAAGTCAGAAATGAGCCAACAAAAAAAAAAAAAATTACCCATAATGTTCTACAGAGTAGCCAACTGAGTCCTCTCACATTAAAAAAAAAAACAACATATTGGGAGCAATAATATGGAAGAGATGATCATCCAAAAATTTTCAACTTGGGGATTTAAAGGAGTAGGGCAAGGAGCAGCCACATAGATAACACTGGGAAAAATCCAACCAAAAAATGTATCCCCCTTACCTTTATTAATATATGAAATTATGTTATCACGGGCAGGAAGACATTGGGAAAAAATCTTAAGGTCCTTGTAATATAAAAATTGTAGAGATACTCTGTTGTGTTGCTATCAAAAACAAAGGAAATGTAGTAAAATAAAAAATTATGTTGATCAAGGGTTTTTGCATCCATAATGAATAGAAGTGCAAAATATTGATCATGATATGGGACCCTATTTTAAGAAATCTTAAAATTGGAGACATAGGCTAATCAACAATCATGTCTTCTTCCAAAATAAAAGTGACACACAATCCAACATAGGCCAACTTTAGATAAATCTATAAAATTTAAATGGAGAATCTCTCTTTCAAAAATATTTTTAGGAAGGAAATGTAGTAATCAGGCAGAAGGTATGCATTAAATGCTACCTCAAAATTGAACTCTACTCACTAGAAAAGACTAACAAGGAAGATTGTGAGAATAAATTAACCTTGAAAGGCATGAATATGCATTTAGAAACTCCCTAAAGAGTATGGTATCCTCCAAAAAATAAGTAAACAAGGAGCAATAAATGCAAGGCATGTAGGAACCATGAAAAGAGGTAGGATAAAAGGAGTAACGATTTAAAATCTGAAATGCACAACCATTTCACTCCCTAATAAACATTACAGCCAAAGCCTATGCAATTCATCATTCACCATAAAATTAGAAGAGAAAGGCTGTTTTGAGTTCAATATGACAAAGACAAAGGATTTAAATGTGCAAGAAATTTCAAAAGTACCCATACCCATATATTCTTCCAACATCAAGGTTTTGACAAACATAGTCGAGGACTGTTCTAACCCTAAAATCTGTAAAGGAGATAAGAAATTGAGAATATATGCCTATGAGCATTTCAAGTCCAGTAGGCCCTCGAGCTTTGGAGCACAAATATGAACAACTTATTGGTATAGTACATGGTGATCGAGGTAAATTTTTGTTACGAGTTGGTGAACATATGTGCTGAATTTTACAACCCATCTGCCTAAAAAATTAGATCTTTGGATGGGAGATTCAAAATAAGAATTTATGGCTCCAATATTAAAAAATAATGTTGTTACTATAAGGCCAGATTCATATTAATGATGAGGAATAAAATGGAAATTTTGATTAGATTTCATAGAACAAAAAAGGGTCTTTCTAAGGTTAGAATATGAAAAGACAAGATAAAATGACCTAGTCATGCAAAAGTTCATCCCCATAAATAAATTTTATGAAGGTATGAGGGACACATTGAATATGATGGCCTTCCTTCTAGGTAAAGAAAACAACAAAATTATCAATACAACTTAGTTGGGTATTTTGCATAGAATGAGAAAGGGATTGTGAACCCTAGATTTCGTTGAGCTAATAGTGAAGCAAATCAGAGAAGGACTATGACACTTTTGGTCAACATAAACATTTAGGTACTCCTCATTTTTGGTATACCTTATTTTATATTAGTATTTAAGCATGTTTCCCATACTAGGAGTAAGATGTAAGGATTTGAAAGGAAATAACATCCCAATGTACAATTGGGCCAAATATTTAAGGAAAGGCTCTTCCCACTACATTTTTGTATATTATTTTCTACCTCTATCATTTCTACAATAAAGGGGTCTCAAGTCCCCAAAATATCAAAAGAATGTAGGAATATTTTAGAAGGTACAGTCCCATGGGATTGGTTTTTTGCTGAAAAATGAACCCTAGTTAGAATGCATGGTTATAGTTACCCTATTTATCTTCTACCAAAATATATTTCTGACCAAATATTTTTCCTAGAAGTATTTAGGCAAATTGATATTTTGGAATTCAAACATGGTAGTGGTAAGTAGAAAGCATCATACTATCTTTAGCCTCTTAGCTTATGTGGAATAACCATACATAGAAAAATACGAGCCTCCATGGCAGAAGGTAAACTAAAAAGGTTGGACCTTGAACTAATAAAGGACAAATGGAAATATGACCTTGATCAAAAATTTGTTGTATACCTAAAAGGTATAAAAGGGTAAAATTTCAATCATGAGCAAAGGCTTGAGATTGAGAAATTTAGGAGTCTCAAGGATGAAACAACAACTCACCCTCTTAGTGAACTAACCAAACCTCCACCTACCTTGAGATCCTATGAATCCTTTTGTGAGATAAATGGTGGCTTTAGTCCATGGAACAAGGCAAAGCAATAAGACATAGATGAATTAAAGAATAAACATTAGAATATTTCCAAAATAGAGATATGGTGGTGAATGAGACAACTGAGTCCACAGAAAGAAACTAGGTCTAGATCAATAAGAGAAGATAAATATTCAATGGACTTTACAATGAAGAACATATAGATGTGGAAAGCTCTACAACCATGGATTCCAGTGAAGAAATGGTGGTCAATGAAACACGCTAGAAAGGAGGAGTAGCAGGGACAAAACAAGAGGAAAATTTAGAATTATTATTTGACCCTCTAGGAGAGGGTACATGTTCTTATTCCTACCAAAACAAAGCCACACTTTCTTCACCAAACCAACAACAAGATCTATATAGCCTACCTAAATAGAATATCCAAAACAAAAGAAACCAAAAGGGTAAACATGCAGGTAATTACAAAAGGAGAAAGAAAAGGAAGTATGATTAAACAATGAAAGAAATGGTCAATAGTAGAATATCAACATCAAGCCATTCTTTCCTCCATGCACATAAGAAAAAGCCTCAAAGATCAGAAGACATGCATCCTCTAAAAAGGGCTCAAGATTCTACAACTAGGCAAGTTTCATTATCCCCACAAATTGATACAGGAGCATCCATCAACATCTGATGCAGAGGCATCAAGATTCGGGAAAGTCAATGTTGAAGAGTCGAAAGAAGAGAAAACAGAAGACAGTTTGCAGGAGAGAGAAAATGCAAGAGAAGGGGCCGCGATTTTGCGACATGTCACGAAATCGCGACCCGTGATTTTGAGACATGTCACGAAATCGCAACTATCGCAAAATCGCGACAGCGGAACAGCGGAGGGCAAGGAGGCAGAAAAGAGTAGCGAAATCACGACGTCAAGGCAAGGAGGAGGCAGTGGCAGGAAGTTGCAGTGAAATCACGACGTCGCGAAATCGCGACGTCTCAGCGAGGCAGGGGCAAAGGCAGGAGTCAGTAGCAAAATCGTGATGTCACAATTTCACGACGTCACGAAATCGTGACATCTCAGTGAGGCGAAGGCGGAGAAGAAAAGTTGTAGCGAAATCATGATGTCATGATTTCGCGACGTCACGATTTCGCAATGTCAAAAGGGATTTAGGGTGAGGCGACAGAACGGTCACGATATCGCGACGTCGCGATGTCACGACAGAAATCAGAGTAGGGGGCTTTCGGCGGAATCGGTCACGATATCGTGACATGTCGCGATATTGTGACCAAAATTGGAAAAGAGCGCAAGAAGACAGAAACGTCGCGATATCGCGACATGTCGCGATATCGCGACGGAGAGAGAAAAAGGCACGGGAGGAGAAAGAGATGGCGAGAACGACATTTTCGAGGACCATTCAAAAATGACACGTGGCACGAATTGAAGTTAAAGCGGGGGACTACCCAGAAGCGCGGAAGACGAGAAGGATGGGCACGCAAAATTTTTTGACGGATTCAGAGATGACGGGGACCGTGCGGAGAGGGGTCTTTAATCGGGTTGGTGTCCCGATTTTCATGTTTTTGTTTCAGAGGGTCGGGGCCTCTATAAAAACCCAGTTAATGTAATTAATCGGGTGGGTGTCCCGATTAATGCGTGGTTTAATGTGTGAGAGGGTCGGGGCCTCTATAAAAACCTAGTTTGTTGTTTTAGTCGGGACGGTGGATCGGGGAATGCACGCAGGAGTAGAAGGGTAAAGCTAAGCCGAGAGCTAGCTACTGTAAAGCCTGCGGGCTATTTGACCAGATTTTAATGAAAAAGTAGGGTTTGGAAGAAGCGTGTTTTTCGGGTCCCCGTCAGTGGTATCAGAGCCGAAGATCCTGAGTGCGTAAACAGATCGCTGGTTATGATGCAGTTTGCGCCAGGACCTGCGGGAGGGTTCTGAGAGAGAGTGAGTTCAGATCCCGGGCATGTTAGCAGATCGTTGAACGTGAGGCAGCTACATCGGATCGTTAAAAGCTTTGTAAGAAAAGAAAAGAAAGAAAAAAAAAATGCATTCTCGAAGAAGACGGGACAGCAAGGAGGATATGGTGCTGGAGGAAGAAGTCTTAGCTTTGCAACGGCAATTAAAAGCCCTGCAAAAGGAATGGCTCACAATAAAATTACGGGAGAAAGAAGAGCAACAAAGAAGGCGGGAAGAAAGAAAGAGGAAGAAAGAGGAAAAGGTGAAGAAGGCTGCAGAAGAGTGCAGCAGTACCGGGACCTGCCCGAAAGAAGGCACAAATTTTTTTGTGCAAGTGGAGGAGTTGAAGCTGGCTGCAGCAGAAGTTTGCAGCAATGAGGAAATATGTCCGGTAGAAGACAGAAGTTGTGTGGACCGGGAGACGGGGTTAGAATAGTCTGCGAAGGCAGAGAAAAGTTTGGAAGTGTTGCTGGAGGCAGCAACCGGACCAAGCAGAAGTGAAGATCACTTCTCCACTTACCCCGGGTGTCTGATGCAGGAGCATCCATCAGCATCTGATGCAGAGGCATCAAGATTTGGGAAAGTCAGTGCTGAAGAGTCGAAAGAAGAGAAAGCAGAAGACAGTTTGTAGGAGAGAGAAAATGCAAGAGAAGGGGCCACAATTTCGTGACATGTCACGAAATCGTGACCCACGATTTCATGACATGTCGTGAAATCGTGACTGTCACGAAATCGTGACAGCGGAACAGCGGAGGGCAAGGAGGCAGAAAAGAGTAGCGAAATCGTGACATCACGATTTTGTGACGTCACGAAATCGCAACGTCAATGCAAGGAGGCAGTGGCAGGAAGTTGCAGCGAAATCGTGATGTCGCGATTTTGTGACATCGCAAAATTGTGACGTCTCAGCGAGGCAGGGGCAAAGGCAGGAGTCGGTAGCGAAATCGTGACGTCTCAGTGAGGCGAAGGCGGAGAAGAAAAGTTGTAGCGAAATCGTGATGTCGCGATTTCGCGACGTCAAAAGGGATTCAGGGTGAGGCGGCAGAACGGTCGTGATATCGCGACGTCGCAATGTCGCGACAGAAACCAGAGCAGGGGGCTTCCGGTAGAATCGGTCGCGATATCACGACATGTCGTGATATCACGACCAAAATTGGAAAAGAGCACAGGAAGACAGAAACGTCGCGATATCGCAACATGTCGCGATATCGCGACGGAGAGAGAAAAAGGCGGGAGGAGAAAGAGATGGCGGGAACGGCATTTTCGAGGACCGTTCAAAAATGACATGTGGCATGAATTGAAGTTAAAGCGGGGTAAAATGACACCTTGTTGAGAGATTTGGAAGACCTCAAGCAACGTAACAAGGAGAGACAATTGCTCAAAACCAAATATATTATTATATAGACTCGAGATGTTTATTTGGATGATATCAAAAGCATGGCATTAGAGTTATTTCTATTCCTTTAATTGATAGATTCAACAACTTTTTTAGACCTCAAAAGAGATAAAGAGGAAAAGAATGACTTAGAAAAAATCAACATGAGAATTGGAGAATCTAGGACGTACCAAACTCTATTGGAAAAAACCCCTAATTCTGAGATTACTTCTATTAGGGTACAAAATAGAGAAATAATGACACAAAATGTAATCAACCTCTTCAAAAGAGAGTAAATAATCAAACAGTGCATAAAGTTAGTTGACAACTTATACAACATTATGGGGAGATTAAATGCAGAAATAAATTCCTTAATGGTTGTAGGTCTCCCTTCACCATGAAACCAACTGAATGACAAGCTATGCTCAAATGAAGAGTATCTAAAGATTATTGAATTAAACAAAGAGCTTCTAGTTAGCTCATAAGAGTAGATTATTCCCCTTTATGCAGAAGAAATAGCCCAAATAATTGGTCCACTAGCAAAATATAAGGTGTAGATCAATAAAGAAATGACCCAAATGAAGAATTTCTCTTGGGATGATAAACATGATGTTCTTTTTATGTATGATAAATTTTAGCACACTCAATACCCATCAGATGAAGAATGGGCATAAATTGGGAGAGCCCTTTCCAAAATCTCCACATAACATCACAATTTTCTTAACTATTCTTTTAGTTTTTTTGTGTTTTCTTTTGCAGGAATGATAAAAAAATTACTTTGAGCCCAAGGATAAAGGTGATTTTGAGTTCTCCTTAAAAGAAGCTAGAAGGCATTTGTGAACCACCAAAACTATAGTTATTTCTCACTACCTGCTTGCAACTAAGGCAAAACCTTGATAACTGATGATCAAAGTTCTGTATAGCTCATGAAAATAAACTAAAAGAAACCCCAACAACCAGGACCTATGCAAAAATTATTTTGAAAAAAGTACCAACATATGACCAGAGGAATGCTAGTAGACTTTGTCCTTTGGCCTAATTTTTGATATCGAATATTTTGCAATCTATGATGAAGAGCAAATAACAAAAATCCTAACCAATCTGTGAGAGATGCTAGAAATCCAATCAAACATGGAATCTTAATTCAAATAAAAAGTGATAGAGGTGGATGAACCAAATTAATGCTTCCTTGACTTAAGAGATGAAGACCACATACCATAGCATAACCTTAGTAAATTTCTTAGACACTCATTCAAGACAAAATATGACATTGATAGTCCCAATCTGGTTAGTCATTATGATCAAAGAAGTACATCATTCAATTATCAGAATCCCTAGAAAAAATAAATGGGATTATTAGATCTATCTATAGACCATTTTGGAGGGAAATTTTCTCTATTGTAATCTATAAATAGCAATAGTTTCGACTATAAAAAATATCTACAAGTTTACAATCGTATACATTTGTAGGATTTTACTTCATTTATTTCTATAAAAATAGTTGGCTTATGAGTGGCTTGTAGGTAATATCGAATCCCCATTTTTGGCACAATCTATGTAAAAATTTGCTTGCACATATATATATATATATATATATATATATATATACATGGGAGCCTGTGTCTATTTTTTGGTATAGCCTCTTGTAGACACATTTATGTGTGTATGTATTTTTCTGTGACCTTTTGCCTAACTTTTGGGTTTTATCAAGTGTATGTGTGTGAGGGGCCTACATCTTATTTTGGACTGAGTCACTTGCTTGGCTCTCCAGCGAGACCCATATTCTTATGCATGCATATAACTGGTGGTTCTCATATTTGCTTTATTGCATTGAGGAGAGGAAGTGTTAACCGTTGGCACATAGCGTTTAGGCCTATTTTTGTAGAAATATCTTAGTGGATATCTTAGCACATTACCCCCCTTTTCTTTTATTGATTTGTTTTTACTTTTAATCTCTCGCATCTCTTTTCCCTTTTTTGAGCACAAGTGTGCCTTGAGGATCACATACTAACAAGAATTCAGCCTTGTAAAAAACTCTTGAAGACCCCTAATTGAGATAAACCCCCATGCTCTCGACTCAACCCCATTGTGTTGCTCCTTATGAGAAATTATTGCCTTACTAGGGACAATCAAAGATGACAACGAGGCCTTAGGGAGGGCTTCCAATGACCAAATATTCTTCCAAGGGAATTCATTGTATGTAGGAAATTATAATTACTCTATATCATCATATCCCAATGTGATTGAGTATACACCATATTTTAATAAATTCCAAACCAACTTATCCTTTCAAGTAAAAATAGGCAATCAGAGCTCTTGAAGTATCTATTTAATCTCATCTAAAATTTATTTTTGTTCCTCTCCTTCAACTAGGTTACTAATGTAAATCTAGGTCTAAGAGTTATTTCTTATATTAAACTAATATTTGACCTTTGGGCCTTTACAAGAAAGACATGCCTCGACCAATGGTTGCCATTTTGAATCATGAATAAGAATATAAGGCTTCAACAGAGCATTGGAAAAAAAATATAGAATCCTCCTCACTAAATAGCCATTTAATATATTTTTTGATGAATTGCAAACTATATGATATAAATTTCCATGTTGGTTATCCTTTAGGTAGGGTTCATTTTCTAAATAATTTCATTGCACCAAGAGAACCTATATATTTTAGAAGTAACATTTTCATGCAACTCTTTCCTTATTAATACATAATATCTAAACAAGTTCTTCCCCTAAGGAAAAATTCATAAGCTTAAAATTCCACAAGTTTATCCCTTCATTATTATTTTTTTTGCAAACCATGTCCTACTTATAAAGAAGAAACCTAATTTTTTCTCACATCCTTTATGAAGAAAATATATATTGTCTATATTATCAAATTTTAATGCTCTACCTATTGGCAATCCTAAAAGAAACATCATATAAATAGAGATAAATTAAAATATAGTCTTTATGATCTATAGTATTTTAATCATGGTTAAGAACTTACCTTTCTATTTGGCCAAATAATATTGCATTCTAATTGAGATTGAGTTTCAAAACTCCTTCTTTGCTTTATAAGACAAAGGAATAACAAAAAAATTTGATAAAAAATTTCCAATTTTAAACCTTAAATGTTCATAATAATTCGTTATAAATCTATGATGAGCATTAATGAAAAGATCCTAAACTTATCCAGTAGTCTTCTCATACCATTATAATAATGATTTAAACTATATGGCTTTAGCGACTAAGGGGTTACCCATAGTAAAAGCATCATCAACAAATTTGAGATGAGATTTGGAGGGACCATTTATTTTTTTAATGGTTTATATGGGATTGAAATGGGACCCACTTATATTACATCATAATCATATAGTGGTATTACAACAAGCATGACAATTATGCATGTATCGATTAGAAATATTTGAACCTTGGTCTCCTCTTTGAAAGTTGAGGAATTCAACTAATTGAGCTAATGTCATTTGATTGAAGGGACCATTAAATGTAATATAAATATACCTTTGAGAAATATCTCCTTAATACCTTTGTGAGAATAATAAAAAGATAAGCAGATAGTGGATGACCTTGGCAAAGTCCACAAGATGACTCAAAAAGTGTCTAGAAGAGATTTATTGGTGAAAATACAATATTTTGGATTTCTATAGCATCTAATCCATTCATACCAACCTTGATAAAACCAAAAATTTTGAATGTGACAAGTAGAAAACTCTAGCAAACCCTTTCATATGCTTTTTTCATATCTAATTTTATAAACATGCCTAAATTTTTCAATAAATGGAGTGTATGGTATCCTATGTAATATTTGTTTTATATTGGGTGAAAAATAGGGTTTTTAAATGGACCCTGATCCTTTTACATGAGAGGTCTAATCATATTGGAAAATAACAACCATAGGCCAAAAAAAGATATTCTAGCAAAAAGCACACACCTTTCCTCCTAGGAAATATAATGCTAAAGTAACACTATCAAAAGAAAAGTATTACAAAGATAACATCAAAATATACTGGTCTCAAACTAAGCACTATCGTCTAGCTCCATGAGGGTTCTAGCTAATTTCACCTCCTCTATATTTAACTCGACTATGTTAACCAATGAATAATTTACCCTTATCTATCTATCCTTCATGTTTTTCTTGAAATATTGAATGCTTTCCTCCTAAACCTTCCAAAACATTTTGCTTGAGCTTTCCCATTGGCTAAGTTTTAAATTTTGTAGATATTTTTTTTAATTATATCCTCACTAGATTCTATATAAATCAATGAAGGAATAGACTATTGCTACTTCATTTTCCTATTTTGGGATTTTAAGACTCTGTCTCACTTATGTTTGGCCTAAATATTTCCTTGTGAATTGCCTATAATTGCAACATCACCCTCTAATTATTCCCATGTTTGCATGTTATCCATGTCTAACTCTTTCTAAGTGGTTGTAGCCTTTCCTAAGTACTCTATTTGCATATAAATTTTTTTGACATGAATCATAGAACATTTTGACTCCAATCCACCCTTGTTGCTTATCTATAAGGTTCCTTTGTTTATTGTTACTAAAATAATACTGAGATCTTCCAATGTTGAGATCCATGAGAAAGGATAATAAAAGTTTACTATAGATATTGTTCTTGTTCTATTAATACTAAAATAATCCTAATATCTTCTAGTGTTGAGATCCATGAGAAAGGATAATAAAATTTTACTATGGATATTGTTCTTGTTCTATTTTCTCTTACTAAAAACGACTAATATTTTGGAGTAGAAATTTTTCATCCACTTCATTCAATTTATGACATTAGTCATCCTAATAGGTTGACCTTTAATCTCCAGTGCAATTATTCCTTATAATGGCAGTAGAAAATTCTCTTTCCAACTTTTGTTTTGACCACTATCCACCCCCACATAACATCAACAACATGATTACCTTCTCTATAAATATGATCAATTACAACATAACTCATTTTTTTTAGTATCCTTGAAGTGTCCTTTATAATGTTAAGTATAAACTTGTTCTCCATTTTACCTGATTTTAAATCTCTAATAATGTTTAGATAATTCCCTTAGACAATAACTTTCTAATAATGTTCTCCATAGTCAGCAGTAGTGTTTTATCAGTTTGATTTTCTCTTATGCTTGCTCTAGGATTCAATGTTTACAAGCCCTATCTAGATAACCATATTCACATCGTATTCCCAGGTATCCTCCCCAAACTACAAAATAATATTTTTTGGTAAGGGCTTGTCAAGGTCAATGAGAACTCAAATTTTGGCATATATATTTTTTTCAAATCATATTGAATTACCTATTGTCATCATATAATATTATAGAGTATTGTCTATTTCCATGAAGACATCTTGATTCCAAAACTCTATTGGTGACCCAAAAATTTTCACCTAGATTAGGACTACTAAAGGCATTTCCTCTTTTACCTTGAACTTGATATGCCAAGCCTTCATGAAAAGACTTTCCCTACCCAAAAACCAAGGAACCCCTTGAAAATTTTGTTCTCTATCCTCCTCATAGCAAAAAAAACTAAGAAATAACCATTGAGATAAGAAAAAAATCAACTCACCTCTAATTCTCCATTGTCTAGCAACCCACATCTTGAAATTGGGGAAGCCTAAACAAAGACCTAGAAATCAACAAATTAGTCCTCTACATTCTATAGCATCGATCCTAGTCTGTATGTCTACATTTGAAGTTACACTATAGGAGAGCCATATTTCATTATCTTGCACCATGAGGTTGTTTTCCTAAGGTCCAATTTGTGAATTCTAAAAGATTTGCAAGAAATCCTAGTATAATTAACTATAGTTATTTGTAGTTGTCCTCCTTTCAAGGCATCTTAGAAGGTCATCCTTGGAAATTTTTCACTAGAATATCTTCTTCTACTGGGGAGTGGATCATTTTCCTTACTATGATCAACAACATTGGCCTTTTATTGATTACTTTCTATCGGTCCAAGGTTATTTTATTTTTTAGACATTTCTACTTGTTGATTTATATAATGTTTCTATGGACCCAGTGGGCTTCACTCTTATAAAATTAGCATTTGCTAGAAATTAATAGCTAATGTTGGAGGATAAATTCCTCTGCACATCACAACAAAGAATAAAAACATCTACATGGTAGAGTTATTTACACAAAGTAAACAAGGATGCAAGTAAAAAGGCAATCCTCACACCACTAGATATTGAAGGAAAAACACATAGTACTATGAGTCATTCAAGATCATATAAAATCTCGTGGATTATCTATTGAGATATAGGCAATTCTTGTACAATGCCTTGATTAGAATCCCAATAAAGTATAAGAAATCATTGAAGGTTTTAGATAAATCATTCTTCGATAGTCAAAATATAGAACTGATAAATGATACAATGGTTCTCTCAAGGAACCATGGCTTTGCCTTCATAGAGTACTACAATGAAACCTGCACTAAGAAATTAATAAAGAACATGGCATGCTCAAATTTTAAGGTGATTTATAGGGCCATCTAGGTGGAGTGGGAATCTTGTTGGTAGCAATAGGGTTTGGGTTTGAACCTAAATTTGACAGAAGAGGTGAAGCATGTGCATGTCAAAAATTTACTGGAAGGTAAAACAAGAATGAATTCGTCATCCTCAAGTGACCATATTAGCAACCACATGTCTAGTGAAGGACTTGTGTTCATCATAATTGGTATTGAATAAGATGAATATATTTGAGGAAGAAATAATTAGGATCTTTCAAATATCCACTATTAATGAACATAATCAAATGAAGAGAAATAATACATCAAAGGAAGAGAATAACATAGGTGAATTTAAGGAAGCTATGGCCTTGACTGGTTTGTATGAGTATATTTTGAGTGCCACCAATGATAAACTTGGCATACCTCCAAGTCCACCTGCACCTGTAGGCAAAAATGATGGGTGGAACTTTTATCACAAATTTGGAAATAATTTAGTGGATGATTCATTAATAGAACCATCAGTTATAGCTAAGAAAGTAGGCATGTTGGAGCCATGTTTATCATATTGCTATTTGAGTAATTACCTAGAATACAACATACATAGTTATGTTGTATTTTATGTAGAGCATCAATAATGAATCACAAGCTCTCTCTAATTGGTCTTAGGAGGAGGTAATTATTATTTAAAAAATATGGAGGTAAATCTATTTATAAAAAAAAGCGAAGATAAAATTTATTTTAAAAATGAGGGGAACATACAATTAACATGAGCTTAATGGTGATCACTTTCACGAGTGGAGAGGTATATCTTATAAAGAAATGATGAAATAGTTATGCTTGAAGCTACACTTTTTGGTGGGATTTTATATGATTTTGTTCATATGGATATCTTGATATTGAAGATATCAAGGTGTATAGAAGAGATAGATTTCGTGAACACCATATTGAAAGCACAAATATTATCTTGAGAAAAATAAGATGATTAACGTCGTAAATAGAGATAAAGTTAAAGCTAAGTAGAGAAATATATGTCTCTAAAGATAAAAATGAGAACTAATAACCTATCACTTTCAAAAATCTTCAATAAATAAAGGTAAATACATGAAATGGAATAAACCATGCCTCAAATCCAAGAAAATATCCACTATATAAATTGGACTCACAAGCAATGTGATACATATAACCATGCCCAACAAAATTTATCAAAGAAAAAGATAAACAAAAGGAGTGATAGTAATTATGGAAGAGCCTATTATTTTTTCCCATAATGGCATATTGAATGCTCAAAAATGGCTATGCAAGTGTGTCCATAGGTATTACAGTGAAGGTATGGTTAGCTCTTGCAAATACCGCTAAAACAAATACCAATAATAATAATACCAAATCAACACCAATTGATTATCCCAAGCTATTAGAGAACCAATAGGAGAATCAAATGGATGACAAAACTGTAGTGACTTTACCCACAAATGAGTGACTTCAAATGGAGAAACTTGATGTTGAGGAGGTTCATTCTAAATATAATTCCTCTTCATTTCTAGATGGACTAGAAATATAGACCAAAGAGAAGGACTAGGAGCCCTCGCATAAAGCACTCAACATTCAATCACTTTCATTGCTAACACACTATATCGTCAAACAAAGGAAGTGCAAATACATCACTTATCAAGACCAAGATGAAAAAGAGAAAGTGAGAGGTGATTGAGCTTACCATAGTGAGCGATGTTCAAGACAATAAATGGTGATAGAAAATTATGACCGTCAACACACGTTGCATGGTAGAAGATGTTGAAGATCCTCCCCATGAGGATAATGAGGAGGAATATATTTATTAAATAATTCAAACAGAGAATGTTTACTATGACCCTAATTACCACTAAAACTATTACTTAGAGGTCTCTCATCCATCACAAAATGAAGATCATGGTCTCCTTTCAAATCAAAAGGGGAAGCAAACAATCAAAATAGATAGAAGACTTCAACAACACTTCAAACAAGAAGGAAATAATTCTCGCACATAAAAGACGTGCATTTTATGGCAAAAATGGCCACACGTTGAAGGACACTCATGGTTGAAGAAAGATAGAAAACCAATAGTTAAAAGTCCAAACATATATGAATTTGTATGGACAAGTAAGGCCTATGCCTCATACTAGGTGAATGGTTATGTTTGTCTCCATTCATAAGAAGGCAAAAATTAATCAAAATGAATCCAATTGATTATCTATGATTGGGTGTATAAATCCTAATCCTTGGACCATGGATAGAGTATTTTATACCTATCCTTGGTTAGGTATTCAAGTGAAGTCATATAGAGTGAAGAAGCATAGTGAAGTTAATCCCACTTTAACATCCCTACCCACATTTAAATCATGGTGTAATAAGAAAATAATGTTAAAATTTATTACATCATGATATAATAAATCTTATAAAATATTGAATAGTTAAAACCAATTATGTAGGGCTCTAATGGGTTGTTCGATACCTCATAAAAAAATTGATTGCTTTTAATCAATGAGCTATTCATAGTTATTGGTTATAACAAATACAAAAAAATAACAGAGATGTATAAAATCAATTCACTGTATTAATACAAATTATTCAACTTCGAGTTGTTCCAACAATTTTTAGACCAAACCCGCTATTCAAAGGGTTCATTGTAATGTATGTGGCGGCCCTTTGCCTCGTTGCAATTGACACGTGAAGGACTCAACTACTTGCCTTTTCCAATAGAAATCATTTCACAATCCATATAATTCACATATTTGACCATTCCAATTCCAAATAGCAAAAATGCATGTGCATAGGACCACAAAAATGACCGGTAAAGAGACATATTCTAAATTGTTATATTTGGTTTTTTATATTTAAAAAAATTACTGATAAGGAGATGGAAAACATCGGTGAAGGTTATACATTTGGATAATTAATTTAATTTTGATCAAATATAAAGATATTTTATTGGCTTTTTAACATTGATAAAGGTTATATATTTGTGTTATTAGTTTAATTTATTTATATAATAATTTTTAATTAAGATAAAAAAAAAAAATAGATTATATTTAATATGATTTACAATGTACTAATGATGATTATTTTAGTTAGAGTATTATTATTTTATATAGTGTTCAAGCGATCAAATTACTCATAGGACATCATCCATCTATCAACATTGATTAATGTAATTTAGACCATCCATTTATACATTTACCAACTCAACATGTATTCACAATTTTTAATTATTTTTCATGCTAACCATGATCATAAAGCAATAGACCACCATGTATGTTTTAGGAATCATAATACCCATCAATGCAAATCGATGGCTAGTGTGTTAACTTGATAAACCTTCAACTTCTTTGGGTCTTACTTTTAAAAAAATTGCATTTTCTTATAAGATTAAAGTTTAGATTCATTATTGTAGAAAACGCTCCAAAAAAGAGATGAGTTTCTTTCCACTCTTAAAATTTATTTATTTTATTTGGTTTACATGTGATTTTAATTGAGTTAGTTTGAGGCTAGAACTTTTTTCCATACTTGAGACTTCTCATAATTAGAATAATGTCTACAAACATTTTCCAAGAGAGGCAATAACATGGTTTCAAATTGGACATGATTTTGATATTATTTTTTATCCATATGTTGCAAAAAATAATGATAGGAGACATCCTACATAGGATACATAATGCTTTAGATTTTAAATAATTAATCTAACATTTCATCAACTCTTTAAATATTAATGGATCTCTCTAATATATTCTAATTTTTTTAAATAGTAACCCCAAATGATATAAGCATAGATACATTGAAGAAGTAAATGATATTAATGTTTCTACATCCCTCTCACACAAGGTATGCCAAAAAGATCCATAATATCCTTTTCTTTGTGGACTCTTTTGTGTAAGAATCTTGCTTTGGACAACTACTCAAAGGAATGTTGTGGCCTTAGGAAGGGCCTCCAATAACCAAATATTCTTCCAAGGGAATTTATTGTAAGTAGAAAATTCTAATTACTCTAAATCCTCATATCCCAACATGACTGAGTATACACCATTTTTTAATAGATTACAAACCAACTCATCCTTTTAGGTAAAAATAAACAATTAGAACTCTTGAAGTATCCTTTTAAACTCATCTACTATTCATTTGGGTTTATCTCCTTAAACCAGGTTACTAATTCAAATCCATGGTCTAGAATTATTTCTCACATTAAAATTATCATTGACCTTTGGACCTTTACAAGCAAGAGATGCCCCATCCAATGGTTTCCATTTTGAATTGGAAATAAGATGATAAGGCTTCAACTAAGCATTGGATAAAAATATTATAGAATCTCCCTCACTAATTGGACATTTAATATGATTCTTTATCAATTGCAAACAATGTGATATAAATTTCTACGTTGGAAATCCTTTAGGTAGGGTTCATTTCTTAAATAATTTTATTCCTTCAATAGAACCTATATACTTTTGAAGTAACAATTTCACCCAACTCTCTCCTTGGTCTTTGAATAATCTTCAACCAAGTTTTTACCCTAAGGAAAAGTTCATAAGTTTACAATTTTACAATTTTATCCCTCAAATATTCTTTCCTTTGCAAACCTTGTCCTACTTACAAAGAGAAAACCTAAATTTTTCTTACATCCTTTATAAAGAAACTATATTTGTTAATTTTATCAAATTTGGATGTTGTACCTATTGGAAATCCTAAAAGAAAATCATACAAATATAGGTAAATTGCAATGTTGTCTTAATGAGTTGTAGTCTTTCAACCATGGTTAATAACTTACCATTCTAGCTTGCTAAACAATATTTCATTCTATTCAAGATTGAGTTTCAAATATCTCTCTTCTTTCCTTTATGAGACAAAGGAATACCCAAATATTTTGATGGAAAGTTTTTCATTTTAAACAATAAAATGTTCATAATAATTTATTGTAAACCTAGGGTAGAGTAAATGAAAAAATCCTAAACTTATCCAATAGCCTTCTCATACTATTATAATAATAATTTAAACTGTATGGATTTAGTGACTAGAGGATTACCCACAGTAAATGCATCATCAACAAATTTGAGATGGGATATGGAGGGACCATTTTCTTTTTTTAATGGGTCATATGGGATATAAATGGACCCCACTCATATTACATGAGGACCACATAGTGTTCTTGAAATAAGTTTAACAATTATGCATATTTTGGTTGGTAATATTTGAACCTTGGTCTCCTCTTTTAAAGTTGATAAATTTAACCATTTGAGCTAATACCACTTGATTTAAGGGATCAGTTGTTACAAACTAATTTATTTTGATTTTCTCCCCTTTCATCATTAATAAATCTCTCCTTAATGCCTTTGTGAGAATAATAAATAGATAAGGAGATAGTGTATCACCTTGGCGATGTCCACGAGATGACTCAAAGTGTCTAGCAAAGGATTTATTGATCAAAATAGAATATTTTAGAGTGTTGCAACAGTATCTAATCCATTCACACTAACCATGATCAAAACCAAACCTTTTAAGGATACCAGTATGGAACTCTAGCAAACCCTATTATATGCTTTGTTGATATCTAATTTCATAAGAATACCTAGATTTTTCATGGAATGAAGAGAATGTATGGTCTCCTATGTAATGATTACACCATAAAGAATTTTTTACCATGAATAAAACCAACTTGTTCCTTTTAGATAACATAATTTAGAACGGTTTTCAACATATTTGCCATAAATTTTGAAATTATATTATAAATCATATTACAAAGGCTTATTAGAAAAAATAATCAAAATAGTTTGTCTTACCTTTATTGGGAACCAATGTAATATAAGTGACATTGATTTCACTTATTGTAGCCTTCCTTTTATGATACTCTTCAACTAAAAGTGACCATTAAAATCTTCAATAAATATCAAAATTATTGAAAGAAGTTGTAGGAAATCCATCAAGTCTAGGTGCCTTTTTTAAGATTAAAATAGAAAATTACCTCATGTAACTTCTCCATGGAGATCTTATTCATCAAGCTTTTATTTTATCCCATGTGATAATGGATGGAATATTTGAACAATATTACCTTGAACCTCATCATCTTTCCCAACATATAATAAACTATATTTAAAAATATTAGTCGATTCCTTATTTATATCTTCTTCTTCCTAAATATTTCTTCCATATAAAGTTAAAATGTTCATGATGCAACTAAAATAAATATATTTTGATAGTAGCATGAAAAAAATTGGTATTTCTATGTACTACCTTGAGTCACATCTTCATATATTTTTGGAAAGAATATGAATCCTCTTTTTTAATGCATTATGATAATCAAAATATTTTTTTCTTGCATATAAGTATCCTAGTCTATTTCATTGATTTCTGTTATCTCTTGAAAATTTTTGATATTGGATTCAATTTCCTCATTTTCGTTGAATATATTACCAAAATATTTATCATTACAATATTTATTTTTCCCTTTAGATATTTTATCCTTTGAAATAACTTGCACATACTTGATCCTTCAATATTTGCTTCATCCCACCATAACATTGTTAGAAATAGAGTATATTACATCATTTGGGTCATGTAAATGTATCTTCCAAGGTACATACTTAGGACATTAGATTACTTTAGGGGAAAGTTATCTAGTTACTTCATGCAATGTAATAAATGCACAAGTGTCAATGTGCAAGTTGTATATGTGCAAGTTATCCCTTGCACAACTAGGTAGAGTGTTGGCCAAGGAACCTATTTTCCTATATAAGAAGGGCCTCATTGTAATACATATATAGATTCGAGGGACATAGTCAGATAGAGTAGCTTAGAGTATAGTAGTACAATTCTGTGTAGATCACCATCTATTGGTGATGGGTGCAATGTAGTTCAGTAGCTTTATTAATGGAGTGTTCATTTCCTCCATAGCTACATTGTATTCATTTATATCATTTCTATTTATAGCATATTTTAGTCATCTCGTAGATTTACTTTCTTTCATATTATTTTGCATCTTGTGATTGCTATCTCCCATTGCACATTACATCAAAAGCTAACAGTGGTATCAAAGCTACATGATAGATCTAGCCATAGTAGGTCAATAGGAAAACCACCATTATTATTGAGCCTGAGTTTTTTGTCAACCTGATGCATTGTTGGACCAACCACTATCAAAACTCTTAGAAGAGTCTAGGTGGTAGAATTAGGGAGAGTCACAAGTGAGGACTGAAAGAAATCTTAGTTCCAGAAATACTGAGATTACATTTGACTAGAGTCTTTCCATAGAGTTGCAGGAAAAACTCGTGAAGACTAGGACTCAACATTCAATCCACTAGATTGACAAATCATCTAGTGAAGATCATCTAGGATATCTGGAATTTGCTAACTATTGCCCAAAGTTTCTTTTGTTGCAAAAAATTAATTCTCAGATGATTGGGACTCCTCCTACAATAGAAATCTAGGAGACTCCAACTTCATTGCCCAAAGGTCGGCGTGCCTTCATAGTGTAGAGATTAGTTCCTTGTGCAAGAGAAGAATACTATGGAAGAAGACTTCTGGAGAAGAGTCATGGTGAAGTTAGGAGACTAAAGATCTCCATTGCTAGATTGAAGAACTTCATAGTTGAAGAAAAGGCCATAGAAGCCTTGATCCAAAAATGCCATAGAAGCCTTGAAGAAAAGGCCATAGAAGCCTTGAAGAAGATGCCATAGAAGCCTTGATATGAAAAGGCCATAAAAGCTTGATACTAAAAATGCCATAGAAGCCTTGATATTAAAAGGCCAAACCTTGATACTAAAAAGGCCACAGAAGCCTTGATATTGAAAAGGCCACAGAAGCCTTGATACTAAAAAGGCCACAGAAGCCTAGATATTGAAAAAAGCCACAGAAGCCTTGATCCTGAAGAAGACTTTAGAAGAGAATATCTGATTCAGAAGTAGATTAATATTTTAGTACTAATATTTTTGTTGTAGGGAAAGAAGATTCAGTGAGTTGGGAAACTTCCTACAAGAAAGTTAGGAAGAGTATCTTCTTCAGAATCAATTCAGCACCTAAAGAAAAATTGAAGAGATCAAGAGAAGATCTCATTGAAGAACTTCCAGTCTTGGAAGAAGAAGAAGAAGGACTAGGAGAGTCCTACTCGCATTCAAAAGTAGTAAAATCAGAGATCCAGAAGAAGATCTCACCACCAACACTTCCAAGAGTAGAAGGTTGAAGAGAAGGTCTCAAGGAAGACCAATAGAAGTTGCAAGATCAAAGACCTTGGGAAGGTCTCAACGAGCATCCAGTAAAAGGCTAGGAGAGCCTTACTGAAGAAATCATCAAAGGAGAACTCACTGGAGAAATCCACTACCAAGGAGAAGCCCTTGATAGTGAAGGACTTGGGACAATTGTCACCATCCGACAACAAGCCCAAGAGAAGAAGAATTTGGTAAGGAGTGCCAAATCTGAGAAGAAGAATTTGGCAAGGAGTGCCAAATCCTAGAAGAAGAATCTAGTGAAGACCTCAAGATATTCAGAATCTTGAGAAGAAGATCCTGCTTGAAGTTAGAATTCGACAAGAAGACTTGAAGATAGAAGAAGCTCACCAAATCTAGGAGATTTGAAGATTACCTCTCATAGCAAGAAGGCACCGCTTCAGAGACAAAGACTTCTCCAAATCTACAGTAGAAGGAGGAGACCACAAGAGGAGAACAAGCCACCAAATCTTAGGCTCGTGAAAGAAAGTTTGAGACCATATTTTGGTGAAGGAGTTGTTCAGGATAGTCTACAAAAAGTTGCAAGATCCTACTCGAAGCAACAACTTGGTGATCTTAGACACCAAGATCCACATCCTCTACAGAAGTGGCAAAAGAGCTACAAAAGCTTTTAAAAAGGTAAGCAACTTTTGGTGCAAATAGATTCATTAATTGGATTACTTATCAGATTTGTTAAAGCACCTTAATTTGGATTAAAGTTGCAAGAAGAAGAAAAATTGGATTACAGTCTTCAAAAGTGCAAAAAGAGAAAAGTTCTTTTTAAGGTTCATTTGCACATTAATTAGGAGTTGATTAGATTTTAGAATTACATCTATCAACTACCTATCATCTACTTTGGAAAAAGAAAAAGAAGACTAAGTCCTACAATATTAATTGTAGTGAAATTGCATAATAACTCTTGAAGATTCATTTCAGATTATTCTTGATTAGTTGCAGTAAATTGATTAAGTGCATTAATTTGAGAGTTGATTGGAGTGATAAGGTGAAATTTTTAGTGCATTAAAATAAATTTTATTAGATTCATTTGCACTATTCTATTGCTCTCAAAAGGATTATTGTTTGTGTTCTTGAGAAGGGCACAAAATCAGAAATTGTCAAAGTGTCTAAAGACACTATTAGTGCACAAAAATCTGCAACACTTAGTGGCCAAGTGAAGCCACCAAAAATAGGTTAGAATCCTCCAAAACTTGGAGAAGAAGATGACTAACCAAAATCAGAAATAGAAGCTTCAAATATTGAGACTTGGTGAGTCTCAAATCCAAAGCATTACAGGGTTAGTTGCAAGGAGAAAAGTGCAAAAAATTACATCATATAAGGAGCTTCTATCTACTTCTATCTAAGCTTGGATTTGTCATCATAATATCCAAGCAAAAATGGGAAGGTGTCTAAGCAAAGAGACAACCTCAAAACCCCTACACTGCATTCAAAAATTTTTCCATATAAATCAGAATATTAGACTTGCAAAAAGGAGTGCAAGAAAGGGTGCAAAAGGCATCTTATTTACAAATATTGTTACATTGGGTTGCACTTCTCTAACTCATTCTACATAGAAAAAAGGGTAGATTGGAAAGTGCCTCAAAGGCACAATATAAGCAGGTTGAATCAGCCAAAGGTGATCGAAAGCTAGCATTCTCCCAAGCATAGCAAAGAGCCACTCATATAGGCTCATATTCTACGTATCTTGGATGGTCGAACCTACAAAAGATAAGGCACAAAGCCAAGGAGAAATCAAGCAGTGTAGGAGAAAAGGAAATCGAAGCAAGCAAAGTGGAACTATACGTCCAAATCAAGGAGCATTCAATACCTAAGTGGAGCATCACGGAGTCTTCATCAAAGTGCTACCATTCAAACTCCATTCAAGGGCCACCAAAGCTCCACCAAAGCTCCACCATAAGCATTGCTTGGCTGGAAACATCTCAGCATCAATGAAGTACAACAAAGAACAAGGTGGAAAAATATGTTGAAAGGCTTTCAAGAAGGCGTTGATAAGACAAGGGCATGCAGAGGAAAGAAGGCACCACTTGTCATTCTCCAAAAGAACCCTAAAAAATACCCACAAAGAAGATGTTACAACACTATCTTGGTACCCATACTCCATGTGGAAGAGGAGTTACTTATAGCTAGAAGCCTGATATACATCTGTTACAACAAGAAGCCTCATATACGTTGAAGAAGAAACGTCTCTTGGACAACGCTCGAAGAGGGAATAAAAACGTCTCAAGTGAAGGTGACACTTGTCACAAGCATTCGATCAAGTTCGATGTCTCCACCAAACAGCCGAAGCATCTTTGGAGTATTGAAAAATATTTGTGACACTTGTCACTCAATTGACCACCTATTAAAGGTACCTTGGACCTTGGAAAAGCAATTGAAGCAATTCAAAAGAAAGAAGTAGAATCGATAACAATTCGAGCAATTCAGGAGTATTCGAAAGCACTCTCAATCAAACAGGTCAAGGAAGCATTAAAGGAAAGCATTGAAGCCAAAGAGCACATTGAAGAGTTCACGCCCAAGAAGGACAGACTACTGCCATTCGCATCCGATTTCATAAAGGTACAAAGCCTTATTAAGGTAAAATTTCCTCATCTAATTTGCTTTCATTAAAAAGGGAGTTATAAGGTTATATTTTAAGGTTGAAATATTAAAGGAAATCAATCTTTATTTGAAAGCAAAACTTAGGGAAATTAATCTAATATTTGCAAAACACAACTTAGGAGAAATAAGGGATACTACTTGGAATTAATCCATTTAATGTTTGCAAATATTAATGTGTTCTAATTTTCCAAATTTGGGAGTGATAAGGGTTACAACATCAAACTAGGTTATTGGAAATTAGAAACACTTAAATAAAATCCTAAGGGATACAAAAAGAGGTTATTAAGATTTTTTGTTAAGGTTGGAAATTTATAATATTCTTGTCTCAAAAATTTCTCAAAAGGGACAAAAGAAATCCAACATTAAAACCTCTTCAAAATTGAAAAGTGCTTAGTTCAATAGGAGTAATAAGGTGTTAGAAAAGTTGATTTTTGATCTTTACAAAAACTGTACAAAATCAACCAAAATTGAACTATATTTTACAAAAGCACTATATCATATTCCAAAATCATTAGGGAGTCATAAGGCATTCTACAAAACTTGATAATAATAATATCTATCAAATATTATCAAGTTGGGAAGATATAAGCTTTCTTCAAAACCTAAAATTAGGTGTTCATACTCTCATTACTAGGGAGACATAAGGAAGCCTACAAATCTAAGGATTGATATTAGGAAGATTTAAATGGCATCAAACAAATTCTTCCTAGCAGAATCTCAACTACTCAAGGGTCCTAATTATTTCTCTTGGAAAAATAAAGTGAAAGCAATCTTAGTATATGAAAAACTTTGGGATGTTGTCAAAGGGAAAACATAGAGACCTGCCACAGGTGAAACTGAAATCCTAAAGTTTGAGGAAAATGATTCAAAAGCTCTAATGATAATAACCTTTGCTATCACTGATGAGATTCAACCTTATATCAGTTCAGCAAAAAACATCTTCAGATGCATGGACAAGCCTAGAGAAAATATTTGAAGGAAAGAATAAGGCAACTATTCTTCATCTCCAAACTCAACTTCACTCATTAAAAATGAATAGTGGAGAAAGCATAGAACTATTCCTAAGGAAGGTAGCAGATATTAAAGGGAAATTGTTGACCTTAGGAGAAATAATTAAGGATGAAATTCTTACTCAAGTAACCATGAGAGCACTTCCAGACAACTATAAGCATTTGGTAACATCTTTACAAGTTTTAAGTAAAGATACTTCTTTTGATGACCTAGTCAATATACTTCAAGAATATGAAGTAGAAAACACTGTGAAAGATGAGATGACTAACACTGCATTGGCATCAAAAGATAATCCACAAGGAAATATTGCTTCATCAGCAAGAGGATGGAAAACATGGTATTGTCAGATATGCAAAAAGAAAGGTCATAGTACCAACTATTGCAGATACAATCCCAAAAACTGAAACCAAGGAAATCAGATGAATAATGGGAATCAATTTCAACCTCGACAATATCAAAGGAACCCTCATCAACAGTAATCTTAGCGACCAACCAATTATCCTCAACTGGAATATCATAAGAGAAATCAGAAAGGACACCTGGTTTAGAGGATAGAAGAAATTGAAGAACTGGAAGAACCCACAGAAGACTATGAGGTGAAAGCTCTATCAACAAATGTAACATATTACAGAGACACTAACTATTTGCTTGAACAGGTTACAAAGAATGCAGAGGAAGAGTACAAAGTTCAAGATGAAGAAGAAGATCCATATTGAAGACTAAAGTCTTCAATACCCAAATAATGTAATACAGGGGGTGTTAGAAATAGAGTATATTACATCATTTGGGTCATGTAAATGTATCTTCCAAGGTACATACTTAGGACATTAGATTACTTTAGGGGGAATTTATCTAGTTACTTCATGCAATGTAATAAATGCACAAGTGTCAATGTGCAAGTTGTATATGTGCAAGTTGTCCCTTGCACAACTAGGTAGAGTGTTGGCCAAGGAACCTATTTTCCTATATAAGAAGGGCCTCATTGTAATACAAATATAGAGTCAGGGGACATAGTCATATAGAGTAGCTTAGAGCATAGTAGTAGTAGTTCTATGTAGATCACCATCTATTGGTGATGGGTGCAATGTAGTTCAGTAGCTTTATTAATGGAGTGTTCATTTCCTCCATAGCTACATTGTATTCATTTATATCATTTCTATTTATAGCATATTTTAGTCATCTAGCAGATTTACTTTCTTTCATATTATTTTGCATCTTGTGATTGCTATCTCCCATTGCACATTACATCAAAAGCTAATAGTGGTATCAGAGCTATGGTAGATCTAGCCATAGTAGATCAATAGGAAATCCACCATCATTATTGAGCCTGAGTTTTTTGTTAACCTGATGCAATGTTGGACCAGCCACTATCAAAACTCTCAAAAGAGTCTAGGTGGTATAATTAGGGAGATTCACAAGTGAGGACTAAAAGAAATCTCAATTCCAAAAATACTGAGATTGCATTTGACTAGAGTCTTTCCACAGAGTTTAAGGAAAAAATTGTGAAGACTAGGACTCAACATTCAATCCACTAGATTGATAGATCATCTAGTGAAGATCATCCAGGATATTTAGAATTTGATAACTATTACCCAAATTTTCTTTTTTGTAGAAAATTAATTCTCAGATGATTGGGACTCCTCCTACAAAAAAAATCTAGGAGACTCCAACTTCATTGCCCAAAGGTCGACGTGCCTTCATAGTGCAGAGATTAGTTCCTTGTGCAAGATAATAATACTGTGGAAGAAGACTTTTAGAGAAGATTCATGGTGAATTTAGGAGACTGGAGATCTCCATTACTAGATTGAAGAACTTCATAGTTGAAGAAAAGGCCATAGAAGCCTTGATCCAAAAAAAAGACCATAGAAGCCTTGATCTAGAAGAAAATGCCATAGAAGCCTTGAAGAAAAGGCCATAGAAGCATTGATGCATTGAAAATGCCATAGAAGCCTTGATATCAAAAATGCCACAGAAGCCTTGATACTAAAAAATGCCACAGAAGCCTTAGCACTTAAAAGGCCACAAAAGCCTTGATATTGAAAAGCCCACAAAAACCTATATACTGAAAAAGGTCACATAATTCTAGATACTGAAAAAAGGCCACAGAAGTCTTGATCTTGAAAATGAATTTAGAAGAGAATATCTTATTGAGAAGTAGATTAAGATTTTAGTACTAATATTTTTGTTGTAGGGAAGAAGATTCAATGAGTTGGGAAACTTCCTACAAGAAAGTTAGGAAGAGTATCTTCTTCAGAATCAATTTAGCACCTAAAGCAAAATTGAAGATATCAGGAGAATATATCATTGAAGAACTTCTAGTATTGGAATAAGAAGAAGAAGAATGACTAGGAGAGTCCTACTTGCATTCAAAAGTAGTAGAATCAGAGATCCAGAAGAAGATCTCACCACCAATACTTCCAAGAGCAGAAGTTTCAAGAGAAGGTCTCAAGGAAGGCCAATAGAATCTATAAGATAAAATACCTTGGGAAGGTCTCAATGAGCATCTAGTAAAATTCTAGGAGAGCCTTACTGAAGAAATCATCAAAGGAGAATTCACTAGAGAAATCCACTACCAAGGAGAAGCCCTGATAGTGAAGGACTTGGGACAATTATCGCCATCCAAAAATAAGCCCAAGAGAAGGAGAATTTTGCAAGGAGTGCCAAATCTGAGAAGAAGAATTTGGCAAGGAGTTCCAAATCCTAGAAGAAGAATTCAATGAAGACCTCAAGATATTCAAAATCTTGAGAAGAAGATCCTACTTGAAGTCAAAATTCGATAAGAAGACTTGAAGATAGAAGAATCTCACCAAATCCTGGAGATTTGAAGATTACCTCTCATAGAAAGAAGGCACCGCTTTAGAGATAAAGACTTCTCCAAATCTACAACAAAAGGAGGAGACCACAAGAGAAGAACAAGCCACCAAATCTTAGGCTCATGAAAGAAAGTCTGAGACCATATTTTGGTGAAGGAGTTATTTAGGATAGTCTACACAGATCTGCAAGATCCTACTCGAAGCAGCAACTTGGTTATCTTAGACACCAAGATCCACATCCTCTATAGAAGCGTTAAAATAGCTACATAATATTTTAAAAAGGTAAGAAAATTTTGGTGCAAGTAGATTTGTTAATTGGATTACTTATCAGATTTTTTAAAGCACCTTAATTTGGATTAAATTTGCAAGAAGAAAAATTGGATTACAGTCTTCAAAAGTGCAAAAAGAGAAAAGTTCCTTTTAAGGTTCATTTGCACATTAATTAGGATTTAATTAGATTTTAAAACTACATCTATCAAATACCTATCATCTACTTTGGAAAAATAAAAAGAAGATTAAGTCCTACAATATTAATTGTAGTGAAATTGCAGAATAACTCTTGAAGGTTCATCTCAGCTTATTCTTGATTAGTTGCAGAAAATTTATTAAGTACATTAATTTGAGATTTGATTGGAGTGATAAGGTGAAATTTTTAGTGCATTAAAAGAAATTTTATTAGATTCATTTGCACTATTCTATTGCTCTCAAAAGGATTATTGTTTGTGTTCTTGAGAAGGGCACAAAATCAAAAATTATCAAAGTGTCTAAAGACACTATTAGTGCACAAAAATCTACAACACTTTGTGGCCAAGTGAAGCCACCAAAACAGGTTAGAATCCTCCAAAAACTTGGAGAATAATACAACTAACCAAAATCACAAATAGAAGCTTCAAATATTGAGACTTGGTGAGTCTCAAATCCAAAGCATTACAGGGTTAGTTGCAAGGAGAAAAGTGCAAAAAATTGTATCATATAAGGAGCTTCTATCTACTTCTATCTAAGCTTGGATTTTTCATCATAATATCCAAGTAAAAAGGGAAATGTGTCTAAGAAAAGAGACAACCTCAAAACCCCTACACTGTATTCAAAATTTTTGCCATATAAATCAGAATATTAGACCTACAAAAAGGAGTGCAAGAAAGGGTGCAAAAGGCATATTATTTACAAATATTTTTACATTGGGTTGCACTTCTCTAACTCATTCTACGTAGAAAAGTGCCTCAAATGGTAGATTGGAAAGTGCCTCAAAGGCATAATATAAGTAGATTGAATCAGCCAAAGGTGGTCGAAATCTAGCATTCTCCTAAGCATAGCAAAGAGCCACTCATATAGGCTCATATTCTACGTATCTTGGATGGCCGAACCTGCAAAAGACAAGGCACAAAGCTAGGGAGAAATAAAGTAGTGTAGGAGAAAAGGAAATCAAAGCAAGCAAAGTGGAACTATACATACAAATCAAGGAGTATTCAATACCTAAGTGGAGCATCATAGAGTCTTCATCAAAGCCCTATCATTCAAACTCCATTCAAGGGCCACCAAAGCTCCTCCATATCTCCACCAAAGCTCCACCATAAGCATTGCTTGGTTGGAAACATCTCAACATCGACAAAGTACAACAAATAACAAGGTATAAAAACACATTGAAAGGCTTTCAATAATGGGTTGATAAGATAGGGGCATGCAGAGGAAAGAAGGCACCACTTGTCATTCTCCAAAAGAACCCTAAAAAATGCCCACAAAGAAGACATTACAACACTGTCTTGGCACCCATACTCCATGTGGAAGAGGATTTACTTACAACCAGAATCCTGATATACATTCATTACAACAAAAGAAGCCTCATATACGTAGAGGAAGAAACATCTCTTGGAAAACACTCGAAGAGGGAATAAAAATGTCCCAAGCGAAGGTGACACTTATCACAAGAATTCGATCAAGTTTTATGTCTCCACAAAATAGCTGAAGCATATTTGGAGTGTTGAAAAATCTGTTGTGACACTTGTGACTCAACTGACCACCTATTAAAGGCACCTTGAACCTTGGAAAGAGCAACAATCTGGTAGCAATCAAACAACAATCTGACACCAATTTGGAAGTAATTTAGCACCAATTTGGTAGCAATTCAGGAGTATTCGGAAGCACTCTCAATCAAACAGGTGAAGGAAGTATTAAAGGAAAGCATTGAAGTCAAAGAGCACGTTGAATATTTCACTCCCAAGAAGGACAAATTACTGCCATTCACATCCGATTTCATAAAGGTGAAAAACCTTATTAAAGTAAAATTTCCTCATCTAATTTTCTTTCATTAAAAAGGAGGTTATAAGGTTATATTTTAGGGTTGAAATATTAAATGAAATCAATCATTATTTGAAAGTAAAACTTAAGGAAATTAATCTAATATTTGTAAAACACAACTTAGGATAAATAAAGGGATACTACTTGGAATTAATCCATTTAATGTTTGCAAATATTAATGTGTTCTAATTTTCCAAATTTGGGAGTGATAAGGGTTACAATATCAAACTAGGTTATTGGAAATTAGAAACACTTAAATAAAATCCTAAGGGATACAAAAAGAGGTTATTAAAATTTTTTGTTAAGGTTGGAAATTTATAATATTGTTGTCTCAAAAATTTCTCAAAAGGGACAAAATAAATCCAACATTAAAACCTCTTCAAAATTAAAACAGTGCTTAGTTCAATAGGAGTAATAAGGTGTTAGAAATTTTGATTTTTGATCTTTACAAAAACTGTACAAAATTAACCAAAATTGAACTATATTTTACAAAAGCACTATATCATATTCCAAAATAATTAGGGAGTCATAAGGTATTCTACAAAACTTGATAATAATAATATCTATAAAATATTATCATGTTAGGAAGATATAAGCTTTCTTCAAAACCTAAAATTAGGTGTCCATACTATCATTACTAGGAAGACATAAGGAATCCAACAAATCTAAGGATTGATATTAGGAATATTTAAATGGCATCAAATAAATTCTTCCTAGCATAATCTCAACTACTCAAGGGCCCTAATTATTTCTCTTAGAAAAATAAAGTGAAAGCAATCTTAGTATATGAAAAACTTTGGGATGTTGTCAAAGGGAAAACACAGAGACCTACCATAGGTGAAACTGAAATCCTAAAGTTTGAGGAAAATGATTTAAAGGCTCTAATGATAATAAAATTTGCTATCACTAATGAGATTCAACCTTATATAAGTTCAACAAAAACATATTCAGATGCATGGACAATCCTAGAGAAAATATTTGAAGGAAAGAATAAGGTAGCTATTCTTCATCTCCAAACTCAACTTCACTCATTAAAAATGAATATGGAGAAAGAATTGAAATGTTCCTAAGGAAGGTAGCAAATATTAAAGGGAAATTGTTGACCTTAAAAGAAACAGTTAAGGATGGACTTCTTACTCAAGTAACCATGAGAGCACTTATAGACAGTTATAAGCATTTGGTAACATTTTTACAGGTTTTAAGTAAAGATACTTATTTTGATGACCTAGTCAATATACTTCTAGAATATGAAGTAGAAAACACTGTGAAATATGATATGACTAACACTGCATTGGCATCAAAAGATAATCCACAGGGAAATATTGTTTCATCAAAAAGAGGATGGAAAATATGGTAATATCAGATATGCAAAAAGAAAGGTCATAGTACTAGCTATTGCAGATATGATCCCAAAAATCAGAACCAAGGAAATCAGATGAATAATGGGAGTCATTTTCAACCTTGAAAATATCAAAGGAACCCTCGTCAGCAGCAATCTTAGTGATCAACCAATTATACTCAACTGGAATATAAGAAGATAAATTATAAATGACACCTGGTTCACAGAAAAAAAGAAATTAAAGAACTAGAATAACCCACACAAGACTATGACATGAAAGCTATATCATCAAATGTAATATATTACAGAGAGACTAACTATTTCCTTGAATGGTTTACAAAGAATGCATAGGAATAGTACAAATTTCAATATGAAGAAGAAGATCCATAAATAAGACTAAAGTCTTCAATACCCAAATAATGTAATACAGGAGGTTGTTAGAAATAGAGTATATTACATCATTTGGGTCATGTAAATGTATCTTCCAAGGTATATACTTAGAACATTAGATTACTTTAGGGGGAATTTATCTAGTTACTTCATGCAATGTAATAAATTCACAAGTTTCAATGTGCAAGTTGTATATGTGTAAGTTATCCCTTGCACAACTAGGTAGAGTGTTGGCCAAGCAACCTATTTTCCTATATAAGAAGGGCCTCATTGTAATACATAAATGGAGTTGGGGGACATAGTCAGATAGAGTATCTTAGAGCATGGTAGTAAAGTTCTGTGTAGATTACCATCTATTTGTGATGGGTACAATGTATTTCAGTAGCTTTATTAATGGAGTGTTCATTTCCTCCATAACTACATTGTATTCATTTATATCATTTCTATTTATAGCATATTTTAGTCATCTCGTATATTTACTTTCTTTCATATTATTCTGCATCTTGTGATTGCTATCTCCCATTGCACATTACATCAAAAGCTAACAAACATAACCATATACAAGAAATGAGGGCCTTGAATCCACATAGACTAAAAGAAAAATGGATTTGGATGACCATTATTAAATAAATCACTTCTCAAGAGAATGGATTTGTGATTTAATATTGCTCACAATAAAATGTTTGAAGAGATTGTATGATCTATTGATTGTAATGTTGTGTTGGTTTATAAAAATCTAACTAATATTTCTATTATATGTGTTTTACCCATATGTCTATTATCCATATACTAAAATCTTGAAGGAATAACTTCTCAAAGGCCATTTGATTTGATAAATATAGTAAAATATTATATTGATTTAAACCATCTAGGAGTACCACCCTTATTTTTTGAATATATAATTGTATTGAAGTCCACCCAAGAATCCATAGATCAAAATTATATGTCATCATTACATTTTATAGAAATATTCTAAGGTATTTCCAACATCTTTCATGAGGACTAATTATACTTGAAGCATATACATTTAAAACCCCAGCCTTGATGTTTTCCTTCTTCAAACAAAATAGATGAGCAACCAATTGCTTATTACTTCTAGTAATTATCCATCTTATTTGTGCGTGTCCCATATTATTGTTGTACCTCTAAAATATCCTATAGAAGAATTTGCTAGACAATCCCCCATCTTCTAAATATATTTAATGCATATTTTAATTCCTCACTACTTAATTTTATATATTGAATTAAAATAACCTCTTTTATAGGGCTCTTATTCATTCCCTTAATATTACAAGATACCATTTCATTATAAATGTTTATCTTTATTTATGGGCTTAGCCCCACGTCTTGTTAAACCTTAGGATTTTGTTTCCAAATCAATTTCCCTTTGAGTTTCATTTTCTCTTTGTTCTTGCTTTGAGGATATTCCTCTCCTTTTTGAATTCCCACCAATACATTCATCTTCATTTATCTCTTCTAATTTTTTATATTATTCATAATGAGATTTGTATTCTAAATATTTATGTAAGGAATAGCCCCAAAAACAATTTTTTCTTTATGTTGACCTAAGAATGCTATAGTTGAAGGATGATCCTCCATAGTAACTACTTTTTTTGTTGATATGAACACCCTAAATGTTGACTTGGAAACTCTAAAGTGTAATAATTATCCTCCATAGTGATTGCTTTCTTATGCTATCTTGAAAACCCTAAGTTCCCATGGATGTCCTCCATATTCATTTTTTTATTATGTTTCTCTTGAAACCCTAATGTGTAAAGGATATTCTCTATAGTAATTTTATTTTTATTACAAGGAGAGGATTTAATACTACTTGAGAAGATGGTTTACATAGATTGACCTTGACTTTTTTTGGATCCTTTACTTTAAAATTTGCCTTCCTATATTCCTTTACACCTTTAACTCCTAACATTAAACTTATACATTGTACTTTTAGACATGGAAAATTGACCCATTAATATGAGTCGTTTTCCATATTTTTCCTCCTATAAAAGTAATATCATATTTGAGCTTACATTTACCCAACAAAATACCCTCTAAATTTCCTAGAACCTATATCATTGGATCGGGATTGAAAAGAGCTTTCCAATGGTATATTATATGGCCTATTTTGACACAATTTGACCCCTCAAAATTCAAAATTATTGCACATAGGTCTAGCTATTGTGAATTCAAACGTGAACTGCAAATTTGGATGACTAATGCAGCCACCCAAATTTTTTTGCCAGGTCTGAATTTGCAAGCTGTTGTGAATTCAAACATGAACCCTGAATTCAAATGACTGCCACAACCACCCAAATTCACTTGTCAGGTCTAAATTTGCACAAACCCACCTAACCATTTTTTAACCTCATTTTCGTTGTTTTACCATTTAACGAATTTGGGTGGCTATAGTAGTCATTTGAATTTGCTAAAAATAGTACACCAACCTATAACGGTTAGGGATCATCTAAATTTGAACCTAATTTTGTCAAATCTAGATTTTTTGTACAAAATTAATTCTCAGATGATTGGTAATCCTCCTACAACAAAAAGCTAAGAGACTCCAATTTCATTGACCGAAGGTCGACGTGCCTTCATAATGCAGATATTAGTTCCTTTTGCAAGAGAACACTATGGAAGAAGACTTCTAGAGAAGAGTCATGGTGAATTTAGGAGACTAAAGATCTCCATTTCTAGATTAAAGAACTTAATAGTTTAATAAAAGGCCATAGAAGCCTTGATCCAAAAATAATGCCATAGAAGCCTTGATCCAAAATAAAACGCCATAGAAGCCTTGAAGAAAATGCCATAGAAGCCTTGATACAGAAAATGCCATAGAAGCCTTGATATCGAAAATGCCACAGAAGCCTTGATACTGAAAAAGGCCATAGAAGCATTCGTACTTAAAAGGCCACAAAAGCCTTGATATTGAAAAGGCCACAAAAACCTATATACTAAAAAAAGCCACATAAGCCTAGATACTGAAAAAGACCACAAAAGTCTTGATCCTGAAGAAGACTTCATAAGAGAATATCTTATTGATAAGCAGATTAATATTTTAGTACTAATATTTTTGTTGCAGGGAAGAATATTCGATGAGTTGGGAAACTTCCTACAAGAAATTTAGGAAGAGTATCTTCTTTAGAATCAATTTAGAACCTAAAGAAAAATTGAAGATATTAGGATAATATCTCATTGAAGAACTTCCAGTCTTGGAATAAAAAGAATAAGAATGACTAGGAGAGTCCTACTTGCATTCAAAAGTAGCAGAATCAGAGATCCAGAAGAAGATCTCACCACCAATACTTCCAAGAGCAAAAGGTTCAAGAGAAGGTCTCAAGGAAGACCAATAGAATCGACAAAGGAGAATTCAATGAGAATCTAGTAAAATTATAGGAGTACCTTACTAAATAAATCATCAAATGAGAATTCACTGGATAAATCAACTACCAAGGAGAAGCCTTGATAGTGAAGGACTTGGGACAATTGTCACCATCCAAAAACAAGCCCAAGAGAAGGAGAATTTGGCAAGGAGTGCCAAATCTGAGAAGAATAATTTTGTAAGGAGTTTCAAATCCTAGAAGAAGAATTCAGTGAAGACCTCATGATATTGAAAAATTTGATAAGAAGATCCTTCTTGAAGTCAGAATTTGACAAGAAGACTTGAAAATAGAAGAAGCTCACCAAATCCAGGAGATTTCAATATTACCTCTCACAGAAAGAAAAAACCGCTTCAGAGATAAAGCCTTCTCCAAATCTATAGTAGAAGGAGAATACCACAAGATTAGAACAAGCCACAAAATATAAGGCTCATGAAATAAATTCTAAGACCATCTTTTGGTGAAGGAGTTATTTAGGACAGTCTACAAAGAGCTGCAATATCCTACTTGAAACAATAACTTGGTGATCTTAGACACCAAGATCCACATCCTCTATAGAAGCGTTAAAAGAGATACATAATATTTTTAAAATATAATCAAATTTTGGTGCAAATACATTCGTTAATTGGATTACTTATCAGATTTGTTAAAGCACCTTAATTTGGATTAAATTTGCAAGAAGAAAAATTGGAATACAGTCTTCAAAAGTGCAAAAAGAGAAAATTTATTTTTTAAGGTTCATTTATACATTAATTAGGATTTAATTATATTTCAAAACTACATCTATCAACTACCTATCATCTACTTTGGAAAAATAAAAAGAATATTAAGTCCTACAATATTAATTGTAGTGAAACTGTAGAATAACTCTTGAAGATTCATATCAGATTATTCTTGATTAGTTGCGGTAAATTTATTAAGTGCATTATTTTGAGAGTTGATTGGAGTGATAATGTGAAATTTTTAGTGCATTAAAAGATATTTTATTAGATTCATTTGCACTATTCTATTGCTCTCAAAAGGATTATTGTTTGTGTTCTTGAGAAGGGCACAAAATAAAAAATTGTCAAAGTGTTTAAAGACACTATTAGTGCACAAAAATCTACATCATTTTGTGGCCAAGTGAAGCCACCATTAATAGGTTAGAATCCTCCAAAACCTAGAGAAGAAGACAACTAACCAAAATCATAAATAGAAGCTTCAAATATTGAGACTTGGTGAGTCTCAAATCCAAAGCATTACAGGGTTAGTTGCAAGGAGAAAAGTGCAAAAAATTATATCATATAAGGAGCTTCTATCTACTTCTATCTAAGCTTAGATTTGTCATCATAATATCTAAGTAAAAATGGAAAGGTGTCTAATAAAAAAGACAACCTCAAAACCCCTAGACTGTATTCAAAATTTCTTCCATATAAATCAAAATATTAGACTTGCAAAAATGAGTGCAAGAAAGGGTGCAAAAGGCATCTTATTTATAAATATTGTTAAGTTGGGTTGTACTTCTCTAACTCATTCTATGTAGGAAAAAATGCAGATTGGAAAGTGCCTCAAAAGCATAATATAAGCAGTTTGAATCAGCCAAAGGTAGTCGAAATCTAGCATTTTCATAAGCATAGCAAAGAGCCACTCATATAGGCTCATATTCTACGTATCTTGGATGGCCAAACCTAAAAAATACAAGTCACAAATTCAAGGAGAAATCAAGCAGTGTAGGAGCAAAGGAAATCAAAGCAAGCAAAGTGGAACTATACGTACAAATCAAGGAGTATTCAATACCTAAGTGGAGCATAACAGAGTCTTCATCAAAGCGCTATCATTCAAACTTCATTCAAGGGCCACCAAAGCTCCTCCATATCTCCACCAAAGCTCCACCATAAACATTGTTTGGCTGGAAACATCTCAGCATCAATGAAGTATAGTTATGAACAAGGTGGAAAAATACATTGAAAGGCTTTCAATAAGGCATTGATAAGACAAGGGCATGCAGAGGAAATAAGGTACCATTTATCATTCTCCAAAAGAACCCTAAAAAATGCCCATGAAGAAGACTTTACAACACTATATTGGCGCCCATACTCCATGTGGAATAGGAGTTACTTACAACCAGAAGTCTGATATACATTTGTTACAGCAAAAGAAGCCTCATATAGGTAGAGGAAGAAACATCTCTTTAAAACATAATTTAAATAATGTGTAATTTTTTTTTAATTTATTTAATAAGAATTTCCTTGATAATTGCTTACATGGAGTTAAATTAACAATATGAACCTATGAGATAGGCATCTATGAAACAATATAAACCCATGAGATAGGTGCCTATGAAGTCATTACGTTATATGATGATAACAACCAGTAAGACCACTTTGCTTTCTTTCCATTCGAAGAAGGAAAATAATAATAATAATAATAATAAAATATATATTTGGCTGTGTATGGGGAGATGATTTGGCATAACAATTATGTGAGGCATCACTTTTGGAGTGGAGTAAGTGCTTTTTAGTAATAATGAGGTGAAGCGGATGGATGTCACTTATCGAGCATTAAGGAAGGAGTAGTTGGATGGGGAATGCATGCAAAGAGAGTTGAGGAAAGAGTGTTGAACAAGGAGAGCGGCGTTGGAGCAAATCTATTGGTGAAATAAAAATAGTCAGTGGGAAGATGTATAACCAGGTAGACTTGAGCTCTAATTTAAAACACCTTATGTGTGTTATGTTTCTTATGATTGAATTGTTGGAATTATATATTTTCCCTGTTGTTTGTCAAGTGATAAACCACTGCAGTATTATCGCAGTTGAGACTTTTAGTTTAAGAAAACTTTCCCATGACAATACATGGTCAATTCTAGAAAACATAGCACCCATTATCAATGATTTGATGAATCAAAATTTTGAGAGATAGCCTTAATAAGCCAAAGAGCTTATATGAGAAAAGAATAACATCAAATCCAAATTATTGCTATAATTTGTATGCCTGTGTTTTGCATACATGGAAGCTATCTTTATTTTGAACTTGAAGAGATTTTTTTTTTTTAAGAAATTTTTTTTTATAAACTACATGTCCTCTATATTATATTTTGAATTCAAGGAGAGTCGAATCCTGCATGTCTGTGCATTGTATAGTCAAGGATTGTATGTCATAATCTAAGACGAGCTGATGAAATGCATGCCTGAGTGATGCATGATTGAGGAATATTTAATGAGTTCGTCGAATTGCTCAATGCAAGAGTGGAAAATATTTTATTGAATGAATTGGAAAACTTGCATGTTGTGTTTGATATCTTGCATGCTCTGTATGGAATGAGAAGAAACCATCAATTAAAATCTGAGAAAGAGTTCAATATTTTATATGCATTGTGAATTGCATGAGAAGAGAATTCTATTTTTTTATCCTAAAATGAGATTAAAGCTTGACTGCTCTGTGAGAGTGTGAATTATATATAAATCTGGGATGATTTTTCTATAGCATGTGTGCTTGCATGAGTACTGTTTGCATTTAGATGCATAAATGGCCAAGCTGATCCCATACTCTCACCTTTAAACTCTTTCTCCTGACGGGTAGTCTGAATGGGTGATTGAACATGTGGTTCAAGGATGGCAATGGTGATATTGTCGTGTTATGGTCTGCACATGATGTCATGACATCATAGCCATTTTTTCTAGAATGAACAATGAGTGGCTCATATAAACCAAATGCATTCTCTGGAAAATATATTGAAGTGCTTGAAAAGCCATGAATGGTTGTTATATTATCCTTTGAAGGTGAAGGAAATTGAGATGTAATATTGTACTGGTCCTGTAGAGTTTGATAAAATGTAAATTTAGATCTTTCAGATTTAGAAAAGTCATATGAGGTGTTCTTTTGTAGCTTTATATGACTGCAGTGAGTCATGAAATGTTTATAATTGTTGAAACCTTCTCATAGAATTGCAAGATTAATTTTGTGTGCTTTTCTAATTACTGAATGAAGTGAAACATAAACTCTGTTGTTTTAAAAATATATCTAGATTGATATTATGTTGGAAAGTCAGTTTCTTTTTATGGATAATACATTGGAATTTTTGTAGGAAAATTAAGGAATATTTGTTACGTGATAGACCATCAATTTTAAAAATAATTATATCAGCCTAAAATAGAAGACAGTCCAATAAAAAATGAATAGAGTGCCAAAAGAAATAACAAATACTATTCTTTGATAAGTAAAAAAATAAAATATAGATATAAGCAAAAGCATCCAAAGGAACATACCAGTTCCAAATATATATACATTTAATTCTACAATTTTCGCTATAAAATTTTAATAGTATAAATATATCTATATATATATGTACATATGTATGTACGTATGTATAGAATGCGTATATAAAAATTAGACTTCAATATACTTAGTGAAAAGTTTTGTTTATTCATCTATATGGCGACACTATATAATAATAAAATTTGATTGAAAATGTATATAAAATCTCTCTACTATAATTTATTCTACATTCAGAACTTCAAAAATTCTAATGAATAATTATAAAAATCTTTATAATGTTAGATACTTTCTAAGTTCCCAGGTTTATCATTGCCACAATCATAGATTATGAAACCATTCTATCGTAGGCGTTCACCGACGGCTTCCAGCTCCTCAGTCCATAAATTTGGGTTGACCATGAATATGAGTAGGATCAAAACGACCCTTAAGACATGATATTGTGGGTGAAATTTTGCATTGCTTCACCCACTCTTCTTTTTAAGATGATGCTCAAAATAAGTGGCCAAGTTTTGAGGCCAAGCTTTTGCATTAGTGTTCGAGCGAAAGATAGAGGCGGCAACTCCAATGGGCAATAATAATAGTAGGTGGACAAAAAATTTAGGGTGGCTAAATTGGTTTAGTTCCACATATCCACCATGAAATTGAGGATTATTCAAAATGACGAGGTAGAAAATAGGATGGGCAAACATTTGGGCTTTACCACTGGATGAAGGTATTTCAAAAAACCCACCTACTGGGTGGGCAGAAACTTTGGTTGTTAGCAAATGGTGAAAATATTGCAAATTACCATCCTCGAGGATGATGAAAACCCCCACCCATGGTTGGGTGGAAATTCGATAGAAATTTGGGACCAATTTGGTAGCAATTTGATAGCAATTTAGGAGTATTCGAAAGCACTCTCAGTCAAACAGGTTAAGAAAGTATTAAAGGAAAGCATTGAATTCAAAGAGCACATTGAAAAGTTCACTCCTAATAAGGACAAACTACTGCCATTCACATCCAATTTCATAGAGGTACAAAGCCTTATTAAGGTAAAATTTCCTCATCTAATTTGCTTTCATTAAAAATGAGGTTATAAGGTTATATTTTAAGGTTGAAATATTAAAGAAAATCAATCATTATTTGAAAGTAAAACTTGGGGAAATTAATCTAATATTTGCAAAACACAACCTAGGAGAAATAAAGGATACTACTTGGAATTTATCCATTTAATGTTTACAAATATTAATGTGTTCTAATTTTCCAAATTTGGGAGTGATAAGGGTTACAACATCAAACTAGGTTATTGGAAATTAGAAACACTTAAATAAAATCCCAAGGGATACAAAAAGAGGTTATTAAGATTTTTTTTTAAGGTTGTAAATTTATAATATTGATGTCTCAAAAATTTCTCAAAATGGATAAAATAAATCCAACATTAAAACCTCTTCAAAACTGAAAAGTGCTTAGTTCAATAGGAGTAATAAGGTGTTAGAAATTTTTATTTTTGATCTTTACAAAACTGCACAAAATCAACCAAAACTGAACTATATTTTATAAAAGCACTATATCATATTCCAAAATAATTAGGGATTCATAAGGCATTCTACAAAACTTGATAATAATAATATCTATCAAATATTATCAAGTTAGGAAGATATAGGCTTTCTTCAAAACCTAAAATTAGGAGTTCATACTCTCCTCACTAGGTAGACATAAGGAAGCCTACAAATCTAAGGATTGATATTAGGAATATTTAAATGGCATCAAATAAATTCTTCCTAGCATAATCTCAACTACTCAAGGACCCTAATTATTTATCTTGGAAAAATAAAGTGAAAGCAATCTTAGTATATGAAAAACTTTGGGATGTTGTCAAAGGGAAAACACAGAGACCTACCATAGGTGAAACTGAAATCCTAAAGTTTGAGGAAAATGATTTAAAAATTGTAATGGTAATAACCTTTGCTATCACTAATGAGATTCAACTTTATATCAGTTCAAAAAATATATCTTCAGATGCATGGACAATCCTAGAGAAAATATTTGAAGGAAAGAATCAGGCAACTATTATTCATCTCGAAACTCAACTTCACTCATTAAAAATGAATATGGGGAAAGAATAGAAATGTTCCTAAGGAAGGTAGCAGATATTAAAGGGAAATTGTTGATCTTAGAAGAAACATTTAAGGATGAACTTCTTATTCAAGTAACCATGAGAGCACTTATAGATAGCTATAAGCATTTGGTAATATCTTTACATGTTTTAAGTAAAGATACTTCTTACCCCAACCACCTCGATTTGTTACCCTTAATCTTGCAACCACTAGCTATCCCATGTCAATTAAAATTATAAATTGCACACTTCACCTCCCATAGAGGCTAATGAGAGAATCAGTGAGCTAATGGGGAAATTTTGCAAAGTATTAAAAGAATAGGCAATTATGTTGAAAGAAATCAAGGACTAAGAGAGAGTGTTGCAGGTGGAATGCTAGAGCAAGTTTGTTGCAGGTTATATGTTGGAGCAAGTTTGTTGTTAATTGAAGAACACTTTGAATATTTCTACTTGCTACTTGGATCCATTTTTCTACCATTGCTACTTCAACCATCAATGATATAATAAGGGATACCCCCACTATAAGCAGGTCAATTTTGTAAGTATTTTTGCATCATCAGTTCATTTTTTTGTAGTTACATTTCACATTTAACATATTTTATCTTAGAAAATTAAGGTAATCTTTTCTTGGTAAATATTATACCATTGGATTGGGCTTAAAAATAGTTGTCCAACGGTATAATATTTGTCTTATTCTAAATCTATTTGGTCCCACAAAGTGCCAAAAAACTACATAGGGGTCTAGCTATCATGAATTCAAAAATCTTAGACTAATTCATGACCATCAAGCAGATTCAGGATGTTGGTGTAGCCTTTTGAATTTACATGTAAGTGCCAAATTTGCGTAGACACAAGCTGGGATAAAACTTATACTTCCATGTTCATCATCACACTTTGCACTTTGCATCTTGGTAATATATATATACATTATACGTTGCATTTTGCACTATTTCAACATTTATCTTCAGTCATTCATTCATTTGCAATAAGATTTATGCTTTCTCCATTTTTATGTAAGGTTTGCTAAAGGAACTAGGGGATATGACTTCCATGCCATGCAGACTTATTTGATAGTGGCCTAAGTAGATCCCTAATCACTAAAAACTATTTTTAGTTTCCTATATGATCAGTTGCAGGTCTTTCATAAATTCGAAAAGCAAATTTGCAATTAGGGTTATGCATAAGGGGTTCGACTCAAAATGTACTTGTAAAAAAATTGTGAATCCTAATAGAAATCAAGGTGAATCATAGCAAATATTAAGCAAATCAAATCAATCATCTTCACACCAAAATTTGATGCATTTGAAGCCCTAAAAAGTAAGTTCATGTTTGTGGTAAATTTTGACCTAATACATCACATTATATTTTCATAAAAACACCACCATTATATCAAGCTAGAAAAGAGCTTTCCAATGAGTACAAAGAGCTTTCATTATTTGAAACCCTAAGAAAACATTCTTTGGTGAACCTGAGGTGAACAATTGTTAAGGGTTTTAACTTTTGTCACACTTATCTTCTTTTCACCTTCCCCCTTTCAAGATTTTCTAGTGATAGTCCGTACTGACATCATTCTAGTTTCATCCCACCATTGACATCAAGTGGTGTCAAGATTTAGTGTGGGTTTAAGGTCGAACCCTCCAACTTGAAAAGTTAGGTATTAAGTGGTGTACACCTCTTACTCTTGGGATAGCTAGATACGACTAAGATTAGACCACATTGGACTAGTTTGAAAAGAGGATTATGGTTGGAAGGGACATTTTTTGTTTCACTACTTTTCCTTTATTTTAACTTAATCTAAGATCACATAATCAATTATTAGAAAGAACTTAGGCACATAACAAGATTATGCATAAGCGTGAATCATCGCAAATTGGCTATATTTAGGATTTTAAAAATTTTAAATTTGCTAATTTTGGGACCTTTCACTAGGGCCCATTCACCCAAAATTTTTGGGGTGGACATATTTTTTGGGGTCGGTTCACCCAACGGTGATAATAATTATCCTATTTTTATTTTAATTCACCAACCACTTTCACCCAAATCCATGGACCATTCACCTTCAAATTATAAATAATTTTTTTCCTGCCCAATTCGCCACATATACTACCTGTATAAATACTTAACGGGGTACCGATAAACATACATCTAAAACACTCTAACTCAAAAATAGATCTGAAGTAGTGAAAAAATATTATCAATCGACATATTTGTCGATCGGTTGCAGGGGATTGTCAATCGGAAGATATCGATCGATTCCACAAACTTGACACTGATCTATTGCAAGGGTGTGTCAATCGGCATAAGTTGATCAATTGCAAAAGCCTGAATAGGTGAATCAGTTTTAGAGGACAACCTCTCAACATAAACCGATCTATTGCAAAGGTGTGTCGATCAACATATGTTGATCGATTGTAGAAACCTGAAAAGGTGAATCAGTTTTAGAGGATAGAAACTCAACATAAACTGATCTATTGTAGAGGAGTGTCGATCATCATATGTCGATCAATTGCAAAAATATGAAAAGGTGAAATAATTTTAGAGGGGTGTCAATCATCATAAACCAATTGGTTGCAGAGTGTTGTTGATTGATTGTGTTCAATCACATGCAAAGAATTGTTAGTGTGATGATATTTTGTAAAGGATTTCCTATTGACACATACCAATCGGTTGCATAGGATTATCAGTTGGTAAAAATTGATCATTTGTAGATATCTTGTCAATGTGGTGATTAGCTGCAAAGAATGATTTATTATAGAGTATTATCAATCGATCGTGGTTGATCGCATGCAGAGAATTGTCAATCGACAAATACTGATTGGTTGTAGAGGACTGCCTATCGACACATACCGATCGGTTTTAGAGGATTTTCAATCAACAAATACCAATCGATTGTAGATATCTTGATAGTGTGATGATCAGTTATAGAGGATGATCTATTGTAGAGTATTATCAATCGATCATGGCCGATCGATTGCAAAAACCTTAAAGTGACTATCGATGATAGAAAGTTGTGACGATTGTGACAATAGGTAAATTGAAAGCTTCCAAAAATATCAGTGTGCTTGTTTTGTTTTGAAACCTTAAATTTGACTTAATGCCTACTTGTTGTTGTAGCCTTGTTACTTATTTTTTAACCTTTGTTAGTTTCTTTAGAATTGCTAGGTAGAGTATTCTTCTTCCACTATTTTGTTGTCCAAAGCTCTTTTCCTTCAGTTTCATAGGTAGCATAGATGCACTATCTGCAACTGTGAGAGACAAGTATCCATGTCATCTTGTTGTGTGTTAGGAGCATTTTTTGTTGTCAGAGACTATGTTGCTTTGATTTGTTGTTGTTCTCTGAGCACGCAGGCAGAGGTCATTCTAGAGGGTAGCGTAGATTCATCTGAAGACTCATAGATTCTTTATGGAATTATAGTTCAATTTCATTTTCATTTCCTAACATCTAAAGGTTTTTTCTTTACAGGTACAATGTCACCTACTGAATATGGAAAGAACGGAGGCCAATATTTTGGTAAAAAGATAATTCTAAAATATTTTACACAAATATCAAAATACAGTGAGGCATCCACATCTGCACAACTTGAAGGTACAAACACCTTTTACCATCAAATCATTACTTTTTCAATTTTGTTATTGTTAAATATAAAGCCTTTATTTATTAATAGATAATGGTTGTCTACTTATCTGCCTCTTTTTAAATGCTTTGTAAAACTGTATTATGTTAATCCTTTAAAATAGTACCTTTTTACATCCAAAAATGATATAGAACACCAAACATTGAATGTAGTGAACACTATCGACCCTAATATACCTCCACTTGAAGATATTCCAGGGGATGATATGGGACCACATAATAATTTTTATAATAACGACATTCAACAACCACTTCATGAGATGCCTCATACAGACACATCAACCAAAAAATAAAATGAGAGTACAATTAAAATGCAGACCTCTGGAGAATATTCTAGTCAAAAATCTAAACGTCAAAAGACAAGCGACTGGACTATTGGAAGGGATTTTAAAAATGAATGGGCATGGTTATACCCCTTTATTGAGCGAGTTGAGATAGAGAAACTATGTAGATGCATTATTTGTAGTTGGAAACTGGGAAAGGATCATACGTTGCAAAATAAGAAAGACACAATAGAAAAACACTGTGGGAAATTTTATATCAAAGAAATACAAAGTGATGGAACAATTAAGAAATATCATAGGTGGAAGGATGCATCGAAATGTGTGCATGTCAGATATGCACTTGAATACAAAAAAGTAATGAAACACCAACAAACTCTCATTGAGAAGGGTGGAACAATCCAGGCCCAATTTCAAAAAATTCATAAGACCATATTAGCCTCAAAAAATTTGTAGTTTGTTGTTGTATACAGTATTCTAAAAAAGGGTCAACCCATGTCAAATTTTGCTAATTATAAGCAACTATTTCAACTAGCTGATGTACAAAACCTTTCCAATTCCCATTGGTCAGATTGAAGTGGTTGGGAAATGGTAAAATATCTATCATTGGTTGAGGAGGACCTAAGAGAGAATGTAAAACAAGCCAAATTTATTTCACTTTCGATTGATGAGGTAATGGTTGTTGACAACACATCTTAGATTTGCATACATGTTTACACATTCTAAAATCATTTAAGACAACCTCATTTACTAGCACTACATAAGATGATGGAAAATTGTAATGCAAAAAATATTTACAATGTTGTTGTAACCAGTTTAAAGGATATTACTGGAATGGATGAAAAAGAAATGGCCACAAAGTTAATTTTTGTTGGAGTTGATGGTGCAGCTACAATGCAAGGACAAAGGAATGGTCTTTGTGTTAGACTTCAGACATCAATTACCCCATATTTGATTCTCATTCATTGCATGGCGCATAGAATGAATCTTGCATACAAAATTGTGAGCACATTTGAAAATATTGCCAAAGTGGAAGATCTCATCCGTGAAATACATGCTTACTTTTCATGCAGTCCAAAAAGGTTTGCAGAGTTTCAACAGTTTTCTCTAGGTGTAATTGAAGGCAAAAAATTGTTAAAATATGTGGACACCAGGTGGATTTCACTGTTTCTTCTTGCAAAAAGGGTTTTTCATAATATCAATCCTTAGTGGGGTTTATGTATGCACATCGTAGGGATGTTGACAAGACAAAATATTTGCTATATCATATGACTGAGTTGGAAACTCTTCTCACATTATGTGGTATTCTTCCATTGTTGCAAGAAATGAATACTTTGATTAAACTCGCATAGGAAAGAGCAATTTATATTGTCAATTTCATCAGGATGAGAAAACAAATATGTATGCTTATTGATAAGATTTACTTATCTAGAGAAAATTTTAAGGATCCTTTGTTTGATAGTTGGAATACGTTAGTTCAGGTCAATGATCCCAATAGCTTTTTAAAGTTTAACATCAATGATAATCTTTGTATTGCTATCCATGGAAATATTATTCCTTTATATCATTATGAAAAGTGATTAGATACAGTTATAGAGGATGTTGAACAAGTGCCCATAATACATAGAGGATTTGATGTGGTTTTACATAGTACTAAGAATAAATTGATAAGAATTGCAGAATCATTGACAAGGGAAATAAGAGATCATTTTCATAGAGATGAGTTGCTTGAGGCAATGGCTGTGGTTAACCCCATGTTCTGGAATCCTTGTCTTGACCACAATAGTAAAAGTGAGTTGTTTGTAAAATATATGGGCACTCTTATGAAACATTTCTCTAAATGTGTGGAAGTAAATGGCATTCAAATCAATGGTATTCTAAACAAAGAAATTTTGAGAGAACAATCAACCAATTTTGGAATAACAATGGTTAATCAAATTGCACATTTCAATAACCCACATGAGCCTGGTTCCATCACGTGTTTGTGGCAAAAATTGTATCCAAGTAGTGTCTTACAAGAAATGATGAGTGAATATTTTATTTTATATGAATTATGTTAGACAATGATTTTGGGATCTGTTGAAGATGAAAGGGTTTTCAGTGCACTATCTTTTGTGAAATCTAAAGTTCGTAACAGGTTGGACAAAAATTTGGAGAATTGTTTGAGAATGTATGTGTCATCGTACGAGTTGGATAAGTTTCCTTATGATAGAGCTTTGGCATATTGGAAGTCACTAGTGGAGAGAAGAGGTCTCACTAATACTATTGATAATGTGGATAATGACGCTTGTAGTGATGAGATTATGGAGACGTAAAATTCACAAATGCTTTCAAGTTCTTTTGGAGAAGTCGAGAAGACTCTGTTTCAGCTTCCAGCAATGTAAAATTTCAATGAGTTAAACAAATTCATACCATCAATGATTTTTTGGATTTGATATCATTTGTTAAATTTCAATGATTTAAAAAAATCATATAATCAATGATTTTCAGTATTTGATATCATTTGTAAAATTTTAGTGATTTAAAAAATTATATAATCAATGATTTTTCGTATTTGATATCATTTGTATTCATTGATAAGACTTTATTTTCCATACCATAGCTTTTTATTGTTATTGACTGTCTATGTTGACAAAATTTTATGATTTATGCTTTAGCTTTGAATAAACTGGAAATTTTCAAACCCTGCATGCATGTATAATTAGTAAATATTTCTTTTAGAAAGTGTTGTATGTAGTCTAGAAAGCACAATGCAAATAGCATAAAACTCAAGTTATGGAAATAACAAAACAATATAAATGGAAATAGCATGAAATCCAAGTTATGAAAATAGCACAAGACAATCCTCATTATTATATCATAGCTTTGTTATTGAATTAATTGTCTATGTTGACAAAATATTATGATTTATGCTTTGGCTTTGAATAAACTAAAAATTTAAAACCATGCATGTATGTATCATTAGTAAATATTTCTTTTAGAAAGTGTTGTATGTAGTCTAGAAGGCAAAATGCAAAAAGCATAATACTCAAGATATGGAAATAACAAAACAATATAGCATAATACACAAGACAATACTCATTTTTATATCATAGCAAGATTGGCTTTGAATAAAATGAAAATTTAAACCCATGCATAGATGTATCCTTCGTAAACTCAAGCACAATTGAAACAACATAATACTCAAGCGATGGAAATAACACACGAATATAAATGTAAATAGCATAATACTCAATTTACGTAATAGCACAATAACATACATTGTCATTGTAATAACTCAAAAAATATACATGTAAAACATTTATGCAAATGTCTTGATTTCAAATGAAAACATATCATAAAATTATCTTTTTGATAAAATCAAATTTTTAACAACAATAAAACATCTAGGCTATCTTTTTCATTCCTTAGATGGGGGGCTAGAGGTAGTTTCAACTTCTTTTCCCTTTTCAGCTATCGTAACAGTCTACATTTTAAGGGGTCAAGATCCTGCATCTAATCTCCCCACTTCCTCTACTATAGGTCCTTCCTCAGGCTACTTATCAGTCCTCTCCTCCATTGCTCCAAATCTGACCAAGGTATTCTCTATATTTTGCAAGCCTTCGAGCAGGGTATTTTCCTCTTTTGCAGCATCTTCGGATATTGGTGCAAGAACTTCTTTACCCTTCTCCTTAAGAAAAATATCAGGATCCATTCCGTGTAGGATAATGATCCTCCTAAAAGCATTGTTTTTTCAAACTGCTTCTTGAGCCCTTTTTTTCATTGCCATAGAAGCCATTAAGTAATCCTTTGCCATCTGGAGATAGTCTTGCAGGTTTTGAACCTGCTTCCTCAAATTATCAAAGTTGACCTACAAAAGGAAAAACAAGAAGTAATCAACATACAATTACATTTTAAAAAAGAGAACAAAAAATTAAGAAGACATTAGTCTAACCTCGAAAACATTCCTTGCAGCTACAACAACAACAACCATTTTCTTATCACATGCCCATTCATTAAAATAAGCTTGGGCTTCAACATTTAAGTTTTCCAATCTGTTCAACATAATGCCTAAAATTTCATCATTATAAGATGTTGCAGCCTTCACCATGCCATATTTAGCTTGATGTAGTAGAGCATCAAGCTTTTTTGGTTCATTTTCAACTAAAGAAAAAAGTTTTTTTTTTTTTTTTTTTTTAATCGGGCATTTATTTCCTTTATCAAAACTTTCACCCGATACTCCCATTGTTTCATTTCATTTACATATGGAATTAACGTGTCTGTAATGGTGGCTAGACAATTAGTAGAAACTAAATTATTTTCAAAAAATCTTACTTTCTCATCCTCTGTTAGAGGATGAGGGGTGATAGTTTCCTTTGGAGGAGATGAGGTCTGAGGAGATGCATAGGAATATTTTGGTCCTGCTTCATTTTTAGGTTCTCAAAGTAGATATGTAGCTTGAAACACAGAGGGCATGTTGCCCTATAAAAAGAAATCCTCATCAAGTGGAGGATTAGGTAACCCAACAACAGAAGCTTCCTGTACACCTGTAAAATTGCCAAATGACATATTTTTGAATCCTAAAAATTGCTTGGTTGCTCCTCCTTGTGGCCTAGATGGAAGAAATTGTTTTCCACCCATAAACCATTGTTGACCTCGCATTAGAGGTTGGCGTGGTGGAGGAGGGGGCGACATCGACTATTGTCTTCCTTGATGACATTGTTGTGAAAAATCTTAAAAAATCAAAATAAAATTTGGTTACAAAATTTGTGAAGGCAGACTGTAAAATTTATTGTTAATGTATAACACTTACCAACCAAATATGAGACCTGTTGCACAGCTACAGATGCAAATGGAATGTTGGTGCATTGTACATCTGAAAACACATTATAAAAATTAATAAAAAACATAATAATATTTGGTAACAAATTTTGTGAAGGCAGACTGTAAAACTTACTGGTCAAAGATGAAACCTCTTGCGTAGCTACACCAATTGGCAATGGACGTGTAGGTGGAGGTTGTCAAGGATTAGGAGAATTAGATCTTAAGTTTTTGTTGGATCTTCTTCTTAGTGGCATCATTTCCACAGGTGATTCAGAGTCTCCTAATTCCTCTGGATTATGACCTTTGACAACAGCATCCCACTTTGAAGTGGAAGAGGATGCCCTTTTTTGTATTTATGTATAACTTGTTAAAATAATAAAAATAAAAAATATATTGAATATAAAAAATTATTAGTTTCATATAAAGTAAAATTTACCTACACCTGTTGTATTATCATGGCTGCAGTGGCCAAGTCTGGGTGCCACGAAGTCGGTACTTTAGTATTCTATAAATTATAATATGATTCATAAAAAAAAAAGAATGTAGTTGCATGTGTTGAGTGTTGGAGTTAGAGTAGTGGAGGATTTCACATTTTGGAGATCCATTCTGATGCGATGTGAGACATAGGTGCACCAGTAAAATTATTGGTGCGTAATACAATAAACCAAATATGCCAATGCCCACATCAAAATTTTTGTTGGTCTTCCTTGCAGAACGAGTCTGGCTAGGAAGAATTCACAACATGCTCGAAGAAACTTGTTCTGAATATTTGCTATAGTCAAGCCCCTTCTGGACTTGGTAGCGGTAACTACAAAAAGAAACAAACTAGTAATTGTAAAACCCTAGACTTTAAATTCAATTAAATATAAAAATATGCAGTTATACCTATAAAAGAATCTGAGGGGACATCGAAGTTGCACTCTAGGTACTCTTTGTCTTCATCAGTTAAAAGGAATTTTGATGTGATAGGATCACAACCTATGTGAGGCAATCCTATCAATCTGGAGATGTCTGAGGTTGTGAGAGAAAATCTGATATTCTTGTTGTCTATAACAACATTTATTATGGTCGAATCATTGTCGTAACATGCAATTAACTTCTACAGTAGTTTTGTGTCTATGTCAAACTATAGCATCGAAACTAGACCATGAAGACCAAAGTCTTTGACCCATGACGTGTCGTAACCCGGTGTTGTTAAAATTTTAGAAATTAGGGGGTAAACTAGGTTTTTGAAATTAATTTTTGATATTACAAGGGTGGAAGGGGATGCCATTGATTTATTTTGTAGGGTACGAGGGACTCTAGATCAGGGTGTAGGGTGGAAGGTATTATTAATGTGTTGGATAGCATCAGAAAAAGGTTAAAATAAAAGGCGTGTGATGTGCTCTACGTTAGAAAAGGTGAAAAAATGATTGTTTATGCCTTTATATAGACTTTTTGAATGCTAGCATTCAATAAATGATTGACACGTGGTATCTGCATGCAATCATTTAATGCATGGTCGACACATGGTATTGTTGCATCAGATCGATAGTGTTGCATTGGATCAACATTGCTGCATCTGATCGTCATTGTTGCATCCGATCGTCATTCTACATTCGATCGATATTACTGCATCCGATCAATATTGATGCACCACATTGACATTTCTACATCCAATTGGTATAGTTGCATTTGATTAGCATTATTGAATTTGATCGATATTGTTGTATCCAATTGTTATTGTTGCACCCAATCGTCATTGTTGCATCCGATCGACATTATTGCATCCAATCGACATTATTGCATTCAATTGGTATTGTTGCATCTGATAGGTATTATTGCATATGATCGACATTATTGCACCTAATTATTATTGCTACATTCGATCAGCATTATTGCATCTGATCACCAATACTACATTTGACCATAATTGTTGCATCTGATCGGTATTCCTGCACCACATCGACATTATTGTATTCTATTACTGCATCCGATCGATATTGGTGCATCTGATCATCATTATTTCATCCAATTGAAAACACATCGGCATTACCGCAACCCATCAGCATTATTGCATCCGATCGATATAGTCTGATCGGCATAATTGTAACACATTGACAAATTTGAAACACATCAACTACAACATAGTGGCATGGTTGTAACTTATTGGTATAGTTCGATCAGCATGGCTACAATACATCGGCATGTTTACAATGCATCAGCACAAATACAACCATCGACATAACTTCAACATATCGGCATAACTGTAACATATTGGCATCGGGGTTATGCATAAGAGGTAGGACCCAAAAGGTACTTGTAAAAAAATGGCTAATCTATTGCAAAAACCCGACGAATCCTGGCCAACTACATGTATGATGGCATGGCGAATGACCTTAATTTTTCAAAAAAAATGGCAAAAAATGGTGAATTTCGAAGTTCTAATCGGACCAGGTGAAAAAGGAGTTTGGCGATGTCGACCACTTTCCAAATCTTGATCCGATCTCGGATCGAAAGCATAATATGGCCGATCTCGGACCGGATGCATAATATGGTCCGATCATGGACCGGATGTATAATAAGATCCGATCTCGGCCCGAAAGCATAATATTATCGATCATAAAGGATGCATAATATAGTTGATCATAGACGGATGCATAATATGATTTGATCAAGTATGAAGAGAGATAATGGATGCATACTATGATCCGATGAGTAGTTTTGGACCAGAAGCATAACATGATCCGACCATCAATCGAATGCATACTATGATCCGGTCTTGGATCGGATGCATAATCTGATCCGATTTGGACCGGATGCATAATATGATCCGATTTTGGACCGGATACATACTATGGTCCGATCACCCATCGGTGCATAATATGACCCGGTCTCAGATCGGGTGCACAATATGATCCGATCATCGATCAGATGTAGAATAGGATCTGATCCTACATTGTAATAGATGCAAAAAGGTTCGGTTTCAGGCGATGGGCCTCATGCGGAATAAGGTTTGGTTCGGCTGCCACGTGTCACACGTTCAATCAGCAACACCGCATGTCCAATACAATGCTACCATGTGTCAACCCTGTTTCTTCAATCTATAAAAGGGCATCAACTATCATTTTTTCCATTTCATTTCTATGACTACTACAACCAGAGCTAACCTTTCCAATCAACCTTTCGATTCTCAATCCTTTTTCTTCGACTTCCAACTTCTTGTGATGGCCACCCCTTCCACCTCTGCACCAAAATTCAAGAATTTTTCTTGCACTTTGATTTCAGATTTGATGACAACCCCAGGGATGGACTTTAAGTGGCTCAATAATGTAGGTTTAACAACCCTCATTTCAATGCCACAATTCAGAATAGATAAAGTCCTCCTGCAACATATTATAGCCGGTTATGACCATGATAGGGCTATGGTGAATATTAAAGTACGAAATAGAAATCTGCTTTTCACCATCACCCCTGGAGATATTAACATATTGATAGGTCTTCCATTCATTGGTTTTCCTCAAGTGTCGATGAGGTTGCAGCTGTCTCCAGATGACAAAGCACACCTCGAAAGCAAGTACGATCTCTCATCGAAGGATTTGGTAGGTATAAATCTTGTTAATTATATTTTATTAATGTTCAATGTTTCAAATTTGTAAATTGACATCTAATTTTGTTTATGCAACTTTTGCTACCAAATCAAAAAGAGGTTTATCAATCAATGATGTTAACCATCAAACTCTGAAGGCCATTATCAAGTTCTTCCAGGCCAGACTAATTCTTATGGGAAGACCAAAAATTCTATTTTGGGCACTTGCTTATATTGTTCAGTCTAAGCACAATCAAAAGTTTGATTGGTGCACTTATATTTCGGATCGAATCAGGTCCGAGTTGCACACCGTGCAAATGGCAACCAACAAGACACAACCCATTGTGGGCACTATTAATTTTCTTTTAGCTCTATATTATGAGTGTTTTCATAATTTGTAGACTACTCCTATACCAACTGTAGTGCATGCAACACTACAGGCTATTGCTATGTCAGTAGAGGAATTGAAGGTAATAACTACATCTTTGACCTTGACATACTATTTTATAGTTTATCACATTCCCTTTTTTTAATTTTTCTTTTCATCTATATGTAGGGTAAGGTAGACAATACAAGGAGTAAACAGATTGCTGCCACTAGGGGTCACATGCCGAAACAAACTGGTGATTCTGAAGACACGAGCTCTAAAGCAACACCTTTGTAGAGGTCGTACAAACGTTCTAGGCAAGCAACTACTCCTGGGGTTTCTCGTACACCTAGGTATGCACAAAATGTGCAGGCTGAATCTAGTGTGGCCAACCCCTCCCCCATTGCAACACAAATTCAACATGTTTCATCATCTTCAGGTAAATCTATGTGTAGTTAATTTAAATTAAGAAAATATTTTTTATTTTAAGAAGAATTGTAACAAAATATTTTTGATTATTTTTAGTTGATTCTCAAAATCAACAAGTACCATCACAAGTTAGAGGCCATATGCCACCACCACCTCCATTACAACCACCAGTTGCATCACACTCACCGGTTTCACCATAACCACCACTTCCACCAAATCAATGATAGGCACCCGCACATCCTACGCCAATGCCTATGCGAGGGCAAATCGATGTTGGAAAATGATTGTTTTCATAGAGATCATAGGGCACTGCACAAAGTTTTGGGTATGGGTTTTCACACTCATAGAGATCACACATGCCAACACCAAGTTCTGGGTATGGATGGTCACAATTTACATTTTCAACAAATTCATAGGCACCAAAAGTTTCTACAGAGGGATTGGATAATATTCAACTTGATGAGGATTATCTTTTGCAGGGCAACATTGTAGGCTTCAAGGCAACATATGTGCTGAGAGGTGAAGGAGAACAAGGAGAAGCCACTGACCCTGTAGCTGAGGAGACAACATTGCCATCAGCTCAAGGAGCCAACCCTCATCCTCAGGGTCCTCAAACTGAGGATAATATTGTAGATTTTAATGAAAATATTTTATTAGCTGAAACTATAGAAGTTACTATTAATCAATTTGTGTTAAGATATTTGAAGGAATTGAAGGAATGGGAATATCGGGCAAATGTCCTTTTAAGGGAAATCAATACCCGATATAAAAATTATGTAAAAAGAGATTCTCTTTATTCTTTGGTTCAATTTGAACCAGAAAAGCTTGATGGCCTTCTAAAACAGGCCACATCAGGATCTGTTAAGTCTGATTTTATTTATGATGATGATGTTTTGAATGTTGTTGTTGGTAGATTAGAGAACATTAATGTCGAAGCCCAAGCATTTTATAACTAGTGGGCTTCTGATAAGGAGAAAGTTGCAGTTGTTGAGGCTGCAAGGGATATGGCTGAGGTAAGAAAAATTTTTATGTTTCAATTTTCTATTGTAGTGAAATTTTTATATTTCTTGAAAATATGAAATAATTTCAATATAACCCTTTTGAATTATGTTTTCAATTTGTTTTTGTAGTCAAATTTTGAACACTTAAAAACACAGGTTAAGAGCATGGACGTCAATCTTAAAAGGGTGAAGACATTTTTGAATAATGCAATGGAAATGAAAAAGAAAATGCAAGCAAAAATATCAGAAAATAATCGTTTAAAAAATACATCAAGGAGAAGCTCAAAGAAGATCCGAAAATGGTGCTTGAGAAAACAAAGGAAACGCTTCCAACAATACTTGAAGATCCAAACAAAGAAGAAGCACAATTGGTGTCAAGTATTGTGAAAGTACGTGAAAACCTGGTGAGAGTTGGAGCACTTCTAGAAGAGAGTGACACAGATGTAGACAAAGGAAAAGAAATGACAACTCCAACCGATAGTGAAGCAACCAAGCACCAATCAAATGTTTGAAAATTTGAAAATTTAATGTAATATGCTATCAAGTTGACTGTAGTCAACAATTTTGTACAATGTAATATGTTTCTATTTGAACTAATGATAATGACATTATCTCATTTTGTGTTTTCCATCATTCATAGTTTACTTGCATTTATAAATATGTGTTGCAATTTTAGTTTATTTCTGGCTAATATTGTTCACTATGTTCATCTCAACAACAAAAGCATTATAGATAACATTACATATCAACATTAATATACCAATAATAAAATTTAAAACATGAAACATAAATATTTATCAATGAAGAGAGTTGAGACACCATGACATAAACATACAATTTTAAAAACTGCAAAAATATATAAGACATGTAATTTTTAAAACACTAATGTGATATAAAACAACAATTCTATAAAATCTTATAAATCTTGAACAATATTGTGAAATATTCTATGAAGTTTGTGAAATCAATACACTATTGTGTTTATCAATGTCAATGAAATCATGGAATAATTATCATTATGGAAGCTAAAACATTTCAGCTTGTCCAGAATCATTATGAAGCATAGCAGAAATCTGTGTCTCCACCATCTGATCACTGAAAGCATCATCATCATAGTTATCGATCGTATTCGACGTTCCTCTTCTGTCTGCCAGGGAACTCTAGTGTGCCAAAGCTCTATCATACAAAAATGTATCCAACTGATATGAAGACACATAAATTCTTAAACAATTTTCTAAATTTTTGTCGAGTCTATTGCGGAGTTTAGATTTAACAAAAGAAAGTGCACTAAAAACTCTTTCATCTTCGATTGACCCCAAAATCATTGTTTCACATAATTCATATAAACGAAAGTATTCACTTATTGTATCTTGTAAGATTGTGCTTGGATACAATTTTTGCCACAAACGTGCAGTGGAACCAATCTCATGGACACCTGTCATAAGTGATGTTTGCACAACCATTGTTCTTCCAAAATGTGATGATTGTTCTTTCAAAAGATCATTGTTGAGTATACCTTTTATTTCAACACCATTGACTTCCACACTCTTACTGAAATGGTTAATGAGGTTACCCATATATTTAATAAACAACTCATTTGCATAATTGTATTCAGTACAAGGTCCCCAAAACATGGGGTTAACCACACCCATGGCCTCGAGCAACTCATCTCTCTGAAATCGATCTCTTATCTCACCTATCAAATATTTTGCTATTTTTGACAAATTACACTTTGTTTTCTGTATAATAACATGAAATCTACTATGTGTTACAGGAACTTCTTCAAAATCTTCCACAACTATACTTGATTGCCTTTCAAAACAATAAATAGGTACCATATTTTCATGAACATTAATACAAAGATGATCATTGATGTCAAACTTCAAGAAGCTTTTTGGATTGTTCATGTTTATCAATGTATTCCAACTATCAAACAAAGGTTCTATAAAATCTGCTTTAGACACATATAATGTATCAATAAGCACGCATATTTGTTTTCTCATCCTCATAAAATCAATGATATAGATGGATCTCTCTTGTGCAAGATTAATTAATCTGTTCATTTCTTTTAACATTGGAAGAATACCACATAAGGTCAAAAGTGTTTCCAAGTCAGTCAAATGGAACAACATATCTTTTGCCTTATCAACTATCCTACGATTTGCATGCATAAACCCCATCAATGATTGATATTCTACAAAAACTCTCTGAGCAAGTTGATATAGTGAAATCCATCTTGTATCCACATATTTTAACAATTTTTTTCCTTCTGTAACTCCTAGTGCAAACTGTTGAAACTCTACAAACCTTTTTGGACTTAATGAGAAATAAGAATGAATTTCACGAATAAGGTTTTCCACTTTAGCAACATTTGAAAATGTGCTCACAATTTTATATGCAAGATTAACTCTATGAGCCATACAATGAATGGGAATCATATATGGGGCAATTGTGGTTTGGAGTCGAACACAAAGACCAGACCTGTGACCTTGCATAATAGTAGCTCCATCAGCTCCAACGCAAATTAACTTTGTTGCTATATCTATATCATTCATTCCCGCAATATTCTTTAAACTTTTGACAACAACATTATAAATATTTTCTGCATTTGAACTTTCCAACATCTTATGTATTCCCAACAAAATAGGCCTTCTAATATGATTTTGAAATGTGTACACATGCATGCAAATCCAAGATGTGTTGTCCACAATTGTTACCTCATCAATAGAAAGTGAAATGAATCTGGCAAGTTTTACTTGCTCCCTTAGGTCTTCTTTCTCAACCAAAGATAGACATTTTACCATTTCCCAACCACTTCGGTCTGACCAATGAGAACTAGGAAGGTTTTGCACATTAAATAGGCGTAATAGCTGCTTATAATCAATAAAATCGGACATTGGTCTACCTTTCTTGAGAATATTATAAACAATGACAAACTGCATACTTTTTGAAGCTAAAATAGTCTTCTATATTTTATGAAATTGGGCTGCAATTGTTCCACCTTTCTCAACAAGAGATTGTTGTTGCTTTAAGTGATTGTCATATTCTATAGCATATCTTAAATGCATACATTCTGATGCATCCTTCCACTTAACTTCTTTACTAACTTCACCATTACTTTTTATAACTTTTACATAAGCTTTGCCAGCATGTTTTTCAATTGTATCAATCTTGTTTTGAAGCCTATGATCCTTACCAAGTCTCCAACTGCAAATTTTGCATCTACATTCTTTTTCATCGATTTGGTTATCCTCAGTCAAGATAGGCTCAAGCCAGGGAAATATTTCTGCCCATTCATTCTTAAATCCCCTTCCAAGTATCCAGTTAGACGCTTTTCTTTTTTTGGAATTTTTGCTTGAAGATTCATATGAAGCTTGTAATGATTTTGATTTATCACTTTCATTTTCAATTGTGATGTCATTTTGAGTGTTGTCTTCAAGTGTTTGTTGGATGTCATTGTCAAGGGGATTTTCATTAGAAGGCATCTCTTGTTGGGGAATATCTTCAAGTGGAGGCATATCAGGATCGATAGGGTATTCTGCATAGTAGCATACCATAATATTTTTTATCATTCTTGGATAAAAAAATATACAAGAAAAATATTCAAATCATCAATCAAGCACATACTAGGAAGTCAAAAATCATTTGTACCTTGAATTTGCATGGATGTCGTTGGCTCGTTGCATTTCGAAGTTTGGCTAAAATATTTGAGGATACTCTTTTTAGCAGAAGATTTGGCGCCCTTCTTTCCATCACTGGGTGACATTTTACTTGTTACGAAAAATATTTTTCAATTTAGTAGAGTAATAAAATGTTGAAGAGGGTGTACTTTCTAGAGGCCTTAAGATAATATTGTAAATAGAATAAACAAGTGTTTGGGTGGTAGATTATACATACTTGTTTCCTGCCATTCTTTATTGTGATTTTATCAGTTTATGCCACTGGTTCGTTTTCCGGTGAAAGCACTTTAACTGACAAGAGCACAAAGATAATTAACATTCAAATTGAAATCAATTTAAGAAAACTATTCTTTAATCAAAAAATAATTGGTGATACGTATGTCAAAAAATATCATATTATAGCACAAAATGGTCTAGAAACAGAGAATCAAAATGTGTTCGGAGAAACAGAGCATCAATATGTCTTTAGAGAACCAAAGCATTTACACATGTATAATCTTAGCAAGGAAAAAATATCTGAATAGAAACTAAGAATCAAAGAGTTTTAAAACATTCAGAACAAGGCAAAACAGAGAAAACATGGGAACAAAGAGAAAGGGGGGGAAGAGGGCTCGATATTGGTGTGGTGCAGAACAGGATTGAAAAATCATTAAATATACATGTCGAAAAATATAAGATTATGGTACAAAATGGACTAGAAATAGAGAATCACAATGTCTTTGGTTCACCTATTCATAAAGAATCAAAGAGTTTTAACAGAAAGAGAGAAAATAGGGGATAACATGCAGAACATGGCAAAATAGAGAAAAACATGGCAAGCAGAGCAGTGATAGAGAACCTAGTGTAGAAAGAGGTCCAGTGCAGAACACGACCCGCTTGCAAAATGGTTTTTTTTGGTTGCAGAATAGGGTCCGACTGTGAAATGGTTTTTTTTTGTTACACAACAGGTTCCAGCTACAAAAGTGGTTCAGGACAGTTATAAAAGAGGGTCCAACTACGGAAGTGGTTTCGTACAGTTGCAAAAGAGGTTCCTATTGTAGAAGTGATTTTTGACGGTTACAGAACATGTTTTGGCTATAGAAGTGGTTTAGGATGGTTGTAGAATAGGTTTCGAATGCAGAAGTGGTTACAGACAGTTGCAAAATAGGTTCTGACTATAGAAGTGGTTCAAAACGGTTGTATAATAAGTTTTGGCTATAGAAGTGGATCCATCCAATTACAGAAGAGGATCCTATTATAGAAGTGATTTCGAACTGTTGTAGAACAGGGTCCAACTGTAGAATTTGTTCTGTTCGATTGTGAAAGTGGTTCCTACTTGTTAGAGTAATATTCCATCATTTGGGATATTTACCATTTTCCTATCTTAGGTAGAGTTTTATTTACCATATGGTAAAAAGTAGTTTGTTACTTTTTACCACTAGGTTATTTACTTTTACTATTTATCATGTAGATATTTACTGTTATAAATATCTAATGGTTAACTAGGGTTATTTTCTAAATATCCTAGGTTAGTTATCATAGTTATTTCGACTACGTTAAGTAGGTTAGTGGTTAGTGCTTAATTAGCTAAGCGCGTAGTTGTTAGTGTTAGTTTAGGATAATATTTTATATTATTCCAAATACTATTCCTAGCTACCTAATGTACTATTTAAACCTTTGCATTCTAAATAAATTGTTAATGCTTCCATATTTATCATTGGTATTAGAGAGGAGAGCTTACCTGGGCAATCGAAGCGAACACTGGACAAGGCAAGCAATGACATGTTTCATCTGGACCAAATGCCCAAATCCTGGGACTCAGGACCCCCTAGACAGACATGCATTTTGAGGCATCTGGAGCTACTGCATAAATTTCAAGGCTCTGACCTTAGACCAAAAACCTGGGACAAGCACTAATCTTGAGGCCCGCAGGAAGGGTGTTGGCAAATTTTTTTTGGAATTTATGCCCCCCCTCTAAGTAGAGGAAGGTGAGGCCTTCTCCATGGATCGAAGATCAAAAATCAACTTCCAGTGATCATAACTCAATTCTCGACAACTAGAAATCAACTTCTGATGATCGACAACCACGGTTCCCACAAGCGAGGGCCTGAAAGCCCTCTACCGATGACCGAAGATTTTTTCTCTCTTATCTCGATCGTAGGACCCATGAGCGACCCCAAGGCAAGCCATTGAAACATATTCTCTAGCTATCAACCTCAAGGGTCACACTGACATCGACGACAGTGCAGCACAACCATCGAAGCACACTCCAATAATTAATGACATAGAGTCAAGGTGGGAACTCCCTGACACCTAATAACTTGTCAGACACCTATCAAAAATCGATTAGAAAGGGCAAATACATCCTCCATCGGTATCGAGGATAGACCCTAAGCGTGACATGCTTTTCAATACCACACAAGACTACACTGGACACAGGGACATGTGGACCACACTACACGTGGACTGACACCTGCACACACCCCGAGGTGCTAATTGTACGGGACACATTGACGTGGACCTGACACCTGGCATTGCTAACTGGATTGGACATGCAGACCGAGGTGCGAACAAGACATGTTTGGACACATGGTGGGTCTATATGGCTAGTCACATGGTGCATTTTAAGTTGTTAATGAGGCATGATATGTCAGCTTGTTATAGGCAGGTTTGGCAGGAAAAGGGTTCATTGGAAGGATTGCTCGAAGGCAATCAACAAAGGAAGGGCGTGCTTCACCTTTTATTTAGGTGAGGCAAATACCTCCTACTGAATGTGGGACTAAAAGTCCCACATTCTAAAATTTTCTCGTTGAGCGGCAGGAAGCGAGATAATAGGGAAGTTGCTTCCCTTTGTACCCGCCCAACACTGATGTTGGAGTGGTCGAGGGTGAGCAGCTAGAGCGTTGTTGCCCACCTGACCCCGGGTTGAATCCTGTGAAGGCTATAAATCATCTTCTTTTTTTGCTCCAAGGAGCATTTCCAAAGCAATGGGCACCGAAAACAAAAAAAAAAGGTAAATTTTATTTTTTTTGCATTATTTTTTTTATTTTAAGTTTTTTTAATAATAATTTAATATTTTTGATTTAAAAATCATTTCTTTTGATTTTTTAAACCATAATTTTTTTTATTATTGATTAATTATGCTTAAAGTAATTAAAATTTTACATTAAAATTAAAAACAAAGGGCCTTAAAACCCATAAAACATCTTCTCAACCTTGTTAAATTTGCCAACATGAAAGGGGACAAAATCAATCACATTTTGTAAATTTAGAAAACAAGGAGACTTAACATTTTGTAATATTCAAAGGCAAAGTGTGCATTTGTTTTCTCCGAAAGGGGATTTAAGACAAAATTTGCACATTCTATTTTTTTGTAAAATTGAGAAGAAATTGAAGACCTTGGGTCCACTAAAACCAAGTTGTGTGTCGACTGGTTCTGGAAGCCTTTCAAACATGGGTCGTGTGTTGACTTGTCTTGAAAGGAGTGTTATTTGTTAAATTTACAAAACAAAGGGGGGAAGACAAGAAATTGGATTTCTTTGCAAATTTGTAACACAAAGTGAGGAGCACTTAAAACAAATCAAACTTGTTTATTTTGCAAAATCAAAAAGGATAGGCAATTATTTTATGCCACATTATTTGCAAAATTGTAATACAAGGAGGAGACATAAAATATCAAAAAAAAATACACAAAACAAATTCAAATTTTGTTGCAAAAATTAAAATGTGCATTTTCGATTTTACTCGACACCTTTGTTGGCAAAATGGGTGAATTTTTAGCAGTGCCTGACACCTATGTGATAAAGATTTTTGTGGGCATTCTTGTTTGATTATTGCATTATCTTTTGCAATTATAAGTCATAAAATCAAGAACACTCAAAACCCCAAAACTTCACAATAATTTGTGTAAAGCATTGCACAGATTTAAAACCAATTTTAATTGATATTCTCTCTTAAATCAAAACCCCTAATTCACTCTTATTTGTTTGCCTTAATTTCCTCAAACTGATTATTCCTCTTCAAGAGGACTTTCAGGCATGTGTCATTAAATATCTTTTTGAGTGAATTATCTTTTGGTACTCTTTTAGGGTATATCAAAAGAAAGAACAAGTTTTTGTAAAATAAGGAACCTTGAAAGTAACAATCTTTTGCACTAAGGGGGGATAATTCCTTTCTTCCTTCAAACACAGGTTTTTGAAAAGAGGGAGATAAAACTTATAAAGGCAATTAGAAAAGTAGAAGTCATCATAAAATTATACCTTTTCCTTTAGGCTTCATAATAGCAACCATGCTTGAAGTACTTGCAATAAGGAAGGATTATTTGGTGAAATTTTTTGATAACATTGCCTAAGAGGTAAATTTTTGCACAAATTGTAAAAAGGACAACCATGACACCATTCAGTGTTGGTTTCCAAACAAGAAAAACTTAAAAGACAAAGGCACATCATAGAAGCAAAACAAAGGCAATATTTCTAGTGAAGTATCTAATTCCGATTCTGGTTCAGAAAAAGCACACAGAGTGCTCTTGGCTAAGACATTATTGTAAAGGGAAAGCAAATTTTTCACCTTATGCAAACACCATTTCCTCTTTCTCTTTTTTAGGCTTCATAAATAGCATAAGTTTTTGTTTGAAGTACTAGCAATAAAGGGGTGATTGTACCTCTTTTAGGCTTCATAAATAGTAAACTCTCATTGTTTGAATTTCTTGTAACAAAAGGAGGGAATTTTTTGGTGAAAATTTTACCTAGGAGGTAATATTTGTACAATCCTTCACAAAGCTTCTTAAGTTACACATCTTTTGAAATTAATGGGGTAAACATTTATTTTCTTACTTCACACAAATTTTTTGTAAAAATGGAATAAGACTTATAAGGGTGCATTTTTGACAATGACCGACACCTTAGTCACACTTATTTCAGAAATTTAATTACAACATGTTTTGCAATAAGGAGGGGAACTTATAAGGGTGCATTTTCGACAACGATCGACACCTTAGCTACCTTATCTTTTGCAAATTCATATTGTAAATAGAATGAACCTCGTATGAAGTGATCTACTCTACTACACCTAGATATTACAATGACTGGTTACCCATGCAATTCGGTTAGATGATAATATTATAATAAGGACATTCATTGATGTGAAGAAAAAGAGAGGAATGACCCACTTTTTGCTTAGGAGCAGCCAAAGCACTATGACATAGCATGAACCAGCAGATCGAGATATTTTTCACTGTATTGGGACAATTATATACATTACCCAAATAATGTAATAAGGGGGCATGTTAGAGTAATATTCCATCATTTGGGATATTTAACATTTTCCTATCTTAGGTAGAGTTTTATTTACCATATGGTAAAAAGTAGCTTGTTACTTTTTACCACTAGGTTATTTACTTTTACTATTTACCATGTAGATATTTATTGTTATAAATATCTAATGGTTAACTAGGGTTATTTCCTAAATATCCTAGGTTAGTTATCATAGTCATTTTGACTACGTTAAGTAGGTTAGTGGTTAGCGCTTAATTAGCTAAGTGCGTAGTTGTTAGCGTTAGTTTAGGATAATATTTGATATTATTCCTAATACTATTCCTAGCTACCTAATGTACTATTTAAACCTTTGCATTCTAAATAAATTGTTAAGCTTTCGTCTTTTATCACCTACTATAGAAGTAGTTTTGGACGGTTGTAAAATATGATCTAGCTACAAAAATGGTTCTGGACGAATGCAAAAGAGGTTCCTTTTGGTTGCAATACTGGTGAAGGTCGATCACAAAAAAGGTTTCGATCTTGTGCAAAATTATGTCGGTATATTCATCGGGTATAGAACTCAGTCTGAAAATGAAAATGTATCCTTGGGGTGTTAATTATATATAGAGGTATACTTGGTGAGTTGGGCGGGATAATTTAGAAATTTTAAAATTTTAGGGAAATAGTACTTTATTTAGGTAGGATTGCTTATGAATTTTTAAAAATAACCATGATACTCTTATCAAAGTACAATGAACCGACACCTAAAATTTATTTTTCAAAAAAAAATTGGCTAAATGGCCGACGTCCGGCTCCTCCAAATTTCACAAATTTGAATTTTCAAAAATTGTACTTTTTGCCCAAATGGTGAAGTTTCGCCACTATGCATAACCTTGATTTGCATATCTGTAACACATCGGCATGGTTGCAACTAAATAGTATAGTCTAATCATCATAGTTGCACCAAATCGATATTGTTACATCCAATCGGTATAATGACTCTATCTTATGGTTTATTAGCCTTTGATTTTATCTTAAAGAACTAGAATTTGGGCTGGAATTGAAAATTTAATACAAGCGATAGGCATAGTTCCCAACACAAAAAAATTCACCATAGTTTTATAATTTTTTGTGAAATATAAATGCAATTCTCCATTTCTCCTTGGACACAATTCACTAGGATTCAATATTGATTCACCAGGATTTTATAAATAGATTTTGGGGTCGACCCCTTATGCATAACCCTGGCACATAAACAAAATAATTCCAAAAGACTTTTCCCTTACTAAAAGAATAGACTTTACCTTTCTTGTATGTGATTGTGATCATTAGAGTAGGGGAATATTTTGTATGAAGCATTTATTTCAAAACAAAAACAAAATTAAAAATCAGAGAAAAAAAAAAACAAGAACAAAATAGAACAAACACAAAAAATTACTATTACTTTCTAGAATGGTAAAGAGATCATGGGTCTTGCAGATAACCCCATTCAATGCAAAATTATTTATGTCATTGCCTCGATCACAAATATCAAGGGAATTTCATTAGTTGTGTTGGTTGATTATGGTCAATCCCATTCATAATTTCTTCCATATTCAACATTACCCTTATCACAACCTCATCTTATTTTATCTCCTCCCTCTCAACCAATCCCTTCATAATTTTCCTTTCCATAATCTTTCCCATCACAATTTCCTCCATAGTCACTACCATATTCTTCTTTTCAAACCACATATTCACCTCAACCTCTTCATAATAATGGTATTATTCCCACCACACATCCATGTCATGCTTTTCAATCTACATACAATTCTTCTCCACCATTATTGCAATCACAACCATTTCAACATTCTTCTTTCAACATGACACATCTATTTCAACAAGGAAATACTTCTTCCAATCCTACCATGCACTTACATCATAATTCACAATCTGCTTGTCATCATTCCACTTACAATCATGAATAAAAAAGCAATCAACCATTACATCCTGCTATTGATAATACCCTAAGAAAAATGTTCAAGGTTCCTCAAAAACCTTCATCATGTAAGTTTACAAAGCTCAAAAAATCGTTAACCATAATCCTCAAATATTTTTTAAATACAAACAAGATCGAGTTACCTCGCATAAGGCAACCTGATATCATAGCATATTGGTATAATCTTGAGCTACATTGTGAATATCATAGAGTGGATGGACACATGACACAAACATGTAAGAAGTTGAGATGCATGATTCAAGACTTGATTGATGAGGATCTTTTTGCTATAGAGGATTTTCCACTCACTATTGATTATAATTCTCAAATAAAAAAACAATCTCTTACACAACAAATACCTACAACTAATCAAGACATGGGGATATTCCAAAATCCCCTATCCAATCATCACAGGAATCCAATTAAGTTTCATACCCTAATGTGTCTTGTCACAATAATATTATGGATATTGTAATAGATACTACACGAAATCAAGCTCAAGCTCAACAAACTTAACTTGATAAGCAAGAGGTAAATTCTTCATCCAACCAACCTTCAAGACCTCTCTTAGTTTTTAAGAATAATCATTAAAAGGATACAAGCATAAAAAACATACCTCTAGTGTTGAAGCCTCAACCTAAAGTCTCCCTTGATATTCAATAGTAGTTGGCCAATCCTCTAGCCAAGATACCCCTTTTAGAACTTTTGCAAACTTCTCATGTCCATATGAAAGCCTTGTGGGAGATTCTAAGTCAACAGTTTGTCCCTTGAGACATCCCTCCTAGGGATATTTCTAGTGTTGTAAGTTCTCTTGGGAGTAATAATATTTCATTCTATGATGATGAACTTCCTTTCTTATATTTGCAAGAAGATTCATCTCTTTACAAGATTTATTGGAGAAACATTTATCAAAAGTATTTTTGTAGATAATGGTTCCTCTCTTAATTTGTGCACTTATCAATTATTCCATAAAATTGGATTAAAATAGGAAGATCTTACTTAATCTTATGGCATCATAAAAGCTTTCAATGATGAATCCCAAGAAGCTCGTGGCACTATAGTCCTTCCCCTTAGAGTTGGACCCAAGGTCTTGGATACCTTATTTTATGTGATGTCTTTCCTGCACATTACAATCTACTTCTTGGATGCCCTTGGATTCATATGATGAGGGTTGTACCTTCCACCCTTCATCAATGCTTGAATTTTAGATTTGAAAATCAATTTATCACCATCCATGGTGACCCAACACCATTTGGATGTTCTTCAATAATTGAATCACCAAATTATCCATAGTAGACCTCTATCATCATCATCGTCTTCCATAAATTACTCTTCTTCATCTATGTCTGATCATCCTTATTCACCACATAGCACCCATTCATGTCTTTCAAATATGCTCCCTCCATCCTATCAAGACTTGGAAGAGAGTGATGAGGATGAGGGACCCCCTTATCCCTCTGATATTTTATTTTGTAATATGATAAATTTTACATATTTTGATGGTAAATATTTTGATCCTCGAGAGGACCCTCCTTTATTATCTTATAGAGATCTCATAAAATTAGAGATTGCACCCCCTTATGTTAAAAAATGGTTTTGTTCGAGAATGCATAGATTTTCATGCAAAGGCTACTAAAGAAAAATCTATAAAGGAAATTCTCTATTCTAAACCTCCTTTGATTTTGAAGCTGCCTTAGAAATGTTATGCATGAGTCACCTTGTATAGTGTATATAGATCATCTTGTATATATCACCAATTCCATCATCAAAAATAAAACATCAAATAAAACAAAATATATGCATAGGTATTGCATTCTCATCTATTTTACATTTCAATCATTGAATTTCCATATTACATTGCATAAACCATAATCATATATCATATAGTTGCATCTTGCACCTCTTAAGCTTGATCAGTCCAATTGCATATGTAAAATGGTCACATCCAATTATTATGTTATTTAAATATCAGATAGATGTTATCAAGTTCATAGTCAATCTTGGTCTTTTGAAGTGATTTAGAGTTTATATTGAACCATTCACACAATTCATTCTTTAATAAAATCTTGATTCTCAATATTGATTAAAAATCTCTCTCAAATTAAAACACCTCTCATTAAGAAAAATTTTGAGTTTTGGGAATCGATTCTGCCACTTTTGAACCAAAACACATTTACATATTTTAAATATGATTTTGCACAAAGAAATATGACATAGTAGTCTTTACTCCTTAATAAAAAAAATTCCCTTGCTCTCCTATTATGTGCATGGTCTAGAATACTGAGAATTAACAAAATGACAAGATCCCCCTACCCGAAGTAATAAAATCCCTTACTATTCCACTAAAATAAGCAAGTATCCCTCGAAAAAAAGTGGTTTTTACCACAAATCAAATAAATCCCCTTGTTCATCATCAAAAAGGAGCAAGAACCCCCAAATCAAAGAAATCAAAATAAAAGGAGGTAATGATATTGAATCCCTAGAATCCTCAGTTATTCAAAATCCATGAGATGATCTCCATTACAGCAATGGATTGAATGAAACCCGTCTAGAAATGGGGTAGTCTTACACTTGGTAACATGTCTATCACATTAGCAATATTATTTTTTATAAACCAATATTCTCTTACGGATGAGCTAGCTTTTGGTGGCTTGTATTACAAAGTAGTTAAGTCCAACCACGTACAAAATTAAGGTAAATAAATTCATCATTTTATAACACAATGGTTCTTAAGTTGGTTTACATAATTACCTCACTCAAAATTGGTAAATAAACTTCATCAGCACATACATCTAATCCTTGAGATATTTGCATCATAATTAATATTAATATGGGAAAATAATGCACAAAACACACACACCAATTCTTGCCAAACTTGACTTCATATTAGAAATAACAAAGATTCTCCTTGAGTTTTGATTGGTTGAAGTCACTATATCTTCATGGATCTATATAATTGTTAGCATATGCAATTGAGATTAAAACAACCAATTAAGTCATGCATTACATATCTACCACCTTAGTACAATGCATTCTCAATCATTTGTCTCATCATATTACATGATTGCTTATCATACACAAAATTTGCATTTATCATACACAATTTCTTGGTCATGTAGTTGCATAAGGATTTTGTGATGATGGCATGAGATAACCCTAGTAAGGTTTTCTTATTCTTACTTCACACTAGGACTCTTATGCCTAGCACAAGCCCTCTATCCCATTATTCATATTCAGTCACTTATATCATGTCTTATTTCCCTTGATTTTTTATTGAAATTAATCTTAAGGTCACACATTACTTATCACCAAACATTTCATCTTCAATCAATCATTCTCAAAATACTTTTGGATCATAACCTTTCAATGTTAACATAACAACAAAACCTCACACAGGATCCACTTCATGACCACACGCGAGGGGCAACCTCCACTTATGGTCATATGCAAGCACACATCCTTGAGGCCTATTGTTGACTTATCAAAATTGTAAGGGTATATTTTCTAACACACTTTTTCTACAAAAATTAAATCACATTACATTACAAATATCAATCACTTTACATCAAGCCACATCTCATTCTCCTACAATTGTATCATGACTAGCATGATAAAAAGTGCATTAGAAATAAAACATGACCATAAGCATCATTATGTAAGATCATAAAAAAGAAAATAAAAAAGCATTTTGCATTTTCATAACACAAAAAAAACAAAAATAAAGTATGGTATTACTCTTAAAAAAAACACATATACAATCATCATATATTTGGACCATTCAAAACATGCATCAAAATCAACATAATCACATGCATAATCATACATTTTCATTTAGATCATTCACAACATACATCAACAAAAAGAAAAAAAATATTACACATAAAATACTTTACCACTTACCCGGATCCTCCCAGCTGCTTCATCATTGTCTCTCCACACAAATTCCACTCTATGGGTAGCAAGTGTCATTTTTCTCTAGATCTCCAAACTAGGAAATTGAACAATAAAAATGAGTTGATTTTTACACCCACCATTCTTTTGTTCCCTTTATTTATCACACTTTTCTCTTTTGTCAGTCATTTCGAGTTCCATCAAAAATATTGCATTCCTCATGAAACTCGAGGGGGTACCCTAACTAGAAAAATCAGTAATCATTTTTCTAAACATCAATTCCACATGAACCATTCATTTTAAACTATCTACCCTATTTTTCACCCATGTCAACCATTATCACCTCTACTCAAGTGTCTACACATTTATTTGATGCATTTATTGTTCATAAATATACAAAAGAGGGGGCAAAATGTAGACATGGAAAATTGACCCATTAAGATGAGTATTTTCCTTAGTTTTCCAACTAGAAAAATAAGGTCATATTTTAGATTACTTTTATCCAACTAAATATCCTCTAAATTTACCAAAATATTTATCATTGTATTGGGCTCGAAAAGTGCTTTCCAATGGTATATTATATGACCTATTTTGACATCATTTGACCCCTCAAAATGCAAAAATACTGCACATGGGTCTAGTTGCAAATTTTGACGTGAACTGCAAATTCGAACGACTGTCATAGCCACCCGAATTCACTTGTCAGGTCCAAATTTGCAATATTTTGCAAATTTGAATTGAACCATGAATTCATATGATTGTCATAGCCACCCAAGTTTGCTTGTTGGGTTCGAATTTGCACAAACCCGCCTAACCCATTTTTAACCTCCTTTTTGTTGTTTTGCCATTTTAGCAAATTAAAGTGGTTGTGGCAACCATATGAATTTGCTAAAAATAGAGTGCAATCCTATAACAATTAGGGATTTTTTGTATTTGAATCTAGTTTAGGTAAATCCATTTTTTTTTTAAATTCAGTAGGCTTTGATAGCCACCTGAATTCGCCTAAAATGGCAATTTTTCCAATTTTACCCCAAGCACACTGATTTTTTACCCTTAATATTGCAACCACTGGTTATCCCACATCAATTAAAATTATAAAATGCACACTTCACCTCCCATAGAGGCTAATGAGTGAATCAGTGAGCTAATAGGGAAATTATGCAAAGTATTGAAAGAATAGGCAATTATGTTGAAAGAAATCAAGGACTAAGAGAGAGTGTTGTAGGTGGAATGTTAGAGCAAGTTTGTTGCAGGTTAGATGTTGGAGCAAGTTTGTTGTTGATTGAAGAACACTTCGAATATTTCTACTCGCTACTTGGATCCAATTTTCTACCATTGGTACTTCAACCATTAATTATTGAATCAGGGATACCCCCATTGTAAGCAGGTCAATTTTGCAAGTGTCTTAGAATCATCATTTCATTTTTTGCACTTACATATCATATTTAGCATATTTTTCTCTTAGAAAATTAAGGTCATATTTGAGATAAATTTACCCCAGCAAATCATCTCCACTCCTTATATATCTTATACCATTGGATCGGGCTCAGAAAGAGCTTTCCAATGGTATAATATTTGTCTTGTTCTAATTTTGTTTGGTCTTCCAAAGTACTAAAAAACTACATAGGGGTCTAGCTACCATGAATTTCAAAATCTTAGGCAAATTCAGGACCCTCAAGAATTTTGGCAGCACTTCGTTGCTCTGGTGTTCAAAAATTGGATTCTCAAAATATAAGGAGGAAGCCTCCATTTTATAGCCTCCTTGGAATGCATCCAAATATACAAGTGGTAATCAAGGGCGACTATATATCGTCAGGAATGGTGGAAAATCGATTGTCGCACTCACATGTAGTCTGCTGCCAAATTATTCCTTTTTGACTTCATACATGTGCTACCATCTAGCAACGAAATGATACCAAATTGGAGACCATCTCAGGTGAGATGGTCCTACTTCCCATGGGGAAAAATAACCTTTTGATAGGAAAAGGTACAAAATAGCCCTGAGGCTGCCCTAGGTGGGTTAGATGGGTTAGAGGGAGGTCTTTTGGAGAGTGTCCTTGTGATTACGCATTTTATGTGTCTACAAATTGAAATTTAAATATTATTAATTAATAATCATTATTAAATTTTATGAAATTTAATAATTTTAAATGATATAATAATATGATATATTTCCTCACTGAAAATAGTTATCATCCTAATGACTGGACCAAAAAGAATTGTTTTAAGTCATTATCCATAAAAATTTCAAAAAAAAAAATATAACTAGTAGCATATCAAAATTTTACTACTCCTATCAAATATCTATTTACAAACATAAAGTTTTTATATGTATTTATTACTAAAATAATAGGTTTTCTATAATTCTACTCAAGAACGTAGTTGGGGATATTTTGAATATCATCAGCATTCTTCTAGGTGGCACTATCCTCTAAATATTGGTCCCACTAGACCTTACACTATGATAGCTATCTACTCCATAGTTGTAAGTTGTATCTCTTGAGTATTCCAATTGGCTCAACCAAAAATATGTTAGGTCTTGAACCTATAGTGACTTCTAGTCTAAAATGTGTGAAACATGAGCATGATGCAACAAAGAAGTAAAAAACATCATGAATTTGAGAAAGGGAAGGAGGTATAACAAGCTACTATCTCAAATGAGCCCACAAACCTAGGGCCTAGCTTAGCTAATTTTTTGAATTTCATAGAAATTTTCATAGGATTGACTCTAAGGAAAACCTTGTTTTCTACTATAAATTTCCTTGGAGTTCTATTTCTATTGACATAATTTTTCTACCTATCAACTGCATATTTTAATATTTATTTTATTTGTTTAGCATATTCTTCCATTTGTTTTTTGATAGGTTATATGTGGCTTCTATTGGGGGCCACTCCCATCAAAATACCAAAATATTACATTTGTTGCAACATACCTTTTTATTGTAGTTTTTTTATTTCTTTTTTCTCTTAAATATATTCTTCAACTTCCTTGAAGTGCTATGTTTCCACAATCAGCTCCTTGACATCATTTTGATTAAGACATAAAATATCACTTGGCCAGTTGCCTTCTAAAATTTGAATTTCACCGAGATGAATATCAACACCATAATTTTCTAATTTATCTGCTACTTGATTTACTTCTCTATAAATATGCTCACACTACCAAGAGATTACCTCTAGTAATAGATGATGAACATCATCAATAATATAATTGGTATCCAGTCTCCACATCAATTTTTGTCAATAGCATTGATGATAATTTTTAAGTCCCCCTTAATTGAAATATATTTCCATCCTTTTTCTATTACAATTTTAATCCCTATAAGAAGTGCCCTAGCCTCTGCATAGTTGTTAGTTGAAGTTACATATGATTTTGAATAAGTGAGGAGAATTTTCCCTTCACTATTTCTAAAAAAACCACCTCCGCCAAATTTTCTTGGATTTTCTTTAGAAGCACTATCAAAATTAATTTTGATAAACCCAATTTCTTGACATTTCCATTTTACCATAGATCAAAGTAGATCCTTTGTTTTAATTTTGTTGTCGTAGATGACTCTTCCATGTATGTTCAACTCCTGTAACCAAGTTATTAGCACATCTTTTTCTGTAATTGAGACTTCTCATGATGAGCACCATATTTGTAGATATTCTATAAGAGAGGCAATAATACGATTCCAAAATTGGACATGATTTTGAGATTTATTTTTTAAAAATTTGTTTTTCCTTTCAAGCTATAAATTCTAATAAATAATGGCAAATCCAATCCTCCAAATAATACATAATGCTTTAGCTTTGAAATAATTTATCCAACATTTTATCAACTCTTTCAATGTTGATGGAGCTACCCAATATAATTTCATATTTTTTAAAAAATAACCCCAAATGGTGTGAGAAAATGGACAATGAAGAAGTAAATGGTCTAATGTTTCTAAATCCTTCTCACACAAGGTACATCTAAAGGGTCCATAATATCCTCTTCTTTGTAGACTCTCTCATGTAAGAATATTACTTTGAACTGTTAACCAAAGAGATATTGAGGCCTTAAGGAGGGCCTCTAATGACCAAATATTCTTCCAAGGAAAATCTTTAGGAGAAGGAAATTTTAATTGTTCTAAATTATCATATCCCAAATTGATCGAGTATCCACCATCCTTTGATAAATTCTAAACCAACTCATTCTTTCATGTAAAAATCAACAAATAAAACTCTTGAAGCATCTTTTGAAGTTCATCTATATTTTTTTTGAGTTCCTCTCTTTCAACCAGGTTACTAAAAGAAATCCATGATTTGGAGTATTTACTCATAATAATATAATATTTGACCTTTGGAAATTTACATGCTAGGCATGCTTGAGCCAATGGTTTCCATTTTGAATCAAAGATAAGAGGATAAGGCTTCAACCAAGCATTAGACCAAAAATTTGCATAACTCTCCTCATTAAATGACCATATAATATGTTTATTTATCTAATATGTTACCTATCCAACCTACCAAGCAAGATTTCATTCTATCCAAAAAATAGATCCAAAGCTCATTTTTATTTCCTTTATCAAACAAAGGAATACCCAAGTAGGTTTATGGAAATTTTTCAATTTTAAACCCTAAAATATTCACAATAATTTGTTGTAAATCTAGGGTAGTATTAATGAAAAAAATCTAGATTTTTTAGTATTTACCAACTATCCAGTAGCTTCTCATATCATAAAAATATTTATTTAAACTCCATGGTCTCACTAACTGGGGGATGGCCCAAAAGAAAAGTATCATCAACAAATTGGATATGAGATTCAAAGGAACCATTTTTTTCAACTTGAATACCCTTGATTTTTCCTTCCATTTTTACCTCTGAAAAGGGTCTCTCTAATGCTTATGCTAGAATAATGAATAGATAAGGAGAAATTGGATCACCTTGGAAAATTCCACAAGATGACTTGAAGTACCCAACAGGATAACCACTGATCAAATTAGATAATTCGCAATGCTATAACAACATTTAATCCACTCACATTAACTATAATTGATACCAAACTTTCTGGAGATAGCATGTAGAAAATTCTAGGAAACCCTAGAATATGTTTTATTCATATCTAATTTCAAAAGCATACATGGTTATTTTATGGAATGAAGAGAATATATGGTCTCTTGTGTAATACTTATACCATAAAGAATTTGTTTACAATGAATAAAGAAACCTTGTTCTTATGAGATAAGACACCCTAGAATGTCCTTCAACCTGTTTGCCATAATTTTTGAAATGATCTTATAAATCATATTACAAAGGTTTATTGGACAAAAATTATCAAAATATTTTGTCACCTTTCTTGGGAACCAAGGTAATAAAAGTAGCATTTATCTCACTTATTATAGCCTTCATTTTTTGGGCCTCTTCAACCACATCTAACATATCACTCTTCAATAAATCCCAAAAAAATTGAAAGAAAATTATAGAAAATCCATCGGGTCCAGGTGCCTTGTTAGGATGGAAAAATAAAACTACTTCATGGAGCTCCTCCATAGATATCTTCTTCATCAAGCTTTCATTTCATCCCTAAGTGATAATTGATGGAATATTTTGCACAAGGTTTTCTTGTGCCTCCTTAATTTTCCTAGAATCTAAAAAATATATTTTTGAAATAATTAATTGCTTCCTTATATCTTCTTCATCCTCAATATTTCTTCCATCTAGGGTTATAATATTTTTGATATGACAAACAAAAAATTTTGTTTTTGTTGTAGCATGAAAAAAAATGTATTTCTATATCCTTCCTTGAGCCATTTCTCTCTATATTTTTGGAACCAATATGAATCCTTTTTCAATGCATTGTGATAATCATAAAGTAATTATTTTTCTTTCATATAAGAATCTTGATTCATTCCATTAATTTCTACAATCTCTTGTAGATTTTCTAGCTTCAATTCAATTTCTTCCTTTTCTTTAAAAATATTACCAAAATATTTGGCATTCCATATCTTCATTTGCTCCTTTAAATGTTTCAACTTTTGAACAAACCTGTACATACATGATCCTTCAAATTTTAATTCATCCCACCATTACATAACCCTATGGAAAAAATCATGGTCTTGGAGCTACATAGACTAGAAGTGAAATGGCTTTGGATGACCATTATTAGGTAATTCACAAGTCAAAAGAAACTACTAAACCACCTAAAGCTCCTATAGAAGAAACTGCTAAATAATCATTTGTCTTCCAAATCTTCTTAAAAGCATCCTTACATTCCTCACTACTTAATTTTATTCCTTGTATTAAAATGAATGCGGGACTATAAAAACCTATTAATTCCTTAATAACTCTTTTTTATAGGTTTATTCATACCTGTAATATTCTATGATATCATTTTCATCACCAACGCTTTTAGTTTGTGTAAGTGGGCTTAGCCCCACTTCTTGTTAACACCTGTGATATTTTTATTTGGCTTCCTAGATCAATATCCTTATCAGTTTCTTTTTCTCTTTGTTCCTGCTTTGATGGATTTCCTCTCATTCCATTCCCACCAACACTCTCATCTTCATCAATCTCTTCTATTTTTTCATATTTTTCAAAATGAGACTTATCTTCTAAAGATTTATGTTGCTCTAAAGAGTCAAAAATTCAAGAAATAACCTCGTTAGTATTTTCTTCTTTATGTTACCCTAAAAACTCTAAACTGCATAGATGATCCTCCATAGTCATCACTTTCTTATGTTGGCCTAAAAACCCTAAATTTCCTTGGATATCCTCCATAAGATTTTCTTTACTATACTGCTCTTAAAATCCTAAAGTGCAAGGAATACACTTTGTACTACTTTCATTTTTATTGTATGGAGAAGAATTTTAAGCTACTTGAGGATCATAAAGGTGATTTACCTAGATTAATCTATATCTCCTTCACCTCATTTTCTTTAAAATTTTGCTACCCATCTTCCTTTGTTTTAAAATTATTCTTCCATATTTCTTCGCACCTTTAGCTCCTATATTTGAACTTACGCATTGAACTTCCTCATCCCCCATATCTCTTTTTCCTTTTAATGGCTGATTCGAATAAATTGTAATGGCCTTTACCATTTGATGATGTAGAGGGATTTATCTAGTCACTTTCTTAGGAGTGGGAAATCCTTGATTTGACCCTATGATATAATATCCTTGTTTAAAATTGAAGCTACACTCATGCCCAAAAAATTCCATCTCTTCCTCCATTTTCACTTTATAGTCTCTTACCATGTGTTTAATTTCATAACATTTGTGACATCAAAATGCAATATTTTCATAATCCACTTGTTGATCCCATTCTCTTGATTCAGATTTAATTTTAATTGACTATGGTAAAGGTTTAGAAATATCTATGGCAACACATATTCAAGCATATATAGCATGCCATATCTCCTTAGTATTTGGTACTTCCTGGATCAATTCACCTAGAGTATTACCAATATTCTGGAAGTCCAAAAATCCTAATCCATACCGAAAGCCTTTTAATAGTTTTTGTATCCACAAAAAATTCTCACTCGAAGATCTTAAATATAATGCATCTTTATCCCTAAACCACAGGCCTTCATCCATTATTTTATCCCTTATTTCTAAACTAGATAAAAGAATGAGGGAAAATCCTTTTGGAATAAAATTCATGGAGTGATTTGAATTCAATCCTCACATCCACTTGATTCAATTTTAAATCTTAGAAAAACCTAGCCAATATCCATAAAACTTACATATTAACCCTCTAGTTTTAAGAACCATTATATCATGCTCAATCATCTCATCCTTGATAATCACTTCCGGTGTAGAATTTGCTACCTGGACTAGGTTTTCCATAGATTCACTCTTCCTCTTATTGCTAGATAGGGCATCCATACTTCCAAATTGGTCATTCATACTTTTATTTAGGACTTTCACAAATGAATTTCTTTCTATTTTACCTAGATTTTCTTCAAATGAATCCTTTAAATTATCATAAGATATGAACAAGAAGTGGTACTTGTTCTTTGATCACACTTTTCTTTCTATTTTTTGCTTTCCTACTCACATTTCCTCCTCACTCTTGTCTCATGCTTCCATTCACTTTTAGTTGCACTCACTCCTAGCTTACACTCGTACTTGCTTTTGACTACAATCACTCCTAGCTCACGCTCACACTCATTTTTTTATTGCACTCACTCTCAGCTCACACTCGCAGTCCCTTTTGGTTGCACTCACACTCACATTTGGTTGCACTCGCTCCCTTAAATTCCATAATGTTAAACAAAGGAGACTTCATATCCTTCCATTTATTGTAGCATATCCAGTCCAATAATAAATATGTCCTCCACTTGATCTGAATTGAGATGTGTTCTACATTTCCTACCATGTAGTATTTCAAATCTAGGGTGGTATGACTTATTATAGGAAAATTCCACTAATTTTAGATATTCCTCCTCCTATTCATATTGTTGATCCATGCAATACATCCTAATTAAATCCTCTAAAACTTAGTTTACTCACTTGATATGTCTGTCTAGCTTTGGGTGATAAGTAGAGCTAATGTTAAGCTTGGTGCCCAGTATTGTAGTCAATATTTGCAAACATCTAGATATTATTTTAGCATCTTGATATGATATTATCACCTTTGGTATTGCATGTCATATAAATATGTCTTGAATAGAACTTTTCACAATTAAGGGGGGATAAGCCTTGATGTTTCTTTGTATAAAATATGCTACCTTTGTCAATTTGTCAATTATGAATAATATATCATCATTTCAATTTTTGGACAAAGGAAGTCCCTGGACAAAATCTATGCTATAGTATACCATTTTTATTTAAGAGTATCCTAAGAATAAAGTATCCTAGCTAGATGTATATGTCTAGTATTAACTTGCTAACACTCGAGACATTTGGATACAAACGTCGTTACATCATTCTTTAGTATCAACCAAAAATATAAATTTTCTAGATTAATCACCATCTATGTTGCTCTTAGGTTCCCTAAATATGGATCACCTTGTATTTCTTTTAGAATTGGTTCTCCTATTTCACATTCTTTATGTATATATATATATATATATATATGACCTTTAAATTAAAGAAATCCATTTAACTCAAACCAATATCCCTCAAACTTATGATCTTTTGCAATTTTCATTAAACCATCCTTTACCAACTTACAATGTCCATATATTGTAATTACTTTGTCACTTGATCCCTAAATATGGTCCTCATAGTGGCAAGGTATGATATGTCTTCTTCATATTAAATAATTTTCCACTCTATTTTTCCCCCTTGATGTTTTTATCAAAATCATACTCATAAAGGAATTATATCCATCTTTATTTTCTTGCCTTCAAAATAGATTGAATCTATACCATAACCCTTGATGTTATACTTTTAGTTTATAATACTTATCAATCAGATAGAGCCTCCAAATGTATAGAGTGTACATGGTTATTATTTTTTTTGTATGGTATTAATAAAAGGAGGTTTTGAAAAGAACCCCCAAAAAACTTATTTACAAAATATGGAACACTAGGCAACCAAGTTTGAATCCTAAGGTTCCCCACAAATCCAACAAGCCTCACAAATCAACAAGACTAACCAACAATCCAACAACCAGCTTGGAGGAGAAGAGACCAACATTAACTCCTCAAGAACAAACTAAATATTAACATTCAAAAACCAGAAATGGAACACCATCCCAAGGACAAAAAACAACATAGGTAGGGTAAGGACACCCACCAAGAAATAAATCTTGGAGGTATTATCTCCCCTAAATCCTAAAATAGACTTTGCAACACCAAGGCTATTTTGATAGTGTTGAATCATTGCCTAGGTGTCCACAACATATGTAATAACAACCTTTAGAGATCCCACCATAGTATTATGGTTTTCTTCTAGATTTTTTGGACTAAATCTAGAAGGATGTATGATAGATCCTAAGAAGATTCATGCAAACCATCAGGTGGTTGCACATAGGATTTGTTATTCTTCAACACTAGGATAAGCTCCTCTAAATTCGACATCATCATCGAAGCTGAGGATGACTCAATAATTATAGTCTTTTTAGATAGGTAATTGGACCTCCTCATTTTCCCTCCTTGGATCCCCTTAGAATATAGCAAAACTCCCCTTAGAGTCTTTGAATGTTTCCCCTTGGGTTTCCAGAGATAATTAGACTCAGACATCCTTGAATCGTTGGAATTGGAGTGAGTGGAGTGGGTGGAATTTGTAGAGAATATGATAATCAAGGTCTCCTTTAAAATATTCATCTGCCTCAAAGCCATCTCCCAAGATATACCTTTGGCTTGAACAACATGCTCAAAAATTAACAAAGCCAACCCCTAATGGATTGGGTTAGATCTTTTCCTACGCTTCACAATAAGCATAGATTTCTCCATGGAATAGAATAGAAAATAAGATACATTCATCAACCTCTATCGATGCAACTTATTTAGAAACATCGCATGATAACTCTATAGGACATCCCTCTTTGAATCAAGTGTAAAGTAATCCATAATTACTATAATTGCTTTTAGCACTTTCACCTGGTACCCATTCTGGAATACTCTAGAGGATATCCCATGGGGCTTTTAGAACTTTCACCTGGTACCCATTCTGGAACTTCGATAGAAATTCATTTTCATCTAGGAATTAACCCAATTATTTGATCAGTGAGTGTTTTTCCATGTGATAATAGTTTTCCAGGGGTAAGCCTATCACCTCTATAATAAGTGCCATAAAAACCTCAAAACTCCAAGCCTATGATCTTTACCATTCCCTTTTTCCATGAATGTACCATCTACTTTGAAACCTCATTGTTGTACCCATGGAACTTCAAAATGCAATCCAAGAGGCTCCCTTTGTGCATAATTTTTCTAAAATCATCCCTAAGCCTGGTTGGCTCCAAAATCATCCCCTTAATTTTCCTAATCAAAAACCACCAATTGTTTTGAATCAGCAACAAAGAGCCCTTACCACCCAACACCCTACTCTACGATGTTGTCACCCATGAGCTTAAAACATTCACTCGAACGTTGATTCACAACTAGATTCTACCTAGGAATAATGGGAAACTCTTACAATCCAAAAATAGGTGTATATTTGGGAGGTCCCAGCTAAAAATGAGGTTGGATGAAAAGAATGATCCACCAATGCCAAACATAAAAGTGAGAGGGCTCAAATTCTAAATTTTGAAAGCACCTAAACCCAGAACATTTTGGAAGGGCCACCTTAGGAGTTGGATCGGATAGTGAGGCCAGCAAATTTGATAAATTTAAACATAATTCCAACAAATAACCTTATAGATGTAGTTGTTACCAAAATGGTGCTTCAAACTAGGCAAATGAGTAACAACAAACCACATTGGTAGAGAAATATTTGAAAAATAGTACTTCCCATATAGAAAGTAAAGGGACCACTTCATCTAATGACTAAACAAAATATCTCCTTTAGCCAGCATGTGTCTAGAAAGAGGGACACATGTAAAATACCCATGAGTCCATATCTTGCTTGAATCATGATTACCAATGCTACCACAAATGCACCATTAAAAAAACTCAAGGAAGACATAGGGGTGGACAAGGTGACCAACCAGAACAAGCCATAGGGATAACAAACCACCATAGGTCATAAGCCAATGATAAGATCACCAACCACCCAAAAAAATGCCAAGGCAACACAAATTTGAAAAGAGGGAAGAAATGGGACAATATTTTGAGGTGTACTTATGAGAATCCAAATACCCCCTACCTGACCCCCCATTACAAACATAAAACTCAAATAATAGGTTAGACCTAGCCCAAAGTAGACTGACCCAAGGAACCCCATGAACCATACTTTGGTCCTAAGAAGACATACCAATCAAACACCAACTATAGAATAGGGACATCAATTAGATGAAGAAGACCAAGAGGGAAGTCCCTCCTCCACATAGCGAGACTAGTTTGAGATATCCCCAAGTTAGCAAGAAAGTCAGTAGCGCCATTTCCTTATCTAAAGATATATTGAAGATGAACATCAACCCAAGAGTGTAGAAGTCTCTTAGCTTCTCATACTAAGTTTGAAATATTCCAACTAGAGATCTGGGACTCTTTCATGGTGTTAATAATATTAAGGGAATCTCCCTCAATAATAACTTTTATAACATCCAAATAACTCAAAAATAATAGGTCATGATAAATATCTCTAGCCTCGATGAAATGATAGGTTTGGACATCAATATTTTTTGCAAAATCAAGAACCAGAGCACATTTATCATCCCTAACCACCCCACCTACACCTGCCAACCCTAGGTCCCCCTTTGAGGCTCCATAAAATTTAATTTAACCCATCCTAGAGGGGGTGGTTCTCATTTAATAAAATATCTTAGTCTGGGCTAAGTTTGATCGACCCTCGATCTTGGTTTAAGATCTAGCACCAATTCCAATCTTATCACATCCTCCCTACCTCTATTTAAATCCACCTTAATGTAAGAGAAATTCTCAACTACAACTGACATAATTATGAGGAATACGGTGGTAATATCTCTACTAGAATTTTTAAAGGCCCTTTTGTTTTGCTCCTTCTAAATGATCCAACAAATAAATGGGAAGTAAAATTGCCGGACGAATTTCAACCTCAGAGTAGAGAAAGGAGTAAGACATTGTTACCAGTAGTCTAAAAAGATTTTTGGGGGGATCCAACAAAATCCTAGAGAATTCAGCACTAAAGTCAACACCCCATGTGAAAAAGGACATTGAAAAAATATGAGTAACTAATTCCTCCTCCGAGTTACAAATATAACATCTATTCAACAAATATATTCCTCTTTTCTGTAGGTTATCCACAAGCAAAAATTTATTTTGAATAGCTAGACAAAAAAATAGATTTACTTAGGGGTGAGGCCTTTTATCCAAATTTTAATTGAAGGAATCCAGGGCCTGGAATTAGATTCCAAGATGAGGTATGTTGAACTAAGAAAGAACCATCTTTCTCTCCCTTCCAAAACCTAAAAACCTCTTCTTACCCAATATTAATAACTTGAAATTTTAGCTTACCAAAAATAAAATTCCAAGCCCCCTTCTCCATCTAATTCAGGGTAGATGTGTCCAAAGACTTCCACCTCTTCAAATCATTGACTGGTTATAAATACTTAGCCACTTTGACCCCAAAGGAAGCTCTAGTAATAGGATTAATATAAGTTAAATTATCATAGAGAGGCCCATCCAACAACCAGGAATCTTCCCAAAAATTAATGGTTCGACCATATCCCAAACATAATCTACTCTCATTAACAATAGTTGACCTCATATTTAGTAAACCTTACCAAAAGGTAGAGCCCGAGGGTAGGATGTGGTCCTAAAAAAATTACCATCTTCACGTAAGTATTTAGCTAAAACAATTCGGACCCAATCCACATTCTCCTTACAAACTAATTTTCATGATTTTTTAGCTAGGAGAGCCATGTTCATTAGATGGATCTTCTTGATGCCCAAACCACCTTAAAAATAACTACTACAGGCCTATTCCTAGGACACCAAATGAATTAACTTTCTTTCATCGACCCCTGGCCATAAAATAGATTTTTAAATGCACTCAACCTTACGTAAGAGTTTCTTTGGAATATGGAAAATGGACATAAAGTACACCAAAACACTATGTAAAGAGGATTTGACTAGCATAGAATTATCCATAGAGCGTTTTTCCACCTAACGAGTTTCTTATTAAATCTATCAATCACAGGATTCCAAAATATTTCTTTGAATCTACCTTTAAATAGAGACAGCCCAAGATAAATAAAAGGGAGACATGCAATCTCACACCCTAATATATTGGTGATTTTTCTTTGTCTTGTCAACAAGGTATTGAAGAACAAGATCTTGCTTTTCAAAATTTTATTTTTGACCTACCACTTTCTCAAAATATATCAAAATATTCTTCATCGCTCTAGCCTAAAGGATAGAGGCAATAAATGAAAGGAGAGTATCATCCACAAACTGGTGGTGCAAAATTGGATCTAGAGAAAGATTAGGTCTAACACCCTCCACCTCAAGTGATTCCTTAATGGATATTTCCAAAATATTTGCCAAAAGGATGAAGAGATAAGGAGAGATAGGATCCCCTTGTCATATACCTCTATAGCTACTAAAATATCCCATCAAGGAGCCATTAATGATAACTAAAAATTTCACTAAAGATAAATAGGCTTTAATAAGATTGATCCAAATATTTTGCAGAATCCAAACCTGGACAACCCTTTTAGCAGGATATCCCAAGACACCCTATCATACACTTTATTTATATCCAACTTTTCAATATCCCAATTTTATCGATAAAGTGTACTAATTCATGAACAACAATGACACCATCCAAAATTTGTCTCCTATGAACAAAACCAGATTGGGCTTCATCGACTAGAATAGGCAAGAATAGTTTTAACCTATTAGCCAAAAATTTCATCATGATTTTGTAGATAGTATTGCATAAACTAATAGGTCTAAAATCTCTAAAGTATTTCAACTCAAGTGATTTTAGGATTAGAGTCAGAATAGAGAAATTTACCCCATAAGGAATGAATTTCATCCTCTGAATCTCTATTAAATCCTCTGCTACTTTATTGCCCAAAATGTGCCAATACTTCTAAAAATATGGAGGGGAAAATCCATCAGGTATAGGGGCCTTCAATCCTTCCATAGAAAATATTGTAAATTTGATAGCTTCATCATTAAAAGGAGAAATTAGAGAAGAGTTCATATCTGGAGACACCAATGATAGGATGTTCCTAAGGAGGTTACACTCTGCATCTTTATCCCCATCATCTTTGACCCCAAGAAGAGTTTTGAAAAAGGAGACTACTTTGGCTCTAATTCCCTAGACCTTTGACACTTTGGACCCATCCTCCCTTATGATTTCCCTTATTTTATTAGCAACTCTATGCTTTAAATTGGATGTGTGAAAGAACTTTGTACTTCTATCATCCTCATTGAGCCAACGTAGTCTAGATTTTTATTTCCACATTAGTTCTTCTTGAGCTAACGTATTATGAAGGTTAAAATAAAATTTATTTTTCTTTGATTCGGGTCTCTTCAAAACAAGATCCTTCTTCCACATTCGCTTTGACTAGCTTGAGTTTAGTTTTCAGTATCTTTCCTTATAGTAACATTACAAGAAATAACTTTGTTCCACTCCTTGAGCTTGAACTTGATAACTTTTAGTTTGAATCCCACTTAGGAAGCTTTAGGACACAAGGCAGATATTCCACCACTCCACTCTATTTTCAAGGTCTAGATGATAACACCACATAGCCTCAAACATGAAAGGTCTAGGGAAGAAATCCACATCCTATTGCAACTCAAACCATAAGGGTCTATGGTCTGAACCGATTCTAGGGATGGAACAAAGAGTAGCATCCCAAAAAAAATGAAGACACTCTTTAGAAAGTAAAATTATATCCAGCCTAATTTGAATGAGTTGATAACCTATTCTTCTATTACTCTAGGTGTATTTAGAAGCTTTCAACTTTCAAGTCCATATCCAGATTCATCATAAAGGGAATAATTCAACTCATAAGGCTTGAGCTTGTAAGATTCATATGATATTACCCACCCATCCTACATTAGTACTAAACCTAATACCTCACTTGAGGTATTTGTGGTAATATAAAATTTTATGTTATGGTCAAGCAACTTTATGATTGAAGTTCTTCTCAAATTTTTCTTAAGGAGTTAGAAATATTACTCATACCGTTCTAACCACTCAAATAGTTTTCCTTTACAATGATGGGATTTGATGGGGTTGGCTATTTTAGAAAACCCTTCCATAAATCACCCATAATATGTTGTTAAAACTATAAAATTACACATGCAATGAATAAATTTTAAAGTTGGTCATTCTAGTATGGATATAACCTTTGTTAGATCCATTATTATTCACTAAAAAGATATTCTATGGTCCAAATAATATATCTTATTTTGTAAAAAACATATTTGGAAACCATCCTATAAATTTGGTCTTCTCTTAGCCTATTTATCACCATCCAAATATCCAAAATGCCCCCTATCATTCCAGGTCAAATCAAAATGTCATCTAGAAATATGATGATGAACTTATCTAAAAAATCCTAGGACACACTATTCATAAAATTAATAGAATATACAAATGCATTTATAAGACCAAAATGTACCACTATAAATTCATAGTGTCCATACTTGGTTCTGAAGGTGGTCTTAGGAATTTTCTCCACCTCTATCCTTAACTCATGATACCATGATCTATCTTATTTTTAGAATATACTTCCCTCATTTGGTCAAGCAAATTATCAATCCTAGGAATAGGTTAATAGTTCTTCAATATGGATTTGTTAAGCATTCGATAATTGATGCATGGTCACAATATTCCATCTTTCTTCTTCATAATGATTATTGGGGCACCCCATAGTGATAAACTAGGTCAAATAAAACATTTTGATAAATTCTCATAAAATTGAGAGTTTTATTTGAAAATCATAATTGTAGTCATCTTGTACAGTGTCGTAGACTAAAATTTGACTCTTGACATGATATCTAAGGATAATTCACACTTCCTTTGGGGAGATAAACTTACAATTTCCTCTAAAAAACATATTGATGCCTATTTAAAAAGGATAGTCCTTATAGGTGTTAGGTTGTGGAGTCTGATCTCGGCTAAATATGGATAAAATAGTTATCTATTCCTTAAATGGACTATAGATTACCAATCCCGAACCAGAGGCAGAAAAAAAAAAATTAATTTTAGGATTGGTTAAAATTAAGTTTTTTTAATTGTAAACTTTCTATGTTTGAAGGTCTTAAGTGGGGATTGAGCTAATTATAGAATGCTTGTTTTAGCATGCATGTAATTGGGTTTCCCTATTTATGTAATACCTCTGGTAGAGAGGATTGTATCTTATTTATGGGAAGTTCATAGGATTGTGCATATATTGTCTATAGCTTGATGCAAGGGTATTTGCATGTTGAATTACTGTTAGAGTAATTGTGTGGAGATGCTGGTGTTTTGAAAAGGAATTTGCAACTGGTTGTGTTGCAGAATTACTCCCTTCAGAGATTGTATTGGTTTTAATACAAAGGACTAGTGTTGGGTGAACCACATTATATGTTGTGTTTTCTCTTACCTTGCTTTTTTATTGCTCTTATGTATTTTACATTTTATGCAGTGAATCTGAATAATTGTTATTAGATATGGGCTACGTCAAGCAAACAAGAGCTACACCTCCTTTTCTATTATTATTCACGTTGCCCGTAATGGGATATTACAATCAATATAAAGGAAACTCTTACAACCCTAAACTATAATGTGGTATTAGAATACCATGGGTACAATACCATGGGCTAAAACCACTCATGCCCACTAATCACGAGAATCCCACCAATGCCTTCGAAAATAGCTTTGATAATATATCCAAAAAAAGCAAGAGCCCAAAAATGGGGTCTGTCGTACAATACTTCCTCTGCAAAGGATGAGACACATCCAACATTCTCCCACTTATTGAATACTTTGCATACAGGTTGTAATCAATGTTAGTTCCAACACTCAGTATAGCCAGACCCATTTCAACTATACAAAACATGAACTTTTCTGTGCTAACTGCCTTGGTTAAAGCATCTGCAACATTTTCCTTAGTATCCACTTTTTCCAGCAACACTTTCTTCTGTTCAATCATGTCCTTACTGAAGTGGTACTTTGTATCAATGTACTTTGTTCTTGAATGGTAAGTTGGGTTCTTTACCAAAAATATAGCACTTTGTATGTTACAGTTTATCTTCATAGCTCCTTGAAAGAACCCAATCTCAGCACATAGTCTTTGTAGCCATACGGCTTCCTTACTTGCATCTGTGGCTGCCATGTATTCAACTTCAGTGGTTGAAAGAGCAACAATAGTTTACCTTTTGCTCATCCAACTAATAATAGGTAGGATATTTATTATCCTCAAATTTATCTATATGTGCAATGTACAAAATACATCCTTTCCTCTAAGCCTTTTTAAGCTACATTATTGAGTTTTATTTTAATTGACATAAATTTTCTACCTTTCCATATAAAATGTTAAAACAAAAGTAAAACTAATAGTATGTCAAAATTTTACTACTCCTATATAACATCTTATTGCAAACATGAAGATGATTTGTATACATATTTATTACTAACATATGTTTTTCTATAGTTCTATTCAAGAAAGTAAATATCAATAGTTAAAATATCATCAATGTTCATCCAAATTACACTATCCTCAGAATATTGATCCCATTGGACCTTACATTATGACACTTATTTTTTCCTTAGTTGAAAAATGCATTTCTCTATTATTTTGATTGGATCAACCAAAAATACTTTTGGGTATTGAATATGTAGTGGTTTCTAGTATAGAATATGGTGAAACATGAGCATGGTATGGTTTCAATAAAGATACACAAAAAAATATCATGATTTTGAGAAGGTAAAAGAGGTACAGAAAGCCATTATTCCACTAGTTTTACCACTTCTAGTATCTCAAATAAGCCCCAAAACCTAAGGGTTAGCTTAGCTATTTTTTAAATTCACAAAATGTTTTATTGGTTTGGCTATTAGGAAAACCTTGTTCCCTACCACAAACTTTCTTGGGGTTTGTTTATATCAGCTTAATATTTTTTCTATCAATTATTGTTTCAATCTCAAATTATAAGTTTAAAACATTCTTCTATTTTTTTAGCATATCTAGTTCAACAACTAATTTTTTCTTGACTTAATTCAAACATAGATGTGTTCTACAATTTCTACCATATAATGATTCAAAGCCATCCCTATGTTATGTTGACGTATGTTACATTATTTGGTACATGCTAATGTACCCCCATGCTACCTTCATGGTACAATTGTAAATATGTAATACATTAGGGTTAATATATAGTTTAGAAAGTGTGATTTATATTTCTCATTTTATGTAAGTGTCAATATGTAGGAAATGCACAAGTGTCATGTAAGAGTGCAATGTGTAGGAAATGCACAAGTTTCATGTAAGAGTGCAATGTGTAGGAAATGCACAAGTTTCATGTAAGTTAGAGTGCAAGTGTATATTGAGAGAATGTGCACAATTTTCATGTAAGTAAGTGTACAAATATGTAATGTGAGGATGTGCACAAGTGTCTAGATTAGGAATGTATGTAGAAGTAAAAGAGTCGTATATATGTGTGCAAGTGTTGTAGAGTCAAGTGTCCATCTAGTATGCAAGTGGCAAGATGATATACCAAGAGTCATGAGACTTGGCATATGGAGAGAAATAGTCAAATACATGAAGAGTCATATTACTATGGCTATATTATGGAGACAATTCTCCATGGGAGAGCAATTTAATTCATATATCTCATTAAAATTATTATATAGGCCTTGATATACATATTAATTTGCTCATATATTATTCTAATTTATATTATTGATATTTTGACCTTTAATATTGTGGCTATTTTATATTGGATCCTATGATATTTTGTGATAGTAAAGGCTTAAAAATTTAATAGTGGTATCAGAGCTACTACCTAACTCTGTCTATTTTGATAGAGTTTGTTTTATTAGCCACCATATTTTTTATATAACTTTGTCTGTTTTTTATAAAGTTAAGTTAGAGTTTGTTCACTTTGAAGGTAGTGAAGACTTGGACTCTAGTTTTTAAAGGTCTTACAAGAGTAGAAATTGAGGGTACAAGGATTTAGTTACCCTAATTCGAAGCTAGGGTCTTTCCACTTGGTTGACTAAAAATCAATGAAGACTAGGAATCAGCTATATTGATAGAGGAAGCCAACTCAAATAAAAGTTAGATATTTGATATTGGAAATCAACTCAAGAGAAATTTGGATATCGATTGATTGGAAGTAGACATAGAATATAGTTGGAGATTTAGGGACATACAAAGTCACCCTGATATTATTTTGGATTCTCTAGAGAAAGAGGAGAATCATTATTAAAGATTCAAGCAAAACTAACTCAGGAGATAGTTGGTCATTTAAGGATTTACAAAGCCACCCTAACATTGATATTGAGTTCTCTAAAAAAATAGAATTATATTTTGTTCTTAGGTGTGACCTAAGATATTGAATATTGTACCTTAAAAAGGTTGAAAAGCTTCCTATAGAAGATAGATAAGAATTTTGACTTCGAAGTTTTTGAAGAGAATTAAAGCTTCCATAAGATAGCAAAATAGAAGAAGTACATATCTTATATGATAGATGATAAGAAAAGTAGAAGATAAGCAAATCATAGAGAGGAAATTATTCTGAATCCATTTGAAGAAAGAATATTTTCACTAAAACAGTGAAAATGTATAAGAAATTATTATTCTAAGGTAAGTGCCATCAAAGGTTAATAGCACTAATATTCGATGAATTTCTACTTTTAAGACAAGTGAAGATAAAAGAAGGATCAAGCTTTGAAAAGAGAAGATTTAGTCCTAATATATAAGCACTAAGAGCATACAACCACCATCTAGGTAAGAACAATAGAGAAAGCTCATAGAAGGAGCTACAAAGAAAAAGAATATAGCTTACATTAAGCATTTGTATACCAATGAAAAGATACGGAGTAAAAAGCCCACATAAGGTGTAACATCCCTCCTTGGTAGAACTCATTATTGACAATGATATGTGAATGTTTAATTACATAAATTTATTTTATGATGTCAATATGATTGGTTAATTACACTTTGTGCTTGAAATGCGGTACTACTAACATATTTGTGGGTGAAAGACTAGGTGCTCTCATTGGTGGGATCATATAAGTAAACCACCTAAATTGAGATATATTTTGGGAAATTATGGTGATGATTTATTCATTGATAGCTCAAGGTAACAAAATACCCTTCATATAGTTGCATTGCATTTGCATGACTCACACCATTGGGCCGAGAAGTTGCTTGTGCAATGAGTCTCCTTAATAGGTTGGTGGTAGCAATAGACTATCTTAAATATATATAACCACCTACTTAAGGATAAAACAATGGTGTGTGCTATTATGTTTTTGAATGGCATGTATGCTTGTGTATGGTAAGCATAGAATCAATTAATTAAAGGAATATTAATACACTTAGTATTATTAATACTTGAGAATAATAATATCAAGGTTAATAAGTAATATTAACCATTGATATTAATAAAGGTTGCAATAAAATTATTTAAAGCAATATTAAAGTAAATTATAATGATCCACTAAGCTTGGTAAGCCTTCATAATTATATTATCATGCTTAAGCGCCCAACTTTCAAGATAGTAAATATGGTGAAGTAAGGAATACCTTCTTGAAAATATTATAAATGTTATCTTGGCCATGCATGGTGGCCATGCCTTAGCTATTGGAATAAGGGATGAGTTTGGAAGGATGGAATGGTTGAAGAGAGGAGATCAGACTAGGGAAAGAAGAAAGGAGGGAAGCATTTTTCTAGATCGAACAAGTGTCTTAGAATAAGGTAGAATCTTCCAAGTATAGCTTGGTTTTACAAGATTAATCTTATTTTATGTGGCAAATATTATATTATATTTTGCTATGTTTTGGCTTTCTATATTTTTTTAAGTGTGTATCTGGTTGTGCTAAACCTGTGATTTTCCTTTGGTGTATTTTCTTGTGATACTTTATCTTGCTTTGTTTTCACTATGTTGTTCTTATTGTGGTTTTAAATGATAGATGTTGTTAGGGCAGTGGCATGGTTACGTCCCCATCCATTTTGTCATATTATATTTTTTCAACCCCCATATTAAGTGGTTTTGGTGGATCTTTTGAGATATGGATTGTATCTTTAGTTGCTAGTCAAGTTGTTTTGGATATCCTTGATTTTGATTCTAACCTTTGTTATCTTAGAGTCATATCCAGGTAGTTTGGTACATTTTTTCCCTATCATTACCCAGCCAACATGGTCTTGTTCTTTGGATGGCTAGTTTGGAAACCTTGGGTGGTGCTTGTTCATTCTGCTATCTTGAACCAACGTTATTGTGTCTACTTGGAGTATAGACCTAGTGATGTGCATTCTGGTTAATGTGGTCTACTCTATGTATCGTTGCTCTTAGTTGTATATAAAGTTTATTATTAATTACTTTGAGCTCAATGAACCTTAGTAATAAAGTAAACCATATTGTTGTCTATCGTTGTCTATTTAATGTTATATTTGTGACAACTCATATTATATGGGAAATAATAAAAATAGAGTTCTATTAATGAAGTTGAATCCTTTGTATTTTATGTATGCAAGAGTTTTTGGAGAAAGTTATATATGTTCTTTTCTTTAATGAAAAGTTGGCATATGTCTTTTAATGTTAAAAACTTAGGAAATATGTATCTTCAATAAATGTAATCAAGTGTTTTGATTAGGAATGAAGTGTTTTGCTTTAAATAAAGGAAAGTTATTTTGTTTTTGCTAGTGTCTTGAGGGAAGAAAGAAAATGAAAATCAACTATAGTGGTTCCTAAGACTTGTGTGGGTAAAGGAACCATTATAGGGAGAAGTATGGGATTCTCCCCTTGGTTTTTCGGGAATAAATAAAATAAAAATCAAATATAGTGATTCTTGATACTTGTGTGGGTAAAGGAACCAATATAGGGAGAAGTATAAGATTCTCTCATTGATTGATTGTATGTTTACTACACATGCATGGTTGCTTGCAATTTAGGTAGAACATGGTAAATTGCATTGCATATACTATTATATAGAGAGTTATCTTGATCCCTAAGTATTCTCTAATTTGTGGGCAATCCTTTTCATGAAGAAGGTTGCAAGAAGAAGATGGAAGGAAGACTACCTAGGTAGATGGCTTGCATTATTTGAAAATTTAAGATGTTTGTATTTCACAAAAGGAGTGTTGTCTAGTTGGATAGTTAGATAGTTTCTTTTGTAATAAATTTTGATTATTGAGGAAGATCAATAATGTCTAAAATATATACTTTGGTGAATGACTATTATAACTCTTTGAGGAGTAATTATGGTTTTGTTATTTACTATTTTTATATTAATATGATGTTTGTTTCCTTGGTTATATGTTAGCACTTGAATTAATTAAGTTTTATGTAGCTTTCAGATGATGAAATGCTTCATAGTGATGTTATTATTGAAGTTATGTTTTGTAAGATGAGATGCTCTTAGATTTTAGTTCTCATGTTCAATTTTGGTGCTATGGTTTAAAGTATGATGTTTTAAATAGAGAGAGTATTTATATTTTACTTGACCTTTCTCTTGGGGTTGGATGATTTCTTGGGTTGGATATAGAACTACATTTAGGACCCTAGTCAAAAAAATAGCCCAATCCTGGAGGAGTTGCATTGATGCAACAACTAGGTAAACGTGAATCCTGGAAGGAGTTGTGAGAAAGGAATATCTAGGAAACACAAAATTTTGGAAGGAGTTGTGTGTATGCAATAGCCATACTCTTATTAATTCAGGCACCTTGAACGTGTAGGATCAAGTATTCCACAACTAGAAAGGTTTTCCAAGTTATTCACAAGATAGCAATGGTGGTACCTTGAACGAGAAGGTTCAGGTGACCATGTTCATTATCGATTGAGGGGTAATGACCTTAGTTAGCCCATGAAGGTATGCTAACTAAGAACCAAGTCTTACGCATGAATAACCTACCTATATGTACTTAAGTCAAGTTTAGGAATAGGCATACCCCTTTAAGTGTTATGGGCCTTAAAGGATAATCCCTACATTGTGGTCACATTATCCTATACCATGTAGGGTAGAGGAAATATGGGGTACCACTTTTTCATGCTTCTAAACATGGAGGTTTAGTAAGGTGAACCTCAAAATACAATATGTTGGTAACTCCCATTCACTAAGTATCATTTGTAGTGACTAAAGATCAACATGATAAATCCTTGCAAATGCTGAAAATAAAACATATTGGGATGGTTGTGAACCTTGTGTATAAAAAAATTATATCTATCTCTTGGGTTAGTTTTGTGGGTTATTACAGTTTATATTAGAGCTCTAGGTCATAGGACTTGAAGCTTCCTGTAAGTGCACTTAGTTTAAGCCATGACTTGATGTGCTAATTTAGGAAAGGCACATTACAAGAAGGAAAGCATGACCTTGATCATTATTGTTTGAGTGATAACGGTCTATGTTAGTTCATTAGAAGAATGAAACTAACTAAATGTAAGTAAAATTGAAGAAAAATATAACTTATCCAACTCATTTGTGTGGTTAGGATATGGCACCAGTATTAAAATGAAGTTCATTCAATAAAACTAGCATGGTTCACAAGAGAAAAATTTAGTGCAAAAGACTGAACGAACTATGGACTCCAACAAGAAAATTGGGAGAGTAGTGGCTCCTAGAAAAAGGATTGAGAGGATAATGAACCTCGATAGGAAAATTGATGGAACAACATGTTTGGATTGGAGAGAAAAATATCTCTCCTCCATAATAAAGTTACTTCAATAATGGTTGGAGCAATAGCAAAATTTGATAGAAACCTTGATCAATAAAGAAGCTAGTACTATAAATGTAGAGGATAGGCAAGAAGAGAACCCTGATAGAAGAAGCCAAGAGGTAAAGACTTGGATAGATGCTAACCTAGATAGATATCTTAATAATGTTAAAGTAACCAAGTTTAATGGGAAGGAAGGAGGAGATGCGGCCAAGTCATAGTTGAAAGAGTTGGAAACCTTCTTTTCCATGAAATGTTACTCCTTTGAGACTCAAACTATGTGGGCTACCCTTCATCTTCTAAATGCAGCCCTAGAATGGTGGTACATGTTCAATATAGGCAAGAAGATCCAAGCCATGAAACTTAAGTGGGATGATTTCATTGGGTTTTTTAAGAAGAAAAAAAATCTAACCAATTTTATGTAGATAATTTTGAGGAATTCTCTAAACTTCAATAAGGATCACTATCGATAGAAGTGTCTTTTTAGAGATATGTGAAAATTTTGAAGTATGTTCTAGAGTATGAGAGTGAGCATTTAAATATGCATAAGTTCATATTAGGGGTAGACCCTAATATTAGGACAATAATTAATTTTCTCAAACCTAAAACTTTGCAAGAAGCTTATGACTTGGCTAGGCAAGAAGAAACTAATCTCCAAACTAAAAAGTCTTTCTTCAACTATTCAAGGTTGACAAAGTTAGAGAGATAGGAGCTTAAGAAAAGAAAGAGTGTAGTATTTATGAAGTGGGATAAGGAATAAAATAATAAAAACAAGGGTAACCCAAGATTTAGTAACAGGAACAATTAGAATCAAGGGAAAAAGAGGGAGAAAATTTAGAAGAAGGATAGTCCCAATCCTCATCCTCCAAATCAAAATGAATCAGCATAAAAATAATAAATAGGGGAGAGAATGCAAGAGATATCCTAGGCACCTAGGACATGTTTCCACATATATGGGGGTCCTCATTATGCCAAAAAGTGTCCCCAAAGACTAGATTTGAGTCACCAAGCAGAGGAGCAATCACATTGAATATATGTCGCTTCTAGGAGTGATAAGGAATCTTAGACCTAGGGGCTAATTATTTTTAGACCTAGGGTATGTTAATTAGGACTTAGTGTTCATAATAATCAACGTGAGTTTTTTTTAATCTTCGTTGACTGGTCTAGGTGTAGGTGTTTTTGTTTTCAACCACTTGCTCCTTATGAGTTACCTTTGTCTTTGCCTTCTTCAGCCACAATGCACATTCAGAAGGAACAAGACAAGGCCAACTCTTTTGTGCAGCATTTGCAGAGTCTTCAATCCAAAGTGGTTCAAATTCTTTAGAAGACTCAGAAAAGCAAAAACAACAGATGGACAAACACCTACACCTAGACCAGTCAACGGAGGTTAAAAACAACTCACGTTGATTATTATGAACACTAAGTCCTAATTAACATACCCTAGGTCTAAAAATAATTAGCCCCTAGGTCTAATATTCCTTATCATTAAAATAATTAGCCCCTAGGTCTAAGATTCCTTATCAAGGAGTTAGAACCTAGAAGGACAAGCTACATTGATGTTACTAAATGGTAAGTTGTTTGATACAGATATAAAAGTTTTAATAGATAGTGGAGTTACATATAGTTTTATTTCCACTAGCATTATCGAGGATATGCCAAAAAGACCTAGATTTTTGGTACAAGGTTGGAAAGTCGAGTATGGTTCTAGATAGACCTACTTAGTGGATCAATGTTTTCCTACAACTAAGATAACTCTACCCAATGGATCCACTATATGACACTTATATGTGGCACCCCTCCATGCTTTTGATATTATCCTAGGTATGGATTGGTTGAAGGCTCATAGAGCCTTAATCAACTTTCAATATAGGTGGATGGATTACATCGACAAGGATAAGCGAAGAGTACAAGTTCAAAGTATGCAAGGTTCATTTCAACCTCACTTATTTTTAGATATGTAGTTAAAGAAGGCAATTTAAAGAGGTGGTATGTTATATGTAGTCAAGATTAATGGAAAGTCAGGAGAAAAGGAAGATGATGAAATGTTTAAGAAACATCCACTCTTGCATGAATTTAAGAATGTATTTCTATATGATCTTCCAATACTACCACTCGATGGGAATTTGACTTATTTATTGAGTTAATAGTGGGGGTTGGACCTATTGCAAGAACACCTTATAGGATTATCCCAATTGAGTTGCAAGAACTAAACGTGCAACTTCAAGACTTGTTAGAAAAGTGTTCAATCAAATCTAGTGTGTTGCCTTGGGGTGCTTTGGTATTTTTTATGAAAATAAAAGATGGTTCCTTGAGGTTAGGCATAGATTATAGAATGTTGAGTAAGGTAACCATTAAGAATAAGTATCCTTTTCCAAGGATTGATGACCTCCTCTATCAGCTAAAGGATGCTACTATATTTTCAAAATTAGATTTGAGATATAGATATTATTAGTTAAGGATTCGAGAAGAGAATACTCATAAGACAACCTTTAAACCCTTATATGAACACTATGAGTTCACAATGTTGCCATTTGGGTTGACAAATGCATCGACAACTTTAATGAATTTGATGAATAGTACGTTTAGAAAGTATCTAGATTGGTTTGTCTTGGTATTCTTAGATGATATCTCAATATATTCTCGCAACAAAGAAGAACATGACCATCATTTGAGATTAACAATTTCCTTTATTCAAATATTTCTTTAATTCTTTTCATTTTCTTTAATCTTCTTCTTCAATTCTTCAAATATTTATTTCCTCCAATTTAATAATTTCTTATAACTCCCATAAATTTTAAATTTCCTTCCTAAAAAATAAACTATTCTTCTTTTCAATTCTCCTTTAAATTAAATAATCTCCTTACTATTAAAAATATTCTTAACCTTAATACATATTTCCTTTAATATTTCAATTAACTTTGATGTCAAAAAATAACTTTTAAATACTTGCATTATGTGTAAGCTCGACTTGTTACCATTTTTTTATTAATACATCATGCCTTCAACCATCTAGTGATTTTTCTCCTTCCTAACATCTCATCCAATATTTCTACCGAATACTTGCTCATCTATCATCTGTGTTGGTGCTTCTTAGGTACCTGTAGCTCCTTCCTAACATTCTAGTTGTCTGCTATCAACTCTATGTTCTTCACTATGGTGCTCAATATTCGTAGATTCTAGAGTTAATGTTTTCAACATCTCTTGTTGGCTTATTTTTCCATTGTGGATCCTTTCTTATTTGTGGCTCCTCTCCTTTTAGATATGTTAAATATCTTCAACTAGTATCTATTTCTTCCAATGTTTCACAAAGAGCTTCAATTTATAGCTATACTATGGTCACTCTAGTTTCAACTTGCATGTATATTGATGAGCTTTTCTCCATGTTTGGGAACTTGTAATGATATACTTTTATGTCTTAATGCACTCCTTCCTTTATCCAATATTCATCTACACTCATGTCACACTATGAACCTGGTTTCAATTTTAATTCCTCCATCACTTTAGCTCTCAATCAACTCAACTCAACTCAAACTGACATGGTTCTAATACCACTATTATAAATCTAGTAATATAGCACAATATTTCAAATTAAAATACTTACAATATTAACATACATTCAATCAATAATAACAAAACTCGTATAATATGACCCATGAGAGATACCAAAGTGGTAAGTCCTTGGGTTTTCAACCAGGAGACCCAAGTTCAAACCCTGGTAAGAGGGGGTTGGGACCCCTCATAAAAACCCGTGTAAACTCAATTTTAATCGAATGGAATTAGCTCAACTAGTTAAATTTCTCAACATTAAAAAGAGAGACACAAGTTCAAACCTTGCCAAGGGATACACGGATAATATTCAAGCTTTGTTGTAATACCACCATGTGGTGATGATGTAATATGTGTGGGGCCCGTTTCAATCCCATATAAGTAATTAAAAAAAATAAAACTTAGAATACTATTGAAACAAGTATCTTTTTAATCAATACAATAGAATGTAATGCTTATTCAATATCACATTACAATTCTTTATCTTCGATATATACACATTGGATATGAAACTCTTGGTCTTTACACTTACAAAATACTTTTCATCCCCTCACACATGCGAGAGATCTAATACTTCATATTTCTCATAGGAGAAATATCACATAACAATAAATTTCTTATTAAATCCACGTAAGGACAAAGAATCTAATTATTGCACATACTAAATGACAAGCTCTTAAATAACTCATAACTTCACACTTACTAACATGACACCTCACATAACCCCTCACTTACTAACGTGACACCTCACTTACATAACTCCTCACTTACTAACATGGCACCTACTTTATACTCCAATATTAATCACACTCTAGACTAAACTATTTACATGGCACTTGAAATATTATTTTAATGTACCAAATAATGTAATACTTCCAATAGTCATAGTTGAAGGAGACATATTTGAGCCATGCAATGAAGGTTGGAATCCTATGTTCCATCAATTGTCAATATGATGCACTTGGTAGTGAGGAGAAACCACCTAGATGTGGTAAAATAAATATTTGTGTTATTCTTTTAATTACAATAGAGAAACTTTACTTTATTTGGATGTATAATTGGATTTTGTGGAGATAACAAAAGAGTTGATGAAGTGTAGACAGAAGTCCATTGAAATACTGATCAAATGTGGGAAGAACTTTCTGCACATGACTGTGGAGTTTAGCCAAGTGGTAATTGTTAAATATTTGATGAAAATGGTGGACTTATCATAGCTGATCAACCAACCTAATGATGATGCTCCCAAGAATCAAAACACACAAAGAATAATGATAGTTTTCTTGTAGAGGGAAAGGATAATGATTTAAGCATCAAAGCTAGAGGATACATCCCTCTACACATCCCAGCAAAGAAAAAAATATCCATATGGTAGATTTACTACTAAATTTACATGGAGTAAACAAGGATGTGATGAACAAGGTAGGCCTCATATTGCTATATATTGCAAGGATAAACATAGAGTTCCACAAGTTGTTCAAGATCATAGAAAAGCTCATAGAATATCCAGTGTAATGTAGGTAATTCCTATATAGTATGCCTAATAGGATCTTATAGAAGTATAGGAAATCATTGAATATTTTAGACTAAGTGTTCTCCAATAGTCACAACATAGAAGTAGTAAAAGGTGTGAAGGTTTCCTCAAGGAACCATGGCTTCTTCTTCATATAGTACTAAAACCAATCTTGCACCAAGAAAGCAATGAAGAACATGGTACACTCAAGATGGGCAATGGGGCCATCTAACTAGAGTGGATGTCCTATCAACAATAATAGGGTTTTAATTCAAACCCAAATGTGACACAAGAGGTAAAATGTATGCATGTCAATAATTTATTAGAAATAAAAATAAGAATAGACTCATCCTCCTTGGTAAATCAAAATAGCAAACACATGTCTGGCGAAGGCCTCATGTTTGTTGTAGATTCATCAAAATTGGTATTGAATGATATGAGAAACCTCAAGGAAGAAATAAGTAGGATCTTTCAAATCTCCATTGTTAGTGGACATAATCAAATGGAGAGAAATACTACATTAAAGGAAGAGAATAACACACGTGAAATTAAGGAATATATGGCCTTGATTGATTCGTATGAATATATTGTGAGTGCCACCAATGACAAACTTGGCATACCTCTAAGTCTATCTATACCTATGGATTACAATGATAGGTAAAACTTTTCTCAAAAAGTTTGGAGTGATTTAGTAGAGGATTCATCAACATAAGCATTGATCATAGTTGAGAAAGTAAACATGTTGGAACCATGTTTATCATATTGTTATTTGAGTAATAACTAGCATTACGACATACATAGCAATTTTTTGTCTAACTTGAAGTATTAATAATGAATCACAAGCCCTCTCTGATTAGTGCTAAGAGGAGCCAATTATTATTTAAAAAAATATGGAGATAAAATTATTATTAAAAAAATAAAAGTGGAGATAAAATTTATTAAACAAAAGGAAGAAGAAGAGAGGACCATACAATTTACCTCAGCTTAATGGTGATCCCTTTCATAACTGTGGAGGTATATCTTATCAAAAAAATGATGAAGCAATTATGCTTGAAGTTGTACTTTTTGGTGGGATTCCATATGATTTTGTCTATCAATTTGGATATCCTAATATTAGAGCTATAGAAGCCTACAAGAGATGGATCATTACACAAGATTTCTTTAAGAACAACAAATATTGCTTTGAGATCAACAAGATGATGAGTACCATGCATTATTACAGATAGATAGAGACAAAGCTAAAGCTAAGTAGAGGAGTATGTATCTTTGAAGGTGGAAATGAGGAGTGATAACCTACCACTTTCAACAATCTTTGATAAGGAAAGGCTTATGCATAAAATAGAATAAATCATGCCTTGAAGTCGAGAAAATATTTTCTACATAAAATAAACTTACAAAGATAGACAAAGGAAGGAATGACAATAATGATGGAAGAACCTATCATTTTTGGCCTACAATGGCATATTGAATGCTCAACATGGTTGCACAAGTGTAAACTACAAGTATTGGAGCCAAGGCTTGGTCAACTCTTGCAAATAGCACACAAAATAATGTCAATAATAACAACATCAAATCAGCACCAATTGATCATCCCAAGCTACTAGAGAACCAACAGGAGAACTAGATGGATGATAGAACTATAGGGACTTTACCCATGAATGAGCCACTTCAAATGGAGTAGCTCAAAGTCGAGGAGGTTCATTTTGAATACAATTCCTCTTTGTCTATAGATGGACTATAAATAAAGGTCAACTCGAAGGACTACAATTTTATGCATAAGAAACTCAAAATTCGACCACTTTTATTGACTACACACCACACTGCCAGACAAAGGAAACATGAATACATCGCTTATCACAAGCAACAACTTATTCAAATAAAAAATTCCAAGATGCAAAAGATAAAATGAGAGGTGATTGAGATCACTATAACAAGAAATGTTCAAGATAATAGGCTTTGACAACTACCCACACAAGATGCCTGGAAGCATATGTCAAAGACCATCTCTATGAGGATAGTGAGGAGGAATATATTTATTAAACGATTCAAACTTGATCCTTGTGAATAACTATGTGTCTCTTTATTCACAAGAGAATGTTCGGTGTGGCCATAATTCCCGTTGAAACTATTACTTGGAGGTGTCTCATCCATCAAAAGATAAAGATCATGTTCTCCTTTCAAATCAAAAGAAAACGCAACTAGTGAAAAGAGGTACAAGACCTCAACAACGCATCTAATATCAAGGAAACAATTCTCGCATGCAAAAGATGTGTGCACTTTATGTTAAAAATTACCACATATTGAAGGAATGTTGACACAATCATTTCACAAATGGATCCTTTTCTCAAGCAAAGTGTTCATAACTGAAGCAATCATCAACTAACAAGAGAAACTCAAATTGGAAAAGATGATATGTCAACAACATGGTAATATTGTCGAAGACAACCACTCAAGAGAATAAAAGCATGCATATGTTGCTAATGAACAACCAAGCCATCCTAACAATGTTTGATATACCAATTCTATAATAACCAAACATGACATTTGAATACATAGGTGATAACACATCCTATGACATAAAAAGTGATGTTAATTTATGATTTGGGTCACACAAAAGCAAGATAATAGAAGTCTTGTATGTTCTAGGAATCACTAAAAATTGTATTGGAATGCATGATCGATGGTACCCAACACTCTTAAATATTGTGCAAGTAAAGAGTTCACATTGAGGGGGGAGGAATTCCCAATGTTCATATACGCACAAGCTCTATAATATAGCATTTAATATTCAGTAAGCACAAGGTGACCAAAGACCAATAAACATTATGTGTGGTAGAAGTAAGGACCCACACATGAGAGAAATGAAGGTTTGATGCAAAAATAATAGAGTGAACATCGTAAGCAGTGATCTACTATATTACACCTACTAGTTGCAACGACTAGTTTTCCATGCATTCTGATAGGATAAGAAGGTTACTATAAGGACACTCATGGTTGAAGAAGCAAAGAAAGCTAGCAATTGAATGTTCAAAGATATGTGAATTTTTATGGACAAGTGAAGGCCCATGCCTCATACCAAGTAAACGATTATGTTTGTCTCTATTCACAAGAAGACAAAAATCAATCAAGATCAATTTGACTGATTATCTATGATTGGGTATATGAATCCCAATCCTTGGACCATGCATACAAGAATTTATACTATCTTGGTTAAGTATTGAGTGAGACCATAGCCACTGAAGAAGCATTGTGAGGCCAATCTCACTATAGTATTTAAATCATGATATAATAAAGGGAAGAATGTTAGGACCAATTCCAAATAACTTTTGAAGAAGCCAAAATACATGGACCACAGAAGGGAAGAATGTTAGGACCAATTCCAAATAGCCCTTGAATAAGCTAAAATGCATGTGCATAGGACCACAAAAAGAAAGAATGGTAGAACCAATTCCAAATAACCCTTGGAGATGCCAAAATGCATGGACCACAAAATGAAAAAATGTTAGGACTAATTCCAAATAGCCATTGGAGAAGCCAAAATACATGTACCACAAAAGAGAAGAATGTTAGGACCAATTCCAAATAACCATTGGAGAAGCCAAAATGCATGCACCAAAAAAGGGAAGAATGTTAGGACCAATTCCAAATAGCCCTTGGAGAAGCCAAAATGCATGTGTATTAAGACCACGAAAAGGACCGGGAAAGAGACATATTTTAACATGACAAGGCAAGGTAACAAGGAATGTCGAAAAAGCAATGCGCAATTACATACATATTAAATGTTTTAATCTTCCTTCCTCACTTCCACGATAGATAGAAAGACCGGGTGAGGAATAAGATTCTTGTATTCAAAAGATATTATTATGACCTTATCCACCATATGGTCAGAATGGTCGACGGAATGTGTTAACTAGTTGTGAGGAGATAAAGTTTAAAAATTCTTTAAACAGTAAACGGAATGACTTAATTACCTGTCGAGAGCCGAAAGATTCAAATAATGAGAAAAGCGACCAGAAGCGTTCGGAACCTTTGACTGCCAATTGGCATATGGCACCGCCCCATTACGCAGTGAACAAGAATCCTCGCTGTCATCTTCCACTCACTCCATTTTCATTCTCATTCCACAAAAACGCGTCGACTAGAATCGACCACGTCCGAAAAGGAAACCCCAGATGTCTATTTAACAGAGATCTTGATTAATGTCCGAGCAACGAAACCGATAACACGAATCCCATATATTTTTTCGGTTACAAATTTTTCCAAGAGGTTTGAGGTATTCTGGCGGCCATGGCCACCGCAAGATCAGCTATTAAGGTTGCATCTGCTTGTGCTCCGAAGACCGATGGTATTGCAAGGTACGCATTTCGAATACCGTTACTGTTAAAAAGGCAGAACGCGTCGCGATATCGATGATTATATATTCATGATTAATGTAGACCTGTCTGGTACATGCAGTCTGCGGGGATTCTGCGCTCTCGCCCAAAAGATTGAATCTCTTGCGGAAAAGAAGACTCCGGCGGAGTCGTTAAGGCAAGAAAAAAATGATCGTGATAATGGGAGGCAATACTGGCCATGGATGCCTGATCCCGTCACCGGCTACTTTGTGCCGGAGGATCATTTTGGCGAGGTTGATATCGCAGAGTTGAGGGAAAATCTTCTGAGAGATCATTCCATCGCTCGAACCGCAAAATAAAGTTCAATTTTAATCTATTGTCCTCTGTCAGCTATAGGCGTCAGCTTTGAAGTTTGACGGTTAAATGGTTGTATGTGGTTATATAGAAAAAATTTATATTAGTTAATAAAAAGTTTCGATTTCAATATCTTCAAATATTTGCTTAGTTTAATATATTATTAAATTTTATATGTAATTGATAAAAGGTTTTGTTTTTAAATGAAAATTTTAAAATATATATTAAAAATAAAACTTATTTTTAAGTTTATTTCACACTTTCATTTTAACAGAGTAAAATTGAAGTGGATAATACTTTATAACTGAAGCAAAGTTTAAAAGAAATCTTTACTAATCTTCAATTTTTTATGTTTTATTAAATAGTTTGATTGACATACACAAATAAAATTCAAATTTATAATAACACTCTTAAAATAAAAACATTTTGAAGTTTTAGGTGACTTACAATATCACGCGTCAAATCTCAAAACTGTTAGCCGTGTAAAAGCGTGTCTCTACATTTTTTTTCTGTATTTTTTCAAATGACTATAATTCATGCCCAAATGGAACAGTTCGGAATTTGCTGGGCTCTGCATCTATATGGCATTGATATGGAAATATAACAGTTTGGAATTTCTAATCTTTATAACCCCGATGCTCTAATTTTTGCTGAAGATATGTATTCAAACGAGGACTACAATAAAAGGTGCTAAAATCGTGCAGCAATTCGTCTTCCAGCGTAATGCTCGAAGAATTTAAACAGGGCCTGTGATCTATTGTTCAAATTTGATGCTCTGAAAAAAAAATTTCTCCCCTGTTTTAACTTTGTATTGTTTCTTCTCATAATTTAAAAAAAAAAACATTATTAATGTTTTTTCAGAGAAGTTTTATGTTTTTGTGTGGGAATGATCAAGAAACTACACAGATTTAGTTGATTTTATAAATTTCGAAATATTAATTGTAATCATTTTCAAATTTCGTGTTACAATCGAACCGCGAATAGCAGGTTTGCATTCTTCACACCACAGTTGAAAATCCTAATCATCGTCTATATTTTAATGTTTTATAATGCCCTGCCCTGCATCTAGACCTCCCTTGTTACGGTAAAACCGCTTCGATGCTGTCAGGTTTTGAGAAAATACAAGGCTGGATTTATGACTTCAAATTTTAATTTTTCTCTCGGAAGACAGAATGGTCTCTCAGAACACTTTCCCTCAAATCGACGACGTCAATTTGTCCGAATTGATCTTCGGGAACAAAGCATCCAGTGACGGGATCAGGCATCCACGACCGTTGCTGCTTCTCAGAAGAAGAAGATTTATCATCCCATTTTCCTTGTTGCAAATGCTTTCCCCGAATTCCTTCTGCCGATGACTCGACTCTTTGTGTGGAAGCACAGAATCCCCGCAAGCTGTATCAGTACAAAAGCCACAGGCAATTTAGTACATATGAAATAAGGGTTGGTGAATTTCTGTTATTAAAGACAGGTATTTGAAATTCATACCCAGAAAGAATTGGGGAGGTAAAGCCATCGCCTTGATGGCACCAGCAGCCACAGCTTTCGCTCCAAATATTGATCTCGCCATGGCCATGAGAATATCTCCAAATCTCTTGTGACAAATAAATAAATTCCACAAATAAGCGATTGCTTCCACAAGTCCTTTTAGTTCTGAGGCTTGATCTGAGTAATTTAAGAAGTAGGCTGCCTTTAAATAGAGATCCTCCTTGGAAACAAATTGAACAGGTCAACCATTTTTGCCCGGTCCTCGAAGACGGAAGGAGGATCCGACTTTTGGGGATTTCCACGAAAGAAAGAACATCTTTGGATGTGACGTGGCTTTCCTAGAAGGGTAGACCACATGGCCCTATTCCTGACGGACTTATGATTTTATTTAATTTTTTTTTTTTTTTTTTTTTATATCATCATGGTGAATCGGTAACATTCTTTCATTTTTAACAATTGTTACGGGGTTAGATATTCTCCCCGAAATGTTTGTTGCCTTTGAATACAAGTCAAATCATTGAAGCTGTCTTTATAACCCTTTACTCTCCTTAGTAACCATGTCCCGAAGTGAAAAAGACCCATGGTGGTTCAAGGTTGGTATTGCCATCCTTAAGCTGGTCAGACTACTACCTGCCCTAGTCAAGCTAACGCTTACTCAGCGAACTCAAGTCAGACTCTACCTTTACCCTTATTAAACATGCCTCAAAATTTGAAGGTAAGTCTCCTCTTAATAAATATCAAAAACCTTGCCAGTCCACAACATTCAAAACTATTTAAATCTTTGATTTCTTTAAAACTACAATCGCATTGTGAATTATATAAATTACATCAGGCGGAAGAGATCATAGTCAACGTTAGATCAAATGTTAAATACAAACCTTTTGAACTTTTTAAGCAGAGACACTTAGCACTAGTTGCACGCAAACATGCTATGAGGGACGAGTGTCTCGACATCCCTCACAACGTCCATGGCTTGCGATACGGTAATGGTTAGTAAGAGATTGGTCTTGAGGTTCTAACGTTGCACGCAAACATGCTATGAGGGATGAGTGTTTCGGCATCCCTCACAATGTCTATGGCTTGCGATACGATAATGGTTAGCAAGAGATTGGTCTTGAGGTTCTAGCGTTGTGAGTAGGTATCAGGGTTATGCGTAAGGGGTTGGACTCAAAATATACTTGTAAAAAAATGGCGAATTCGAATCAAAATCAAGATGAATCATAGAGAATTTTAAGCAAATCAAATCAAGCATCTTCATACCAAAATTTGGGGCATTTGAAGCCCTAAAATATAAGGTCATATTTGGGGCCACTTTTGACCTATTAAATCATCTTATAACTTCATAAAAACACCACCATTAGATCAGGCTTGAAAAGAGCTTTCCAACGAGTACAAATATGCCTATGTTTGGATATATATTATGGCAAATTGACCCTAAGAAACAATTGATCCTGAAAATTTTAGGCGAATGGGCCGACGTCGAGAGTCCTCATATTCGTCAATTTCTAATTTTGGAAATCCTAATATTAGCCCAATTGGCGAATATTCGCCACTATGCATAACCCTGGTAGGCATAGTGTTGTGAGTTAGGACTAGAGAGGGACACGTGTCTTAGGCTTCTTTAATAACACCTACAACTTCTTATATGAAAGGAAAGTTAGCGAGTCCCTTGTTGTGTTGTGGTGGTAAGCAAGTGTTTACCTTGAGGTTCGAGTGTTTTGAGTAAACGTAAGGTAAGATCGGCAAGTTGTACTAAGATGGTAAAATACTCCTCATCCTTGTGTGATAATGGGTCGTATTGAAAGGGATAATGGGTAGGGTTGGTGAGATGGTAAAATATTCTTCATCCTTGTGTGGTAATGGGTTGTATTGAAAGGGACAACAAGTAGGGTTGTTGTGTTGAAGTTAAGTGTTTGCTTGTCCATCATGGCAGAAGGGATTATGGGTTGTGTGTGTCTCATCTTTATACAATGTTAATGAAATGTGACTTCACAATGTTGATCCGACTCAGACTATGGAATGAAACCCTGATTGGGATTGTAGAAAATGGATAAGCTCGAGTTCAGATGGAAGAAGTTGCTTCGATCTCAAACTCGGATAAGGACATCTCAGACTTGGACAGACGCCTTAGACTTGGACAAGGATAGGTTCAAACGAAAGTTAGACAACTCGAAGGGCTCAAATTCGAATGAAAGTCGAATAGGCTTGGATGGGCTCGAAAGGCTTTTAGAAGGGTAAACAAAATTGACGAAATACAGAGTGCTTGCTAACAATGGGTCTTCCATATCTGCATCCCACGTGGCAATCGTTGAACTATTGCAACCGCCTGAACCACCATATCATTGTTACAACCAATAAAATCCCCATGACTCTTCCTCTACCGCAAAAATGTTGTATATAAATAAATGTGGAGTGTTGATTTTTATCTAGCAGAGTTGCAATGGAAAATAATCTCTTCTCACTGATTGTTTTCTAATTGGTAAACATCTCTTCTCAAAGATTATCTCTATATTTCTTTACAAAATTAATAAAATTAGTTGTTTGATCGACAATTCTCTTCCTTGTTTTCCGTTCATTTTTAAGAATCTAATGTTCCTAAACTTGTGGATCAGTGGTATCAAAGCGGTCTGTTTGCATGTGTATGATCCCAAAGATGAGATTAGGCGATCAGAAGCTTAGGTGCCAAACGTGTGATCCCTCTAATTATCTACCCAGTTGTTTCAAACAATCACAAATGGTAGACAACATTGAGACAACAAATCCTTTCAAGAAATTGGTGGATGAAGCCCTTGAAAGACAAAAGAATAAAATGTTGGATCAATTTGCCCAAATTCTTGAGCTACTACCATCTTCATGTGCCATGGCACAACCATTTAGTGCCCCAACATCGTTCAAAGTTCAAGTGAACTTTGATATTCTTGTCTTTGACAGTGTGGAAGCAATGGAGAATTGGCTAGACCAACTATCATCATATTTCTATGTCAATCATTTCTTTGATTAAAAGAAAATCACTTTTGCAATACTAAAAGCTTCAATACCAGTTCGAAATTGGTGGGAAGCATACAAGTAGAACCAAGAAGATGCAAAAGATCCAACATGGGATGAGTTCATGGAAGCAGTCAAGAATGAATGCTACTTAGTAAGCACCTATGAAGATTTGTACATGTGATGGCAACAATTGCATCAAGGCAAAGAATAGTCTATTCAAGATTATATCGATGTTTTTCATTCATTGTCTACAAAACTTGGCATCTAAGACACCGAGATGCATTGAGTTCTCAAGTATTGTAGTGGGCTACATTGGTACATAAGGGAGGACATGGACTTCTTTGAGTTCAAGACCTTGGGTGAAGCATACAAATTTACCATCAATATTGAGCAAAAGCACAAAATAAAAAACAAGAAAGAAGATAGTTTTAATGACAAGAACCAAAATACCAAGGGCCAACCTAGGAAAGGCAAAGGTGATTTCCAAAAGCAACCAAACAAAGAATTTCAACAACAAAATCAAAACTAGAAGTAGAAGAAAGAGTCATAAGACAAGAAGCCCCAAAAGAACTAGACTGGGAAATGGTGTGACTACCATAAGAGCAACCAACATTCCAGAGAAGAGTGTCGGGCAATTTAGTCTCTATTTGTTGAGACACAACCCTCTACATCAACATGTCCCTGAATCAAGGATAAAGGTAAGAAGATTGTGGAGGTTGAACCACATGTGGCTATTGCTACCTCTACTGCACAAATTAAAACAAAGGAGTCACTTCAAGAGGATCAATTGTTTCACTCACAGTTTTGGGTAAATGGTAAACCCTTACATTTCATTGTTGATAGTGGGAGTCAAAAGAATTTGATCTCTACTAATACTATGAAGAATTTAAATCTTCCTGTGAAGCCTCACCCACAACCATATAACATTGGATGGTTGAATCAAGGGAGAGATATTTGTGTCACTCAACAATATCTTCTCTCTTATGCCATCAAACCATTCAAAGATGAGGTTTTATGTGATGTGGTTCCATTGGATGTTTATGATGTGCTCCTTGGCCAACCATACATGTGGTAGATACATGGCATGTATGAGTCAAGACCTCACAAAGTCATCATCACTCTTGGGGACTAGAAATATAGGATACCATAGGTAACTCCTTCCACCTCTATTATCTCATCAATACCAAGCAATGCAAAAGGATGATCAAAAAGACAAAACAATTTGTTACCTTGACGATCAAGCCTCAATTTGCCAAAAAGATGGTTCCTACCATAGTGACTGCACGGTCATCATAGCAACAACGGAAAATGGACTAGGTCATTACATATTATGATGATATATTTATGTCACCCACCAAAGTCCCACTCCATTGTTAAGTAAAACTTTCTACGGACTTAATTCCTAGTTCTCTTTTGCCTAGTGCCCTTGCGTATCGCAATCAATTCTTGAAAAAGATGAGATCAAGAGATATATTCAAGAATTGATTAAAAATGGTCATATCAAACCGAGTTCTTCTCATTATAATGGTCCAATTATCTTAGCATCGAAGAAAGATGACACGTGGAGACTCTGCATTGATTACCAAGCTCTAAACAAGATCATCGTGAAGAATCGATACCCATTATCTTGGATCAATGGTCTATTAGATCAGCTACGTGGTATAAAGTTCTTCACAAAGATTGACCTCAAATTTGGGTACCATCAAATTCCTATTGAGCCCACAAATGTGTGAAAAATGACATTCAAATCCAAAGAGGGTCTATTCAAATGGTCGATTATGTCATTTGGCTTGATTATCGTACCAACAATTTTTATGAGAATAATGGATGACATTCTTCGACCCTTCACCAATTCTTTTGTAGTTGTGTATTTGGATGACATTCTCATCTATAACAAGACATATGAACAACACTTGTAGCATGTGCAAGAAGTGATCCAAACACTTCGAAGCATAAATTATATGCAAACTTGGAGAAATACACATTTGGCATGAGGCAAGTCCAATACCTTGGGTACATTGTCAATGAGGAAGGTGTTCATATTGACCCTAAAAATATTTAGGTTATTCAAAATTGGCCAACTCCAAATACTCTCATGAAGCTTCATAGCTTTATAGGTCTTGTCAATTTCTATCGTAGATTTGTTATGCGGGTTTTGCACATTGCATGGCCATTGAACCAGTTGACAAAAGGGGGAGGCAAAGCCAAGTTCCAATGGGGAAAACACAACAAAGAGCCTTTGAGAAGTTGAAAGCTCAAGTGCTTAGCATCTATTCTTGCCCTACCAAACTTGAGGTAACCTTGTGAGCTGATGGTAAACACATCATATTATATAGTGGGAATTGTCTTTACACAGCAAGGCCACCCTGTTGCATACCATAATGAAATTTTCAATGAGACTATCATAAAGCACCCCACGTATGATAATGAACTCTATGCCATTCTTCATACCTGCAAGTAGTGGAAGCACTACGTTATTGACAAGGAAATGATCATTCACACTTATCACAGACCTATGGAATTTATACAAACACAGAGCAAGCTCACGAATGAGAGGCATAAAAAATGGACTACATACTTTCAACAATTTCATTTGATCCTTCAATACAAGAAGGGAAGCACTAATTTGACTGTAGATTGCCTAAGCTAGCCATCCATCACAACACTCACTATCATTCTTGATTCTTGCAGCAATGACACATCTAATTGGTCCACCTTTTATGGTGTTGACCCTATATTTGCTAAAACATACCAAGCCCTTCAATCAGGTAAGCATGTTTATGATTTCTTTTTGCAAGGATATTTGCTTTATCACATGGGACACATTCATGTGCCCTTTGTTGAATGACCAAATATGATCTAGGAAGCACACTTCCACAAGGTAGCAAGTCATTTTGGGGTGGAAAAGACTTAACACCACCAAAAAAGTGCTTTAACGACGGCTAAAGTAAAGCGATTTTTTTCAGCGGTAAAAAATTGCCTTAATAGATCCTAAGAGGGTGGTTAAAAATTGCCCTCTTAGGATGGCCCTAACAGGGTGATTATAGGTCTAAGAGGGCGGCTTAGGCAACCCTAAGGTCTCAACAAAAAAATAAATTATATAGACTGTGAGAAAAGCCTAGGTCGCATATTGATTGAGCATTTTGCAGCGTGTGACAGAGGTAGAGCTAGGGTTTGATCAACATTTATCAGCGCGTGATGAAGGTAGAGCTAGGGCTTTAAGAAGCATTTTGCAACACACGATGGAGGTGAAGTTAGGGCTTTGAGCAACATTTTTGTAGTGCACGAAGAAGGCAGAGCTAGGGCTTTGAGTAGCATTTCACAACACACGATAGAGGGAGAGCTAGGGCTTTGAGTATTTTAGTAGCACACAACAAAGGCAGAGCTAGGGCATTCAACATTTTGGTAGCGTGCGATGGAGTCAGAGCTAGGGCTTTGAGCATTTTGGTAGCGCATGATGGAGGTAAAGCTAGGGATTTGAGCATTTCGACAGCGTGCAACTGAGGCAGAGCTAGGGTTTTGAGCTTTGAATATAAATGTGTATTTAAACTTGAATATAAGAATTGAGCTTATACCATTTGATTTAAAAACATTTATGTTGTGACAAGTAGTTATTTGAATATATTTTTTTATTCTATGTATATGTATTTGGGTTTTCTCTATGTTTTCATTTTTATCTTTGCTGGGTCTTCTCTCGGTTTTCATTTTTATGAATACCAATATGAAAACCCTAGCCAGATTTCGTATATGGACATTGTTTTGGTTTTCATTTGAAGCTTCATTTGTTATTTTTTTTTATTTTCAATTTTATTAATACCAATATGAAAACCTACAGTGGCTTCTTTATGTTTTCATTTTAGAGCTTTGTTTGGTCTTTCTTTGATTGTTCAGTTTTATTAATACCAATATGAAAACCCACAGTGGCTTCCTTTTGTTTTCATTTTAGAGCTTCGTTTGGTCTTCCTTTGATTTTCAGTTTTATTAATACCAATATAAAAACCCACAGTGGCTTCCTTATGTTTTCATTTTAGAGCTTCATTTGGTCTTCCTTCGATTTTCAGTTTTATTAATACCAATATGAAAACCCATAGTGGCTTCCTTCTGTTTTCATTTAGAGCTTTGTTTGGTCTTCCTTCGATTTTCAATTTTATTCACTTCAATATAGAAGGCTATGATATTGCATGGCATGCATTTTTTTTTCAATGTTTATTTACATGCTATTTTTATGGTAGTCTTCTAGATGAAGAGATGGGTAATATAGGATGCCATGTTGTTTATCTATTAGGCATAAATAGAATTGACAACTATCATGTTGCTTGAACTTTAATCATCGAAAAGTTCACCTGGGATTATAAACATGCCACTTTATCTAATCCTATTTTGGATGAGAAATGTGGCTTGCCCTTCACCTCTTTTGCCTTTCTATTTTCTCATCTCAACTATGTTGGAAACATTTATTTGGTGTTATGTCTTAGGTCCCTTTGAATTGTTTGTTGCTATCTTCTCATAGTCGAACTTATACAGGTCTATGCTAGTTGATATGTCCTCCTGACCAACATAATACAAGGACATAATTTAGGGGCATATCCCTTGAAAGTTCATTTCACTTTCATAAAATATTTTACAAGTTAAAAGTTAGTGATTTCTTGAATCAGCTTTTAATTAATCTACTGGTCCAGTAGGCTATTTTGAAGAGTCTCCAAAATTTGATGTTAAAATTGAAGTGATAAATTAATTTGCTTACTTTGCAGGTTTCATAGTATTGAGGATTATTAGATCACATAGTATATACAGTAAGTGGAAAATTAAATATCTCCCTTAAAATAACTAAATAGTTTTAAAGATTAGTAGATTCACAAGTCAAGAACAATAATTTGTAACTTAAACTTCGTTAAGATAATTAAATATAAGGTAAATATATAGGGATTCTGAACATTAATACAAAAGTGAATCTTCAACTTAAATAAAGTGTTATCTCCAATATGTTATTGTGAGTTATATTTCATATATATTGACATAGATTTATACAATGATTTGTATATTAAATGGTTGTCAGAACCACACTTTAATTTAAAGATTATTTATACATAACAAGATATTGAACTAACCCTTGAAGTGTTCTATTTTTTGGTTTAAACGATTCAAAGTTGCATTAGGTTTAGTTGGCACAACAGTATGTGTCGTCAAGCAACTCTATTTGAAATGCATGTTCTTTATAAAGTCTATGATACATAGATGACTTTAACATAGTTATCTTAAGATACATGGTGCTCAAAATTATGAGCTTCATGGCAAGCTCTTAACATGTTTAAACAAAGGATTACATGATCATCTACTTCTAAATTTGATATTCTATTACAAATAACTCTGATAAAAAAATTGGAGTAGGGAGTACATTTCAAGTTTATATTGTAGGTTGACGTTGTAAATATATATGAATCTCTATGGTTTCTTTCTTATCTTAAGATACATGGTGCTTGAAATGGTGAGCTTTATGGCAATCTCTTAATACATTTTTTTTAAGGTAAGGTTTTTGAAAGGGTTTCCTTTTTCCTTTTATATCAACTTAGTCATATCAAGTTATATGGCCTATTTGGTGTCGTTAGTATTTGAACCTTGATATGATTTATGTCACCCATATGTCATAACCAATATGAAAACCTATAGTAGCTTCCTTCTTTTTTCATTTTAGAGCTTCGTTTGTTGTTATTTATTCCACATTTGACATTGAGTGGAAACCCACATAAACAAGGATTTCCTAAGAAATAATAAAATTTGAATGTTTTGAGTTCCTAGAAAAAATTCACTGCAAAAAAAAAAAAAAAACATTGGCAAGGTTTTGAGTTCCAACAAAGCACCTACGCTAAGTTATACATCTCTCTATGTACATTGCATGAGTGGAGAATACACTTATTAAGAAATGGTCCAACCATATTTTATATATAATGTTGACACCTTTAAAAATATCTATTTAGAAAGGCATCTATCATGATTTGACAAGGCTGAAACGAAATTTATAATATGACAATGTGATAAACATGTTGCTCATAAATTTTCATGAGCTAAAATGGTGTTATATGATCTTGGCACATGTGCTACCATAGGGTTTTTAACTATTGGCTCTTCTCCCCTACTTGTTTAGATGATCTCTTCTATCATTCTAGTTCTGAAATAAAATTTCCAATCTTTATTTGATTGTGTTGATTTTTTTATTCAAGGTTTCATACAATAGTTTGTAATCGAAAATATCTATTTATTTGTTGGTTATATCATCATATAACTTGCAAGTGGAAATGAAGTTTGTTTCATTCTCTACTTAATACTTTTGCAAATTCTATTTTCCAAGGTTTTTGTGGGTGGATCTGTCTATGGGTTCCACCATCATGCAAGTTAGTTCTTGGTTTTGCAAATATCATTTTCTTCTTGAGGGGTTTTGCCTTATGAAGGCAAGAAAAATGCTCTAGTTTAGGTTTGTTGATATTCTTATAAATACTAAGTATTTGGTTTTTAATATTATTATCCTTTCAATAATTACTAATGATTTTACTTTTGCTTTGATGATTCTTATAACACCAGATATTCTACTTGAAGAACACAAGCTTATACTGAGTGGGGGGGGGGGGGGTGAACAGTATAAGGTAAACATTTACTTTTCTTTCCAAACAATATTATCCAACATTATCACTTGCAATATCAATAGCAATAACAAAGCAATGCAAAAATCATCACACACATGAGAGACACAAATTTAATGTGGTTCACCCAATATGGGTTACGTCCACGGAGAAAATATTTCTTCTAAATTTTCTCAACAAATCTCTTGGGAATCAATTCCCTATTACAATATTTATGAACCTTTGTTCAAAGGAAATCTCAATCCCCAATGTTCTGGTTTGTGGATCTCTCTCCACAAGAGAACTATATCCCCTCTGCTCTAGTTTGTGGATCTCTCTCCACAAGAGAACTCTATCCCCTTTACTCTGATTTTTGGATCTCTCTCCACAGGAGAACTCTATCCCCTTTGCTCTAGTTTGTGGATATCTCTCCATAGGAGAACTTTATCCCCTTTGATTTGGTTTGTGGATCTCTCTCCATAGGAGAAATCTATCCCCTATGCTCTGGTTTGTGGATCTCTCTCCACAAGAGAACTCTATCCCCTCTACTCTGGTTTATGGATATCTCTCCACAGGAGAACTCTATCCCCTATGCTCTGGTTTGTGGATCTCTCTCCACAAGAGAACTCTATCCCCTCTGCTCTAGTTTGTGGGTCTCTCTCCACAAGAGAACTTTATCCCTTCTGCTCTGGTTTGTGGATCTCTTTCCATAGTCTTCTCTCAACTCTATATAAAATTTTCACCAAGCCTCGTCACAAGGCTAGCACAAATCTACTTCAACTCTGCTCACAACTTTGTCCAAATATACACACATTACATGCACAAATCTGCTTCAAGTCTTCTCATAAGACTTGCTCAAATATGACTCAATGTTGCCTCAAGTCTTCTCACAAGACTTGCTCAAATATGCCTCAATGCTACTTCAAGTCTTCTCACAAGACTTTCTCAAATCTACCTCAATGTTGCTTCAAGTCTTCTCACAAGACTTGCTCAAATCTAGCTCAATGCTACTTCAAGTCTTCTCACAAGACTTGCTCAAATTTACTTCAATGTTGTTTCGAGTCTTCTCACAAGACTTGCTCAAATCTGCCTCAGTGTTGCTTCAAGTCTTCTCACAAGACTTGCTCAAATATGCTTCAATTTTGCTTCAACACTTGCTCAAATATTTCCAAAATTTACATGCAAATAATGCTTATATCTCTTTCAGAAATGCTTTCTTCAACTAGGCAATTCAGACATATTCTACCTAGAATTCATTTAACCTCTGGAACATATAGATAATGATATGCTTTATCAAATACCCAATATGTTCTTCACATTCACAACTCTTGCACTCATTCAATCCAGTCTCTACCTCTTGCAAATCTCTCTCAAATCAAATCACACTAGTGTATAACTTTGTTTCACAAAACTGGTCTCTATTCTTTGCAAATTTTATTGGAATTTTTGAGTAATTATGTTGTCATTGATGTCAAAAGCTAGTTCATATTAGTGCAAGGGAATTGATAAAAAGAGGGTTAAAATATTTATATTTTAAGCCCAAGAGATTTGGTATAAAGCTCCACATGGTTGACTAAAATATTGTCTAAATATCCCGAAGGAAGGAAATACCTAGACCCAAAGGAAATAATATTATAATATTTATTATTATAATATTAAAGTTGTTAAGATAAAGCCTAAGGTTAATTATAAAATAATTATAATATTTATATTATAATGTTTTATAACCCTAAGTGGGTTTGGTGCCAAGAATAAATATTAAATTACTGAACTCTATCGACGTCCTAGCATGGAGATAAATTGGTATTTATATGATAAAGTTTGGAGGCCAAAAGATAAGTTTTTTGATGCATGTTGCGAGTGATTAATGTTAATTGTTGATGCAAATTTTGTGAGCAAGGTGGAAGAAGGTTTTATTTTTAAAAGCAAAAGAAAGAGTGTGGACAAATAAAGGGATAAGGTTGTATACCCTTATCACCAACCAAGTGGTTGGTCTAGTGGCAGGCTTGGGAGCATTAATACGTTGGCAGATGGCAGATCCTGCATTCGATTCCTGAAAGTAGCAGTTTGTTTGTTTTGTTAGCAAGAAGGATGAGCAGTGGTTAGATAGCACATTGTGGTGTTTGGTCCTTGTGTAGACGGTTGGCCTAGTAGAATCCCATAGGGCGCTAAGGCACTAGCAGATGACTGATCTTGCATTCAAATCTCGACAACAATATTTTACTCATTTTGATGGCAAGAAGGGTGAGCAGGGGTTAGATAGCGCATTATGGTATTTTGTCCTTGTGTGTACGGTTGGCCTAGCAGTGGCCCAAGGGGCGCTAGTGCACTGGCAGGTGGTAGGCACTGTGTTCGAATATTCATGGTAGTATTTTGGTAAGCGCTAATTAAATTTTGGTATTTGTTTAGGTTGAGGTTAAGTGTGTGTGGTTTAATTGATTATTGTAAGCGCTATTGGTCTTGGGAGATATAAGGGAAATTTTTTATTATTACATGCATTTATTTTTTAAGGAAATTATAATGAAATATTTTTTAAAGTGAACTATTGGAGTAATAAGAATCCTTGTTAATTTTGTTATGAATGTGTTTAGAAGTTAAGAGGGAGTTAAAAGGTGTATAAGGTATTTTAATTGTTTGTAATTGTGCATATATTTTGAAGGGTTTGATTTTATGATTTTATGCTATAGTTTGAGAAACCGAGAGTGTTGATGTGGAATTTAATTGGGCACACATATTGAAGGATTGCTAACTCATAAATAGGTGTTGTGCTAACCTTTTATAGTTGCAAAAGATATTGTGTGTGAGGCAGATTTTTGAAGACATATCTCCATAAGAGCAAGCAAAAAGGTATGGGCATATCATTCCTTACTTAAGGTGTTTTTGTTGAATGAATATTTCTGAAACATAAGGTGGAGTGAAAAGGATTGTTTGATAAGCATTGTTGGAAATATTTGAGTTAAGTGTTGAGATCTACATTGTGCTCTTTGTTGAAAATAAATTGGAAGAACACTTGTTTAGAGTTTGTGAGCCAAGTGTGCTTTATTGGTTGAATGTATGTGTGAAGTTTTTGAGCATTGGTTTTGAGTGATATTGAAAGTGAATGTGCAAATATTAGAAATCATATTTGTGAAAGCAAGAGTGTAGATCAGAAAGATAGGTGTCATGTGCTAGATTGGATCTATCTTTAAAAGAGCAATAAAAGTAAGACATGTGAAAGCGACAGACTTAATGATTGAGTAGAACATATTGAGCTATTTGCAAGTGCATATTATTCTATAAATGTTCTAGAGGCTAAACAAATTATGGATAGAATATGTCTAAACTGCTTCAAGTTAAAGGAAATACTTTGAAGATTATACAAAGCATTTGATAGCATTATGTGCAATATTTCAGATTATTTGAGCATATCTTGTGATTTGTTTTGAGTATGTGTTAGAGAATGATTAAGCATGTGCTAGATCAGATTGGAACAAGTCTTTTGAGAAGGCTTGAAAGCATATTTGAGCAAGCCTATTGAGAAGGCTTGAGAGCATATTTGAGCAAGTCTTGGTGAAGACTTGAAGGTATATTTGAGCAAGTCTTTTGAGAAGGCTTGAGAGTAGATTTGACCAAGTCTTTATGAAGACTTGAAGGTAGATTTGAGCAAGTTTTGTGAAGACTTGAAACAACATTAAGAGCAGGTGATTTTTTCAAGTTTTGTGTTAAGGCTTGGGGCAGATCTAAGCAGAGTTTATTGGTTATTTGTTCAAGCTTTGTGTTAAGGCTTGGGGCAAATCTAAGCAAATTTTATTGGTTATTTGTTCAAGCTTTGTGTTAAGGCTTGGGATAGATCTAAGCAGAGTTTATTGGTGATTTATTCAAGCTTTGTGTTAAGGCTTGGGGTAGATCTAAGCATATTTTATTGGTGATTTGATCAAGCTTTGTGTTAAGGCTTGGGGATAAATTTTAGTGCAGATTTATGTGCAAAGTTAGAGTAGATTTGTTCTAGGCTTGGGATAGAGTTTGGTACAGATTTGAGATAGAGTTTGGTGTAGATTTGAGATAAATTTGAGAGCAAGCTTTGGAGGTGACAGAGTAAAGAGGACAACAGTCTCTAGTGGATAGAGATCCATTAGCTAGTATAGTGGGGACAGAGGTCTCTTTTGGAGATATCCACAAGCTATAGAAGTGGGGGTAAAAGTATTATAGAATATCACCAGTCAGAATAGAGGGGAAATATTTCTCCTGTGGATAGAGATCCACAAAACCAGCACAGAGTGGATTGGTATCCATAGAACTAGAGTAAGGGGAAATATTTCTCCCGTGGAGTGTGATCCATGAACTAGCTGAGAAGATAGAGTTATTTTGTGGAGAGAGATCCACAAACCAGTTGAGGAGATAGAGTTCTCTTGGATCAAGTTCCATGAACCAAAAAATAAGAGAAAGAATTCTCTTGTGGAGAGAGATCCACAAATCATAGCATAGGGTATTGGTGTCTCCTTTGGATAGAGGTCCACAAACATTGTAATAGGGAATTGATTCCCAAGAGATTTGTTGAGAAAATTTAGTGGAAATATTTTCTCCATGGAGTAGCCCACATTGGGTGAACCACATTAAATTGGTGTCTCTCTTGTGTATGATGATTTTTGTAATGCTTTGATTACTGCTATTTATATTTCCATTGATAATATTGGATAATATTGTTTGGGAAATAAAAGTGAAAGTTGGTCTTATACTGTTCACCCCCCTCTCAGTATAAACCTGTGTTCTTCAAATTTACTCTTAATGATCAAACACAATAATGCACAATTTCCTTCACAAGATTTATCTCAAACACTTCACAATTGCTTTCAATATCTTTCAAACCAATGCTCAAAATGTTTCACAATGATATACAAACTTGGTCTCAACCCTAGCACAAGTATTTCAGATTTCTTTCAACAATGAAGCACACTTTGTTTCACAAACCCTAGCTCAAATATTTCCAATAATACACACTAATCAACCCTTTTATCTCCACCTTATAATTATGAAATATTTTCTCAACCAACCACCTTAGAGAAGGAATAATGTCAACATACCTCTCAACTTGCTTTGACGAAAATGAGCCCTCAAAACCTATTTCAAAATAATTTCCTTTTGCCACTTCAAGAGGTTAGCCAATATTATTTTCAAAATAATCACAAAAACCTTCCCTCAAATTGTGCACAAAAATATTTGCTCAATACTCCTTTTATTTTCTCAAAATAAGGTTTTTAATTAAATAACAAAAAACCTTTAAACTTTCCTTCACCATACAAAAATACACACAAAAATTAAAACATAAAACACCTTTTACCTCCTACTCTTAAAACATACATAAACAACTTATACAATGAAAGAATCCATATCACACCTTATTTCTCCTTCTAAAAAGATTTTAAATTTCAATACCAAAAGACCCTTTTCACACCTTATTTTAGATTTTAAATTTCAATACAAAAAGACCTTTTTCACACCTTATTTCTCCTATATCAAATGAGCATAAATTAATCAACTCAACCTTATAACTCCACAAAATCAAATGATAATTAAAAAATTAAATACCTCTTTTGTTTAGCCCTCAACGTGATTCGAAACTCTCACCTCGTGAGATAAAAGTGCCCAACCAAGGGGCCACTACCGGCTATGCTAGCGCTGCCCGTGAGACCTCAAAAGCGCCAATTACCTTTTGTATTCTCCTACCGCAAACTCTAGAAAAACAAAACAAAATGTCTGCAATGGGTTTCAAACCTAAAACCTCATCCTCACAACGTCTTCGCGTTGGCTCAGCCACTAGCTGGTCTAGCTGACTAGACGAGATGTAATATGCATAAAACCAACCTTAAATCTCCATCATTCGCTATAGAAAAAATGTGTTGTCCCTTATTTTCTTTCTCTATCGCGTGCAACGAATCATATATCGATTAATGCATGCACTAATTTCACACCTCCTTTGCAAATGATTTTAGGTACGGGTATTTATATATTTTAACTTGGTCTTTGATCAACATTGGTGCCACCTTGTCCTTTTCACCCCATGCCACGTCGGCCTTCTTAATTCGAATTTAAGTTGAAATTAATTTAAATTTTACCTTCAAATAATTGGCACTCAAATGTTATAACAACTTGAAATCTTTATATTATAATAAAAATATTATAATATTAATATTTTAAACTTTACCTTCATTTTTAAACCATTGTCCCAACGAACTCTTTTGTCCTTCATTATAATATTCAAAAATGGATATTGTAATGCTTTTGTCAACCAATATTATAATAATAAATATTATAATATTTTCCTTAATATTAATGAAAACCAATGACATCTTCTCTTTTGACATCAACCTATGACATCAATGAAAACACACTATACTCAAAATTTCCAACAATCTCCCCCTTTGTCATTGATGGTAACCCTTTCTAAAAATTCCTTTTCCAACCACTGGATTCCAAATTTGCTCCCTTTGAGAAACTGCTCCCTCTGACTGGATGCTCTCCCCCTAACTCAAATCTCTCCCCCTTTGACATCAATGGCAAAGGGAATCCTTTGGGACTAAATATATGACTCTTATTTCAGCCCCCTCCCTACCTCATTTTCTTGAGGTGATTAATTTTGGGGTGGGAGTATCTCTACTCCTAGCATACAGTGCTCTTTTTCTTTGTCAACCTTATTTTTTAACATTTTTGTAATCATACCCTTTTTATCCTTTTGAGTGTCCCCATTCTTGCTTGACTCTGGAAGTTCTAGAAACTTTGTTCTACACCACTTGGCCTTATGCCCAATATTTTTGCACTTGTAACACCTAATATTGTAATTATTGGAAGGTGTAAATGACTTGAAGTTCCTCTTGGTGAAGCCATAATAATTTCTATCATGAACCCTGCAATGGATTGCTTTATGACCAAAGTGATCACATGAGTAAAAATACCCTTTAAATAAATATCCATCTTTGAATGAGTTAAAATTTCTTTTAGTGAGGCCATACTCCTTTCCATGAACCTTGCCATGCATAGCTTTGTGACCAAACCAATTACATGAAAAATAATACCCTTTGAAGAAATCTTGTTTTGAAACCTCTGGTCTCTTAGTCCTTTCTTTTCCTTCTCTGTGATGATCCTTGTTTCTTGTTTGTGCATTGTTTCCTTTCTTAGTGAAGCTTATATTCTTCAACTTATCCACATAAGTCTTAGTTTCTTCTTCACTCTCTTCCTCTGAAACTTCCTCTTCTTTTGAGCTTGAGCTTGAATCTTCTTCTTGTTTCCCTTGTCCTTCTTCAAAACCAAGTCCTATTTTGATAGATGAAGATCTCTGTGCATTAATAATTTTATCCAAGGTTTTTGAACTTTTTCCAAAATTGTGTAGCTTGTCCTTAGAATCTTTCACTTCCATACTTAGAGAAACTACTTCATGTTTTAATCTTTCACACTCTAACTCTTTTGCTTCTAACTTTTCAACCATTGAAGAACATAAGCTTTTACTGAGAGGGGGGGTGAACAGTATAAGACCTCTTTTTACTTTTTCCTTTATACTTCAAAACAGTAAAGCAATATACCCAAAGCAATATCAAAGCAATGCACAAAATAATCCACAAAGTGACACCAATTTTAATGTGGTTCACCCAGAATGGTCGAGCTACGTCCACAAAACTTTTCTCTAAAAGTTATCTCAAAGTTCTTTGGGAAACCTTCCTAATTACAATGTTTATGAGCCTCGGCCCAAAGGAGATACCTTCCCCCAATCTGAATTTATGAGCCTCTGCTCAAAGGAGATACCTTCCCCTCTACTCTGGAAATGATCCCTCAGAATATCAACTGCCTCTACCTCTTGCCAGCACATGGAACTCCTTTCCATCGAAGACCTCCTGTCCTCAATGCTTAGCCTAAGATACCTCTGCCTTCTATGATCACGTCCATAGTAGCTCAACAACCTGTACCAAACACAGTCAGTCAATCTAGTACAAGTCTTCCTCTGTCTTTCATATCTATCCAACTCTTGAACAAATCAATCCTCTACACACAAGCCTTCTCAAAGAATTGCCAAATATATCCTCAGGTTCTTCTCAAAGAACCAATGCTCCTCTATCCTCAAGTTCTCTGATAGAACTCTCAAAAACCAGCTCACAAGTCCTCTGCTAGGACCTATCCAAATCTGCTCACAAGTCCCCACCGGAACCTGTCCAAAACTACTCACAAGTCCCCACCGAAACCTGTCCAAAACCTGTTCACAAGTCCCCATCGAAACCTGTCCAAAACCTCAGCAAGCTCACCAAGAAAAACTTGCTTAGCATGAACCCACAAAGAGAATTGTTAGAGACCCAATGTGATTCATCAACCTCATAGAAGCATAAAGAGAATTTTTAGAGACTCAATATGTTCTATACTTAACACCCAATCTCAAACTCAACTCAATATCAATCTCAAAAGAATAAGATAGATGTAGTATGCTTTTCTCAAGAACATGAAACACAACCCAACAATTGCCAACCATGCAATATCTCATATAACAATGATACTCATGTTCTTTCTAAAACCAATTTTTTTTCTCAACCAATTAGGGCTTTAACAACAATGCTTATAGATAAGGTTTAACCAACATCATTCAACTCAACATTAACCTTGAAGCATTCAACCAATCATCACAAGAAAAGGAAACAAGTAGAAATCCTTTTCCCTCCAAAGATATTTGAACAAAATAGCCACCAATACAATATCACCAAATGCAAAGAATAACTTGCTCAAATCAACTCAATGGAGTAAGCCCAATATCATGAATCAAATAAAGCAATAACTTGATCAAAAAACCTCTATGGAAGCAACTCAACCATCAAACTCAAAACAGCCAACCAAGGGTTCCACCAACTCAATGCAAGTAGCTAGACTCACAAATATAAACCCTAGTGCACAAAGCTTCCACTATCTCAAACCAAAAATTATGCATTCACCAAAAACTCTCCTTAAGGATAACAATGCATAAGTAGTCTTCAACAAACCAGAAAATAGGATTTACATCTAGCCAAAGGATACCTAGTAGAATACCTTTTCACTCCAACCTTATTTCAGAAAACATACACCAATCATACTCATAAGAAGAATGTGCCCATACCTTATTGGAGTAGAAGATAATTGAACCTTCAAGCTGTCACCACACACAACTCTCAAACTTCCAACCAAGTTAGGGTTAGAATAAAAAGAAATGAGCAATAATATAAACTTCCTTTATTACACCTTTTAGCTCCACTTCTTTAAACATCAATAAAATAATGTCAAAGCAAAATATGACAACTTAACCTTATACCTCCATCAATTATATTTGCCAAGTCAACTCAAAATACTCCAAGCAAATAATAAAAGATATACCTTGGCCAACCTTAGTTCTCCATCCTTTGGAGAAAATGAGTAACACCACCACAAATGCTAAAGCGCTTTCATTGTTGCTATCCTCGTGCATCACGACCAAGATGAAAATTCCCACAACATGGGTCAAACTTGGCACCTCTACCCAACGCTTCTTCACTCAACACACCACCACCATTGGAGCACAAGTGCCCAATGAAAAATATAATGTAATCCTATGTGTTTTCTTCCTTCAATCGCCAAGGATTTGAAAATGTAAACGTTTTCCTCAAGCCACCACCATCATCATGAGCGTTGTCCAAAAATGTAACTCCCAAAAAACATAGTTTGTAGTCTTATCATATGTCAGAGAAATGCAATCTTTCGGATGTCAAGCGCAAGAAAAACTTGGGCAATTCAATATGGATGGACAACGAAATACAGTGAAAAACATCGCTTTTTTGGAGGACACAAAGCTATGAAATTGCATCGATCGATGGTACCATTACTTTAGAAAATCATCCCCACTTATATAGTCATTTCTCCTTAATTGTTTGACGTCGGCGCTCCTCCAACGATGGCAACACGTCGGCGAATGAATTCTTTATGAGCATCGCTTAAGGGTTAAAAGACCCTTTAATAATAATTAAAATAATAATTATTATTATTTTATTAATAATAAATTAAACTTAGACCTTTGTCAAAGGTTTGAGTTAATTTAATTATTAATAATAAACATGGACCTTCAAGGTTTTTCAAGAAGTAAAAACCTTTGCATTAAGTTAAGCTTGGTTTTAATAAAAACCCTTAATGAGTCCAAATGGTTTTAAGAAAAACCTTTAACCTTGTCACCATGGTTTTAATAAAAAACCCTTTAACATGATGAAGCTTCTCAAGATATTTTTAACATCACACTCTTTTTGATATCAACACAAAAATGCCTTTTGACATCAATGACAACGTATACACTTGAGCAAAGGCAATGTACCCAAAGTACCCAAAATTGCCAACAAAACTACTTCATGTTCTAATATTTCACACTCTAACTCTTTTGCTTCTAACTTTTCAACCATTACCTCTTTAAATATCCTTGCCTTAGATTTTGAGTTTGTGAGGTCATGTAGAAGCTTTTATTTTTCTTCCTCATGATCTTGAACCTGAGCCTTCAGTCCTGAATTTTGCTTTCTAACTCTTTTTAACTCTCTGAGAGCAACAATAAGTTATGCTTCTAGATTAATTGTGCCTTCTTCATTTTCTAAATCTTTCTCTACTTCTTGGTCTTCAAGAGCATCTTCATAATCTTCAATTTTATCTTTAGTAGAAGCATTTTCTTCCTCTTCTATTGCCAAAAATAGAATCTCTTCTTCTTCACTATCTGATAGTATTTCATCACTATCACTTGAAGCATTGCTTGCCTTGTTAACATAGAAACTCTTCTTGTGCCTTTGAAAGAAATTATTCTCATGCTTGCCTTGACCATACATGTTTTTCTTTTCATGCCTGAATTTTCTTTCTTCCTTTTTCTTATGATCCTGTTTCTCTTCACTACTACTGCTTTCGACTTTTGGACAATTAGATGCATAGTGACCAAAATTACCACAATTAAAACATTTCATTGTCTTCATACCTTTCTTGAGTCCTTGTTTCTTCTCACATAGTTAGCTTCTTCATTACTGCTTGACTCACCACTTGATTTTAGTTTCTTATCTTTTATCTTCTTTGAAGCTTTGAAAGTTGCCTCTTTCTTGGAATTGGGATCCTTTTCTATTATCATCTCATAATTTGTGAGAATTCCATGTAACTTATCCATACTCAACTTATCAATATCTATCATCTCTTCTATAACTTAAACCTTTGCATCATACCTTATAGGGAGTGATCTTAATATTTTTTTAGCAACACTAGAGTCTTCAATTTTGAATCCAAGTCCACGTATGGTAATCAAAACCTCATCCACATGAAGAAAGTACTTAGCAATATCTTCCTCATCTTCCATATTCAAATCTTCAAACCTTTTCTTGTGGTTTTGTATTTTTGCCAACTTGACCTTGTTATCTCCTTCATATGTTTGCTTCAATTTGTCCCACATCTCTTTCGCTAATTTGCATTGCATAAATTTCACAAATTTTGCTTCATGTAATCCACTTAAAATTCCATTCATATCCTTGGCATTATTCACATGTAACTGCTTACCACACTTATCTGTGGGAGGAGGATTTGTAAGTGTGAACCCATCCTCAACAGATTGCAATGTCTCATATCCTTATGTCATCAAGTAAGTCTTCATACTTATACTCTAGAAAGCATAATTATTCCCATAAAAAATAAAGCCTTATTTGATGAAGATCCATTTTGAGATGCCATTTGTGTTCCTATAATATCTTCCTTCAAGTTGTTAGATTTTTTTGAAGGAACTCACTCTGATACCAATTGAAGAACACAAGCTTATACTAAGATGGGGGGTGAACAATATAAGGTAAACTTTTACTTTTCTTTCCAAATAATATTATCCAATGTTATCAATTGCAATATCAATAGAAATAACAAAGCAATGCACAAATCATCACACACATGAGAGACACAAATTTAACGTGGTTCACCCAATGTGGGTTACATCCACAAAGAAAATATTTCTTCTAAATTTTCTCAACAAATCTCTTGGGAATAAATTACCTATTACAATCTTTATGAACCTTTGTTCAAATGAGATCTCAATCCCCAATGCCCTAGTTTGTGGATCTCTCTCCACATGATAACTCTATCCCCTCTTCTCTGGTTTGTGGATCTCTCTCCACAATAGAACTCTATACCCTTTGCTCTAGTTTTTGTATCTCTCTCCATGAGAGAACTCTATCCCCTCTGATCTGGTTTGTGGATATCTCTCCACAGGAGAACTTTATCCTCTCTACTCTGGTTTATGGATTTCTCTCCATAGGAGAACTCTATCCCCTATGCTCTCGTTTGTGGATCTCTCTCCATAGGAGAACTCTATCCCCTTTGCTTTGGTTTGTGGATCTTTCTCCATAGGAGAACTCTATCCCCTCTGATATGGTTTGTGGATCTCTCTCCACAATCTACTCTCCACTATTTGAAATCTACACCAAGCCTCGTCATAAGGCTGGCACAAATCTACTCCAAATTTGCTCATAACTCTATTCAAATCTACACACATTACATGCACAAATTTGCTTCAAGTCTTCTCACAAGACTTGCTCAAATATACATCAATGTTGCCTCAAGTCTTCTCATAAGACTTGCTCAAATTTACCTCAATCTTGCTTCAAGTCTTCTCACAAGACTTTCTCAAATCTACCTCAATGCTGCTTCAAGTCTTCTCACAAGACTCGCTCAAATCTGCCTCAATGTTGCTTCAAGTCTTCTAACAAGACTTGCTCAAATATACCTCAATGTTGCTTCAAGTCTTCTCACAAGACTTTCTAAAATCTACTTCAATGCTGCTTCAACACCTGCTCAAATATTTTCAAAACTTACATGCAAACAATGCTTATATCTCTTTCAAAAATGTTTTCTTCAACTAGACAATTCAGATATATTCTACCTAGAATTCATTTAACTTCTAGAACATATAAATAATGATATGCTTTATCAAATACCTAATATATTCTTCACATTCACAACTCTTGCACTCATTCAATCCAGTCTCTACCTCTTGCAAATCTCTCTCAAATCAAATCACACTAGTGTATAACTTTGTTTCACAAAACTGGTCTCTATTATTTACAAATTTACTCTCAATGATCAAACACAATAATGCACAATTTCCTTCACAAGATTGATCTCAAACACTTCATTAAAAAATTTCAGTATCTTTCAAACCAATGCTCAAAATGTTTCACAATGATGTCCAAACTTGGTCTCAACCCTAGTATAAGTATTTCACATTTTTTTCAACAATGAAGCACACTTTGTTTCACAAACCCTAGCTCAAATATTTCCAAAAATACACACTAATCAACCCTTTTATCTCCACCTTATAGTTTTGAAATATTTTCTCAACCAACCACATTAGAGAAGGAATAATGTCAACATACCTCTCAACTTGCTTTGATGAAAATGAGCCCTCAAAACCTATTCCAAAATAATTTCCTTTTTGCCACTTCAAGAGGTTAGTAAATCTTCTTTTCAAAATAATCACAAAAACCTTCCCTCAAATTGTGCACAAAAATATTTGCTCAATACTCCTTTTATTTTCTCAAAATAAGGTTTTTAATTAAAGAACAAAAACCTTTAAACTTTCCTTCACCATGCAAAAATACACACAAAAATTAAACCATAAAACACCTTATACCTCCTACTCTTAAAACACACACAAACAACTTATACAATGAAAGAATCCATATCACACCTTATTTCTCCTTCTAAACAGATTTTAAATTTCAATAAAAAAAAAACCCTTTTCACACCTTATTTCAGATTTTAAATTTCAATACAAAAAGACCTTTTTCACACCTTATTTCTCCTATATCAAATGAGCATAAATTAATCAACTCAACATTATAACTCCACAAAATCAAATGATAATTAAAAAATTAAATACCTCTTTTGCTCATCCCTCAACGTGATTTGAACCTCTCACCTCATGAGAGCAAAGCGCCCAACCAAGGGGCCACTACCGATTGTGCTAGTGGTGCCTATGAGACATTAAAAGCTCCAATCGCCTTTTGTATTCTCCTACCACAAACTAAGCCAAATAAAACAAAATATTTACGATGGGTTTTGAACCTGAAACCTCCTCCTCACAATGCCTTCGCACCGGCTCAGCCACCAAATGGTCTAGCTAACTAGACGAGATGTGATATGCACAAAACCAACCTTAACTCTCTGCCATTCACTATAGAAAAAATGTGTTGTCCCTTCCTTTCCTTCTCTATCATGTGCAACGAATCATATATTGATTAATGCATGCACGAATTTCAAACCACCTTTGCAAATGATTTTAGGCATGGGTATTTATATGTTTTAACTTGGTCTTCGATCAATGTCGATGTCACCTTGTCCTTTTCACCCAATGTGACGTCGGTCTCCTTAATTCAAATTTAATTCAAAATTAATTCAAATTTTGCCTTCAACTAATTGCCGCTCAAATATTATAACAACTTGAAATATTTATATTATAATAAAGATATTATAATATTATAATAAATATATTATAATATTATAATAAATATATTATAATATTAATCTTTTAAACTTTACCTTCATTTTTAAACCATTGTCCCAACGAACTCTTTTGTCCTTCAATATAATATTCAAAAATGGATATTGTAATGCTTTTCTCAACCAATATTATAATAATAAATATTATAATATTTTCCTTAATATTAATGATAACCAATGATATCTTCTCTTTTGACATCAACCTATGACATCAATCCTTTGACATCAATGACAACACACTATACTCAAAATTTACAACACTACTTGCATATTTATTGTTGTTTTAAATGCTATATTGGTTACTTTTGATGGTTTGTTTTCATGTCTACAAAATCATTTTAGTGTTAGATCTCTAGAGATGATACAATACTTGTATCCTCCCCTACTTGTTTAGATGATCTCTCATATCATTCTAGTTATGAAATAAAATTTCCAAGCTTTGTTTGATTGTGTTGATTTTTTTATTCAAGATTTCATATAATAGTCTGAAATTGCAAATATTATTTGTTAGTTATATTATCATATAACTTGCAAGTGGAAACGATTTTTTTCATTATCTACTTAATACTTTTGCAAATTCTATTTCCTAAGGTTTTTATGGGTGCATCTATCTAGGGGTTTCACCATGTACTTCATGCGAGTTAGTTCTTGGTTTTGCAAATATGGTTCTCCTCTTGAGGGTTTTTGCCTTATGAAGGTAGGTTAAATTCTCTAGTTTGAGACCCCCTGGAGGGACACACCTACCCTACTCCACAAGAATCAAACAAGTGACCAAGCTTGAAGTTAACCAGGCCTAACCATTGCATTTTAAAATCCATAAGTGTTTTGTTTCTGCATGTATTGAATAAAATGCAAAGTAAGTGAAAATAACATAATCAAGTAAGAATGAGTATAGCAACCCAATCATATTAATGATTATCTTTAATTTGTGATAATATTTTCTTGATAAACATATGTTCTTATTATATCTTCTCCATATCTTGTATTGATGTAACATCAACTAATGCTAATGGACTAGATAGATTTAACCATGTCTCTTTCTTTTATTATGAAACCAGTTCTTTTCTTTCAACTAAATCTTCTAGTTTTTGTTTAGCTAAGGATTATTCCTTTTGTTTTGCAATATCTTATGCTTTTTTTCTTAGAAGAGACGATTGAAATAAAAGAACTGGTTTTAGAACAAATATAATCAATATGAAAAAAAGACCAAGAAATACACCATAGGTACTTAAGGCTGTCACAATAAATCAGGAGTTAGTGACACATGCCTTGCATGCTAGTAAGTACTTCAAATTTGATAGTGTTGTTCAATAGTGGTGGACCTAGGTATATTAGAATTGATAGTGGTTTTATCGTTGACTATGGTGTATTGTATCAACTAGTGGATGATACTAGCTATGAAGTTTTGTTAATGAGGAAGATAAGGAGGTGACCCATAACATAAATGAATCATATGGTGAGAATACTTGAAATGAGAATGATAATACTTTAGCTAATGAAGAGGGTACGTAGATCGCACAAGAAATTTGCTCATGATGTTGGGTTATTCGTTGTTGTCATACTATATGGTATAATGATGTTTGGATGATGTCGGTATTATAGGTGTTGATGTCAGGTCATCACACACTTCAAACACTGAATATCGTAGAAAGAGATGTCCAACAAGATGTGCGACAAATTCAAACAGCATAGACAAGGTGGAAATCATTTAAAATATAAAC